>CP139506.1:366725729-368078709 GCA_021014915.2 Artemisia tridentata subsp. tridentata | reverse complement strand
AAAAAAAAAATTTAAAAATATTATCTCGGAAAAAAAATATTTTTTGTAAAAAAAAAAAAAATTTCCGAAATTTATAATTTTAAAAATATTTTTTTCCGAAAAATTATTTAAAAAAAAAAAAAAATTCTAAAAAATTTTTTTCCGAAAAAAATATTTTTTAGGAAAAAAAAATATTTTTTTACGGAAAAAAATATATTTTGGAAATTTTTTTTTACGAAAATAATTTTTTAGTTTTTTATTTTTAATTTTAATTTCGGAAAAAAAAAACATTTATTTTTCTAAAAAAAATTATTTTGGAAAAAAAATTTAAGTTTTCTAAAAAAAATATGATTTTAGACGTTGGACGCAAGTTATTGTAACGAGAGGGCCATTTATGTAAATTCGGGTTGGTAGGGGTACATGTGGAGGAAAAAAAAAAAAAGGAAACATGCTGACATGGCGGAAAACCTGATAGGCAGGTCACATGTTGCATAAATAGATGTATTGTTGGAAGTTAACTGCATTTTTTTAAAAAACATTTAGTTGACACACAAAACCTATATTCACCTTAAAGTTCTATACATTTTGTAATAGTTCCCTATTAAATAAGTTAGCTTATAAATTTGTCACACATGTTATGAAACCTTTTGTAAGTCATAAATCCTGCTTTGTTTTGTTTTGTGGAGAAACGGGAGGCGGAAAAGGCGTATTTGGTTGAGGAGGAGATTTTGAGAAATGGGTTGTGTTTGGAGGAGAGTGAGATTAATGGGTTGTTGAGAGTGAGTGTGGAGGTTGGAGATGAGGGGAGGGTTTATGAGTATTTGCACAAGATGAGGGGGAGTGTGCGGTGTGTGAGCGAGTCGAGTGCGGAAGTTGTCGAGAGGTGGTTTAAGGGGGAAGTTGCGGTGAAAGTTGGTTGTGGTGGTTTGGGAGAGGGGGATGTGGGTCGGGTTAAGGATGCGGTTTTGAGGAATGGAGGTGGGTGGCATGGGCTTGGTTGGATTGGGAGTGGCGAGTGGGATGTGAAAAGGACGAATGTGGGTTCGGGTGGAGGGTGTTGTGCGTGTGGGGAGAAGTTGGCGTGTGTTGATATAGGGAGAGATGAGACTGAGAAGTTTGCTCAGTCGGTTGTGGGGTTGGCGGTTGAAAGGGAGAAGCGATCGAATTTTACTCAGTTTCAGGTGAGCAAAGCTTTTTGGTTTATCACTTTGTCTTCGGGTAGTGCTTGTTATGCTTATGGTAGATTGCTTATTAGAGGTAACTGTTGGTCGAACAACAGTTATGATAAAACATTATTAGAGGATTTAAGCTTTTATATTCGCCTTATTGTTGGTCGAACTTAGTATCTACTAATGTACAATCCTTTTAGTTGGAAATCATGTGTTTTTTGTTTTGAGTTATTCACTATAAAGTGGCTTTTCATATGTTGAAGGATTGGCTGGATCAGCATAATGATTTTGAAGCTATAGTGGATGGGGCGAACATTGGGCTCTACCAACAGAACTTTGCAGAAGGTGGATTTAGTGTCTCACAGGTTGTACATCTCTGGTTTGTTATTTAGGTGTTTAATATGTAACATGGTAATTCAAAACACTAAGAAGCGAACTGTTGTGACTCATCCTTTTCTGCTTTTTCAAAATTGGTATAGAGCAGCTTGAAGTTGTTGTTAGTGAGCTGTATAAGAGAAGCAATAAATGGCCACTAGTTATTCTACACGACAAACGTATTCGTGGCCTTCTAGCTAATCCTGCCAATCGAGGGCTGCTTCAGGGGTGGATAGACAATGGGATACTTTATGGAACACCAGTTGGTTCTTTATGATAATCATGGTTCTTGGTATGTTTAGGTACTGGCTTTATGCTTCTGTAAAACTCAAGTGCATGCTTGTGACAAACGATCAGATGAGAGACCACATTTTTGAACTTTTGGGCAGCAGTTTTTTTCCCATGTGGAAAGAAAGACATCAGGTATGTTAAATTCGACATCTTATGTTTATATTGAATAGTGTACTGATTGATGTAATAATACACCTTGCGCCCATTAACATTTGATCAAGAGGCCTAAGCTGCCTATTGGCGGGGCATGTGCACAAATATACATACCTACACACACAGATATGCTTGTTGCGTCTATATCAATGAAATTGTTAACGGTCGCCTGTGCCAGGGTATGATAGAGAACACTCATGAAACTTTACGTCACTTGAGTCCAAACAGAAATAGGAAGGTTTAGAGCTCAAAAGACTAAGTTCTGTTGCTTAGTATGCATACTGGATTAGTGGATTTCATATCTATAATATTCTATTTGAACTATAGTTAGAAAATTTTGATATAAACAGTAGAGTGACGTACAATGCCTGCTACTCGACTTTCTGGCAAGCCATTCTTTACTTTCTTATAGAAATTCCAAATCCAGTTGTTGGGAGAAAGTTCTCATGTGCAGGAATAGTCTAAACTCTTGACTCCATTTATTAGGCATCATTATGTATCGTTTCTGACAGCGTAGTCGTTATACCTAAGCTCCCAATCAGTTTTTACATCTCCATCTTCAAACTAAAAGATCGACTTTAATACAAACATTGCGTAAAATCAAATACCAAACATAAGTTCGTAATCAGAGACCAAAACTGTGAAATCAAACCAAGAACTTAGGCTAGAAATATGGCAACCAAATATAGATGATCAGAAAAATTGAAAAAAACACTATCATATTTCGTTTCAATATGGGAGAAACACCAAATAGGCTACCCATCACTGATGCCTTTTGTAGAAATTAATGAACTCCTCTGCATCTTCTGAACCACCAACACCATGGCATCTGCGGAGGGAAATTAGATTTGCATCGAATGTGAATTTGAATTCCCCGTATGCAGCATCTTATGTTGTCGGTGGTTGGCCTAATCTTTGAAGCCAGATCCAGATTTGATTAACTCGATTTCAGTTGCTGCTAAAACATGCTGCACATGTTAATGGGTGATCTGTCTGTGTTGGTGAAGCGGTAGCGGTGTAGATTTGTTAAGCATGATTCAGAAGAATCTTGTGGGGGGAACAGGGAAACACACAAAGCGCCTGTTTAATGATTCTAGGCGAAGAATTGGTTAAGTACCTAACTGAAACAATAGAGGTTTTTTGGTGGTGGATGGTGACTGTGTCCATGACAATGTTATTAAGACACATACTATTCAGAGGCTATTTTAAGCTTGATTTTATAAAGTGCAACTTATGTTTTACTTCATAAAAACGGTTTCTGATGAAATAATTATTAGATATAGTGTATATATGAAATGTATCCGATTTTCTAATAAACTCACATGACAAATTTGAGATTATTATTTACCTTCTTAAAAAGGTTTCTTTAGTGAAAAAACTTAATTTTCTTGGATCATTCAAGTAATTAAAAGAGAAGAATAAAAGTAAGAAACCTTTGAAGACCAAAATTTTTCATGGCAGATGAAATGGCTTCTTCATCAGCATTCTCAAGCACGAGTTGCCTATGTCTATCTTGTATCACTAACCTCTCCTCTTTAATATTGAGATCATTTTTTCCATTAAGTGTCTCACCCATTTTAAATGGATTTTCAAATGTAATTCCAGACCTTTTCACCCGAAACATAAGCTGAAAGAAGACAAATTAACTCTCCATAATAACAACAAAATCGGCAATGTTATGCACAACATTTAGTTTTGCTCAATTCAATATACAAACCTGTGGATACATGAAGAAGCAATTTTATGTTAGTGCAATTATTGACAAAGTCGGAGACATGTTCAACTCCAAGTGTGTTAGTTGCAAATGCCACGTCGTATCTACAAACACATGTGACGTGCATAAAGAGCAAAATAGCAAATTAGCGTTGGAGTAGTTAATATCTGGTGTTTGGATAGTACAGAGTGGAGTATGCAGGCATTTTAATAAGAGCCTTTTTTTTTTTTTTTTTGGCAGATGGTGCAAGCTATTATGTTCGATGCATTCATCCATGTTCAGTGATATGAGTATTCTTGAATCAGTATCCGTGTATATGGTGTAGTTGGAGCGATACACGTAGGTTGATAACCCTAGCTATGTTGGCTTTCTATTGCTTATGTTTATAATTGTCATGGTTTGGTCATGTGTATTACTGAGCCTATAAATTACTTGATTGAAAATAAATCCTTATGAAAAGAAAATATAAGAAAAGATGAAAAAAAACATAAGTTTGTTACCCTATAAAATAGACAATATCACAAAAGGTGGCCTAATATATGATCTTTCCTAAACAATCTGGTTGGCTTTTAATTTTGTGAATCTTGTAGGGCTCAATATCCGACAAACTTTGCGTGGATACATAAAAATGTTAAATAATCGATTTAGGTAATACCTTTCATCAAATATAGTTGGAGGCCGCAGAGCAAAACCACAACATCCAACTGTTCTCCGCATTTCATTTAACAAATCTAAGTTCGTCACTCCAAAATTTTCAGGCCAATATCACCAGCCACCGGTATAACCTTTTCAGATATAAATGTATTCATATTTTCACCATGTTTCTTCTTTCAAAACACTGAATAAGTCCTTGCTGATTACCTATATACAAGACATGTAAGCTAATCACCTCTCTAGTCACGCATTGAATATAACGTAGGTTGCAACAGTTGTCATCCGCATTTGTGTGTATGCGTTGAGAAAAATATTACATGTACCTCAGAATGCAAACGATGAAAGGCTGAGTATGGATCCGAAGCTCGTATGAGAAAATAAAGCTTATTTATATTTGGCTGTACTCTTAGTATCTTCTCAACAAAAACTGCAGATCGAAAATATAAGTAGAAGCATGATCATAAACAATCTTTTGTGTTAGGGAGATTAATGGGAAATAAACTTACTTTTGCCAAGAAATCCAGTACCACCCGTCACTAAAGTCGTCTTATTTTCAAGATAATCAGTAATGCTTCCCATTTCCATGAAAGATTAAGAGAAGACAGTTTAAATTGTTCACGATTCTATGCGCATGCATTATATAGATGTGATGGTTGGTTTGTTTGAAAACAAAATTACACTGAGCCGTACAATGTGACTATATTTCCTGATAAATAAACAAATTTGTTGAATTTTAATTATTTTCCTTGAAGATATGGACAATTGATGATATAATATAACTACTACAAAATTGTATATTTCCAGAAAACTATTATAGTTAAAACGCTACGGGTATGCTTGGTAAAAATAATTGTTGCTGTAACTGAAGATATAGCTGTAGATGAAAATGAAATGGGAGATTATAAATGAAGATTATTTTTAAAAGTTACATAAAGTAGCATTTGATTTTCAGATATTTATATTAGAATGATAGATTAGACGGGCTTGGGCCTAGCATAATCTATCATCTAATAATTATGAAAGATTTATTTTATTTTATTATTATTTTCTTTTAAATCTCTTATAAGTTCTGTCTGCCAAACAAAGCTTATATAAGTAGCCTATTTTTTTCAAAATAAACCATAATCTTCTTGGCCCCGTTTTGGTTCGCAGAATGTTTTTGATTGGAATTGGAATCTGTCTATGGAATTTTGAATGTGAAAGATAGAATGTTAAGGATATTAGAATGTGAAGGATTTGAAATCTGAAGGAATTGGGAATTTGCAAAACCTAATGCGTGTTTGGGTTTTAAAGAAAATAAAATGAGAAAAAATAAATTATATTAAAATATTTAAAATTTTATATTAAACTAAAATTGATAAAACTAAATAAAATAATAATAATAATAAATAATTAATAATAATAATAATAATAACAATATTAAATAATAATAATAATAATAAATAATAATAAATAATAATAATAATAAATCAATAATAATCATGGAATTGTTAAAAAATAATAAGTTCCATGAAATTGTAAACATTCCTTCTATTTTGCTATGGAATGTTGAATTCCGCAGAATTGGGATTTTGAAGGATTTCCATTCTATTTCATTGGCAACCAAACACATTAATGAATGAAATTCAGATTCTGAATTCCTTGAATCTGCCAACCAAACACGTTATGGAATGAAATTAGATTCACATTCCATCAGAATCTGAAGATTCCGCGAACCAAATGAGGTTATAGTCTTAGCCTAGTAGCGAGGGGAATAAGAATTCGTTTTTCATGCACTTGCTCTAATATGAATATAGCGCTTGTGAGTTTGAATATGAACGTTTGTGATTTAGCTACCTATAACCGGACACTAGCTCACTAACCAAAATATATATTATTCCTTTGTCCCAATCTATTAGTTCAATGTATCTATTTTTGGTTTTTTCAAAATACTTGTCCACTTTCATATTTCAATCAATCAAAAGAGATTTTTGTGTATAGAGATTATATTTGATTGGTAAATAATGTAGTTAGTGAGAATTTCGTAAACGCTACAATACAACTGGGCTAATGCAACTGTAGGAAGCTGTTGCAATTCCGTTGGAATGACCATTTGCAATGGATTCATACCATTGTATAAATGTTCCATGGAAGTTTATTTGCAACGGCTCAAAAAAGTTTGTAACAGATTTTCAAAAGAAGAAATTTCCGTTGGAATAATTGCAACAGATCTGCAACAGCATAAATTTGCAACTAAATTGCAATGGTATATGTTTGCAACAAACTTTGCAACGGTATATTAACTGTAAAAAAATGTGTTTCGCAACAGTTTTGCAATGAACAAAATCCGTTGCTAAAGTCATAACATTGGTAAAAAAACTGAATAATTTTGCTATTCATTCTGTAATATACAAATGTCTAATAACAAATATTTTTAAACGGAAAGATCAAACCCAATTTAATAATTATACGAATATCTAAATATCATAGTGTATTTAATTGAAAATGCTCCTAATTCAACAAATATTTAAGGGAAAAGGGGAGGTTGCTGCATAAAAGTCTAGATGTGTAATCTTGCCTTGTCTCAGTAAAGTTGTGTCCATTGATGAAGATCACTTGATGATCTATGTCAATCCTTTAGTTAATACATGGATCTTTTTCCGTATGCATCATGAATGAGTGAAGTAATAAAAATGAAAGTCAGTGTAGACATATGACTTGGCCTAAAAAGATCATCCTGAAACACAATAAAGTAGAGGTTTATAACTTTTTTAAAGTGGAAACTCATTCAACAAAACATACAAGTAAAAAATACAACAATAAGTAAGAAAAGCTGTATATATATATACACCTGATCATAGCAAACAAAACCATACTTGGTAATTGGTATACTTACCCCACACAAAAGTTCAGTATATGGTAAGCAAAAATCGAGTATTAGAAACGTTAATGCTTAGTTAAAGCATTTAGCTTCATCATTCAATTTTTTTAATCAGTGAAATAGATTTGGTTTAGTAATTACTTTAACTGAAGCAAGAGTATTAAGGTCGAAATACAATATCAACTTAACAACTTGTTGCTACATCGCTCTATTGTGGGCAGTTAGTGGTCATCTAAATGTCATATGTGCGCAAACCAATAGACTAAACTACTCTAAAAATGAACTTATAATTGAGACGGATGATTAAAAATTAACACCCTTGTCTTCTGAATATCTAGCAACACCCATATTACACGTTATTAAAAGGGATAATTACTAAAATAACCCGATTGCCCAACTGCTAAGAGTATCTATCCCGATCTCAAAAAATTCCCCCCTAGCCCAGGGCAACTCGTATAATCACGTATTGTACGGTAGTGTATTTTGGGCAACTTTTTATTTGTTGGGCAACCGTATACTTTACAGATGGTTTTTTGGTCATTTCAAAAATTTTACACTATTCACTGCTTTCATTACTGTTCATACCGTATTCGAAAATAAAAATTTAAAAACAAACAGCATCTCCTCTATACACTTCTTCCCTCCATCTCGTTTCACAGTCACGGTAAAAAAAAATAAACTCAGTTTATGTTCACGCTTGTTTATCTTGTTACACTATTATTTCAATCTCCAATCTACTACCATTGTTTTCCCTGATTGTCATCTGAAAACAGAGTAACTGTTCATTGAACAGTGTTCCAATAAAATCATTTAACACGTCGATTGTTTGTTTGATTCGAAAAAATGTGGTATAATATGGTATGTACAGCGTATTACGAATCTTTATTACATTTGTTTTGTATCGTTATTGATTTTTGTTTATCTGGTATAATATAGTGTTGTTTGTTATAATATAGTGTTGTTTGTTTGTTTATGCATTTATGTGGATTATGATTTGATTTTTGTTTTGGGATGTATTTGATTAAGCCACGATTTTGGGTTGTATCTGATACGCCATGCCTGATTCAAATAAGGTCATAAAGCAAAACACCCTATTCATTATGGTCCAACACTAATGTGGTTGTAGTTAAGTTGTAATCATCTGAACTGTGTATGATAGTGTTTACGCTGGGCTGTATACATGTGTTCAAACTTATTTTGTTATGAATTGTATGTTCTGAGTTAACTATTTTTTCCTTTTAGGACTATGAAGCTAAACTAATCATTAGTAGCAAAACTCAACTACTTTTGGTTGATAAATCGGAAATTAGACGCAAAACGACGGAACTTGTTTAGGAGTACATGCTTTGGAAAATGGTTGGATTTGTTATACTTTGAACATGAAACACACCTCATTGACTATATGGTACGGAAACAAAGAAGAGTGGACGAGTCTCATTATGATATGCCCTTTATCTATTACCTAGATGGACATACTCTGCATTTTGGTCGTCCTGAGTTTTGTCTAATGACGGGGTTGCGGTTTGGAAGTGTGAGCTTTGAGTTATACACTTCTGGTGCTCTCAAATTTCGTGATAGGGTGTTTCCTGACAAGCGAGGTTTGATTGTAACCAACTTAGACCTTATGGTGTCATCGAGGATGAAGAGCAGTTTCACAAGCTATGTGATGAAGACGCAATACGGATATCTCTTTTGTTAGTCTTAGAGGTGATCTTTATGGGTCGTTTATTGACATCCCAAGTTGATGACACATTGATGAGGTTGGTTGAAAACCTAGAAGCTTGGAATGCATTTCCGTGGGGTGAACATATTTGGACCCATTTATATGACCAACTTCATAATGTAATGGATAAGCACACGGATAACCACCTTTTAGTATTGAAGAAAAACCCAAAATCTGTTCCGACCTATACTTTGTCTGGATTTGTATTTGCTTTCCAGGTTTGTATTTATTTTTATTAATAATATATTTTTCAGCCGAACATTTTGATGGACTGATTGATATGTTTGTGTTTTACAATTTGTTTAGATTTGGATACTCGATCTTTAGAAAGATCTGAACGTTGGTGGAGTAAAGACCCTAATGTGATTCCAAGAGCTATTGCATGGTCTATGAAGTCACCATTCAAAAGAAGTGACTGTTCCCACCTTTTTTCAGAGGTCTCTATTTTTTTCTATTTGTATTTACGTAAAATAAATTGTTGAATCCCTGTTGAGCAATGATCTTTTTTTTTTTTTTTTCTTGAATTGAAACAAAAATTAATCACTACGCCGAATATAATGAATAATCTTAAGGAGAGCAATGAACACACATAGGTAGGAGCCTGTTATTTTTGTACTATCCCTTATGCTTCTTTCTAAGTTGCAGAACCAAACTTGTAGGATCGACGCCTTGATTGATCTTTGAGCCAATAAAAATCTCTGTATGACAAACTTATATTTATGCGGAAACTAAATATAAGATTGTGAAGAAGACAATGACTAATGAACTATGATCCTGTATGGATCTTTTATTAACTTTTGTATTCCATTACCAAAACATATATGAAACTCTAAGCCATATGTTTATTTTATAGGCAAGAAACCCTAATACGACTTTTACGGAAACGTGTGTAGACATAAACACAAATCTCTTCCTAGAATAACTGTAACTAAACATACTAAAAATAAGCAACGACCAGCAGCAATAAACACTGCCAGCAGGAACACACCAAAGCTACCAGCAGGATTGCACTTGCGCAGCAGCAAGATTAAGTAACCAGAAGCAACATCTTTAAAGCAAACATTTCCAGCAGCAACTCTATATAAAAGCAGCAACATAATATACTCATCTCCAATTAAGCTGGTTACCATGTAATTCTCTTGATCTTGACTGCTACTATGACAATGTGTACATCAAATCACTTAAGTTTCATACTATTCTCATCACTTCCAGGTGTGTTAACTCCTGTGAGAGGTGAATCGTTGAAAATTAATGGATTTGATGTCTCTTTACCAATAACCATCACTACTGGAGTAGCCAATGTTTTTTGTGTGTAAGACCATGGTACATTGATAACCATATGATTTTTAGTAAATCATCAACTATAAACGGATTTGACTTGTCTTTACCTGTAGCCGTTTGCTCAGGACTAGCCAATTCTTGGTTACAGCAGAACCTTGGTGAATTGAGTACCAAATATGGTTTTCAAACTGCCTTTACCACAAGCCATATGCATGTGGGCTAGCCAATTCTTAGGAAACCCAAAAGGGTAAAATCCATGGTGAATTGAACACCATTTCAACTCTCAGTTCTTAAACATGGGTGAGTTGAAGTACCCTAATAGTTTTGAGCAAACTATCACAGCTATAAACGGATTTGAGGATCACACCAGAGCGTACCTCATGGTGAGCCAACTTTTCCTTGTCTGCTAGACATGGTAAGTTGAATACCATTTGTTGTGTGGTTCAAGAACCAACACTGTACCTGCAAGTGGTGCCCTCAAAACAAACAAGTTTGCAAAATAAACTAAATACGAAGATTTTTATAATTTTTTTAATTTTCTATTTATTTATTTAATTATTTTTGAGTACTGAAAGAAAGAAAAGAAAATTATACAACAACAACAAGAAAATAAGCCTCCCCTTAGGCTTATACCAAAATCAAACAGATCAACCTTTGGTAGTGGCAATTTGATTTTTGATAAATCTAACCAATTGTTCAGCTGTGGTCATATCATTCCCAACAGCCATTTTGCTGACCTTCAACTTACTTTTAAGCATTCTTTCCATCAGCTCTACAGACAAAGGATACTGAACATCCGCAAACATACATAACACCTTATTAGAGATGGTTTCAAGGACATGAACATTAGAAGGAGAATACAACCTCCAACTATGAACTCTCCAAGACTGTTGATCAGACCAAACATTACAAGAACCTCCTCCCACTTGAGAATCCATTAAAACTTTCAAATCACCCCAAAGGTGAAGACCAAACCCAGAAGGCTTATTAGATTCATAATACTGTTCCACCATTTCATACAAGTTAATCAAATCTTTTTTGGTCACCAAATGCAGAATCTCCCGAAGAAAGATGAACCGTTTGGTTTTGCCATCCAGTGTGAACAACATATTGACTTCCCCTCCAGGTATAGTCACAACTTTCCAATGAGCAATATGACCACACAAAAGAGAGGAATAATCTTCGGATTCACTCTCTGAAGCCAACTGAATAAAACTCCTCATCATCCATTTTGCAATAGATTCAGCAGAATGCTTCTTAGCATGACTCTTCTTTCTGGTGCTGGGAGTAGAAGAGGATGACTCAAACTGAGCAGTTTTTGCAGTTTCAGGAGCAGCGGAAGCTTGGTGATCAGCAGGAATAGAAAACTTTTTTCTTGAGAGTGAGGAAGTATCAAGGACAGAGACATCACCAGAAAGATCAGCAGAATCAGTGACTTTAAATCTCTTGGAAGAAGGTTCTTCCAATGAAGATGAAGGCTTGGCTGGAAAACCTTTCATGTCCTTGTCATAGTACATGTCTAGGTCTTCATCTGACATATTCCTCACCTGAGCCATAGTCCACCCAGAAGAACAAAATTGAATACTCTGATTCTTGAAAACTTGTCTCTTAACATTTCTCATTTCTGCATATGTAAGAGGTTTATTCCTTTTATCCTTGGCTTTGAGTTCTGCAAGAGCCCTTGTCCTTTGCTTTGTCAATGCAACCATTTTGGCAGGAAAATCATCATCTGAGATATCAATGCCCAAAATATCCTTGGCCAGGTTAGGATTGGCAGCCACTTGAGAAGAAAGATGCATCCAATCTGCTTCAGAATAATGTAAAGAAGCAGCAGTCAACTTAGCCATGATCCTAGGTAAGGGGTCAGTGGTCTGAACACCTACAATGATTTGTAAGAATCTAGGGTACATGAGGAATTTGGTTTTAACATTATCTATATTCCTTATCATTCCCTCAAATATGTATTTAGACCAATTGAATACCCTCCCATCAGACAAACAAATAAGGGCAGAGGCAATGTGACTAGCAAATTGATCCCACCCACCAGACTTTTTACTAAGGCATTGCAACAAAGTGTGAATAAGAAACCTCCATTGAGGTGAAACCTTCTTCTTTAGAAATGTAAAGTTACCAGCAATTGGATACCCTATTGCTTCCATCCCATCTAAAATCTGCTGCTCAGATAAGTCATACAGCCCATTCTCATCATTTAGCTGAAGATGAACTCGAATAGACTCCTCAGTAATAATGTGTTCTTGCCCAAATTGGCGCACCAGTGAGTCATATACCACCATTGGGCAATGAGTAATAGCAAACCTAAGAGAGGAACCTCTTAAGAAGGAAAGAATCTCATCATATCCTTCACTTCGATCAGAAGATTCAAGAAATCCAACTTTGTTGTGATCTTCTTTGTATTCAAGGGTTGCCATAGTGTTGAATCAGGGATTGAGATGTGCAAATAAGAAGGAATGAGATGTGCAATTGATTTGAGAGACTGAGGTTATTTTGGGAGAGGAATTTAATATTTAGTTCGTGAATACGGTTTCCAATATTTAGCAGCTTTAAATTCTAAATTTCTCGCGTAAACTTTGACCAATTTGAATTTAATTTATTCCCAAAATTAATCCCCCAAATTCTTAAACGTCCGCAGCAATGAAGTCAACCAGAGTACCTTTGACTAAAAAACACTACCAGCAGCAACGTTAAGTCAACCGGCAGCAATGAGATGGTCAATCGGCAGCAATGAATGATGTGTGACAAACGTCAAATCCCCAATTATATTTATTATTATATACATATATACATATATATAAAGAGCAGGATTTGTGGAGCTCCATTTGATCGACACGTGGCTACGTAATTAAACGAAACATGTCCATATTGACTTAAAGATGAGAAGCCACGTATAATATTGCTGGAGACATTCTATTGGTTGTGTGGATGTGGGCTAGTAGAAAATGTTTGGGCCGAAAGAAAAGGCTAAAGGGGCCTGTTTTGAAGGCAACATTTTTACTAATATTTTATGCATATGTTTCCGAGTCCACCATCTATGTATTATATAGAGAATAAATAATTTAAAAAAAATGTATATAAATAAATAAATAAAAGGGCGCTCTGTATATCTCCATTTGATCGACACGTGGCTAAATAAATAAAAATAGGCAACTTTATAGTTGTGTATAAAATAGGCAACTTTATAAAAGGGATTAAAAATCTAGGTACCGTGAATATAACACATGCCTTTATAAAATTGGGCAATAAATTATATTGGCTTTCCAAAAAAAAAAAAAAGTTATAGGCAGTTGAGCAGACTATCCACATTTGGAAATTTCAGTCGATACTCGCAACAAGTTGAACTTGGATAATTTGTGTACCTTTCCAAGACTTTGAAAAGACAAGACAATTCACTTAATGTCTAGTCCAACATGCAAGGTAGGCACGCCAGCTACAAGTTTAGGCACGTGGCCAGACGAATAAGAGTCAGGCAACGTCACTGTTCACACGTGAAACTACAGTGTTTCCTCTTCTATAAAAGGTTATTACAACGAATGAAGGCGCAACCAACCCCGCAAAAAACAATAAGGACATCTATAACACACAATCACAACCGTTTTAGAGAAGTTGAAGATGTTATCGTTCTTTTACGACTGGTTCCTGAATAACAATATAAAGTTGCTTACCATATATTATAACCACGGTCTTCACTCAATGACAAAACGTCATTTGCTGATGATCATCATTTACATACTCGTTTATTCAAGCATGTACTCACACATTAAGTGGGTTACCATGCAGCGTCAAGAGGGTCATCTCACGGCCCACACATGTTCTTAAATGACTACTAATAGCACTTAGTCGTTCTTAAATGACGACTAATAACTCTAAACCATAACGCTCTACAATCTAAACTCCCATCCAGTGAAGTAGACTCCCGTTGGCCATCAAGGGTCTCGTTAGAAGAATCAAGGCTCTCGTTGGCATCAAAGTGGTATCACGAAAAGGGAGATGGATAATGAGAAGAGCCCACGCTACTAGGGAGATACAGGGGCAATTCATTGCATAGAGTTAGGACCCGATAAAGCTAAAAAGGCTCCTACAACATCAAACAACAAAGGATTAAAATGATGCCTTCAATTTTTTTGCAGGCCTGACATGGAAAAACTTGTAACCATACTAAGTGGTATATACACTTCTTTTAAGCGACTTCTCACCCAAAACACCACATTATTTCGTAGTGTAACTATTTTATAAAACATTGTTGTGTACTTTATTTTTAATTTCGTAGGTTTTAATTTTTTTTTTCTGTTTTTGTTCTTTTATTTATGTTATTTGTTGTGTATTTATTTTTAAAAATTCAACGTTTGCTTCCATTTTATAAAAACGTTAGTAAACGATTGTTTGCAAAGTAGAAACAATAATATATGAACTTGTGTTGAGCATTTACAATGGCAAAAGTCTTTAATGACTTTTTGCATTTAATGCATTAAATGATGCTATAAAAAGGTTTTTGCAAAAACCTATCACTCCAATGCAACAAATTACCCTATCACTTTTTGTATTTAATTTATTTCCATATAAATTACCCTTACGTATTTATATTTTTACAAAATGATTTTCAAAAAACATAAATCAATTTTCATATCGTTGTGTATATATTTACTTTTAAAATTTGGCAAACTTATAAAAAACGTTATGCGGTATTTAAAAAATGGGCAACTTTAAAACGGGTAACTTTAAATGAAAGTTAATGGTCACTATATAATTTTTTTTATATTTTTTTTTATTATTTTTATTTTAAACTTTTTTTTTGGGTTGTGAAATAAAATAAAGTTGAAGTACTTTTGTGTACTGTATGAAGCGCAACCTACATGGGAAAATTATGCATCGTTTTAAAAACTGGGCAACTTACAAAGGATGGTCAACTAAAACTGAGCATCATAAAAATGACTATACTAAATTGGGTAAATTGGTAGTGCCATGTCATAAACATTCTACTGCTGGTAGGCTAAATGTTCAACTGCTTGGTTTAGTTGTTACATGGCCGTCATAACCAATTTTTTTGCCATCACTCGAAAGAACAAACAATATGTTGTTTAAGTCTCGACGTTTAATTGGTTTGTCTTTTTGTTGTACAATTAATGGATAAAACAATCAAAATTAATTGGACAACTTGTCCCCCCTTGTCCCCCCGTCCGGTTAACAGTCCCCGAAAGAAAATGGGCAACACTTAAAAGGAGGCCAACTTAAAGATTGGGCAACTTAAAATGGTGGGCAATTTAAAAAGGCATTACAACAACCTTTAAAAATGGGCAACTAAACAGATGTGCAACTAAAAAAATGGGCAACGTAATAAGGCATTTTATATCGCAACCTACATGGCAAAATTAGGCAATGTTTGAAAAAAATGGGGAATTTTCAAATTATCGGCAACTTAATATTTGGCAAAATTTTAAACTTGTGTGTACTATCGAGCGAAACTGCTGTAATTTGTCCCTTTACATCAGTTCCAAACCAGATAGAAGTTACCTACAGTCCAAGACGCATAACGAACACTACGTGTCAAATTTACGCAACGTATTAAGAAAATGGGCAATATTTAAAATATGGGCAACTAAAAAAATGTGCAACTTAAAAGGTGGGCAACTTAAACATGCATTACAACAAAGCCTTAAAAGATGCGCTACTAAATATGGGCAACTTAAATACATAGGCAACTTAAAAAAAATAAAAATAAATAATAAGTAAATAAACACGTGAAAAAGAGATGAAAGTGACATGTTAATACACTTATAGTAATCACATAACTAGGTTGCCCAACGTCGATAAATATTTGCGCAAATTACCCAGCAAGGTTGACCAAAGTACCAAAAATAAACGGTGTAGTCTGTCGTTCAGAAGAATATGGGGTTCTCAAAGTACAAATAATAAATCTTGCTAGTACATATACTCAATCTAAAATGTACTACCAAAGTTGGTGAAACTTTTTTTTGCTGTATGGATCGATGTCTATTTACAGTATGTACTTTGTCCCTTTACCAAACTTGGTACGTAATTACGTATTTTCTAAAAGATTGTTGTGCACTTTATTTTTTATTTGGTAGATTTGTAATTTTTTTATGTTTTGTTCATATTTTTATGTTACTGTGATATGGTTTTGTACTTACTAAAAGGTTGTTGTGCGTATTTGGTGACCTATTCTCTAAAAGATTGTTGCGTATTTATTTTTAAAAATACGACATTTTTCCATTTTAAAAGCCTTACAAGATTTGGCTTTTCAAAGTAGACACAATAAATAAAGTAGATGACACATATATATTGGATTCTAATTGCTTATGATTACACCTACAGGTAGAAGTGCCTGTGAACTGTAGAGCAACCTATGTGGCAAAATTGGGCAACGTTTACTAAAATTGGGCAATGTAAAAAAGATGGGCAACTTTATATTGATGCATCGTTGTGGCTAGACAACATGTCAGTATTTTAGTCGTCAGTCATTCAGAAGAATATATAGGAGTGTCATGAATTATGCGTAAAGTATCAAGTGGCATTAAAAGAAAATGTAACATAAAGTAGATTTCCATTGTCTGCACTGTAGCGCAACGTACATGGCAAATTTTAGAAACGTTTACAATAAAATGGGCATTACTTTAAAAAATGGCCAACCTAAAAACTGGGCAACGTAAAATTATGGGCAATTTATAAATGGGCAACATAAAAAAAGGGCCAACTTATAAATGGCCAACTTTAGATGGCCAGCATTTTAAATTTGCCAAATTTCTGCTGCTGTTGAAGGCGGTTGAGTAGACTACACCTTTGGAAATTTCAGCCGACATTCTAACGTTGCACCCAAACCACTGTTTGGACAAGATAACTTCAATTATGAATAGACTGGTATGGTGAACCAGTTATGTTGCCAACCCAACTGTACTCTCGTAGGGAGTTGAAACATATTTGAACTGCATTGGTGCACTTTTCCCAGTTTGGTATCTTTTATTAGCTTTCCATATTTATTGAGATTAGAATTGTTATATGCTGACTTTTGTTAGGAAGTCAGGAAATAAGGTATTTCTCATTGCTGCGATAGTGTAAGCTGGTTCCTGCCGACAGTTGTGCTTCCTGCTCAAGCTCATTGCCGCTGATTGTTATATTTTGTTTCTGCCGATAGTAGTCATTACTGCGGGTTTTATTGTTAGTTATCCCGTATGTTTACAAAGTTTTGTTAGATTTATTTTTAGAAGAGATTCATTGTATATCTCTTCACACGTTTTCTTGTAGAACGGGTTAGGGTTACGAGTTGTTGTTAGTATAAAAGAAACACCGTCTATGAGTTATGTACACCTTATATTCAATTTCAATATCTTAGTTATATTATTAATCGATCATAGAGGATCAAAACCTTCTTGTAGTTTATGCATGTATGGGGTTGAATACTCTATGACAATCAACGTCGTATTTTGTTGTTTGCAATTACCTTATTTGTTATTACCAAATACTGTATAAAGATTTATAAAAATTGTTTATTCCAACACTTTTAGCAAAAACTGCTTCAAGCAAGACGACATTGGAGTTCAATTGGGTTTTAATGAGCAAAGTAGTTTGGTACCCAAAAGGTGTATTTAAGTTGGCCAAAATAGTTATGGCATAACTATTGTTGCTCTATTGTTATTTTGGTACGTCGGTTGCAAACCATGACAAACATAAACAAGTTAAATAATACAAACAGAATAAAAAACATAACATAGTACAATTACTAAGTATTTGCTGAAATGATAAACCACTACGATTACTATATAGTAGCCAATAATTTGAAGGTTACATGTTAACGAACGCCTTCCGTTGATGACAGTAACAAGGTTCCAAAGGCGAATGACACTAGACTTCGAAGCCATACTGAAAACTTGTCAAACGACGAATCTGGATCCATAACTTCATACCTTCTCAAACCGGAGGTAAACCTGTTCAGATAAATGTATGAAATTAGTGTTAACGTTTTAACATGTGTAAGTGTACTAGACAATATTTGTGAGTGTCAGTATATAATACGAATGCAATTGAATGATAGCTTAAAATGTAAACGTACTGTACAACGCACGGTCTGGGAGGTTTGCCAGAAGAAGAGATTCTTTGTAAGGAGCGATGTAGAATGAACCAGCATTTCCTTCAATTCCCAAACTAACAAAGTGTCCAACCTGATGATCGTAGACAAAAATTGTGTTACCCAAAATGTTTTCCGACATTGCCTTCCACTATTGGAGCTTGCCTACTTGTAAAGCCAACCAGCCTAATCGCCATGGGTGTAGGGATGCAGAATAGATTTGAAAATCGTGTTACGGATGCACCATCCACCTCCAAAAGCCATGCGCTGAACAGTGGGACCTCAGAATTCATGATCATACCAGAAAGTACAAGAGAGTTTCCTAGCTCGTGAACAGAAAAAGAAACTGGCATTACCACTTTCAAAAGAGAAGGTATCTCTATGACGTGAAATTGGCGGGTAATCATATCAAAATAAATCAAAGTGTAATCCTTGTAGGGACCCCCCTTTGCACTATGTATCCTTTCAGTGCCACCCCAATATATAAAACGACCCACAACTGCCTGACTTTTTCTTTTCAATCTTATTAGGGGACGTGGCAACTCAAAATCTTGGACACGTGACCAGGTCTTAGTGTTCAATGAAAAGACTGACACATACCAAAAACCAGTTTTGAAAACAGGATAAGATACCTTGACAATTGTCGGGTCTAGAGTGTCCGGACGGACACCAAAACCGAAAGCAATCTTTGAACATTCTATTTGGTTATTGTAAAAAGGGATGAATATGCAAACAGATTTTCTTATGGATGGGTTCCAAAGAACAGCCATCATGTTAGTACCATACATAAAGCACGTAAGGCCGCTAGAAGTGCCTAAAGGCATCATAAATGCAAGGTTTAGATGTGAATCATATAGGGAAATGGTTAAATTTTTAGCTACAGATGTCATAAAACCTGTATGACCCTGATCAAATGTTAGATTAAAAAGACACTCATCATTGGGACGAGCACCGTATGAAGTGATGAAGATTTGTGAATCTATGATTGCCTTCCATATCTTTAAAACACTACGTATCTGGAGTATACCTTTAAGTGGTACCCTATTCAAGATATCTATTTGAACATCCAAAGGTATGTTGTCAGACATAGTTTAAATAGTTTCGAGCAAATGGGTGGGCTATAGGTAGGATGTATAAAGTTGTTGTGTATGAGAAGGCAATGGCTAAAATGACACACATATATATTTGTCTCATTGATTATGATTGCACCTGTTAAGTGGCATTAAATTAATAATTTTAAAGCAGATGTACGAGTGTGTACTGTTGCGCAACCTAAATGGCATATTTAAAAAGATGGGCAACTTTAGAAAATAATTAAAAAAAAAAAAAAAAATCGGGAATTTTTAAAAGGGAAATAGTTATAAATACATAATGTACTTTTAAAAAAACTCATTATGCTCTATGAACTATACATATTGTCATTATACATAGCATTTGCTATGTATAATGACAATATGTATAGTTCGAGTTTTTTTTTAAAGTACATTATGTATTTATAACTTTTTCCCATAGAGCATAATGAGTTTTTAAAAGTACAAAAATGAAAAATGCTATGTATAATGACAATATGTATAGTTCATAGAGCATAATGAGTTTTTTTTTTAAAGTACATTATGTATTTATAACTTTTTCCCTTTTTAAAACATGGGCAACTTAAAAAGATTCTGCTGCTTCTAAAACTTTTTACAAATTTTCATGCTGTTTTGCAAATTTTTGTAAACTTGCTGCTTGGTTTGAAAGTTAAGGGACAGTTTTGTAACTTGGCGCCAATATAACCCGAATTAGAATCCGAACGGTAATAAATCACAATTGGATCACACAATTCACTTTGTGCGCACAAATTTCACTTTAATACAAAGCCTAACACACCTGTTATCATCTGATTGCCGGTACCCCCAAATTGAAAACCCTAATAAACAATGGCGGAAAGGAAATACTCAAGCAGCCACAATCAGGTTGCATTTCTTGAAAAGGTCCCAGGAGCTGAAGCATTTGCTGACGTTATTGACTTTCTTAATGCTACTCACCTTAGGTATGCATTAACAGAAAATCCCACTATATACAAATCCCATATGGAACAGTTCTGGTCCACTGTTAGGACCCAAACAAAAAAAAATGGTGAACAGAATTTAATGGCTATGGTAGATGGCAAACGGATAATTATTTATGAATCATATGTAAGAAAAGCTCTTAACTTTTTAGATGAAGAAGAGATAATTTTCCTTGAGAATGATGTAATTTTTAAAGAACTTGAAAATATGGGTTATGAGAAGAAAAAGGATGTTTTAACGTTTTATAAACCTCTTCTCTGCCCACACTGGAAATTTCTTATTCACACCATTCTCCATTGTCTGAGTCCTAAAACTACAGCGTGGAATGAGTTCAGTTCAAGGCAAGCATATGCTATTATTTGTCTGGCCACAGGAAAACCCTTTAATTTTTCGGCTATGGTAATGGATGGCTTCAAAAAGAATGTTTCAGGAGAACATTACATTTACCCTAGGTTTTTGCAATTGATTGTGAATAAGCAACTATCAAAGCCTAAGATTCATAAAAGGACCTACAGAACTCCTATGCTTAAAAGGAAATTATTTTCTTATTTGAAAAAAAAGTGGAAAAGGCTTCTCTGGGACTATTACTCCATTGTTCCCACATATGTTGCAATTGGCTGCCAGTCAGGGTCAATGTGCTGAAATCACAACACCTACACATCCCACACCCACCTCTGAACACTCATCATCTCACCCTCATAATACCCAAACACCTAGGATTTCACTGAATAAGAACACAGATTTTCATCATACCAGTGTTAGGATAGATGCAGATGAGGCTGCCACAGGTGTGGGAGGTGGAATGATGGAAGGGGCTAACACTACTGATCCTGGCTTAGTAGGTGGGCAGGTAAGTGTTAACATAAGTAAGACCCTGAACATGGCAACACCAACTGTGCAAGGTTCTCATGAACCTGAATCAAATGATGAAAATCCCAGTCAAATGGCAAAAATGGGGAGCTCAGGTGATCAACCCAGGTTTCATACTGACTTTGAACCCAATGATTCAACTGTCAGGGAAGGTAATACATCTAGACGTGATGAGGGTAGGAATGCAACTGATGAATTGAGGGACACCCAAAATGTACAAGATGACAATTCCAGTGATCAGCCTGACGGGGCAGAGAAGACTAGCCTTATGGAGGAATACATGACAAGATGTAGGACACTAGAATCACAAGTTCTTGATCTCACACAAACAGTCAAACAAATGAAGATGAGAATTAACCTTTTCAAGGGAAGGCAGAGGTCTAGAACAAGGGTATTCAAAAGGCTCAAGAAGGCTGGAACGGCACATAGGGTAAGCTCTCCTGAAGGTTGTCCTAGCAATGAGGGAAATGATCAGGTTGATATGGATGTGGATAGTGGTATTGGGGCTAATCTAAAGACTTCAAATGCTGAGCAGTTGGTTAAAGATTCTACTGATGAGGTAATTAAACCTACTGCTAGTACTAGAGATCCTAGTCCTAAGTTTGAACCTTCTACTGCTGAAGATGATGATGTTAGCTTGGCTCAGGTGGTCGTCCCACTAAATACTAGCAAATCATCAACACCAAAACAATCAACACCACCAACAGAATCACAATCACAAACACAACCTACATCAGCAGCTGAACAACAACCTCAACCACAACTCCAACCAACAACTAATCAGACAAATCCGTCACCGACACTTCCTAGAGCTCCCGACAAAGGAGTTACCATAAGAGAACCTACTGCTGAACAGAAATCATCATCACCACAACAACAACATCCATCACCACAACCAAAACAATATGAACCTCAACATCAACCAAAATCAATATCACAAACTCAACCTATAACATCAAAACAAACAACTGCATCTACAACAAAACAACCAACTACAAAACCTGCAATTCCAAGGGTTCCTGTCAACTGTGTAAGTATAACTATTAGAGAACCCACTCCATATACGAAACCCACACAACCACCTACATACACTGTGGAAGCCAAAGGAAAGATGATGGAAGAGTTAGAAAATGCTCATGATTCTGCATATGTCCCATACCATCGTTGGCCAAAAGAAATTCAAGAAATACATCCAGAACGGGCTAAGTTTGAAGAAAGGTTCAATTCTAGGGATGATGTACAGGGTAAGTCTACAATTGGTGTCAAAGGATCTGGGAAAGGCAAAGAAATGATGGTGGAAGAGTCTGAAAAGGCACATGGTCATCTTTCGGCTGAAGAGATTAAGGATAAACCTGATGCAGACGAGGCTAACAAACTTAATGCTGAAGAAGTGGAGGAGGATAAGAAAAGTAAGGAAAAAGAGTCAAAGGCTAAGTCTACAATTGGTGTGAAAAGAACTGGGAGAAGAATGAAAACGATGGCCAGAAGGAAGAAGAGAACTAGGCGAGTGGTAGTGAGTAGTTCAGAAGGCATTGATGAAACAGGGTATAAAAAGAAAGAGACGGTTGATTTACAACTGGTGACCCAGGTTGTGTCTGATGATGATGACCTGTTTGAGGATACTGCTCCTTCGACAGTTAAATCTCCGGTTATTGGATGGAAAGCTGGTTATGATGGGAAAGTTCCTTGGTTTGAGATACGCAAAGTTGCTGGAAGAATGCAAAGGTTTAAAACAATTCCTCAAATGCTTAAACACATTGACCAAAAGGATTTGGTAAACCTGTCGGCATTAATGAAGAACAAGTATGGAAATGGAAAACCAACAGATGAGCTTGATAGAGTGCTTTGCGGATATCTGACGACCATGTTTCAAGCTTCTGTCCAAGATAGTATGTTTGTACAAAAGGGTACAAGTACGTAGTGTTTGTTAAGTTGATTACCTTGAAGGTTTTTGTAACCCTGTTACTTCCACCATAACCGTATACATATATTGAAGTGTTTGTTGACATAATTCATTTGTTTACATAGTCTTCTTCTTACCATTGAACGATACATTCCGCATAGTGTTTAATATTGTGTCAATTCGATAACAGTTTGTTAGGAATTATTAGAATAATGTTTATTTTCACTGCTGCTGTTAGTGTAGTTTGATTCCTGCTGGCAGTGTTGGTTTCTGCCGGTCATGGTTCCTGCTGGTAGCATTGTTTAGTTTCTGCTGGCAGTGTTTGTTACTGCTGGTCATGGCGTATTTTTTGTATGTTTGTTAGAGTTATTTTAGGAACAGAAACATACGACATTGTGTTTTGCATCCAATTCCAAAGAAAATAGTTAATACAAGATCCATAGAGGATCAAAGTCTTTTAGTCATTGTCTTCTTCAACTCTTGTGTTTAGTATCCGCATAAGCACAAGTTTATTATACAGAGATTCTCATAGTAGTTGGCTTGTGTTTAAATAAGCTATGTACAAGTTCTTTTGGCTCAAAGATCTATCAAGAGGCACGATCCTACACAGTTTCTACACATATTGTTTTACATTCATATCTAAGATAATTAACAAAGATCTATCAAGGGCTCATCTGGGATCAACACCAAATCACAAAGTTTTTTCTTGAATTAAACTATCTTATTCCTCATAGCTTGACACTGATCATAGATTCTTTGTAGTAAATCCTTAACCACATCCGATTGTTGTTCACACCTGAGTTTTGAGGTAAGCATCACCCTTAAGACTTCAAAACTCAGTGGATATTCCAATTCAGCTAACATGAAGATATATACTCCACTCTGTGTTGACAGATGATGCACATTGCAGGAACTATAAAACTCCCATGTCAGATATTGATGCAGTTGGTGAAATGCACTGATGCAGTAGGTGCTTGTATGTAGCATGAAATGCATGGGTGAATCCTACTGCTGGTGAAATTGAAGCTGCTGCTGTTCCTACCTAATTCAAATTGTTGGGTTACATGTTATTGACCGGTTACAAACAACAACGATTACTAGATAATAGTAAATTGTATTTTGGGTTACAGATTTTTAAATCAACTCTACTACCTTTCAAATACCATTAAACATTGTTTATTAACTCCTTGTGCTTCCACAAGTATTGAAGCATCCGCTCACGGTATGCTACAGCTGTTTGAAGCGGGTCATCTACTTCCAGTGGTTGGTTGTGGCACAATCGGTATAAAATAATACATACCCATACACCGCAATCGCCATATACGTCTGCTTGTTTCGGGACTGCAGGACACTGGTATGTTATTTTATATTCCTCGGCTGATATGCCCTTACTCGCCAATATACCCTGCTGAACCAGATACATGGTAAGTTGTTTTGGCAACATTCTTTTCAAAGTTCTCCACCACCGTGCACCATTGCCATGTACCAACCCAAGAGTGTCATAAAATGAAACAACACCAGTACGTAGGTGAAGCTCAGCGAGACACCAGTGTTTATCAGGTTCATTCACGGGGAAATAAACCTAATATAGACAAAGAAATGTACATATTAATATGCATACACTTAAAATTATATTTAAAAAGGATTGTGGCAAACTAACCTTTTCAACATCTCGCCAAGCCACAGGGTAGCTTGTTCCATCTGAATAATGACTGTACATCTGACCAGCCAAGATATGTCGGGCGAACAGAGAACCTGCCAAGGTCCAATCAGCATTGCTTGGTCTAAGTGACCACATAAGGTCAAACCATATATCCAAGTGCTGTGTACACAAAACAAAAATTATAAAACTTATAGTGGTTACTCAATCAAAAGTATATACAAATGTATTTGACCAGATAGTGATGATGGTTCCTTACATAGTCATACAGCCAACCGCCTTTACAATCTTCAAGACATGCCAACGCTAGCCAAAATTTCATATCAGAAACAATGTTACGACCGCCCCATGGAAACTTATACCTTTTTGGTTTATTTTCCTTTAAATAAACACGAAGCGAATCAGGCACAGACACCTTGTCCTTTTTCAATTTAGAATGTCGAGTCAGATCCTAAAATAAACAAATAAATGATTAACAATAAACGAATCATAATATTGTTAATTTAAGAATAACAAATCAGACTACCTCTACAAAAGGATCTGGGTTGGCCGAATAGAACTCAGTAATTGACCGAGTTCTTGGGTTTCCAGATACGTCCTGAAAAGACACATACCATATATTAGCATAGGCCAACCAGATAGTGATTTTAGTATCAATGTTTTACGGTGCTTTACATCTAAAATGACTATAGGCTCAATCAACTTCTTTCTGCAAGTAGCTGCTCTTGTCAGTAGTGCGGATTGGACGTTCTCTGAATTCAGAGATTCAAAAAACTTATCGTGCTTTGATTTAAAGGCTTTAGCCACTAGAGCAACTTTATGCGCATTTTTTTTCTTTTGGATTTTCTTCTTTTTACGTTCAGAAAAAACAGAGTCCAAGCAAGGTTTGTCATTGGGACCGACCACATTTGCAAACCCATGGTTGGTGAGTGTTTGTTGAAATGGTGTTGTTTGCTCTTCCTGCATAGCATAGGTTGTAATTAACACCGACCACAAGACATAGAAAGGAACAATTATTAACCTTTTTAAATTTAAACTAAACCAAGTACCTCAACATATGTCTGCAATGGGGTTGTTTGTTCTTTATGCACGCAAATAGCATTTGCATTCTCAACACCCTTACCATTTTCATTGTCAAACGGTACTTCTTCTAACGAAACACTAGTGACATCCGCTCCGTCGTTTATATAACTCATGACATCATCATACACCACCGGATGATACTGGTACAATAAAGATGTATAAATAAATAGGCAAACAAGGAAGGTTGTATTTTGCAAAAGTATTTTTTTCAAGATAACATACATCACCGTAGACGAAGGATGTTGTTTGATTAATGTCCTTCTCATGGGATGCCACAACTTGATTCGCAGGTTGATGATGATCAAGAGTAGGGAAGTCAGGAGTAACCCCTAATTCACATGCTTTTACAAGAACGTCCATCCCACCCACCTGAGATTCGTTGTAGCCTTGCTGCCCAACATCCATGTCAATTTCCATGTGATGGGCTGCAACACTGGTCGTAACACCAGTATCAGCCTCACAAGCTAATGGCGTGGCCTGTAGTTGACAAAATAATACAACATTTAATGAATTAAATGTACGATTAAAGGGTAAACATTAACGGGGAAATGAGATACTTATAAACGTATGCCAAAAAAACACAAAGTAAAAGTAAACCTTTAAACAAACAGGATTGTCAACTTCCATTGGATGCGCATGATCGACATCATCATCAGCATGATCATCATCAACATCTCGGCGCGTAACACCATTATCAACATCATCTTCACAACGTGGTGACGGGGTCTGTAGTTGACAAAATGAGATAAGTGTAATACTTAACGAGGAATTGATCTTCGTATAATGTTAGGAGAATAAAACATATAAGGTGAATACAAACCATGTAAATATCAGGGTTGACATCAGACTTGACTGGAAAATCTGGATCATCGGTGCTTTCGTTAATAACTGTCTCTAACTCTGAAAATTTTGTTTTCACCTTCTGAAGCAGCTCGCGAATGTCTTGTTTAGGGACAGACGCTACGTGCTTCGCTATCAACGAAATATCAATTTGCAAATCAAATATCTTGCCCAAAATAGGATTTGTTCCAAAATTCTTTTCATCTTGGCCTTCGCCTGATTGGACACCTTTTGCGTTTTCAACATTATTTTTATCTAAAGTTTCTAAACTTGGTGCTTCATGTTGATCGTCTGCGCTACCAGCTTGTTGGTGATCCTCTGATCTACGAAGTTGGTTGTCATCGTCTGCGCTATCAGGTTGGCGGTCATCCTCTGCGCTAGCAGGTTGGTGATCATCGTCTGCGCTATCCGGTTGTTGGTCTTCCTCTGCACTTGACAGGTCTGAATCAGACAAACCCTTTATAAAGGGGATGCTGGCAATACACCACGGTTGTCTCAATTCGCGTTTGGTGGCATAAAGTGCCTTAATAGGAACTGACTCCTAAAAAAACAAATAGCAAATAACTTTGTATGTGAACAAATTTAAATAAGGGTCCAACAAATTAGCCTTCAAAGATAGTGCGGTGCTTACCGGTCCAAATAGTGTTTTACGGTCTGATCTTCGCAACTTTTGACATTTAGACCAAGCAAGACCTCGTGGAATGACGTTCGTGTCTTTCGCCCACCAGTTGCCGCTTTTAGGAAATGTCTCCAAAATCCATATCTGAAATATGTGGTTGTTTAAAATGTATATAATGTGGAAAAGAAAAATGTTCAAACTGCAGGTTATTACCGTGTTCAAAACTATATATTCAATATATATCTAATACAAAAAACCTAGTAATGGATAGAAAACAGATACAAACATTTTGTACACCGGATACATATATATAACAATAGTATTGAACTTTAGTACAGAGTAGAAAGTATGGCATACCTTGAAAGCCCAAGCAAAACCGTATAGATTGTATGTCGCATTGTAATATGGGTTTTTTTTCCAACTTCTCCAAATGAACTGGTCTGTGTCTCTCAACAACATTCACAGTCCTTTGATAAAATTTATGCCACATGTATTCACCCCAGGGAAAAACGTTCCAAGCATCAAAGTCCTCCACCAAAGACAGTATATGATTAGGGATACAATTCCTTTCTTCAATACCCATAAACACCAACATAGCAACTATCAAAAGACACAACCTAATAGCATCCTCATTCGAAAGAGCTAAGAACCTATTTGGATCTTTAACTAGTTTCAAACAATCACTGCCATATACAGATTTTATACCATCTGTCTTTTTTTCTGGAAATACGCGGTCACGAAATGCATTTGCTTTCTTTTTTTTACAAACTTTCCCAAATCGAAACCCTGCTATTAAACAAAATTCCTTACGCCCGAACTCTAACAAATCATCCCCAATTTTGAACTGCAATGGTGGGGAATCGGACGATATGTTAGAAACTTTTACCTGATGTTGTAAAACAAAATGCATCAAAGGGCAGTCATTATCGCAAAACCGAATATCCAACCACGGACCAAAGACTGTGTTTCTAAACAACATTTCCCGCTTTTTATCCTTCGACAAAATATCTTTGATTTCTGTAAGCAACTTCACTGTAGATCGAACAACGATTTTACAATGGTACAACCGAATCGGCATATCGAATTACAGGGTGTTTAGGAATTATGATTTGTTACTTGTGTGATGCTTTGTCTATGGAAAAGAAGCTGTTTGTGTATTGATGTGTTTTCTGTAATGAATTGTAATTGAATTATCGAATTACAGGCTAATATATTTAAAAAAAAAAAACTGCCTAATTTTAATGCACGTAAAATGACCAAAATATCCTTTTCTTCATGTATTTGTTGCCCAAAATTCAAAAGTTGCCCAAAATACAATACATCCCTTATACATCGTAGCAACAGTTGTTGAGGTACTCTGGTCGGTGACGTGGCGTCCTGTGGTCCGTCGGATCAGTTACCTTGGGCTAAGGGGGGAATTTTCTGTGAGCGGGCCGGATACTCTTAGCAGTTGGGCAATCGGGCTATTTTAGTAATTATCCCATATTAAAATTCACTTGCTTTAGCATACCTTATGAAAACTCGCTTGATATTAATACGTACCTAATTAAAATTCACTTATTTCCTTAACTATGTGTTGGAAATCGTGTATTCATGGAAATGAAAAGTGTTATTTTGGATACATGTTTAATTAAAGATGCTTAAATAAAACCCATAGAATTATTGTTAGCAAATCACATAAACAAAAGTAATTAATCTTTTTTTTTTTTTTTTTTTTTTTTTTTTTTTACCACGAAGATGCCTTTTTCAATAGTGAAAACCGCAAGTTATATCTTTTATTAATTTAACTTTTTATTATTTATTTTTGTTAAGTATATAAAAATTAAACTTTACATTTCTTTTAGTAAGTCCCACGGTTGTGTTTTGCGACAAGTGTTTTGGAGCATTTTAGAATGTTTGGCGTTAAGCATTTAGTACTATTAAGATTTAAAAGTTTGTTGGGAACAAGCATTTAAGATTTGGTAAAAATGCTTATTTTTCAAATGCTCTTTTTATGAGCATTGAGAAAAATGAAGTAGCATTTGTGAATGAGATTTACTATACTGCCCCTACCTATTAAATAAGGAGTATGTCACTATATGAGTTTGGTAAAGACTTTGGTTATTTTGTCAAAATTTAATTTCTTCATTTTATTTTGTTATTGCCGATGGAGATATGTATAGAGATACTTTATGTTTTTAATTATTTTATTGAAACATACTATTTCGTTGATGTATTAATATTAGTCACTAACACTCTGTTCTAGAGTTGTATTTAGAGGTGAAAGTGAAAGGAAGTAAAGTAAAGTAATGTAATGTAAAGAAATAGGGAAGAGTGGAAATAAAGTGTATGTTCTTTAGTTTATAGTAAAGTAAAGTAAATGAAAGTAGGTGGTCCCATTTTATATTTTTTATATTTATGGAATTACTATTATAACCTTTCTCTATAATAAATACACACTAAAGACAAAAGGTATTTTTGACATTAGGCTTTTGATTTTTGTCCTTATTCTATTTACTTCACTTATAGCCCATAATTGGGCGTAAAGTTAGAGGCAAAAAACACAAAGGGCCATACTCCCTTTTCACATGCTTTACTTTCATTTACTTTGTATCAAAAAACTCGAGAACACTGTTTTTTTTTTTTGTCCCACCCTTTCCCTTTGCTTTCCTTCCAAAAACAAACTAGAGAACACTGCGTAATAGTTTAGATACATAATATTTGTATAAGGTTGAATATGTAAAATAATAGCCATGTTAAAACATTAACTTTATTACTTTTATAATGTGTCTTTATTTTATTTTATTGCGTCATTTAATAATTTATAATCACAATTAATGTTGTGTTACCAAGCTGTGACTTACTTCTACTACTAACGGCTGAAACCACATTTCGCCAAACATACTCAATGCCCTTTTTAATAGGTCCCACACTACCAACACTATGTCTTTTACTTATTTTTGATAATATATTAAGTATTGATTTATTTGATTTGTATAAAATAAAAGTAGTAAATTACGGAGTAGTTGATTTGAATAAAGTAAAACAGTAAATTATTTGAATTCAAAAAGAGAGTAAATTATTAGGATTACTCGATGCAAAGTTCACACGTGTATCAGGATCAATCAGTGTTTGGTTTATACGTGAATGACACACTTCGATTATCGCCTCAAATTAATACTTACTCATTTGAATTATTGCCCAAAATTCTGAAAAAGGTCGCTCAATTTTTTTATTATTACAATTACGTCACTTTAATTAAAGTTTTAACATTAATAAGGAAGAAGACAAAATAGAGAAAGGTCTACAAAATGATGCGCAAGAAATTGTCTACAAAATGAGAAAATAAAAAAATGTCCAACTAAAGGTAACTTGTTTTTACCAACAATTCACTAATTTTCACTTTCAACTCCTGTCATTTTACTTTACCCGCACCCACATTGCAAACTAAGGGTGAGCATGGGGCGGTTCGGTGCGGTTTTTGGCCGAAACCGCCCCGCACCGCAAAATGCGGTTTATAAAAAATGAGGATCCGCATCCGCGCGGTTTTTGCGGGTTGGTTTTGCGGTTTTTGGGTTCAAAGTGTTTTTTTTTTTTTTTTTTTTTTTTTTTTTTTTTTTTTTTTTTTACCTTGAAATTATAATTTTTGGTATATATTACCTAAAAAAACTTAGATGATAATTAACAATTAAAATGTGTTTGAAATAATTTATTTTAAAAGTATAAACAAAATCATTTTATCATAAAAAAATTATAAATTTTAGTGTGTTATTCTAAAAAATAAAAAAATATATTTAAAAAAAAAAATTATAAATTTTAGTGTATTATTTTAGTGTGTTATTCTAAAAAATAAAAAAATATATTTAAAAAATTATAAATTTTAGAGTGGTGCGGTGCGGTTTTTCGGTGAAAACCGAAACCGCACCGCAAAATCGGTTTTTATTTTTTCCTGAAACCGATCCACCGGTTTTTGCGGTTTTTGTGGGTCGGTTTTTTACGGTTTTTGCGGTTTTGTGGTTTGCGGTGCGGTTTTTGCTCACCCCTAAACACTTTACATTTTTGTTTGACTCTTGTAGTTTGAAAACAATAATACACAAGTCCAGTATTTTTAGAAAAAAATACAAAATAAAGTACTTCCCTCTTTTTCATCATTTTCTTTTTTTCTTTTTTGGAAAGCTGCAATATTATTAGAAGTAGATTCCGGGGCTTCTAAGCATAAAGGACTAAAAAACGACCCAACATCTATACCCCGAGAAGCGAGATTGACCATATTCGAAATGCGATCAAGAGACGCACGCCAAATAAAAATGTTTACATTTCTCTTTTTCATGTAACTTTTACAATTTCACACATCCACAAATAAGATTACGGCTGTCAAGATTTTTTATCAATTCTAGAGACAAATTAAAGCATACTTAAACCAAATAAGTTTACGTCCTCAAGTTGAATTTATCTTCAATTCCTGTTTTAAATTTTTAGATTTTGACATTTTATCTGTTGACTACCATAAGAATGGGAGAATTGGTGACTCGTAATTTGAATACTAAAAGTGAACATCCAACATCCTTCAAACTTACGTTTCATCTGCATAAATATTTTCTTTGTGATGCTGCTTGCCTGCTTGTAGTTTGAATCTTAATATTTCTTTATTGTGATTTTGTCTTGTATTAAGTGGTTCAGGATTTTAGGTTATGTAGGTTCATGGGGCGCCACTAATCACTATAGTTGGTCTCATGATTTTGCTTAAGGCTTGTAATTGTAGAATGTAATATCGTCAAAAGAAATGAAAAAGGTAAGGATTTTTATTTTGTGGCTTATAACTAAGAATTGTACAGGATTAAATGAGATACTGTGATTGAGAAGAAAAAGGAAAATGATGTTATCATACTGTAATTAATTTTCAAAGTACCATTATTGTGTATACAGTAGAAACTCTATAAAATAATACACTTGGGACCACCAAAATTTATTAATTAAAAGAGTTATTAATTAATCGATAAATTAATAATTATTAATTTATATATTAATTAATATTTTATTAATTTATAGTAGAATACTTAGTTTACAAACACCTTTCAAGCTTCCACTTAATTATTGTATACAATGCATGTATATCAAATGAACGACCCAATTTGAAAGAAACCTTCAATCTCCCACCTTATTATGCTTCTTGTGTTCAATGTATCACTTTATGGACATTAAAAATATTTTCTATATAAATACAAGATCAAAATAGGTTAACACAAACAAATCATACACACAACATGGCTTCCCATATTAAAGGTGTGAAAAAAACAACAATGACAGACGAGATTCGAAGAGCATTATGCAAGCGTTATTGACTGATGAATATCAAAATAGGTTAACACAAACAAATAGTTGCACAGTTGTTGACTGATGAAGAAATTATTGAAAGCGTTATTGGAATTAATAAAGATGATATCGATGAAGAAGATGATGAAAGTTCTACAATGGAGCCCCCTTCGCGAAACGAAGCTATTAAAGCGGCAATCACATTGAACAATTTATTGTTGAGCTATGAGAAAACAACACCAGAAGTTCTTACCATGCTAAGTAAAATTAGAGACGAGATTCAAGGGGAAATTGATTTCAACAAAAAACAAAAGACAATTGAGTCATTTTTCAAGAAACCTTCATAAATTATTCATGTAATATGCTATATATAAGGAATTATTAATTTATATTTTATATGGGGTCTAAAGAAATTATCAAAAATGTATTATCTTATAATTTTAGCGAATTATTAATTTAACACTATATCCCCGAGTCCGGACCGGCAAAAAATATTATCTTAGAGAGTTTATTAAATAATCGAGTATTAATTTATCGAGTTTCTACTGTATATGTTTTCTAACTACAAGAGTCCAACAAAAAAACTCTACATTTTATAAACAAACATTTGATATTTTTGTTTATAAATCATCTACTTCCTCATGAGGCAAACCACCATAAAATACCATTACAAAAAAATTATACACAAACCCATTAACAATTTAAATCTTGGTAGAGCCAAATTGAACATAAAACCCACTTATCCACTCAACAATGCTAAAATCTCGATCACTAACAAAAACTCCATATTAAAAAATGAAAGCTCCATATTGTGTGAAGTAAATTTTCCGTGTGTCAATTTACCTCCGGTATCAAATGCACAAAATCTTCTTCATCTGAAAAAGAAGAATTCTATATACTCTTTGATCTTTGTTTCATCTGCCATGCATATTACCTTCATACTTTTATGTTTCAAATGAATTATTAGTTTCTTTTGCCATTGATCAATTAATCAAGCTCACATCACCACATAAATACATTAAAGGATGTATATTGAATTTTCTAATCGTAATGTACAATCCAGATGGTCATTCATATATAGTTCAAAGTTTCTTTCCCTAATTAGTAATTTTATTGTTTTTACTGCAGTCACAAAATTGACCTATTGATCGATATGGTTGCAATTAGATCACAATCAAGTTTGGTTATTTGTTCTTTAACAGTTAGTACCGTTTCCTAGGTTTGGCAAGCTAACATGACATAGAGTTTAGCAGGTATGATGTAGAGGTAATTCCTCTATCCTACCATTTATTACGTGCGTAACCTAAGCTATGAATAGGCAAATATCGTTTAGATTTGAATATAACAAGGTTTTATCAAGCCCGGCCCGTGGTTCGTAGCCGGATAATCTTGAACTACAAAAACCGAAAAAACCGAACAGGTAAAAAACCGATTCGAAAATTTATAACCGAAAAAGACCGATTCCGAACATTTATAACCGAAAAAAACCGATTTCGGAAAAACCGAAAAAACCCAAACCGGTTTTTTTATAACCGGTTTTCCCAAAACCGAAAACCGGTTTTAACCGATTTATTTGCACCTCTATGGTGGGTTATCGGCTGGTCGCATAAATTATACTGTATAACATTTTTATAACACAAACTAAAAACATCATCCCCAATAATATTCTTATAACACACCGCAAAAAAACCCAACTCACTCCATTTTACAATCAAAAACATAAAAAGAAAAAAAGATACCAATAACCTGCCCAGCAGGTTGCAGGTTTTTTTAAACAATAAACACAATTTTTTTTTTGAAATAACCTTTTTACCCTTCTTTATTTTGCAAATTGCAGCCACAGTCCTTACACTAAATTACAAAAATAGTCCCTGTCGTTACGCTAAATTGCGTCCAGCGTCCAAAATCATATATTTTTTTTTAAAATATATATTTATTTTTCGAAAATAAATTTTTAAGAAAAATAAATGTTTTTTTTTTCCGAAAATTTTTTTTTAGAAAAATTTAAAAATTTTCCGAAAAATATTTTAAATTTTTTTTTTTCCAAAATTAATTATTTTAGAAAAAAAAATTAGAATTTTTTTAAAAAAAATAATTAATTTTTTTTTCCGAAATTAATTTTTTAGGAAAAAAAAATATTTTTTTCCTAAAATAAAAAAAAAATTTAAAAATTATTTTCCGAAAATAATTTTTTTTAGAAAAATAAAAAAAATTTAAAAATATTATCTTCGGAAAAAAATATTTTTTGTAAAAAAAAAAAAAATTTCCGAAATTTATAATTTTAAAAATATTTTTTTCCGAAAATTATTTAAAAAAAAAAAAAATTCTAAAAATTTTTTTTTCGGAAAAAAATATTTTTTAGGAAAAAAAAAATATTTTTCCGAAAAAATTTTTTTTGGAAAATTTTTTTTCCGAAAATAATTTTTTTTAGATTTTTTTTTATTTTTAATTTTAATTTCGGAAAAAAAAAACATTTATTTTTCTAAAAAAAATTATTTTGGAAAAAAAATTTAAGTTTTCTAAAAAAAATATGATTTTAGACGTTGGACGCAAGTTATTGTAACGAGAGGGCCATTTATGTAAATTCGGGTTGGTAGGGGTACATGTGGAGGAAAAAAAAAAAAAAAAAAAAAAAAAGGAAACATGCTGACGTGGCGGAAACCTTATAGGCAGGTCACATGTTGCATAAATAGATGTATTGTTGGAAGTTAACTACACTTTTTTAAAAAACATTTAGTTGAGCACACAAAACCTATATTCACCTTAAAGTTCTATACATTTTGTAATAGTTCCCTATTAAATAAGTTAGCTTATAAATTTGTCACACATGTTATGAAACCTTTTGTAAGTCATAAATCCTGCTTTGTTTTGTTTTGTGGAGAAACGGGAGGCGGAAAAGGCGTATTTGGTTGAGGAGGAGATTTTGAGAAATGGGTTGTGTTTGGAGGAGAGTGAGATTAATGGGTTGTTGAGAGTGAGTGTGGAGGTTGGAGATGAGGGGAGGGTTTATGAGTATTTGCACAAGATGAGGGGGAGTGTGCGGTGTGTGAGCGAGTCGAGTGCGGAAGTTGTCGAGAGGTGGTTTAAGGGGGAAGTTGCGGTGAAAGTTGGTTGTGGTGGTTTGGGAGAGGGGGATGTGGGTCGGGTTAAGGATGCGGTTTTGAGGAATGGAGGTGGGTGGCATGGGCTTGGTTGGATTGGGAGTGGTGAGTGGGATGTGAAAAGGACGAATGTGGGTTCGGGTGGGGGGTGTTGTGCGTGTGGGGAGAAGTTGGCGTGTGTTGATATAGGGAGAGATGAGACTGAGAAGTTTGCTCAGTCGGTTGTGGGGTTGGCGGTTGAAAGGGAGAAGCGATCGAATTTTACTCAGTTTCAGGTGAGCAAAGCTTTTTGGTTTATCACTTTGTCTTCGGGTAGTGCTTGTTATGCTTATGGTAGATTGCTTATTAGAGGTAACTGTGGGTCAAACAACAGTTATGATAAAACATTATTAGAGGATTTAAGCTTTTATATTCGCCTTATTGTTGGTCCAACTTAGTATCTACTAATGTACAATCCTTTTAGTTGGAAATCATGTGTTTTTTGTTTTGAGTTATTCACTATAAAGTGGCTTTTCATATGTTGAAGGATTGGCTGGATCAGCATAATGATTTTGAAGCTATAGTGGATGGGGCGAACATTGGGCTCTACCAACAGAACTTTGCAGAAGGTGGATTTAGTGTCTCACAGGTTGTACATCTCTGGTTTGTTATTTAGGTGTTTAATATGTAACATGGTAATTCAAAACACTAAGAAGCGAACTGTTGTGACTCATCCTTTTCTGCTTTTTCAAAATTGGTATAGAGCAGCTTGAAGTTGTTGTTAGTGAGCTGTATAAGAGAAGCAATAAATGGCCACTAGTTATTCTACACGACAAACGTATTCGTGGCCTTCTAGCTAATCCTGCCAATCGAGGGCTGCTTCAGGGGTGGATAGACAATGGGATACTTTATGGAACACCAGTTGGTTCTAATGATGACTGGTAACAAAGTCTAAAAAACATCCCTTGTACACCTCATGCTGCTTGAACTGCCGATATAATATGTTTTATCATCTTTATGATAATCATGGTTCTTGGTATGTTTAGGTACTGGCTTTATGCTTCTGTAAAACTCAAGTGCATGCTTGTGACAAACGATCAGATGAGAGACCACATTTTTGAACTTTTGGGCAGCAGTTTTTTTCCCATGTGGAAAGAAAGACATCAGGTATGTTAAATTCGACATCTTATGTTTATATTGAATAGTGTACTGATTGATGTAATAATACACCTTGCGCCCATTAACATTTGATCAAGAGGCCTAAGCTGCCTATTGGCGGGGCATGTGCACAAATATACATACCTACACACACAGATATGCTTGTTGCGTCTATATCAATGAAATTGTTAACGGTCGCCTGTGCCAGGGTATGATAGGGAACACTCATGAAACTTTATGTCACTTGAGTCCAAACAGAAATAGGAAGGTTTAGAGCTCAAAAGACTAAGTTCTGTTGCTTAGTATGCATACTGGATTAGTGGATTCATATCTATAAGAGTAAACTATATTTTTGGTCCTCGTGGTTTATCGGGTAAACCACGATGACCAAAAATGTAGTTTACTCTACTCTATCTATAATATTCTATTTGAACTATAGTTAGAAAATTTTGATATAAACAGTAGAGTGACGTACAATGCCTGCTACTCGACTTTCTGGCAAGCCATTCTTTACTTTCTTATAGAAATTCCAAATCCAGTTGTTGGGAGAAAGTTCTCATGTGCAAGGAATAGTCTAAACTCTTGACTCCATTTATTAGGCATCATTATGTATCGTTTCTGACAGCGTAGTCGTTATACCTAACCTCCCAATCAGTTTTTACATCTCCATCTTCAAACTAAAAGATCGACTTTAATACAAACATTGCGTAAAATCAAATACCAAACATAAGTTCGTAATCAGAGACCAAACTGTGAAATCAAACCAAGAACTTAGGCTAGAAATATGGCAACCAAAATATAGATGATCAGAAAAATTGAAAAAACACTATCATATTTCGTTTCAATATGGGAGAAACACCAAATAGGCTACCCAATCACTGATGCCTTTTGTAGAAATTAATGAACTCCTCTGCATCTTCTGAACCACCAACACACATGGCATCTGCGGAGGGAAATTAAGATTTGCATCGAATGTGAATTTGAATTCCCCGTCTGCAGCATCTTATGTTGTCGGTGGTTGGCCTAATCTTTGAAGCCAGATCCAGATTTGATTAACTCGATTTCAGTTGCTGCTAAAACATGCTGCACATGTTAATGGGTGATCTGTCTGTGTTGGTGAAGAGCGGTGTAGATTTGTTAAGCATGATTCAGAAGAATCTTGTGGGGGGAACAGGGAACACACAAAGCGCCTGTTTAATGATTCCTAGGCGAAGAATTGGTTAAGTACCTAACTGAAACAATAGAGGTTTTTTGGTGGTGGCTGGTGACTGTGTCATGACAATGTTATTAAGACACATACTATTCAGAGGCTATTTTAAGCTTGATTTTATAAAGTGCACTTATGTTTTACTTCATAAAAACGGTTTCTGATGAAATAATTATTAGATATAGTGTATATATGAAATGTATCCGATTTTCTAATAAACTCACATTGACAAATTTGAGATTATTATTTACCTTCTTAAAAAGGTTTCTTTAGTGAAAAACTTAATTTTCTTGGATCATTCAAGTAATTAAAAGAGAAGAATAAAAGTAAGAAACCTTTGAAGACCAAAATTTTTCATGGCAGATGAAATGGCTTCTTCATCAGCATTCTCAAGCACGAGTTGCCTATGTCTATCTTGTATCACTAACCTCTCCTCTTTAATATTGAGATCATTTTTTCCATTAAGTGTCTCACCCATTTTAAATGGATTTTCAAATATAATTCCAGACCTTTCACCCGAAACATAAGCTGAAAGAAGACAAATTAACTCTCCATAATAACAACAAAATCGGCAATGTTATGCACAACATTAGTTTTGCTCAATTCAATATACAAACCTGTGGATACATGAAGAAGCAATTTTATGTTAGTGCAATTATTGACAAAGTCGGAGACATGTTCAACTCCAAGTGTGTTAGTTGCAAATGCCACGTCGTATCTACAAACACATGTGACGTGCATAAAGAGCAAAATAGCAAATTAGCGTTGGAGTAGTTAATATCTGGTGTTTGGATAGTACAGAGTGGAGTATGCAGGCATTTTAATAAGAGCCTTTTTTTTTTTTTTTTTTTTTGGCAGATGGTGCAAGCTATTATGTTCGATGCATTCATCCATGTTCAGTGATATGGGTATTCTTGAATCAGTATCCGTGTAATATGGTGTAGTTGGAGCGATACACGTAGGTTGATAACCCTAGCTATGTTGGCTTTCTATTGCTTATGTTTATAATTGTCATGGTTTGGTCATGTGTATTACTGAGCCTATAAAATAGACAATATCACAAAAGGTGGCCTAATATATGATCTTTCCTAAACAATCTGGTTGGCTTTTAATTTTGTGAATCTTGTAGGCTCAATATCCGACAAACTTGCGTGGATACATAAAAATGTTAATAATCGATTTAGGTAATACCTTTCATCAAATATAGTTGAGGCCGCAGAGCAAACCACAACATCCACTGTTCTCCGCATTTCATTTAACAAATCTAAGTTCGTCACTCCAAAATTTTTCAGGCCAATATCACCAGCCACCGGTATAACCTTTTCAGATATAAATGTATTCATATTTTTACCATGTTTCTTTTTCAAAACACTGAATAAGTCCTTGCTGATTACCTATATACAAGACATGTAAGCTAATCACCTCTCTAGTCACGCATTGAATATAACGTAGGTTGCAACAGTTGTCATCCGCATTTGTGTGTATGCGTTGAGAAAAATATTACATGTACCTCAGAATGCAAGCGATGAAAGGCTGAGTATGGATCCGAAGCTCGTATGAGAAAATAAAGCTTATTTATATTTGGCTGTACTCTTAGTATCTTCTCAACAAAAACTGCAGATCGAAAATATAAGTAGAAGCATGATCATAAACAATCTTTTGTGTTAGGGAGATTAAGTGGGAAATAAACTTACTTTTGCCAAGAAATCCAGTACCACCCGTCACTAAGATCGTCTTATTTTCAAGATAATCAGTAATGCTTCCCATTTCCATGAAAGATTAAGAGAAGACAGTTTAAATTGTTCACGATTCTATGCGCATGCATTATATAGATGTGATGGTTGGTTTGTTTGAAAACAAAATTACACTGAGCCGTACAATGTGGCTATATTTCCTGATAAATAAACAAATTTGTTGAATTTTAATTATTTTCCTTGAAGATATGGACAATTGATGATATAATATAACTACTACAAAATTGTATATTTCCAGAAAACTATTATAGTTAAAACGCTACGGGTATGTTTGGTAAAAGTAACTGTTGCTGTAACTGAAGATATAGCTGTAGATGAAAATGAAATGGGAGATTATAAATGAAGATTATTTTTATAAGTTACATAAAGTAGCATTTGATTTTCAGATATTATATTAGATGATAGATTAGACGGGCTTGGGCCTAGCCTAATATATCATCTAATAATTATGAAAAATTTATTTTATTTTATTTTATTTTATTATTTTTTTCTTTTAAAATCTCTTATAAGTTCTGTAAAACAAAACTTATATAAGTAGCTTATTTTTTTCAAAAAATAACCATAATCTTCTTGGCCCCGTTTGGTTCGCGGAATGTTTTTGATGGAATTGAAATGCGAATGAATGGAATGTTAAGGAATTGGAATGTGAATGATTTGAAATCTGAAGGAATTGGAATTTGCAAAAACTAATGCGTGTTTGGTTTAATGAAAATAAAATGAGAAAAAATAAATAATAGTAAAATATTTAAAATTTTATATTAAACTAAAATTGATAATAATAATAATAATAATAATAATAATAATAATAATAATAATAATAATAATAATAATAAAAGTGATGTTGATAAAATTTTATAGTAGGATTGGCTTTTCTATAGTTAGAGGAGTGGGGGCCCAGTTAGTATCTCGGCTCCCTACTAACCTCTTGTAAATCCTTTGAGTTTCTAATAAAAGTGATGTTTATAATAAATAAATAAAAAAAATAAAAATAATAATAATAATAATAATTTCTTGTAAATCCTTTAATTTTCTAATGAAGTGATGTTTTATAAAAAAATAATAATAATAATAATAATAATAATAATAATAATAATAATAATACGTAGTAATAATAAAGTGATGTTTTATAAATCCTGGACACTTAATTTGGGACATCCAAGATTCCATTATGGACACTTAATATGGGACGGAGGTAGTAATAATAAAGTGATGTTTTATAAATCCTATGATTTTCTAATGAAGTGATGTTTTATAAAAAATAAATAAATAAATAAATAATAATTAAAATAATAATTATAATAATAATAATAATAAAAATAAAATAATGAAGTGATATTTTATCTCGGCTCCCTACTAAGTTCTTGTAAATCTTATATGTTTCTGATAAAGTGATGTTTAAAAATAATAATAATAATAATTGATTTTTGATGCTAAAAATAATGAATTCTATGGAATTGTAAACATTCCTTCCATTTTGCTATGGAATGTTAAATTCCCCATAATTGGGATTTTGAAGGATTTCCATTCCATTTCATTTGCAACCAAACACATTAAAGAATGGAATTCAGATTCTGAATTCCTTAAATCTGCCAACCAAACACGTTATGAAATGGAATTAGATTCCAATTCCACCAGAATCCTGAAGATTCCGCGAACCAAAAGGATATTATCATACTGTAATCAATTTTCAAAGTACCATTATTGCGTATATATATTTTCTAACTACAAGAGTCCAACAAAAAACTCCGCATTTTATAAACAAACATGTGATATTTTTGTTTATAAATCATCTACATCCTTATGAGGCAAACCACCATAAAATACCATTACAAAAAAATTATACACAAACCCATTAACAATATAAATCTTGGTAGAGCCAAATTGAACATAAAACCCACTTATCCGCTCAACAATACTAAAATCTCGATCACTACCAAAAACTCCTTATTAAAAAATGAAAGCTCCATATTGTGTGAAGTAAATTTTCTGTGTGTCCAATTTACCTCCGCTATCAAATGCACAAAATCTTCTTCATCTGAAAAAGAAGAATTCTATATACTCTTTGATCTTTGTTTCATCTGCCATGCATATTACCTTCATACTTTATGCTTCAAATGAATTATTAATTTCTTTTGCCATTGATCAATTAATCAAGCTCACATCACCACATAAATACATTAAAGTATCGTCCACATCATTATGAAATTACACCAAGTATCACAGCTGAATGCTAATGAATTACATAAAGGATGTATATTGAATTTTCTAATCGTAATGTACAATCCAGATGGTCATTCATATATACTTCAAAGTTTCTTCCCTAATTAGTAATTTTATTGTTTTTACTGCAGTCACAAAATTGATCACAATCAAGTTTGGTTATTTGTTCTTTGATAGTTAGTACCGTTTCCTAGGTTTGGCAAGCTAACATGACATAGAGTTTAGCAGGTATGATGTAGAGGTAATTCCTCTATCCTGCCATTTATTACGTGCGTAGCCTAAGCTATGAATAGGCAAATATCGTTTAGATTTGAATATAACAAGGTTTTATCAAGCCCGGCCCGTGGTTCGTAGCTGGATAATCTTGAACTACAAAAACCTCATATGATGTCGTGTAAAATACATACTCATAAAAAACGCTAATAAATCTCTACTCATTTACACAAGTGGCCAAAACCTTCTTATACGATTACCCGTGTCTAAGCTGTTTTGATATATGTTATCTAGCTTACGATATAAACTTTATGTTAAACCTTTTCATAAAAAGCTAAAAAGCTACTAGTATATTGATTTAAAAAGTGTATAACTATTCAAAAAATAATACAAACAACTTTAGTAATAAAAGTGAAAAGACTATGTTGGCCTTTCTTACTATTCATTCAAAAGTTTTTGAAATATCGCTAAAGGGGGAGATAAGCATACGTTGTTTGGTTTACTTACATGAATCACAATATGTATAGGTTTCATAATGAGATAGAATAGTTGTTGGTTTGATATCTCCAAAAATGTTGTTTTGTTTAGAAATTGGGTTTGACTACTATTTATATAAAAAGTATAGTTGAAAAGAAATAAATAGATTCATCTTTGAAGAACACTTGCATAGGCGGACCTACCTTTATTGTAGGTGGTGCCCGGGAACCACCTTAGAATTCAAGATCGTTCGTAAGCTATATATGAGTTTTTTCAAGGACCTACCTTACAAAAATACAAGGCACTACCTTAGGATGAAACTGAATTTGAAAGAAGTGAAAATGAAAAAGAAAGAAGAGTGATGAAGAAGAAAAGAGAAAGAGAAAATGGAGGAAGATGAGATGAGTAAGATAAGTGAAAAATATAATAATTATTTTCATTGAAAATGGAATGCGAAGTGGGCATTGAGCCACGGATTGTTGTTTAGGTGCCGTTTAGTTGTAGAAATTTTTTCATTTTTTTTCCGTTTCTAAATTTATTGAGAAGGGAATGATTTTTCTTCTCTATAGAAGAGTTGAGAATTTTGATAACCCGTTTATTGGAGTTATATTTTCCTTTTTTAAAAATGATAAGAAAACTAACTCAAATTGCGACAGTAGCGGCGACGGTGGGCGGTGAAGGATGACACGAGAGATTAGGGGTAGAATGGTGTATGTGTTTTTTTTTGGAGTTGAGAAAAAAAATGAGAAAGTAAAAAGTGAGAATGGTAGAATGGGTTTTTTAATTTCTTAGTTGAAATTTAGAAAACGAGAATTTCATTTTTTTTTGGAAAATTGTTGAAAAAAAGTGTGATTAAACGAATTTTCAATTTTTTTTCATTTTCACATGAAAATTTTCCTAGAAAAATTGGATATTATTCACATTTCGGCCTTCTATTTTTTATTTTATTTTTTAAATATTTAACTCCCATATTTATTATGCTAGATATTACTTCTTATTATTTAATAGTTGCAAACTTGCAATTATACATCTCAGATAAATTAGATAAATTAGTAACTAATTAAAATAGTTTGCTTTAGAGACTAAATTACATATATATGCCTTAATTTACATACAATAAAATGCAACTTATAAAATGTCAAATGTCTAACATTTGGTTTACTTTTACATTAATTTTTATGTTACATATTAATCGTACAAGACCTACCTGATTCATTGATATGATTGTTTTTTCTCCCTCGACTAAGATAGTGAACGACTTTACTTTCATTCCTAAGAAATAGACCCTAACTGACATGACCCGACCCGACACATTGGATCGGTTGGTTAAGTAATTGATCAATTATTTTATTTTTTTACCGATACATCAAAATTTTAAAAAGCTGATATCTTATGCATAAACCGATACACCTAATACATATCAACCACTAAATAAACTAATAGACATACCAAAACCTGATACACATTACACGTCGAATCAAAGAGTATCACCTAGATTTCGTTAGTTTAAAAAAAATTATAGGAACCTTAACAATTTTAGTTGTAATCAAGAAAATTTTTATTTTTGTTTTAAGGAGAGTGTCACTTGTAAAATTTAGATGGTTCTCATTTTTATAACGCAGACGACGAAAATGAACTGACAAAGTATCCGTTGTGGGGCCCAAGTTTGTATCAAACGTTTTAAAAAATTGGTTTTCTTCCTTCCTTTTTTTTTTTTTTTTTTTTTTTTTTAATTTATTTAATTTATTTTTTTTTTTGTTTGTTTTTTGTTTCAATAAACATAAAACCTGTAGTGTTTTTTAATTTTGGTATTGTAATGTTTATTTTTAGTTAAATGAATGGAAACTTATTTTCGAGTACGAAGAACCAAAGTAGAAGACGAACTTTTATGTATTACAGAAACAAAGCATAAAGTACTACATTGCAAAGACAAATAAAACTGCGATACAGAAAATAAAACACAGATTAATCTGTGTTATAACCCTCGTCGTAAGAAGAAAACCCATCCGCAAACCTGCCCTCTTCATACTCTCTTTCCAGAATGTCAAACAAGTTGTCCTTGCGCTCTTATTTTTCCCTTGCTTCCTGCTCCCTACGAGCAACTTCGTCTCGTGCTTCGTTTTCTTCCATTTCTCTCAATACTTCTTCATCCTGAAGAAGTAGTCGTTGATGTTCCTTAGTAAGCAGAAACGGATTGTTTTCTTGTTCCTCAACCGGTTCCTCTTTCGTTGGGAATAACGGAATGATATCTGCTGGTGGAGTGTTAATTGTGTTTTCAGGTGTCAGGAAATTGTTATTGGGATTGTTTTCTTGAGACATTCTAAGAGGATTATAAAACACTTAGGATGTTACTCCCTTATGATGTGTTTGTGATACTTTGAGGTTATACTGTTAAGTATGAATCTACTTAACAATACTTAAAAGAGTTTTGGTTTGTTTGATGAAACAATAATGCTTTGTATGAACACAGAAAGTTTAACTTCAAACGATTCAATATTATTAAACAATAATACGAGTGATCTCAGTATCACTAGGGTTACAAAGACCTTGAATCTTAATAATGTATTCGACTGATGTATCTAACATCTAACCTAGGATCTCCTTTTATAGACTTAAGGAGTCCTTTACAAGATAAGTATCTACCGTATATTTCTAACTAATTGTGATATACAAAAGATCTATTCCATACTTATCATCTACAATATCGTCTAAAGCAGTTATCCATGCAGCAGTACCTCCAATATAACTAGCAGTACTAACTTGACAGTTTGTACTGTTAGTTATTTCTTCAGCAGTCTTAAGTTATACACTAACAGTTTGTACTATTAGTGCAATTCTTCCAGCAGTACTAAGTCCCTTTCATTTAATTCCCAACAATCCTCCCCTAAACTTGTGATTTACCCTAAATCATCAAGTTTTTCTGAATTAAATGTAGTTTGTGAGGACTCTTTCAAACACTATCTTCTGGACTTTGTGTCTTCTGCCTGCTGATAGATTTTTCTTACTAACTCTCTTGCCATTTCCGATTCTTCTTCTACCTTGAGTTTGGCAGCTAGCATAAAAATCAAAATTCATGCCCTAAGTGGATATTCCTTCTCCACTAGCATGTAAACTTCTACTCCTGCTTTAGTAGAAACCTAATGAACACCACAGTTATCAAATAACCTCCAAGTAATAGATAAATCATGAGCTTGGAACCTCCATAGTGAATCATTTGCATCTGGCTTATATAGTCTTTTAAGTTCAACCCATAGTTCCTTGTCCTTATCATCTGTAGGATCTGCAGATCTAAACTTTTCTTGAACTAAGCTCCACAACTTGTCCAAATCTTCTCTGTCAAAGGCTTTTATCATGTCTTCAAAGAATTTATGAACTTTAGACTTTCCTCCTACTTTGATGATCTTCCATCCCTTGATTCTTCCATCTGAGTACACTTCCCAATCTATGATAGGATGCTTGGCTTAAATGGGATCAATATTTAAAGCTTCTAGGATAATCAACATCATTCCATGGATCTGTTCATCAGTCAAAGTTTCTTCCTCTTCCTCAGCTGATTCTTCCTCAACTGGTTCATCAGTCTTTTCTTCTTCTATTCTCTGCTTCTTGGATTCCTCAGATTCCAATTGCTCTGCTTGTCTCTTTTCTCCTCTTCCTTCACTCTTTTCACGATCACCTCTGAGAAACATCTGCATCCTCCTATGTGTATCAATGTAGATCCTTTGAATCTCTTCATAAGACCTATGTTTGAAATGCTCTTCTTTCCAGGTGTCTTGATGCTTCAAGTAATTCTTCATATATCTTAATTGTTCACTTCTTAAAGGAGGTTTCTTCTGAGCAACTTTCTTTTTAGTTTGCTTCTTTCTAATCTCCTGCAATAGATCATCAAGTGTTGATTCTTACTCTTCTGTGGTGAACTTAGACCTTTCTTCTTCTTGTAGCTTTTCAGCTAACCTCTGATCTGCAAGAACCTGAGCAACTGTCTGTTCTTCTTCAGTCTGATACTTGTACTCAACCATAAATGTTACCATCCTTTCTTCATCTGCTACCCTTGCTAATTCCTCTTCATGAAACTTTTGAGCTAACTCTTCATCAAGGGCCAACTGAGCTTGTTCCTTCTTGGATAGCTTCTGAGAAGATGGTTCTTTTTCTGTCATTATTGCCTTGCCCTTGTCTGCTGTTGAAATCCTTGGTCTTTTTGTATATACTGTAGTAGCAATACCTTGTGAACCAGCGGTACCTTGATCCGGAATACTAGCAGTACCTTGATCTGCACTACCAGTACCTTCAGTAAAGTCACCAGTACCTTGATCCATTTCCTCTGTTTGCCTCCCTTGAGGGTCAAACTCTTCTTGAGCTAAAGAAATGTCAGGATCTTGTTCTATCTGGTCAATCTTCCTCCCCTGTTTGGAAGATTCCTCACCTTCATCTCTTCCCTGATCATCTGATGAGCTTGATGAAGAAGATGAACTTGTTGATTCCACCATTTGTACTGATCTTTTCCTTTGAAGTGTCTTGACTCTTTTCTCCAATTTCTTCACTTTTAAAACTAGCTTAGTGTAGACTACTCCAAAGGTCTTCTTGTGACTTTTGAGATCAGCTTCCAAAGTATCCACTTTCTTAGACAATTTGGCACATAAATCCGTCAATTCTTTTAGTTTCTGACCGCCCTTAGCACTTCCTGATGTGTTACCTTCAGGGAGAGGTGCATCATAGGGCAAAGAATCATAGTCCACCATATGGTGAGTGTCTGAGCCACCCATAGTTTCCATTTGGCTTGGGATTCCACCAAGAGTACTAGGTACTGTTGGTGTTGCCATGGAGTGGGTCTTAGGTATGTTACTTCTGTCCTGCCCAGCTTCTAAGCCTGAGACAGTAGAAGTAGCCCTTTCTATACTGACATAGTCAGCCTCATCTGCTACATTTGGAGGGGTAGGAACTCTGTGCTGAGGTACATCAGAGTCCTGTCTGAATATAGACATACGTGTTGATGAAGCTGGTTGTGAAAATGAATGTTTTGATGGTGTGGGTGTGTGTTGGGAGTCAACTGGGCTTGTTGATCCTTCACCCTGAGCTTGTAGCATAGAATCAAAAAGTGGAACTTCTTCCCCACTATACCCTTTTGAAGCCATTTTCATGTTACTAAAAAGTTTTTGGGTAAGTTTGGGTGTTGGATAAACAGTTTTGTGTGGAGGAAGTTGATGTTTTCTCATGTTCAAAATTGTTTGGATGAACCTGGGATACATAAAAAAATTTGATTTGCTGTCAACATTTTTAACCAATCCTTCAAAAATGAGTTTAGAAAAATTATAAGTTCTATCAGTAGCTAAGCCAATGAGAGTAGTTGTAATATTGCTACTGAACTGTTCCCATGAGGTTTTCTTAGGACTAAGACAGTGAAGGATGGTGTGTATTAAAAACCTCCATTGAGGGGCAAAACAACCCTTTTGAAAAATTAAAGATTGTGATTAAGTGTTGTACCCCATCCTGGTTAAATTTTGAAATATTTCAGTGTTTGGCATAGCACTAATACCATTTTCGTCATTCAATTGGAGATGCCTCCTGAGTGATGATTTAGTAATAGTGATAGATTTACCATTCATTGTGGCATTTAACTCTTTGTCACCATTTTCAAATGTTTTGACAGTTACAGTCTGCCAAAACTGTTTGATGTGGGAGACATAGATAGTGGGATTTAAGAGTAAAGAATACCTTATGTGAGAACTATTTAAAAAATCCACTATCTGATGAAATTTGGTATCATCCTCTGCTTTTTGCAAATAAGCGACCACATTGTGTTTGTCAACAAAGGATAAAGAAGCCATTTATATTTCAGTAAAAGGTGATTTGACTGCTGTGAATAGTGTAATTTTGGGGTAGAAAGTAGAAGAAGAAAGTGAATCGAGATATTATGAAAGGCTTGTTAGGATTTCTATTGGACCGACTTTAATCAAAGATAACTTTTAATTGAAGATAAGGTTAAGATAATAATATAAAAGTAAAAATATCCAAAAAGAAAACCCTTAAAACAAGGAAGTGATCAGTAAAAATCCCAATTAACTCTCAACGGCGATTTTCAAAAAGCTGTTATTTCGCACCAGTACTAACGACTATCCAGCAGTACAAACTAAGCCTACCAGTACTAACTTTAAGCCTGGCAGTACAAACTTTTTGGAAAAAATTTGACTCAGCAGTATGAACTCATTTGGATTAAAAACCATACTGTTAACAACCATTTTGAAGGGATTAAGTGTAAAGACAGACACTTAATCAAGATTTCGGTTTAATGCAACCTCTGGTTGTGTGAGAACCAATGATTTCAGTTATAAATAACTACCTGTGATCAGATAAACTTATTCAAAAAGCTTTTTTGACAGGGTTTCCAGCTCGTGGCAGTTGTTACCTCTAACACAAGTGTTAGATTCACGTTTGCTCGCTGTTATTTCTACCAGATGTCCTTAGACTAACTCATTATACAAAAGTATAAAATGGTAGAAAGTGAGTTTTGTCAGTTACTGTCTGACTAACTAAGCCATCAATTCCAATAAAAAACATCATAATAAGATTTCAAGAAAGAAGTTTTAAGGAACCAGTTAACTTAGTGATAAAACCTTTGTTAGTGGATTCCCAAACTCTGTCCATCATCAACCTATTATGTCAGCAACTGAACCACCATATGCTACTCACACAATGCACTAGTAATTCCTTTGTGCTCAAACATTCCAGACCTGCAATTGTTAGTCCAAAACCAAGAAAATAAAGTGCAAAGCACTTGCTTCATAACAGTATAAACATATGACTAACAGTTCTAACAAAACTGTCCAAACTTTGTACTAGCAGTACAAAAATATACTTAACAGTACTAATTGACAAACCTAGCAGTACAAATCCAATTTATGTACAAAGACACACAGTTTGCTAACTTTAAGGGTTAAGCATTCCAATACTTGCTACCAAGTATTGAAACCTTCTAACATTAAAGGCTTTTGTGAGAAGATCTGCAAAGTTATGATCAGAATCAATTTTAATTACTTGAATTAACTTTTTCTCATTGCAGTCTCTAATGAAATGATGCATAATTTCTATTTGTTTTGTTTTAGAATGTTGCACTGAATTTTTAATTATACAAATTGTACTGCTATTGTCAATATATATCATGGTGTTCATAAAATTATACCCATAGTCAAGCAGCTGATTTTGAATCCAAAGTACTTGGCCACAGCAACTTGCCGCAGCTACATACTCAGCTTCAGTTGTAGAGGTTGCCACAATTGTCTGCTTCTTACACTGCCATGCTATAAGTCTGCAACCAAGGAATTAACATCCACCAGTTGTTGATTTCCTGTCCAGGCTTGCACCAGCATAATCACTATCTAAATGTGCTGCCAAGTCAAAAGGTGATTCCCTAGGATACCACAACCTAACCTAGGTTGACCCTTAAGATATCTAAAGATCCTTTTGACAGTAGTTAAATGAGAAACCTTGGGAGTGACTTGAAACCTTGCACAGGCACATACAGCAAACATGATATCTGGTCTTGATGATGTAAGATACATCAAGGACCCTATCATAGATCTGTAAGTGTGTACATCCACACATTCTCCATCAGCATCTTTAAGCAATGGTTTCTCTGGATCAATAGGTGTGCTTGCCACTTTAGAATCAACAAACTAAAATTTCCTTAGAATCTCTGCCACATATTTATCTTGACTGATAAATATTCCTTCAGTTGATTGCTTTACTTGCAACCCCAAAAAGAAAGTAAGTTCTCCCATGGAACTCATTTGAAACTTATCATGCATAAGTTTCTCAAATTCTACACACATCTCTTTCTTTGTGGATCCAAAAATAATATCATCCACATACACCTGTACTAGCAAGATATCCTTTTTGTACTTCTTAATGAATAAAGTCTAATCTATCTTGCCCCATTGAAATCCATTCTCTAACAAATATGAAGCCAAAGTCTCACACCATGCCCTTGGAGCCTGATGTAGTCCATAAAGAGCTTTCACAACCTTGTACACCTTGTCAGGATGTTCTGGATCAACAAATCCTGGAGGTTGAGAGACATATACCTCATTTTCAATAGTACCATACAAGAAGGCACTCTTAACATCCATCTGGTAAACAGTGAAGCCCATGAAAGAAGCATAGGCTAAGAACAGTCTGATTGCTTCAATCCTTGCTACTGGTGCAAAAACTTCTTCATAGTCTATTCCCTCTTCTTGTGTATACCCCTGGGCTACAAGTCTAGCCTTGTTTCTGATCACAATACCCCTTTCATCCCTCTTGTTTCTAAAAACCCATTTGGTTCCAATTACCCTCATACCCTTAGGTAAATCCACTAGTACCCATACCTTCTGAATCTTGAATTGGAGAAGCTCCTCTTGCATTGCTTCTACCCAGCTTGAATCTTCTAAGGCTTTGAGAACATTTTTGGGTTCAGATTGTGAGAGGAAACACACAAATAAGCATGCGTTGGCATTTTCATGCTTCTTTTCTTCATAAATAGTACTAAGAAATCCTTGTTGGTCTAAAGTCATGAGTTGCCTTCTTGTTTTTACTCCAGACTGCATGTCACCAATCACATTATCTAGGGAGTGATCTTTGTGTATCCTTGTGTGTGGTGTAGTAAGAACTTGATAGGTAGCTGGGAGATTGTTGATATCCACCTCATCTTCTGAGAGATCAGCAGTATTAGTATCTGATGGGCCAGCAGTATGAACATTTTGCCCAGCAGTACAAACTTAGGGCTCAACAGTACAATCACCATTAGTACTATTATCTTGATTCTCTTGTTCCTCAGCTCCAACTACATTGTTTTCATCTTCAATCCCTTCCTTGGCTTCATCAGAAGAAGGCTCATCATATTTTGAAGATGAATCTACACTGTTCCATATTGGCATCAATATCTGATCTTGATCTTTCTCCTTTCCCAAGCCTGCTTCATTTGTTGCATCATCAGCTTCTGAACCTGCAAAATCAGTAGAAAAGGTTCCTGCAACAACTGGCACATAGTTCATTTATTGAGTTAGAGTATCAAGGTCAAACAACCATTTTGGACCTTCACCTGCAACATTAGATTTATTTTCTAGAAATTGAACATGTAGGTTTTCCTCAACTTTCCTTATTCTTGTGTTGTATACTCTAAAGGCTTTGCTATTTAGTGAGTATCCAACCAAGAAACCTTCATCAGATTTGCCATCAAACTTGCCTAGATGGTCTAAGGTATTTAGAATAGATACATGACACCCAAAAGATTTTAGAAATCCTAATGCAGGAGTTCTACCTCTAAAAAGCTCATATGGTGTCTTGTTGTGTGGTTTAACTACAAAAACCCTGTTCTACACATAACAAGCAATATTAACTGCTTCAGCCCAAAAAGTGATGGGCAACTTAGAGTCAACTAACATGGTTCTAGTAGCTTCTATCAGTGTTCTATTTCTCCTTTCAGCAACTCCATTCTATTGAGGAGTTCTAGCAACACTAAACTCTCTTCTAATACCCTTTTCCTTGCAAAAATCATCTATAACTCTATTTTTGAACTCTGTCCCATTGTCACACCTAATGACTTTTACTTTCTTATCCACGAATTTTTCTATCTCAGTAATGAATGTTTTAAGAATGCTAGTTGTCTCATCCTTAGAACCTAAAAAGAAAACCTATGTGAACCTAATATAGTCATCAGTAACTACAAGACAATACATTTTATGCATAATACTACTTACAGATATAGGGATAAACAAATCCATATGCAGCATAAACAAAGGTTGATTAATAGAGTTATAAACCTTGGGCTTACAAGAAGCCCTGTGTTGTTTGCCTTTGAGACAGGCAACACAAGTCTGGTCAATTTCAAATCTTTTCTGAGGCAAGCCTCTTACCAAACCATCCTTAACAATTTTATTAATGGTTTTAAAATTTATGTGACCAAGTCTTCTATGCCATAACATGGACTCATCTAATGTGGCCTTTGCAACAAGACAAGTAAGGGCCTATTTAGGAACAATCTTCTTCATATCAATACTGTACATGTTGCCCTTTCTTGGAACCTTAAGTAGAAGCTGAATTTCATTAGGAAGCTTAAAGTCTGGGGAAAGTACAAGACATTCAGTGTCAATAAAAAGAACCTTGTTCTTTTTGTCACACATTTGTGAGACACTAAACAGGTTATACTTAAGCTCTTGCACAAAGTACACATCTTCAAAATTTAATTTACCAGTTTTCAAAGTGCCTTTACCAGTAATTCTTCCTCCTATACCTCCCCCAAAGGTAACATATCCTCTATCTATTGGTTGAAAATCTGAAAGATATGACATGTTGCCTGTCATGTGCCTGGAACATCCACTGTCTGCATAACCTTGATCTTCATCATCTTCCTATGAATGTCCCTGCACATAAATTAAGGAAATTAGTTTCCTTGGGGTACCCAAGCCATCATTGACTTGGGTTTGCCTCGTGCATCAATATAGTCAAATATTTTCAATACAATTGATGCACCATTGGGTTTGATTGGTCTCCATACCTAACATGCTGAGGCCTTAACATCATCGACCCTTTTATCCCTAGCAGTGTTTTTAGAGTTGCCAGTACAACTGCTCTAGCAGTACAACTGCTGGCTTTGGAGTTTTAGCCTTTAGTTTCCAAGTTTGTTTTTGAACCATTGCTTTATTATGAAAAGGCCTTTTAACAGTTTGTTGTGCATGTTTGAAAGTTGTTTTAGCACTTGAAGCTGCTGGTCTAGGGTAAACATTCTTAAATGGTCTAGCAGTACTAATTAGTTTTGGGCCAGACTTCACTAAAAGTGCTCTGGGTGTCATTCCATTAGCATTGGGGCGAGTTTGAGACCTGTTAGAGTTCACCCTATGGTTTATGTTCCCAGTTACCTTGTTGTTTCCAGTAACCATCTTTCTTTCCTGATGGTTATTACAAAAAGCCTCTAGGTGGTCAAAACTGTCACAAGCAAAACAAGCCTTGTTATACATAACAAAGTCTTCACCTAGTTGGTTAGACTTGAGGTTATTCCAGTTCCTCTGGTTACCTCTTGGCTTGTCAGTGGACCTATACATTTCACAATACCTAACTGTTTTCCTAATTGGTTTGACATTTGATTTAGGCTTAACAGTCTCATTGTTAACTACCCTAGGAACATTGGTTCCTTCTACTTTAACTACATCAGGTTTAATCACAACCTGATCTTCTTCATCATCAGATGTACAATCCTCAATAGTTGGAGCATCTGAATTCCTATCATTGAACACCTTTTCATCAGCAAGGGAGGTGTCACTTGCACTCTCAAAAGGCTCATAGGTTTCTACAGGTTTATCAGCAATTGTGTTTTCTTTAGGCTTACAACCATATTCTAACTTAGGTTGTTGAAACTCAGGTAAACCTGTATGCTCTAGGTCAATTCCTGGGGGTGCAGGCACTCCTCTGTGAGGAGGTGGACATGTTTTATACCCTAACCCAGACTTAGCCTTATTAACTATTTGACGCTCTGTGATTTTGTTCACACCTTTTGATACATATTTCAAAGTGTCTACAGTTAACTGGATATTATCTTTTGCCTTAGTGATTCTATCTAATTCAGATTTTAGCAAGTTAATCTCAGCATTCTTAAGTGACAAATCTCTCTTAAGAACAACTATATCCTCAGCAAAAGCAGACTCATTGTTCTTATAATGCACTATTTGTTCTTCTAGGACTGTTAAACCTCTCTTATGATTAGACAAATTGTAATTAGTTTTGTTTAATTCAATCCTTTCCTCATCATAGTGTTTCTTTAAGGTTTCATATTCTTTTAGAGCAGTGCATGTTTTAGAACAACTTTTAGCAGATTGTACCTCAGAGTCAGAGAAGGCCATAAGTGCCATCGTAGTAGGTGCTTCCCCATCATCTGCCATAAAACTCCAATCAAATCCTAAGCCATCAATAGCCACCATAGCCTTTGAGGTTGGCTCAGTATCTTCTATAGCCTTGGGCTTGCTTCCATAACCCTTGTTCCTGCTATCCTGCTGCCTAGGTCTCCTACATTCCCTTGAAAAATGCCCCAACTTGTGACAGTTGTAGCATTCTACCTTGGACTTGTGAAAACCAGCAGTATCATTGCTGCTGATGGTGATCTTCTTGCCAGTTCTTTGGTAGAATTTCTTAGCCCTCATGCTAAGAAGGGAAATCTGCCATTTGAGATCCATCTCCTCCAAATCATCATCATTAATCTCCTGGAGGTCTTCATGTGTCAGCATGTAGAAGTGAATCATTCAGGATACCAGTAGTACTGCTTGATGAACTAGCAGTACTAACACTAGGGTTAGCAGTACTAACTCCTACAACAACCTTTTCTTCAAGTGGACTTGAATTACTGGGAGATGACACAAAAGCCATGTTCCCAGTGCTTGAACTAGTACCTCCAGCCTTCTTCACATCCTGCTCAACAATCTTGAAGTTGCTATATAGGTCATTGAGGCTCATAGAGTCAATGTCTGGCTTATTCTTCCAGACCACCACATGCATAGCCCACTCTGCAGGTAAACTCCTCAAGAACTTGGAGTTCAAATCTTCCTGAGGTATATCAACACCAAGAACAACAAGTCGGCTAACAATCTTTTGCAGCCTATTAAGCATATGCTCAAAAGACTCATTACTGGTTGCAGTAAAGTTTTCAAAGTTCTGCTTCAACAGAGTCTTCTGGGTCTTTTTGGTGGCTTCATTCCCACCATACCTAACAGTAATTGCCTCAAACAAGGACTTTGCATCCTTGTATTTGCTAAAGTTCAGGAGCTGATCATTAGGAATTGTCATCATTAGCAAGTTCCTAGCCTTGACATCGTTTTTCTTTTGTAACCTATCTTCTGCAGTCACTAGAGAGGTTTGCACAACAGTCTCTTCTTTACCATCAATTGTTGTGGTAGATTTTGAAGGCTTGAAAGAGTTTCCTTCTTCAATAATCTCCCAGAGTGCATAGTCCTGCACTTGGAAGTACTGTTCTATTCGCAACCTCAACATATCAAATTCGTTTTGCTTTAGCATTGGCAATTTAACAACCATGTTTGTTTGTGTAGTCTCCATGTCCATTACTTTCTCTTCTAAATTAATAGTATCAACCTGTCTCTGATACCACTTGAGAGGATTATAAAACACTTAGGATGTTACTCCCTTATGATGTGTTTGTGATACTTTGAGGTTATACTATTAAGTATGCAGAATCTACTTAACAATACTTAGAAGACTTTTTGTTTGCTTGATGAAACAGTAATGCTTTGTATGAACACAGAAAGTTTAACTTCAAACGATTCAATATTATTATACAATAATATGAGTGATCTCAATATCACTAGGGTTACAAAGACCTTGAATCTTAATAATGTATTCGACTGATGTATCTAAAATCTAACCTAGGATCTCCTTTTATAGACTTAAGGAGTCCTTTACAAGATAAGTATCTACCGTATATTTCTAACTAATTGTGATATACAAAAGATCTATTCCATACTTATCCTCTACAATATCGTCTAAAGTAGTTATCCATGCAGCAGTACCTCCAATATAACTAGCAGTACTAACTTGACAGTTTGTACTGTTAGTTATTTCTTCAGCAGTCTTAAGTTATACACTAACAGTTTGTACTGTTAGTGCAATTCTTCTAGCAGTAATAAGTCCTTTTTTTTTTTTTAATTCCCAACACTTACAAAAGCAGTAAAAATCGTCTAGGGTTTTCCTCTCCCAAGTGTTACACTTAATGAAAAGAATTCGAAAAATATATATAGATTTACATTGGTGACGGCGTCACTTTATGGATGTGACGCCGTCAGCTCGCCTTGTTTTAGGGTTTCGTCTTGTGCAAGTCGCTGTTATGACGACGTCAGGACAGATTTGTAGCCGTCACTTGATAAACCTTCTGGGCCGTCTCTTGTTAGCTTAAAACGTGACTCCCATCTTCAATTAACACCTGACGGCGTCAGGCTATAATATCTTCAAATTCTTCTGAGGCGTCACTTGATAGCTCTCCACTAGATATCCAACTTGATTAACAAATGACGGCGTTACGTTGTAGCTTGTGACACCGTCAGACTCCCATGTCTGACAGAATTTTGCGACTTCATCGTTTTCTTCACTTTTTCGTCCAAATACGTCCTAAAAGTGCCAATTTCAATAATTCTCATCCCAAGTACCTAAAATACAAAAAGAAACGATTTGAGGCAATATTTGAACATATTTATACGATTTTGTGCTTAAATGACCGCTTAAAAAGGTACCAAATAAATCCTTATCAATACACTCTTGCCCTACCATCCACAAAATATATATCCATACAAAAGGATTTATAGTTGCATCCCTACACTTGAACTCTTAAATAAATAAAAGTAACTAATGACCCGAATTAAGAGGATCAAAACACGTGGAGTACTAAAACATTAACATGCATATGGGGGGTAATAATTTTGACTTTCTTCCCCATTACTTCATATCAAATAGGGCAAATGTTTTAGGGATACTTACTAATATGCCCCAGTTGCCCAGCTGCGTTGTTTATCTGCCCCGCTCACAGAAAATTCTGATACTAGGCCAGGGCAACTCGTCCGACCAACCACTGGATGATATGTGTCCGACCAAGTAACTCTACAACTGTTGGTACAATGTACATGGGGCGTATTGTTTTTTGGGCAACTTTTGATTTTTGGGCAACAAATACATGAGCAAAAGGATATTTTGGTCATTTTACATGCATTAAATTGGGAAGTTTTTTATAAATATTAGTACGATTACAATTCATTACAGAATACACATTAATACACACACATCTTCTTCTCCACAGACAAAGCTTAACATTTTGGTCATTTTACATGCTAATTGGAAGTTTTTTATAAAATTAGTACGATCACATCTTCTTCTCCACAGACAAGCATAACACAACTAAAAAATCATTATTCCTTAACACCCTGTAATTCGATATGTCATTTGAGTTGTACAGTTGTAAAATCGCTGTTCGATCTACAGTGAAGTTGCTTACAGATATCAAAGGCATTTTGTCGAAGAATGAAAAGCGGGAAAGGTTGTTTAGAAACACAGTCTTTGGTCCGTGGTTGGATATTCGGTTTTGCGATAATGACTGCCATTTGATGCATTTTGTTTTATAACACCAGGTAAAAGTTTCTAACATATCATCCGATTCCCCACCATTGCAATTCAAAATTGGGGATGATTTATTAGAGTTCGGGCGTAAAGAATTTTTTTTAATAACAGGGTTTCGATTTGGTAAACTTTGTAAAGGTCAAAATAAAACAAGTGCATTTCGTGACCGTGTATTTCCAGAAAAAAGGACAGATACTATAAATTCTGTATATGCTAGTGATTGTTTGAAACTAGTTAAGGATGAAAATATGTTCTTAGCTATCTCTGATGATGATGCTGATAGATTGTGTCTTTTGATAGTTGCTATGTTGGTGTTTATGGGTCTTGAAGATAGGAATTGTATCCCTAATGATATACTGTCTTTGGTGGAGGACTTTGATGATTGGAATGTTTTTCCTTGGGGTGAATACATGTGGCATAAATTTTATCAAAGGACTGTGAATGTTGTTGACAGACACAGAAAAGATCATTTGGCCAAGTTGAAAAAAAACCCAAAGTATAGTGCGACATACAATCTATACGGTTTCGCTTGGGCTTTCAAGGTATGCCATACTTACTACTATGTACTAAAGTTCACCACTATATTCATTAGACTATTTAGTATTGTAGTATTGTTTGTATATGTTTTGTATGCATTCCTGTATTATACCAGTAATATATACCTTCGCCATATACCCATAGTTTTATTTTGTAAAAGTATTAATTTAGGTTTTTTCTATTAGATATATATTTAATATATAGTTTTGAACACGGTTATAACCTGCACTTTGAACAAATTTTTTCCACTTTAAACAACCACATATTACAGATATGGATTTTGGAGAGTTATCCTAAAAGCAGCAATTGGTGGGCGAAAGACATGAAGGTCATTCCACGAGGTCTTGCTTGGTCTAAATGTCAAAAGTTCCGAAAATCAGACCATAAAACACTCTTTGGACTGGTAAGCACCACACTATCTTTGAAGGCAAATTTGTTGGACATTTATTTATATTTGTTCACATACAAAGTTATATAGTATTTGGTTTTTTAGGAGTCAATTCCCATTACGGCACTGTATGCAACGAAATGCGAATTGAGACAACCGTGGTGTATTGCTAGCATCCCTTTTATAAAGGGTTTGTCTGATCCAGCCCTGTCAAGGACAGAGGATGACCAAAAACCTGATAGCGCAGAGGATGAACAACAACCTCATAGCGCAGCCGATCACCAACAACTCAATAGATCAGAGGATCACCAAGAAGCTGCTAGCTCAGGCGATCAACATGAAGCACCAAGTTTAGAAATTTTATATAAAAATGATGTTGAAAACGCAAATGATGTCCAATTAAGTGTAGGCAGAAATGAAATGAATTTTTCAAAAACCCCTATTTTGGGCAAGATATTTGATTTGCAAACTGATCTTTCGTTGATAGCGAAGCACATAGCGTCTGTCCCAAAACTAGACATTCGCGAGCTGTTTCAGAAGGTGAAAACAACATTTTCAGAGTTAGAGACAGTTTTTAACGAAAATTCTGATGGTAGTGTTGTTTCTGCTCAAGAAAAAACTGATGTCCCAGATATTCCAGTCGAGTCTGATGTCAACCCTGATATTATCATGGTTTGTATTTACCTTTTATGTTTTATTCTCCTAACTTTATACGAAGGTCAATTCCTCGTTAAGTATTACACTTATATCATTTTGTCAACTACAGACCCCGTCATCACCTTGTGAAGATGATGTTGATAATGATGTTAAGGGCCAAGATGTTGATGATGATCATGATGATCATGTTGACGATCAGCATGATCATCCAATGGAAGTTGACAATCCTGCATTTTTCAAGGTATACTTTTACTTTGTGTTTTTTGGCATACATTTATAAGTATCTCATTTCACCGTTAATGTTTACCCTTTAATAGTACATTTAATTCATTAAATGTTGTATTATTTTGTCAACTACAGACCCCGTCATCACCTTGTGAAGATGATGTTGATAATGATGTTACTGGCCGAGATGTTGATGATGATCATGATGATCATGTTGACGATCAGCATGATCATCCAATGGAAGTTGACAATCCTGCATTTTTCAAGGTATACTTTTACTTTGTGTTTTTTGGCATACGTTTATAAGTATCTCATTTCCCTGTTAATGTTTACCCTTTAATTGTACATTTAATTCATTAAATGTTGTATTATTTTGTCAACTACAGGCCACGTCATTAGCTTGTGAAGCTGATACTGGTGTTACGACCAGCGTTGCAGCCAATCACATGGAAATTGACATGGATGTTGGGAAGAAAGGCTATGTAGAATCTCAAATGGGTTCGCTGGACGTTCTTGTAGAAGCATGTGAAGTAGGGGTTACCCCTGACTTCCCTGTTCTTTATGAACATCAAGCTGCGACTCTAGTTGGAGCATTTGAAGAGAAGGACATTAATCAAACAACATCCCTCGTCCACATTGATCAGCCGGTGTGTGATGATTACATCGACTATATAAACGAAGAACCGGATGTGAATATGGTTTCGTTAGAAGAAATACCGTTTGATAATGAAAATTGTAAGGGTGTTGAGAATGAAAATGTTAGTTGCGTGCATAAAGAACAAACAACACCATTGCAGACAGATGTTGAGGTACATGGTTTATTTTAAATTTAAAAAGGTTAATAAGTGTTTATTTCTATGTCTTGTGGTGGGTGCTAATCACAACCTATGCCCTGCAGAAAGATCAAACAACACCATTGCAACAAACAGTCAGCAACCAAGGATATGCAAATGTGGTCGGTCCTAATGACAAACCTTGCTTGGACTCTGTTTTTTCCCATCGCAAAATGAAGAAAATCCAAAAGAAAAAAAAGGCGGCGAAAATTAAAAACATGGCTAAATCCTTTAAATCAAAGCACGAGAAGTTTTCCGGATCTCTGAATCCAGACAAGGTCCAACGCGCATGACTGACAAGAACATCTAATCGCAGAAACGAGTCGATTGAGCATATTTTCATATTAGAGGTAAGTCACCGTATTACATTCATACTGAAATCAATATCTGGTTGGCCTCTGCTAATATATGTTATGTATCTTCTCAGGACATCTCTGGAAACCCCAAAACTCGATCAATTACTGAGTTCTATTCGGCCAACATAGATCCTTTTGTAGAGGTAGTATGTTTTTTATTCTTAAATTAACAATAATATGATTCGTTTAATGTTAATCATTGATTTGTTTATTTTAGGATCTGTCTCGACATCCCAAATGCAAAAAGGACAAGGTGTCATTGCCTGATTCGCTTCATATTTATTTAAAGCAAAAAAAACCAACAGAGTTTAAATTTCCGTGGGGCGGTCGTACCATTGTTTCTGGTATGAATTTTTGGCTAGCGTTGGCATGTCTTGAAGATTGTAAAGGCGGTTGGTTGTATGACTATGTAAGGAACCATCATCAGTATGTGGTCAAATACCTTTGTATATAGTTTTGATTGAGTAACCACTATAAGTTTTATAATTTTTGTTTTTTGTACACAACACTTGGATATATGGTTTGATCTGATGTGGTCTCTTAGGGGAACCAATGCAGATTGGACCTTGGCAGGGTCTCTGTTCGCCCGACACATCTTGGCTGGTCAAATGTATAGTCATTATTCAGATGGAACATACTACCCTGTGGCTTGGCGAGATGTCGAAAAGGTTAGTTTACCACAATCCTTTTTAATATACATTTGCAACTGTATGCATAGTAATCTGTACATTTGTTTGTCTATATTAGGTTTATTTTCCCGTTAATGAACCTGAGAAACACTGGGTTCTCGCTGAGCTTCACCTGCGTACTGGAGTTGTTTCATTTTATGACACTCTTGGGTTTGTACATGGCAATGGCACACGGTGGTGGAGAAATTTGAAAAGAATTTTCCCAAAACAGCTTACCATGTATCTGGATTAGCAAGGTATATTGGCGAGCAAGGGCATATCAGCCAAGGAATATAAAATAACATACCAGTGTCCTGCAGTCCCGAAACAAGGTGAATTATATGGTGATTGCGGTGTATGGGTATGTATTATTTTATACAGATTGTGCCGCAACCAACCATTGGAAGTAGACGACCCTATTGCAACAGCCTTAGCATACCGTGAGCGGATGCTTCAATACTTTTGGAAGCACAAGGAGTCAATAAACAATGTTTAACGGCATTTTTTTTCCCATTTGTGAAGTAATGGAGCCAGTGTTGTGGTTTGACAAGTTTTCGGTATGGGCAGGAAGTCTCGTGTGTTGAGCCTGTAGAACCTGGTTGCTGTCATCAATGGAAGACTTTCGGTATCAACTAACCATAAAATATTTGACTATTAACTAGTAATCGTTTTTGTTTGTAAACGTTCAATAACATGTAACCCAAAAACAATTTACTATTATCTAGTAATCATTGTTGTTTGTAACCGTTCAATAACATGTAACCCAATAATTTGAATAAGGTTTGTTTCTCTTCCTCCTTCACTCTTTTACCTCTTCAACAAACATGCCTTTACCCTATCCTGAGTATTGATGTGTAGGAGCAGTAGCAGGTTCATTTTCACCAGCAGTAGGATTCACCAAACACATTTCGACACTTAAACGCACTACGCGTCTAACCTAATCCGGACTTATATGCTACATACAAGAACCTACTGCATCAGTGCATTTCACAAACTGCATCAATATCTGACATGCAGTATATTTATCCCTATGAACAACACCAAACAGGGGAATTAAAACAATCATTCAACAGTTAATAAAACAATTAGATAATAACTACCAATTTCATTAACATCATTCTTTAGATAAAGAGTAGACATTACATAAACTTCATCAAAACAAGTGTTTGTAACAAATAGCAAGATAAAGAGTAAACATAACATAAAATTCCCCAAGACAATTTTTTTTCAGCAGACCTATTCCAGCTCGCTTAGCTTTTTCAACATTCTAGTATTCTCCAATGAACGCCGCCCACTTGCCTGACGCCTTTCAGTCAGAAAATCTATTTCTTTCAAGTCTTTGTCCTCTTCCAACATGAGATATTCAAATTGTTCCTTAAAGTTCCCCTTAATGCTCCCAAAATGCTCCAACATGGGGAAAAAAAAAGAATTACAAAAAGAGTATTGCTGTGTAGGAGCAGCAGCATCTTCATTTTCACCAGCAGTATAATGAACCTTTGTTTTTTTTTCACCGGCAGCAGATTCAACTTTAAGGTCAAAACTTTCAACCAGACATCCTGCTGCCATACAAAACTTTCTACTGCTAAGCGTTCTACTGCTCGCTTTTGTAATTTTTGGGATTCTACTGCTTGTTTACAAAAGAACAGGGACTGATCTGTACTTTCTTATCCGAAAGCTTTACAAACCCCCAAGTCGTTCGATTTTGGGTTTTAAAATCTAATTGTATATCATAATCAGTTTTACGCCCTCACGAATAAAACCAATTCAAACCCTAACACCATTTTCCACCTATTATTTTAAAATCCCCAAATCAAACCCTAATCCACAATGAGGAAACGATCTTTATCAGCTAACCACAATCAAGTTGCCTTTCTTCAAAAGCACCAACAAGCTGAAGGTTTTGGTGAGGTAATAGACTTTCTTAATGCTAGTCATATTAGGTAACAGCAAACCCTGAAATAGTTATTTCCTACATGAAACAGTTCTGGTCTAGTGTCAATCTCAGAACTAGAAATGGGGAAGAACAATTAAAGGCTAAGGTAGATGGCCAAAGGATTGTTATATCCGAATCATCTGTAAGAAAAGCTCTTCACTTTTTAGATGATGAGGAAATAATTTGCCTTGAAAATTCTATGATTTTTGAGGAACTTAAAAATATGGGATATGAGAAGAAAACAAATGGTTTAAAGTTTTATAAGGGTCTTCTCTGTCCATAATGGAAATTTCTTCTTCACACCATTCTCCATTGTATAAGTCCTAAAACTACAGGGTGGAATGAGTTCAGCACAACTCAAGCATCTGCTATGATTTGTCTGGCCACAGGAAAACCCTTTAATTTTTCGGCTATGGTAATGGATGGCTTGAAAAAGAATGTTTCACAAAAACATTACATTTACCCAAGGTTTTTGCAATTGATTTTGAATAAGCAACTTAAAAAGCCTAAGGTTCATAAAAATGTAAAGGAATGTCCTAAGCTTAAAAGGAAATTATTTTCTTATTTGAAAAAGGATGGAATTGGCTTCTCTGGGACTATTACTCCATTGTCGCCACATATGTTGCAATTGGCTGCCACTCAGGGTGAAAGTGCGGAAAACACAACAGCTACCCACGACACAGCCACTTTGAATACCTCATCATCTCACCCTCAAGATACCCAAACACCTAGTATTTCACCAAATAAGAACACTGATTTTCCTCAGACCAGTGTTAGGATGGATGCAGATGAGGCTGCCATAGGTGTGGGAGGTAGAAGGATGGAAGGGGCTAACATTACTGCTCCTGGCTTTGTAGCTGGGCAGGAAAGTTTTAGCATAAGTAAGACCCCAACCAAGGCAACATCAAATGTGGAAGGTTCGGTAGAACCTGAAAGTGATGAGGGTAGGCATGAAACTGATGAATTGAGGGACACCCACAATTTAGAAGATGACAATTCCAGCGATCCACCTCTCGGGATAGATAACACAGGCCGAAGTGGTGACCGTAGCATGAAACGTATTCAGGAATTCATAACAAAATGTACGACACTCGAGTCCCAAGTTCTTGATCTGTCACAAACATGCAGAAAATTGAAGAAGATAATTAGGCATTTAGAGGGAAGGAAGAGGTCAAGAACAAGGGTATTCAAAAGGCTAAAGAAGGCTGGAACAGCACATAAGGTGAGCTCTCCTGAAGACACAAGTTTGGTGGAGGATGCTACCAAACAGGGGATGAATGTGGACAAGGATTCAGGGGAGGCAACCAAGGAAACATGGGAGGTTAATGAGCTGAACGTTGAAGGTGCTGTTAGGAATGAGAATGTGGAGATGGTTTTCGATAGTGTAGTCAAGGAAGGTCATGAGGGTGTATGTGATAATCTAAAAACTTTTGAGCCTGAACAGTTGATGAAACATGTGTACAAGGATTCAGGAGAGGCAACCAAGGAAACAGGAGAGGTTACTGAGGTGAACGTTGAAGGTGCTATTAGGAATGGGAATGTGGATATGGAATTTGATAGTGTTGTCAAGGAAGGTCATGAGGGTGTATGTGATAATCTAAAAAATTTTAAGCCTGAACAGTTGATGAAACATGTGTACAAGGATTCAGGAGAGGCAACCAAGGAAACAGGAGAGGTTAATGAGGTGAACGTTGAAGGTGCTGTTAGGAATGAGAATGTGGAGATGGAATTTGATAGTGTTGTCAAGGAAGGTCATGAGGGTGTATGTGATAATCTAAAAACTTTCGAGCCTGAACAGATGATGAAACATGTGTACAAGGATTCAGGGGAGGCAACCAAGGAAACAGGAGAGGTTAATGAGCTGAACGTTGAAGGTGCTGTTAGGGATGAGAATGTGGAGATGGAATTTGATAGTGTTGTCAAGGAAGTTAATGAGGGTGTATGTGATAATCTAAAAACTTTCGACCCTAAACAGTTGATGAAACATGTGTACAAGGATTCAGGGGAGGCAACCAAGGAAACAGTAGAGGTCAATGAGCGGAACGTTGAAGGTGCTGTTAGGGACAAGAATGTGGAGTTGGAATTTGATAGTGTTGTCAAGGAAGTTAATGAGGGTGTATGTGATAATCTAAAAACTTTCGAGCCCGAACAGATGATCAAACATGGTGAGGTTATGGTGGAAGTTGGTAAGATCTTAGGGGAAATGGCCCAGGTTGATTCTGCTGCTGGTTCGAGTCATCCTAATGCTAGTTTAAATCAATCTACTGCTGGAGTTGAAGAAGCAGTACAAGAATCACTTGATGAAGATGAGCCAAAGCAGTTTAACAACAAAGAAGCTGAAGTAGCAGAATGGTTGGAAACTCGAAGGAAGGCAAAATTAAGAGTGGTTTCTAAAGATATTATTGGACAAGAATCACTTAACGAACAGATAGAACATGCGATGGCCAAAGATGCAGTTGTATACCGAAAAGCCGTCGAGCTGATTGCAGATGAGAGTATAACTAAGGAAGCAAAAACAGCTATACTTGTGGATTTCATTATCGCTAGGAATCAAGAAGTGGCTTTGGATGACATGACGGAAAGTATTAGATCAAGTCAGAAGAGGAAGAGACAACCAACAAAGGCACAGGTCATAGCTGGAATGAAGATGTATTTACGGAATCAAGCTGGTTGGAAGGCATGTCATCTTAAGGGAAGACCAGATGCAGAGATTGTGTACTTGTACTACAAGTACTATAGGAGAGATCACATGAAACTTCCTGAAAACTTTGACGAAATACCTTTCAAGAAACTTAAGACCACTCAGAAGAAATCAACTAAGAAAGTGGAAGTTCATAGAGAAAGAGTGGAGTTATCACAAGAGCGGATACGTAAGATGTTAGTCACAGTTCCAGAAATTCTACATGTTGACCATTTGCAACCAAGACATCGAATAATTGATTGGGAGATCTACAGGGACCAATTTGGAAAGGCTTGGAAGATCACAAGAGTTGGTGGAGGGACAACAGTGTTCAAGAATTTTGGAAATTTGATAAGACTCTGTGATAGAGAAGATTTGGACAATCTATGGAGGTTAGTACAAGATAAGCTCAATACAAAGAAGAAGACAGATGTAAAGGAGCAAGAGCTATGGGTTGAATTCAAGAGATTGTATGAGCCAAATCCTTCAGATGTTTATTGGAAATTTCCTTATTATGATCTGACTGCATCATGGGAGTTTTATAGTTCCTGCAATGTGCATCATTTGTCAACACAGAGTGGAGTAGATATCTTCATGTTAGCTGAATTGGAATATCCACTGAGTTATGAAGTGTTAGATGTGATGATTACCACAAAACTCAGGTGTGAACGACATGCAGATGTGGTAAAGGATTTACTACAAAGAATCTATGATCAGCGTGAAGCTTTGAGGAAGAACAGAGTTTAATTCAAGGAAAAACTTTGTGATTTGGTGTAGATCCCAGATGAGCAGTGATCTTGTTAATTATCTTAGATCTGAATATAAAACAATATGTATAGAAACTGTTATCAAATTGAAACAATATTAAACACTATGCGGAATGTAACGTTCAATCTTAAGAACTACACTATGTAAACAAACGAATTATGTCAACAAACACTTGAATATACTAATACGGTTACTCAAAAGTAACAATGTTACAAAAATCTTGTAGTTAATCGACTTACCAAACAATCCGTACTTAACCCTAACATGATTATCTAATAAGGAGTCATAGTCAAGTTTCCTTTAACCATAAACCAACATAATTATCTAATGAGAATGTGCATATGAAGTCCTCCCTGCATTACCCTGTTGTAGTCACATACTATCTTGAGCAGAAGCTTCAAACATGATCTTCAGATATTCCCAAAGCTCTCTATCAAGCTCATCTGTTGGCCTTGTATTTCCATACTTGTTCTTGATTAATCCCAACACGTTTACCAAATCTTGTCTGTCAATGTGTTTAAACATTTGAAGAATTGTTTTAAACCTTTGAATTCTTTCACCAACTCTGCGTATCTCAAACCAAGGAACTTTCCCATCATAACCAGCTTTCCATCCAATAACTGGAGTTTTAACTTGTAAAGGAGCTGTATCCTCAAACAGGTCATCATCATGAGACACAACCTTGGTCATCGGTTGTAAATCAATCGTCTCTTTCTTTTTATTCCCTGGTTCATCACTACCTTCTGAACTAGTCATTACCACTGGATTAATTCTCTTCTTCTTTTTGGCCTTCATTTTAAATCTTCTCCCAGTTCTTTTGACACCAATTGTAGACTTAGCCTTTACCTCTTTTTCCTCACTTTTCTTAACTTCCAATACAGCCTTTTCCTCATCCCTAGAATTCAACCTTTCTTCAATCTCAGCCCGTTTTCCCTGTATTTCTTGAATTTCTTCTGGCCAAATATTATGTGGTACTTTTGCAAGATCAGTATAATTTTCAGACTCTTCCATCATCTTTTCTTTGGCTTTCCCAGTGTATGTAGGTGGTTACGTGGGTTTCTTAGATGGAGTGGGTTCTCTAATAGTTACACCCTTGACAGTAACCCTATGAATTTTAGGTGTTGGAGTTGGTTGTTTTGTTGCAGACGCAGTTGTTTGTTTTGATGTGATGGGTTGATTTTGTGATTTTGATTTTGCTACAGGTTGAGGTTCAGATTGTTTTTGTTGTGGTGATGGCTGCTGTTGTTGTGGTGCTGTTGATTTTGGTTCAGGAGTAGGTTCTCTTATGGTCACTCCTTTGACAGGAGCTCTAGGAAGTGTCTGTGATGGAGTTGTCTGATTAGTTGTTGGTTGGAGTTGTGGTTGAGGTTGTTGTTCATGTGCTGATGTAGGTTGTGTTTGTGATTGTGATTGTGGTGGTGGTGGTGTTGATTGTTTTGGTGTTGATGATTTGGTATATTTTAGTGGGAGGACCACCTGATCCAAGCTAACATCATCACCTTCCACCTCTTCAGCATTATAAGGTTGAACACCAGCACTAGGACCTTGCTCTGTCTCAGCAGCAGGATCTTTAGTACTAGCAGCAGGTTGAATTACCTCGTCAGTAGAATATTTAACCAACTGCTCAGCATCCAAAGTATTTAGATTAGCCCCAACACCAGTATCCACATCCATATCAACCTGATCATTTCCCTCATTGCTAGCACCAGTTTCATCAATTTGCTTCTCAACCTCCCCTGAGTCCTTGTCTTCATTCCTCCTTAAAGTAATGGGACCATCCTCCCCTAAACTTGTTTCTTCAGGAGAGATCACGCTATGTGCCGTTCCAGCCTTCTTTAGCCTTTTGAATACCCTTGTTCTTGACCTCCTCCTTCCCTTCAACTGCCTAATTCTCATCTTCATTCCTTTGACTGTTTGTGTGAGACCGAGAACTTTGGACTCAAGTGTCATACATCTTGTCATGAATTCCTGCATAAGGCTAGTGTTATCTGCCCCGACAGGTTGATCACTGGAATTTCCATCTTCTACATTGGGGGTGTCCCTCAATTCCTCAGTTGCATGCCTAGCCTCATCACTTCGGGCTGTGTTAACTTCCCTGGGGGGTGAATCATAGGCATTGTCATTTTGTACATAAGTGTCCATCAATTTATTTGTTTCATTCCTACCCTCATCACTTTGGGATGTATTACCTTCCCTGAGAGGTGAATCAATGGGTTCAAACTCAGTATCAAACCTGGGTTGATCACCTAAGCCCCCCATGTTTGCCAGTTGGCTGGGATTTCCATCATCTGTTTCAGGTTCATGAGAACCTTCAGCAGTTGGTGTTGCCATGGTCAGGGTCTTACTTATGTTAACACTAACCTGACCAACAACTAAGCCAGGAGCAGTAGTGTTAGACCCTTCCATCCTGTCACCTCCATCACCTGTGACAGCCTCATCTGCGTCCATCCTAACACTGGTCTGAGGTAACTCAGTGTTCTTATTTGGTGAATTCCTAAGGGAGGTGGGTGTGGGATGGGTAGCTGTTGTGATTTCAGCACCTTCACCCTGAGTGGCAGCCAGTTGCAACATATGTGAGAACAATGGAGTAATAGTCCCAGAGAAGCCAGTTCCATCCTTTTTCAAATAAGAAAATAATTTCTTTTTAAGCTCAGGTCTTTTGTAGGGGTTTTTATGTACCTTACGCTTTTTAAGTTGCTTATTCAAAATCAATTGCAAAAACCTAGGGTAAATGTAATGTTTTCCCAAAACATTCTTTTTCAAGCCTTCCATTACCATAGCCGAAAAATTAAAGGGTTTTCCTGTGGCGAGACAAATCATAGCAGATGCTTGAGCTGAAAATAAACTCATTCTACCCTGTAGTTTTAGGACTCAGACAATGGAGAATGGTGTGAATAAGAAATTTCCATTGTGGGCAGAGAAGACCTTTATAAAATTTTAAACCATCCTTTTTCTTCTCATAACCCATATTTTCAAGTTCTTTAAAAATGACAGAATTTTCAAGGCAAATTATCTCTTCATCATCTAAAAAGTGAAGAGCTTTTCTTACAGATGATTCAGAAACAATTATCCTATTGCCATCTACCTTAGCCTTTAATTGTTGTTCCCCGTTTATAGTTTCGGTCCCAACAGTAGACCAGAACTGTTTCATTTGGGAAATGTATATAGTGGGTTTTGCTGTTAACGCATACCTAAGATGAGTAGCATTAAGAAAGTCAATAACTTCAGCGAATCCTTCAGCTTCTGGGACGTTTTCAAGAAACGCAACCTGATTGTGGCTACGGGAGAATTTTCTTTTCGCCATTTTTAATTAGGGTTTTGATTTTGGGGGTTTTGAGAATCAGATGATCAAAGGTGTGTTGGGGTTTGAATTACAGTGAATTTCGGGCGCACAAAGTGAATTGTCAGGTCGAATTGGGATTTTAGACCGTTCGGATCTAATTAGGATTATATTGGCGCCAATTTACAAAACAGACCCTTTACTTTCAAACCAAGCAGCAGGATTCCAAAATTTTGCAAAACAGCAGCAGAAATTTAGCAGTAGAATCTTTTGCAAAACGGCAGCAGAATCTTTTGCTGCTAGCAGTAGAATGTCTGCTGAACCTTACAAACTATTATAAAAACACATGGAGATAAGATTTTTCAAAGATTGACCATTCCTATACTAGCAATTAAAATTTCAAATCTACCCAGATCAAAACTTTTAACGAGTAAAGATGCAACATTGTTGACCGTATGGATTATAACTACTTGAATTAGCTTTTTCTCGTAAGAAATTCATATACGAATATTGTTGTTATCTTGTAAACGAATCCTTGTTCTATAAGAGGCTATCCTAGGTTCAAGTTTGTGTACGTATTGTTTTGTTAAGATTCAAGGTTGCCCAGTTTTTTTAAGTTATCCATTTTTAAGTTTCCCATTTCTTAAGTTGCCCATTTTTTAAAAATTGCCATGTAGGTTGCGCAACAGAACACACAAGTACATCTACTTTATTTATTATATTAATGCCATTTGATAGGCGTAATCATGATCAATGAGACTCCTATATAAGTGTCTCATATTTGCCATTACCTTCTCATACACAACTACTTTATTCATCCCACCCCTATCCCACCCATTTCCTCCAGACTCTTTAAAATATGTCTGACAACATACCTTTGGATGTTCAACTAGATATCATGAATAGGCTACCTGTTAAGACCATACTCCAGATACGTAGTGTTTCAAAGATATGGAAGGCAAACATAGATTCACAAACCTTCATCACTTCATACGGTGTTCGTCCCACTGATGAGTGTCTTTTTAATCTAACATTTGATCAGGGTCATAAAGGTTTTATGACATCTGTAGCTGAAAATTTAACAATTACCCCATTTGATTCACATCTAAACCTTGCAATTATGAAGCCTGTCGGCAATTCTAGCGGCCTTACATGCTTTATGTATGACACTAATATGATGGCTGTTATTTGGAACCCATCCATAAGAAAATCTGTTTGCATATTCATCCCTTTTTACACTAACCAAATAGAATGTTCAAAGATTTCTTTCGGTTTTGGTGTCCGTCCCGACACTCTAGACCCGACTATTGTGAAGGTATCTTATCCTCTTTTCCAAACCGGTTTCTGGTTTGTCTCAGTATTTTCATTGAATACCAAGACCTGGACACGTCTCCAAGATTTTCAGTTGCCACGCCAGTCAATAAGATTGAAAAGAAAAAGTCAGGCAGTTCTAGGTCATTTTATCTATTGGGCTGGTATTGAGAGGTTAGTTAGCCCAAAGGGGGTTCCGTACAAGGATCACACTTTGATTTCTTTTGATATGATCACCCACCAATTTTGCGTCATAGAGATACCATCTCTTTTGAAAATCGTAATGCCAGTTCCTTTTACTGTTCACGAGCTTGGAAACTCTGTTGTACTTTCTGGAATGATCAATACTTCTGAGGTCCCACTTTTCAGCGGATGGCTTTTGGAGGTGGATGGTGTATCCATAACACGATTTTCAAATCTATTCTGCATCCCTACTCCGGTGGTGATTAAGCTGATTGGCTTTACAAGTAACCAAGCTCCAATAGTCGAAGCCACTGGCGGACACATTTTGGGTAACACAATGTTTGTCTACGATCATCAGGTTGGACAATTTGTTAGTTTAGGAATTGAAGGAAATGCTGGTTCATTCTACATCTCTCCGTACAAAGAATCTCTTCTTCTTATAAATCTCCCAGACCGTGGGTTGTACAGTACGTTTACATTTTAAGCTAACATTCTATTGCATTTGTATTATAGAATGACATTAACAAATATTCTCTTGTACACTTACACATGTTCAAACGTTAACACAAATTCCTTTCCCATATGTGAACAGGTTTACCTACCCTTTGAGAAGGTATTAAGTTATGGATCCAGCGTTGTGGTTTGACAAGTTTTCAGTATGGGTAGGAAGTCTAGTGTGATGCGCCTTTGGAACCTTTTGAACCTTGTTACTGTCATCAATGGAAGGCCTTAGATAACATTTAACCTTAAAATAATTGAATATTATCTAGTAATCGTTGTGGTTTATGATTTCATGACAATAATTACTAATTGTACTATGTTATGTGGTTAGTTGTTCTATTTCTTTACTGCTTGTTTATGTGTGTCATCGTTTGCAACCGACGTACCAAAAAAAAAAATAGAGCAACAATAGTTATGCAATAACTATTGCGGGCAACTTAAATGGACCTTTTGGGCAACTACACAAGTACTGTGCGCATTAAACCCAAGTGAACGCCACCGTGGTCTTACGTTAACCATTTTTTCCTAAAAGTTTTGAAGAAAACAATTTTTCTAAATCTTTATAAATAACCTGGGAATAAGCTAAAAAAGTAAGCAGTACTAGCGTAAGGTTAGTAATGCTATTATTGCAATTAAAACTGCCTAATCTCTATATCAAATAAGCACTAAGCACATGGATAACCATCAATAACATATGCACAATCTAATCTTAATGGAAGCATATAAGAAATATCGAACAACAAAATACGAAGTTGATTGTCATAGGGTATTCAACCCATACATAAACTAAAACATTGGTTGATGATGTTAGCATGGCACAAGCATCACAACCATAACCAAAAAAATATGATATTAAACAAAATAATACCAACAAACGTACCTGTAAGCACTTCCTAACACGGATATACCAGTCATGGGTGTCGTAGTCATATGTGTCGCCGCTATCATAGAATGTTACCACTCCTGAACGTATATGAAAATGAGCAAGACACCAGTGTTTGTCCGTTTCGTTTATCAGAATAAAAACCTACAATATAAAGGATTTCTGATAAATCCTTATACTAGGCGACATATCTATGTCCATAAATACTTATACTAGATTTAAACGGACAAAAGACCAGACTTTGAGTCAAAAGTGGTCATATAAAAACAGTTGAGTCATCATCTAAATTTAACTGTACACAAATAAATGTAGTACCTGATCAACATCGCTCCATGGACAGGGATACCTCTGGCCATCTGCATAAAAAGATGGTGTGCTGTTTTGAAGAAGAAGCTGAAAAAAGTAACAACTAACCCTCGCCCAGTTTGCATTATTAGGTCTTACATGCCACATGTAGTCAACCCACAAGTCTATGTGCTGCGAATAAATATTTTAAGAAATGGTGAGAGGCAACCTTATTTATGAATTAGAGTATGCATGTATGCTCACCTGCTCAGTTAGCCAGCCTTTTCTAGCAGGGTCTAAGCAAACTAAGCGTAGCCAGAAATTTCGGTCAACGGTGTAGTCTTCGCACCATGGAAATTTACACTGGTGAGTATACCCCGGTTGACCAAGAAATACATCAATATCATCGGTAAGCCAGACATTGTCCACAGTATGGAACCATCGAGATAGATCCTACATACGTGGACCAATTTATAAGATAGAATGTAAAAGAGGTAACAAAAGAAAATGTCAACTAAATTTAGTTCATGGCAATACCTCAACCCAAGGTTGAACTCTTGTCAGCAATTCAGCAATATGCGGGTTATTAACGTTACTACCGTGTTTTTTTAATTCTCACTATAACCTTTTCTGCATTTTTTGATTCCGAAACAGGTTCCAAATAATTTCGCCTCTTGCTCGGTGGTAACCGTGCCACATATCTTTGATAGTGTTCTGAATTCATAAACGCTTTTCTGCTATTCTTCTTCACCTCCTCCATCTTCAACATCTTATCTTCTTCCAAGCGCAACCTCTTAGCCTCTTCCAGTCTTTTCATGTTCTCTTCTGCCATCATCTTCTCTTCTTCTAACTGCAACCTCTCTTCATCTGCCAACGCCAATCTCAATTCCTCTTGAATAAGATACTCCTGAAACAGGATATTGCGGTTTAGGTATGCCGCACAAATAATATTACGGTATAACGTATTCTACCTGAGCAAGTTCTTCATCAGAATCAGGCAGGGCAATCAATTTCAGGTAAATGTTGTTAAGTGAATCGCAAAATTCAGACCTCGTGTTTGGAAAATGTGATTCAATATCCAATTTCTCTTGTGAAATCATTATATTTGTTGTGAAAAGTACAGAGTGGATGTGAAAGTAGATATTCATTTTTTTAAAATAAACATACCTGCAGTCCGCCAGCTCTCTCACGACCCAGAACCTGTATGATTTGAACTTGTATTAAAAACCCGTAAACAAAGAGTGCATACTAATGATATATTAAGCTGAATAAAACGCAACCTCAATAATAATCTCAAGTTTCAATACTTGGCGATTCAGCTCAGCAACGACACGATCCTTAAGCCTCTTGGTTGTTGAACTATTAGCAGTTCTACATTGAGTGGAATTTACTTTGAACAACTCAGCGACTCGTTTGCGTGCCTTTGCCAACCTGTTGAGATAAGCATCGAAGAGGCCGAAATTGGATGTGACTGCAGCCCTGGGAATGTAGTTTTGGAAGAATTCTTGGCTATGTATCCACCATGAAGACTAGTACTCAGGTGTATTCGGTCTGAGATCAAAACGTATACTCGAGTTCTACAATTAACCAAGTGAATGGGCTAAATCATACTACTGCTTTTATATTCATTCTACTGCTGAGTATAACTATTTGATGAGTCAAAAGTGTGAAACCCCGCAGACATTCTACTGCTGGCATAAAAAGATTCTGCTGCTAGGCAAAATGTTCTGCTGTTGGTGTTATGCTGCTCTGTTTAGCAAGTATTGGTATTCTGCTGCTTGGTTTGAAAGTAAAGGGACTGTTTTGTAAATACGCGCCAATAAATCCCTAATTAGATCCGATCAAAAACTGTGTGCGACCAAAATTAAACCCAATTCAAACCCTAACACATCTTTATATCATCCGATCAAAAACCCCCAAAATTAAAACCCTAAATCAGGAGGTTCAAACAATGAAAACTAGTCATGGTGCTGAAATTAAGAAGCTCACGCAAAGAATTAGGCACCTTGAGGAAGTTCAAAAACCAAGGCCTTCTACATCAGTAAAGACAAAGTCCAAGAAGGTGGTTTCCAAACCAAGTTTGGGCGAGGATGCTCCCAAACAGGGGAGGAATGAAGAAGATGATGGGATGAAGGGTTCAGGGGAGGCTGAGATGGATAAGGATGAAAATGTTGCTGGTAATGCTGAAAATGAGGGAGAGAATGTGGATATGGACTTGCATTCAGGTGGAGATTTTGTGGTAAAGGACAAGTCTGGAAAAGAAGTATCCTTAGACTCAGGAAAGAAGATTTTGGATACTATTGCTGAGGTTGAAGATGGTGTTGCGGTTGGTAGTGTTGAGAAAATGGCACAGGGTGATTCTGCTGCTGAAGCAGGGCATACTGCTGCTAGTGTAAACGACAGTGCAGCTCATGTAAAGGAGACTGCTGCTGGAACAGCACAAAGGGTCAGCTCTCCTGAAGTCACAAGTTTGGTGGAGGATGCTCCCAAACAGGGGAGGAATGTGGACAAGGATTCAAGGGAGGCAACCAAGGAAACAGGGGAGGTTAATTAGGTGAATGTTGAAGGTGCTGTTAAGAATGAGAATGTGGAGATGGAATTTGATAATGTAAAAACTTTTGAGCCTGAACAGATGATCAAACATGTGGACAAGGTAAAGGAGACTGCTGTTGGTATAGGAAAGGGTTCTACTGCTGGGGAAAAGGAACCTGGTTCTGAGTCAGATGAACACACAATAACTATAGCCCAGATGATGCTCAACCTTAAAGCAAAATCAACAACACCACAACAACAAAAACAATCAACACAAACTATCCCACCACCTAAACCTACTGCTGCAAAAACACAAACAAAACCAACTTACACACCTGCAATACCAAGATCACAAGTGAAGGGGGTAGTCATTAGAGAACCTATCCCAACCTTAAAACCTGTTCAACCACCTACCTACAAGGGGAAAGGAAAAGTGAAAATGGTGGAAGTATCTGAAGCTTATCCTGATCAAAATGAAGTTCCATTTCACTTGTGGCCCAAATATTTGCAAGACAAGCATGATGCAGAAGTGGCTCAGAGGGTTGATGCTGAACAAAGGGCAGAATATGAAAGAGTAATGGAAAACAGGGTATGAGGAGAAAGTGAACAGGGTTGGTGGCAGAGTATTTAATAGTTTGTTCAAGAACAGTTTCTATACTTATTTGTCTTAGATTTCTGTCTAAGATAATTAACAAGATCGTTAGCTCAACTGGGATCAACAAAGGAAGCTGGTATTCAAGTTGATCAACAAGTGTTTATTGAGAGAATTGTTTGTGTGTTCATTATTCTCTTTAAGATTGTTCATTATATTCCGCGTAGTGATTAATATTGTTTCAATTCAAGAAAATAAAGATCCTTGCTCAACTGGGATAATAAAGATCATTGCTCAACAGGGATTCAACATTTATTTTTACGTAAAATCAAATAGAACAAGAGTAACCTTTGAAAAAAGGTAGGAACGGTCACTTCTTTTAAATGGTGACTTCCTAGACCATGCAATAGCTCTTGGAATCACATTAGGGTCTTTACTCCACCAACGTTCACATCTTTCAAAAGACTCGAGTATCCAAATCTAAACAAATTGTAAAACACAAACATATCAATCAGTCCATCAAAATGTTCGGCTGCAAAATATTATAAATAAAAGGAAATACAAACTTGGAAAGCAAATACAAATCCAGACAAACTATATGTCGGAACATACTTTGGGTTTTTCTTCAATCCTAAAAGGTGGTTATCCATGTGCTTGTCCATTACATTATGTAGTTGGTCATATAAATGGGTCCAAATATGTTCACCCCACGGAAATGCATTCCAAGCTTCTAGATTTTCAACCAACCTCATCAATGTGTCATCAACTTTGCATGTCAATAAACGACCCATAAAGATAACCTCTAAGACTAACAAAAGAGATATCCGTATTGCGTCTTCATCACATAGCTTCCGAAACTGCTCTTCATCCTCCATGACACCAATAAGGTCTAAGTTGGTTACAATCAACCCTCGCTTGTCAGGAAATACCCTATCACGAAATTTGAGAGCACCAGAAGTGTATAACTCAAAGCTCACACTTCCAAACCGTAACCCCGTCATTAGACAAAACTCAGGACGACCAAAATGCAGAGTGTGTCCATCTAGGTAATAGATAAAGGGCATATCATAATGAGAGTCATCCACTCTTCTTTGTTTCCGTACCATATAGTCTATGAGGTGTGTTTCATGTTCAAAGTATAACAGATCCAACCATTTTCCAAAGCAGGTACTCCTAAACAAGTTCCGTCGATTTGCGTCTAATTTCTGTTTTATTAACCAAAAGTAGTTCAGTTTGCTCCTAATGATTAGTTGGGCTTCGTAGTCCTAAAAGGAAAAAATAACCTAACTCAGAAAATACAATTCATAACAAATTAAGTTTGAAGACATGTATACATACAAAGGCATAGTTAATAATCATTCAATGCCTAATTCAATGGTTGAACCTTGCCCCCTTTATTTGACTCAGGGCTGGCGTATCATAAACCCCAAAGGTTCTAGTAAATTTTTCAGATTTATAAGTATTGACACATTATGAACCAACATTGTACAATCCAAGTAACAACTATCTAACATACAAATTAATACAATGCCAACCTTTGATAAACTATAACGATTAACCATAACATTGCAATTATATGTATGTAGTTCAATAACATGGCATAAAATACTTTTGGTATAAATAAGCTCAATAGAAAGACGAAATACACAAAAAATCAATAACGTTACAAAACAAATGTAATAAACATTCGTAATACGATTTACATACCATATTATACCACATTTTCGCTAATCATATAAACAATCGATGGTATTCTTGATTTTATTGGATCACTGTTCATGGAACAGTGAAGCGGTTTTCAGATGAGAATCAGGCAAAACAACAGGAGTAGATTGGATATTGAAATAATAGTGTAACAAGATAAACAAGCGCGAAAATAAACAAAGTATGTTTTTTGTGTGTGTGACAGTGAAACGCGATGGAGGGAAGAAGGTATATAGAGGAGATACTGTCTGATTTATTTTATTTATTTATTTTTTTCGAATAAGGTCTGCACAAAAGTCAATGGTGTAAATAGTGTATAATATGTAAAATGACCAAAAAACCATCAGTCCAATATACGGTTGCCCAATAAATAAAAGTTGCCCAAAAAAACACTACGTGACACGTGTCACCTTCTAATGCAGCAGCCGTATTCTACGAGTTGCCCTGGTCTAGTATCGGAATTTTCTGTGAGCGGGGCAGATAAGCAACGCAGCTGGGCAACTGGGGCATATTAGTAATTATCCCAATGTTTTAAAAAAGCATCATGCTTACCATCATTTGTTTTTCTGGGTAGCGAACAAAAGTTTTTGCTTATAGGGGTACTTTTCTTTCAAATTCGTGCTTCTTAAGGTACTTTGTGACATTTTTGCCCTTCGAAAGAAAAAAAAAAAAAATTCTATTAGCTGAGAGGGGAAAAAATGTCATAAAATCTCGCAAAATACCTTAAAAAGGCCGAATTTGAAAGAAAAGTACCCGTATAAGCAAAAAAAATTTGTTAGAAACCAAAAAAAAAAAAAAACAAATAGTGACAAGTATGATACATTTTTAAAACATTTTCCCTATCAAATAGTACTAAACCCATGAGTCCTAATCATCCCAAAACTGTATTTACAAGATATTACTCGACTAAGCCACCATGTAATCAACTAGACAATTAACTAAGGGTTTACATAAATGTTGTAACAATAATGCACTAAAGATGAGTGCATACATGGTAGGCTAAGACGATTTGGGTGTAACATTTTGGGGTGTATTGTAAACAAATTCTTCCTTTAAGTAACCGGAATTTTCTATTCGGAAATCCTTCTTTTCGGTCTTTCTCCTATTCGGAAGTCATTCTTTTTGGTTTTTCCAAGATACTTAAAGTTAGAAAACGAAAAGGATAGGCTCAAAGGGTTGTACTAGGGGTATCTTATACTAAAAATGAGTACATAGAAAGGGTTTGAAGTAATTACTTAACCAAGGTAGCCAATATAATTATAAACAGGTTTAAAAAAAGGGTTATCCTAATGCCTCTTATCATTTAGTCAATCATAATCACACGAATGCGATCTCGGAATGCATCACAAAAGCAAATTCTAGAATCTATATATTACCGGTATACTTATAAGCATTAAAGGTGAATGTTTTTTCCTACATATCTAAAGGCGAACCTCACATTTGGGGGTGGAATTTTTTTTGAGTGGTAGGGTTTTTGTGCTAGCTATATAATTCATGTCCATGAGACGCTTTATTAAGAGTAAAGTTTTACTCGTATATGTCATAAAATTTTTTAAATTTGGTGCTAAAATTATCTTTACAAGTATTTTTTTCGTTTTATTACACAATTGCTTAAAAATAATACAAATAGCAATGAGTGACTAGTCTCTAATGTGTCTCTTTTTACCCTACCTACAATTAAATTTAAATTGTCCCCAATGTTCTTAAAACACGGGCCTCTTCTAAGACCTTCGAGATGACTTAACTAGGCAACATTGGAGATGGTTTTCTAATATTGTTACTCGAATTATAACATCATAAGTTAATTCATTTTTTCAATAACATAGATCAGATAATTTTACCAGTGACCATATATAAGCGAGCTCTAAATTTTGTGGTTTCTCAATCCTTGACCATTCCAGGACTTTTCTCCAAAGCTAGATAGCATTATCACACGAATATAAAATACATACGAGATTTCTATTCGTTGCTGCGTACTTGACACACCGGCCAGACTGATCCAACCTCGCTTGTTTTTTAAGTAAGTTTTTCCTTGTCGACAACTTATATAGAGCGAAGTACATGATGTTGGCTTTCGATGGAATTAATTAGTCTGTTTCGCTGGATTTAACTGATGGTGTTATAACTGTTATTATTTTACGAACGCTTGAAAAAGTTTAATTATAATGAAGAAACAAAATTAGATTAAGAGAATATTTATACACTAAAATAAAAATGAAAACGTCATTTATTTTCTACTTCACAAAAAAAAAAAAAAAAAAAAAAAAAAAAAATGCTGATGGCTTGATGGGTAATAGTAGATATACTCGTGTTGTTTTGATTTGCATTTGGTATGTAAGTAATATGAACACTATTATTATTTCATGCACAATTAATCCGATTAACAAGAATATGACGACAATTACAGATACAAGGTATGAAAACTAATTGATATTGAAAACACAATAACTGCTAGTTAAACAGTATAGTTGTTCAATCAACAACAATAAATCACATATAAGAAACTTGTACGAGGAACGGTACACTTCTTCAATTCTGTCCTTTGTACATTTAGTTGCACGAGAGTGTACGTTGTGCTATAGGTGGGATAGCTGAAAATATATGTATGCAACCGTATTCATCTCTTTAATCATTTAAATTCACGGTGCCTTAGACCAGGAATGTGTATTTTCTGGAAGTAGTCAGCCCAATTGAGAGCCCTTGGATCAAAGTAGAAGATATTCTCCTCATCCCCCATTTCTCTAACCACTCTACGTAGCTTTTCAGTATTCATATCATCATAGCTGCCACAGATTAAGTACATTTTGTAGCATTAGTCCACAAATTAAGAAGTCTTTTGAACGAAACTCAGCTGAGTTTAAAAGTTGGTAATCGGTACCAATTTTTCTTTGATCTAAGTGTTAAAGATACTTACAAGCTTTTTGTGAACAGATAGGGTTTGTAAAGGTCCACTAGCCGCAGCACAAAGGTGATCTTTCGCTTAAGATTCTTATATGTTACCGCAAAAGCTTGGCAAGATATGAAATTAACAAACTGAAGTACCTAAAGCACGCAAGACGTACAAAATCTTGTTAGTATGGATTTGAAAAGAAATGTAATGGAAATAAATGATAGAGGACAAACCTGCAGCGGAAGCAAGTAACGAAGAGCAATATATCTGTGGAAGCTCGCCATTGAGTTCAATACCTTAACTTCGCCAACTATGACAGCCTTTCCATCCTTTTCAATCCATGGATGCTCGGTAAAATACAAGTAGGCACATCGTTGGAGTGTGGTAAACTGCACAGGGTTTGATACCGATGATCCCACATGGTAAATTGTTTCACTAGAAGTTTCATTTGCATGAGCCGCTATTGACGCGATCATAGCATTCACCACCATGTCAGCCGGCACCTACAAATTTTATTCCCCTTCATTAGTTGGTTATATATACGGGATGTCCGAAATGAGGTTGTATAGGCAAATTTGTTTCTTAAATTTTGTGTTGAGTGAACAATCTTTATTAACATATCATAAGCTGTTTTAACTAAGCAACTCACCACATCATATACAGCTTCAGGATCTCCAAGGAAACACGTTAACTTGCCTTTTCCATAGCCAAGAGCCAAGCTATCAACAGTCCTAAAAAATGTGAAAACAACTAACATGATGCTTTTCTTTTTTGTTTAAAAAATTTAAATTGATGCTATTTTTTTAATTTTGGTCAAACGGGTACCTATCAAGTCTTATAAATCATGTCGTTAATAAGACTCTTCTAATACTGAGGGCTGTTGGGACCTATGATTTGGGAAATGTAGTTGATGTTGGAGTATAATCTTCAATATCAAACACAAGTATAGCATATTATAAATAGTGTATGTACAGATGTGACAATATGTATAGTTAAATAAGTCATATAAATATTAGTATAAGTTAGTGTGTTTATCATAAGCAGTTATAGGCAGTTAGAATACCGAACCATCATGTTGGTTCAGTCAAGGGTCACAACCCTTCAACATGTATAAATAGGGTTGTCTTTCATCAATAAAATACAATCGATTTACTGTCTTATATTTGTTCTTTTGCTTCTGCAAATTCAACATACCAGAACAGATTATTATTGTTGTTGTTCATGTCTAAATTCAACATGGCATCAGAGCTAAAAGATTCGAAGACCTGTATGAAGGACCGATTAATATGGTTAAGTAAGAGACGCCTTAAAAGAAGGAAGTGGAAGATGTTCAGGAAGATTACAAGGCCAGAAGATGTGGAGAATCATCATTGTTCCAGGGTACTTCTCAAAGGCAGAAAGGCAAGGAGAAGAGTGTTTATGATCAGAGTGATCATCAAAGGAACTATGGCAAGAAGATGTGTAATCAAAACATCCATCCAACCAAAGGCAGTGTGTTTCAAAGGAAACCAGATAGTATGATGGCAGGCAACAACAAGTATGGTATGGAGGAAATCGATTGGCAGTATCCCAAAGGTATGTGTTGTTCCTTTTGCAAACAACCATTCCACTATAGGAAAAATTGTCCCGAAAGGATAGGAAAAATTGAATTCATGATCAAAGGGACAGATAGTGAAACGCGAAATAAAATATGGTTTGCAAGTATGAATAGGCAACAACATGCCACGGGTGATAAAAATCTCTTCATGAACTTAGAAAAGTCATTTGAAATAGAAGGCAATTATGAAGGTTTTTAAAGGGATTTGTACAAGGGCAAGGGAATCATTGAGATCTTCAGTTCAGGAGAGATCCACACTATTGATGAAGTTTATTATATTTCTACTCTCAAGAGGAATATACTTAGTGTGGAGAAACTAAGGAATCAAAGATTCAAAATAATATTTGAGGGTGATGTATGCCACATCACAAAGGATTCTTTATGGAAAGGAAAGGATAAACAAGCAAGTTATGATCCCGTTTATGAACGAATAGTCCACTGTTGGACTTGAAATGATCATTACCCCAGTTATATGTGTCCTTTAAAGGATGACTCAACTGATGGTCAAAGTCCTTACACCCCAACAACAAAAGGGACAAAAGAAGGAAGTTCCAAGAGGAAAAGTAAGGAACAAAGTGAAGAAATGCAGGCTGATCTCATTAAGGAAGCAGTCAAGAAACAGGAGGAAGAGAAAACATGTATATGGAAGTAGTTTGGGAAAATCAAAACCGAACCTGATCAGGCCAGTAGCTGTCAAGAAGGACCAGTTGTATATCCAGTTCACGAATCTGCTTTGGACAATTGTGTGACATTCATTGATTTGCTCCACATTGCCACGCAAATAGAAGTTCATAAGATCAAGTTCAAGGCCGAATTTGAAAGAACAGTTTCTTGGTTCTTAAAGGACTTCCTCAATTTTAGTATATACATGCCTATACCACCACTAGACCATTTGGGAAGGAAAGTAGACTTATTTGATCTCTACACGATTGTGGAGAATTTCGGTGGAATAGAGACAGTGAACGAATATGGCTTATGGGTTTCAGTAGCATTGAAGATGGGATATGGATATGGACTGGGCCAAAATTAGACTTGGAAGATGAAATAGTGAAGACTTTAAAAGCAATCTACAGAAAGTATTTGCAAATACTGAATTGGTACCACTTAAAGCACAAAGGAAGGGAAATCCAAGTTAAAGCAAATGAAGACAGAAGTGAATTAACGATGAACCAAAAGAAAGAGCAGACTAATATCCTACCACCCAAGAAACGATAAAAAACCAGCAGCAACAGCAGTGCAGTGTGAAGAAGTATGCGTTTGATAATTCAAAGATTAGGGGGGGAAATGTTGGAGTATAATCTTCGATATCAAACACAAGTATAGCATATTATAAATAGTATATGTACAGATGTGACAATATGTATAGTTAAATAAGTCACATAAATATTAGTATAAGTTAGTGTGTTTATCATAACAGTTATAGGCAGTTAAAATACCGAACCATCATGTTGGTTCAGTCAAGGGTCACAACCCTTCAACATGTATAAATAGGGCTGTCTTTCATCAATAAAATACAATCGATTTACTGCCTTATATCTGTTCTTTTGCTTCTCCAAATTCGACATACCAGAACAGATTATTATTGTTGTTGTTCATGTCTAAATTCAACAGTTGATACAGTTAAACATTTCTTCTAGACAAGACAATTATCTCATTATCAGATGATGCCTGTGATTCTAACATCATGAATAGCTAGTATGAGGATATGATGTGGTTGTATTGATGGTGCTAGTCTGTACAGGAAGTGTAGTCTAGTATGAGTTCAGTCGTATTGGAGGTTGGATGGATTTGGAATAGAGTGGATGATGCCTCTCTTATTGAAGATTTCTAGTGTCATTCTGTGTAAATGAAGGCCCAGTTGATGCTAGAATGTCTTTCATAAGTTGAGGAATTGTAGTCCATTTTTTTTGTGCATTGGTGAATGAATGGAACAGTAACATCTGAGATAGTTTTGGATGTATTCAAGATGTTGGATCAAAAAGTGTAGATTGGCAGGGACATCTAATGGTACCCATAAAAGGTTTGATGCCTGTGAAATACCTCCACCCAATACCCAACCATGTTGCGGAACGGATTTGAACTCACGTCCTTTGTTGGATCAAGACATCACATGGCTGGCCCAGGCTTCTAAGGTAGCTGGTGGCCAACTACGCTAGGCAGCTGGTTAGGATGTATTCAAGATGTATTCATAGCTGTATTGATTGGAATGTTGGCTTGTATTTTTCTTATGCATTTGTTTCAGATATAGAGCTGTGGAGTGCTATAGTTTGTTATAGCACTTTAGCTTGTTATATCAGTGTGTATAAAGCTTTTCTAAGTAGTAATATATTTCACCATTCACAAAAAAAGTTTGCTATTCAAAAAAAAGGTGGTCATTTCAAAATTGAAGAAATAGAAGTCATTTACCTTTTTCTTAACTGTAATTTTTATCAATAAAATAGTAAATTATATATAAGTTAGAAAAAAAAAAAAACATTTTCTTAAAAACCAACTCACATTATTTTCGAATATCTATTTTTTAACGGCATTTGCAAATATATATCTTATATAGTTGTCATATACGGGATTAGAAACTGCAACCACTTCATTGGGAGCATTTCACGGTAGCACTACACTACGTGCCTTTTGGTAGATAAAATTGCTTTGCAATATAAATAGGATATTGATTCTTGAAGGGATTTATTTGGTTTAATGATCCAATATTGTGTTGTAACAACTTCTTGTAATCTCTTTTGTAACTTCTTGCTAGTTTTCAATATATTTTGTTGTTCCAAGGAAGGATTACCCAAAGAAAAAAGTTACTCCTAACATGTTACAAGTAGAGGACCTTTACCTAATTCCTTCAACCCAGCCGGGAAAGGGTTCTTTGTACGTACTAGTGACGATGGTAGGACGAATAATTACAACTGGCATATCTCCCTTCAAGTGCCCGATAAGCATCTCCCCTAGTGCCTTGGTAAAAACATAAGTATTCGGCCAACCATAGTGATTTGACCTACAAGAAAACTCGGACTATTATTCTAAAACCCTTTGGGTGCAATGAATGTAAAATAAACTACGGTAAATGATTTTGCAAAAGAACAAATAATTAAAGTAGAAGAATTTAATACCTTTGCATTCCTAAATTCTTCATGGCTATTTTAATCGATTTGTCGTCAGTATTTTTATCAGATTTTACCTCTTTCAGTTTATCTTCGACGATCTTTCTCTCTTCATCAATGTCTAGACCACTAGTTCCATTGAGCGACTCTCCCAAGTAGTATGGAGTTTCAAGCATTAATCCAGGCTTCTCACCGGAGACATAAGCTGAATACACATCTATTTACTTAGACGATTTTTGGAACACACAGAGATAATAACTATTTTTGTCCTTACTCAACACCTTTAGGGTTTTAACTATAACTTATTGGTGTATGAGAATATGTTGAGTAAGATATATATATATATATATATATATATATAAATGAGCTAACCGGTGGAAACATGGAGAAGCAGCTTTAAGTTGACACACTTTTTGGCGAAGTTCAAAACATATTTAGCCCCATAGGTATTAAGAGCAAGGGCAACGTCATATCTACAACAAACCAATAACGCATTAATCAATTAACAAATCTGGAAACACCAATAACGAATATTTCAAATTATTTAATTTCTGAATTTAAGTGTATATCTCATGCCAAATATACAAATAAGTTTTAACATAGTAAATTCTATCAATGAACTATTAGTCCTTAATTTTGGTCCTTTTTGATCCAAACTAGTCTAAACAATTATTCACAATGTGTTCACCCGACAAAATCTTTCATGTTAAGGGCAAAACATATTTTATTTAGTCTACGTATATAGTAAGTACGTATATAACCTTTCATCAAAGTTGGTGGTGGCAGCGATATTAACAACAACATCAATGTCTCTCAACATTTCTGCTTTCAAAATGGGGTCATGTAATCCTAAATCCTCAAAAGTGATATCCCCTGCAACCGGAGTAACTTTTTCCGACAAAAACTTTTGCAGGTTTGTACCATGTTTCTCTTTGAGGACCTTAAACAAGTCCTTTGCCACTGCCTATAAAGCAAGACAAATTAAATACATCACCATGCAAACAAACATGGGTTTAGTGTAGCAAATCCATTACCCATATCATGAGAAAGGTTATAAGTTCAAGCCTCGCCAATACATATTAAAAAAAAGAGAAAGAAAAAAGACTAGTATAACTGTAACTCCAAGTCAAGAGTTGACCTCGGTGTTAAAGCGTTGCAAGGCAGCCGTGGCATCAGAGGCTCTAACGAGAAGATAAAGTTTCTTCACATTTGGTTGAACTCTCAATATCTTCTCCACAAAAACTGCAATAATAGTTACACACAAATAAATATATAAGATTTCATATATCTACAAGTTTACATACACACATGCATCTATTACGTTTGAAGTTTTGTCACGAGATTTCTGTTTTAATAAATACGTTTTTCTTCAAGAAAGGCATCACATCACCCACGTTCATTCACTGACTCTATCTCTCTAGAATGTTACCTTTTCCACTTTAAGCCAGTTAAAAGTTCCCTATAACACCGATTAACAAGGTTGGCGCGCTCTAGATGCATAATATCTTGAAAAAGTCTGTCACTTGAGAAGTTTAAGAGTTTTATGCATCGGCTTACGGGTCACAACTTTTGTGAAGTTGGTAATATATACTGATTATATTTAGGTGATGCACAACTCCGTCCCAAAATAAATGTCACCTTTGACTTTTTTGAGTCTTTTTTATTCAACTTTGACCTTAAATATTTTTATTTGTGTTAAATAATATTTGATGCGAAGTATATGAATGGATTGGGTTTCAAATGTATTTTCATTGGCATAATTTTCATCAAGTATATTATAACACAAATAAAAATATTTAAGGTCAAAGTTGAATAAAAAAGACTCGAAAAAGTCAAAGGTGACATTTATTTTGGGACGGAGGGAGTAATATATAATGATTATATTTAGGTGATGCACAACTTTGAATAACCCAGGCAAATTTTATCCCGTTTATTTGCTTACATGATTCTAACATATATATGATTAATCATGTTATGAACATATATATATACACACGCGGGCGGATTCATATGTACGTGTGGGCTTGTGACCCTTGCGATGTTATTGCATCTTGTTTGTAAATCCTCGTTATTAGCTTCTTGCTAGCTATCCTTTTAATATACTGTCGTTCAAAATAAACATACACACATGAGAGAGAGAGAGAGAGAGTTTACTTTTGGCAAGAAAACCAGTGGCACCGGTGATCAAGATGACTTTGTTCTCAAGAAAATCAACAATGCTACCCAACTCCATCATACAACAACTAGATAACGATCAATATAGACTCAGGTCCAGTAAAAATTGCCGGTTATCAGCGGTTTGCAAGAACATAGACTCTTGGATATGCTCTATATTCCTTGTTCTGCAGAGTTCTATTTGTACGTGTATTTATATGTGTGTGTGCCCTAGAGAGAGAGAAAGGGTGCGAAGTTCACAGGAAGTAGCAAGTGTTTATGGGTGAAGCTTATGCAGATGATATAAAGGTTACAAGTAGCATGTCTAACTCTCAAAAATATTTTTAAAATATAAAGGGTGAAGCGGTGAATATTGATAGAGTACACGAAACTAAACTTTTCTCCACTTGTTCGATTATCCACCATATTTATTTTATATATAAAGAGATTGTAGACCCACTTGATATTTATATTTACGGCAGTTTAGTTCCGATCAAAGTTAACATATCATTATACAGCTTTGGGTTTTGTTATACAAACGGACAAACCCTTCCTATATTGTCACATCATGGGGGTTTGATCAAACCGTACAACTTGCGATGCATACCTTACAAACTGACGATGCGTGCAATTACCTCACCCTCCCTAGCTATGGGAGGGTCCAAATATCTTGCCCCTACAGTTTTATAATACGTTACAACTATATTAAATATGATTGGATCAATGCATGATAACATGATTACGTACTGCATTTATCACCTTCAAGTCCTAACCACATGTACATTTTCTAGAAGGGAGGTGATATTCTCACGGCTAACTTATAAATTCAAGGCAATTGGGGTGAGATTACAATAATACCCTCATAAATTGTTTACCTGTGTTTTCATTAATGGTCTCTTCCAAGTTAATTTGTGCCCCACCATTTTTTACACCAATTTTACGTGATCTTACAAATACTGTAGTTGATTCAGTGGCGTGATCATGATTTGTCAAAAGTAATCATGATATTTTGTTATTTCTATAACTTCTATCAAAATTGGTAGAATACGTTGGTACGACTAGCTAATGATCGTGTCTCATGTATATGCAGTTGTGAATTCAAAACCAACAATTACTACGAGTATATGATGTTTGTGTGTTGTGATTTACAAATGATTATCTGCATGCATATATTGTTTTCTGGCTTTTCTCTCATATATATAGTTTGTTTATCTCAATTAAGATTAACATATAACAGCTAAAAAATATATATTATCAAGCAAGAAATGATACTCAATAGTTTATGTACTGAATTAACGGAAGTGACGACTAAATAACCGTACGTGCGTGTTGGTTGTCTAAAAAATGAGAACATCACCTAAATTTGTAAGGTCCATATATCAATTCTCTATACCTCCTTTTTTTTTTTTTTTTTCTTATTTATTTATTTATTTATTTATTTTTAGAACGGCTTGTTAGTGGTTCAGTTTGAACAGTGACATTCAATTGGGCAGTATGTTGTCCATTAACCCGCCTCTTCCTCCTTTTACTGCCTGAAGGGGTAAAAGTTCTGGGTGAGATTCGAACTTGAGACCTTCCCTAGCCAAACATCTCTTCCTCAAGCCTCTAAGAAATCTTGGTGGTCAACGTTTCTATACCTCCCTTTCTAGAAGATAAATTTTTTTTATTTTTATCGTAGGCATATCACAATGAAACTATCTCAACTTATCTCGCTTATGTCCAACTAGTTGTTGCTTGAAATAAAATATGAGAATTGATATGTGGACGTAAACTTGTAGATTCAAAAATGGGCCTAACAATATTAGAGTGACACCTGTAGTTTAATTCAAAATTTCAGTCGACTTTTTTAAAGAACTGATACGGACCTAAATTTGTTGACCTAAAAATGTGGCTAACAATATTAGAGTGACACCCGTAGTTTAATTCAAAACGAGTTGGGTTGCTCTGGGTGCACTACAACAAAACATAGAACGGGCGACCAATGTTTTTGCGGGGACGCTTCTGTCCCCGCCGAAAGTCACTAAACGACAAAATATATGCTGAGCTGGCACAAAGTCTCGCTGACCATTTACAAAATTTTCAACGCAGGCTTTCTGCGGGGACAAGTCCCCGCCGAAAATGTTTCACATATTTACCAAACTTTGACCAAACTTTGGAGCCTTAATTCTTTGCGCCTTTTTTTCCCGCTCTACCTTTCTGCGGCAGAAAGATATAATGCATATTTTTATTTTTTTGCGGGGACTTGTCCCCGCGGAAAAGGTTAAATATTTTGGCTCCAAAAAGGTAAAATTACCGCGCCAAAATTTAGTGGCTTTTTGCGGGGACACGTCCCCGCCGAAAGTATTTCCCGCCAAAATTTTCTTTTACCCCGCCAATTTTTTACTTATATATATATCGTATAATGAAATTATCACAAAACACGAAAATTCTCACAAAAAACACACATAACAATGGATGGTTTAACGCCGGAACAGGAATGGTCAAAGGCTTTATCACACGAGCTCCTGTATAATGAAATTATACTTCATTGGGGCTGGGAAATTTTTGATGAATATGGTTCTTATGCGAACTGTGCACCGTGGCAGAGAGACAAGATTCTGGAATGGTTGAGGAGAAAGCCGTACTATAGAGAGTATTTGGAAGAGCTAGATGCTGCTGAAGCTCAACGTGCTGCTGAAGCTCAAGCTGCTGCTGTTGGAGGTGACGATGAAGCTGAAAGCACGTTGGACCTCGACACCGAATTTGGTAATCTGGAAAATCGAGTTTTTCGTTTGAGAACTCTTGCGTGTTTTAAATAAAATGTTTGCCTTCGTGTTTGTTAATTGTGATATTGTTTCTTCAAATAAGGTCATAAACCCAAACACCCTTTTGGTGCAGGAAATAAGCAATCCCAAACACCCCTGTTTGGACAGCATAAACCAAACGGCCCTTGTGGGCTGTTGTTAACAAAACAACATAAACCAAACGGCCCTGTTTGGACAGCATAAACCAAACGGCCCCTTATGGTTGAATCTTGATGGATACTTAAGTTTTCACAGCAACAACAACATCATTGGAACATTTTAAAGCGTACGAATTAAAAATATAAAGCACGTTCGACATCAGTTTTCACAACAACAACATTTTATTAAACAACAACAATAACACAACAAACAACAATAACGACAATAACAGCAGCAACAACAACAACAATAACAGCAACAACAACAACCTACATACGAAGATTTCCCATATCACCTAGCATGTCATTATAAAGGTCGTGAAATAAGGCAGCTGAATCAACTGTGTGTTTGTTTGGATGCATATACACTTCTAGCATTTTATTGAGTACCATTATCTGGTGATTCAGTTTGATGCAGTTTGAGCACTCTGTATTTCCAGGACTCGATGTTGAAGGTCCTGCAGTGTAACGAGTTGGAGTTATGGATGGTCTTGCGGAATGAGTTGGAGGCGTTGAAGCTCCAAGAGAACCGGTCATTTTGGCTAGTCGTTCCTCCTTCCATAAAAAAAAATCGCATCCATACTCCTTTGTCCCACCCTGTTAAAGAGTAAAAACTATTATTTTTAACAACTAACCAAATTATTTATATAACACAAAAAAAGTATGTAATTGTTCACCTTTGATAAAGGACACGCATAGTATTGTTTACCAAGGGAGTAAGGTTTATGCGATTCTCGCAGAATTACGTCTCCTCGTTTACAAGGACAAAGCAAAAGCTTTAAATTCCGCCATCTTTACCCTGATAACAGTGTGTGTTTGTGGTTGTGAGGTTAAGTGGTTTTGAGTATAAGAGGTTGTGAAGTTGTGTGGATAAGATGTTAGTATATAAGAGCAGGTCTTGGTGGGAAATTTTTGGCGCCAGTAACATCTCGGCTCGTTCGTTAAACATCTCGTGTATAACCATAACATCTCGGCTCGTTCGTTAAAATCTCGTGTATAACCATAACATCTCGGCTCGTTCGTTAAACATCTCGTGTATAACCATAACATCTCGGCTCGTTCGTTAAACATGCATCTCGTGGATAACCATAACATCTCGGCTCGTTCGTTAAACATCTCGTGCATAACCAATACATCTCGGCTCGTTCGTTAAACAACTCGTGTATAACCATAACATCTCGGATCGTTCGTTAAACATCTCGTGTATAACCATAACATCTCGGATCGTTCGTTAAACATCTCGTGTATAACCATAACATCTCGGCTCGTTCGTTAAACAACTCGTGCATAACCATAACATCTCGGCTCGTTCGTTAAACAACTCGTGTATAACCATAACATCTCGGCTCGTTCGTTAAACAACTCGTGTATAACCATAACATCTCGGCTCGTTCGTTAAACATCTCGTGTATAACCATAACATCTCGGCTCGTTCGTTAAACATCTCGTGTATAACCATAACATCTCAGCTCGTTCGTTAAACATGCATCTTGTAGATAACCATAACATCTCGGCTCGTTCGTTAAACATCTCGTGCATAACCATAACATCTCGGCTCGTTCGTTAAACAACTCGTGTATAACCATAACATCTCGGCTCGTTCGTTAAACAACTCGTGTATAACCATAACCATAACATCTCGGATCGTTCGTTAAACATCTCGTGTATAACCATAACATCTCGGATCGTTCGTTAAACATCTTGTGTATAACCATAACATCTCGGCTCGTTCGTTAAACAACTCGTGTATAACCATAACATCTAGGATCATTCGTTAAACAACTCGTGTATAACCATAACATCTCGGCTCGTTCGTTAAACATCTCGTGTATAACCATAACATCTCGGCTCGTTCGTTAAACATCTCGTGTATAACCATAACATCTCGGCTCGTTCGTTAAACATGCATCTCATGGATAACCATAACATCTCGGCTCGTTCGTTAAAAATCTCGTGCATAACCATAACATCTCGGCTCGTTCGTTAAACAACTCGTGTATAACCATAACATCTCGGCTCGTTCGTTAAACAACTCGTGTATAACCATAACATCTCGGATCGTTCGTTAAACATCTCGTGTATAACCATAACATCTCGGCTCGTTCGTTAAACATCTCGTGTATAACCATAACATCTCGGCTCGTTCGTTAAACAACTCGTGCATAACCGTAACATCTCGGCTCGTTCGTTAAACAACTCGTGCATAACCGTAACATCTCGGCTCGTTCGTTAAACAACTCGTGTATAACCATAACATCTAGGCTCGTTCGTTAAACAACTCGTGTATAACCATAACATCTCGGCTCGTTCGTTAAACAACTCGTGTATAACCATAACATCTCGGCTCGTTCGTTAAACAACTCGTGTATAACCATAACATCTCGGCTCGTTCGTTAAACATGCATCTTGTGTATAACCATAACATCTCGGCTCGTTTGTTAAACATCTCGTGCATAACCATAACATCTCGGCTCGTTCGTTAAACATCTCGTGTATAACCATAACATCTCGGCTCGTTCGTTAAACATCTCGTGTATAACCATAATATCTCGGCTCGTTCGTTAAACATCTCGTGCATATCCATAACATCTCGGCTCGTTCGTTAAACATCTCGTGAATAACCATAACATCTCGGCTCGTTCGTTAAACAACTCGTGTATAACCATAACATCTCGGCTCATTCGTTAAACAACTCGTGTATAACCATAACATCTCGGATCGTTCGTTAAACATCTCGTGTGTAACCATAACATTATCTCGGATCGTTCGTTAAACATCTCGTGTATAACCATAACATCTCAGATCGTTCGTTAAACATCTCGTGTATAACCATAACATCTCGGCTCGTTCGTTAAACAATTAATAAAATATGATTTAGAAAATTTTTAAAAAGTTTTAAATTAATAAAATATGATTTAGAAAATTTTTAGTTAAATTTAAAAGAATTAATATTCATTTTAAAAGTTTTAAATTAATTAAAGATAATTTACAAAATACCTTCAGCGGGGACATGTCCCCGCAGAAAGATTTCACCAAAAAAATTAAGTTTCCCTCGTAGCATTTACTTTATCCCGCCAAAGGTTTTGGCGAATAATTTCCACTTTCAGCGGTGACTTGTCCCCGCAAAAAAGTCTGATTAAAATAATCATTTACATTCAGCGGGGACACGTCCCCGCATAAAGTAATTCCTAAAACCTACCCCATATTTAGTTATCAGATCTAAACACTTAGAAAAAAAAAATCATCTCCTTCATCTGCTTCTGCTTGCGTTCGATCTGCTTCTCCACCACCACCACAACAGCGCCATCTCCACCACCACCACAACACCACCACAACACCACTCATCTCCTTCATCTGCTTTGCGTTAGATCTGCTAAAACCACCACAACAGCGCCATCTCCACCACCACCACAACACCACCATCTCCACCACCACCACCACAACACCACCATCTCCACCACCACAGCACCCACACTCGCACCACTGTGCACATCTTTCCTCCCCCTCTCCCGTTTAATTCTTTCCTCCCCCTCCTCTCCCGTTTAATTCTTTCCTCCCCCATCTCTCATTTAATTCTTTCCCTCCAACCAAGACCAAGCCGAGACCAAGGTTAATTTTTTTTTTATTTTTTGATTTTCGTTATTTATTTAATTTGTGATTTTTTTTGTTATTTGTTAAGGGTTAATTTTTGTTATTTGTTTTCTGAGTTTTGTTATTTTTTTTTTAATTTTTTTGTTAACTTTTTTTGTACAGACAGTACTGTCGAGAGCCGAGACCGAGCCGAGACGAAGCCGAGACCAAAAGGTATATTTTTTTAATTTTTTATTTCTTTAGCGGAGACATGTCGCCGTCAAAAGTTTTGAGTTATTAATTTGTGTTTATGTGTTTGGCGAGGACACAAAAGACCTGCTGTTTGCCGAGGACCACGTGCTTGCCATCTAGACCAGCTGAGACCAGCCGAGAACACACCACAGCAGCCTTGCAGTATGTTATTTTTGTTTGCGTTTGTGTTTAGTTAATTACTTGTTTCGTAATATGCAGCCTTGCGTTTGTGTTTGGTTAATTAATTGTTAGATAATCACTAGGACACACCACAACAGCCTTGCATTTGTTTTTGGTTACAATGCATTTGGAAAATAATCACTAGGACATGTTAGAATGCGTTTGGGGTTGCTTCTTAAGCTGCAAGGGTGTTTGGTTTACGCTTAAATCAGTAGGGTGTTTGGTTTCGGCTTATATCACTAGGACATGTTATGAGTTTATTTGATTTCGGCTTATATTTCATAAGCTTCAATTTTCTGGCTTATTTGGATAAGTAATATTGTTATGTATAAGTAATATTGTTAACTGCGATATAAAACCATTTATATATGTGTGTTTGATGAATTGTCTAAGTAATTTCATAAATGAATCATTATGTTAGCTACGAATATGTTAGTATTGTATGGTATTTGATTGTGTTAGACTATTATAAATGATTTTAGGAATTTAGTGATTAATTTCGGAAAGTCCCCGTCCGAAGTTAATCATCCCAGATACGTAAGTATAATTTATTTCCAAAAACTCACCAACATTAATGCAATATAATAAATCACGACTTATATATTACTTTTCTTGTTTTTTTGTAACTAAACAGAATGAGATGGTCCGGCTGCGGTCAGAGAGCACCTCCTCTGGGACGCGTATGTCAGATGCGGAGATCCTGAGCCAGGTGATCGGTGGCAAGCAGAGGGGACATATTCCTGGCATAGGTCCAGTTTTACCTGGAAGTGGTCGCAGGCCGACTCTGAGCTCCTCACGAGCTCGTGAGGAAGCCTCCTCGTCCTCACTGCGCGAGACCGTGACGCGGCAAGAGAACACGCTGCAGCGGCAAGAGAACACGCTGCAGATGATTCTGGATTGGGCGAGGAGACAGTCGAGCTTTCCTGTGGAGCTAGCAGTGGGATTGCCGGGGACATCAGGATCCCAGACTGCGTCGCCGGGTGAGTCTAGACCTGCAGGGGAGGGTAGTCGGGGAGCTGGGGGTAGTGGGGGTAATGGGGATGGTGGGGAGAATGGGGATTAGTGTATGGGTCGGATGGGTCACTTTATGTTTGTTTTGGGTTATTGGACATAGTTGTGTAGATTTAGATGGATTATTATGTGTTAGGATTCCCACTAAACTGTTCCTCGCTAGCTTATGTATAGTTTTGTAGAATATCATGTGGATCACGGTTTTTGAACCGTTTTTGGCGAATTAGGATTCATATGATTATGTTTAGCGAATTTGGATTGTTTAGCGAAGTTGGATTAATATTATTTTTAGCGAATTTTGTTTGAATTTGGTGTTGTTGTATATGTTTAGCGAATTTGGTTTTAATTTGGTGTTGTTGGCGAATTTGTTGTGTTGGCGAAGTTGGATATAGTTGGGGTAAACTGCAGGTTTTATGTGCTGCATTTGGTAGGTTTTTGCAGCAATTTGCGGCAAAAAACCTGGAATTACCCATTTTGCAGGAATTTGCTGCAAAATGGGTCAGAAGCAGATTTATATTTGCACATTATTGGCGGGGACAAGTCCCCGTAGAAAGTATTTCGAACAACAGTAAAATGTACTTTCTGCGGGGACATGTCCCCGCCAAAATGAATAATTAAATTAAATAATCAGTTGATTAATTAATTTTTTAATTAATTGTATAGTTTTTGGCGGGGACATGTCCCCGCCGAAAACCCTTGCCACGCTGGACAATCTTTGACCGGCTAAAAGGCGGTAGGACCCACAAGTCGCCGCCCAAAGTTGGTAAAAGTCACCGCCGAATGTATCAGCGACGAGGTTTCCGCGGTGACGTTTCGGCGGTGACATGTCACCGCGGAAAGGGTATTGGCGGTGACATGTCCCCGCCGAAAGGGGTAAAATGTCACCGCCCAAAGGGGTGAATGTTGTAGTGGTGTTTTGCTTTTAATTTTTGTGCTACACGTGTTTTGTCGTATTTTGTGTTGTCTAAACAATCATTTGATAATAAACAACATTCTATACATAATAGACCATCGAACAATAACAGGGTATAAGTATTCTCCTATATGTGTGAAACATCAACAAACTATATGGATTCAGAAATTTCCACCAGGAATTAATATCTTTACGAGGCCAACATTATCAAGGGTATTCCATGGAGAACGGACAACAAAATTAAGAATTTGTGGGCCTTTAGAGAGGCTTCCTCCAATAAAATACTTCAAAAAGGGTAGTAAAACTCCATCCATGTCTAGGATGGATATAAAAGTGTTCTCCAGTATTAATGCGGCAGCCTGCAATTTGAGAGACAAATGTGATAGCATGTTATTACTCAATCTATCCTAGATTCCCAGGATGGCCAAATGGTACAAATAATAGAAAAAAAATACACAATGAAAATATCAGGCTATCAGCAATGCAGAACTAAGAGTTTTCACCATGATTAGGCAAAAAATGGCATACGAAACCCAATGTGATATAATCATGAAGAATAAGTGTTGTAAGATAAACGAAGCATAACATTTTTGATGTGGGTGAGTTATACTATGTCATTACTTAGCATTGTTTGTTTGCTTGAAATTTGGATGCTCAAATGGCAAAAAAACTATATAAAATGATCATGACTTATCCATGTGTTCATTTGTTGGTTTTTTAGTAGAAATGATGTGCCGCGAGATTCAGAAAGTCTCCCACTGCTATTTGGTCGGAGTTGGAGACATTGGCTGTAACATGTAATGTATAGCTTAGGGGCATTAAAAGTTTGACCAAATCAACATCTACATCCTTTCTAAAAATAGTGCATTCCGAATTCTTAGAAGGTGTCTACCTCTTCCTTACCCATATATTTATAGTTTTTTACTTCTTCAGAAAAGTTGCCTGTGACATGGATCTTATAATTGTTTTTTCATACACAAATAACATTCACGAATTTCATGAAGTTTATGATCTTCCTTACTGTGGGTCTAAAGTTAACAACATCTGTACAAAGATAATTTAGAAGCCCATTTGATAGCTGTTTGGTGCTCCTTTGCCTCCTACCCTCCTTAATGCCATTTCTACAAAGATATGTTAATAGCCCGATTAGTAGTGCATTTTCTACTTCTTATTTTCCTAAATCCCTTTATAATTTAGCCTAAACCACTTTCCGGTATCTCCATTTGTAAATCGGTTGCCATTTCTCCTCACATCGAGCAAACGAAACCCATAATCAATTCTTACTGGTTTTCAACTATTTTTTAACTCGCTTTCTCTCCCTTTCCTACTTCCTTGGTGACCTAGGTACATTGATGGCAGTCCACTTTAAACACTCCTCGTTTCTGTTACAACTTGATCCGAGCACACCTTATTTTTGCAGCACTAAAGCACATTGTCATGTATTAAGGTACCAATATGTGACTGCCTGAACAGCAATAGACATCTCTATTTATTAACCCACCAATCCCCAAAAAATCTAATATCAGATACATTGCATTATACGATGAACTGCATTAAATTAGAAAAGCTAATAACCTCAATTATTATTAAAGCTTATTAGCTTGAGCTAATAAGCCATAAACTAAAAAGGCTAAAACAACAACCTTGTTAGCCTTTGTAGTTTCAAAAAAGCCCAAAAGGTAAAAAATAAGCTATTCCAAACACCTCATAAGTGTACACCACAAAAAAGCAATCTCTAAGCAAAAATCGCAATGGATGAGCGAGTTGGATAATGGGTCAAAACGGGCAACTATCAAATGTGTGTTTGCTTTTACTGTTGCCATGTCGGGTTGGTCTACCAACGTAAGATTTTTGTCCATTTTTAAGTAATGTGTGAACTCGTTACAAAGTTATATGCATCAGAAACATTTTAGCCAAGTTTTGACCCGTTTGATCTGCTCAATCCATGGATTTTAAGCAATAAAATTTAAAATATTAACCATTGGACCTGTTAAAAAGTATAACAACTATTATAGCGTACCTGTTGTGCCTCTTCAACAGATTTAAGTGCCATCCTGTAGTATTCTCAGCTGTTGATGTATTGGAAAAGCCTTTATCTGTACATGTAGCATTTTCAACCTGAGGATTGTAGAAAAAAAGGAAGGAGCCTTATTAAATAATTGATGGGACATGTTTTTTCAAGTATCATAGAAATAAGTGTTTGGATAGCTTGGTATGAGAATAGCCACGCGCACATTGTGAGTGGAAGTGTTTGTTGGTATTTGGTTGTTCATACCTGACATACCAATATACGTGAGTGAAGAAATATAGGACGATGCCCAAATCTGCAGGTTCACTTGCCTGTGGCTAATGAACGTTTGCGATAACTACGAGCGAATGAACTTTTTGGGGAGTTTTTCAGCAATTTGCTTATACCTAGGAGGTTGAGAAAGGATACAATGTTAGGACTATATAAATACGCAACTGTATATGGAAAATAGTAGTTTAATATTTGCAAAACATTTGAAACCCTTTACCTTGTTTAACACAGCCGGTTGATATAATGTTCACCACAGGCGGTTCTTAAGGCATCCGTACCCACAATTCCACCTCACAGAACTCCGCTGTGCATTACCAACCTATTTCACAACTTCAGAAAAAGGAGATCGCGATACGTTATCCAACGGGTCATACAAAACAATAGCCTTCTCTTCATTCTCAGGCACCTTGTTAATCATTACGTTACAACCTCTTATTCCACAAAATCATCTTTACACGGCACCACATTCGGCGTCTCTTCTTCCTCAATTATCGGATGCCACTGCGCTCTCTAAATCAAAATTTACAGACAAAATCAATTCACTAAAATAAGTCAAAACATTTTATTAAACTCAATTCAAACTATATAAGAATATAAAAAGTACTATATTCACATTTATATATCATTTAACTTGGTGAATCATTATGATTTAAAGGACTTCTAGTGGGATTATAATAGTATCAATAGTTGACCAATCACATAATATCTATAGGGTTTCATTAAGTAGCATTATTTCAGAAACTAAAAGTACACAGTAGCTTGCCTTCAATTGATGACCTTCGACGATCATTATGGCAAGTAAATGTCGACACATATTTTGCAACGACTTATCTGCACCAACCCAAAACCCAAAGCGTTAACGTTTTTGTTGACAGGAACTCTGTGTTGCAAAACATAACTGGTAAATTGTGAATGCAAGACCAAAGAAAACATGGTACTTTCTATAACATCAGACCTAGTATTTTCTTTGGTCTGATGTTACACAACGGACCCGACTCACGCATTTTGGCACCTCTAGTGGCCAAACATTAAATCTTGAAACAACTCGTAAATAAACGTACCTTTCTATATCTACTCAGATATCTCTTGAGTGGCTCAATATAATCGTCAAACACTAGGGTTGCCATTGGCATAGCAGATCATCAGCATTGCTAGTTTTCCTCTTTTCCTTTTGACACTTATCACTTGCCCTATACACCATCATACTACTTATTAACTTCTATTAAATATTTACAATTTCTATATATCATCAGCACTAAAAGGTGAGATCTTGTATTTTATAAACAAAGTGACAAGATTTTAGAGGATATGAAGAGTATAAGTTTACTACCTTTTTATGAGCGAAGAATTATGATTCTTGATACACTTGAAGGTGAAATAAACCAATACTTAACCTGAAAAGCATACCATAAAGATACACATGAGTTTCCACCTTGTAAATCACATCCTCTATTAGAATAAATCAGTTTCAAAACGTGGGCATGTCGGGTATCTCCATAGCCTCTTGAGAAACAAATCAAATAAAAAAAAATTCATAGCATCATTAGAAATTAACAAATTTATTAAACCTGATCCAAACCCATTTTGACCCATTAATCTACCTGGACTACCTATTTGGCCTCTTAACAAATACATCTTAAAAATGAAGCTTTTTCTTTCTTGAGTTGTTGTCTCCATCTATATCAGAATTTTATCCATTGAGATGGATTTTAGTCATTTTAGAACTACTACTGGCTGCAAACACGATAAAATAAATTAACATCAAAAAAGGAAATAATAAAGCTCTAGTCACTTGTGCGGAAGTATTTTCAAGTATGTGATACCTGCTGATTTATTTTCTTTTGATTCAACATGTTGATGCAAATAATGTTCTAAAAACGTTATTTCTATCTTTCGATAACTTTACGTTTTGAGGATGACAAAATGTGAAAACATGTTACGTTAAAATTAACGTAAACAAGTTTTTAATCGGAAGATCCCGTTTCTACACAAGTCACTCTAGAACAAATTTACAACTTAACTAATGATCAAAGAAGTGAATTTGAGTTTTAGACATCACATTTTTATGTGACAAAATATTTCTTTCAAAAATATACTTTACAAATTATTTTTGAATAATTAAGAAATGTTTTAATAGAAAAATAAGTTTAAAATACATAATAGCTATTCCCCCCCCCCCCCCCCCAAAATCAGCTCCAAACTTCCCCAAATAAGTTTTCACCAGAAAAGACAAAAAGTGGAGCGTCTTTGTCCGACACGGTTCCACTAAACTTAGTGGAGCCGTGGGTGATTTAGTGGAGTCGTCCCTTTATAACGGCCAGATTTTTTTCTGCCTATAAATACCAGCCCACTTCACAGATTTTGTGCATCCTTTTTCACACAGAACCTACTGAGTTTAATACTCTCTTCACCTTTTCTTTCCTTGATCATTTAGTTTAGTTTTTCTTTTGTTCAAGAGTGATCCATTCCAACCTAGAGATCCTCTTCATTCCTCTTCAATAGCAAGAGAAGAACACAAAGTATCCAAGTAGATACAAAGTGTTGTCATTCCTCTTCAAGTGCAAGAGAAGAACTCAAGGTATCCAAGAAGATACAAGAGTTGTAGTTTTAGTTAGGTTACTTGTAACATTTGTTACACACTTGTTGTATCATAGGATACATCAAGATCATTTTTCTTTTGTGAGAGAGTGAGTGAAGATTATTGAGATCTTATAGAGATATTGATTATCTCTTGAAGCCATTGGGCTAGTGTGATTGATCAAGAAGATCAAAGATAGATAGGATAGGTTGAGTGAAGTGAGAGTTGATCATTGTGATCATGTCGAGATCTTGGAGATCTCTTGAAGCCATTGGGCTTGTGTGATTGATCAAGTGGATCATAGGTAGATTGGGTAGATCGAGTCTTGTTAGAAGTAGTAAAGGATCAAGTGGATCGTGGTAGATTGGTGCTAGCTAAGATTAGCACTCGACATCTAGCTTAGTGTCGGAAATAGGATAAGCGACGTATACGGTTTTCTCCGAATAAAGGGAGGTTGTTAACATAGTGCTTGAAACTCTCGAGTGTGGTACTCGGGGAGTGGAGTAGGGCGAAGAAGAGCTTCGTAGCCAAACCACTATAAATCCTTTTGTCCCGGTTTGATCTTTCCATCTCTACTCTTTACTTTTATTACTTATAATAGTTAGTTTTGTGTAGTTTTCATATTGGTGTTGATTGGTTACACATAAGAATCGAATCAAAGGTTTCCAATAGTAAAGTTTTTGAGAAGTTTTTAAAAAGAACTAAAAGAACTTAAAAACCGGTAAAACTATTCAACCCCCCATTCTAGTTTTCCACAATTGGTATCAGAAGTCACGTCAGTCAAGATTTTAAAGTAAATTGTATTTTAAAACTTGAATCGATCAATGGATTCCGAAAAATATCTAGAAGGGCAATCTATGCAAAGACCACCACTTTTCGAAACCGATTTTTTTTTATATTGGAAAACAAGATTCGAAACGTATGTGAAGTCAAAAGACATTGATCTTTGGCATGTTATTACCGAGGGTGACTTTCAACCAATTCAAAAGAATCCGGAAACTAAAAAGGATGAAATAGTTTCTTATGATAAACAAAGTAATGAACTTAAAAGAAAACTAGCAAAAAATAATAAGGCTAAAATGATGATTTACAATGCTTTGCCTAAAAAGGAATTTGAAAGAATCTTTATGTGTAATATGGCAAAAGATATTTGGAAAACTTTGTTAGTCACTCACCAAGGTAATAACCAAGTCAAAGAGAACAAGATAGATCTTCTTGTTAAACAATATGAACAATTTTCCATTTCGGAAGATGAGTCAATAGATAATGCTTTTGCTAGATTTAATACTATTATCACTAGTCTTAAAGCTCTTGATGAAGGTTACTCTTGCAAGAATTATGTTAGGAAGTTTCTTAGGGCTCTACATCCTAAATGGAGAGCAAAGGTCACTGCCATTGAAGAGTCAAAAGAATTGGCTACACTATCACTCGATGAACTAATAGGAAACTTGAAGGTTCGCGAGATGATAATCAAGAAAGACTCCGATATAGTTAAAGGCAAAAGCGAGAGAGTTAGATCTCTAGCATTGAAAGCCAAGAAGGAGTCTAGTGATGAGGAATGTTCGAGTTCCGATAGTGAAGATGAAGAATATGCGTTAGCGGTTAGGGACTTTAAAAAGTTCTCTAGGAGAAGAGGTAGGTTCGTTAGGCAACCTCGTGATGAAAAGAAGACATCACAAAAGAACCGAGTTGAAAAGAAAGGGACAAGTGATAGGAAATGCTTTAGATGTGGAGATCCTAATCACTTCATAGGAGAGTGTCCCAAACCACCGAAATCCAACAACCAACAAGCTTTCATAGGAGGCTCTTGGAGTGATAGCGGTGAAGATGAAGAGAAGAAGCCCAAGGATGAAACATGCCTAATGGCTCAAGCTTCTCATGAGGTACGTTACGACTATCCTGATTATAGTGATGATAATTTGTCAATAGATGATAACACACTAAATGACGAATATAATAAACTATGCGAGATTAGTTCTAAAATTCTAGGTAGAAACAAATCACTAAAATTAAAATTGCATGAACTCGAAATGCAAGTTTTAGAACTAAAGGATCAAGTCAAAAGACTTGAGAAAAATAAAGGAGTAGACGTAGGATGCAAGTCATGCATAAGTCTTCGAGTAGAAAATGATAAACTCAAAGAAAATACATTTAGGATCATTATGTTTGAAAAAGAAACAGATAATGCTTCGACAAGTAAAACGAAACAAGTAGAATCTGTCAAACCCACAAGTTTTGTCAAAACAACAGACGGCACAACTAAATGTACATACGACACCATTAAAGTTAATGGTACCATGGTACCGTGTGTTACTGAAGACAGAACTGAGTTGAATTTGAAAAATAATTCAATTCCTAAACCAAGTCACATAGTTGTAAATGGTACCAAAGTATCTATTGCTAGTATAAAGGAAGCCAAAAGCTTTTACAAACCTGTGTCAACCCCCAGGCCTGGCTTTGTAAAACCCGACACTAGGTCTAAGACTCGTCCACCTAGAAAAAAAAATATTTCTAAACCTCGGTCAAGAACTACTCTACCGAGAAGTAACTCTAGAAGACAAAGTTACCCAAGTAACTATCCCGTAACTTGGAATGACCGTCAACTACAAAGTTACTTACCATGGAAAATGTGTCCTCCGTTCCAACATCCTAACCAAATGCAACTAATGCATGGGATGTTTAATGCTAACAACTTTGGACCCATGAGATATTGGGGATCAAATGTTTGAATGTTTGTCTTATTCAATAGATATGCTTGGGAATCGACTTGGAGCCTGACGAATGGGTCAAGGATAGTGGATGCACTAATCATATGACGGGTAACTGAAGTCTTTTCTCATCACACAAAGCATACAACGGAGGTAATGTCACTTTCGGTAGCAAACTTAAGGGAAACATTATAGGCAAAGGTACGATCACTAAAAACTACATCACTATTAGAAATGTTGAGCATGTAGATAACTTAGGATTTAATTTGCTTAGCATTAGTCAAATGGTAGATAATAAATGTAAAGTTATATTCTCCGAAGAGGGTAGTGAGATCATTAAGGATGGTAAAACCATAGGCAAAGGAGTTAGGAGAAATGGCTTATTTGTTATGAAAATTGGAAATAAGCCTCATGATAGGATATGCTTAGCAACCATAGATGACAATTCCATTCTATGGCATAGGAGATTAGGTCACGCCAATATGCGATTGATAAAATCATTAGCGTCTAAGGAACTAGTTAGAAACCTACCTAAGATTAAGTTTGATCAACACTTTTTTGACGCTTGTAAAGTTGGAAAACAAGCTCATTCTTGTCACAAAGCTAAGAATATGGTTTCGACCTCTAGATGCCTAGAACTCCTTCATATGGACTTATTTGGTCCATCCGCCGTACGGAGCTACGGACGAAACTACTACACCTTAGTGATAGTTGATGACTACTCTAAGTATACTTGGACTAGATTTCTTAATAATAAGACACAAGCTTTTGAGAAATTTGAAATTTTTAGTAAGAAAGTCCAAAATCAACTTGGATGTACAATAGTTTCTATTAGGACGGATCATGGTCGGGAATTTGATAATGAAGTGCAATTTGGAGCATATTATGATGCTAATGGTATTGCACACAATTTCTCGGCTCCACGCACTCCACAATCAAATGGGGTAGTTGAGCGGAAAAATCGTACTATACAAGAGATGAGTAGAACAATGTTGAATGAACAATCAATTCCGCAAAAGTTTTGGTGTAATGCGGTGGACACCTCAACTTACATACTTAATAGGATTCTAATTAGACCTATGTTAGGAAAAACTCCATATGAAATCATGAAAGGTAGAAAACCTTCTCTTGATTATTTTAGAGTGTTTGGAAGCAAGTGCGTCATACTAAACACTAAAGACTACCTCACCAAGTTTGACCCAAAGTCTTACGAAGGTGTTTTCCTAGGATACTCCCAAAATAGTAAGGTCTATGTAGTCCTAAACAAGGAAACAATGAAAGTCGAAGAGTCACTCAACATGACATTCGATGAAAGTCCTCCACCAACTAAGACATCACCCTTGGTGGATGATGACTTAGATGAGGATGAAGCCATTATAGTTAATGGCAAGAAACCCTTAGAAGATGACATTGAGGATGAAATAGTTGAAGTTGACGAAGTTGTCAACATTAAGGAATCCAAGAACCATCCCATTGAAAATGTCATAGGAAACCTTAACCAAAGAACCCTTACGTCACAAGCTCAAAACAAAAGTAATTTCTTTTGTTTCATATCAACCGTAGAACCTAAGAATGTCGGTGAAGCAATTAAGGATGAAAGTTGGGTAGTCGCCATGCAAGAGGAACTTAATCAATTCACCGCAAATCAAGTTTGGGATTTAGTACCTCCACCTAAGAATCAAACCATCATAGGAACTAAGTGGGTGTTTAGGAATAAACTCGACGAAAATGGCATCGTAACTAGGAATAAGGCAAGGTTTGTAGCACAAGGCTATAACCAACAAGAAGGAATAGACTACGATGAAACCTATGCACCCGTAGCTAGATTAGAATCAATTAGAATACTCCTTGCCTATGCGTGTGCCTTAGAATTTAAGTTATACCAAATGGATGTGAAAAGTGCATTCCTAAATGGTTATATCAACGAGGAGGTATATGTTGCACAACCTCCGGGATTCGTTGATTTCAAGAAACCGAATCATGTTTATAAACTCAAGAAAGCACTCTATGGTCTCAAACAAGCTCCTAAAGCTTGGTACGATAGACTAAAGGCATTCTTGATCGAACATGAATATACCATGGGACTGGTAGATAACACACTTTTCACAAAGAAACGTAATTCACATCTCATCAATGTTCAAATATATGTCGACGACATCATATTTGGCTCAACTTGTTCAGAACTGTGCGATGATTTCTCTAAGATCATGCGTGACGAGTTTGAGATGAGCATGATGGGCGAATTAAATTTCTTCCTTGGTTTACAAATTAAACAAATGGAAGATGGTATCTTCTTTAACCAATCTAAATATAGTAAGGAGATGCTTAAGAAGTTTAGTTTAGAAGAGTCTAAGCCCATGAAAACTCCCATGTCCACGGAAATAAAACTCACGAAAGATGAAGAAGGTGAGTCCGTGGATAGCACTAAGTATAGAGGTATGATAGGAAGTTTGCTATACCTCATGGCAAGTAGGCCCGACATCATGTTTAGTATCTACCTTTGTGCTCGCTTCCAAGAGGATCCCAAAACCTCTCACCTTGAAGCGGTTAAGCATATCTTCCGATACATTAAAGGCACTATACACTTGGGATTATTCTATCCCAAGGGGACCGATGTAGAAACTGTTGTCTATGCCGACTTTGATCATGCGGGAGATTATGTGGATCCAAAAAGTACGAGTGGCATTTGTACCTTCATGGGTTGTTGCTTAACTTCTTGGTTCTCCAAGAAATAAATGGCTCTTGCTATCTCCATGACCGAAGCCGAGTACGTAAGTGCCAGAAAGGCATGTCAACAAGCACTATGGATGAAACAAGCCCTTAATGACTATGACATCCATTTAGATGACGTTTCCATTATGTGCTATAATAAAGGTGCTATTGACTTGAGCAGAAATTCCGTTCAACACTCCCGTACTAAACACATCGAAATTCATCACCACTTCCTTCGCGATAATGTTCAGAAAGGAAATATTTCTATTGAGAAAGTTCCTTCTCAAGACAATATCGCCGACATCCTAACCAAACCTCTCAAACGAGAATCCTTCAATTACCTTCGTCTAGGTCTAGGAATGATGGAACATATTCCATAAATCTCATGACTATGTCAATATTTCACGGGAAATATTGAAGTCGTCTCGTGTGTCTTATCTCATGACTCTTTGAATTCATCTCTTTTTGTCTAGACTAGGTTCCCCTCGTCAAAAGAATTTATTAGGTATAAATTCTTTCCTCGTGTCAAAAAGTCTCACTAAATCAGCGAGACTTATTTGTCAAAAATCAAAATGGGACGAAATTTCATCCCATCAGATCACGGCTCCACTAAAGGTGGCACGGCACCATTAAATTTAACGGTACCGTGGAACCGTGTATCTGATACATCCTGTATTTTAGTCCCCTTTTTCCCACATTACCAAATTCAAACCTTCCCAACTTTTGCAACTACTGTCAAAACCAAACCTCACACTCTAAAATTCAATTACACCCCTTCAAGATCATATTCAAGACATTGTTTTTCAAGATGATCAATCACTTTCACTCTTTCAACATAAATTGTAAGTTATCTTAATTTAATTTTGAGTCTAGGGTTTGTTCATACATGAAAATTGAATTGGGGCTTTTCAATTTTTGAGTCTTTATATAATTAATACTAAGATTAGACAATATGTGATTCCCTTAACGTAGGATTTTCATAAACCAAATTGAATCACACATTTTCCTTAATTTTTTTTAGGGGAATCATGTCTAGGAAACTTGCAATTAGAAGTCATCAACACTCAAATTTTTCAAAACTTTTGGCACCAAAACATTGAAGTTGCCAAACACCCCAATTCCATTATTTTCCAAAAATTTAACGAAATTAGGTTCATGAAAAGCTTTTCGTGCATTTTGATGCAAACTAAAAATGTTTTCTTATGCATACATGATCTCACGAATATTGATCGAATTACATAATCAATATGTTCTTTTTGACATATTTGCTTGAGCAAAAGTAAATTAGGAGTGTTTGGGTAATCTCATTATTTTTAATTCTAGAGTCGAGATTACCGTACCTCCACATAATTTGCATATAGGCACACACTTGGCACATGTCTTTAATGAAACTACTCTAAATTCTAATTTTTCCTAAAATTTTCTTATAGGAAACAATAATGTCTCATGAGTATGATTTTGATCATCTTCTAACCAATACCTATACACCCGAAATATCTCGTGAACCCACAACACCCGGTAACCACATTCATGCCTATGTCAATCTTGAAACTCGTCGGTTTCATGAAGGTCAAATCGTTGATCCGTCCTTAATTTATCATAGGGATATCAACACTTCATTTAGAGCTATAGGATTCGATTGCTTAGTATACATCAATGAGCACATTTGTCCTCGTTTTGTGTTAGAATTCTTTTGACAAGTTAAACTCGTACGTAACGAGGATCACTCTTTGTCACTTTGGTTTTGGGTCCGAAATTTCAAATTTGTCCTAACCCTTGAGCAATTTGCTCAAATTCTCCGAATTCCCAATCATGGGCAATGTGCCTATACTGAAGATTGGTGTCTTGAGTCCTTCTTCAACTTTTGTGAAGAGGAAAGTCCATATTGTTCCTACATACCCTCTCCAACCGAACTTACCAAACTCATTCGTACTCATAAGTACTCCTCCTCTTACCCAAATCCAACGAAAATTCGTTTGGATGAGGTTCGTCATGAACTACTTTCTTGGGCAGTCATCCTGCGAGATAATGTTTTAAGTCTAACAGGAAATCGTGAGCAACTTTCGGCGTGTTGTGCTCATATGATTTACTGTCTCTTAACCCAACAACCATACAATCTTGCATACTTCTTCGCTAAGCGAATTGTACATCTCAAGGGTAACAAAAACAAGTTGATACCCTATGGGATGTTCCTAACTCGTCTTTATCACCACCTCATACACTATCACCCATACTTTAGTGGTCCTCTATACTTAATTTTTGATCCCTTCATGAAACCCCTAAACGAGTCATATGTCTCATCCATTCTCATTTCTGAATCCTCCACCCTCCATGCACCCTTTGATGATCCAAATCATGAGAATGAGATGCATGCTCAAGACGAGAGTGTGATGAAAATGGGAGAAAGCTCAAGTCATAAGTAGTTAGGAGGGGATTAACATTAATATTAGGATTTATCTATGATAGATTATATTAGAGATTAATACTCTTTGTCATCTTGCATGCTTTATATTTAATATGTCCCCTTGCATGAATTATTTGGATGATAGTTTATTTTTTCACTTATGTTTGCATGCTTATGATTATCTTGGAAAATTACATGATAATCTTTATATGCTAGAAGTAGCTTGATATGGGACATATTAGGCAAATAATCTTTAGTGATTTGAGGCACTATCATTTCTAGGAACTAGTTCCCCTAGAAAACATCCCTCTAGCTTCCCAGAACTAGCCTACACAGGAAAATCCGTGAAAACAGTGTCACGGTACCTTTAAATAGGCCACGGTACCGTTAAATTTAACGGTACCGTGTGATGTTTAGAGGAACCATGTACCTGTTTGACAAATTTTCACTGTTCCTCCTAAATCCCTGCAACCCTAACCTCAAACCTGCAAATTTTGCAACCTCACATACATCCTAAGATTCCCTTGCTACACCATAGGACACTCCTATCTACTTTAATTCAAATTTCACCCATCTTGCCTATATAAGGCCTCACCCTTGCAAGATTATCTTGCATCTCATCTTCAACCTCCCATCACACACACATCATGTCCTCAACACAAGGATCCACCACTCACATCTCAAAGAAACCTAGAATAACCGTAAGACCACTGACAAGACCCCTCTTTGTGGATCTTACAAAAGATGATGAAGCAATGACACCACCTTCCCAAGCCGCTCCCAATTCACCATCTCCACCTAATGTACCCTCCAAAACATCCTCTACCTACACAACATCTTCATCATCTTCTTCCTTCAACACCATGCCATCCTCATTGGACTACACACTCTAACCCATAACTCTATTGGACTATGCCATGCCAACTCCATCACCAACAAACTCACCACCACCTCCTTCCCCTATCATGGCACAACACATCCAACCCCATCCCTTTGATCTACATAGTACTAATTGCCTATGTTGCCTCCACAACCGTAATCTCATCTTCTCCTTGAGAGATGAAATTCAATTCATGTTCTCCTTTGTGGAGCATCTTTTGACACCACCACCACCCCAAATGATGCCATCATCTCCACCACCTTCTAGCCCACAAAACTAGACATGTTCATGTTTAGTTTTTCAACAATAAACCTTTAGGTATCCTCTTAGAAATGAAGCTTGCCTATAGTCATTAGGGATTTATGCTCCTTGTTGTCTCTTTTTTATGCCTATTATGTAGTCATATATATGTATGACACTTGTTTGTTTATGAATGAATGTTTTCTTTCATGTGGTTGTTTTATTTTTGGGGGCTTGGCTATTTAGTCATTTTTGTGGTTGGATATTTGTCATAAGTGCTACATGTTAGATCGCGTATATTTGTTATCTAACCTTGTTTTGTAGCACGAATCATTTCTCGATTCCTTGGTGTCCTCCAAACGAGGGGGAGTATACATCAAGGGGGAGCCTTAGCAACCTTTTTGCTTCGACAAAAAGGGGGAGAAATAGGAGTAAACTCATTAAAAATTTGTTAAAACTAATTTTAACTTAACATGAGTTTATGTTTTGTCATCATCAAAAAGGGGGAGATTGTTGATGCAAATAATGTTCTAAAAACGTTATTTATATCTTTCGATAACTTCACGTTTTGAGGATGACAAAATGTGAAAACACGTTACGTTAAAATTAACGTAAACAAGTTTTTAATCGGAAGATCCCGTTTCTACACAAATCACTCTAGAACAAATTTACAACTTAACTAATGATCAAAGAAGTGAATTTGAATTTTAGACATCACATTTTTATGTGACAAAACATTTCTTTCAAAAATATACTTTACAAATTATTTTTGAATAATTAAGAAATGTTGGGAATTAAATATTCTGAATATTAAGTATCGGGAAATTCTCTTAAGTGATTAATTCTGGTTGCAGTAGTATTAAGTCTGGTTGGTACCTGGTTAAGTCTACTGGTTAAATCTGGTTAAGTCTGGTCTTTGGATATTAAGTATGGTGGTTAAGTCTAGTGATTAATTCTGGTAAGTACCAAAATTAAGTCTGCTCTTCAAAAGTTAAGTCTGCTTGCTAGATGGATAAGTGTACTAAAGTCAATTATGCACGGTAGATAATATCTTACCCCATGTGATCAGTCATTATGTTATATTCTCAGAACAAGTTGTAAACATAGATACATGTTGTATCTTAGTTACTGACTCACATAAGCTAGCAAGTAGTTCGACAAGACTTGACAAGACTTAATGTAAAGATCTCCTTAGACTATAAAAGGAGATCTTAGCTTAGTCATAAAATGATGTATGTCTGGCTAGTGAAAAACTTGTGATTAAGTTTTATATGTTGAATAGAACCTTTGATAAAACTTTCATATTCATAACTGTCAAGAACAAGAACAATCAAAAACATTATCAATAATATTGAATCCTTTGGTATTATACATTCGGTGTTCATTGTTCAATATACACAAGCATCACTGTTCCATTTCCATAACCAAAATAACCTTCTAAGTGTGATTAAGTAGTTTCCGCATACTTGATCATATTAACTCAAGATATCACATACACTCGTTGTAAAGGACTAACATCCTATTTAGTGTATCGAATCCTCTCAATTGGTATCAGAGCAAGGCTGATATAGTTAATTTAGAAGAAGAAGAAGAAGAAGAAATGGACGTTGAATCTATTCAGACAAATGTTGCTGCAAAACTACCCATGCTCAAACAGAATGAGTTTGAAATGTGGAGGCTGAGGATAGAGCAATATTTCCAAGTGCAAGACTATGCACTTTGGGAAATTATTGAAGATGGAAACTCTTACCAGCCTACAACCACTACATCAACAGTGGATGGCAAAGTGGTGTCAACTCTGCAACAACACCCAACATCTGTAGAAGACAAAATAAAGAAGAAAAATGACTTAAAGGCAAGAAGCATGCTGATGATGACCATTCCCAATGATCAACTTTTAAACTTCAGCAAGTTCAAAGATGCCAAGTCATTATTTGAAGCTATTGTTGCCAGATATGGTGGAAATGAAGCCACCAAGAAAACCCACAAGACACTGCTCAAGCAGTAGTTTGAAAACTTCTCCTCTACAAACAATGAATCTCTTGACCGTATGTTTAATATGCTTCAGAATATTGTGAGCCAACTTGCTATTCTTGGTGTTGAAATACCTCAAGAAGATTTGAACTCAAAATTTCTGAGAAGCTTACCAGAAGAGTGGGCTATACATGTTGTTGTCTGGAAGAATAAGCCAGACCTTGATACAATGGAACTGATAGATTTGTATAGCAACTTTAAGATTGTGGAGCAAGATTCGAAGAGAAGTGGAGGTACTAGTTCTAATACTGGGAACATGGCATTTATGTCAACTCCTAGTACCTCAAAATCAAGTGAAGAGGTGAAAGTTGTTGATGGTGTTGGTGCTGCTAGTTCATCAAGCAGTACCATGGGTATTTTGGATGAGAAGACTTGTTGTGCATTTCTCACAAGTCGAAATGATGGGTCCATGCTCACTTATGAAGACCTCCAAGAGATCAATGATGATGATCTAGAGGAAATGGACCTAAAATGGCAAATTTCTCTTCTTAGCATGAAAGCCAAGAAGTTCTATCAAAGGACGGGGAAGAAGCTCTTAATCAGCAACACTGATACTGCTTGTTTTGACAAGTCAAAGATAGAGTGCTATAACTGCCACATGATGGGGCACTTCTCAAGAGAATGTAGAAAGCCAAGGCAGTAAGATAGCAAGAACAAAGGTTTTGGAAGCACATCCAAAACAAGGGAGGTTTCTGAGCCAAACTCAAAAGCTATGGTAGCTATTGATGGGCTAGGTTTTGATTGGAGTTTCATGGCTGATGAAGAAGAAGATTCTTCATAGATGGCACTCATGGCTTTCTCTACTGAGGTACAAAATCATAAAGTTTGTTCTAATGCTTGCACTGCTCTTAAAGAATTACAAACTTTAATCAAACATTATGATGAACAAAAGAAAGAGCTAAGCAAAACTCATCAAAAATATATAGAGTATAAGTGTGGTCTAGAATCAGTAGAAAAGCAGATCCTATACTACAAAGAAAATGAACTTGCTTTTTTTGATGACAAAGCTTTTCTTAGACAAGACATATTCTTTAGAGATGCTGAAATTAAGCTTTTAAGAGAGGCTTTTGATAGGGTCAAAAAGGAAAATGGAAACATTCACTTGACTACACAAACACTAGAACATGCTTCTAGAGGTGTAACCAACATGATAGAATGTCAAGTGATCAACAGAGCTAAGTCAGGAGTAGGATATAAGAGTGTCCCACCTCCATACAGAGGTATCCCTAAACCCCCAGGGATTGACCTAGAACACTCAGGCTTACCTGAATTTCAACTACCAAAGTTACAATATGGTCTACAACCAAAAACCAATGTAGTTGTTGATGAGCCTAAGAAGTTAAGTGAGAGTTTATGTAAAACTTCACTTCAAGAAGACAAGGTGTCTTCTATTAGGAAATCAGATGCTATAGTTGTTGAAGACAGGGTATCTGATGATGATGAAGATGATCAGGTTATGTCTAAACGTGAAGTGATTAAGAAAGCAGGAACAAGTGTTCCAAAGATAGTCAAACACAATATTGATAGGCCTAAAACCAACATTAAACATGTTAGGCAACCAGTTAGATATTGTGAACAATACAGATCCACAAACAAGCTCAGAAGTGACCATAGAAATTGGAACAACTTCAAGTCTCACCAAAACAATGATGACTTTGGATTTTATAATAAAGCTTGTTTCACATGTGGAAGTTTTGACCATCTTACATCTTTCTGTAACAAATGGGTATTTGGGTATGCAAACAATGGGGTGAATCTAAAAAGTCAAACACATAAAAATCACTCTATTTTTAATAGATCAACACCCAAAACAGTTTCAATTAAGTCTGGCTTAAAACATGTTATGTCTGCTAGACCATTTAAGACTGTTTACCCAAAACCAGCAGTTAAAAATGCAAAATCAACTTTCAAATATGCATTAAAAACTGCTAGAAGGCCCATTCAATCAAAAGCAGTGGTCCAAAAACAAGTTTGGAAATTAAGGGTACAACTGCAAAGCCAGCAGTTAATACTGCTAGGCAAGTAGTTAATACTGCTGCTTGGAAAAACAGGGCAAATGCTGTTAAGGCCTCAGCATGTTGGATTCTTAAATCCAATGTTGCATCAACTGTTCTCAAGAGATTAAATTTCATTGATGCAAGAGGCAGGTCCAAGTCAGTAATGGCTTGAGTCCCCAAAGGAAACTAATACTCCTTATTACTGTGCAGGAACATTCAATTGATAAACAAGAGGATCAAGGATACTCAGATAGTGGATGTTCAAGGCACATGACAGGCAACAAGTCTTATCTCTCAGATTTTCAATCAATAGATGGAGGCTATGTTACCTTTGGAGGAGGTGTTGGTGGCAAAATTTCTGGTAAAGGTACAATTAAAACTGGAAATTTAGATTTTGAAGATTTGTACTATGTACAAGAGCTAAATTATAATCTTTTTAGTGTCTCACAAATGTGTGATAAAAAGAACAAAGTTCTTTTCTTTGACACTGAATGTCTTGTGCTTTCTCCTGATTTTAAGATGCCTGATGAAAGTCAAGTACTTCTTAAAATTCCTAGAAAGGGCAATATGTACAGTGTTGATATGAAGAACATTGTTCCTAAAAAGGCTTTAACTTGTCTTGTTGCAAAGGCCACATTGGATGAATCAATGTTATGGCATAGGAGGCTTGTTCATATTAACTTCAAAACCATAAATCAGATTGTTAAGAATGGTTTGGTAAGAGGTTTACCTAAAAAACAATTTGAAAATGACCAAACATGCATTGCTTGTCTTAAAGGCAAACAACATGATGAGTGGCCTTTTACTCATCATTTTATACCCGAAAAAACCCACAAAAATGACCAAAAACACCCAAATGGGCCATATATTGTTACAAATATCCTTGGATTGTGTTTTTTGTGTTTCAGGTACAAAAGGATTGAAAACGGGGCAAATATGGACAAAATCGAGTTTAATGTGGAAAAGAGTCAAAAACCGAAGCCGGGAAAGTCGTTTTTCATATGGATTTGATTCGAGCTCAAGAAATTTCAAAATGACCCTTGGATTATTACTTGTTGGCAAAAATGGTCCCTTGATTAAATTTGAAGGTTTGGCAAGATTGGTCCCTTGAAGTTTACAACAATTACACATTGGTCCTTTTTAAAATCCTTAAACTAAACTATCCTACAAATACTACACAAACCAGACCAAACATTAACCCATCCCACTAAACTTAAACAAACCCACCAACCCCAATCCATTTATCCCACCGGCCCATATAAATCTAAAACAAAACCCATAAGCCCACTCACCCACAAACCCGACCCACCCATCCACAACTACTAATAATACAGGGTCAATAAGGATGGTCAAATCCCTCTTTCCTGGTCAAATACCCAATCGAACTAACCCTAATTCCCCAACCCACCATTTATCTTCTTCAATCCCTCATTATCCCGCCATTAATCCTTAAACACCAAACCAGTCACCATCACCTCCACTACCGTCCAATAGACACCCACATGGGTGTTGTCTCAACCCCCCTCCACTTCATCTTCCAAGGACCACACCTTTCATCTAACGGCCAAGAATCAAAGAAGTGGAGAACAAGATAATCCAAGGGTTGTAAACGAGTTCAAGATGAAGACAACAAGCAGAAACCCTAGTTCATTTTTTTTGTATTTCTTTTAGTATAAATAGGATAGTAGCAGTCAAGTCGAAACTAGGTTTATTTTAGCAATTTTAATTTAAGGTTTGTACTTTTTTTATTCAGTTGTAATTTACTCTTGATTTAATATAAGTTTATTTTTATTTGTTCGGCTTATTGTTATTTTTCTGCTTATGTTTGCTTATTTGTTTTTTTTCTTCTGCTTATTTGGTCTTGAATATGCTAGCTGAATTAGTTAGTGTAGTTAGTGTATGCTTGATATTGTTAGTTAATTTAGTCTTTCTATTGTCATGTTAAAATCAGTGTTATAAAGGTATGTTTGACTTTTTGAGTCAAACGGGTAGTTTGCTTATTACTGCTCTTGTTTTTTTTTTTTTTTTTTTTTTTTTTTTTTTTTTTTTTTTTTTCTGCTTTTAGTTGCTTATGTGGTGATGCTTTAGTGTAGATTATAGCTAAGTTTGTGAAGTTTATAAGTTTGTTGATGTGCTGAGTGTATGTAGCATGATCTGTGCTGAGTGTGGTGCTTGAAGTTTGTTTTGGATTTAACAAGAGTTTTATTTTTGGACTAAGGCTGTTACTAAGTTCACTATCTTCTTGGATTTGGTTGTTAAAGTTTTAATGTTTGTGTTTTGAGTTTGTAAAAATTTCATCTTCTTGGATTTGGTTGTTAAGGTTGTTACTAAGTTTAAGGTTTTAAGTCAAAGGAAAAAATTAAAATAGCAAAAAAATTTGACAGCCCTGGGGTTCAAACCCAGGACAGTTAGCTCGCAACACAAGCAACCAACCACTGCACTCACTTCTCTTCTTTGTTAAACCTTACAAAATTTTATTTAAAACTCTTTTATTTTTATTTTTTTTTCCTTTTTAGTTTATTGTGAATTGTTTGCTTATTTTCGGCTTATTTAGAAAAGCATTTTCACTTTTTATATTTTTCATAGCTCAAGTTTAGTATTAAGTATTTTAGAAAAAATTTTCAGAATTTTCTTTTTCCATTTAGTATTTTTACTCAATTATTTTTCTTTAAATAGTTTTTAATTTATAAAAAATTATTGAAAAGAAAAAAAAAATTTTTTTTTCTTTTTTCCAAAATTTTCTTTTTATATTTAAGACTTAGGAAAATTATTTTTGGTACTCGTAGGAATAATTTTTAAATATTTTGACGTTTTTACTCGTTCGTAGTTTTCGTTTTACGTTACGTTATTTCCGTTTTCGTAGATATTAAAAACCAAAATCAACTCTCTTCTTTTCAAGCATTTTAATACCAAACCGAAAACGATATCCTCAATTTCACGCCTCGTTGGGACTCGACCGGGTACACGCTTACCCGGTTTATTATAACTTGATTTTTGCGTTGAACCGTTCCTCGTTGACTTTTCTTCGTGAGAGGTTGACTTGCGAATTGTTTCGACGACGTAATCAATTTTTGGCGCCGCTGCCGGGGAGGTGTGTTGCGACAATATCGTCACGGTTTGACGATTAGTGACTTGAAGATCCTTCCTCGTGAAGTTTCGTAAATATCTTGTGAATATTTTTATCCAAAAATCCAAAAAAAATTAAAAAACTTTGAAAAACCCAAAAAGATTTTCTTTTCAAAAATTATTTTTCTTTTTCTTTTAAATGTTTCAAAATTTTAAAAAAACCCAAAAATATTCTTCTTATTCCTCTTATCCGTTTAATTCTTTATCTCTCACCCTCTATTTGTTTAATTCTATCTTCTTAACCCTCATTAATGTTTAATTCTCATGTCGTCACTGGGCTATACTTGTTTTGATTGTAAAAGCCCGTTGGTTGACAGTCTTCGTGTTTCAAAGTGTGCGTGTGAGCGGTGTGGAAATCACAACCCAAGAGGATCTTGTTATTGGTGTGAAGTAGCCCTCAAAGAGCTTAATTCCATCGATAATTCTCAAAGTTTTTCCGAACACCCTCCACAACCCCAGCCATCCTCACTCACTCAGCATAAGTGCTTTGTATGTGGAGATCCGTTGGGGGATGATTCACTTTGTGAACGATGTTTCTGCAAAGGATGTGGGTTTACCCATGGACTTTGCATGTGTTGCAATTCTGAAATCGAAAATACAAATCCAGATTTTCAAAACGATTTCAACCTTCCTCAAGATTCATTTTGGCAAGAACCGTGTTATCAAAACTTCAATGACACATCATTTCAAAATATGCCAAATGATCTTTGTGAGTACTGTGGAGGTCCTCACCAAAGTTTTGATTGTCAAGCAAGTAACATGCTTGTCTATGAGCAAGTTGCGTGTAACGATCAAAATTTTGGTTATGACCAATATCCATATACGTCACTGAATCAATCACAACAATATTATTGTTGTGAGTACTGTGGAGGTCCTCACTATAGCTCTGATTGTCAAACGAGGAGCCCGCTTGTCTATGAGCACGGCCCTTGTGACAATTATGACTATTCTTATCATGACCAACCTCCACAGTATCAAACGATTCAAACTCAACTTCCGCCATCTCATCAAGAATTATTCCAAGACATTGATAAAAGGAATAATCAATTGGATTTGGTTTTCAAAGATATACTCCAACGATTGCAAGATTTGAGGAATACATCTAATGATCTGGCTATTAATCGTCCCCAAGAAGATCGTCATGAGAAATCTTGTGCAGAACTTCTAGCCGAAGAACGAGGAGCAAAAATGCGTTCCATATTTCTCAGGGCTGCCCTTCTTGATGACGATGATGATGATGAGGAAGACGACGAGGAGAGTGATATTCCTTTGAATGATACCATTTCTCAACTCCCTCAGTCTATTGCAATCACAAACATCTTTCCCTCTCAATCTAGACCCGAGGACTCTCTCATTATGGGGGATGAGCATCTTAGCACTATTCCTGAAAAGGAATCGGACGAATTCATAAAGTCTGGTGCTGAGAACCTTGTCCCAACCCCAATTGAGTCTGAGGAGATATTCAACAGAGAATGTGATTCTCCAATTTTTGGAGAATCTCTTGACATCTCTGTGGTTACTTCCGGGATTTTCTCTAACACTCTTTTTGAATTTGATGACGATTGCTTTTCTAGCAACGTTAATCCGCTGTTTATTGAAGTGTTAGAGAACGATGAGGTCAAAGACTCTAATGTTTTTGATAATACGACCTCAATTGTTAATCCCGAGATTCAAAAGAATATTCTTTCTCCGACATATGTGACAGTGCCTTTTGGGGATCGCCCTTATATTGACTTCACATATGTCGTTCGAGTTTTTCTACCTTTCTTCTCCTATAAGGTAGATTGTCCTTTCAGTCACTCATTCGGGAGTGAGGACAAAATTTTTGACCCCGGCATCTCTCATTCTTTTAAGCCGGGTGTATCTCATCGGAGTGGAACTTTCAAGCACTTCAATGTTTCTTCAAACATTTTGAATGAAAGTCCGATGGAGATTTTCTCTTCCACTTGCTCCCCCAAGAACAATTAAATTCGGGGCGAGTCTAAGCTATACGACTCGAGCAAAAACAAGCGCTTCGTGGGTGGCAACCCATGCTTATCCTTCTATCTTCTTTCTTATTTCTAACACTAAGTGTGGGGGAGTTCCTCTGCTTGTGCTTTGTTGTTGTGTGTTTGCCTTTGTTTTCAGGATTCCCGTAGATTGTGATGATTGATGCGCCTGTTTTCAATCCAGCCGCCCAATATCCTATCTTTGTGTTTATGTTTATCCAGGGATATCTTAAAATCCTTTTTGTGAAAACAAGATTTCGTTTCCACACTTAGGTAGTAGTCTTACCCTTTTACGTTCTATAGTGTCGGCTCAGGCCGGTACTTTGAATATTGAGGGCAATATTCAATTCTAAGTGTGTGGGGGGGGGGGGGATTCTCATTTGACCAAATTTTAAAATTTTTTCACATTTTGTACCTACTAGTCCCCTAGCACCCCCGTTTTGACCAAAAATTTTAAAATTTTTATCGTATTTTTCGTCTAAAAGAAGTGCTTTGCACAATAAAAATAATTTGCTATGCATTAATGTCTCGGCATTAGTGGAAGTTTAGACTTGATTAGGCTAGAACAAGGGGAATCCCGACTCTGCTAGAGTGTTGATCTAGCTGCTACCCTTAACTTTTAGGCTAAGTTTTTACGAATTGTGCAAATGAAAATGCTAAACGTGGAGTAGTTGGTTCTCTTTAGAGCTTATATAAGTAATCTATGGCTTTTCCTCCCAGAAGTTCCTAATATGACTAAAATTAGTGCTATTTTTAAACTTTTGAACGCAAAAAACCGTTTTTGTTAAGCAAATAAATTTTTATACAATCTTGATTTAGAATACTAGTTCAAAGTTTTATTTAAATTTTGGAACAAGCATACTTTCTTACAAACGTAATAAGAATGCAAAATGAAAGTGAGCAATTGCTTGAAAGTTGCAAAAGTTAAAGTTTTAAGTATGAATAAATAAGTGCTCTAAGCTACGGATTCGAGATCGGGCCTTGGATCCTTATTTCCGGAAGGCGTTTAGGTCTTGGCTACCCTCTTGCACCGGCCCTTGGACCTCTAGTTCAGGAATGTGTAAGGTCTTGGTCTAACCACCTTGGATCCTCATTTCAGGAATGTCTAGAGTCTTGGAACACTCCGTTGTAACGGCCCTTGGATCCTTTATTCCGAAAGGTGTAAGGTCTTGGAATTAAACCGTGAAGCTCCGTCGTTTAGGGTACACAAGTAAAAAGTTAGTTAAAAAAAAAAAAAAAAAAAAAAAAAAAGAAAAAGTGATGAAAAATGAAAAAATGTTTATGTTTGTTTATGAATAAGTGTGAAAAACTTGCTTCTTCTAAAATTTAAATCGAAAGTTGAACTAGTATTCGTCAATATTGTCTAAAAGTTGGACGGTGATTTAGAAAATTTTGACTTCAAAGATCCCGTGAGCTCCGATACTATTCTCGAGGGTGTAAAAACCTAGCCTCCTAAGTTTACTAAGGATAAGCTGAGAAGAAAGTCGCTACATGGAGTGATCTCACCTTTGAATCTCTAATTTCTAAATCATTGTCGGTTTTTAACCCTAATAAATGTCGATTTTTACGGTCAAAACTTTGAAAACAAGCACACACACCTAACTTATGAATAATTGTGGGACTGAAAAGTTAAGTCTCGGCTTACATAGGTTGCTAATATAAGTAGCGTTAGCATTTTACAAAAACGTTTGCACAAGGGTTTTAGACTTAGTTGGGAAGTATAAAAAGAGGATGACGATTACAATTCCCAGGAGTCACCCATTTTGTGTGATTCCCGTTCCATGATGCCATTTTTGAAAATCAAGCATGATATTTACGTTTTATCTCGTTTAAATTACTTGCATTTAATAATAAAGTCAAAACGGGATAGCCTTGATATTTTTGATCCTTTCATTACTTTATATGATCGGATTGCTAGGGACTAGCAATTGCTTAGTGTGGGGGATTGATGAGTGGCCTTTTACTCATCATTTTATACCCGAAAAAACCCACAAAAATGACCAAAAACACCCAAATGGACCATATATTGTTACAAATATCCTTGGATTGTGTTTTTTGTGTTTCAGGTACAAAAGGATTGAAAACGGGGCAAATATGGACAAAATCGAGCTTAATGTGGAAAAGAGTCAAAAACCGAAGCCGGGAAAGTCGTTTTTCATATGGATTTGATTCGAGCTCAAGAAATTTCAAAATGACCCTTGGATTATTACTTGTTGGCAAAAATGGTCCCTTGATTAAATTTGAAGGTTTGGCAAGATTGGTCCCTTGAAGTTTACAACAATTACACATTGGTCCTTTTTAAAATCCTTAAACTAAACTATCCTACAAATACTACACAAACCGGACCAAACATTAACCCATCCCACTAAACTTAAACAAACCCACCAACCCCAATCCATTTATCCCACCGGCCCATATAAATCTAAAACAAAACCCATAAGCCCACTCACCCACAAACCCGACCCACCCATCCACAACTACTAATAATACGGGGTCAATAAGGATGGTCAAATCCCTCTTTCCTGGTCAAATACCCAATCGAACTAACCCTAATTCCCCAACCCACCATTTATCTTCTTCAATCCCTCATTATCCCGCCATTAATCCTTAAACACCAAACCAGTCACCATCACCTCCACTACCGTCCAATAGACACCCACATGGGTGTTGTCTCAACCCCCCTCCACCTCATCTTCCAAGGACCACACCTTTCATCTAACGGCCAAGAATCAAAGAAGTGGAGAACAAGATAATCCAAGGGTTGTAAACGAGTTCAAGATGCAGACAACAAGCAGAAACCCTAGTTCATATTTTTTTGTATTTCTTTTAGTATAAATAGGATAGTAGCAGTTAAGTCGAAACTAGGTTTATTTTAGCAATTTTAATTTAAGGTTTGTACTTTTTTATTTTTCAGTTGTAATTTACTCTTGATTTAATATAAGTTTATTTTTATTTGTTCGGCTTATTGTTATTTTTCTGCTTATGTTTGCTTATTTGTTTTTTTTCTTCTGCTTATTTGGTCTTGAATATGCTAGCTGAATTAGTTAGTGTAGTTAGTGTATGCTTGATATTGTTAGTTAATTTAGTCTTTCTATTGTCATGTTAAAATCAGTGTTATAAAAGTATGTTTGACTTTTTGAGTCAAACGGGTAGTTTGCTTATTACTGCTCTTGTTTTTTTTTTTGTTTTTTTTTTTGTTTTTTTTTTTTTTTTTTTTTTTTTTTTTTTTCTTTCTGCTTTTAGTTGCTTATGTGGTGATGCTTTAGTGTAGATTATAGCTAAGTTTGTGAAGTTTATAAGTTTGTTGATGTGCTGAGTGTATGTAGCATGATCTGTGCTGAGTGTGGTGCTTGAAGTTTGTTTTGGATTTAACAAGAGTTTTATTTTTGGACTAAGGCTGTTACTAAGTTCACTATCTTCTTGGATTTGGTTGTTAAAGTTTTAATGTTTGTGTTTTGAGTTTGTAAAAATTTCATCTTCTTGGATTTGGTTGTTAAGGTTGTTACTAAGTTTAAGGTTTTAAGTCAAAGGAAAAAATTAAAATAGCAAAAAAATTTGACAGCCCTAGGGTTCGAACCCAGGACAGTTAGCTCGCAACACAAGCAACCAACCACTGCACTCACTTCTCTTCTTTGTTAAACCTTACAAAATTTTATTTAAAACTCTTTTATTTTTATTTTTTTTCCTTTTTAGTTTATTGTGAATTGTTTGCTTATTTTCGGCTTATTTAAAAAAGCATTTTCACTTTTTATATTTTTCATAGCTCAAGTTTAGTATTAAGTATTTTAGAAAAAATTTTCAGAATTTTATTTTTCCATTTAGTATTTTTAATCAATTATTTTCTTTTAAATAGTTTTTAATTTATAAAAAATTATTGAAAAGTCAAAAAAAAAAAATATTTTTCTTTTTTCCAAAATTTTCTTTTTATATTTAAGACTTAGGAAAATTATTTTGGTACTCGTAGGATTAATTTTTAAATATTTTGACGTTTTTACTCGTTCGTAGTTTTCGTTTTACGTTACGTTATTTCCGTTTTCGTAGATATTAAAAACCAAAATCAACTCTCGTCTTTTCAAGCATTTTAATACCAAACCGAAAACGATATCCTCAATTTCACGCCTCGTTGAGACCTCGACCCGGGTACACGCTTACCCGGTTTATTATAACTTGATTTTTGCGTAGAACCGTTCCTCGTTGACTTTTCTTCGTGAGAGGTTGACTTGCGAATTGTTTCGACGACGTAATCACAACACAAAGCCACTTGTAAGCCCATTATTTTTAACTCTATCAATCAATCATTGTTTATGCTTCATATGGACATATTTGGTCCTACAAATGTTAGAAGTATGCCGCATAAGAGATATTGTCTAGTTATTATTGATGACTATAGTAGATTTACATGGGTTTTCTTTTTAGCTACTAAGGATGAGACACCTAGCATCCTTAAGACTTTCATTACTGAGATAGAAAACCTAGTAGCCAAGAAAGTCAAAGTCATTAGATGTGATAATGGGACAGAGTTTAAGAATAGAGTTATGGATGAATTCTGCAAAGAGAAAGGTATTAGGAGAGAATTTAGTGTTGCTAGAACTCCACAACAGAATGGTGTTGCTGAGAGGAAAAATAGAACACTCATAGAAGCTGCTAGAACTATGTTAGCTGACTCTAAGCTACCTATAACTTTTTGGGCTGAAGCAGTCAACACTGCTTGCTATGTCCAGAATAGAGTTTTAGTTGTCAAGCCTCACAATACGACATCATATGAACTGTTTAGAGGTAGAACTCCTGCAATAGGATTTCTTAGACCTTTTGGATGTCATGTGACAATTCTGAATACCTTAGACCATTTAGGAAAATTTGATGGTAAAGCAGATGAAGGATTCTTAGTTGGATATTCTCTCAACAGTAAAGCATTTAGAGTATACAACTTAAGAACTAAGAAAGTAGAGGAAAACCTACATGTTGAATTTTTAGAGCATAAGTCCAATGTAGAAGGTCAAGGACCGAAATGGCTATTTGATCTTGAGACTCTAACTCAATCAATGAATTATGTGCCTATTGCTATAGAAACTAATGAATTTTCAGGTTCAAAAGCTGATGAAACATCAGATGAGGCAAGGTTAGACAAGGAGACAAATCAAGATTATGTGATGATGCCAATATGGTCAAGTACAAGTGTGAATTCAACTTCAATAAATGGTGAATCTTCTTCTAGTAAAGCTAAAGAAGATGTTGAAGATGAACACAAGGAAGACGGAACAAAGGATCAAGAAAATAGTTCTGCTGTTGATAATGTTAGGAATTAAATATGAGTTGATATTGACAAAATGTGAAAGATGAAGGACTAAAGAAGACAAAGGAGAATTCTTGTAAAGAAAGAAGATTACAGGAAATATTGTTAAAAGATTAGGAAGATTTATTTCCTAATACTTATCCTTTGTAACCCTAATCTCTAGTTTATAAAGAGATGGGGCGTAGGTTTTTAATATACAGGAATTAGAGATGTAATTCCAGGAAAAGGTGTGTGTGTGTTCTAGGCATCAAGTTCCTACAATGGATGCCTAGGTTTTGTATTGTTAGAGAGTAGAGATGATGGCGAAGAAAAACCTTAGCAATAATAATGATTCATTTGTTTATTCCGTTGTGCATGCATGTTTATTCATTATTATTGTGTTAATCCTAGATAAAAGGTCTAAACAACCTGAGCTTAAACGATTCTTAACATGTTGTATCAAAGCCAAGGGGCTCGTGATCTAGGATCTATAAGGTTTTTCGAAGAAAAGAAGAAAAAATTCGAATCTGTTAAAAATTTTCGTAACTTTCTGCAGTGCAGTTTTGCAACAACGATATCTCCTTCGTTAACCGTTGGATCGGGCTAAATTTTTTACTGGAGGTTCTTGCCATATCAAGGGAGATTCTGACCGGAGGGATCTTCATTCTGAGCTCTCAGTAAAAAGATATGAATTTTCTAAAAGTATGCTGCAGAAAAGGAAGTAAGTTGCTTTTTAGGGTTTTTCTTGATTCAACTTCATGAATTCATGTTCTATTCTTGTTACATCATTGTGAAAGTTGGTTTTTCTGTTCTTTGATGTCAATTACACGCGTATGGAAGAAGCTTTTGATTACATTTACCGTTAGGGTTTCATTAATTTCCTAAAAGAAACCCTAGATCTTTATGGTTTATGTGTATCTGGTGTTATGCTTCGGTTGCAAATATTATTTGGCATGTTGATGTTTTGGCGCTGGTCTTATTATTTGCTGATCATAACATGAGTGGAGATGTTCCTTTGGTTAGAGCTATGCTGCTGCTATGAGCTAACAAGATTATTAGCGCTATGCTGTCTACTGGTGTGTTCATGTTGCTGTGTCTCTAGTGATTCGATCAACAACAGTTAGTACTGCTGCGTTTATATGGTTCGTACTGCGCGACTTATCTCGAAGGCAGTTTGTACTGCTTTCGATATTCCAAGGTTATCACTTTGTACTGCCTGGATTTCTATTCGTACTGCTCACAGTTGAATATATGGCGTCACATATGATGATATGGAAGGTTACTCGCTGGATCGACATGGAAAGGGTTTTGGTTTTTACTTTACGGTGATCATGCGTTTGCATAATATCCTTAAATTTTTAATTCATTTAGTGGTCGGTATATTACGTGATGAGGATTCTTTCATTGGTGTGCATGGGTCGATAAGATTTTTGTAGTTATGCATGGGTCGATGGAAATCGTATACGTGAAGAAGCAATGGTAGCAATTGATCTGTTCATGGAATATTTACTAGCGATTGATCGGTCAGTAATTAACTAAATATATAGAACATGGGTCGGTGGAAGAGGCCTAGTTATTATGGTGCGTTATTACTGCATGCTACTCTTTCTATTTGGACGGTGCTATGATGGTTTATTTAATCTCATTGGTGCATTCACATAATGGGTCGGTCTATTGAATCTGTGAGTCTCTTAAATATTGCATGTGGTTATGCAATCTACATGATGTTAATCCTTTATTATTCATGGACGGTGATTATTATTTGGACGATGGTGTTTTATTGTTATTACATGTTGATGTTACTTATAGTCGACAGGAAAGTTGTTTATTCATCGACTCAGTGGTTCAGTGGCCTGAGATTCTAAAAGTGAGGGGCAGCATATCAAGTTGATAGTTGATTTGGAACGAGGTGGTTCCAACACACACACGGGTGAAGACACACACGGATGGATTTTAGTATTAGATTATTTGATGTTTGGTTTCGGATAAAGAATTATTCTTCATTCTACTACTGCTTAGTTTCAAATATTATTGTAGTCATTTTTCGTAAGCTATTTGGTAGTCGTTCATGGCTGGTACTACATGGTATTTGTTTCAATGGTGGTTAGTTAATCGACAAGTTCTTTCAAATGGTTAACATATGGGTTTCAGGGGAAGCTTTAATGTTTCAATATTTAACCATTTGTGTGCTACATTAAGGTGAAGGTTTTTATGACAACTCGTTGGTATTCTTACTGAAGATTTGGGATTTTTATGTCTTGAGTTCATTTAATAAGTAAGCGTTTTGGTGTTCTTAATGGTGGATAATTCAAGACATTGAAGGACTAAATTGGATGTATGGTACTAGTTGGTGATTATGAAGATCAAGGTTGCATATTTTTGTTCCCTATTTGATGATGACAAAAAGGGGAAGAATATTCTGAAGGTTTGCAGCTTGAAGATCCTTGATGATATGCATGGATTAAGGGGAAAACGACATCTTTCATACATGGTTTTGTCATATCAACTAGGGGAAGATTGTTAGGAATTAAATATGAGTTGATATTGACAAAATATGAAAGATGAAGAACTAAAGAAGACAAAGGAGAATTCTTGTAAAGAAAGAAGATTACAGGAAAAATATTGTTAAAAGATTAGGAAGATTTGTTTCCTAATACTTATCCTTTGTAACCCTAATCTCTAGTATATAAAGAGATGAGGCGTATGTTTTTAATGTACAGGAATTAGAGATGTAATTCCAGGAAAAGGTGTGTGTGTGTTCTAGGCATCAAGTTCCTACAATGGATGCCTAGGTATTGTATTGTTAGAGAGTAGAGATGATGGCGAAGAAAAACCTTAGCAATAATAATGATTCGTTTGTTTATTCCGCTGTGCGTACATGTTTAATCATTATTGTTGTGTTATCCTAGATAAAAGGTCTAAACAACCTGAGCTAAAACGATTCTTATGCTACAGATAATGCTGCTAAAACAGACTTAACTGAAGAAGTAGAATTAACTGCTAAAGCAGAATTAACAAAAGAAGCAGAATTAACTGCTGAAGCAGAATTAACAAAAGAAGCAGAATTAACTGCTAAAGCAGAATTAACAGAAAATGAGGTGGATTTGAGCAATATCCTACCTGATTATCTAGTTCCTTCTACACCACACACAAGGATTCACAAAGTCCACTCCCTAAAAAATGTGATTGGAGATGTACAATCAGGGGTGAAGACAAGGCAACAACTGATGTCTTCAGACCAACAAGGGCTTCTTGATGCTCTTTATGCTTCAAAACAGCATGAGTTTTCAAACTCTTGCTTGTTTGTATGTTTTCTCTCACAAGATGAACCAAAGAACATTCTTAAAGCCTTAGATGATTCAAGCTGGGTAGAGGCTATGCAAGAGGAGCTTCTTCAGTTTAAGATTCAGAAGGTATAGGTGCTAGTTGATTTACCTAAGGATGCAAAGGTAATTGGCACTAGATGGGTTTTCAAGAATAAAAGGGATGAAAGGGGAATAGTGATTAGGAATAAGGCTAGATTAGTAGCCCAAGGGTACACACAACAAGAAGGTATAGACTATGATGAGGTTTTTGCTCCAGTAGCAAGACTTGAGGCAATTAGGCTTTTCTTAGCTTATGCTTCATTTTTAGGCTTCACAGTTTATCAAATGGATGTCAAGAGTGCTTTTTTATATGGTACTATTGAAGAAGAGGTGTATGTGGATGACATTTTCTTTGGATCTACAAGGAAGGAGATGTGTTTGGAGTTTGAGAAGCTTATGCATGATAAGTTTCAGATGAGTTCCATGGGGGAACTTACATTCTTTTTGGGTTTGCAAGTTAAACAGTCATATGAAGGCATATTTATTAGTCAAGATAAATATGTTGCTGAGATACTAAGGAAGTTCAACTTTGCTGATTCAAAAATGGCAAGCACACCAATGGACTCTGAGAAGCCACTTCTTAAAGATTTAGATGGAGAAAATGTGGATGTACACACATACAGATCTATGATAGGCTCTTTGATGTATCTTACATCATCAAGACCTGACATCATGTTCTCTGTTTGTGCTTGTGCAAGATTTTAAGTAACTCCAAAGGTTTCTCATTTAACAGCAGTCAAGAGGATTTTTAGATATCTCAAGGGTCAACCTAGGTTAGGACTATGGTATTCTAGAGAGTCACCTTTTGACTTGGTAGCATTTTCGGATAGTGATTATGCTGGTGCTAGCTTGGACAGAAAGTCAACAACTGGTGGATGTCAATTCCTTGGGTGTAGACTTATCTCATGGCAGTGTAAGAAGCAAACTATTGTGGCTACTTCAACAACTGAAGTTGAATATGTAGCTGCTGCAAGTTGCTGTGCTGAAGTCCTATGGCTTCAAAACCAACTTCTTGACTATGGGTACAATTTTATGAACACTGTTATTCATATTGATAATAGTAGTACAATTTGCATTATTTAAAATCCAGTACAACATTCTAAAACAAAACACATTGAAATTAGACATCACTTTATAAGAGACTGCAATGAGAAAAGATTAATTCAAGTTCTTAAAATTGCTTCAGAACACAACTTTGCAGATCTGCTAACAAAATCTTTTGATGTTGGAAGGTTTCAATACTTGGTAGCAAGTATTGGAATGCTAAATCCTCAATGATTTAAATCTGTGTGTTTATGTATATCAAATTTTTGTTTGTACTGTTGGCTTTGTAAATTGGTACTAGCTATTACTTTTAATTGTGTTATTCATACAGTTAGTCCTATGATTATTCTAATTCAAGACAAGTACTTTGTACATTGTACTTTTGGTTTTAGACTAACAATTTCAGGTATGAACATGTGAACACAAAGGATGTTTCAAGTGAAATGTGTGAGCAGCAGAATGATAATACTAGTTACTGACATAATAGGTTCATGATAGAAAGAGTTTGGGAATTTACACCTCCTTAAAACTTCTTTCTTGAAACCTGATTATGAAATTTCACATTGAATTGATGACTTAGTTGATCAGAAAGTAACTGATACAACTCACTTTCTATCATTTTATACTTTTAAGTATAATGAGCAAGTCTAAGGATATCTGATAGAAAGAACAACTAGTAAAAGTAAATCTAACACTTGTGTTAAAGGCAACAATTGCTATGAGCTGGAAACCCTGTCAAGAAAACCTTTTGAATAGGTTTATCTTTACACAGGCAGTTATTTATAATTGAAAAACATTGGTTCTCACACAACCAGAGGTTGCTTTAAACCGAAATTTTGATTAAGTGTCTGTTATACACTTAATCCCTTCAAAATGGTTGGAAGCAGTATGAGTTTTAATAATAAAATCATGAACATACTGCTAAGTCAAAAGTTTCTTAAAAAGAATTTTCAAAAGGACTCAGTAAAACCATCCATTGATGGATAATGAGTCAATGCCCCATGAATCACCTCTCATAGGAGTTAACACACCTAGAAGTGATAAGGGCAGCAAATTAAACTCTTAAGGAATTGATGGCTTTATGTACAACATTGTCTGACAACAAGTTCTAATTGATAGCTCAGATGATGGGGAGAGAAATATTTTGGTACATTGTGAGAGATCTTCCAAACAGGGGAGGAAATGTTATTTGCAATCCAGGGGAGGAAATAAAAACCCAAAGAAGGAAGATTAACCAATGAAAGGGAGGAAAAGACAAGAGCATACAAGATGATGACATAGAGGTTGAAAATGACAAGAACAGAGCTGATAATCTCTTCTTCATGAACAAGATTCTGGAGTATTATGTATATTCAGAAGGGATGAAGCATTCAAAAGGAGAAAGTTCTATCTAGGTCAAATGGAGAAAAGTTTCAATTTCAGTTCACTACGTTTTTTCATCAGTTGCAAAGGTATGCTGATAGATGATTTCACTTGTTGAAACGAGCATCCAAGATACACAGCACCATTACCTCTTATAATTCCTCCATCCAAGGAAATTGCACCATCTTTTAGGTCAAGGAATGAATCCTGAAGATTGGTATTGATATTGTTAAAGTCAAAGAACAGAAAGCAGATGAGTTACTGAGAAATATATTCAATCTCACAGAATAGAAGAAAGTTCAGGTCAAGGGTTTGACTATGAAGTATTTGAAAGATCTTCACAATTCCTCATTTAATTCAGAAAACATGTTGAATAGGTTTCACATGTTTAGGGGAGGATTGTTGGGAATTAAATATTCTGAAGATTAAGCATCGAGAAATTCTCTTAAGTGATTAATTCTGGTTGCAGTAGTATTAAGTCTGGTTGGTACCTGGTTAAGTCTGCTGGTTAAATCTGGTTAAGTCTGGTCTTTGGATATTAAGTCTGGTGGTTAAGTCTAGTGATTAATTCTGGTGAGTACCAAAATTAAGTCTGCTCTTTGAAAGTTAAGTCTGCTTGCTGGATGGATAACGAAGCTACAGTGTAGTGTTCATCTGTTCAAAAGAAAGTCGTATTATTGCATAGTTGGACGGTGGATATTTTTCTTGATCAGTATGCATGCATAGGTCGGTATTTTTCATATTTTTTATGGCACATGTGGTTGGAAGCTTTCATGGGTTGGTCATTGGACAATGATAGTTATTTTATTCCCATTCATACATGGCTCATTGGACGGTACATTCCTTATATCTTGTATATCATATTTTCTTTTGGATCGTCCAAGGTTTGCATGAGTAAGCTGCTTGGAGTAGCACATGCACGTGCATAGTAGGTTATGGAGTTTAGCTATGCTTTGGTGATTATTATAAGTACCATGTGCACGGATAATTTATTTTGCGTATAATGTTGTGATTTTATGCATGGAGTTTGTACAAGATTTCTAAAGTGCGCGAGACGGATTATTTGTATTGCTTGTGATGATTTGGTACAATGGCATGAGGTCAATAGTTGAGGGGAAGCATGGTTAGTTGATTTGGAACCGGAGGTTCCAACACACACACACGGGAAAGACACACACAAGAGTTATTTGATTTTTGGATTTTTGTTTATGGCCTGATGATTCATTCATATTGATTACTTTTGGGAATCAGGTTCAAATTAAAAGAACTATTCTTCATTTTACTACTGCTTAGTTTCAAATATTAGTGTAGTCATTTTTCGTAAGCTATTTGGTGATCGTTCATGGCTGGTACTACATGGTATTTGTTTCTAGAATGGTTAGTTATTCGAAAAGTTCTTTCAAATGGTTAACATATGGGTTTCAGGGGAAGCTTAAATGTTAAAATGATTAACCATTTATGTGCTACATCAAGGTGAAGGTTTTTATGATTGCTCATTGGTATTCTTAATGAAGATTTGGGATTTTTATGGCTTGGGTTCATTTATAAAAGAAAGCGTTTTGATGTTCATTCATGGAGGGCGATTCAAGACATTGAAGGACTAGATTGGGTGTACGGTACTGGTTGGTGATTATGAAAATCAAGGCTGCATACTTTTGTTCCCTATTTGATGATGACAAAAAGGGGAAGAATATTTTGGAGATATTGCAGCTTGATGATATGCATGGATTAAGGGGAAGACGACATCTTTCATACATGGTTTTGTGATGAAGCGAAAAGTGTACCGCTTTTAGGGGGTCATTTAAGCCCTAAATCGTATTTATTTGATCAAATATTGCCCTAAATCGTTCCTTTTGTCATTTTAGGTACTTTGGAGAAGAAATCTGGAAAAGGAAGCATTTTGGACGTTTTTGGAGCATAAAAGTGAAGAAAACGACAAAGTCTCAAAATCGGCTGGAAAAGTACCTGTGACGGCGTCAAGCACCATTGTGACGCCGTCAACCCTTGATGCGCCAGAGAGGATTTTGGATGATTAAAAGGGGACGGCGTCAAGAAGGCCATCAAGAAACCCTAACCGCGGCGAGGTGACGGCGTCAGCTCTATAACGTGACGCCGTCAGATATGATTTTCTATATATATTCTCATAATTTTTAGTCATTAGTGTGCAACTTTGTGAGGAGAAACCCTAAGACGATTTTTCTGCCATTTTTAAGGGTTTTATACCCTTGGATCTCCCATGTTCAATTGAAGATAAGTAATCAATTAATCATTCAATATGTCTATGTGTTGTTTGATTATATCTTGTTCTTGTCTTTTATTTAACATGCTAGGCTAGATTTATCTTGTGTTTGCTTAGATCTAATGAAACCTAACTATTGATTATTGGTTGTTGGTGTGTTATTAATTGTATTGGATGATTGTTTATCGATGTTAGGCTTAAGAAAACAGGCTAACCTCCTATACGGTAACTTGCTTGAACGTCTTAAGAAACATGAACCAATGCGTACTAAGGTTTTTATGGTTGTATTTAATGCATGAGCGAATTCTAGTGATCCCATGTTAGGAGCTTCTTAGCCGGCTCGACATAGGAGTGAAGTAGGAGCTTATAGAGTTGGGGAAGTACGTACGCCACCCCACGATTGGTATTAAGGAATACACCCGTCATCCACGCAATTAATACACACTAATCAATCGGTAAAAGATAGTTAGGGAGTAAGGAAATCTAAGTAAACACATTTCTCTCCATATAAGTTCCACAACCTTTTTATTTTCAGTTATTTATTTTATTTGCAATTGTAGTTATTTGGGTTAGTTGACTAGCAACTAATTCCGCCCACTCCTTCAAACCCGAGATTTTACTTGCTTTTATAAAAAAATATAAAAAATACAAAAAGAATCTTCCCTCACCCTTAGACCTATTACAGTAGTTTTTCAATCCTAACGACACTATTCCCCTAGAGAACGATCAATCCCCCGGTACTTGCCACTACACTATACTACATCGGTCAGGTACACTGCCTGGTGGGGATTGCAAGCCTCTTGAGATCCCTCGAGAGGTAAAACCTGTTGTAAGGTCGCAAAACCACGCATCAAGTTTTTGGCGCCGCTGCCGGGGAATAGTTATTGTTTAGGTTGAATTTTTATTTTATTAGGTCTACTCACTAGATTCCTTTCTAGTGAGATTTTTATTTTATTTTTCTAGGTTTTCTTTAGTCTATCTTATTTCTTTGTACTTTTGTTTGTGACACCTTCCACCTACCTCATGAGTAATAGTGATCGCTTGATCCCTGTTATTTGTATTTTCCGCCGTGCAAACTTCCAACTACCCGTTCCCGCCCCCATCGTAGAAAACAACAACCTTTCACCCGACCACCACTTTGGTAACAATTCTGAGATGGAGGAGTCTGACCATGAGAATGACTATGCAGTTAGTCTATTTTACGACTCAGACTCCGATGAGGATGCTGGTAATGGAGAAGTAGTTAACAAGGAATGGAGAAAAGAGGAAATTGATCCCTTTAAGTATGTTGACCCTAGGACTAAGATCGAAAAGGATAGCCTCTTTAACATGCAATTTCCATGTAAGATTGGTTATCATTGTTTTCATGCTTATCTTAACTCATCTTTGCCTATGAACATTATCTCTCAAGCTAATTATAATAAAATCATGGTAGATGAGCTAGAATATCAAGGAGATAACATTGTTGCTAGGATTAAGCCACTACACGTATTCGTAGGAAGTTTTGTGTATTTGGTGGATTTTATGGTTATGGAGAACTTAGGAGAATTTATTGATAACAAATTAACCCAAGTCATTTTTGGAGAACCCTTCAAAAGGTTGACCAACCTTGACGAAAAACTTGTGGTCGGGTTAATTACATTCTCGGATGGGGATGAAGATTTTGTTTACCAAATGCCCCGATCACATCCTAGGTTTAAGAACTTCTCCATTGAATCTTGCAATAGACTTGTGCCTATTGACTTGTTAAGTGAGAATGATAAGAGAAAGGGGCTCAAATATCCACATGAGAAAAATAAGAGATATTATCATGGATGTCTAGAGCTGAATGATGAATACAAGAAAGATGAGGCAACAATTAGATGGCTCACACTCGGATATGTGAGCATAAGCGACACTAGATAAGCCTGACTTTGAGTCTAACTACAAGACTCGTTAATAAAGAAAAGCGCTTCTTGGGAGGCAACCCAAGCTTTATTTGCTTTGTGTGTTTATTTATTTGTTTGTTTGATTTTATTTTCTTCCGTATGCATGTTTAATTTTTATTATTATTGATTCATGTTCGAAACTAAATTGTGAAAATGCTTTATCTTGTTTTTAACTTCGTCTTAACTACATATAAAGGTATTTTGCAAAAGATAAGTGTAAGGGAAATCCAAATCGGTTTATTAGAACAAATGAACATGAATCATAACAATATTAAATTAACATACATATTAGTAATTGTTTGAGTCAAATGCTTGTATCGAGTCATAATGATATTTTGCAGGATTTCCAGGAAATAAGGATTGAGTTTTTCCAGAAATTTTCCGGAAACTTAACATGAAAAATCTGTCAGATCACTTCTGACGGCGTCAGACCCCAGTCTGACGGCGTCAGGAACAGTTTTCTGGAATTTTTTTTTTGAAAGTTTTGTTTTTCTTCCGGAATCGTAAAATGCTTTATTAAATCTCTAACTTATAAACTCCAGGAATCTGCAAAATAATCATTCCACAAGCATTATATCCTTATACAGATTTATCCCGCCGATGTTATGCAGGTTTTCGTGTTTGTTTTCTCAGGTTTAACAGGTTATTTTGGACAAGGAGATGTATGTGGAATCTAGCTTTTGGCGCTGCTTTAGTCTTGAAGCTTCAACATTACCTTGGAAGAAGATCTAACCATGTTACCTCTTTATCCACCGAGCGAATCAGGGGAGTATTTGATTTCATTCTTTTACCTTATTTACTTTTACATCTTGTTATTTGAACATTGGAGACAATGTTCATCTTAAGTGTAAGGGGGGGGGGGGGGTAAAATATGATACTTTAGAGAATGCTATTACGCTTGATTTTTCGTTTGTTTAATGGTAGATGTGTAATAAAACTGAGAGAAATACCTGTTAAGGCAATTTTAGTGCCAAATTTAAATTTTTTTACAACATATAGGAGTGAAACTTTGGTCTTAATGAGCGTCTCATGGATAGGAGTTATATGACTAGCACAAAACCGTACCACTAAAAATTTTCCACCCCCAAATATGTGAGGTTCGCCCCTAGAATTGGTAGGAAAAGCATTTATGCTATGATGTGTGTTACCGGTAGAACTTAGATTCTAGAACTTGCGTTAGGACCATTCCGAGGCCACAAGTGAGACTACATTCGTGTAGTTAGATTTACTACATGATAAGAGGCATTAGGATTAACCCATTGTTTTACACCTGTGTTTTTGTTATAATTACATTGGCTACATTAGTCAAGTAATTCTCCCACACCCTTTGCGTTGTACTCATTTTTAGTACACGATACCCCTAGTACACACCCTCAGAGCCTATCTTTTTGTTTCTAACTTTAAGCATTTTACTTAAATTAAGAATTTGTTTACACCCCACTTAAATGTACACCCAAATCGCCTTAGCCTACCTTGTATGCACTCATTTTTAGTGCATTATTGTGACAACATTTGTTTAACCCCAAGTTAATTATCTAATTGATTACATGGTTGCTAAGTCGAGTCATATCCTTGTACATATTGTTTTGGGACGATTGGGACTCATGGGTAAAGTACTAGTGTAATGGAGTAATGGGGAAGAACAACATTATTACCCCCATATGTGCTAAATATTTTAAAAGTACTCCAAGTGTTTCGATTATCTTAATTCGAGTCATTAGAATAGTTAATTGTAAAGTTATGTAAAAGTTCAAGTGTAAGGGGGATACAACCCCCCTACGATGTATTATTTTGGATGGTAGGGCAAGAGTGTATGAAAAAAAAAAAAAAAAAAAGTAGAAAAAACATACGGACTACCATCCCGTTTCATTTTATGTTTATTTTATCTTTTTGTTATTTTTTTTTTCATTAGCTTAAGTCGAGTCTAGTCTTGGCTTAGCAACGCCATATTGTACATGTAATTAATCAAGATCTTTAACTCGCCACCAGTAAAATATCCTTTATCCAACAAAACCGTGTTTATCATATCCCTACACCTAACGTTATAACCCGTTTAAAAGCCCTCTTTGATAGTTTATCTTAGGTGCTTACGCCTAGTGGAGGAGGTTTTTGATCCTTTCCCAAGCCTATGGTAATCTATTTGCTATGACAGGTAGTGAGAGATATTATTCATTTTCATTTATGAGATATACTTTTATGACACCTGAGAGATGTGATTATCTAAACACTACTTGTGAGGTGCTAGTTTGTAATCTCCGTGCTTATTATGATTAAAGTGGAATGACTATTTGTTGTAATTACTTTTATATTAGCGTTAAATGACCCCTAACTTGTTGATGCGTGGTTTTGCAACCTTACAACAGGTTTTACCTCTCGAGGGATCTCAAGAGGCTTACAACCCCACCAGGCAGTGTACCTGACCGATGTAGTATAGTGTAGTGGTAAGTACGGGGGATTGATCGTTCTCCACAGGGAATAGTGTTCGTTAGGTATGAAAAACTACTCTAATAGGTCTAAAGGTTGAGGAAGATTCTTTTTATGTTTTTATATTTTTATGAAAGCAAGTAAAATCTCGGGTTTGAAAGAGTGGGCGGAATTAGTTGCTAGTCAACTAACCCAAATAACTACAAATGCAAATAAAATAAATAACTGAAAATAAAATGTTGGAGAAAACTTAAGTGTAGAGAAATGTGTTTACTTAGATTTCCTTACTCCCTAACTATCTTTTACCGGTTGATTAGTGTGTATTAGTCGCGTGGATGACGGGTGTATTCCTTAATACCAATCGTGGGGTGGCGTACGTACTTCCCCAACTCTACAAGCTCCTACTTCACTCCTATGTCGAGCCGGCTAGGAAGCTCCTAACATGGGATCACTAGAATTCGCTTGTGCATTAAATACAACCATAAAAACCTTTAGTACGCATTTGGTTCATGTTTCTTAAGACGTTCAAGCAAGTTACCGAATAGGAAGTTAGCCAGTTTTCTTAAGCCTAACATAGATAAACAATCATCCAATACAACTAATAACACACTAATAACCAATAATCAATAGCTAGGTTTCATTAGATCTAAGCAAACACAAGATAAATCTAGCCTAACATGTTAAACAAAAGACAAGAACAAGATAAAATCAAACAACACATAGACATATTGAATGATTAATTGATAACTTATCTTTCAATGTAACATGGAAGATCTCAAGGCAAAAAGCCTTGAAAAAGATGCTAAAATCGTCTTAGGGTTTTCTCCCAAAAATTCCACACTAAGTCCTCTCTTTAATGACAAAAAATTAGAAAACTATATATAGACTTTTGGATCTGACGGCGTCACCTTATGGAGTGTGACGCTGTCACCTCGCCGCTTCTAGGGTTCCCGGATGACCTTCTTGACGCCGTCCCTCTTTAGCTCTCTAAAATCCGTTCTGGCTTATCAAGGCTTGACGCCGTCAGACCTTGAACGTGACGCCGTCCCTCTTTGAATTAAGCCGTGACGCCCTTGATCAGGTTAAAGCGTGACGCCGTCAGAATTCACATGCAATTTTCACTGGCTTATCATGAGTAAATTTCACATCCACCTTTTCTTGCCAAGCCATGACGCCGTCCAGAGTAAAATCTGACGCCGTCAAAGGTAACTTTTAGCCGATTTTTGAGACTTTGTCGTTTTCTTCACTTTTATGCTCCAAAAACGTCCAAAATGCCTCCTTTTCCAGATTTCTCCTCAAAAGTACCTAAAATGACAAAAGGAACGATTTAGGGCAATATTTGATCAAATAAATACGATTTAGGGCTTAAATGACCCCTTAAAAGCGGTACACTTTTCGCTTCATCAAATACCCTTACACTTGAGATTTGCTTGTCCTCAAGCAAATGCGCTTTTATTCTAATCAAAATACAGGTTAGGGGTCATATAATGCAAACATAAAAGTAATTACAGCAAATAATCGTTCCACTTCAATCATAATAAGCACGGAGATTATAAACTAGCACCTCACAAGTAGTGTTTAGATACTCACATCTCTCAAGTGTCATCAAAATAAATCTCATAAATGAAAACGGATAATATCTCTCACTACCTGTCATAGCAAATAGATTACCATAGGCTTGGGAAAGGATCGAAAACCTCCTCCACTAGGCGTAAGCACCTAAGATAAACTATCAAAGAGGGCTTTTAAATGGGTTATAACGTTAGGTGTAGGGAAAAGGAAAACACGGTTTTGTTGGATAAAGGATATTTTACTGGTGGCGAGTTAAAGATCTTGATCAATTACATGTACTATACAATGTTGCTAAGCCAAGACTCGACTCAATATTAAGCTAGAAACAAAATAACAAAATAACAAAAAACATAAAAATAAACATAAAATGAAACGGGATGGTAGTCCGTATGTTTTTTCTATTTTTCTTTTTCTCATTTTTTTTGTATTTTTCTTGATTTTTTCGATTTTTTTTTTTTTTTTTTTTTTTTTTTTTTTTTTTTTTCCATACACTCTTGCCCTACCATCCAAAATAATACATCATAGGGGTGTTGCATTCCCCTTACACTTGAACTTTTACATAACTTTACAATTAACTATTCTAATGACTCGAATTAAGATAATTGAAAAACTTAGAGTACTTTTAAAATATTTAGCACATATGGGGGTAATAAATGATGTTCTTCCCCATTACTCCATTACACTAGTACTTTACCCATGAGTCCCAATCGTCCCAAAACAATATGTACAAGGATATGACTCGACTTAGCAACCATGTAATCAACTAGATAATTAACTTGGGTTTAAACAAATGTTGTCACAATAATGCACTAAAGATGAGTACATACAAGGTAGGCTAAGGCGATTTGGGTGTACATTTTAGTGGGGTGTAACAAATTCTTCCTTTAAGTAAAATGCTTAAAGGTCGAAACGAAAAGATAGGCTCTGAGGGGTGTACTAGGGGTATCGTGTACTAAAAATGAGTACAACGCAAAGGGTGTGGGAGAATTACTTGAACAATGTAGCCAAAGTAATTATAACAAAAACACAGGTGTAAAACAATGGGTTAATCCTAATGCCTCTTATCATGTAGTAAATCTAACTACACGAATGTAGTCTCACTTGTGGCCTTGGAATGGTCCTAACGCAAGTTCTAGAATCTAAGTGCTACCGGTACACACATCATAGCATAAATGCTTTTCCTACCAATTCTAGGGGCGAACCTCACATATTTGGGGGTGGAAAATTTTTTAGTGGTACGGTTTTTGTGCTAGTCATATAACTCCTATCCGTGAGACGCTCATTAAGATCAAAGTTTCACTCCTATATGTTGTAAAAAATTTTAAATTTGGCACTAAAATTACCTTAACAAGTATTTCTCTCAGTTTTATTACACATCTACTATTAAACAAACAAAAATCAAGCGTAATAGTATTCTCTAATCGTACTTTTACCCTCCCCTTACACTTAAGATGAACATTGTCCCCAATGTTCAAATAACAAGATGTAAAAGCAAAAAGTAAAAGAATGAAATCAAATACTCCCCTGATTCGCTCGGTGGATAATGAAGTAACACGGTTAAATCTTCTTCCAAAGTAATGTTGAAGCTCCATGACTAATGCATCGCCATAAGCTTGATCCAAAAACATTTCCTTGTCCAAAATAACCTGTTAAACCTGAGAAAACAAACACGAAAACCTGCATAACATCGGCGGGATAAAATCTATATATAAGGATATAATGCTTGTGGAATGATAACTTTGCAGATTCCTGGAGATTATAAGTTGGATATTTTAATAAAAACTTTTTAAAAACAAAACTTTCAAAAATTTCTGAAAATTAAATCTGACGCCGTCAGGTTATAAATCCTGACGCCGTCAGAAATGACCTGACAAAAATTTTCATTTTAAGTTTCCGGAAAATTTCTGGAAAAACCTTTACCTTACTTCCTGGAAATCCTGCAAAACATCATTATGACTCGATACAAGCATTTGACTCAAACAAATACGAATATGTATGTTAATTTATTATTATTACGATTCATGTTAATTTGTGTTCTAATAAACCGATTTAGATTTCCCTTACACTTAACTTTTGCAAAATACCTTTATATGTAGTTAAGACGAAGTTAAAAACAAAATAAAGCATTTTCACAACTTAGTTTTCGAACATGAATCAATAAGAATAAAAATTAAACATACATACGGAAACAAATAAAAACAAACAAACAAACAAATAAACACACAAAGCAAATAAATAAAATAAAGCTTGGGTTGCCTCCCAAGAAGCGCTTTTCTTTATTAACGAGTCTTGTAGCTAGACTCAAAGTCACTCTACCCTATATAAGTGAGCTCGTCATCGAGGACGTCTTTAGGGTTAAGCTTGGATTGAAGTTTCCTATTGGTCCGCTTAGTACGATATATCTTTTCAAACTTCTCTCCATCCGGGTCATACAGTGTCATCTTAATATGCCATGACCCATCTCCATCTTTGGGTGGGTTGTCCCAACTCCACTTATGATCATCTTCCTCACGAGTCCACTTATTCATTCCTAGGTTAATTGGCAAAACTCCTAGGAACTCAATCATCCTTCTAAAAACTAGAGGGTCTTCAAATGGATCCAATTCGGTGTCCCTAGCCAAGAGTTGTTCTACCGTATGTGTTCTGTTCACAAAGTCCTCTTCTAGGTAAAATGGGCGTTGGGGTCCTATGAAGCCTCTATCTAGCCAAGGTCCATATCTAGATGGTCTCCTATTCAACTCTAACCAATGGGGTGTCGGTTCATCACTAGTATCATAAGCATGTTTCTTCACATCATAGACTGACCAAGTATCTCCTTCTCCTACCGCTATCTTGGATTCCTTACAATCAATCATAGCACTAGCGGTCGCCAAAAATCCTCTACCTATCAACAAGGGACATGTAGGGTCGCTAACCATATCAAGGACGTGGAAATCGGCTAAAATGGTTAGTTTTCCTATGTGTACTAACACGTCCTTGACTACTCCAACCGGGTAAGCAACACTCCCATCCGCTAAACCTATTATCACCTCGGTTTCTTCAAGTTTTCCTAGTTTTAGAGAGGTGTAGAGAGGTAACGGAAGTAGGTTAAGGCTTGATCCAAGATCGGCTAATGTGTCATAAGCCTCCGAATTACCGATCTTGCAAGGTAGAACGAATAAGCCCGGGTCATCTAACTTCTTAGGTAGTTTGTTTTGAACGAAGGCGGTCCCTTTTTCGCCTAACTTGAGCTTCTTCTCATCCAACACATCAACAACCGGACTTTCAAGGTGGAGCTCCTTGAATTCTTCGTCAAGGTTTTGAGTGGGAGGTGTTTCAACTATGTTGTTGACCAATTTGGATGTCATAACTTCTTGGTCATTTGGAACGACTTGGGTTTGTTTGAAACACGTGCTCATGGAATTGACCGAATAATATTGTGGACAAGAACTAGGGGACGAAACCGATGAAATAGCGTTGACGTTTAGTTTCGGGTTCTTGACCGTGTTGCTAGGGAGTGCTCCCATTTCTCGGTCATTGAGGGCTTTTAACAAGGTGTCAATCTTATTGGTCATCTCGCTTTGTTTTTGTTTGAAATCGGCTTCAAACTTGGCTAAACGAGCTTCTTGAGATGCCATAAATTGAGACATCAATCCTTCAAAGTTATTGGTACTACCATTGCCGGAAGGATTGTTGTTGAAAGTACGGTTCGAGTTGGAACCGCTTGATTGGAAACGATTAGGTGGGTTGGAAGAATTGGGTTGTTGTGCGTTTTGGTTTTGTTTCCACCTAAGGTTCAGGTGATTTTTCCATGAGGGGTTGTATGAATCACCATAAGGGTTTGGCTCGGGTTTGAAAGTGTACCACTTGTCTCCCGCTCCGTCGGTACGCGAGGATGCGTAGTCCACAAAAGCTTGTTCGGGGAGTTCCATGCAATCACGAGTGTCGTGGGGACCACTACATAATTCACACGAAGAAGTGATTTTGTTCACTTGGCTTGAAGGTTTAGGAGTCTCGTAGGATTTCATGAGAAACTTGACTTGGTCTTCAAGTTCTATGATCCTACGGTCGGAAGTGCTTGAATTGTTCAAAGGCAAAGATATTGCCTTGACCGTTTTATTCAAATCACGGGGATCACTCCAACTTTCGTTGTCATAAAGAGCAAGATCCTCTAGGAGAGCCCATGATTGTTCCGCACTTAGATCACGTAGCTTACCACCGGCCAATTGGTCAATGGTTTGCCTTGTGTAGAGATTGATATGGTCATAGAAGATTTGGACTTGGAGCCAAAGTTCTATGCCATGGTGAGGGACTTTTTGGAGTAAGTCCTTGAATCGAGTCCATGCCTCGTAGAGAGTTTCGCCTTGACGTTGTTGGAACATCAAGATATCATTCCTTAGCTTGGTAGTTCTTCCCGGTGGGAAAAACTGAGCAAGGAAACGAGTGGTGAGATCATCCCAAGAGGTGATGGATCCTGCGGGTTGACGTTCTAGCCACTGGTTAGCTTGATCCCGCAGAGAGAATTGAAAGAGACGCAATCGGGTCGTCTCTCGAGTGGCAACATCAAGGTCTATAGAATCAACGATTTTAAGAAAGTCCTTGAGGTGTTGATTAGGATCTTCAGATCGAAGTCCATGGAATGCGCATCCGCTTTGCACCAACTGGATGGTGTCGGATCGCAAGGGTGTGACATTGGCTCCTTGAGTGAGCTCAATGGTGTTTCGATAGCCATGGTGGCTAGGACGGGAATACTCTCCTAAGGTACGGGCTCTAGGAGGTGGTGGTTGTTGTGGTGGTGGGTTGTTGGGATCAAGGATATTACCATCTTCCATGATGTCGGATGGTATGGTTACGAACAAAGACACGAAGAAAAAAGATAGACTAAAGAAAACCTAGAAAAATAAAACAAAAATCTCACTAGAAAAGAATCTAGTGAGTAGACCTATAAAATAAAAATTCAACCTAAACAATAACTATTCCCCGGCAACGGCGCCAAAAACTTGATGCGTGGTTTTGCAACCTTACAACAGGTTTTACCTCTCGAGGGATCTCAAGAGGCTTACAACCCCACCAGGCAGTGTACCTGACCGATGTAGTATAGTGTAGTGGTAAGTACGGGGGATTGATCGTTCTCCACAGGGAATAGTGTTCGTTAGGTATGAAAAACTACTCTAATAGGTCTAAAGGTTGAGGAAGATTCTTTTTATGTTTTTATATTTTTATGAAAGCAAGTAAAATCTCGGGTTTGAAAGAGTGGGCGGAATTAGTTGCTAGTCAACTAACCCAAATAACTACAAATGCAAATAAAATAAATAACTGAAAATAAAATGTTGGAGAAAACTTAAGTGTAGAGAAATGTGTTTACTTAGATTTCCTTACTCCCTAACTATCTTTTACCGGTTGATTAGTGTGTATTAGTCGCGTGGATGACGGGTGTATTCCTTAATACCAATCGTGGGGTGGCGTACGTACTTCCCCAACTCTACAAGCTCCTACTTCACTCCTATGTCGAGCCGGCTAGGAAGCTCCTAACATGGGATCACTAGAATTCGCTTGTGCATTAAATACAACCATAAAAACCTTTAGTACGCATTTGGTTCATGTTTCTTAAGACGTTCAAGCAAGTTACCGAATAGGAAGTTAGCCAGTTTTCTTAAGCCTAACATAGATAAACAATCATCCAATACAACTAATAACACACTAATAACCAATAATCAATAGCTAGGTTTCATTAGATCTAAGCAAACACAAGATAAATCTAGCCTAACATGTTAAACAAAAGACAAGAACAAGATAAAATCAAACAACACATAGACATATTGAATGATTAATTGATAACTTATCTTTCAATGTAACATAGAAGATCTCAAGGCAAAAAGCCTTGAAAAAGATGCTAAAATCGTCTTAGGGTTTTCTCCCAAAAATTCCACACTAAGTCCTCTCTTTAATGACAAAAAATTAGAAAACTATATATAGACTTTTGGATCTGACGGCGTCACCTTATGGAGTGTGACGCCGTCACCTCGCCGCTTCTAGGGTTCTCGGATGACCTTCTTGACGCCGTCCCTCTTTAGCTCTCCAAAATCCGTTCTGGCTTATCAAGGCTTGACGCCGTCAGACCTTGAACGTGACGCCGTCCCTCTTTGAATTAAGCCGTGACGCCCTTGATCAGGTTAAAGCGTGACGCCGTCAGAATTCACATGCAATTTTCACTGGCTTATCATGAGTAAATTTCACATCCACCTTTTCTTGCCAAGCCATGACGCCGTCCAGAGTAAAATCTGACGCCGTCAAAGGTAACTTTTAGCCGATTTTTGAGACTTTGTCGTTTTCTTCACTTTTATGCTCCAAAAACGTCCAAAATGCCTCCTTTTCCAGATTTCTCCTCAAAAGTACCTAAAATGACAAAAGGAACGATTTAGGGCAATATTTGATCAAATAAATACGATTTAGGGCTTAAATGACCCCTTAAAAGCGGTACACTTTTCGCTTCATCACTTGTATTTTGATTAGAATAAAAGCGCATTTGCTTGAGGACAAGCAAATCTCAAGTGTAAGGGTATTTGATGAAGCGAAAAGTGTACCGCTTTTAGGGGGTCATTTAAGCCCTAAATCGTATTTATTTGATCAAATACTGCCCTAAATCGTTCCTTTTGTCATTTTAGGTACTTTGGAGAAGAAATCTGGAAAAGGAAGCATTTTGGGCGTTTTTGGAGCATAAAAGTGGAAGAAAGCGACAAAGTCTCAAAATCGGCTGGAAAAGTACTTGTGACGGCGTCAAGCACCATTGTGACGCCGTCAACCCTTGACGCGCCAGAGAGGATTTTGGATGATTAAAAGGGGACGGCGTCAAGAAGGCCATCAAGAAACCCTAACCGCGGCGAGGTGACGGCGTCAGCTCTATAACGTGACGCCGTCAGATCTGATTTTCTATATATATTCTCATAATTTTTAGTCATTAGTGTGCAACTTTGTGAGGAGAAACCCTAAGACGATTTTTCTGCTACTTTTAAGGGTTTTATACCCTTGGATTTCCCATGTTCAATTGAAGATAAGTAATCAATTAATCATTCAATATGTCTATGTGTTGTTTGATTATATCTTGTTCTTGTCTTTTATTTAACATGCTAGGCTAGATTTATCTTGTGTTTGCTTAGATCTAATGAAACCTAACTATTGATTATTGGTTGTTGGTGTGTTATTAATTGTATTGGATGATTGTTTATCGATGTTAGGCTTAAGAAAACTGGTTAACCTCCTATACGGTAACTTGCTTGAATGTCTTAAGAAACATGAACCAATGCGTACTAAGGTTTTTATGGTTGTATTTAATGCATGAGCGAATTCTAGTGATCCCATGTTAGGAGCTTCTTAGCCGACTTGACATAGGAGTGAAGTAGGAGCTTATAGAGTTGGGGAAGTACGTACGCCAGCCCACGATTGGTATTAAGGAATACACCCGTCATTCACGCAATTAATACACACTAATCAACCGGTAAAAGATAGTTAGGGAGTAAGGAAATCTAAGTAAACACATTTCTCTCCATATAAGTTCCACAACCTTTTTATTTTCAGTTATTTATTTTATTTGCAATTGTAGTTATTTGGGTTAGTTGACTAGCAACTAATTCCGCCCACTCCTTCAAACCCGAGATTTTACTTGCTTTTATAAAAAAATATAAAAAATACAAAAAGAATCTTCCCTCACCCTTAGACCTATTAGAGTAGTTTTTCAATCCTAACGACACTATTCCCCTAGAGAACGATCAATCCCCCGGTACTTGCCACTACACTATACTACATCGGTCAGGTACACTGCCTGGTGGGGATTGCAAGCCTCTTGAGATCCCTCGAGAGGTAAAACCTATTGTAAGGTCGCAAAACCACGCATCATTTTGTCATATCAACTAGGGGAAGATTGTTGGGATTTATAATTTAGAGTTGTGATGTGTTTTTTATAGTCTATAATTTTTAACCAAGTTTTAAATTTATTTATTGCCGAACTAACCTATAGACTCTAAACACTCACGAGCAGTGTACCCGATCAATGTAGATAGTTTCTAGGTAAGCAAGGGTCATTCACTAGGAGTGACGTAATCTAATCTAACTATAAAGCAACTAATAAAAAGGGGGTTTTAGCCTGAGAGGCTATCACGATTTTGTGTGTTTAATTAAACTAAATATGAGAAAATAAATATTAAACTAATTAAAAGCAAATTAAAGTAAGGTGAATTCAATGATAGAAGAACATGCTAGCCAAGTCTAATCCATCTTATAGTTATATATGTGCTAATGTCTACTTGTTTTACTTCATTCAAAAGTTAAGGCGAAGATCCAATTACTAAACCCTATCACGATTTAATAACTTGCTATACGGAGCGGGAAATTGGCCAAGATCATAGTGACCTATCTAGCATCAATACTAACTTATTGCATAATCACCATCTAACCTAGTTTGGCATTACGCGCTACTAGTTCTAATAGTGGCATAAGGCACGGTTCCGATGTGTTCCATCTAAGCCCGTCTATATAGGATTCGGATTACTACACTTATGATTCAATTAAAGTAACCACAGTTTCAGATAGTTAAATTACACCAATTAAACCAATAAGATCATAATCTAGTTACATAGACTTCTACTAGTGATAAGCAATAAACGAGTTTTTAACGATAAGCACCCAATCCAATAACAAAGCAAACACGTAATCAAGAACACAAATAAACTAAATAGACTTCATAAACTTGGCTAACACCTAAGGGTGTTAGCCCATAATCTCAGTAACAATACACAATGTTTGAATCATAGCATAAAAGATAGAAATCATAATGAAAACTACACGCTAACCGAATGATTAAACAAAGTAAATTATCGAGATGTTCTTCGTTGATCTTCAATGGTGGATGGAGAAGTTGTTGGGGACGATTTGGGGCTGTTTCCCACTGATAATGGTCCTCCAAAGTCGTGCAAGGGCTTTGGTATTTATAGGATTAAGCAAGAGTAGCCTCCAAGTTTACCAAAAATATGCAGTCTGCTGTTACGACCCCGATACGGCGCATCTAGAAATCCTATGCACCGCATCTCCTTCAGAATCAGATAGATTTTCTTTTTCTCTTCGCGTGGCCGCTTGAATCAACTAAAACGGAGTCCGGATGAAGATTTTATGACCAAAACAGTGAAGCATCTTCTAAAGTTGTTACGTAAACATTATTTCTTCATTTGGCTTCGATTCTTCACTTGATTTATCGGTTAAGGCTCATATACGACGTATCTCAAGGATAGGATGCGCTGCATTCGATGTAATCCCGTCTTGGTCTTCAAATATCTAGGGCTTCTATACGGCGTATTCATAGAATCCGATACGCCGTATTCTTCAAATCGACCAAGTTTCATATACGGCGTATTCCCAAAGATGGATACGCCGTATGCATCAAAGTCAGGAAAGGTCTTGAACTCTTCTAAGTATATGGATACGGCGTATCTAATTAGAGTTGATACGCCGTATTGAGTGTCTGATCAGTAGGCATTCTTCAATATCTTCGTTTTTGCTCCAAAACACATCTTTTTCCATAACTTTCTCCAATTGCTTCCGATATTACTGAGATTTACAAAAGTAAATGATTAAGTACCAAATCTCACACATAATAGTATAAAATGAGCAATATAAACGGGATAATGATGCTAATAATATGTACTTATTTGATGTCATCAAATATCCCCCCACTTGAACTTTACTTGTCCTCAAGTAAACCTTAGATTTAAACTTATGAAAATGTATCCTAAATAGGATGTATTTTTACAATTAAGCATTTATTCGTTTTATCATAATTGCACAACCAAACACTTAACGAATTAGAAACAAAATAAAATATTTCGATAAAAGCAAATCTAATCGTTTAACTGTCCAGTCGTGAAGAATATTCTATCATAAGCTTGGCAAGGATACACATCTCCCCCACTAAAGCTAAGGAGTAACAAGTCTAAAGCGGTAAAAAGGGTTTGTTGGTTAAGGGTTAATCATCCTTTTTAATCTCTATCGATCTCATATTCCAGAAAAGGCGACAAAATTACGAATACATGATCGAATCCACGACCACGATACTCGCAATTGCTCAATTCCTTAACTCGAATAGGCTAAAGATAGGACCAAGTAATCTTCACCAATAATATTATATCAAAAAGGGCGACAAAATCATAAATACATAGTCGAATCCACGACTACGATACTTAAGATTGCTCAAATCCCTAATCTCAATAAATCAAAGGTTTGGATGAAGAATGATATAGGGTATGGATAATATTTGGGATATAAATTGGTGTAAAATGAAAAATAAACAAACGAATAGATTAAGTCCTAATGTGGTTAATCACTTCCCAACCATCCCATGAATAAGACACATATCATTGACTAACTCACGCTTTGACACTTGAAACTCACGCTTTGGGTAGACACGAATTAGACTCAATTAAATCTGAATCATCATCACAAAATAAACCTTAGTTGGCGTTCCCATAACGGCCAACTCCCTTGCAATCCATAAATATAGGACAACAACAATAAAGATAACTTTACATAACTTTACAATGTTGGTATAAACAAACTTCCAACTTCTTCTTTCTTTTTCTTTTCTCATTTTTTTGATTTTTTTTTTTGATTTTTTTTTTCAAACTACTAACATAAACATAGATGTGTAAAATTTCACCACATCACTAAAACGATAACTCTGGATAATTTTTCCATACTTTTCATGACTTCAGAAATAACGGTAATAGTGAAAGTAGTAAACACACGAAAAACAAGACTCAAAATATACAATATCTACTTTCACTCCAATTGCATTGTGCAATTTCCCGACCTAACCATAGATAATGAATTACGCACGCGAACACAGTTAATTGTAAGGAAACACACTTTGCTTAAAGTAACTAACCATGAACTTTAATCTACAGGGTAGGCTAAGGTGTAAGGGTGTAACGAAACATTAACAAAGGGTGTATGAAACGAAAGGAATGGCTCTGAGGGTTTTTCTAGGGGTATCTTACTCTAAAAATGAGAGTAAACAAAGGGTTTATACGGGGGTTAACTAACCAGTGTAGTTAGTTAATAACACATAACATTTATAGGCTTTTTGGGTGTAATCCTAGAAATTTACCAAGTTAGACAAGTCACTCCAATTATATCAATAATACTCATTATGGTGGTCTCGAATAGTATACAAGCCAAGTTCTAAAGTTTACAAGTCACCGGCACACTCATAGATTTGTGAATTTTGATAAGTTCACAATTTTTGAAAATAAGGTTATGTGTGCAGCTATGCAACTTAGATTAAACAAAAACATGCTAAAAAAAATTAAATTTTGATAATTAAGCATAGATTAAAGCATATTTTTGAAAATTTAGGACAAGTAACGTTCTAATTCTCCATCCCCCCACTTAAGTTAAACAACGTCCTCGTTGTTTGTATTTAAAATTAAAAACAAGAGATAGAAAGAATTAGAACGGAGAACTCCCCTGAGATTTGCTCGGTATGATCTTCCAATGTAAACGTGCGAGCGTATATAATGCGGGAGTCCATCAACCTCTTCAATTGTCCAGACCTGTAAAAAATATAGAGACCACAGAAAAAGAATCTAGAGAGCATCTCGTTAATCATTGGTTAGGAAAATAAAAATACAAACTAGAATTGGATTACTGTTCCGAAGGGTCGATACGCCGTATCCATTGGCAGAGGATACGCCGTATTGAAACTTAAAGAGCAGGTTCTAAATACGAGTCAAAATATCGAATACGCCGTATCTTTTAACCTGAATACGTTGTATCGATATATTTGACGACAAAGTTTTTAATACGAGAAATAAAGACCAAAGTATTCCAGGAACGGTCGATACGTCGTATCCATTAAAGTTGGATACGCCGTATCAAGGCCCTGGGACTGACTCGACAGAAAAATTAAATGGATAGATTTCCGGGTTGTCTCCCGGCAAGCACTTTTGTTTATTGGGGAGTCTTTAAGTTCGACTCCCTTCAGCTCTACGTTGCTTCAATCAATTCAACAACCTCCTTATCATCATTGCCGTGAGGTTCATAGTACTTTTTAAGACGTTGCCCATTGACCTTGAAACTTACACCACCTTTATTTGTAATTTCTACTGCTCCATACGGGTAAACCGTTTTAACAATATACGGCCCATACCATTTTGATTTAAGCTTTCCTGGATACAATTTCAATTTTGAGTTATATAATAATACCTTATCTCCTACACGAAAATCTTTATTATCACGGATTCTTGTATCATGCCATTTCTTTGTCCGTTCTTTATAGATGATGTTATTATCATAAGCCGAATCCCTCAATTCAGAAAGTTCATTCATCTGCATAAAACGATTCTTACCTGCTCTCATCAAATCAATGTTACATTGTTTCAAAGCCCAATATGCCTTATGTTCAATTTCTACCGGTAAATGGCATGCCTTACCATACACCAATCGAAATGGTGTACATCCCGTGGGTGTCTTGTAGGCAGTTCTAAATGCCCACAAAGCATCTGTAAGTTTTTCGGACCAATCTCTAGGATTATACCCAACTGACCTTTCCAGAATCCTTTTAATCGCTCTATTAGTTACCTCAGTTTGTCCATTTGATTGAGGGTGATATGCTGTAGCTAACCTATGTGTTACTCCATATTTTAATAGAGTCTTTTCCATTAAAGCATTACAAAAATGTGTTCCCCTATCACTAATCAAGGCTTTAGGTACACCAAATCTGGAGAACAATTCCCTTAAAAATTTAATCACTACTCGAGCATCATTTGTTGGTAAAGCTTTGGCTTCAACCCACTTTGACACATAATCAACAGCTACAAGTATATATTTATTCCCTTTACTATTAGGAAATGGTCCCATAAAATCTAGCCCCCATATATCAAAAACTTCACATACCTGAATATTCGATTGAGGCATCTCATTGCGAGCTGAAATATTTCCTGATCTTTGACATTCATCACATCTCTTCACATATTCTGCAGCATCATTAAAAATTTTAGGCCAATAGAATCCAGCTTCGTAAACTTTCTTTGCTGTAATATTAGCACCATGATGTCCTCCAGTAGGCCCAGAATGACAATGTTTCAAAACATCCAACTTTTCAAGTCCATCAACACATCTCCTGATTATATTATCGGCACAACGTTTGAATGTGTACGGTTCATCCCACAAGTAGCTTCTAGCTTGGTATAAGAATCTTTTCCTTTCCGCATACTTCATATTTGATGGTACAATTTTTCCTACAATGAAATTAATATAATCTGCATACCAAGGTTGTCCTTCATTAATTGTTCCTAACATCTTTAGGTGCTCATCTGGAAATGTATCAATTATCTCTTCATCTTTTAAAAATTTCGTGTCAGGATTCTCTAACCTAGACAAATGATCTGCAGCTAAATTTTCAGCTCCCTTTTTATCTTTGATTTCGATGTTGAACTCTTGTAACAACAAGACCCAACGTATAAGCCTAGCTTTAGCATCCTGTTTATTAAATAAATACTTCAAAGCAGAATGATTAGTGTAAACAATAGTTTTTGATAAAATAAGATATGAACGAAATTTATCAAAAGCAAAAATCACAGCAAGAAGTTCTTTTTCAGTAGTAGTGTAATGCTCTTGAGCATTATTTAATGTTTTACTAGCATAGTAAATAGGCTTAAATTTACCATCTACTCTTTGCCCTAACACTGCTCCCACAGCGTAATCACTAGCATCACACATAAGTTCAAAAGATGAATCCCAATTAGGCGAGATTAAGATAGGAGCAGTAGTTAATTTCTCTTTAAAAATGTTAAAGGCCTTTTTACATTCGCTAGAAAAATCAAATTTAGCATCTTTTAATAAAAGTTGGGTCATAGGTCTAGAAATAATGGAAAAATCTTTGATAAATCTACGATAGAATCCAGCATGTCCTAAAAAACTTCTAACTCCTTTAACATTAGTAGGATAAGGTAGTTTCCCAATTACGTCAATTTTAGCTCTATCTACCTCAATTCCTGCTTTAGAAATTTTATGTCCTAAAACTATACCTTCTTTAACCATAAAATGACATTTTTCCCAATTAAGTGCAAGGTTAGTTTCTTCACATCTAGCAAGCATTTTATCTAAATTTCCTAAGCATCTATTAAAAGAGTTACCGAATACAGAGAAGTCGTCCATGAAAACCTCCATGAAATCCTCCACCATATCATGAAAGATTGCGGTCATACAACGTTGGAAGGTTGCAGGGGCATTGCATAGTCCAAATGGCATTCTTCTGTAAGCAAACGTCCCATATGGACAAGTAAACGTAGTCTTCTCCTGATCTTCAGGTGCTATGGGAATCTGAAAATATCCTGAAAAACCATCAAGAAAACAGTAATATTCATTTCCAGCTAATCTTTCCAACATTTGGTCAATGAATGGAAGAGGGAAATGATCCTTTCGAGTAGCATCGTTAAGTTTACGATAGTCAATACAAACACGCCATCCAGTAACAGTTCTAGTAGGGATAAGTTCATTATTTTCATTTAAAACAACGGTTGTCCCACCTTTCTTTGGAACAACATGAATAGGGCTAACCCAAGGACTGTCAGAAATAGGATATATTAATCCAGAGTCAAGTAGTTTGATAATTTCATTTTTTACCACATCTTGTACTTTAGGATTTAAACGTCTTTGTGGTTGAATGACAGGTTTGAAATTATCTTCCATAAGAATTTTATGAGTACAAAATGATGGACTTATACCCTGAATATCAGACATTTTCCAAGCAAATGCCCCTTTATGTTTTTCTAAAACTTGTACCAGCATTTTCTTCTCATTTTTAGTTAACTTAGAAGAGATAACTACCGGAAAATTCTTGTCATCATTTAAATATGCATACTCTAAATGAGAGGGCAATTCTTTTAATTCAGTTTTAGTTTTATTTTCTTTAACAGAATTTTCCTCATCATTAAGTAAATTTTTCTGATTAATAGAATAAGCTGTATTAAAATTTTCGGTAATTTGTATAGACTCAAATTCCTTATTAGGTTCTTCTTCATAAGCCTCATCTGTCTCTCTAATTTCTCTTTCTAAATCGTGCACTAAAAAGGAATCTAAGTGATCATTTTCTAATGACTTAACAGCTTCTTCAGTATTTATCTCATCTAATGCATCAATATTGTAACATTCGTCCTTCTTATCTAAAAGTTTTTTTATTGAATTTTCCATATCAAATGTTACTTTTTCATTCCCTACCTGAAGAGTAATTTTTTTATTAAATACATCAATTAACGCACGAGTAGTAGCTAAAAAGGGCCTTCCTAAAATTATAGGAATCCTAGAATCTTCAGGCATATCTAAAATAACAAAATCCACAGGAATAACAAACTTATCAATCTGAATAGGTACATTTTCTATTATTCCTCTAGGATATTGTATTGATCTATCAGCAAGTTCTAAACTTATTCTAGTAGGTTTAGGTTCACCTAATTTTAATCTTTCAAACATAGTAAATGGCATCAAGCTAATACTAGCACCTAAGTCAGCTAAAGCACTAGGAATAAATAAATCATTAATTTGACAAGGGATAGTGAAACTTCCTGGATCCTTTTCTTTTGATGGCCATTTGTTGAGTAGAACTGCTGAACATTTTTCATTCATCATGACGGTTAATGCTTCTACCAGCTTTGCTTTATTAGATAGCAAATCCTTAAAATATTTAGCAAATGTCGGCATCTGCACAAGAGCATCAATAAAAGGATTGTTAATGTGTAATTGCTTAAACCGTTCCAAAAACTTCTTTTGTTGAGCTTCCTCTTTCTCTTTTCTAAGCCTATTTGGGAATGGAATTGGGGGACGGTAAGGTTCAACAAATGTAGGTTCTTTCGGTTGCCCTTGAACTTTAGGAAGTTCAATGTTAACAGTCTCCTCCTCAGGTTTTTCTTGCTCATCTGGTTGCACTTTATCCTGAATTGCTTCCTCAGTACTAGGAATCGGGTCAATTGTATTCTTTCCTCCTCTTGTAGTAACACCCTTAACATCTTGTATATAAAGAGCATTTTTCAGATTCCTTGCAAGCTCATGTACCTCTATTGCTAATCCAGTAATCATGTTCGAAGTTTCTTTTAATAAAACTTCGTTGGTATTGCGGAAATCTTTAATGAATATCTCTGTATTTTCATGTTCATCCAATTGAACTTTGATTAGCTTTTCCAATATATCGTTGATTCTCCATTCGTCATATTCATATGTTGCATTCATGAATCTATTTCCAGCCATCATAACTGAAAATAAAGGTAGAATTATTAGTAGTATATGCTCAAACAAGAACTAAAACTAAAACGAAAAATAAAAAAAATAAAAAAATAAAATAAAAAATAAAGTGTTCTGTTACAGACAGTCGATACGGCGTATTCAGTAAACTGATACGTCGTATTGGTTCCGGACTGGATACTTCGTATTCACAAAGGTGTATGCGGCGTATGTAGATTGTAAACAGAATACGACAGACACAAACAAGAAGTAAATAACAGATACGATACAGCGTATTCACAAAGTGGATACGTCGTATTGACTCTAACAGATAGAAAAACAACTAGAATAACTAAAACACACAAAAACAAATAAAAACAACTCTAAGCTACTAAACTAGTTAAATCAAATTAAATTTCACTCCCCGGCAATGGCGCCAAAAACTTGATGTGTTTTTTATAGTCTATAATTTTTAACCAAGTTTTAAATTTATTTATTGCCGAACTAACCTATAGACTCTAAACACTCACGAGCAGTGTACCCGATCAATGTAGATAGTTTCTAGGTAAGCAAGGGTCGTTCACTAGGAGTGACGTAATCTAATCTAACTATAAAGCAACTAATAAAAAGGGGGTTTTAGCCTGAGAGGCTATCACGATTTTGTGTGTTTAATTAAACTAAATACGAGAAAATAAATATTAAACTAATTAAAAGCAAATTAAAGTAAGGTGAATTCAATGATAGAAGAACATGCTAGCCAAGTCTAATCCATCTTATAGTTATATATGTGCTAATGTCTACTTGTTTTACTTCATTCAAAAGTTAAGGCGAAGATCCAATTACTAAACCCTGTCACGATTTAATAACTTGCTATACGGAGCGGGAAATTGGCCAAGATCATAGTGACCTATCTAGCATCAATACTAACTTATTGCATAATCACCATCTAACCTAGTTTGGCATTACGCGCTACTAGTCCTAATAGTGGCATAAGGCACGGTTCCGATGTGTTCCATCTAAGCCCGTCTATATAGGATTCGGATTACTACACTTATGATTCAATTAAAGTAACCACAGTTTCAGATAGTTAAATTACACCAATTAAACCAATAAGATCATAATCTAGTTACATAGACTTCTACTAGTGATAAGCAATAAACGAGTTTTTAACGATAAGCACCCAATCCAATAACAAAGCAAACACGTAATCAAGAACACAAATAAACTAAATAGACTTCATAAACTTGGCTAACACCTAAGGGTGTTAGCCCATAATCTCAGTAACAATACACAATGTTTGAATCATAGCATAAAAGATAGAAATCATAATGAAAACTACACGCTAACCGAATGATTAAACAAAGTAAATTATGGAGATGTTCTTCGTCGATCTTCAATGGTGGATGGAGAAGGTGTTGGGGACGATTTGGGGCTGTTTCCCACTGATAATGGTCCTCCAAAGTCGTGCAAGGGCTTTGGTATTTATAGGATTAAGCAAGAGTAGCCTCCAAGTTTACCAAAAATATGCAGTCTGCTGTTACGACCCCGATACGGCGCATCTAGTAATCCTATGCGCCGCATCTCCTTTAGAATCAGATAGATTTTCTTTTTCTCTTCGCGTGGCCGCTTGAATCAACTAAAACGGAGTCCGGATGAAGATTTTATGACCAAAACAGTGAAGCATCTTCTAAAGTTGTTACGTAAACATTATTTCTTCATTTGGCTTCGATTCTTCACTTGATTTATCGGTTAAGGCTCATATACGACGTATCTCAAGGATAGGATGCGCCGCATTCGATGTAATCCCGTCTTGGTCTTCAAATATCTAGGGCTTCTATACGGCGTATTCATAGAATCCGATACGCCGTATTCTTCAAATCGACCAAGTTTCATATACGGCGTATTCCCAAAGATGGATACGCCGTATGCATCAAAGTCAGGAAAGGTCTTGAACTCTTCTAAGTATATGGATACGGCGTATCTAATTAGAGTTGATACGCCGTATTGAGTGTCTGATCAGTAGGCATTCTTCAATATCTTCGTTTTTGCTCCAAAACACATCTTTTTCAATAACTTTCTCTAATTGCTTCCGATATTACTGAGATTTACAAAAGTAAATGATTAAGTACCAAATCTCACACATAATAGTATAAAATGAGCAATATAAACGGGATAATGATGCTAATAATATGTACTTATTTGATGTCATCAAGTTGATATGGACAAAATATGAAAGATAAAGGGCTTAAGAAGATAAAGGATAAAAGTTTATTATATGCAGAAAATATTTTATATTTTTAGAATATATTCTTTAAATTATAATTCTCAACAATCTATCATTATTACTGAATCATCACTCATAAGGCATCTCCATCTGTATGATGACAATGGTATTAATGTAATGCCAAACACTGAGATTTTTGAAAATTTATCCAGGATGGGGTACAACACTCAATCACAAGCTTTGACTTTTCAAAAGAGTCGTTTTGCCCTTCAATGGAGGTTTTTAATCCACACCATCCTTCACTGTCTTAGTCCCAAGAAAACCTCATGGGAACAGTTCAGTAGCAATATTGCAACTGCTCTCATTTGCTTGGCTACTGATAGAACCTTCAATTTTTCAAAACTCATTTTTGAATGTATGGTTAAAAATGTTGATAGCAAGACAAATTTTTTTATGTATCCCATGTTCCTCCAAACAATTTTGAACATGAGGAAACATCAACTGCTTCCGCACAAAACTTTTTATCCAACACCCAAGCTTACCCAAAAACTTTTCAGTAACATGAAGATTGCTTCAAAAGGGTATAGTGGGGAAGCAGTTCCACTTTTTGATTCTATGCTCAAAGTACAGGGTGAAGGAGCAACAAACCTAGTTGCCTCCTGTTGGGAATTATATTTTGAGTTGATATTGACAAAACATGAAAGAGGAAGGATTATTATGAAGACAAAGATAAAGGACCTAATATGTATTATTTAAATGTCTTTGTAACCCTAATCTATATTATATAAAGAGATTAGAGGCGTATAGTTTTATATACAGATGTTAGAGATGTAACATCCAGAAAAAGTGTGTGTGTGTCTAGGCGTCAAGTTCCTACAATGGACGCCTAGGTTTTGTATGTTAGTAGTTGTTAGAGATGATGATGAAGAAACCTTATAGCAATAATAATGATACTTTTTTTATTCCGCTGGGCATCGTATTATTCTTATCATTATTGTTGTGTAATCCCTAGATGAGGTCTAAACAACCTCGAGCTATAAACGATCTTCACCCCTCCCATTACACAACCACACCATCAGAACAATCACTATCACAACCAATCTCATCAGCAGATAGGACTACATCTAGAAAGGACTCTGATGCACCTCAGCACAAAGCTCCTACCCCTCCCAAGGTAGCAGATGAGGCTGACTATGTCAGAATGGAAAGTGCTACTTCTACTGTCTCTGGCTTAGAAGTTGGGCAGGACAGAAGTAACATACATAAGACCCAATCCATGGTAACACCAACAGTACCTAGTACTCTTGGTGGAATCCCAAGCCAACTAGAAACTATGGGTGGCTCAGAAGCTCACCATATGGTAGATTATAAGTCTATGCCCCATGATGCACCTCTCCCTGAAGGTAACACATTAGGAAGTGCTGAGGGCAGCTATACACTTAAGGAATTGATGGTTACTTGTACCCAATTTTCTAAGAAAGTAAACACCTTGGAAGCTGACCTCAAAAGCCACAAGAAAAACTTTGGAGTTGTCTACACCAAACTGGTTTTAAAAGTGAAGAAATTGGAAAACACTGTCAAGACTCTTAAAAGGAAAAGATCAGCTCAAGTGGTGGAATAAAGCAGTTCATCTTCTTCTTCTAGTTCATCAGAGGGTCCAAGTACAGATGATAGTGAGGAATCTTCCAAACAGGGGAGAAAGATTGCCCAGATGGATCAAGATCCTGACATTACTTTGGTTCATGAGGAGTATGATACTCAGGGGAGGCAAACAGAACAGATGGATCAAGGTACTCTGGTTTTACAGATGATACTGGTAGTGCAGTTAAAGGTACTGCTAGTGAACTTAAAAAAGGTACTGGTGGTTCACAAGGTACTGTTAAAGTAGTATATACATGGAGACCAAAGATTTCAAGAGCAGACAAGAGTAAAGCAATTATGACAGAAGAAGAACCATCTTCTAAAAAGCTATCCAAGAAGGAACAAGCTCAGTTGGCTCTTGATGAAGAATTGGCTCAGAAGTTGCATGTAGAGGAATTAGAAAGGGTAGCTGAAGAAGAAAGGTTAGCTGAAGAAGAAAGATTGGCAACATTTATGATTGAAAGAAAGTTTCAAACTGAAGAAGAAGAGAGCGCTGCTCAAATTCTTTCTAATAAGGAATTAGCTGCAAAAATTCAAGAAGAAGAAAGATCCAAGTATACCAGAGAAGAACAAGATTCAGCTCTTAATGACCTATTGGAGGAGATCAGAAAGAAGCAAATTAAAAAGAAGGTTTATAAGAAGAAGATTCCTTCAAAAGGTGAGCAGTTATGGTATATGAAGAATTTCTTGAAGCATCAGAATTTCTTCAAAGGAATGTCTAATGAAGAAATTGAAAAGTCATACTTCGAAGCTTATGCAAGAACTCATAGGTACTTAAAAGATGAAAGTGCAATTGTTGAGACTGAGCCCAGTAAAGGTGTAAAACCCAAAATTTTAAAACATGCAAAATTACCAAAATACCCTTGTAACTTAAAATTTCACTTAATAATTAAATAAAACACCAAATAAATCCCAAACTCTTGGAAATTTGCAATATATGAAGTATGATAATTTTTGCATGAACATTTTAATATTCCCAATGTCCTAAAAATATTTTTCACACCCTTAAAAATTCATGGGCCGAAATATTTCTTTGTAACAATATATTATTTTCTTTCTTAAATAAATTAAATCAATTAAATAAAGATAAGTACTACAAATAAAAGGAAATCTTTGCAAAAATCAGAAATTGATCCTAATTGATTTACTTGGGCCGAAATTTATGCCTCCCCTCACCATAAGACACGGTTTTATTATTTATTCCCTTTTATTTATCAAAAACCCTTACCGATCAAACAAAAAACCCACAAATCGACCACCACAATTTTCTGGAAATTCTTGGCAATTTTCCTGGATTCATTGGAGTTAGAAGGATGCTAGAAAAATGGGAGTTCGAATTTTTGAAGCTTGGTTCGTTGGTTTTGATTTGTTGCTCGCGTTTTATCCTTGCCGAGAAGAAATAATTTGCCTCACCTCATTCGATCAATCTAAAAATCATCTGGTATTTTTATGACTCTCTTTACATCATATATGATCTAAATAAAATGTTTATCTTGATCCATGCATGCTAACCTGGACGCTTGAAATTAATCGAACTATAAACCCTAAAAACGTGCAAAAATTGGAATCGATCTTATATGAATTTTATAAATCTCAAACATATTTTTATGGTCTGTACTATGATATAATTGATCTGTAAAAATTGGATTCGAAGTTGTTTGAAGCCTAGAACATTGATTCGTAATTTAATTGGTTTATGGTTTATATCGGCCAGAAAATAAAGGAAGAATAAATTCGAATGGGATTAGGGTTTTGGGTTATGATGATGAATTTGATGAAATAAATGTGTTTTAAGGTTGAATCAATGATTGGTATTGATTGGAAAATTTTAGGGTTAGGGTTTTTATTTTAAATTAAAACCGATTTAATGTTTAATAAAGTTTTGGGTATGTTTTGTAAATTCATAAACTTGTGGGTTATTTTTGTAAGACATTTTGGACCAGGGGTCAATCATATAAAATATAATATGGGGGTATTATATGTAAATTTTGTAACTAAAAGGTTTAAATAGTAAATTGTATAATTATTTAATTCGATTTGATAATTATTAAAATAAAGGGACTTGTTTTGTAAATTATGTAAAGTAGAAGGTATTTCGTTTAAATATAAATATAAGGGGTATAATGTGTAATTTTGGATAATTGAAGGCTTAATGTGTAAATATGGATAATTAAGGGTTAATTTGTATTTTAATTAATTATAAGGTTTAATTTGTAATTTATTTAATAAAAGGGTTTAACTTGTAAAATTGTTGAAATTAAAGGATTGGAACTGTAATTATGGTAAACTTATGAATTAAAATGAATAACTTGTAATACTTGCATTTTAGACCTTGATCTTTGGCATATTTGCATTTAAAACCTTGAAATATGGAAAGTTGTCATATGTAACCCTAAACTATCATGACTTGCTAAAATAAACCCTATTTTCATAATAATGTTTAATAAATGACTTAACCTAATTACTTCATGGAAGTTATCTAATTATGGAAATTTGCTATTTTGGAAACTTACTAATTTTGGAAACCTGCTAAAAATGGAAAGTTACATAAAATGAGTAAACTTACTTAAAGTGGAAACTTACTATAAATGGAAAGTTACTATATATGGAAAGTTGCTAAATTTGGAAAGTTACTAAAAATAGAAAGCCGACTAAAATGAGAAATCTGATTTAAATAAGATATTAATAATAAGACGACCATGTATTCGTGTAGATTCGCTGAAGATGGAGTTTGTTTCCGATCTTTGTATTTCTAGATGTGTTTTCACTTGCGATATAAGGTACAGATATTCTACCCTTTCTCAGTAAGGGTGTCCTCATGACTTTTGATCTTGATTCACTATAGGATTCCCTAAGCCATTGCTATGTTCCCTAATACTTTGATTCGTTCTTCAGGTTTCACTTACATCTTTCTATATTGGTTTGATTATGATCTGAGCCTTCTCTTTGAGGCTTTCCTTATTGAATCTATGCCTTTGCTATGCTCCCTTGATAAATTGAACCTTGCTATGTTTCTTTTGATACTTGATATAAACCGTTCATCACCTTGTAACATGAATATTTAAAACCCTTGGATACCTTGAAGGTTCATAGGATATTATAACCGAATGTGAAAACTTTTCTTAATTACATATGAAAGTATTTTGAGGAAAACTACTTTTAAAGACTTTCTTTATGAAAACTGTTTTTAAAGATCACTTTTATGAAAGCCATTATTAAAGGATTACTTTTTAACAATTGATATGAACATTTAATATAAACCATTAAATTGAACCTTTGTTATGAACCTTTGAATAAATTGATATGAACCTTCTGATTTGAACCTTTGCTTTAACCCTTGCATTGATCTCCTGTCTTGAACCTTGATATGAAACTTGATATGATACACTTGGTATGAAACTTTACTTGAACCACTTGATATGAAAACTTGACCTGAACCGCTTGATATGAAACTTGAACTTGAACTTGGACACTTGATACTTGATACTTGACCTTGACCCACAGTTTGAGACTACGAGCCACCCACTAGGCATGAGGGTTTCATGTCCCTGTCATTGATGCACCGATGGCTTGAGTCTAGGGCAAGAGAGTGATGACCTGTCCCGTCCCTGACTTGACTTGACTTGTTACGTAGAGGTAGACCTTGGCCACCTGGGGCGTATGGATGCATCCTAGACTTGTTTCTGTATTCTGTTTCTGTATATGATATATTACTTGTTACACTTGGTGACTGATGGTGTGTGCGATACACGTCTTTCACATCCTGGGAGCTCATGACTCCAACCCTTGGAGGTATCCCCTCACCCTGTACTTGGTATGCTGAGGTCTCCCCTCCATACACCCTGATATTTGATATGATTCTGTTTCTGGGCTCGTAGTGGATTTCTGTTTTCCTTTATACTTACCTATTTTATTCCTTAACTCTTGATATATCTGCATGACCTTTATTTCATTTACCTTTCACTATTCTTTATTACTGCTTTGTTATTGTTATATCTGTTCACTGAGCTTTCGTAGCTCAGCCGCATTTCTTTTCCTGCGGCAGGTTTTAGTTTGGAAGCTGGGTATGAGTGGAGAGTACCTTGGACTTAGAAGACCTTGATAGCTATTTATAAATAGAGATGACTAGAAGAACTTATATTTAGACTTAGTAATTATTGTATTTTTCATTTGTAACCTTGTAGTTTCAGATTTTTCCCTTGTAACCATTGGAATTCATTTTGTATTATTTATGTCATATGCTTGTGTTTGATTCTGATATGAAACCATTGTTGTGACATCTCTACCCTTGTCGGGTCGGGGTTTTACAAAAGGTGTGAAAAGAGGAGCAGAGCTATTGGAATATGAGGAATCCAAGAAGCAGAGGTTAGAAGAAGAAAAACAGGATGAGCCAGTTGAGGAAGAATCAGCCGAGGAAGAAGAAGAGATACTGACTGATGAACAGATAAAAGTAATGATGGTAGTAGTCCCAGAAGCTTTAAATGTTGATCCCCGTCTAGCTAAGCATCCTATCATAGATTGGGAAGTTTACTCAGATGGGAGAATCAAGGGATCGAAGATCATCAGAGTAGGAGGCAATTCTGAAGTTTATAAGTTCTTTGAAGATATGATCAGAGCCTTTGACAGAGTAGATTTGGATAAGCTGTGGAGCTTAGTTCAAGAAAGGTTTAGATCTGCTGATCCTTCAGATGACTAGGATAAGGAGTTATGGGTTGATCTGAGATGGTTATATGAGCCAGATGTAAATGATTCACTGTGGAGATTCCAAGCTCATGATTTGTCTACTACTTGGAGATTATTTGACAATTGTGGTGTTCATCAGGTTTCTACCAAAGCAGGAGTAGAAGTTTACATGCTAGTGGAGAAGGACTATCTACTTAGACCAGGAACCTTGGTTGTTATGCTAGCTTCCAAACTCAAAGTAGAAGAAGAATCAGAAATGGCAAGGGAGTTAGTAAGAAAGATCTATCAGCAGGCAAAAGAAACAAAGTCAAGAAGATAGTGTTTGGAAGAGTCCTCACAATCCTCAAAGGTATGCATTTAATTATGATAAACTTGATGATTTGTGCTAAATCACAAGTTTCGTTGAGGATTGTTGGGATTTAAATGAAAGGGACTCAGTACTGCTGGAGAACTACACTAACAGTACAAACTGTTAGTGTATTACTTGAGACTGCTGAAGAAACAACTAACAGTACAAACTGCCAAGTTTATACTACTAGACGTAATGAAGGTACTGCTGCATGGATAACTGCTTTATACGATATTGTAGAGGATAAGTATGGAATAGATCTTTTGTATATCACAATTAGTTAGAAATATATGGTAGAATACTAATCTTGTAAAGGACTCCTTAAGTCTATAAAAGGAGATCCTAGGTTATACTTTCATGTACGTGTCAGAGAGTATTGTTAAGACCTTGTGTTAGAGATACTTAGAAGATTATGTATATGGTAAGTAGCACGCGGAATTTACTACCTTGTGTTAAAGCACTTAGAAGATTATGTGTATGGTGAATTGTATGGAACAGTGAAAGTATGAACACAATTGTTTAACAAACCAAATAGCTTCAATATTAATACGAGTGATCTAAGATTATCACTAGGGTTTTACAACCTTGAAGCTTTCACAATAATACGTTTATGAGAGATACTGAAAACCTAACCTAGGATCTCCTTTTATAGAACAAGGAGTCCTTTACAAGTAAACTAACATTCGTATCATTCTATAATTATAAGATATACTCAATATCTATTCTATATATATCCTCATACGTCTTCTTAATCTTGGTCTTCATCTTATAAGCAGTATTAACTTTCTGTACTAGCAGTTAGTATTTCTAGTGTTAATCCTCAGTAGTTGTAACTTTATACTTGGCTGTACTAACTGTTGGTTTAATTCCCAACAATCCTCCCCTAAACTTATGATTTCTCTGCAATTCATAAGTTTCTCGAATTAAACTCCAACTTTGATGATGGGAGGGGGGGGATTCTTTCAAACACATATCTTTGATTTTGAATCACATCAGTATTTTCTTCACATTCAAGCTTTGAAGAAACCATAAAAACCATAACCGCAAGCGCTCCATCACTTAGACTTCAGCATTCTTTGATTTTGAATTGATGCTGATGAAGTAAGATCTTCACAAATAAATTTCTCTGAATTTTCACTGTATGAACCTCTTTCAACTTCTCTTTATCTGCTCTGTTATCCTCCCCTGAACTCATACTCATCTTGAATCAACTGAATATCAAGATATTTGAACAAACTGAGCAATTTTCCTCCAATATGAGCAATTTTCCTCCCCTGTTTGGAAGAATCCTCATCATTACTTGAATTTGAACTTGATTCTTAACTTGAACTTAGGAAAGAACTAGAACTCAGTTTCCAATGCGATCAGACAAATTGGTACAATGTTTCATCAATTCCTTTTAGTTTCAAACTGCTCTCATCACTTCCAGGTGTGTGACCTCCTGAGAGAGGTGAATCATAGAGCATAAACGTAGTTTCAAAGCTAGTTTGAACTAGCAGTACAAACTGTTTAGCAAAAATTTTCAAGAGTAGTATATTAGAGGATCAAACAACCCTTTATCACTTGTGAGAATTGTTTTAAATACACTATGAGGATGTTAGTCATTTATAACGTGTGTATATGATACTTTGAGTGAATATGATTAAGTATGCGGAATCTAATTAACCACACTTAGAAGGATATTGGTTATTGGAAATGGAACAGTAATGCTTGTTATTGGATAATGAACACAGAAAGTATAACACCAAACGATTCAATATTATTGTGAATAATACGAGTGATCTTCACTATCACTAGGGTTACAAACCTTGAATCTATATTATAAAGAAAACTATTTTCTATTGTATTATCACAACTCTGTCACTTTCTAACTAATGACTAACTCTCTTATATATGTAATATCTACGTACGCGCACACTTGAGTATTCGATTACTTGCTAGCTTGTGTGTGTCAGTAGCTAAGATAAAACATGTATCTGTGTACATAACTTGTTGACTGAACACCTATCAAAGATATTATCTACCGTATATCTTTGACTTTTGTACATAAATATCTTTTTATACTTATCCATCCAGCAGTAGTATACGCGACACTTGTAACAATTCACATTTCAGGTTAATTTCAATTCCCGAAATTTTTACTTTTCATTTTCGCTATTCATTCACGAAATTTTTATTTCATATTCTCGTAAGATAAATTATTTCCATGACAAAATAAAAGTTTGACGCTCATCGGATCATTTTCGCAAAAGTTATTAAGAATTTATACGTTTGGTTTAAACATCGTTTAAACATCCTGCGCATAATGAAAACCAACTGCGCAAATTTTCCTCGCATCAGATTAATGTTTAGAACACTCACAATCAATTAGAGAATTTTTGATTTAAAGTTAAAATGTTACCAAATAGACCCTGTGTCTTACAAAACAGAAATTGCGTTTTAAGCACTTTTACTTATCCGCAACCTTAGCCTATACCTGCACCACATTTTCTAAAACATTTAGAAGCTTTTATATTATTGGAAAAGTCAACAAATTCTCCCCCTCCTTTGACCACAAAAATCATTCCTTGATTTTATAAGTCATTCCTTGATTTTTAACACTTCCGGTTTTACGTCTAAAGGACATTTAACACCAACCGACACTAGACTGAGCCCAGTCTAGACATTATAGGCCATTTTAATTCATTATCGTCATATTAGAAAAGTTACATTTTACTTTTCTCAATTTTACGCAACTTTCGTACGTTTTACGTATTACGCGTTTTAGACCCGCGTTTCCAGCATTATCAGCATTTATGCAACCCGATGAAACTTATCACTCATTTTATATTTTTATATGGAGTATAATGATAAGTTAAATCATTCCTACAAGTTTCATATTTTTACGATACCCGATTTTACGTTTCGTGACCTAACAACTTACCGTTAGCAATTACCGGGACCAAAACTAACTCCGTAAAAGCAAGATAATGCAAGAAACTTATCAAGCTTCTCATGAAAGCTTAATGAATCTTATCAAGGAAGGAATCAATGGCATGTGGCTTGATCCTAGCCATTGATTCCTAAGATCATTACAAGTGTAAAATTTTATTTACAAAACTATCCTAAATTTTTCCTATAAATACTAACCTAAAACTACACTAAAACTTCCACCCTCCTTTCTTATAAACCTAAAGTCCTAAAGCCTAAAGGAAATTCTATTAGATTTGGTAAGAACACTCTTGTGTTCTTGAGAAGAAACTAGGTTTTGATCATGTTTTCTTCAAGTTTTCAAGAAAGAAACGTTATAATCTTCAAATAACTTCAAGTCTCCAAAAAGACTTTGTTATTATTTTCAAATCACTTCGGATTTCCAAAAAGGCGTCGTTATAATCTTATTATAGATTCGGGTTTTCGAAGGATTCCAAGGGAGGAATTGTTCTAGTTCTTGTTCTTAGATCCTTGAATTCCTTTCTTAAGTGAAAGCCAAAAGTTGTAAGAAAACTATCACCCACTCTTGCTCAACATCATTTATATGTTTCTTACCTTTATTTCATGCTATATATGGTCCTTATATTATGTTCATGATTTAAATACTTATGGACTTTGTTAAGTTTATTTATTGTATTTATAAACTCTTAATGTGTCATATAATCAAATAAGCAAAATATATTTTCTATCGAATACTACAACACTAGGGAGCTTTATGTGAGGGGTTTCATTTGGGTAAACGGATTGACGAGTTGCTGGATTTATGAACTAAACTGTCCTAGCTCCTCGAACGTTTGCTACATGACCTCTGAATCATGATGGCCCGAACGGTAGTACGAGATATACAAACTAAACATGTTTCATAAACCATCTTTATACAACAACCTACCTGACACACTAAGTACTACATCATGAACAATATGCAAGACATATATAGGCTCGTCTTTGTATTCTTAGACATTATTCCAAACCTAAGTCGCAACGTTCTATTGTAGGTTGCACTTAGAGGTTTCCCGGCTTATCCATCAAACTCATTAAGGCACTAAAACATCATTCAACTCACGGTGAGTTCATAGCCCCACTTCTATTACTTAATTGTTTTACAAACCCTTGGGGGGGATACATGCTATTATTAAACTGAACACATTGTTTTGAAACTGTATGCTATACCTGAATCTGTTAGTTGCACTAAGTACCGCTATTGTCAAACTTAAGTCCCTATGATCATGAACCATTAATCACGAGTGAAGTGAACGCGAATAATGTGGATAGGCCTATCGGGATTGACAAATCCCGTTTGTTAACCAAGTCCGGTAAACAAACGCACTCTATTTGAAGAACCATAGGTTTAATGACAAATTACCTATTAGGGCACTGTTACTATTATATCAATTTCTATTGACAAACTGTTAACGTTTTCGGTGGCATGAGCTTAGTGCAATAATAATTGTTTTGTTTTATAAACTATGAATGTGAGACTAATTACCTCACGTTAAGAATATTGTGTTCAACTGATTACCTAAACTCTATGAATATCACTCAACCTTTGTGTTGACCATTTTAAGCATGTATCTCAGGTGCATAATGATCAAGGATGGCACGGAGGGGCACGAACTCAATCAAGAAGGCTATAACTTATTTTATCATTCAAAACAACATCAAATGACTTTATACTGATGTATTTTGTAATCATGGAACCTTTTGGGACCTATTTTGTTAACTCTGATATATTAATTTGGATGATAATTCCTTTTTAAAATGACTTATTTAGAGATCGTTTTCTATTATTATGACTGTTGTGCCATCGAGTAACACCCAGTTTGAATTCCGCTGCATCATTGAATTGGGGGTGTTACAGATTTGTACCAGAGCCATGGTTGTAGAGAAACGGGTCTAAATGAGACCTAAACTATAACTACCTTTACAAGCAAAAACATTTTATAGCCTTCCGTTCTCCGTGCCTTCCATCCTTCAGACGATCATGGACTTGTTAGACATTGTATACTACACAAACATGTTAGCATATTGATATATGTACCCTTAGCACATTTGAGCATTTCCCGTAAGCTTTAGATTTATTCTAACATCATAATCATTATTATAGACATCATGTGCCCACTCACTTCTCCCAGTTATATTCTTGCTCCACCTAATCACTTCCCCGTTCTACCACCCTCACCCGAGCCCGGGTTTGACTTCTTATATGTCTTCGTTTCTGACGACGAAGAAGAACCTTACGAAGATTCAGCCGATGAAGAAGAGGAGGAACCACTACCGGCTGATGTTGTACCACCTTCCCCTGAGTATTTTGTATCCGATTGGGTTGAGCCACGCCCTGAAGAGGATGATAGATATGATATTGCATATGATGTAGCACCATTATCACCACCTCTCAACTCAGAAACCTCTCCTGATTCTGACTAAAAATCACATTAGACCCATATAGTAGTAGTTCCTTTGTAATCACTAATCTGAGTAGATTCAGTTAGTAAACTCTGTAAAATCCATGTAATAGCTAGCAGTTGTAAAACGTTGTAATTTCTAAACTGAAAGTATCAGTTGGAAAATTTTGAAGAAGCTTGTAATAGGTTTCGATTTTGTAAATCAATCAACGTTATATGAATAAAACTCTTGTTTTGTATTATCATGTGTTATAATCTAAACCTCCAACATAATTATTCTATCATTTCCATCAGAAATCATGCTTATTCTACCAACTCTATACTTACGACATACCTTTTATGTAATAGGATCATGGCGCCAAAGAAGAGTACACCACCAACAATGACTCAAGCCGCCATCAACAAACTAGTTAAAGATAGTGTGAAAGCCTATTTGAACTGCAGACCCACTAATTTCAAGGGTACTGAAGGAGCCGTAGGTTTGACCCGCTGGTTTGAAAAATGCGAGTCAGTATTTTCAATCAGCAAATGTGTCGAGGAGGATAAAGTTAAATTTGCCACCAGTACACTGCTGGATGAGGCATTATCATGGTGGAACTCGGTATCTCAACCAATAGGCATCGAAACTGCTTATAAGATTTCTTGGGATAATTTGAAGAACATGATGATCAAAGAATACTGCCCCCGCAGTGAAATTCAGAAGTTAGAAGTAGAATTTTGGAATCTTGTTGTTAAAGGAAATGACATCCTAACTTACAACCGTCGATTCCAAGAATTGAGGATACTATGTCCAACAATGGTTTCAACAACTGAGAAACTGTTGGAAAGATATATCTGGGGACTTCCACTAGGCATACAAGGGAACGTGACTGCATCCACTCCCAAGGCACTTGATGAAGCTATGCGATTGGCTCGCAACCTCACGAATCAAATGGTGCGAACGGGAGCTATCCAAAAGCAAAACCTCAACAACAAAACCACTACCACCAACAACTCTATGAATATTGTGTTCAACTGATTACCTAAACTCTATGAATATCACTCAACCTTTGTTTTGACCATTTTAAGCATGTATCTCAGGTGCATAATGATCAAGGATGGCACGAAAGGGCACGAACTCAATCAAGAAGGCTATAACTTATTTTATCATTCAAAACAACATCAAATGACTTTATACTGATGTATTTTGTAATCATGGAACCTTTTGGGACCTATTTTCTAAACTCTGATATATTAATTTGAATGATAATTCCTTTTTAAAATGACTCATTTAGAGATTGTTTTCTATTATTATAACTGTTGTGCCATCGAGTAACCCAGTTTGAATTTCGCTGCATCATTGAATTAGGGGTGTTACAACACTTATCCATTCAGCAGTAGTATCTTTGCGACAGTAGAATCTCCATCACTAGTAGTAGAATCAAATACACTAGCAGTAGTATTAATACACTAGCAGTAGTATCAACACTTAGTGTATTTCCTTAAGCAGTACTGACCTTGTGAACATTTAATTCCCAATACTAATCTTCAGAACATTTAACTCCTATCAATCCTCCCCTTAACTTGTGATTTATCCCTAATCATCAAGTTTCTTCTGAATTAAATGAGGATTGTGAAGATCTTTCAAACACTTCATAGTCAAATTCTTGATTTGAGCTTTCATTTGTTCTGTAAGATTAAGTATCTTTCTGACCACCTTATCTGCCATTTGTGAATCACTTTCAGCAATAAATTCTTTGTCTTTAGGTCAGGCTCCAAGCATCACCTAAAGGATGGTGCAGTTTCCTTGAATGGATAAATTATAAGAGGCAATGGTGCTGTGTATCTTGGATGCACAGTCATCTCTCAGCAAGCCAAGTAAGTGATGAACATACGTAGTGAACTGAAATTGAAACTGAAAGAATTTTCTTCATTTCAAATGCTTCATCCCTTCTGAATATATAATTCTCCAAAGTCTTGTCCAAATTTCCAATATGATCTCAAGACAGAGCTTTATCATTTTAAGTCAAAGATGTCTGAATATGAAGAAGAGAGATGAAAGATCTTATTCCTATCATCCATCATCATCTTGTATGCTCTTGTCTTTTCTTGAACTTGATCAATTTTCCTCCCCTTGAACTTGATCAATTTTCCTCCCCTGATTCATGCCATGTACCACAATATTTCCTCTCCTGTTTGGAAGATCTCTCACCATCATCTGAACTTTTTCTTTGAAAAGTTCTTGAGTTCATCTTCCATTTAGAACAGCTTATCAGACAATGTTCTACATGAAGCCATCAATTCCTTAAATTTCAAATGCTGCCCTCATCACTTCCAGGTGTGTTAACTCCTGTGAGAGGTGAATCATGGGGCAATAACTCATAATCCATTATTAGATGGGTTTCTGAGCCATTATGAATCCAAAATATTTTAAGAAACTTTTGACTTAGCAGTATGAACTTGATTTTAAAGAAAAACAATTCTGCTTACAACCATTTTTTTTTGAAGTGATTAAGTGTAGTAATAGACACTTAATCAAGATTTCGGTTTAAATTAACCTCTGGTTGTGTGAGAACCAATATGTTCAGTTATAAATAACTGCCTGTGTACAGATAAACCCATTCAAAGGGCTTTCTTGACAGGGTTTCCAGATCATGGCAATTGTTGCCTCTAACACAAGAGTTAGATTCACTTTTGCTCGCTGTTCTTTCTATCAGATGTCCTTAGACTTGCTCATTATACTAAAAAGTATAAAATGATAGAAAGTGAGTTGAGTCAGTTACTATCTGACCAACTGATCCATCAAGTCAATGTGAAACATCATAATTAGGTTTCAAGAAAGAAGTTTTAAAGAATCAATTAACTTAGGTGTAAACCTTTGTTAATGAATTCACAAACTCTCTCCATCATGAACCTATTATGTCAGCAACTTGTATCATCATTCTGCTGCTCACATATTTCACATGAAACTTCCTTTGTGCTCAAATGTCCATACCAGAAAATGTTAGTCCAAAACCAAGAAAATAAAATGCAATGCATTTGTCTTATAGCAGTCGAATTATATGACTAACAGTATGAACAAAACATTCCAAATTTGTACTAGCAGTACAAACTTTTCAATAACAGTACCAATTAATGTTAGGAACACGTTTTTATTCATATTTCAAGTCTTGTACATTTCCGATAATTATGTTGCTCATATTAGGACTTTATGTTAGTAATCATAGCCCGTTCCATTAAAAGTCCATGGGCCGGCTAATTATGTGTAAAACATTCTAGAAGATCACCCCATGTGCTTACCCTAATTCGTTGCCTATAAATAGAAGGCATGGGGTGCTTAGTTTGTTGTTGGTTTTCATTTCTAGTGCGTAAGCTCTGTCAAAGTGTTTAGTGAAATGATAATCTTCCGTCTTTGTTTCTATTAATCTCTTTTCTATATTATTGTATTTCATTCCTTGATTAATCTCTTGTTACGTAGCATATTAGTAGTTGTATTCGTGGTTTAGTGTGTGGTTTACGTATTAAAGAGGACCTACAAGTGGTATCATTCGCCTAAGGATAGTTATCGTGTGTGTTTAAGAGTAGATTAAATCGTCATTAAGTTTGGTTTTTGTCATTTACGTTTGGATTTTTTTTGAGTTTTTGTTCGAAGTTGTTTTAAAAAACAAGGGTTCTAATCATTGTTAGTTGTAGATCTTCACAAAAATCTTTGTTTTTCACCTTAAAAGTTGCAAAAATCTTCGTATTTACGTAGCTTTAATCATTAAAAACCATCATTATCGACTAATCATCATCGTGGAAAATTCTAGACGAAATTCGGAAAAAGTCGGTGAAAAGAGGGTTTTTCGGAATTGGTGAAAAGAGGGTTTTTCGGAATTGGCGAAAAGAGGGTTTCTCGCAATTGACAGTGTTTCTCGCAAATCACAAGAATCTTCGGAATTGGTACTCAGTATTTTTCTAGCTTGTATAATTTAGTGAAAATACTTCGACTTGGCTTTAATTCTCACCTCTTGTATAAGAGAGTGAGAAATTGATCGAAATTGTAATTTTGATAATCTTTCGAAATTGCTTGATCTTTCGCAATTCTAAATAATTTATCAAAATTGCCTTTTCATATCGCAATTCAGATAATTTTTTCGCAATTGCTAAGTTCTTTCGCAAATTAGATAGTTTATCGCAATTATCAATTTTCTTTCGCAAATTTTTGAAGTTTCAGAATTCTTTGTTATTTCGCAATTGGAAGTTTCTCTCGCAATGGGATGTTTCTTTCGCTATTCGCAGAATCTTTCTCAATTGGCAGTGTGAACAGTGTTTTTCGCAATTGGAGTGAACAGTATCATTTCTTCGAAATTGGACAAAAATCTCAATTAACCAAAACCAAACCTCATAACTCATAACACACATCTTAATTATCTTAACGATAAAAAAAAACACAAGAATGTCTCAACCACCACATTACAATTACTACTTAAATCAGCAACAACAATATCCAACGCAACCATTTCATCCGCAACAACAACAATTTCATCCTCAATATCAACAACAACATGCTTTTGTGCAACAACATTAGTTTTTCCCTCAACAATCAGTACCTCAGCAACAAATCATTCCACAAACTCAAATGCAGATGCAAAACTACCAACCTTCATCAAGAGAACCTCATTGGTTTACAAAAATGTGTGAAGCTATCAGTAGTCAGCAATCCAGGCATGAAGCAGGATCGTTTGAAACTCCACCAATGCTGACTCCGGGAAACTATATGCAATGGTCTAGCCAGTTTCTTTGATTTGTGGAACTAAGGAAACCTCCTTGTAGGATCGTGCCTTCCTGATAGATCTTTGAGCTTGGTAGACTATCTATGTAATCACAAATAGCCTAAGAGAATCTCTATGAATGAAACTTATGCTTAGGCGGAATCTAAACACAAGAGTTAAGAAGAAAACAAACTATAAAACGTTGATCCTCTATGGATCTTTTATTTACTAAAGATATTAAGAATTCGTTTAAAGGCTTACAAAACTCAATGCCGCATGTTTCTTTTATACTACAAGAAACCCTAATGCTGCATCACTAAGAAAACGTGTAAAGAGATACACACTATCTCTTCCTAAAATAACTCTAACAAACTTTCTACGGATTACCTGCAGCAATGACAACTAACAGCAGGAACAACCTACACTACCAGCAGGAACCAACACCAGCAGGAACTACATACCTGCCAGCAGGAACCGCTATAACTAACAGCAGGAATGAAAATAAAATATTATTCTAATAATTCCTAACAATCCTCCCCTAAACTTGAATTTGACTTCGTTAACTTCAAGTTTCCAGATAGATCTTTGACGTCCAGGGATAGAGGATTGAACCAGCAGCATCAGAAAGTAACCAGCAACAACACCATCTTTAAGCACAAGCTTCCAGCAGCAACATATGTGGATCAGCAGCAACAGGAACATCTTCAATTCATAATCTGGTTACCCCTGATATGCAATGCACTTGAACTTCACAACAACAATGACATATTGTACATCAAAACATTTAAGTTTCATACTATTCTCATCACATCAGGTGTGTAAACTCCTGTGAGAGGTGAATCATTGAAAATTAATGGATTTGATGTCTCTTTACCAATAGCCATCACTATTGGAGTAGCCAATGTTTAGGTGTGTGAGACCATGGGACATTGATAACCATATGATTTTTAGTAAATCATCAACTATAAACGGATTTGAGTTGTCTTTACCTGTAGCCGTTTGCTCAGGACTAGCCAATTCTTTGGTTGAAGATAACCTTGGTGAATTGATTACCAAATATGGTTTTCCACTGCCTTTACCACAAGCCATACACTTGTGGGCTAGCCAATTCTTTGGAAACCCCAAATGGAGTAAAATCCATGATGAATTGAAAACCATTTCAACTCTCAGTAATGAAACATAGGTGAGTTGAGAACCTTATAGTTTTGAGCAAACTAGTACAGCTATCAACGGATTTGATGATCACACCAGAGCCGTACCCTCATGGTGAGTCAACTCTTTCTTGTCTGCTAGACATGGTGAGATGATTACCATTTGAGGTGTGGTTAAAAACCAACACTGTAACTGCACAAAAGTTAGTAAACAAGATACAAGGATTTTTTTTTTTTTTTTTTTTTTTTTTTAATCTAGAAAGAAAATAAAGGAAACATAAAGAAAAGAAAGAAAGAAAACAAACAAATGAAAATGAAAAAATATACAACAATACCATCAAGAATCAGAAGCCTGAGCAGCAGCAAGTTGAGTTCTGATAAACCCAACCAATTGCCCAGCAGTAGTCAAATCATTCCCTACCACAGTCTTGCCAATCACCAACTTATGCCTCAGCATCCTCTCCATTAGTTGAACTGAGAGGGGATAAGACACATCCACAAACATGTGAAATACTCTCCCATCCATAGTTTCCAAGACATGAACATTTGAAGGTGTATACAACCTCCAACTCCTCACCTGCCAATTCAGTTGATTATCCCAAACAGAATAAGCAACCCCTTCTTCCAGAGAATCCATCAACACTTTCAAATCACCCCAAAGAATAAGTCAAATTCCAGTAGCATCATGTGATACATAATACTGATCCACCATGCCATAGAGGTAACTCAGGTCTTGCCTATCCACCAAATGCTGAATTTCCCGAAGAAAGGTAAAATATTTAGTGACATTATCAACTCTGTACAAAGCATGGAGTTCTCCTTGAGGCAAACTAAGAACTTCCCAACCAGCAATAGCAGCCCAAGGAAGAGGAGAATCTTCATCAGGTTCACTCTCTGAATCAAAGTGAATTAATTCCTGATCATCCAACTCTGTAAGTGGCCTAGAAGCACGCCTTTTAGCTCTACTCTTCTTTCTTGTGCCAGGAGTAGATGAAGATGTTGTACCAGTAGTATCATCAGGATAGGATGAAGAATGTGGTATCTCAGGAGAAATGGGTTGTGGAACATGATCAACTATGGCAGAAGGATTGGATGGGTTGGCATCAGCAGGAATAGTATTGGTAGCCTCAGCAGAAGCATCAGCAGAAGGAATAAAAGTAGCAGCAACCTTGGGTGTTGAATCCTGTGATTGATCAATATCAACATCCTGCATTGTTGCAGCAGAAGACTTAAGCCTTTTGGAAGAAGGTTCTTCCAAAGCAGGTTTGGGTCTGGGTGCAATCTTTGCCATAATCTTGTTATAGTACCACATGAGTTCTTCATCAGAAAGGCTCTTAACTTGTGCCATATTCCATGCAGTAGTGAAGAGAGCAGAACTCTGGTTCTTGACAACTTGTCTCATATAAGCTCTCTGTTGTGCCTGTGAAAGAGGCTTATCCCTCTTCTCCTTTGCTAACCTCTCAGCAATAGCTTGCCTTTTCTTCCTCATTAAAGCAACCATTTTAGCAGGAAAGTCATCATCTGTCACATCAACCCCTAAGAGATCTTTGGAAAGATCATGATTAGCAGCTACTTGAGTCTGAACATGCATCCAATCTGCCTCAGAGAAGTTGAAAGAAGCAGCATCCACCTCTTGCTGTCTTTGAGGAGGTAAAGTGGTAGAAAAGGGCACTTGTGGCCTTGCCATGGCTGCATCAATGTCTGCTTGGACCTTCTGTGCCATTTCATCTCCTATCCTTTCATCCTCAAGATTCTTGAACAAGCGTGCTTGAGCAGCCTTCTCTTGATCAGATACAAGACCCCCAAGTTCATCCCCTAGTGGGGCCTTACCTTTGTCAGACTGCTCGGGAACAGAAGAAACACAAGTAGTACCAGCAGAACTTAGAGCAGGAACACCATCAGTGGCAATGGTATCGCCACCAGCAGCAATAGAGGTACCACCAGTAGGAATACTAGAAGGTTCAGGAGCAGCAGAAACATCCACATTACCAGCAGAATGAAATGCACTATCTGCAGGAACAGCTCGAGCACCAGAACTATGAGCAGCAGGAATGAATGCACAACCAGTAACAACACCAGAACCACCAGCAACATTGGATTGAGACTTCTCAAATGCTGACATTCCTGAAGGCCGCTTGATTCTTCTCCTTGTGTAAGCTTGAGTCGTGGTTGGTGTTGGATGCTCAGATATAACCCCCTCAGTGGTTGCACTAGCAACAGAAGCAGAAGCCAATACATTGAGCCCATCGAATTCCATATCAGCCTGATCATCTTCAGACTCAGAGTACACAACCCTTCTTTTCTTTTGTAGATGTTGAGCTTCCAAAGAGTTAATTCTTTCAATTAGCTTTTGGATAGTCCCACCAAAAGTTTCTTTTGTGTCCTTGAGCTCCTTTTCCAAAGTATCCACCTTCTCACTAAGATTCTTTTTGGTGTCCTTAAGTTCATATTCCAATGCTTCAGCTTTCTTCATATACCTGTCAAGTAAATTTGGACATAGAAGTGAGATCAGCAGGATCCTCAGCTCCACCAGCAGGAATGCCTGAGGTGTTAGGAGCCTCATTGGATCTGGGTGGAGAAGCATGAAAATCTCCACCAATATGGGTGTCAAAATCAAAAGGCTGCCTAGTAGGACTAGGAGTTGAAAGCCTTGAAAAAGAGGATGTTTCAAAGGTAGGCTCAACAGTGGTGGTTGCAGGCTCAACACTTGGTTCAACAGCAGAACTAGAAGGGATATCAGATGCATTTGGCCTAGGGGATGATGGTGTGGTAAGTCTAGAAGATGATGGTGGTGTTTGTTCAGCTGCAACTGATGCACTTGCAACAACAGCATCAGATGCCTCAACACCAGCTGCAACTGATGCATCTGCACCAGCAGCATCAACTGTTGGTGGAATATTATCACCACCAGCAGCATCTGCACTAGCAGCAACATTGACATTGGGCAACATAGCAGGTAACAAAGGCAACTGATCTCCTGCAAAATTCATTCTCATTGTGGCAAAAAGCTTGCCAGTCATCCTACCTATGATTCTTGGTGTGGGGTCAGTGGTCTGTATACCTAAGACAATTTGCAAAAATCTAGGGTACATCAGGAATTGTGTTTACCATGAGCTATGTTCCCAACCATCCCATCAAAAATATACTTAGACCAATTATATATCCTCCCAGTAGACAAACAGATAAGACCAGAGGCAATAGGACTTGAGAATTGGTCCCAACCTCCTGTCTTAATACTAATGCATTGCAGAAGAGTGTGAATCAGAAACCTCCATTGAGGAGAAAACTTATTCTTATAAAAAGTAAAGGTACCAGTGATAGGATATCCAATAGCTCCCATTCCTTCCAAAATCTCTTGCTCAGTGAGGTTATACAACCCTTCCTCATCATTTAGTTGAAGATGAGTTCGAATGGACCCCTCAGTGATGATGACTTCATTCCCATCAACTATAGCAACTATCTCCTGTGGCCGACCCACAACTGTGCGTACAGCAGCAGTGGCCCAAAATTGCCTCACCAAAGAGTCATATACCACTACTGGACAATGAGTCAACGCAAACCGAATAGAGGACCCATTTAGGAAGGTGAGTACCTCATCATATCCTGTACTTCTTTTAGAAATTTCAAGATGTGCCACTTTGTTGTGATCTTCTTTGAACTGTAAGGCCGCCATAGTGATGAATCAATGTAAGATTTGGGTGAATGAAATGGGTGTTAGAGGAAACTGATGATTTGAGGTGTGGTATGAACAATTTAGGTCAGTTATATGATTACCAAATTTAGCAAATTAAATTGCAAGAATCGCGCTCTATCCCAAAATAAAAACCCCAATTATAATGATACCAGCAGCAATCACTGGTCAACCAGCTGGAATGGATGGTCAACCAGCAGGAATGAAGTGGTTTTGACCAATAGTCAAAATTATGCACTGGATCCGATCAATTCCTCAATCGCCACGATAATGAAACCCAAATCTTCAATACCAGCAGCAATCACAAGTCAACCAGCAGAAACAAAAGGTCAACCAGCAGGAACAAACTGTTGTTTGACTAAAACTCACAATTAACTCCAGAACGTCAAATCCTTAATTAACTTCACTCTTGAAAGAAATTTATTTCAAAACCAACCCAACATTCATGATCCTTAATTCGCCATTGTCTATAAAAGGCCTTGAGTAATCAACTTCACACATCACAAACTTGACCCCCTAAATCAAACAATTCACACCCAATGAGTTTCCCCAAACAAGACATTGTAGATATCTCCTCTGATTCGTCATCCGAATCATCAGGGTGGGTGAATTATTTCCCACCCAGCTCCTCCAACCAGACCAGCACAACCAATAAAGGCAAAGCAAAGGTTGAGAAAGATTCCTCTGAAGACCTTCCAACTCCTCCATCTTCTGAATCCTCAGATGATGAGCCCTCATCCTGGCCAAAGTCTCTGACCTACTATCAAGGTTCTTGGGAAATAGATCCACCACATCATCCACTTTCAGCCATGCTGACACAAGAGATGGAGAAGGCTGTGGCAGCCATGAGCCAAATTCCAGTTCCTTCAAAAAATCAGCCACTCCCACAGCCAAGGCAACAGGTGCTGGGTCTTGTGTGCAAGAGACTAAGTGAGGCCATTGAAGGAAGAGGAATCCACAAAACCATGCCAGATGTCAAGGGCAAGGGTAAAGGAAAGCTGGAGTAGGTGGCTGGCTGGGTGGTTGTCTGGGTCTGAGGAGTAGGTTGTTTGGTTGTTTAGGTTGTTATCTGATGGTATTTGCTGTTTGACTGTTGTTATCTCATATGGTTTGATCGATCTTGTAATCCCAACTAATGAATAAAATGTTACTTTTCCTTGTTTTCATGAGATTGTTGACTTAAAACCTGCAAAATGATTAGAAGATACACAATACACAGAATATACAAAAATTAAAAACAAAAGTTAGTAAATACACAAAATACAAGCATAAGCCTCCCCTCAATCTTAGCAAGAACTAAACCAAGGAGACTGATATGATCCATTATAATTCCTGGATCCCTGTCTCAAATAATGCCCATTGTGACTCCAAGTACCATCTGTAGAGTACTTAACATTAGATTGCCATCTTGTTCCCCCCAAATTACAAACAGGCCAATAGTCATACTGAAAGTAAGTGTTGGTAGGTCTGTTAATGTGTCTAGCAGCATTCCTTTTCCAACCAGCAGAATTGGTTCTACCAGCAGAACTGGTTCTACCAGCTGGAACTGGCTTACCAGCAGGAATAGCTGCGGGTCTAAAAGGCCCACCAGCAGCAACAGGTTTAGGCACATATGGGGGTATCTTTTCAACATTTCTCCACATAGGTCTAGTCTGTCTTTGTCTGACACACACACCCATTTTATTCTCATAGAAATCACAGTCCTTGATGAGGTGAGAAAGACTACCACACACAAAACAAGATTTCTTCTTAATAGACTTCTTCATCACATGACCTCCAAAATCAGAGACAAAATTGTTTTTATCAGAACACAAAGAGTTGTATTGAAGAGAAGATGTCTTAGCAATAGGTTCAGGTGCAACTCTTGAGTATAAATCATGTGATTTGGGTGTTGCATACTTTTCACTTGAATCACATGAGGTATAGTCTGAGGACTTAGATTCAGAGGACTTGTCACTTTCAGAACAAGAGACAAAGTCATCAGATTCATTGTATGAAGTAGGCAAGTCATTGGACTTTTTGCCATAGGACAGGTGTGATTCATCTAAGTCTATGTCAAGGTCTGAGTGGATAGGGATAGGTTTAAACACTCCTCTTATAGGAGGAGGAACAACATGCATATCTCCTTCTTTTACATACTTTACAGGAATTTGATAATTAACCTCCTTAGGGGTAGGGTCAAACCATTTTGGCTCAATAGTGTCATCAGTTTTATGATACCCCAAACCTTTCTTATACTTTACAGACTGGGTGCTATTATTTATCTTATCTACAAGTTTAGATGATTCTTTCAAAGAATTACACTTAGTCTCCTCACTTTCTAACTTAGCCAGCAATTCCTGTTTTTCTAAAATCACCTTAGCATGTTCTCTCTCAGAATGTTTTAACTCATTAGTGGTGATTTGTAAATCTCTTTCCAAAACCCTAATTTTCTCTTCATATGCTATCTGATTTGCTTGGTACCAAGCTTTTTGCTTTTCTAAAGTTTTAACAGCCTTTTCATAAGCTTGAACTTTAACAAACAATTCTTTATATTCAGGCTCTATTTCATCAAACTCTTTCTTAAGGTTGGAGTACATTCAATGACAACCAAAAGGACACTTTTGTACCTGAGATGAACATCCCATCAAGGAAAATTCTTCCACCTCATCCTTTGCTTCATTAACCATACTGTGAGTTTGATTGACACATTCTTCATCAGATTTAACATGTCCTGTCCAGTCTCTCATCGAGTCAAAAGGTAGCAAGGCTCTAATCTTCATGGCAAATGTCTCAAATTCATCTGTTCTGGATGAAGTCATTGAATAAGGGTCTAAGAGATCAGTTAGAAAAGTTTTCTTCTTCGACAGAGATCCTCACCAGGCTCTGATACCACTCGTAGGATCGTGCCTTCCTGATAGATCTTTGAGCTTGGTAGACTGTCTATGTAATCACAAACAGCCTAAGAGAACCTCTATGAATGAAACTTATGCTTAGGTGGAATCTAAACACAAGAGTTAAGAAGAAAACAAACAATAAAACATTGTTCCTCTATGGATCTTTTATTTACTAAAGATATTAAGAATTCGTTTAAAGGCTTACAAAACTCAATGCCACATGTTTCTTTTATACTACAAGAAACGCTAATGCTGTATCACTAAGAAAACATGTAAAGAGATACACACTATCTCTTCCTAAAATAACTCTAACAAACTTTCTACGGATTACCCGCAGCAATGACAACTAACAGCAGGAACAACCTACACTACCAGCATGAACCAACACCAGCATGAACTACATACCTGCCAGCAGGAACTGCTATAACTAATAGCAGGAATGAAAATAAAATATTATTCTAATAATTCCTAACACTCATGGTCAATATCTCAAAAAGGTCATAATGGAAGGACCTTATCCACTTCCTTCAACATTGGTTCCGGGTGATCCAACTGCTATACCTCCACGAGATGACACTACGATTCCCATTCCGGTATCTCAATATTCCACTGAACAAACTCTTCAACAAGAAGCCAATGAGATGGCCATGGCTTACATACTTCAGGGAATTCCTAACACAATCTTCAGAAGTATTGATGCTCAGAAAACAGCCAAGGACATGTGGGAGCATGTACATCTTCTTATGGAAGGCACAGAATTGAACCAAGAGGATTTGGAATCGAAACTCTACATGGAATACACTAACTTCATGATTGAACCTGGGGAATCTTTGGAATCATACTATCACCGCTTCACCAATATCATCAATGATCTGGAACGTCACAACATTCCTCTACCAAAGATTGCTATCAATTCAAAGTTTCTCGGTTGTCTTGGACCAGACTGGCAGAAATATGTAACATTTGTCAGACAAGCCAAAAAGATCAATCAAGTAACCTATGGTCTGTTGTATGATTATCTCAAGCAACACCAATCTGAGGTAGACAAGGACATTGCAGCAAGATGAGGTTACTCACCAGCACCAACTCCAAACTCTCTTGCTCTGATAGCTCAGTCACACTTTCCACCCTCAAGTCAAGAATTTGTTCCACCACCGTCTCAACCAAGTTTCCAACCACAACCAAACAATCAGATTGTTCCTTATGAAGCACCATCTCAGAATTCTGATAACCAACTGGTTCCATACAACAATACCGAATCCATGTTCTATTCCAATGCTGATTATGATGAAGAAGACGATGTGTTCAACTCTCTCAATGAAGGATTTGCATTAACTGCAAGAGCATTCAACAAGTTCTCTAACAAGTCAAACAACCGTCTTCGTTCTTCATCAAACACCAGGAACCAAGCAGTCGTCAATGATGGTCGAGTTGAGATTCAGAATCGGTCTTCTGGCAGATTTGGGTCAGGAAATATGGGAAATTATGGTACAAGGTTTAACTCAGGGGGACAAAGGTTCAACACAGCTGGGGGCAGTGGAAATAATCTGGGGAATGCACAAAGGGGAATTCAGAATGTTGGCACTAACAGAAGAGGAATTGCAAATACGTCAATCACTTGTTACAATTGTGGAGGCAGTGGTCATATGGCAAATGCTTGCCCTAAGCCTAGGACTCATGGTAGTGCATTTCATAAAGAAGCTCTTCTAATGGCTCTCAAAGATGAAAAGGCTGTAGGAATGTTGACTCAGAACGAGCAAAGCTTTATGGCTAACGCCTATTCCGATGATGATATGGAAGACTTGGAGGCAAATGCTGCAGTGATGCTCATGGCCAACATGCAGGAAATTAATGTCAACGAGACAGGCCCGGTATATGATACCGATGGCTTATCTTAGGTACTTGAATCAGAATGCCTTATACATGAGATTGCTTCATCATCTACATCTTCATCTTCACAAGAAAATCTTGTTCAAAATGATTCATCATTCTCGTCTCAAGAAGATGATCAAATAAACACTGTTGTTTCATTCGATGATGATAACACCAATGTCTCATTTGATGATCCTATTGATGATGATAATCATGATCACCTTGAACAAGATGATCTTATGCCTGATCAAGATCCAGAGCTTATGACCTTATTGCTGACCACCCAAACACAATTGAATGCAAAAAAGTCACAGATTGACAAATGCAATGAGATTAACCAGAACTTAAAAGCTAAAATTGCATTGTTAACAAAGGATAATGAGTGCTATAAAACACAACTTTCAAGTTATGAAAAACAAGAACAACGCGAGAAAGGCTTTGACGTTGCATTCCAAAAGACATACGTTTAGGTAAAGGATTTAGAGCATCAAGTTCGTGAGCTAACAGTTTCCAAAGCTGATTTGCTTTCTCAAAAAGAAAAGGAGCAATTTGAATTCAAAAAACAAATTGATACTTTAAATTCTGAGTTGTTAAAAGCTCAATCTGAGTTTTCAACATCTCAGAAGGATCTTCTTGATGAAAAGCAAGCCACTAGGAAACGAGTTGACTCATATCTTGAGGAGATTGTGGACTTGGAATCCAAGCTCAAAGAATTTCAGAATGTTGTATATAAAACGGGTAATTCAGTGACACAAATTCAAAGACTAACTGTGAAATCGATTCCTAAAGGTTTTGGTTTTGCACTTGGAAGTGACCAACCACGTTTTTTACACAAAGCACTCAAAGATAATCCTAAGTTATACAATGCAGAATTTCTGTTTGATGATACTTTTCAACGTACTGTTGTGTATAGTAATGATGAAGAAACTGAATATCTTGAAAATAAGATTGAGAGTCGATCAAAGTCAGAAAACAAATTTTCAAGAGTTCCATATGATTATTCAGCAAGACCTCACATCAGTAAATCTTTTGTTCCTCCAAAGGACAAACCAGAACAAATACTGTCTTTAACTGAAAAACGTCCCTCTTCTGAAGTTGCTACTGTTACCACTCCTGTTACACAAATCAATGCTCCAAACGATACTGTAGATCCACAAATGCCTCAACAATGTCGGATTCTTCGATATTTTAAGACATTTATGGATGACATTAAACTTTTGGAACAAGTGATAGAATTTAATTCTGAAATCAAAATCTCTTCTTTATTTTCTCCTGCTGAGAAAGAAAAGAGAGAAATTTTTCAGAATCAATTCTTACCACATGTTAAACACCTGAGACTTTGTGCAACAATGTGGGAACAGGAACTACAGACTGAAGTTGGATCAATGATGAGTATTTTTAAAGCTAAAGATGACAAAACTGCAAAACAAAAGTGTCAAAAGAAAGCTTTAGAAAAAGAGGTTGATCGACTCTTGGAACGTGTTCTGTGTGATGATGTGATTTCTGTGATTATGAATTCTATTTTTGAATCTTATCATACAATGCTTGTTGATGATCATGCTGTGAATGTTGAAATGTTGCAAATTGAGATTGATAATTTGGTAAAAGAGAATGAGAGTCTTAGACAGATCAACTTTGATGTGGAAGATAACTGTGAAAAAGAAATTTTCAAACTTAACAAACGACTGGAATGGTGTCAAACTCAAAGTGTTGAATTTGAGTTAAAATATAAAAATCTAAAAGAGTCTTTGTCTTTTCAAAACAGTCATGCTTCAGAAAGTCAAAATAAAAATGAAATTGATGTTTTGCGAAATAAACTGTTTAAATATGAGAAAGACATAGATGAAGTTTCTCAAAACAGAAATGACACTGTCCGGTTAAACATAATTTTGGATTCAAAAAATCAAGAACTCCAACACATCATTGTTGATTTGAAAAAGAAACTCAGAGTTTTAGAAAAAGGAAAAGCTGTGATTGCCCCAGGAATGTACTCAATAGACAAGCCAACTAAGCAAGCATCAGATCAAACCACTAATGTGGATACTTCCACTTCCACAGGACTAGGAAACACCTCTAAGGCTAGCAGATCAGGAAACACCAAGAGACCAAGGAAGTTTAGTATCTGACGCCCTAAGAGTGGACTATCTATGTAAAACCCTAAAATCTAAAATATGTAAAAAGACCAAAATGCCCCTACAACTTTGAAATTTAATTAAGTTTATATAAGTGCCAAATTAAATCACAAAACCTATGTAACTAAACCATATATGATGTGAAATAAATTTTAGGCAACCATTTAACATTGTACACGTCTAAAAATTTGTCATGACACTTTGAGAAATATGCATGAACCAAAAACCATTTAAGTTAATTTAATTATATTTAAAATACATTTAAAATCAAGATAATTAGGGAGATAACAAATCAAATCATATCAATTGACTTACCATTATTGTGTACCGAAATTTCTGCCATTTCCCCCCCCCCCCCCATACTCGGCCAAAATCATCCCATATAATTTCTTCCCATTTATTTTCCATTTAACCTAGCCGAAAATACTAAAACCCTAACAAGAATTCCCTTACATCTCACCCGAATTTCTGGACCCTCAAGATCATTTTTCCTGTGTTCCTTATCATCCATAGAAGCCAAGAAAAATAAGTTTGGAGGTGTACATTGGCTGGTTCGATCCTAGGGAATTTCCTTTTGTCGCGAGTACACAAACAAGGTATAATTTGTTTTGATCAATTCGACACTCATAAAATTCTTTTGTTATTTTTCCCATGTCCCTCACATCATTCATGATCTGAGAAAAATAGATTTGGGGTCGTGCCTTGCTCGATTCGCTTGTGGAGAATTTATTTTCCATTCGTGAGGTATATTTCCAAATAATTCATTCGAGCCCTATAAAATTCGTTTAGCTTTTTTCTCAAACTCCTTATAATGTATATACTCTGTGAAAAATGGATACAAGGTTGTGGGATCGTTCGTGAGCTCTTGGGGATTTTGTGGAGTCGCGTGTGCATTCGGAAAGCAATAATTCGTTACGATCATTCTACACGTCCTATCTTTGGTTCGGTATTTTTCCTGTGTTTCTTACATCATATGAACCTCAAATAAAATGTTATAATCGAACCATGCATGATCTATAATTAATTTGTGAATTTAATCTTTAAAACGTAATAAAACCCTAAATAATTGTATACGAATTTTCATGGCTTGAAATCTATTTTATTTAGACTCTATATAATACATATGATCTGGGAAAAATGTTAATTCGAATTATGGGAGCCTATATGAGTCGTGGTAAAATTAACTTGAAATCGGATTTATAAAATAAAAAGAAAAGAAATAAAATAAAAAAGGATAAAATTAGGGTTAGGGTTTTCTTGTTGAAATCTGACCATTTAGTACTTTTTAAGGTTGTTATGATGATTGCATAATGATGGGACATCTAGGGTTTATTATAAATAAATAATATGTTATACGATTTGTGTATTTAAATAGTTAAGGGTGTGTTTTGTAAATTATGAAACTTGTGGGGTATTTTTAGAATGTTATTAAGATCTGTACTAAAGTATAAAAATTATAAGTTGAGGGTCTCATGTGTAAATTTTGTATTTAAAAGGTTTATTTTGATTAATTATATATATATAAAATCGATTTATAAATTAAATGAAAGAGAGGGACTAAAAATGTAATTTCTGGAAACTTAGGGTTGATTTGAGTAATAAATTATATTCAGGGGGTAATGTGTAATTTTGGTAATTAAATGGCTTAATATGTAATTATTAATAATTAAAGGTTGAAATTGTAAATTAAAGGGTTAAATATGTAACTTTGATAACTTAAGGGACTTAATGTGTAAATTGTGAATATTTAAAGGTGTGTTCGTATAACATGTTGAAATAAGTGTACATTGTGTAAAAGTGGGAAATTAAGGGTTTATTGTGTAATTCTAAATACCATAAGGTTCAAAATGTAATTTATGTAAATACAAGGGTATAAATTGTAAATTGTGTAAATCTAAGGGACTAAATGAGTAATTCTGGATAACTTAAGATTTGAATAAGTTAATTATGATATTTTTACTTTAAACCTCCATCTTTGGTATATTTACACTTCAAACCCTAGAATATGAAAACTTGTCATATTTAACCCTAAACTTTTGTGACTTGTTAAAATACACCCTAAAGCCATAATATGATTCAATAATGACTTAACCTAAATGAGAATATGGAAATCTTACTAATTATGGAAACTTTCTAAATAAAGAAACTTACTAAAAATGGAAAGTTACTTAAAATGGAAAGGTTTGTAATTCTTTGCTACCCCTCTAGGTGTGAAGAAGGAGAGGGCCTGATTCTATCTTATTCATTTTGGTTTGTGCTTTGCTTTGGAATAAGGTACAGATATTCTGCTCTTTGTATAAGGAGCCTTCGGCCTCTTACTTTGATTCGTATTAGGGTTTCCTAAGCCATTGCTATGTTCCCTACACTGTGATATGAACCTTTGATATTTGAACCTTTGACATGTGAACCTTTGATATGAACCTTGAGATTTGGACTATGATTATGACCTTGTGAACCATTGCTTTGATATGAACCTTTGACCCTTAACCCCAGTTTGATACCCGAGCCAAATGTGTTTCCTAGCCATGAAGGTAACATGGCCGTGTCTGTGATGCACCACTGACATGACTCGTGTGTGGTTCGAGTGATTAGCCACACCGTCCCCATTGTGACTTGTGAAATGCATGCTATTATTATTATTATGGCCAATGTGATTTGTGGGGGGCGTATGGATGCATCCTAGGTACGTTGTGATATGTGATATGTGATATGATATGTGCTATGTGGTGACTGATGATGGGTGCAATCCACGTCTTTCACAAAATGTGGGAGCTGATCACTCCATTGGATACATGAGGACACCCCTCATATTATCTGGTTACTAAGAGGTATCCCCTCTAGATTATGCAGGCTTATGTGATGTGATATATGTGGGCTCGTGGTGGATGACTGTCCTAAACCTTACTCTTTATTTCCTTTTCCTATATCTCATTCATTATGATATGTCTGTTCATTTCCATTTGATTTTGTTTCCGTTTATTATATATCTGTTCACTGGGCTTTTTAAGCTCAGCCGCATTTCTTTTCCTGCGGCAGGTTTTAGTAGGAAGCCAGGAGCTTGGGTTTGCTTTGGGATGAGAGATTAGCTTATGAAGACGATAACTTAGTTTTAGTATTCATTTATGTATGACTACGTAGATTTGGAATATTTTCCTTTGTAACATTGTAAACCATTCATATTATGTAAGTCGTATGTTATGCTTGCCTTTGATATGTTACCATTTACGTGACACTTCTACCCTTGCCGGGTTGGGGTGTTACAATCTAAGACTGAAGAAGTAGTAGTTAATGTTAGCAGTTTGAATAAAAAGCATGATATGTCAGAAGTAGAATCACACTTGTCTAAGTCTAGTTCTATAGATGATGTAATGAATCCTAAATCGTTGAATGTTATGAATGATACTATGGTTGATGCTAGTTGTGTATTTTGTCATGCTAGTATATTATCTGGAAATCATGAGAAATGTGTTGCTAAAACTCTGTTGAATCATAAAAAGAAACGATCAAGTGGCATTTCCTCTAGGCCCACTACTGCTGCCAAGTCCATATTAGGAAAACCACCACTAGTAGTTTCTGAAGAATCAGTTGACAAACCCATAGTTGCATCTAAGACAAACAAATCACCAAGTGCATTAATTAGGAGAATGGCTGAGACTAGTTGGACGTGGCAGCGTTGGTTACATAAAACACATAGCTTTAAATGGGTACCAAAAATGATTAACTTATGTGTTACTAACCTAACGGAATCCACTGGTACCAAACTTGTCTCTGTATCAACTTCTGGTGATGCAGGTGATCCAAATTGTTCTCTGGATTGTTGATAGCGGCTGTTCCCGACATATGACCGGCAATCTCAAGCTTCTTGTAAACTTTGTTGCAAAGTTCATTAGAACGGTCAGATTCGGGAATGATCACTTCGCTGCTATTATGGGTTATGGAGACTATGTAAATGGGAACATCGAAATTAGCAGGGTTTATTACGTTAAAGGCCTAGGTCACAATCTCTTCTCAGTAGGACAATTTTGTGATGGTGATTTGGAGGTAGCATTCAGAGAGAAAACTTGTTTTATTCGGGATCTTCAAGGAAGTGATCTGATGAAAGAAAAACGTGGCACCAGTCTATATACCATTTCTTTTGAAGGCATGACAGCTTCCTCTCCCATATGCTTACTTTCAAAGGCACATCCCACAAAGGCCTGGCTATGGCACAAATGAATGTCTCATTTGAACTTCAAGACGATGACCGATCTTGCTAGGAAAAAGTTGGTCGACGGTCTTCCCAAATTCAGATATGCCAAAGATCACTTGTGTCCTACTTGCAAACAAGGAAAGATTCATCGTGCCAACTTTCCTCTAAAAGCATATCACAGCACAGATCATGTTCTACAACTGCTTCATATGGATTTGTGTGGTCCTATGCGTGTTCAAACCATCAATGGGAAATGGTAAATCTTGGTAATAGTGGATGATTACTCGAGGTGGACTTGGGTCTACTTTCTTCGTACCAAAGACCAAGCCCCTTCGATGATCATTACTTTTCTCACGAAGATTCAAGTTCAGGTTCGTAACACCATCAGAATCATCAGAACAGACAATGGTACTGAATTCAAGAATCAAACTCTTCGGGAGTTCACTGAGAAAAATGGTATTGTTCATCAAACGTCAATTGCTCACACCCCTGAACAAAATGGAGTAGTCGAAAGACGCAACCGTACGTTAGTGGAGGCAGCAAGAACTATGTTGATTAATGCCCAATTACCAGACTACCTATGGGCTGAAGCTGTCTCAACTGCTTGTTATACCCAGAACCGATGCATGATCACCAAACGCCATGACAAAACACCATATGAGCTTATCCATGGTCGAAAACCAAATATCAATTACTTTCATGTCTTTGGAGCTCTCTGTTATCCAAAGAATGATCGTGATGATCTTGGTAAACTGAAAGCCAAAGCAGACATAGGAGTATTCGTTGGCTATTGTGAGAATTCAAAAGGATTCAGAATTTGGAATCGTCATACTCGGGAAATTCAAGAGACAATCCATGCTAATTTTGATGAGCTCACGGATATGGCTTCTGAGCAAAACAGCTTAGAACCCGCACACAACCGTCTAAATTTTCCTGAATCTTCAGCTGAACCATTACCGTTCAACAGAAAGGATATAGAAGACTTGTTTGCTCCTCTGTTCGATGACTCTCTAGTTAATCGTGCCTCTACTGTATCCACCAATTCCGCTGCTCAAACCGTAAACAATCAAGCACCTGATACACCTGCAACCACTTCCACAGTAGTTGCTGACGACGCACCTCAACCAGAACCATCATCGTCAGTAGATCAAACACCTTCAACTTCTACACCTTTAGTTGAAGATTCCCCCCACCGCAATTCTGTTGAAGTACCCACACCATCAGGTTATGACGGAGATGCATTCTGTAATCCATTTGCACCTGCACCAACCATTCTTGATATTGCAGAATCTTCTTCACGCAATTTGGAACCGTCAAACCTGCACCACAGTTATCAACACTATCCATCCACTCATAAATGGACAAAGGATCATCAATTAGTAAACATCATTGGTAATCCAGAAAAACCAGTCATGACAAGACAAAGACTCCACACAGACGGTGAAACCTGCATTTATGCACTCACTGTTTGTTAAGCCGAACCCACAAAAATCAAGGAAGCCCTCACTTATGACAACTGGATTGAATCCATGCAAGAGGAGTTGGAACACTTCAAGCGGTTAGAAGTTTGGGAACTGGTAGAGAGACCAGATGGGGTTTATGTCATTGGATTGAAGTGGATCTAGAAAAACAAGTTAGATGCAGATGGTGCTGTGATTCGTAACAAGTCCCGCCTGGTCGCCAAAGGATTCAGTCAACAAGAGGGAATCGACTTTGAAGAATCATTTGCTCCAGTCGCAAGGCTTGAGGCTGTTCGCATGTTCCTAGCTTACGCGGCTCACAAGAACATTACTGTCTACCAAATGGATGTGAAGACTGCATTTCTCAACGGCCAACTCTGGGAAGAGGTGTACGTTTCTCAACCAGAAGGCTTCGTGGACCAAGAACATCCGAATCACGTATATCGGCTAAAGAAAGCCCTTTACGGCCTTAAAAAAGCCCCAAGGGCATGGTACGACACGTTATCTGCTTTCTTACTTGCAAACCATTTTACTAAAGGAACTGTGGACCCGACTTTGTTTATACAAAAACACGGGGAGGACATTCTCATCGTATAAATTTATGTCGATGATATAATTTTTGGATCAACACATAAAAAATATTCAAATGCTTTTGCAAAACTGATGAAAAATAACTTTGAGATGTCCATGATGGGTGAACTGAAGTTCTTATTAGGACTACAAGTTCATCAATCACCCCGTGGTATATTCCTTAGTCAGTCCAAGTATGCTCAGGAAATCCTGAAAAAGCATGGTATGACCAGCTGTGACACCTATAATACACCTATGTCCTCCTCATCCCCGAAGCTAGATGCTGACATAAATGGGACACCCATTGATCCTACAAAATATCGTAGCATCATTAGGTCAATCATGTATCTCACAGCTAGCAGACCGGATGTTGTATTTGCCACGTATCTATGCTCCCGATATCAGTCAAGACCAACTGAGCGGCATTTGTCAGCCATTAAAAGAATCCTTAGATACATAAAGGGAACCATTAATTTGGGGATCTGGTATCCAAAGGATTCTGGCTTTGAACTTGTAGCTTTTTCAGACGCTGACCATGCAGGGTGTTTAGACACGCAAAAAGTACATCTGGAGGAGTACAGTTTTTGGGTGACAAGCTCATCTCTTGGCAGTCAAAGAAACAAGATTGCACATCACTGTTGTCAACAGAATCTGAATATGTAGCCATGTCTGCCTGCTGTGCTCAAGTCATTTGGATGCGATCACAACTGATGGACTACGGATACGTACTCAACAAGATTCCTATGTATTGCGACTCCAAGAGTGCCATTGCCATTTCATGCAACTCCGTGCAGCATTCCAAGTCCAAGCATATTGATCTCCGATACCATTTCATCAAGGAGCACGTGGAGAAGGGTACTGTTGAACTGTATTTTGTGGGTACTGAACACCAATTGGTGGATCTGTTCACAAAAGCCTTGCCTCATGCAAGATTTATGGATTTGGTTCACCGGATTGGTATGAGATGTTTGACTCCGAGTGATTTGGAAAATTTTCTCAAAAACAATTAAATGAGTCAAACATCTAAACTATCTATGTAAATATCTATTAAGAAAAAAAAATGCAAGTACAATCCTTATGAACACTTGGTTCATTTTCTTAACCATCATTAATTGTTTTCGAACAAGTGTTGAGGGGGAGACATAAAATTTTTCAAAATTTTCAAATCTGTACTTGCATGGTTTCTGAAAATTGTTGCTTCTAAAATGATATGATGGTGATAATCTAGGATTTAGTGCTATGTGCCAAATGTGTTACATGAAAATACTTAAGTGGTTAGGATCTTAATTCCAAAAACATAAGGTTTAGGGACTATTGGTGTTAAAGTGACAAAAGATTAAATTCAAATAAAAGAAGAATATATCACTGCAGTTAATACGCTCAACCACTTCTCTGACATAATCACCATACGCAGTAAATACTATCACCAAACCAATCAACGGCCCACATTCAATCTGCAAATCGATTAAAGATTCATCAAAAGTGTGAGTGTTTTAACGATTATAACATAATCTTAAGCAATGGTTTATAGGATTTTACAATCAAACGGTTGAATCTGTCAGAAATAATTGTTTTAGATCTAGGGTTTGCGTAAAATTGGGGAAACTCAATTTTAAGTGTTTGTGATGTGTTTATTGGTACGGTTATGCTTAGAATATGATTGTAAACCATGTATTCATGCTTAATTGAACCCAGATACTTGTAATTTGAATGTTCTTGATTTAGGGTTTTAGCGTACGAATTGGGAAAAATCATTTGCAAGTGTTGTAGTGTAATTAATGTGTTCCAGTGTTGTTGTTATGCCTTGAATTGAGTAAATGTTGCCTTGGATTGAACCCAGAAACATCAGATATGCTTAATTGATTTTAAGGGTTTATGAAGAACACGAGTGCACGTTCAGTTTGATTCTTAGGATTGTATGGTTAAAAGTTGTTATAACTTGGTCAGAATGCTTAGAAACATCATAGGATTCTATTGTATCAAGCATGATAACAAAAACTCAAGTGAAAATAAAATGCGAAAAATCTGCTGAGTCGTACGTCTTCAAAGAGTATCGAAATTTCTTGTATAAGAAATTTTCGAAATTGCTTTCGCAATTGTCAAATTCTTTCGCAATTGATCATTTCTTTCGCAAATGACAAGTTCTTTCGCATTTGACAAACTGTTTCGCAATTGCCTAATTCTTTTGCAATTGATCATTTCTTTCGCAATTGACATATTCTTTCGCAATTGTCAATTACTTTCGAAATTATCAGATTCTAAAGAATTTTTCAATTCTATTAAGTTGTGTCAAATGATATAGAAATTTTTCATTTCTAAAGAAATGATCATGTTCCAACTTGTGTCATAAATTTGAAATATCATGCTAAGTTAAGGATCTCATGTGAATCATTAAGTTTTAACTAATGCTAACCCACATGTATCTTGCAAATTGGTGTCAAATGATGTCTCAGATTATTCACAATGTCTGCACCAGTACAACAACCACTACCCATGATCTCTAAGGAAGAACTGTTTCCTCAAGGTTACAAGGCTAAGTATGGAAACAACAATGCAAGAGTGGTGTTTGAAAACATCAAATGTGCTGAGACAAGCTGCCAAATAGCCATTGAAATTCTCAGAAGACATGAATGCAATAACATCTTGGAAAATTCAGATAATGTCCCAGAATTGTACATTCATCAAATGTGGAGGACCATTGATCTCGATGACTACAACAGATATTTCACATGCACTCTGGACAGAAAACCAGTCAAAGTCACACCAATACACCTACGCAAAGCCTTATCCCTACCAGATCCACCTGAAACATCAAACAAATTTTGGCCTGTACCATCTGAACAAGATATCCTCAAATTTCTTCTCGACATTGGTTATGATGAGAATCCCGATCTTCCACTCACAACAATTTCAAGCATCAATGCTAAACCAATTCCACAACCGTGGAGAGCCATTTACTACATTTTGGTTCGCTCGGTTTCAGGAAGAGATAGCGGGCATGAGCACCCAAGACTTTCACATATTCAACTCTTCTGGGGAATAGTTAACAAGAAAAATCTGGACTATGCTGCACTCATATGGGAAGATCTTGTGTTTCAGATAAGAGGCTGTAAGAAACCAGTAACAAGAATTCCATTCGTCCGTTACACAAAGATGCTGATCAGCTATCTCATTGAAAAGAACTCCGACATCTCTCCTCGACCTGAAGATAGGGAACTTCATGTGATAAGGATGGACAAGCCTATCAAGTCAGTCTATTTTCCTAAAGATAGTACTCACAAGCAAGGGTCAAGACTACCGGAAGAATTGTTGACCGAGTAAATCAAGGAGACTAAAGCCTACAGAGACTATGACTATGCATACAGCAAAGGCCAGGTCGGGTTCTCTAAGCATCGTGAAGGAACGGGTTCTACAAAAAATCGTTCTAAAAGCAGTAGGACTGGGAGTGCCTCTAGTGCTTCAAAACAACCACACAAACATCCAAGAACACTCAAAAGAAGAGTGCCAACTCAACCAAAACCCAGAGTGGAAGAAGTTGGGATACATGAGGAAAAGGAAACTGACTCAGATGAAACAAAATCAGAGGAAGAAGTAACAGTTAAAATGACTGATGCAGAAATTGAACTTCAACATGATATCGATATTCTTAATGCCACAAAGGCCAGTATGAAGTCAACAAAGGAGGATGAAGCGAGAAGGGAAAAATTGGTATTAGAAAAGATGAGGGAGATGGAAGAAAAGAAAGGAGCAGGAGGATCTGGAACTGCACAAGAAGCCACTCTGACTCACACTGATCCGGTTAATCAACCCGGAGGGTCTGGAGTAGTTACATCCACAGTTCAGCCTGACACGGTTAATCAACCCGAGATGGCTGAATCTGTTATTTCTCAACCACCAAGCTTAGATAATCAACCCGACTTGGAAGCTCAAACGTCAGAAAAGGAGAAAGATCAAGAGAGTAACATAGTTTTAACCGATATAGAAATTTCAGATTCCATGTTTAACAATGACCAGGAGGAGGAACAACACCATAATGATGATATGGACTGGAATATAGAAGAAGAACAGGAAATATTTGGAGAGAAAACTAATGACGATGCAAAGAAACTTGAGGCTGAGCATGCAGCAGCATTAAAGCAAAAGGAAGAAGACGAAAAAGCAACTAAAGAAGCCGATAGCTACATTCGCTCACCATCAGTCCCTCCATCTGACTTTGCTATGGTAGTTCATGTACCTCAACAAGAGCAGAAATCTAACCCTGTTCAATCTTCTTCCATATCATCACCAAAACCTACAACACCTCCTGAGTCACCTCCTTCGAATCCAAAACCTCCATCTTCATCTCCTAAGGACTCTACTCATACCAACTCACAATCATCAATCCCTTCACTCACTCCATCCCCCTCAAGATCACCATCACCAAAAGCCAAAGCAACAGTATCTGAACAAATCAAATCAGCCATAAAAGGTAAGTATGTGAGAAAAATAGCTCGAGTGACTAGAATAGAGGTTGTCTCACCTGCTGCAAAGAAACTCAAGAAAGCAGTTAAACTCGCCCAAGCCAAGAAAGTTAGCCAAACGAGTGCACAACTGGCTGAGATGCAAACCTTAGTCAAGAATTTGTCTCAACAAATGGGAGAGCTACAGCAGACAAAGCTGAAAATGGATGAGTTTCTAGCTTATGATGTAGGCGATAAAGTCAAAGCCAACACGTGACATTACGTCAAGAATTTTCTGCCAGATCTTCAGGAAAATATTGAAGCTCACATCAACACAAAAGTAGATGAGAAGGTTAAAGATCTAGCACTCCAACAGAAACATCTTCTTGAATGCTCTGTTGAAGAACTTCAAGACGCCCTCCTCACCAAATTGCTTGCACAATCCACCATCAGCTACACTGAAATTCCCCTCATGGATGCTATTCGAGCCAACATGGAATCATGTAAGACTGCAGCTGATAAAGGCAAATGTAAACGTGATAATGATGACCAAGATCCAGACACCACAACAAAGAAACAAAGGCCTGGTGGCGGATCTAGAATTCACATTACAGAGCCCACCGGAACAACTACAACATCCTCTCAACCTCCAAAGAATCCAGAATCTGATCCGACAGCAACAGAGCATCATTATGAGCACTTCCCCACAGAAAACGTAGATTTTCAACCATAAGAGGATCAGCCACAATCACCACCACCATCACCACCAAAATCAAAACCTTCAAGCAGCAAGAAAACCTCCAAAGAACCAGCTGTTGTCACATGGCTTGATGAAGATGAAGATGTGAATGGAAATGAATGGTTTGATCAACTTGCCAGTGCTCAGATCCAAGACGACGAAGCTTCTAAAGTTGAAGACAGTACGTTTGAATTTACACACAAAATCAAACATACTCTAAATGTGAAGAAAATGACAAAGAGAGAACTTTGTAGGATCAAAAATGATGCCCTCATTCTTCTTAAAGACAAATCTGCAAATGCAGCTGAGCTGGAGTAACATCTTGAAACATTGCTCGCGCAATGTCAAGTGAGTTTGACTGGACGAATCCAGACATACTCAAGGTGGGTGGCCGTGACAACAAAAACCGTCTGTACATCACAGACTGGACTAAGCCACTACCCGTGATTAGAAAACCTCATGGAACTTCAGAAATCCCCTTCCAGTTCTTTTTCAACAACGATCTTGAACTACTCATGCATGGAGCATCGAGCAAAATGAAGTATGCAACTTCAATTACCTTCACTCCTGCAGCAAGTTACCAAAATCCTGCCATTGAGGAAGCTGCAATTCACCAGAAGATCTTCATCAAACAACAAGTGATCTATGATCGTGATGCTGAATTAGGAATCCATCACTGGTATGATAAAAGGAAGAACTGGTACAAGTATAAACTTAGCCAGAAGTCTCGTGAACAAGTCTACAGTGACCTCAGGATCATGGCAGTGATTAGTGTTTCAGGATCGAAGAAGTATGATTACACATTCTTATCTGAGATCACCGTCAGACGACATGACAACCAGCTCTACTCGTTCTCAGAAGCAGATTTTCCTGACTTGAGTCTCAATGATATTGAAGACTTGTACCTCATCAAAATACAAGGAAAACTGCAACATCTCTCTACCGATCTTCAGTATGCTTTTAGTGCAGCTATCTGCCACTTCATCCGAAGAATGATAATCAAAGAACGAGTAGAAGATCATCAGTTAGGAGTGGAAAGTTATCAGCAGAAGTTGAATCTCGTTGAGCCCATAATGTTCTTGGAAAACAACCGCGATGCTCAATATACCATGAAGAAACACCCAGTCTTTTGGTTCTTCTACAGAAGTGCAACACATACAACCCGTTTCATGTCATTTCACGAGATTCGTAAATTCTGTGATGATACGCTAAAAAATGTTAGAGATGGGTTAGTTCTTAGAGTTCGGGATCATGAGTTGAAAAAGTCAACAAGGTGGACACATAATGAGCTCAAACAAGTGATGCAGTTCATCTTGAAGATTGAAAGAAGGTTGTACCGTAGGGATCAGATTAGGAGACTAGAGAGTTATGTTGGCGGTCGTCCACCATTTCCTATCAGACTATATCAAAGGACGGACCCAGGATTCACAAAGTTTAGCAAAGGAGGTTGATGTAAGCACTTGAGTTCATAATTCATCAAATCTTATTTCACTATTCTTACCATATGCCTGTGACATTACGGCTTGTGTACACTTAACAGTGCACAACCCGGACCCTAAAGAAAGGACCCTGAGGTACGCTTCAGTGCCTCAATCCTGATCAAAGGAGCGAAAGCTTCTTTCTTATGAAGCAGAATTAAACCAGAATGTTTTCTAAGTTTTCAAACATTCTGCTCATAAGGACAAGTATTCCCTCATCAAGGGGGAGTATTTGAAAAAATAATCTTTGTTCATAAAAACAAATGTTCTTGATCCGCCAGAGCCGGAGGGATCTACCCAAGGACAATTCCCATAGTTTAGAACTAGAAAGTCCTAGTTATGATACAAAAAAGGAGAAAATGAATGAAAGGAGAAAGAAGGGGTTGAAGAATTAAAAAGAAAAGCAAAGAAAAGGGTGAAAAGAAATAGCCCTCCATTTGTTCAACCTTAGGGCAGACACCGGGTTCAATACATAATCTACTGGTTGACTGAGCATCACCGGTATTGAAGACAAAAGACGTCATGGACCCAGTGACGCACTGCACTAAACCTTCTAAGCCACTCAAGTGTCTCTCAAAAGACATTTGTTTCATTCACACGGAGAACCCTTCATAACCTATCGACCTCTCATTACGAGAGTGTTGATATTGAAAAGGAGGCAATCTGCTCCACACCTCCGACGACCAAACAAATGTGCACTAATTGAGTCTAGAGCCATGAGATTCATCAAAGATCTCTTAGGTACACTTAGAATTACACTGGTGTTCTACATCATGGGCATCAGTTGTAAATTAGGAAAGTGTCCTTCGCAGATCCTAGCAATCTGCCAAGAATATTCTTGAGAGAATTCACAATTGTGATTCTCAGTGATAGAATGGAAATCCTGCCAGGGTAACATCAAACAACCCTGATAGCAGGTCACTTCGGTAACTCCTTGTGGGTTACGCTTAGTGTCTGTTCCAAAACGGTCTACAGTCGTGGGGTGATCTCCAACGACTCACTGAATCGTGGGTGCACTTCGGTGTGTCCATGTTAGCCCTTTCGGGGGTATCCGGTTCAGAACGGCCTGGGTTTGGATTAGAGAAAGTCTTCACACTATGCTGTTGATGATCTCAAAGTCCAAATCTGTAAGTGTTGGTTGGTTCGTGTTGTTGCTGCTGCGGAGGATCATGAAGACCTGGGGTTCTACCACCATCAAGACTCCATCATGCTCATATCCTGAAGATTAGTTCTCACAAAGACTCAAGACAGCAAAAGTTCAAAGTTATTAAAGAAAAGTCAAAGATCAAGTATGTTAATCTTTCACAAGTCTAAGATCAAGCTTATGAAGAGAGAACTACGTGATGCATGAAGAACAAAAGTCAAAGATCATATGAGCATGATGGAAACGACGTGAAGACACCAATACTAAACACCATTGGAGGACGGCAGATCATTACCATACCACATCATATCAGATCAAGAACAAAGAACAAAGATTATCAAGACGTCAGAAGCCAAAGAAGCAAAGACGACGTCGAGCAACATTGATGTCCAAGACTTAGGGGGAGATTGTTAGGAACACGTTTTTATTCATATTTCAAGTCTTGTCCATTTCCGATAATTATGTTGCTCATATTAGGACTTTATGTTAGTAATCATAGCCCGGTCCATTAGAAGTCCATGGGCCGGCTAATTATGTGTAAAACATTCTAGAAGATCACCCCATGTGCTTACCCTAATTCGTTGCCTATAAATAGAAGGCATGGGGTGCTTAGTTTATTGTTGTTTTTCATTTCTAGTGCGTAAGCTATGTCAAAGTATTTAGTGAAATGATAATCTTCCGTCTTTCTTTCTATTAATCTCTTCTCTACATTATTGTATTTCATTCCTTGATTAATCTTTTGTTACGTAGCATATTAGTAGTTGTATTCGTGGTTTAGTGTGTGGTTTACGTATTAAAGAGGACCTACAATTAACAAAGCTAGAAGTACAAACTTAATTTATATACAAAAACACACAGTTTGAAAATATTAAGGATAAAGCATTCCAATACATGCTACCAAGTATTGAAACCTTCCAACATCAAAAGCTTTTGTGAGAAGATCTGCAAAGTTGTGATCAGAATCAATTTTAACAACTTGAACCAACTTTTTCTCATTGCAGTCTCTAATAAAATGATGTCTAATTTCAATGTGTTTTGTTTTAGAGTGTTGCACTGGATTTTTAATTATGCAAATTGTACTACTATTATCAATATATATGATAGTGTTCATGAAATTGTACCCATAGTCAAGAAGTTGATTTTGAAGCCAAAGTACTTAACCACAGCAACTTGCAGCAACTACATATTCAGCTTCAGTTGTTGAAGTAGCAACAATTGTTTGCTTCTTACACTGCCATGAAATGAGTCTACATCCAAGGAATTGACATCCTCCAGTTGTTGACTTTCTATCCAAGCTTGCACCTACATAATCACTGTCTGAATATGCTACCAAGTCAAAAGGTGATTCCCTAGAATACCAAAGACCCAACCTAGGTTGTCCCTTGAGATATCTAAAAATCCTCTTGACTGCTGTTAAGTGAGAAACCTTAGGAGTTACTTGAAATCTTGCACAAGCACAAACAGAGAACATGATATCAGGTCTTGATGATGTGAGATACATTAAAGAGCCTATCATAGATCTGTATATCTGTACATCCACATTATCTCCATCTACATCTTTAAGAAGAGGCTTCTCAGAGTCCATTGGTGTGCTTGCTACCTTGGAATCTGCAAATTGAAATTTCCTTAGAATCTCTGCAACATATTTATCTTGGCTGATAAAAATGCCTTCACTTGATTGCTTAACTTGCAGACCCAAAAAGAATATAAGTTCCCCCATGGAACTCATCTAAAACTTATCATGCATAAGTTTCTCAAACTCTAAACACATCTCCTTCCTTGTAGATCCAAAGATGATATCATCCACATACACCTGAACTAGCAAAAGATCCTTCTTGTGCTTCTTGATGAATAATGTCTGATCAATCTTGCCTCATTGAAATCCATTTTCAATTAAATAGGAAGCCAGTGTTTCATACCATGCCCTTGGTTCCTGATGAAGGCCATAAAGAGCTTTGACTACCTTGTACACCTTGTCTGGATGGTTTGGATTAATAAAACCTGGAGGTTGTGAGACGTACACCTCCTCTTCAATAGTACCATATAAGAAAGCACTCTTGACATCCATTTGATAAACAGTGAAGCCCATAAATGAAGCATAAGCTAAAAATAATCTAATGGCTTCAATTCTTGCTACTGGAGCAAAAATCTCTTCATAGTCTACCCCTTCTTCTTGTGTGTACCCTTGGGCTACAAGTCTAGCCTTGTTTCTTATCACTATGCCTCTTTCATCCCTTTTGTTCCTGAAAACCCATTTAGTACCAATTACCCTTACACCCTTGGGTAAATCTACTAGCACCCAAACCTTCTGAATTTTAAATTGGAGAAGCTCCTCTTGCATAGCTTCTACCCAGCTTGAATCATCTAAGGCTTTGAGAACATTCTTGGGTTCTGCTTGTGAGAGGAAACATACAAATAAGCAAGAGTTTGCATACTCATGCTGCTTTGATGTATAAAGAGCATCAAGAAGCCCCTGTTGGTCTGAAGACATAAGTTGCTTCCTTGTCTTCACACCAGATTGTACATCACCAATCACATTATCCAGAGAGTGGACTTTGTGAATCCTTGTGTGTGGTGTAGTAGGAACATGATAGTCAGGTGGTAAATTGTTGAAATCCACCTCATCTTGTAAGAGATCTGCTTCATTTGAGTCTGATGGGCCAGAAGTAGAAACATTTGGCCTAGCAGTAGAAACATTAAGCCTAGCAGTAGCTTGCTCTGTCTCAGCAGTACTATCATCTTTAGAACTGTTAACTGGATTCTCTTGTTCCTCAGTTCCATCTTTCTTGTTTTCACCTTCAATCCCTTCTTTAGCTTCACCAGAAGAAGGTTCATCATTTATTGAAGTTGAATCTACACTTGTCCATATTGGCATCATCACATAATCTTGATCTTTTTCTTTTCCCAAACCTGCTTCATTTGTTGCATCATCAGCTTCTGAACCTGAAAAATCATTAGTTTCTGCAACAACAAGCACATAATTCATTGATTGGATTAGTGTCTCAAGATCAAATAGCCATTTTGGACCTTCACCTGCAACATTGGATTTGTTCTCTAAAAATTCCACATGCAGGTTTTCCTCTACTCTCCTAGTTCTTGAGTTGTTCTCTGATACCAATTTAGAGGATCAAACAACCCTTTATCACTTGTGAGAATTGTTTTAAATACACTATGAGGATGTTAGTCCTTTATAACGTGTGTATATGATACTTTGAGTGAATATGATTAAGTATGCGGAATCTACTTAACCACGCATAGAAGGATATTGGTTATTGGAAATGGAACAGTAATGCTTGTTATTGGATAATGAACACAGAAAGTATAACACCAAACGATTCAATATTATTATGAATAATACGAGTGATCTTCACTATCACTAGGGTTACAAACCTTGAATCTCTATTACAAAGAAAACTATTTTCTATTATATTATCACAACTCTGTCACTTTCTAACTAATGGCTAACTCTTTTATATACGTAATATCTAAGTACATGCACACTTGAGTATTCGACTACTTGCTAGTTTGTGTGTGTCAGTAGCTAAGATACAACATGTATCTGTGTACACAACTTGTTGACTGAACACCTAGCAAAGATATTATCTACCGTATATCTTTGACTTTTATACGCAAATATCTTTTTATACTTATCTATCAAGAAGTAGTATACGCGACACTTATCCATTCAGTAGTAGTATCCTTGGGGCAGTAGAATCTCTATCACTAGCAGTAGAATCAAATACACTAGCAGTAGTATCAACACTTAGTGTATTTCCTTAAGCAATACTAATCTTCAGAACATTTAATTCCCAACAGTATAAACTCAATGTGGACTTTAAAACATTTGTGCCACTTATAGTTTTTAGCAAACTATCAGCTATCAATGGATTTGATGTGTCTTTACCAAGAGCCATTTGCTTTGGACTAGCCACCTCTTTGCTGTGAAGTATGGTGAGTTGATACCATATAGTTATTGGTAAACTATAAACCATAAACAGATTTGAGAAGTCTTTACCAGAAGCCGTTTGCTCTGAACTAGTTGGTTCTTGATTTGGTTTAGACATGGTGAACCAATTACCATTTGTTGTGTGCTAAGGTAACACACTTAAAACTCCAAAGCACCATACTTTCCAAAAATACTTAAATTACAAACTCCAAGCAATTTGCTTATTCAACCTGCAATAGTTAGTCCAAAACCAAAGAAAACTAAAGACATTTTCTTTTTGACAGTTATCAAAATTGACTAACAAATGTATATAAGCAGTACCAAAATTGAACAAATAGTACAAACTATACAAAGCAGTTTCATCAGACACAACTAGCAGTACAAAATCCTTTTATGGCAAAAAACACTTAGACATTGAACTTTTAAGGGTTAAGCATTCCAATACCTGTAACCAAGTACTGAAACCTCCCCACATCAAAACCTTTAGTTAGTAAGTCAGCAAAGTTGTCATCAATATGAATTTTGGCAACTTGAACTAACTTCTTTTCATGACAATCTCTTATAAAGTGATGTCTAATTTCAATGTATTTAGTTTTTGAATGTTGAACTGGATTTTTAATTATGCACATTGTACTGCTATTGTCTATGAAAATTATTGTGTTCAAGAAATTATACCCATAATCAAGTAACTGATTCTGAATCCAAAGAACCTGAGCACAACAACTAGCAGCAGCCACATATTCAGCTTCAGTTGTAGAAGTGGCCACCATAGTTTGCTTTTTGCACTGCCATGAGATAAGTCTGCATCCCAGAAACTGACAACCACCAGTTGTAGATTTTATATCCATACTAGCACTAGCATAATCACTGTCTGAATATGCTACCAAATCAAATGGAGAGTCTTTAGGATACCACAAACCTAAGTTTGGTTGACCTTTAAGATACCTAAATATTCTCTTCACTGCTGTCAAATGAGACACCCTGGGATTCACTTGAAATCTTGCACAAGCACATACTGCAAACATAATATGAGGTCTGGATGATGTGAGATACATCAAAGATCCAATCATAGACCTATATGTATGTACATCCACAGCTTCACCACTTTGATCTTTCAAAAGTAAATGTGTCTCCTTATCAGCAGCTGTGCTAGCAACTTTAGCATCTGTGAATTGAAACTTCCTCAATATGTCAGCTACATATTTATCTTGAGAGATAAATATTCCTTCTGGTTTCTGCTGTACTTGAAGTCCTAGAAAGAAAGTAAGCTCACCCATAGAGCTCATCTGGAACTAATCCTTCATTAACTTTTCAAACTCTTTGCACATCTCCTTCTTGGTAGAACCAAAGATGATATCATCTACATATACTTGAACCAGTAAGATATCACCATTGTTCTTCTTGATAAAAAGATTCTGATCAATTTTGCCTCTATGGAACCCATTCTTCAATAGATAGCTAGCCAGAGTTCCATACCAAGCTCTTGGAGCTTGATGCAAGCCATAGAGAGCTTTCACCACCTTGTATACTTTGTCAGGATGATCAAGATCAATGAAAACTGGAGGTTGAGAAACATAAACCTCCTCATCAATAGTGCCATATAGGAAAGCACTCTTTACATCCATCTGGTAGACCATGAAACCCATAAATGAAGTATAAGCTAGAAAAAGCCTTATTGCCTCAATTCTTGCAACAGGAGCAAAAACCTCCTCATAATCAATTCCCTCTTCCTGAGTATAGCCTTGAGCCACAAGCCTTGCCTTGTTCTTTATCACTATACCCCTTTCATCTTTCTTGTTTCTGAATAACCACTTAGTACCAATAACCCTCATGCCCTTTGGTAGATCAACCAGAACCCAAACTTTCTGAATCTTGAATTGAAGCAGTTCTTCTTGCATTGCTTCAACCCAACTTGAGTCCTCCAATGCCTTGAGCACATTCTTTGGTTCTATCTATTATAGGAAGCACACAAACAAACATTAATTCTCATCTTCATGGTGTTTTTCTTCATACACAACACTGAGAAAACCATGATGATCTGGATCTTGTGTCTGTCTTCTAGTTTTCACACCAGATTGTACATCTCCAATCACATTGGTAAGTGGATGATTCCTGTGAACTGTAGTATGGGGAGTAGAAGGAACTTCATAGTTGATTGGCATGTTGTGCAAACCAGCCCCAAATATATCAAAAGAATCCATTTGTGGAGCAGTAGTATAACTTGAACTAGCAGTATGATTATGTTGCCCAGCAGTAGAATCTTCTGGCTCAGCAGTACTAACTTCATTAGGCTTAGCAGTACTAACTCCATTTGTACTGCTTTCAGGAACTTCTGTTTCTTTACCATCTTTTCAATTGTTTTCACTAGGATTCTTCTCTTTATCAGTATCACTTGATGATGCAACATCATCATTCTTTAAAGAAGAACCATACAATGGATTGTCTTCCAAAATAGGCATCAAGATATGATCTTCATCAGAATCTTCTGAACCTGCATTATCATTAGTATTTGTACCTGTAACAGGTACATAATTCATAGATTCTGAAAGCCCATCAATATCAAAAATCCAATCTGGACCACTAGCTGCAACATTTGGTATATTCTCTTGAAACTCAATGTGCAGATTTTCCTCTACATGTCTGGTGCTCTTATTATACACCCTAAAAGCTTTACTATGAAAAGAATAACCAACAAAGAAACCCTCATCAGATTTCCCATCAAACTTCCCTAATTGGTCTTTGGTATTGAGAATAGTGACATGGCAACCAAAAGGTCTCCTAAAGCTTAAGGCAGGGGTTCTACCTCTGAAAAGTTCATAAGCAGTCTTATTATGAGGTTGCACTACTAAAACCCTATTCTGAACATAACAAGTAGTACTAACTCCTTCAGCCTAAAATGAAATAGGTAACTTAGAGTTAGCTAACATTGTCCTAGCAGCCTCTATTAGTGTCCTATTCTTTCTTTCAGCTACTCCATTTTGCTGTGGGGTTCTAGCTACACTAAATTCTCTTTTAATACCCTTTTCTTTGCAAAACTCATCCATAACTCTATTTTTAAATTCTGTACCATTATCACATCTGATTATTTTTACCATCTTATCAGCTAAGTTTTCTACCTCAATTATAAAGTACTTAAGGATCTCACTAGTTTCATCCTTAGTTCTCAAAAAGAAAACCCATGTAAACCTGGAATAATCATTAGTAACGACAAGACAATATCTTTTATGATTCAAGCTATTAACAGAAGTAGGACCAAACAAGTCCATATGAAGCATGTATAAAGCTTGAGAATTAGAATTATGAACCTTGGCTTTACAAGAGGCTCTGTGTTGCTTACCTTAAGGCAAGAAACACAGGTTTGCTCATTTTGAAAAAAAATTATTGGGTAAACCTCTTACCAAACCATATTTAGCAATCTTATTAATGGTTTTGAAATTTACATGACCAAGCCTTCTATGCCACAACATTGACTCATCCAATGTAGCTTTGCAACAAGGCAAGTAAGACATTCTTTAGGAACAAGCTTATTCATCTCAACACTGTATGTGTTACCCTTTCTAGGGATTTTAAGAAATACCTGACTTTCATTAGGTAGCTTAAACTCAGGAGAAAGAATAAGGCAGTCAGTATCAGTTAAAAGAACCTTGTTCTGTTTGTCACAAATTTGTGACACACTAAAAAGGTTGTACTTAAGCTCTAGTACAAAATACACATTTTCAAAGTCAAGATTACCAGTTTTAATAATACCTTTACCAGTAATCCTACCACCAACACCACCTCCAAAGATAACAGGTCATCCATCCAGAGCTGTAAAATCTGAAAGGTATGACATGTTACCAGCCATGTGCCTTGATCATCCACTATCTGAGAATCCTCTATCTTCTCCATCATTTTGTAGGATGTTCCTGCACACAAAATAAAGGAATTAGTTCCTTTTGGGGACCCAAGCCATCACTGACTTGGATCTGCCTCGTGTATCAATATAATTATATCTATTGAAAGTCATTGATGCACCATTGGGTTTGGTAGGTTTCCATACCCAACGTGCTGAGGCCTTCACAACATTGCCCCATAGACCCTTAACAACATTCATATGCCTAGCAGTAGGAATTGCTGGCCTAGCAGTAGAAACTGCTGGCCTAGCAGTAGGAACTGCTGGCTTAACATGTTTGACATTAGGCATCCATTTTTTATTATACAAAGGTGTTTTCTTGAAAAAGGGCCTGTTAACTGTTTGTGCATGATTGTAATGATTCAAAAATGGTTTTGCACTTGAAACAGTTTGTTTGTAATCAAACCACTTGTTTTGTCTAGCAGTAGAAACTGATTTTATGCCAGACTTCAACATGACTGCTCTGGGTGTCATCTTAACATTAGGGTGAGTCAATCTAGTAGGACTGTTTTGATTCACTCTAGCATTTGTATTCCCATACACCCTTGAATTCCCAAAAACCTTCGTTTTCCATGGATTTGAGTCACAATATGCAGCCAAATGATCAAAACTACCACACAAAACATACTTTATTCTGCATAACAAACTCATCACCAAGTTGTTGAGATTTTAAGTTATTCCAGTTCCTTTGATTGCCCCTAGGAACTGAAGATCTATTTGTAGACCTATACATCTCAGCATATCTAACAGTATTCCTAATTGGTTTTATATTTTCATTTTTAACCACTTTAGGAACATTTTTGACTTCTAGCTTAACCTCAGACTTATTCTCAGACATCACTTCATTGGTCTTAACCTCAGACACAACTTCTTCAACTAAAGAGGTGTCACCTGCACTTTTAAAAGAATCCTCAGCGTTAACAAATTTTGTAGGAATCTCATTGGTTTTAGGACCATATCCAGGAAATTCAATATCCTTAAACTCCTCTAAGCCAGTATGAGCTAAGTCAATACCTGGAGGTACAAATATTCCTCTATTGGGGGGTGCAACTGACTTATATCCTAGACCAAATTTTGCTTTATGAACCACTTGACTCTCTATTAATTTCTGAACTCCTTTTGATGTATATTCAAGAGTGTCAACACTTAACTATATGTTTTCCTTTTCTTTCTTAAGCTTTTCTAGTTCATATGTAAGCCCACTCATCTTATCATCTCTCAGTTGTAAATCTCTTTTTAAAACAACTATATCATCTGTAAAGTTTGCTTCATTCTTTCTATAAAAAGTAAGTTGCTCTTCTAAAACAGCTATTCCTCTTTTATGATTTGAAAGACTAAAGTTTACTTCATTAAATTCTGTCCTAAGATTATCATATTGTTTCTTAGTGACTCATATTTTTCAAAGCAGGACAAGAATTAGAACACTTTTTAACCTCATGTAGCTCAGAGTCAGAGAAGGCAATCAATCCCAATTTGGCTGGTTCCTCCTCTTCTTCCATGAAGCTCCAGTCAAAGCCAGCTCCATCAACAGCTACCATTGCCTTGGAAGAAGTTTCTTCCACATTTACTGTTCTCCGGTTTCCATGATGACTTCTATACCCTTTACCCTTGTTGTCCTGTTGTCTGGGGCTTCTACATTCTCTAGCAAAGTGTCCCATCTTGTGACAATTATAACATTCCACCTTGGATTTGTCATAGCCAGCAACATCTCCTCCATTGAGAGTAAGCTTCTTTCCAGTCCTTTGAAAGTACTTCTTTGCCCTAATGCTTATCAAAGCCATTTGTCACTTCAAATCCATTGCTTCCAAGTCATCTTCATCAATTTGAAGAAGGTCTTCATTATAGATTTGAGACCCACTGGATTGCTCAGATACAAAAGCATAGATGGTTTCATCACTTAAGCTAGCAGTGATAGTTTTTGTACTAGCAGTACTAACTTTAGGGCTAGCAGTACAAACATCATGATCATCCTTAGGACTGCTATTGCTGGGGGAAGATAAAAATGCCATGTTTCCAGACTTAGAACTGGTGCTTTCTGCCTTTTTCACCTTTTGTTCAACAATCTTAAGATTGTTGTACAACTCATTAAGTGACATCTTCTCCAGTTCAGGCTTGTTGCTCCAAACAATAACATGGGTGTTCCATTCAGCAGACAAACTATTGAGAAACTTTAAGTTTAGGTCTTCTTGTGGAATTACTATCTTCAAACCAGCAAGTTGACTCACAATTCTCTATAGCCTGTTAAAGACTTGATCAAGAGTTTCAGTGCTTGTGGCACTAAAATTCTCATAGCTTTGCTTCAGCAGTGTTCTTTGTGCCTTCTTAGTGGCTTCATTACCACCAAACCTTTCTACAATTGCTGCAAAAAGTGTCTTTGCAGTCTCATAATGACTGAAGTTCAACACCTGATCATTGGGAATTGCCATGAGTAACAAACTCTTGGCTTTGAGATCATTCTTCTTCTTGATCCTCTCATCATTGGTGACTGGTTCAGTGTTGAGCTTTGTAGTTTTGGAACCATCAGCAAGTGTTTCTTCAGAAGTTGTTGGTTTAAAAGAATCACCATTAAGAATGATATCTCATAGTGCATAATCTTGCACCATGAAGTACTGCTCAATTCTGAGCCTCTAGAGATCATATTCGTTTTGTTTGAGCATTGGGAGTTTGGCAAGGATTGAGGTTTACGGAGTTTCCATGTCCATCTTCCTTGTTGAGAGAGAAAAAGTACTTCTGGATCTTCTAATTTAAAGTATCAGAACCTGGCTCTGATACCACTTGATAGAATCTAAACATAAGCCTTGTTTTAGAGATACTTTAAGTATATGCTAAGTAGCACGCGGAATTTACTACAAAGTACTTAGAAGATTATGTATATGGTGAATTGTATGGAACAGTGAAAGTATGAACACAATTGTTTAACAAACCAAATAGCTTCAATATTAATACGAGTGATCTGAGATTATCACTAGGGTTAGCTTTCACAATAATACGTATATGAGAGATACTGAAAACCTTACCTAGGATCTCCTTTTATAAAACAAGGAGTCCTTTACAAGTAAACTAACATTCGTATCATTCTATAATTATAAGATATACTCAATATCTATTCTATATATATCCTCACACGTCTTCTTAATCTCTGTCTTCATCTTATAAGCAGTATTAACTTTCTGTACTTGCAGTTAGTACTGCTAGTGTTAATCCTCAGCAGTTGTAACTTTATACCTGGCAGTACTAACTTTGGGTTTAATTCCCAACAAGATTCAAGGTCATTGTAACCCTAGAGATAGCAAGATCACTCGTATTATCATTGAATAATATTGAATCGTTTTATGTTAAACTTTTTGTGTTCATTACTCATACAAACCATTACTGTTCCATTTAACAAACAAATTTTTCTAAGTGTGAATAAGTAGATTCCACATATTTAGTTGCATAAACCCAAAGTATCTCAAACACGTTATAAAGGAGTAACATCCTAAGTGTTTTATAATCCTCTCAGTTTATGGCTATGGCGGTGTCGCAGTGATGCTTAAGCCACAAGGTGTTGATGAGTTGGTGATGGTGGTTTTTGGTAGGTTGCTTGGTGATGACAAGCTGGTGATGGAGGTGCTAGGTTGATAGGATAGGTCATGGTGGTGTCATGGTGGTGCTAGGATGCTAGTTTAACTAGATTTTAAGATTTAGGGTTTAGTTTAGGATTAGGGTTCGATTAGGGTTTAGTACTAGGATTAAGGTTTAGAGAGTAATTAGGGACTAGGTTTAAGGTTTAGGAATCATGTACTAAGTGGTTGTAACTTGTGCTAAAGAAATGGTAAGGTTTAAACATGGTTTAGGCACTTAAATAACATAATTTGGGTTCTAAGCTTAAAAGACCTGTACATTGTGCTTTAAGTAGTTGTACTAAAGTTTAGGAAGGAAAATGTAGCAAACATAACTTATACATAAGCCTTGAACACTTTCAAACTAGTTTTAACTTGAAATTAGGGTTTTTGAAATAACCATAAATGTATAGGGCTTGTTTTGGTAAAATGTTAGAAATAGTAAGTTAGATTGATAGTATACTTGATAAAATGATTTTTGTAACCTAGACTTGACATATTAGGAGGTTTACATGATGTAAACATAGAGATATTTGGCATTGGTAGTTGCGTGAGCACGTCTAGTGGGCTATGTAAGTTACTTTACATAATTGGAGTGAAATGAAGAAAAAATTTTACTCGTGAAAATGATATTTATATATCATGAGTGTGGATAACATAGATGAAATTTGTGAGTTATTACAGTCTTCCCTCCTAAAAGAGAAATCTCGTCCCGAGATTTCAGTTAGACGTAGGAGTGCGTATTGAGAATAGGTGAGGGTATTTAGCCCGAATTTGATCTTCGCGTTCCCAGGTATACTCTGGTCCTCTCTCAGAGTTCCAGCGTACCTTGACAATAGGGATACGACTTTGTTTCAGACTTTTGACCTCACGGTCCATGATTTCTACGGGTTCTTCTATGAAATTGAGCTTATCGTCAAGATGAAGATCTTTCATAGGAATGACGAGAGATTCGTCGGATAGGCATTTCGTAAGATTAGAGATGTGGAAAGTATTGTGCACATTACTGAGCTCTTTTGGAAGCTCAATTCTGTACGCCACTAGGCCAATCTGTTCAAGGATTTTAAATGGTCGAATGTATCGGGGATTAAGCTTTCCTTGCTTTCCGAAACGAAAAAAACCTTTCCGAGGTGATACTTTTAACATGACGCGATCTCCTATTTGGAATTCTAAAGGCTTTCGTCTTATATTGGCATAACTTCTTTGCCGATCTCTTGCAGCTTGCAAGCGTTAACGAATTTGAACAATTTTCTCGGTGGTTCCGTGGATTATCTCTGGTCCCGTAAGTTGTACATCTCCAACTTCGGTCCAGCATACAGGTGACCTGCACTTTCGACCATAAAGTGCTTTGAATGGAGCCGCCTTAATACTGGCATGATAACTTTTATTGTAAGAGAATTTGATCAACGGTAAGTGTCTCTCCCATCCTTTTCCGAAATCTATCACACAAGCTTGAAGAATATCTTCGAGTGTTTGGATAGTTCTTTCACTTTGACCATTGGTCTGAGGATGATATGCCGTACTCATGTCTATCTGAGTACCTAAGGCACTTTGCATTGACTGCCAGAATCTTGACGTGAAACGAGTGTCACGATCCGATATGATAGATATTGGCACTCCATGCCGGGAAACTATTTCCTTTAGGTACAACCTTGTAAGGGTTTCCATACTATCAGTTTCTCGGATAGGGATGAAATGAGCAGATTTTGTAAGACGATCGACAATGACCCAAATGATGTCATGTCCGTTCGATGTCTTAGGGAGTTTCGTAGTGAAGTCCATAGTGATTCTTTCCCACTTCCATATGGGAATTGCTGGTTGTATCAGTACACCGGATGGCTTCTGACATTCAGCCTTCACTCTGGAGCATGTTAAACACTTGCCCACATATTCAGCAATAATTGCCTTCATGTTAGGCCACCAATAGTGTTTTTTCAGATCCTGATACATCTTATCAGAACCCGGATGAATAGAGTACTTGGATTTATGGGATTCATGCATAATCGAGTTTCTCAAGTTACCAAGATGTGGTAACCAACTCCGATTCTTGATATAACGAATTCCATCAGGACGCACTTCAAAAGATTTGTCCATTCCACGTAAGTTTTCAGATTTTAGATTTTCTTCTTTGAGTGCTTCGGTTTGGGCTTTGACGATTTGTGAAGGTAAATTAGGATGAATTGTCATAACTAATGATCTGATTCAAAGTGGTTTGATTCGTTCCTTTTGGCACAAGGCATTTGCTACAACATTAGCCTTGCCAGGGTGATAACGAATCTCACAGTCATAGTCAGCGAGTAATTCAATCCAACTTCGTTGTCTCATGTTCAACTCTTTTTGATTAAGAATATGTTGTAGGCTTTTATGATCGGTGAATACCGTACATTTTGTACCATACAGATAGTGTCTCCATAATCTAAGAGCAAACATGAATGCTCCTAATTCAAGATCATGTGTGGTATAGGTTTTCTCATGAGTCTTTAGTTTTCGAGATGCATAGGCGATAACCTTTTCTCTTTGCATAAACACATATCCTAGACCTTGGTGAGAAGCATCACAGTAAACAACGAAATCGTCATGTCCTTCTGGTAATGCTAGAATTGGAGCTTCACACAACTTCTTTTTCAAGAATTTGAAAGTTGACTCTTGGTTATTTCCCCAGATAAACTCCTTGTTTTTCTGGGTTCGTTCAGTGAAAGGATTTGCAATCCTTGAAAAATTTCAATGAACCTTCGATAATAACCAGAAATCCTTGAAATTTTTCAATGAACCTTCGATAATAACCATCGAGTCCTAAGAATTGGCATATTTCCATAGGTTTAGTAGGTGATGCCCAATTCTTAACTGCTTCGATTTTGGCGGGACCAACATGAATTCCTTGATTATCAATCATGTGTCCAAGAAATTGCAGGACATTAATCCAAAAATCACACTTAGAGAACTTTGCATAAAGCTTCTCTTTCTTGAGTAATTCAAGGATTATCCTCAGATGATTGGCGTGCTCTTCCTCATTACGAGAATAGATAAGGATATCATCGATGAACATAATTACTAATTTATCCAAATATGGTTTGCACACATGGTTCATGAGGTCCATGAAAACCGCAGGTGCGTTTTTCAAACCAAATGGCATCACTTGAAATTCATAGTGTCCATATCTCGTTCTGAAAGCGGTCTTAGGAATATCTTCATCCCTCACTCTCAGTTGATGATAACCAGATCGTAAGTTAATTTTCGAGTAGACTCTCGAACCTTGAAGTTAATCGAATAAGTCATCAATCCTGGGTAATGGGTAACGATTCTTTATGGTGAGTTTATTCAACCCCCTATAATCGATACACATCCTAAAAGTTCCGTCTTTCTTCTTAACAATTAAAAAAGGAGCTCCCCAAGGTGATGTACTTGGACGAATGAAACCTCGGTCGGCTAATTCCTGGAGTTGATCAGATAGTTTCTTCATCTCCGAAGGAGCCAATTTGTAGGGTGATCGGGCTACGAGTTCCGCTCCAGGAATCAAATGGATTTGGAATTCTACTTGACGAATAGGAGGAAGGCCAGGTAGATCCTTAGGGAAAACTTCCAGAAATTCCCTAACTACATGGATATTTTCTAGTCATTTTTCGTCTGGCTTCTTCTCCATCACTTGAACTACGAAAACTTGACAACCTCGGGATATATACCGCTCAGTTTTGATACAGGAGACGAGTTTTAGTCGAGTTTTACTCTGATCTCCTCGGATGATTAAGGTTTCTCTGTTGACAGAAATATGGATGATTTTCTCGTCACAGAGAATCTTAGCATGATTCTTTGACAACCAATCCATAACAATGACCCAACGTCAGAACTACCGAGTTTGATAGGCATGAGATCGATGTGGAAAGGTTGGTTTAACAAGGTTTGGGTGCAACCCTGGATAACGGTGTTTGTACTAACTAGGTTTCCGTTGGCCATTTCTATATTGTAATAGGTATCTAAGGTAAGGGGTGGAAACCTAAGTTTAGAAGCAAGAGATATAGATACGAAGCTTTTTGAATTCGGTCCAGGTGGTTTTATAAGCCTCCTCAATTCCCATCGGTTGGGCAAATGAGTTCCACCAGGATAGAGCTTCTTCAGTAAGTATACCGGTACCAAACTTCACTTTGCAATCCTCAGTACAATTACTACGAGAGAATACTTATTCGCTTTGTTCGAACCAGCGGATTAGTCCAACAGCGCCTTTTGTACCTTTGAAATTGAAAGGTTGGCAGCTCATGAACTTTTTGTAGCTACTCTTCTTCGCTACAGGAATTTCTCTTGGCTCAGGGTTTCTATTGGCGTTATTAGTCATGTTAGCAGCTCGAGATTCTAGTGCCGTAGTCACACTATCAGCAACTAGTTTCCAGATGGCATCCTGAGTCATGGTTAGAGCAGCAGTCTTTGAGGATCTCGTGGGTGCCATTCTATCAACATTTGACAGATAGCAGAGGATAAGAAAGATATCACAAGAAGGTCATAATGAGGATTATGAAAATTCTGACATAGATATTTTATTCGATACAAGTTCTAACATTTAGAACATTGTAGGATATAACGGAAGAGTTTGATACAAGTTCTAACATTTAGAACATTGTAGGATACAACGGAAGAGTTTGATACAAGTTCTAACACTTAGAACATTGTAGGATACAATGGAAGAGTTTGAAACCTAAAACTTATGGATATTCTAATGAGTATGGGATTCATTTCTCGGGAGCTGGTTCACCTCCTAAAGGTCTCGGTATAATCCATAAGGAATTATCTAGTTTTGCAAACATATATTCATCTAAGAAATAGTCTGGTGGTGGTGTAGTTGGTCTAATCGAGGAAGAAGATCCTACGGAGGATGATGGACTAAACGGTGGAGAAGATCCTACGGATGATGATAAAGATTCAACAGAAGTTTCAGGGTCTCTAGGCAAAGTCACTTGCTTAATTTCATGGTTATGAATTGCAACCATGAGACCTAGGTATAAAGGCTCGGGATAACCGGGTGGTGTAAAATCCATGGAATTTCCTGAGTTTACGAAGATATATGAGAAATCTTAATACGGGATAGACAACTTATGAAACTAGGTATGGGAAAACTAATACTTCATTAGATCATAAACGACTTCCCCATTTATCTTACAAGGTGAAAATTTGACAAGTACTATTATTTATGTTACATATCCCGTAACTAGGTTTGGTACAAAAGCTATAAATACTTAAGGATTCTAGGCTAGTAAGTCCGGTAGTCTACTAGTCTGGGGTTGTTCATTTGTTATTCTTAAGTTCATGGATTGCTTCCAGAAGACTCCTTATATCTAATCGATGACTAACTTGGATGTCCTCAATGATCATTTCAAGAGTAGAAATCCTAACACGAGCTAGAACAACTTCATAAGCATGTCCTTCTTGTTTCTTTTGTAAGTCTGTAATTTGGGTACGAGCTTCTTCTAGTTCTATTTCTAACCTATCAAAATCTCCTTGGATGATGACTCGACCTTTTCCAAAATCATAAATCTCATCTTCTATATCCTCGATACGTTCTAGAGATAGTTATCTAAGTGATTCAAAATATCTTCTAGTTGTTCCTCATGCCTTTCTAAAGGTGTCTTATAAGAACTATTTCCGTTCTCGAATACGGGAAGAGTGGAAGGTGATAGAAAACGTATTTTCTTATGAGGTGGGGAAACTACTTCCGGAACATAGAAATCTCGTGGATCAAAAAGTGGTGATGGGGGAATTGGAGATGAAGAAGGAACGATAGGAATTTCACCATTATATGCTTGCATATAACCATTATATGTTTGCATATATGGATCACTTGGGAATGGTTCAAAAGCTAGTGAAGCTAAAAGATTATGATTTAATTCTTCCGAAGAATTAGAATCAGAATCAGAGGAATAGCTTAGTGAATCCGAGACAGATTCGGAACTATATGATGTAGAAGAGGAATTCTCATCATCGGTATCCTACAATATGATAGGGTGGGTGGAAGACATGACTGTAATAACCCGGGAGAAAATAGAATAAGGACATACATGCTTATTATAATACTAACCTATGTTGTTATTCTATATATACTATTCGGGAAACGCAGTGGCACGGAGGATATTTTAGAAAAGTATTTATAGTTTAGGTAAAAACCTTGTTCTCTATAATTGTGGCTCTGGTACCAATCTGTAACACCCCCATTTTCACAGAAAGAAGAGGAAGCTAAATCTTGGGGTATTACCTCATTGATACATCATCAGAATAATAGAAAACGACTCATAAAGAGACATTTTTAAAAATAAGTGATCATTCATGTATCCATCAGAGTTTTTACAGCAAAAATGAGACTTTTGCAAAAAGAGAGGTCCGAAAGACATGTTTTTTAAGTACAAAGATGAATGATAACAGTTTTGGACGTCTTCATGTCCAATGTCACTCCGTGCAGTAAGGCCATAAGTGCTTAGTTACCCAGGATAACATGCTTAAAGGTCAACACAAAGGTTGAGTGAAATTCATAGGTTTAGTTGGAAATAGTTTGAATACAAGTTCGTGTGGGCATCGTAGCACCCAAAGATAAAGTTATATATATTATTGAATCTAAGCTCATGACACCCCACGTTAACATGTCCAAGTCCAATGATGGCACTGCAGACCAGTCAGTGACTAGACGTAAGGTTAACTTGGCAAGGTTAACCTCTCTGTTCTCAAATATAGTGGTAATTGGAATCCGGTAGGGGCACACCAACGGGAGTTGTCAAACTCCAAATAGATCTATCCACCATATTCGTGTTCACTCGCAAGTGATTATGGTTCATGAAATTTAAGTTATAGTGGCAAAAGGTGCTACGCGTGCAATAATCAATCAGAAGAAAAATACTTGTATTCGGTTTAAAGCATGTATCCCCCTCACGGGTTTATAAAACATTTAAAGGTGAGCTATGAACTCATGGGATTTAAAAAGTGAGGCTACGAACTCACCTTAATTCAGGGAAATCTGATTGATGTCAAAAGTGACTTAGATATTAGACGGCCTACTCACGCAACCTGAGGTAGTGTATGTCTAGTCTTAGTTGGTTTGTTTATGTTTATAAACTTTGTTTTTGAAGTAAATGTTTCTTTGATTCACTAGATTTAGATATAACGTTGCACTATTCGGGCTATCATAATTCAGAGGTCATGTAGTAAATGTTTGAGGAGCCAGGGGACTTTAACTCGTAAACCCAGCAAACTCGTCGAAACGTATACCCAAATAAAACCCCTCACATGAAATTCGCTAGTAACGTGATACGTTGTTAAGTTAAAAAGATAGGTTTTCAATTTATAAAAATATTTCATTTATAACCTTATGTTTTTAAATTGGCAATATATACCTTTGACTTATAAACTTTTACAAAATTAGTCCTTTATATAATAAATATATATATATACTAACCCTTTAACTCAAAAACTTTACAAAATAGTTCCTTATACTTATAACTTCATAAAAATGACAGAAATAACCCTTATACTTAATAGTTTCCAAAAGTTACAATATATACCCCTATGCATGGAATACGTTACAAAACAAGTCCAAAAACCATGCAAAGTGTATTTTTAGAATACAAAAGGGTTTTACAGCTTATGACTTATTTGAATAAGCTAAGATAAGTAGCTTTTATGAGCTTATAGCTTATGGAAAGGTTTTATGATAAAAATATCAATTCGATTTGGTTTTAGGGTTTTAAAATGAAAACGCCTAGGTTTTATGATCAAGGCTTAAACAAGGGACTTATATCGGATCTAATAAAGCTTATAAACATTCTAAAACCATAAGAGAGCTTATTGAACGAGTGGAATGACTTACTTGACTAGAAATGGATCGAATAAGGGTTTAGGGTTTCTCGGATAGAAAATGATTCGAAGAGGGCTTCCAAGGCTTGATCTTGGCTACCAATGGCTTCTAAGGACTCTTATACTACTGCTAGGGCTGAGTGAGAGCAAAGTTTAGAGGTGGTGAGGCTGTTTGGGATGGGTTCAAATGGTTGGGAGTTCTTGGCTATTTATAGCGCTTGAAAACTTGGAGACCAAAGTTTAGGCGTGGAGTGGTGGCCAAGGGTGGAGGGGGTAACTCATGGTAGCTAGGTGATAACTAGGAGGGGCCATGGTAGTGGCTAGGGGTGGTGTGGAGTAGTGTGTGGCTATGGTGGTGTCGTGGTGATGCTTAGGCCATAAGGTGGTGACGAGTTGTTTATGGTGGTGTTTGGTAGGTTACTTGGTGATGACAAGCTGGTGATGGAGGTGCTAGGTTACTAGGATAGGTCATGGTGGTGCTAGGGTGCTAGTTTAACTAGTTTTTAAGATTTAGGGTTTAGTTTAGGATTAGGGTTCGATTAGGGTTTAGATTAGGGTTTAGTACTAGGATTAGGATTTAGTGAGTAATTAAGGACTAGGTTTAAGGTTTAGGAATTATGTACTAAGTGTTTGTAACTTATGCTAAAGAAATGGTAAGGTTTAAACATGGTTTAGGCACTTAAATAACCCAATTTGGGTTCTAAGCTTAAAAGACCTGTACATTGGGCTTTCAGTAGTTTTACTAGAGTTTAGGAAGGAAAATGTAGCTAAGATAACTGATACATAAGCCTTGAACACTTTCAACCTAGTTTTAACTTGAAATTAGGGTTTTTGAAATAACCATAAACGTATAGGGCTTGTTTTGGTAAAATTTTAGAAATAGTAAGTTAGATTGATAGTATACTTGATAAAATGATTTTTGTAACCTAGAATTGACATATTAGGAGGTTGACATGATGTAAACATAGAGATATTTGGCATTGCTAGTTGCGTGAGCACGTCTAGTGGGCTATGTAAGTTACTTTACATAGTTGGAGTGAAATGAAGCAAAAGTTTTACCCGTGAAAATGATATTTATATATCATGAGTGTGGATAACATAGATGAAATTTGTGAGTTATTACAAATCACTTTTTCTAACCGAACTAATCATTCAACATTCACACGAAAGTCTACATAATTCCAAACAAGTATCACAAATTACTCCATGACAAGTTTCATCAACAAACGTAACATTTCAGTTAACATCAATTTGTTCAACTTAATAATTAAGTAAAAGAGTTACCCAAAGTATGACTACAATTGAGCAAAAAATGTAAGAAGTTAGAGCATTCCTTAAGGCCTCGAATCGAACAATGAATCTTTCACCTCTTCCAATTAGTATCACTAACGCTTCCTTTCTTTCTTCTTAGGATCTTCTTGAGAATGGCAGAGATTTTTAGAGCTATTTTTGGCAAGTAGAAATTATGATCAAGCCCTTACGGTGTAAGGCTTAATTGTATGAGTGTGTCTGAATGTGATGATACTAGGTTCTATTTATGCTTGGATTAAGGCTAAAAAGCTATTACAAACTCCCACTAATTATAATGAAGAGGCAATGATCGGACTTGGTGATTAATGGTGATTAAAACCAAGTTTTAATGCAACTTTTCAGTTCAGGCGTGTCTCAACCTTCGGTTAGGACCTCCGACCGGCGGCTGGGATGTCTGCTCAACCTCAGGTTGAGCTATAGAACCTTGGGTTGGGAACTCAGCTTCAACCTTAGGTTCGGTGTTGGTTGGCATGCTGATTTCAACCTTGGGTTGGCACAAAACTCCATCTTTAATAATCATTTTAGGCTCTTAATCTTGACTCATTCTTCCATTGAATATCTTCATAATCTTTTATTGTACTCAGAAATAATCATAACATGAATCATTATCTTTGACAAAAATCTTTACTTGCATATTCTCTTGATTTATCGGCTTTTCTTTGTCTTTCTTGATATTTCCTTGTATATAGACCTGGATACATCTTTTATACCTTTTAAGCGTAAAATGTTCAAAAACATAACAAAATAATATGCATAAATATACAAATAACTCGACTCTAGCATATAAAAAATGAGCGTTATCAGTGAGGAAAGAAAATCACCCTCCCATCACCAAACATGTGAAGGCTATCTCTATCATCCAAGAAGGTAACAATGAAATTGAGGGACAAGCTAGTAATGTGGTGAATGATGAGGAAGTCGATGAAAGCATGATCGATGCCGATAATAATGAGTGCAATAATTTCGCTGATAATAAGTCATGTTTAGAAGAAGAGGAGGAAGCAACCCATGGGGAAATAAAAGGGTGTAGAGGGATGATTACGGAAGCACCCAAATCTTATCCAATCGAATAATACTTAAAACATGACATTAATAAGAAAACCATTAACAATCTAATAAATAACTATAGGTATAACGACTCATTGCGAAAGACCTTTAAAGGAGAAATGGATGAAGAGGTGTATGATACGTTACCCGTAGGACCTTTGTACGCAAGTCTTCTTAAAAAGAGTGTGGCTTAGAAACATGTAGTTTATGGGAATTTTGAGATACCTTGTAGCATAGGTAAATTAAAATACATGAACGCATTAGTCGATCAAGGGTCAGATGTGAACATAGTGCCTCTATCGATCTACAATAAGTTGATGAGTTATAAGCCAGCTAGTACTAACCTTAGGCTCTCCTTAGCAAACCACTCTTATGTGTACCCCATAGGAATAGCGGAGGATGTGTTAGTCAAAGTAGTGAATTATGTATACCCGGTTGACTTTGTGATTGTTCACGACGAGAAAGATGAGTATATGCCCTTAATTTTGGGAACACCATTCCTAGCTTCGGCAAGAGCAACTAATAAATGTGGTGAAGGGGTAATGAGACTTAAGGCGGGTAGGAGCAAACTTAGGATGTATGTGGTTACTAGTTACATGAGTAAGTATAAGAAAAAGAGAAAACTTGACATTGATCTAACGACACCCCGTTATCATGTTAAGCAAAAGATTCTTTCATGGGAGGCAAGAATTAAAAATCGCGAAGAACGTGAAACGAAAAGAGAATGATGGAGAAGTGATGATTTCAGGGTACAATACATGGCGGGGCATAATCATTTCTTGTATGGCCATGATAAGGATGATAGTGAGAACGTGACGGAGGATGGAGTCATGTAATAGGCCATGACTTTGAGTCTAGCTATAAGACTCATAAATAAAGAAAAGCGCTTATTGGGAGGCAACCTAAGTTTTTAATTGTTTGTTTGTGTCATATATATGTTGAATCATCATTGTTTAATTTTTCATGTTTCGAATAAATTTGTGAAAATGCTTTATTTTGTTTTTAACCTCGTCTTAATTGCATATAAGGGTGTTTTACAAAAAGATTAGTGTAGGGAGGTTTATATTTGTTTTCAAAGAATGAAATTCGAACATGAAAATTAACAATTAATGTTTAGCATATATTTTATCGTATGTGTGTATTTGTTTGAGTCAAATGCTTGTATCGAGTCACAATGAATGTTTTACAGAATTTCAAAGTTTTAATTATGGGATTTTTCCAAAGATTTTCAGGAAACAAAACATAATAATCTGTCAGTTCTATCCTGACGGCGTCAATATTAACACCTGATGGCATCAGGCACTGTAGCAGAACAATTTTCCAGATTTTTGTTTTTCTGTCAAAACTTAATTTTTGAAAATTTCCAGAATTTTTAAATTTCCAGATTTCTGTAAACATTTATTCTGGAAGTATGATATTTGTCTTGTTTTTAAGTAATTGTTTAATAAACTGAAAGAAATACTTGTGAAGGTAATTTTAGCACCAAAATTAAAAACATTTATGACATATACGAGTGAAACTTTAGTTTTAATAAGCGTCTCATGGATATGAATTATATAGCTAGCACAAAAACCATACCACTCAAACATTTCCACCCCAAAAATGTGAGCTTCGCCTTTAGATATTTTAGAAAAAGCATTCACCTTTATTGCTTATGAGTGTACCGGTAGTATATAGATTCTAGAACTTGCGTTTATGATGCATCCTAAGATCGCTACCGAGACTACATTCGTGTAGTTTGGATTTAATAAACGATAAGAGACATTAGGATAACCCTTGTTATAAACCTGTTTATTATAATTACGTTAGCTACACCGGTCAAGTAATTCCCCCACACCCATGCTATCTACTCATTTTTAGTATAAGTTACCCCTAGTACACCCCTCAGAGCCTATCCATTTCACGGTTCACATGATACTTCGATGGATTCCAAAATATTAACGAATAGCATTGTTTACAATCCACCCCCAAAATGTACACACAAATCGCCTTAGCCTTCCTTGTATGCACTCATCTTTAGTGCATTATTGTGACAAATTATTTTTTAAACCCTTTGTTAATTGTCTAGTTGATAACATGGTTGCTCAGTCGAGTCATACCTTGTAAATACAGTTTTGGGACGATTGGGACTCATGGGTTTAGCACTATTTATTATGGAGTAATGGGGAAGAAAGTCAAATGTTATTACCCTCATATGTACGTTAATATTTAAGTACTCCGCGTGTTTTGATCTTTGCAATTCGTGTCATTAGTTAGTTTTAATTATTTAAAAGTTCAAGTGTAGGGAGGCAACAATAAATCCCTTTGTATTGATTTATTATTTTGCGGATGGTAGGGCAAGAGTGTATGAAAAAAAATAAAAAAAAAAAAGTGAAAAAGAAAAAAAATAGAAAAAAAGAAAGAAAGATACGGACTACCATCCCGCCCCTTTATTTTTTGTTAAGTCAACATAGTGTCAATAAAAATACAAAAAAAGTTAGAGTTAGCGAGTCGAGTCGAGTCGAGTCTAGGCTTAGTAATGCCACCTTGTATTTGTGATTGACTTAGATGATTAAGTTGCCACCAGCAAAAATTCCCTATATCCGCAAAATCATGTTTTTCTTACCCTTACACCTAACGTTACAACCCGTTAAAAGCCCTCTTTAATAGTTTATCCTGGATGCTTATGCCAAAGTTGTGGAGGTTTTATCCGCTCTCAAGCCTATGGTAATCCATATGCTATGACAGGTAGAGAAACATGTTATATAACTTATACACCCGAGAGATGTGAGAATCCACACAATTTTGTGAGGTTCTAGTATATAATTTCCGTGCTTGTTATGACTATTGTGGAATGAATGTGTGTTGTGATTACTTTTGAACCAATGGTAATTGACCCCTAACTTGTAGATTGACTAGGATAAAAGCACATTTGCTTGAGGACAAGCAATTCCCAAGTGCAGGGATATTCGATAAGGATTTAAAACATTCCTTTTTAAGGGGTCATTTAGTCCCTAAATTCGTATGTATTTGATTAGTTATTGCCTTAAATCGTATCTTTTTGCATTTTAGGTACTTGGGAGATGAAAACCGGCATGTTTTGTGCTAATTTAGACAAGAAAGTGAAGAAAATGACCAAGTCTCAAAAAAGCCTGGAAAAGGGACTCTGACGGCGTCACAACCTACAACGTGACGCCTTCCCTTGTGTTTTGACGAGAAGATTTGATGAAATTTTACAAGTGACGGCTCAGATAATTTGATAGAGTTTAGAAGCTGACGACGTCACCACCAATGAAACAATCCATGACGTCGTCAGGAGTCAACAAGCGACGTCGTCACAACGGCGATTCAGCAAAAGACGAAACCCTAGTGACATCGAGCTGACGGCGTCACAACCATAAAGTGACGTCATCACAAGTGTATTCTTATATATATTTTTCGTGTTTTTCTCATTCATTGTAATATCTTGGAGGAACACAAACCCTAGACGAATTTCATCAGTTTTGTAAAGCTTTTTCAGCCACCATACTCATGTTCTATTGAAGTTAAGTAATCCCTATTTAATCATTCAATATGTATATATGTTGTTTGACTATATTGAGGAATACAACTTAATTAGCCTTGTATTTGAAAATGATTGATTAGTACTGAAACAAATCAATAGATGATGTTTTCTATATATTAACTAAAGGCCATAACTTTAAATAATTGGTTAACTAAATTGATTGATGGGTTTTCCATGTATATGACCATCTACTCCATATAGGTTCATAAAGACCATAAAGTCACTTAGAGTGAAAAGTTAAATTGGTGTTTCCATTGTAATTTGATATGGACTCTTCCCTAGACATCCTAAGATGTTCACCCAACGGTATTTAAACACAAGCCTTTACAAAGACCTTCGAGATGACTTACCACTAGGCAACGTTGGAGATGGTTTTCAATTGTCACTCGAATTATAACATCATAGGTTAATTCATTTTTTCAATAAGATAGATGAGATAATTTTACCAGTCACTACTACAAAAAAAATTGGTCATAGAGCCCGGTTGAAATTGGTCATAGAGCTCGGTTTTGCATACGGGTACAAAGGGGAGGGGACTCTATTTGAAATGCTTATAGAGCCCGGTTTTAAAAATGGGCTCTATTTGTGGTTATAGAGCCCGGTTGTGTATTTAAAAACATTGCTCTATGTGAAAAAAAAAAAAAAAAAAAAAAAAAAAAAAACTCTACGAAATAATTTCAGCCAATTTAAGCCATGAATGAATTTAAGTGAACATAGTATTGATTCAAATAAGGAAAGATCCATTTACATTACATACACATTGAGCTTGCCTACCGTATGACTACTCTAGCAAACAACACATCCAAAAAGATACAAGCCAACTTTATTGACTACTTGAACATAAATGAAATTAAAGCATACATGATTGACGTCACTGTAAGTCTTGTTGTTGTCACTGCCTTTGAATAACTTGTTGGGAATTAAATATTCAAGATGTCTAATATCAGGTTTTATTCAAAGAAATATTCTAAGTGTAATTCTGCTGCTAGTGCAAATGGTTCCTGCTGCTAGAACATTTCATCCTGCTGTTAGTGATAAATGACTCTGCTGTTCGGCTTAGCATTCTGCTGATGTTGATCCTGCTGCTAATGATACTTGTTCCTGCTGCTAGCGATAACTCATTGCTGCCGATAGTGAACACTCTGCTGCTGAGTGGATAAGATCGAAAAGATATTATTTGTATTTTGGTCAACAATATACGGTAGATAATATCTTACCCCATCTGCTTAGTTAACAAGTTGTATACATAGATACATGTTGTATCTTATGTACTAACACTCAAAAGGATAAGTTAACAAAGTAAGTCGGCTAAGACTTTAAGCAATATGTAAAGATCTCTTGGACTATAAAAGAGATCTTAGTTGTGATATTAATGTAGATAGTCAAGTGTTAGTCCATGCATATGTTATTTTTAGAACACTCATAACTGTTAGAACAAACACAAAAATATCACAAGTTAGAAAAACTTAAGATTCAAGGTTGTAACCCTAGTGATATTTCAAGATCACTCGTATTATTATCATTAATAATATTGAATCGTTTGGTTATAATCTTTATGTGTTTATTGCTAACTAACAAACATAATAATTCCATTTCCATAACATACACAACTTTCTAAGTTTGGTTGAGTGAATTCCGCGCACTTAATCATTTTAACACAACATATCATACACACAAAGTCACAAGGTTTAACCACCTTAATCGTGTGTCCAGGATCCTAGCAAGTGGTATCAGAGCTCAGGCTGATATTGTTGTTTTTAGAAGAAACAAGAAATGGATGTACAAGATGTTCAAACAAATGTTGCTGCAAAGTTGCCCATGATCAAACGCATTGAGTTTGAGTTATGGAGGATGAGAGTTGAGCAATATTTTATGGTTCAAGATTATGCTCTTTGGGACATAATTCAGTATGGTGATTCCTTCACTTTAGGCTATTCAGATGTTCTTGTTGAAGGGAAAACAGTTAGAAAAAGAAATACTGGACCAGTTTCCAATGATGAAAAGATATAGAAGAGAAATGATCAGAAAGCAAGAAACTTGTTGCTTATGACCATTCCTGGTGAGCAGATGCTATCTTTTAGCAAATATCTTGATGCAAAAACTCTTTTTGAAGAGATTTGTGCATGGTTTGGTGGTAATGAAACTACCAAAAAGACGTAGAAGACATTACTGAAGCACCAATTTGAAAACTTTACTGCTTTTAGTAATGAGTCTCTTGATAAACTAATTTCAAGACTATGCAAGCTTGTCAGTCAGTTAGCTGTGTTGGGTGTTGAGACTGAGAAGGAAGATCTCAACATGAAGTTCTTGAAAAGTCTACCTGTTGATTTCCATACTCATGTTATTGTCTGGATGAACAAACCAGAAATTGAAACAATGAAGCTTAATGATTTGTTCAACAACTTTAAAATTGTTGAACAAAGTCTAAAGAGAGGTGGAAACTATGGTACTAGTTCTGGGAATGCTGCACTCTTATCAGTTCCTAGTGTTAGTCATTCAGAGGAGGTAGATGACGTTGAAAGTGTTTCTAATGTTACTTATGGTGATCCTTCTACTAGTTTACAAAAGGATATTGCTGGACTTGGAGATCCAACATTTTATGCCTTTATAACCAGTCAAGCTAGTGGTTCTCCTCTAAATCATGAAGACCTTGAGCTGGTAGATGGTGATGATTTGGAAGAGATGGATATTAAGTGGCAAGTTGCTTTACTTAGCATGAGGGCTAAGAAGTTTTGGCAGAAAACTGGAAAGCAAATTACCATAAATGGTAATGATACTGCTGGGTTCGATAAGAAGAAAGTGGAATGTTTTAACTGTCATAGGTTGGGACACTTTGCTAAAGAATGTAGAAGCCCAAGGAAGCAGGATAATAGGAACACTTGGTATAAGCAAGAGAGGAATAAGGAAGTACTGGTGGAAGAGCCAAAGGCTATGCTGGCTATTGATGGTATTGGATATGATTGGAGCTCTATGGCTACTGAAGAGGATGCACCACCAAATGCTGCTCTTGTTGTCGATGAGATTGCTCTAATGGCCTCTTCTGATTCAGAGGTAGATACCATTCCTACTTGTACTAATTCATGTCCTAATCTTAAAAATTATGAAGACATTAAAAAGAGATTTGATGCTTTTAGAGAAGAGTTAATTGATGCCCTTCATAATTTAGCTAATCATAAGAGGTGTGTAGGAGTTTTAGAAAAACAGATTCAACATTTTAAAAAGAATGAATCTACATTTACTGATGACTTAAATGCTTTAAAAAGAGGAATAGCATTTAGAGATGAATTACTTAATGATCAAAGTAGACAGTTATCTGAAGTCAAAAATGAAAAAGAAAATGTTAAAGTTACTATAGATACTTTAGCACATGCCTCAGAAGGAATGAATAAGATTTGGGAAGCTCAGGTAATTGATAAAGCTAATTCAGGTGTAGGTTACAAAACTGTCCCTCCACCATATAGAGGTGTTCCTTCACCTCCAGGTGTTGACCTAGCACATACAGGTTTAGCTGAGTTTCAAGAACCAATCATGGAATATGGTTCTAAGGCTAGTAAGAGCCTTAAGGTAGCAAAGATAAGTAAAAGTTTAGATAAAACTTTACTTTATCAGGACAAGGTGTCCTTTGCTAAGAAAGGAGAAACTATAGTTGTTGATGATTGTACAACTGATAGTGATGATGATGAAGAAGAACAGGTTATGTCTAAACCTGTTTTGGTTAAGAAAGTAGGAACAAGTGTTCCTAAGGTAGTCAAACACAATACTGATAGGCCTAAATCAAACATTAAGCATGTCAGGCAACCAGTTAGATATTGTAAGCAATATAGAACCACTAACAAGCCCAGAGGTAACCAAAGGAATTGGAACAACCTCAAGTCTAACCAATTAGGTGATGACTTTGCTTTTTATAATAAAGCTTGTTACACATGTGGTAGTTTTGACCATCTTGCAGCTTTCTGCAACCAATGGGTAACTGGGTATGAAAACCATAGAGTGAACCACAAAAGGCAATCTCCTAAATCTCACTTTCACTCTAGTTCTAAGAAATCAAACCCCAGAGTAGTCAAAAACAAGTCTATCTCAAAATCTGATCCTGCTGATAGACCAAATGATCCTGCTGCTAGAAAATTTGTTCCTGCTGCTCGACCATTTATGACTATTAACCCAAAATCAACAGCTAAGGGTGCAAAATCATTTTTCAAACATGCATCTACAACTGTTCTAAGGCCCATTCAAACAAAGGCAGTGGTCCATAAACAAATTTGGAGACCAAAGAGTTCAACTACAAAGTTAGCAGACTCTGCTGCTAAGCATGTGGTTCACTCTGCTGCTAAGGGAAAAAGGGCAAATGCTGTTAAGGCCTCAGCATGTTGGATTCTCAAATCCAATATTGCATTAACTATCCTCAAAAGATTCAATTACATTGATGCAAGAGGCAGATCCAAGTCAGTAATGGCTTGGATCCCCAAAAGAAACTAACACTCTTATTTGTGTGCAGGAACATTCAAGTGATAACCAAGAGGATCAAGGATACTCAGATAGTGGATGTTCAAGGCACATGACAGGCAACATGTCTTATCTCTCAGATTTTGAAGCTTTCAATGGAGGATATGTTACCTTTGGAGGGGGTGCTCGTGGCAAAATTTCTGGTAAAGGTATAATCAAAACCGGAAATTTAGATTTTGAAGATGTGTTCTATGTAAAAGAGCTAAATTATAATCTTTTTAGTGTCTCACAAATGTGTGACAATAAAGAATAATGTTCTTTTCTGTGAGACTGAATGTCTTGTACTTTCTCCTGATTTTAAGATGCCTGATGAAAGTCAAGTACTTCTTAGAATTCCTAGAAAGGGCAATATGTACAGTGTAGACATGAAGAATATTATTCCTAAAAAGAATTTAACTTGTCTTGTTGCAAAGGCCTCATTGGATGAATCAATGAAATGGCATAGAAGGCTTGGTCATATTAACTTCAAAACCATAAATAAAATTGTTAAGAATGGTTTGGTAAGAGGTTTACCTCATAAAAGATTTGAAAATGATCAAACATGCATTGCTTGCCTAAAAGGCAAACAACACAAAGCCACTTGTAAGCTCAAGATTTTTAACTCTATCAATCAGTCTTTGTTTATGCTACATATGGACTTATTTGGACCTGTTTCAGTAATGAGCATAATGCATAAGAGATATTGTCTAGTTATTACTGATGACTATAGTAGATTTACATGGGTTTTCTTTTTAGCCACTAAGGATGAGACATCAAACATCCTTAAGGACTTCATTACACAGATAGAAAACCAAGTAAGCAAGAAAGTGAAAGTCATTAGATGTGATAATGGGACAGAATTTAAGAATAGAGTTATGGATGACTTCTGCAAAGAAAAAGGTATTAAGAGAGAATTTAGTGTTGCTAGAACACCACAACAGAATCGTGTAGCTGAAAGAAAGAATAGAACACTAATTGAAGCTGCTAGAACAATGTTAGCTGATTCTAAGCTACCAATAAATTTTTTGGGCAGAGGCAGTCAACACTGCTTGCTATGTTCAAAATAGAGTTTTAGTTGTGCAGTCTCACAATAAGACATCATATGAACTTTTTAATGGTAGAACTCCTGCAATAGGATTTCTTAGACCTTTTGGATGTCATGTGACAATTCTCAATACCTTATACCATTTAGGAAAATTCGATGGTAAGGCAGATGAAGGATTCTTTGTTGGTTATTCTCTTAATTGCAAAGCTTTTAGAGTTTACAACACAAGAAAAGAAATAGTAGAGGAAAATCTACATGTGGAGTTTTTAGAAAACAAATCCAATGTAGAAGGTCAAGGACCAAAATGGCTATTTGATCTAGAGTATCTAACCAATTCAATGAATTATGTGCATTTTGTTGCAGAAACTAATGATTTTGCAGGTTCTCATACAACAAATGAGTCAGAGTTAGAGAAAGATCAAAATGATGTGATAATGCCAATATGGTCAAGTTCAATTGTGGAATCAACTTCGACAACTGATGAATCTTCTTCTAGCAAAGCTAAAGAAGGTGTTGAAGATGAAAGTAAAGAATATGGAACTCAGGAACAACAAAATGTTTCTGCTGGTAGTATTTCTGTTGCTGCTAGTAGTGTCTCTGTTCCTGCTGGTCATTCTGCTGATGAGCCAGAGCACTCTGCTGCTAAGCTTACTGATTCTGCTGTTCGGCCAAATGACTCTGCTGCTGGCCCTTCAGAAACAAAAGAAGCAGAATTCTCAGATAATGAGGTGGATTTGGGTAATCTTCCACCATCTTATCAAGTTCCTTCTACACCACAAACAAGAATTCACAAAGTTCACTCCCTGGAACATGTGATTGGAGATATATAGTCAGGTGTGAAGACAAGACAACAATTGATGTCTTCAGACCAACAAGGGCTTCTTGATGCCCTTTATGCTTCAAAATAGCATGAGCTTTTAAACTCTTGCTTGTTTGTATGTTTTCTCTCACAAGCTGAACCAAAGACAATTCTTACAGCCTTAGATGATTCAAGCTGGTTAGAGGCTATGCAAGAAGAGCTTCTTCAGTTCAAGATTCAAAAGGTTTGGGTGCTAGTTGATTTACCTACAGGTGTGAAGGTAATTGGCACTAGATGGGTTTTTAAGAACAAAAGGGATGAAAGAGGAATAGTGATCAAGAATAAGGCTAGATTAGTAGCCCAAGGGTACACACAAGAAGAAGGGATAGACTATGATGAGGTTTATGCTCCAGTAGCAAGGATTGAGGCAATTAGGCTGTTTCTAGCTTATGCTTCATTTTTAGGCTTCACAGTCTACCAAATGGATGTCAAGAGTGCATTTTTATATGGTAAAATTGGAGAAGAGGTGTATGTTTCACAACCTCCAGGCTTCATTGACACATTACATCCAAACAAAGTGTACGGAGTAGTGAAAGCTCTATATGGCCTTCATCAGGCACCAAGAGCTTGGTATGCAACACTAGCTTCCTACTTATTAGAAAATGGATTTCAAAGAGGAAAGATTGATCAGACACTGTTCATCAAACAGCACAAGAAGGATCTTCTGTTAGTACAGGTGTATGTGGATGACATTATCTTTGGATCTACTAGGAAAGAAATGTGTTTAGAATTTGAGAAGCTTATGAAAGATAAGTTTCAGATGAGTTCTATGGGAGAACTTACATTCCTTTTGGGTTTGCAAGTTAAGCAATCATCTGAAGGCATATTTATTAGTCAAGACAAATATGTTGCAGAGATACTTAGAAAATTTCAATTTGCTGATTCAAAAATAGCAAGCACACCAATGGACTCTGAGAAGCACCTTCTGAAAGATGAAGATGGAGAGAGTGTGGATGTACACACTTACAGATCTATGATAGGCTCTTTGATGTACCTTACGTCATCTAAACCTGATATCATTTTTCCTGTTTGTGTTTGTGCAAGATTTCAAGTTACTCCAAAGGTTTCTCATTTAACTGCAGTCAAGAGAATTTTTAGATATCTCAAAGGTCAACCAAGGTTGGGTATATGGTATTCTAGAGAATCTCCTTTTGACTTGGTAGCATATTCGGATAGTGATTATGCTGGTGCTAGCTTGGACAGAATGTCAACAACTAGAGGATGTCAATTCCTTGGGTGTAGACTTGTCTCATGGCAGTGTAAGAAGTAAACAAGTGTGGCAAATTCAACAACTGAAGCTGAATATATAGCTGCTGCAAGTTGCTCTAGTCAAGTTCTATGGCTTCAAAACCAACTCCTTGATTATGGGTACAATTTCTTAAACACTGTTATTTATATTGATAATAGTAGTACAATTTGTATTATTAAAAATCCAGTGCAACATTCTAAAACAAAACACATTGAAATTAGACATCACTTTATAAGAGACTGCAATGAGAAAAGATTAATTCAAGTTCTTAAAATTGCTTCAGAACATAATTTTGCAGATTTGCTAACAAAAGCTTTTGATGTTTCAAGATTTCAGTACTTGGTAGCAAGTATTGGAATGCTTAATCTTTAAATTTTCAATATGATGTGTTTTTGTAAATAAATTTTTGTTGTTGCTGCTGATTTATCTAATACTGCTGTTATTACAAAAGTTTGTGCTAATAGTACAAATTTAAATTGTGTTATTCATATAGTTGGTCTTATGATTATACTAATGCAAGACAAGTACTTTGTATTTTGTTCTTTTGGTTTTAGACTAACAATTTCAGGTATGAATATGTAAACACAAAGGATGTTTCAGGTGAAATGGAAACAGCAGAATTGAGATATTAGCTGCTGACCATAATAGGTTTATGATGGACTGAGTTTGAGAATTTAAAACTCCTTAAAACTACTTTCTTGAAATCTAGTTATGATATTTCACATTGAATTGATGACTTAGTTGATCAGATAGTAACTGATGCAACTCACTTTCTATCATTTTATACTTTTAAGTATAATGTGCAAGTCTGAGGACATCTGATAGAAAGAACAGCTAGTGAAAGTGAATCTAACACTTGTGTTAGAGGTAACAATTACTATAAGCTGGAAACCCTGTCAGGAAAGCTCTTTGAATGAGTTTATCTGCACACAGGCAGTTATTTATAACTGAAAAATATTGGTTCTCACACAACCAGAGGTTGCTTTAAACCGAAATGTTGATTAAGTGTCTGTTATACACTTGATCCCTTCAAAATGGTTGAAAGTAGTATGATTTTTCAATTCTAAAATCATGAACATACTACTAAGTCAAATGATTTCTTAAAAGGATTTTCAAGGATTCACAAAAACCATCCATTGATGGATCATGAATCGAAATGTCCACTGATTCACCTCTCATAGGAGTTAACACACCTATAAGTGATGAGGGCAGTAACTTAAACTCTTAAGGAATTGATGGCTTCATGTACAATATTGTCTGACAACAAGTTCACATTGATAGATCAGCCAAAGGTACATAGTGAGATCTTCCAAACAAGGGGAGGATAAATTTTATTTGCTTCAGGGGAGGTAACAATCTCAGGGGAGGAAATAATGGCCCAGAAAAGGAAGATAATCCAATAAAAGGAAGGAGAAGACAAGAGCATACAAGATGATGAGGAGGTTGAAAAATGACAAGAATAGAGCTTATTCTGGAGTATTATATATATTCAGAAGGGATGAAGCATTCCAAAGGAGAAAGTTCTATCTAGGTCAAACGAAGAAAAGTTTCAATTTCACTTCAAAGACATGCTGGTTAGATGATTTCACTTGTTGAAACAAGCATCCAAGATACACAGTATCATTGCCTCTTATAATTCCTCCATCCAAGGAAATTGCACCATCTTTTAGTCCAAGACTGGTTCAATATGTTTTGATATTGTTAAAGTCAAAGAAGAGCAAAGCAGATGAATTACTGAGAAGATATTCAATCTTGAAAAACAGTAGTGTTTGAAAGATCTTCAATCCATGATTTAATTCAGAAACATGTTGAATGGATTCACATGTTTAGGGGAGGATTGTTGGGAATTAAATATTCAAGATGTCTAATATCGGGTTCTATTCAAAGAAATATTCTAAGTGTAATTCTGCTGCTAGTGCAAATGGTTCCTGCTGCTAGAACATTTCATCCTGCTGTTAGTGATAAATGACTCTGCTGTTCGGCTTAGCATTCTGCTGATGTTGATCCTGCTGCTAATGATACTTGTTCCTGCTGCTAGCGATAACTCATTGCTGCCGATAGTGAACACTCTGCTGCTGAGTGGATAAGATCGAAAAGATATTATTTGTATTTTGGTCAACAATATACGGTAGATAATATCTTACCCCATGTGCTTAGTTAACAAGTTGTATACATAGATACATGTTGTATCTTATGTACTGACACTCAAAAGGATAAGTTAACAAAGTAAGTCGGCTAAGACTTTAAGCAATATGTAAAGATCTCTTGGACTATAAAAGAGATCTTAGTTGTGATATTAATAGATAGTCAAGTGTTAGTCCATGCATATGTTATTTTTTAGAACACTCATAACTGTTAGAACAAACACAAAAATATCACAAGTTAGAAAAACTTAAGATTCAAGGTTGTAACCCTAGTGATATTTCAAGATCACTCGTATTATTATCATTAATAATATTGAATAGTTTGGTGATAATCTTTATGTGTTTATTGCTAACAAACAAACATAACAATTCCATTTCCATAACATACACAACTTTCTAAGTTTGGTTGAGTGAATTCCGCGCACTTAATCATTTTAACACAACATATCATACACACAAAGTCACAAGGTTTAACCACCTTAATCGTGTGTCCAGGATCCTAGCATAACTCAACACAAACAAATAGGGTTTGATGAAGTTGATGTCGTCCCTAACCTGCCTTTATAATTGAGAATCACGCCACATGACAAACACATAACAAATCTTGACTTTACCCATCCAAGTACAAGCTCCTATTGTTTCTTCTTTAATTTGAATTTTTCCAATGTTAAGGCGCGCATAGCATATCTTCAAAGTCATCTCTTTGTTCATCAGTGAATGTACGTTCAGTCTCCACACACTGTGCGAAAATAATGAGAGCAAAGCAAGAATAATAAGCGACTGTAATTGCATCTAGGACATCCTAATACCATAAGAGTTACAAGTTGTTAGTACAAACCTTTATCATCACGCTGAGTACAAACAAAATACAGTCTAATTATCGATAGATTTGGATCTTATTGTTGAGACGACCACCTAATAATAACATAATCAATGAGACATTCAAAGACCATGACATCATAGTTAGTTCGAATATCCAATGGTTTTGAAGACACAAGGTACTTTATCAGCAACCAAGAAAGCTGAATAAAATCCCACCCCAACTTAACAAACCAAATTGCTGTGTGTACCCGCATCTCATTACTATCTCGCCAAATTGTACAAAACACTTCGTATGTCAAGTTCAGGAGCAACTTCAGAAGTTCTGCAGCAGTAACACTAAATAATCGCAGCTTGTCCAAGGCGTCACTTGCATTGGTGAATACGAAAGTTTTTTTATAAGTATATGCAACATTCCACAACAAGGATCATTTTGGGAAGATATTGATTATACATTCTGTTGGAATTTTAACATCAAAGTAAACATGCAGAAGCGAGTAGGAACATATAATGTATAAATTAATTAACCAAACGTAAAAGTATGCGTACCTTAAGATTCTAGCAAACAAGAATCTAATTCCAAGCAATCAACTTTATGAACCCTAATTAGGGTTTATGTCAATTATTGGAATTACCCCTTGCCGTTTTGTAATTTAATCCAAGATTCAATCAATAGTGTGATTGAATCACGTTCTTGTACACACGTACTATTAACGAATTAAAGTAAATGCTAGTTTTTTTGGGTAAAGGGAACTCCACCCTGGTAAAATATATTAACCAAAAAGCATTTAGAGTACAATGGAATGTGGCTGAGATACCACATTAACCTCAAGCAGCCGCTTGAACAACCACCGGATCATTTATGACAGGCCATAAATGAACAACTAGCTACCAACAACTAGAACAACCAATAAGCAACATAAGATGACATGCCAATCTTATGAAAAAAAAATCAAAATAACATGTTACTTCCTAGCGCGACATTGGATCTTGAAATCATGAAATTGTCCCGGTAAGTCGTATACCTCAAATCATGAAATTGTCCCGGTAAGTCGTATACCTGAGCCTCATAATCATCGGAAAAATAATCCTCAAGCTCGTTACCTCCACCTGCTGATGAAAAATAACTTCCCATAGGATTATCCGGCTCAAACACCTCATCTTCATCACTATCCGAATCAACTATTTCACCCACCTTAGAAAATGGGTTACCACTCTTAATTGTAGAAGTACTTGAAGATGAGGCAGTAGAAGGCTTAGAAGCCTCAACCCCTTTAGAAGAAGCAATATGTGGATCAGAAGATGTACTCGGTTTGGAAGCCGTATCCTGCACCTTCTCTTTCAAATTGCTCGCACGCTGATCATGCGACCCTTTAACCTCCTGAGATAACCCAACCACATCTTCCTCTGCCAATGAGGCCAAAATATCAAACGAATTAGAAGTTTTAGTTTTGACCTCTGCCACTTTACTCGACTTACCTATGGTACCCTTGCCCTGTTTACCATCATTTATCTTACTAGCATTTCCAACATCATCGGACTTCCCTTGCATATCCGACTTCCCACTATTAACAGTAGAAGTAGGAGCTTCAGTATCCACTTTTTTAGCTTTAGCATGATAGATAAACTTAGGAGGAGGCTTAGTAAGGCGAACACCAGAAATAGGATTAGTTTTAGTAGGTTGCTTACCTTTGCCTCCATTGCGATTAGCATCAATAAAGTCATCATTATTGTCAATAGAAGAGTTCACCTCATTAACACGCTTAGAACATTGATCATTAGAATGACCAAAAACTTTGCAAGCTTCACAATGGGGGGGGGGCTGCCATTCGTACTCAACTTCTATGGTGTGATATAAGTTACCAGGAACATCAATTAACGAAATAGCAACCACCAATGATTTCAAAGGGCTCTGATCAGCCGATACTTCAATAAGGGCTTGAGCATACGAGGTGCAGCCCCATGAATCTAGGCAAATATTAGAGGTATAAGCGACCAACATAATCGGCCTCCCAAGTTTAGTACCAATCAAACTGAGGCCAATTTCAGTATACGCAGCCAAAGGGATTTTATGGAGCTTTACCCAAACAGGAATCTTCGTTATATCATCCTTTTTCATGGTAGTAGTAGGAGTCCAAGTTTAGTGATAAACAATGTGTCCAAGTAAATGCTAGTTTAAGAACACAAAACGTTTTGGTTTGGAAAATCAAACCAATCGACCCAATGAAGGGTGTTTGTTGATTGGCCAAACAAAAAGAAAAGAAGAAAACAAGTTTAGTGATAAACAATGTGTACAAGAGTAACAAATAATGATCCCTAAGTTTGTTTATATAGGAATAGAAACTTGGAGCTCAAGTTAAGTTATGGGTCGGGTTTCCCCTCCCATAACTGATCAGCTAACACCCCTAAGGGGTATTTCGGAAGCTTCTTGACATACCAAATATTCACACATAATTCTTTCCTTTTATTGGTTAATGATCGTTAGTCATTATTCATTAAATAATAACGGTCGTTAGACGTTTTGTGTAATTAATAATTAAACATAACCTTTTACATTTAATTATTAAACTTTAACTTTCATTTGTAAAGTGTGCAATCCTGTAATCTCGAGTTCGATCCTAACATACGACTACTAAAATAATGTCCATAAAACTAGCAGCTCCCACTTGGACATATTTTAATAGTGTAATCACATCGGTTAGCGTCTAACAACACTTCGATGCCTCTAGTACAACTCCAGTAGGTCTCCTGGAAAAGCCTTTAATGATTCATCATTATTATTATCCTTTTTTCACTAATACCACGTTAAATAAAGATATGGATTTAAGTTATTCTTTCTTCAACTATTCAGTTTCTCGTTGTTTTTGATTGAGCAAGATTACCAAATCTTCTAAACATATTCAGGGAAGATCTTGGGCGTGGCCATGCAAACATCTTGTCAACCCTACGAGGGGCCTAGCAGTATTAAACTTCAAAATAAATTTGAATGTGCAAATTCTGTCTTGACTACAAGCATAACTTATGAATTTTGTAACAATTTCGAAAACAATCCTTATGACTACCAGTTACGTATAGTGTTAAACTGTTTCACAGAATGCACTACATTCATCACAGTTATCTGGTATCTCAAGTCTGAGGATAACTATTCATGATTTACTTAATAACTACGTCTATAAAGTAAGATCATGTAGTTTAGGATAAGTCCTATATTTTCAATTCATTGAATACCATGTGAATTTGGCATGTCGAAGCATCAATATACTTTCAAGTATATCATACCAAAACTCAGATTTGTTTTAATTTAATGATATTCCCATATCATTAATTGACAATGGACGATTTAGAATAACTAAATTATTCACGGATTAAACATGCAAATATAGTACACAATTTATTATTAAAGAAAATAAACGCACCAAGTACTTAAATTCATTACAAATAATAAATGCTTAACATCCTTTATCCAAATACTAAATAGATCAATGCATGAAAATTCTAGTTGATGAATTATGTCTCAAACTATGACAATCATACTTGTTGACAAGACATAAATCAACCAACTTTGATCTATCAGTATTCTGGGAACACTTATCAATAATTCAACTGGTGAAGTTTTTGTATGTGTACATTCAAATAATTTGATAATGCCACATAATATTTCATAAAGTGTGTGACAACCTCAATTACCAATTTATGATTATCAAACTTTCAAACATTTTTAAAGTTTAAAGTATTCTTATTCTTTTAATGTATAATGCAACTATGCTCTTAGTGAGCACAACTAGTTCACATGTCTAAGGATGAAATCCTACCATGACTAGTATTGAGTGTCATCTCAATTAAACCAGCATTATTGTAAACAAACAACAATATGCTCTTTAAAATTCCATATACTTGAATATCTATTGTGTAATGTTTGATGCCTTCCAAACTTTCAAGTTTGTTGGCTATGACAATTTGCACAACAATTGACAAATTGTTCATCTATAAAATCTAGAAGCTGTTCCAGGCTGAGGATGTAATTCTATATCCAAACATATTCTATTAGAATAATCACTACACTAGTTATCTAATAACTTTCAATTAGATATCAACATTGTCATAACATCTTATAACAATTCGTTTATGTAACATGATGTTCATGAAAAATCTTCAAGTCATACTTAGATTTCATTCATGTTCTATCTTATTTAAACGATATGTATCCATTTAGACATTCTAAATGATATATCATGTTCTATTAGATTTATTTACCGCATATGTTTATAATAATAAACACACATTCCAAGGTTATATGTTTTATTTCCTAAATCTTTCAAGTGAAGTTTCATTCCAAGTTAAGACTTAACATTTAACTTATATAAAATGTTACTTCCTATATGTTATCCAACATATATGATTTATGAAAGTAAACATAATACTCCCACTAGCTTTCAGGAATACTTAGGAGTTATCTTATTTTAAATTATAAATCAAAACTTAGATTTAATATTTAAACATAAGACTCATCTCCTAGATGCATGCATTTATCCATACTTGAATTCTTGCATTTTGTACACTTTCAAAGATTATATGAATTCATAAAACTATTAATTACTTACCTTCCTCGCTTAAGTAATTATACAAGAAAGAGTTTAATAATCCATTGTCAAATTTCATATTTATGAAAATAAGTATGACAATTACCATCTTTGTATATTTAATGTGCTTAGAAAAAAATATTCAATCATAGTTAATTGTTTAAGTATGATTAATAATCTTGTCATAAGACATGCATTAAAATATGTGTACAATATTGTCCATATGATTTCTACACAAAGATTTAAACCACTAGGGTTACCTTATCTTTGAAGAAACTCATCTTCATTCTCTAGTCTAACTATTAAGAATTAAGATAAACCAATTTTCCAAAAATTGATTATCTTTATGGACAGCATCTTTAACATTCATAGTATGAGTAATTTACCCAATTCAATTCTTGGTAATGCATCATAATATAATCCTTAGCATATTAATCAAATATCTGAGATATCCTTGCGGATCTATGAATGAGAATTCCATCATTTTGAGGTCTATCATTTACATGTTTAGCCTCATCATGATTTTTACTAGTGTGTTTTAGAAGATTATGTATCTCGTAATTTTATCTTTTCAAGATAAAAACTCCCACTTGCCTTTTGTAATTTATAGACTATCTATAAATACTTAGCAAATAAAGCAACAATACAATGTTCTCTTTTTGGGACATCACAAATACATATTGATAGTTCCTGAAATTTAGTTTGTTAATAACCTACTCATAAATAGTTTAACAAATTCAGAACTTCATTTTAAGACTTAATGTGATGCATCACATTCCATAACAAAATGGTGTCTTATTAATCTTCAAGATTGGAGTCTTATTGAGTATATCCAATCCATACTCAATTTTCTAACCTTGACAACTTTTGGACGAAAAGAAGTCATAGTTATCTTTAATCAAACAATATAACAAGAGTTTGATTTTCCTAACTGAACATACCATAATATGGTATTTCGTTAGGATTAATATTGTAAGATGATCTTACAATATGTAAGATAAATATTTTTCGTTTGGCTTATCTATTCACCAACTAAGTCAGCTTAATGGTATAATAGAATTTTCAAGCCAATTGTATGCTATATAACATAAGTACTTTTTGACCAAGTCATTTCATGTCCATGTCTCAACAAGAAGACATAAACTGTTATAATCCCACTATACGTTATAAATCATTGATCAACTCAATGACTTCTTGTATATGTCTTAATTAAAAAACATAACAAGTTAACGTCTTACTTTATTATAAGTCTTGTAACAATTAAAAGACTTCATGTTTATATCTTTACAATGAAACATAAACATGTTTAACTAAAGTAATTATGAATATCATCTCTTGGTTTCAATAGTAATTTCAAGTTAATTTATTACTTCACTCATTTTATGTCATTCCAAAATTACATAAATATTCAAATTGAAGTAGTATTAGATTACTTCATTTATTTATGTCATTTCAATAATACATAAAAATTTAGTTTGAAGTAGTCTTATTATCTTATTGACACTTGTTCTTAAACGTAACTAATTTAGAAACTGCAAATTTTCGAGATACGGTCTCACGTAACATGGATATTTACCTTGTTGTTGCAATCTAGCTAAGCTCTCACATAACGTAAATTGTAACACCAAGTGTTTCTTGGATTAGATGTGAATAATTCACATTAGAACGTTAGTCTCTTACCTTGCAGTTAAGAGAATCCTTTAAATCATATTCCTATGTGTTGTACTTTGCACACAATAAAGATTTCTCCCACTTGTGCATAGAACAACATCATGTATCAGATAAACAACACGTCACTCGTTTGTTTATGTGATCAATATGATTGTGTCATAGATATTATCATAATTAGTAGATATAGAACCACATTGTCTAGTTAGGAAACGTATATGCCTATCCTTAAAAACACAAGTGTCTACTATTGGAAAGTAATTATCTCAAGAAATTCTAGAGATAATCTGGGTTACTACCAAGATGACAAAGCTTGTAGCTCCCACTAAATTATAGATCATTACAATAAATCATTATTCAGTAATTACAACACAATGCTCCCAATGGATTTGACAACATTATAAGTGTTTCATAACCAGTAAAAGCAAATAGTGTGCTATTTACTTTCCTACACCTTTGAGAAAACTCATACGTAACAATTACTTAGGTACTAAAAGAATGTATTCTACTTTGTAAATGATGGACTATCCATCAATGTAATTAACTTGAAAAATTGGGCGTGCAATTTCTTCCTTAATAGGTCTACCATCCCCACAATGGTATGTAGCACCTTTAAATGGTCAAAACAAGTCAAGTAGATAAAATATACTAGTTTGTCTTTTACCATTTTGCGGTAATTAGTCTAGCTTCAAATTTAATAACTCATAAAATGTGCAATAATCTTAACTATTAAAGTATGCTATGAGTTATGTATTTAGAATTTCTACAATTCTAATTTTCCTATCATACCTTTTTCATTCATGAAAAGGAATAGGATTAAGTCTCACGCTTCTCTCATGGAAAGGAGACTAGGTTTATCCTTTTATTAAAGTTGACTCTAGCCAAAAAACCCCTACGGGTGTAGATCAATTTACCAATAAAAGAATATCTCACGTTTATGGTTTAATGTTGCATTGATACATTTAAAAGAATTTACAAAATTCAATTTTAGTATTTTCGATAATACAATCTTTAAGAAAATTAAATGCCCATTGGTTAATATTCATATAAACCATAGAATTTTCTTAAAGCTAGGATCCTAATTGACATAATTCCATTACATCAGTTGATCTGCTAGTAATGAAATTCTTAAAAAGGTAATTGTCGAACAATAATTGGCAAACAATTTCCAATTCCTAGATCTTTATGGAATTTACATTGCCAAACAATATTGCAATGTAAGCATGTTTTATTGCCATCTTATGCCTTGAGTCCAAGCTCTCGCTTACAACTCAATTAATTCGTCTAATTTAAAGAACTGCAAATTAACATAGTTCCATTACATCAGTTGATCTGCTAGTAATGAAAGTATGAATTTACCTTTCCATTGCAATCTAGTCCAAGCTCTCACATGACGTAAATCACAACTTCAAGTGTTGTTTTAATTAGAGTGCATCAACTTAATTTTAAGGGTACTAGTTTTTTATGTTTATAATCAAAATATGTACGAAGAAGCATGCATACATATTCGTATCATAAGTTTAATAAAACCTTTTTATTTACCAATTCATTAAGATCAAATTTACAAACGTTTTCAATTGAGGTATTGGGTTCACCAATCAAAGAATTTACCTTTAATTATCGTCCATTATATCATACTTTTGCATAAGTCCAAAGACTTAATATTTTGGATAATTACCACAAAGTGGCGCATGGAATTAAAGCTAATTCACCCTTAAGGTGATTTTGTACATAAAATAGTCATACTTGGTAGCTCCAATTTGACGCACAAAGGATCGTAGAAACAAAGGTCAGCGCGAAGCTTATTAAAAATCCATTCCTACTTATACCCCTCTTATAGTTTGTCACAATTGGGTGAGCCGTTCGTACTATAGGTACAAAACTCAACAATCAATTAAAACACTTTGAAAATTTAACTCTTCGAAAACAATTCATTGTTTCACCATTATTTAGTCCATATTATTTTTCTATTCAAAATTACCCGTTTTCGTTTATAAACATGTCTTTACAATAAATATACAAAAAACAAGTAATCCAAATAAAAAATAAAAAATAAATAAACTTACATAACATAACAATTAATTATGTAAAAAACATGTAGCCACATGCAAACTTAATTCGATAAAACCTATTAATAATCAATTCTAAGTTTATATTTGTATATATTCAACTAAGACTATCACTTACAAAGGTAAGTGAGCCACATGCATCGACATATCGATTGCGTTAGTCATAGCAAATATATACCATATTGCACGTAATTGATTACTTAATATATTGGAGTCTTCCTCAATTCGACATCTATCAACTAAATTACATGTGTAAAACTTAACCATTAATTCATATAGCAAATTTAAACAATTTAAATTATCACAACAATAAATCCATGCCAAACATGCACGTTTTCATGGATTCTACATAACTATTATCAAGTTGCCACAAGATCGCATACTAACACATAAACATATTAATCTAGGGTTTCTAATCAATATTAAAATTAAAACCCAAACCCTAAAATAAATAATAAGGCAATCGGCCCTATCAAAAAAAATTAGGGTTCGAAATATTTATCCGTAAAAATCGACTAACATATATAAACACAATCCAAGATTCATTTTTTTATGTGTTTTGGTAAGTAATTACACATTATCCAAGGCTCGTGATGCCACTGTTGGAATTTTAATACATAACAATCATAATTAAACAATAACATAAAAGTAAACATGCGGAAGCGAGTAGGAACATATAATGTATAAATTAATTAACCAAACGTAAAAGTATGTGTACTTTAAGATTCTAGCCAAATAAGAATCTAATTCCAAGCAATCAACTTTATGAACCCTAATTAGGGTTTATGTGGATTATTGGAATTACCCCTTACCGTTTTGTAACTCAATCCAAGATTCAATCAATAGAGTGATTGAATCACGTTTTTGTACACACGTACTATTAACGAATTAAAGTAAATGCTAGTTTAAGAACACAAAACATTTTGGTTTGGAAAATTAAACCAATCGACCCTATGAAGGGTGTTTTTCGATTGGCCAAACAAAAAGAAAAGAAGAAAACAAGTTTAGGGATAAACTATGTGTACAAAAGTAACAAATAATGATCCCTAAGTTTGTTTATATAGGAATAGAAACTTGGAGCTCAAGTTAAGTTATGGGTTGGGCTTCCCCTCCCATAACTGATCGGCTAACACCTCTAAGGGGTATTTCGAAACCTTCTTAACATACCAAATATTCCCACATAATTCTTTCCTTTTATTGGTTAATGGTCATTTGTCATTATTCGTTAAATACTAACGGTCATTAGACGTTTTGTGTCATTAATAATTAAACATAACCTTTTACATTTAATTATTAACCTTTAACTCTCATACGTAAAGTGTTCAATCCCGTGATTTCGAGTTCGATAATAACATACGATTACTAAAATAATGTCCATAAAACTAGCACATTTTAGTACAAGTTTTTTTTCTTTCAAAAGTTCAATATAATAGATAGATCGGGTGATGCTTTCAGTCATAAGAATTTAGATGATATTTGACATCTTTTGGGTTTGCTTGTTTTAACTGAGTATCAATTTTAACCTGCCTTTTATTCTAAGCTGTTTGGGATAAACAATTTCATACTGTTATTTAGTAAAGTTTGTATATTTTACCTAGAAAAGAAGATAAGAAGTTTCAAAAAGCAAACTCAAACACCATCAAGATTTTTTATCTGCTGTATCTGTAAAAATGACATATAGATTATCTGCTGGTCATAAGACTATTAATCCAATAAAAAAAATTGATAATGAAAATGATAAGATGGTCAAAATTATGGGAGCACCTAAACAAGTAGTACTAAAGGCTTCCCAACACTAACAGCATGCTACTAGTCCTACCTTGTATACAACTTGCCAATATAAATCCCAACTAATTTGTAATCTTAATGATATAATTAGTAATGATAACATGAATAGTGACAATGAACATTTAAGACGAACCTTTAGATCTCTGTGATACACGGCTCTACTATGGCAGATTGACAGTAATCTACAATGTTAATAAGTTGCTGAAAGTATCTTCGCGCCTCATCTTCTTTGAGTCATCCATGTTTCGCTTGTAATATCATAGAAACAAGAAAAATATTCCTCATAAATCAGTAATTGAAGCATCTACAAAATGTATTTCTAAATTTCTCTTTCTTTTGTTGTGAAAAAACAAGGAATACATTAGCATAACCGCTCATGTTACTGATTGCAAGTAGGCCAGAATGACCTTATGATCAAAAATATCAGCAAACACTAGTACAATCAGGACTTTTCCTGACGAACAAAAAAGCGTCGTGCCGGCGACATGACGTCGGCACGTAGTGGATGCCGACGACAGTTCGACGGTGATAGTCGAGAATGCCCCGTCAGGACTTACTGTGCCGATGACATTTGCCGACGCTCATGTGGGACCGACAGCCATTTTTGGTCAAAGAATTTTGGCATTCGACAAATATTGTACCGACGATGTTAATTAATCTCTTAATTAGCAAACCGGTCAACGAAAGTCAAATTATCTCTAATTTATACCGACGACATGTCGCCGGTAATAAAATATATTAATTAAATATAAATTTATTGTACCGACGACATGTCGCCGGTACTAAAACATATTAATTAAATATAAACTTATAGTACCGACGACATGTCGTTGATAATTTATAATACTGCTGCTGCACAGCAGCAGTTTTCCAGATTTTTTTTCGGAAAAAATCTACACAACACAAACCTATACACCACCAATACCAACATGACAATATCCCAAAATAAGTTATAACGGCTAAAACACTTATATATAATCGTTAAACACCCTCAAGTACATTAAAACGTTACAAATTCTACAAAATGGGTGTTCTAATCTACGGATCAAGCTGCCAATACCACAAAAGTTGCTATATCCGCAATGTTCAAGTCGCCAAAATGTTAAAGTGTACAATAATAACATACGGATGAGTCAATAGCATACGGATGGACAGAGTCAAGGTGTTAAAGTGTTAAAGTGTACAAAATACGGATGAGGATCAATAGTAAAAGGATGGAGAAAATGTTAAAGTGTACAAAATAACCCATACATATACCTCACTGCCCCTCGTCATCATCGGAACCGCCATCATCCTCGAGATCGCCACTTCCCGAGCCGCCTGCCTCGCCGGCGCCACTCCCACTGCCCGAGCCTGCCTCGCCCACGCCACTCCCACTGCCCGAGCATGCCTCGCTTTGAGAAGACAGCTGGCTCATCAACTGGGCCCACTCGGGGTTAGCCTGTAACACAATCATAATTGCAGTGAGTTGGCGCTTAGTGGCCTTAGCATCTTCTTCAACTTCTTTGATCTTGGAATCTTTCTCGGCCATCATCTTGTCAATCTCGGGCCCACTGTACGAACCGGGAGGTGGCATGGGTATCTTTGTCTTGCCACTATGTTAGGAATGCTCCTAACACGATAATGTGACAACATATTCGGTATTACATTAGTTATTATGTAAGCCTCAAACACATTGACTAGAAGCGTAATTATTGTAAAGTTATGTGTTTGAGGGACTATATATACCCCTCCATACTTCCATGGAGGGGTGAGCCTTGAGTTTGTATCTTTCACTTTCATTTATCTTTAATAAAACCAGGCCTTTACTTTCTCTCTCTACACTCTCTCTCTAACTATGGAGATGATGTTCTTCCATCATCCTCGACCTCCCAATTCGCAATAATCATTCCAAAACACGATCCATCAATTGGTATCAAGAGTCATGGTATTAGTTTTGGTTGATGTTTGTGATTTTTTTCTTGTCAAAAACGTACTTTTGAAGCTGTTGTGATACAATTTTTACTGGTCCTACAACTGTTTCATAACAACAGTTTCATAACACTTTTCTTGTATCAAAAACAGTCCTGGTATACTGTTGTTATAAATTTTATCATCTTTTAAGACTGTTTGAATCCATCCCGTGAAGATTTGAGGTCGAATATTGGTCAGATTAAGTGGTTATATACTGGGTCTGAATTTATGGTCGATAAGTAGTCAGATAATACTAGTCGGAAACTGGTTGTAATTTATGGTCGAAAAAGTGGTCGAAATAAATGGTCAAAAAGTCAAAACCCACTTTCATCAAAATTGCTTGTAAAGCAATTCCGATAAACCCTAGTTCATCGAAATTGCTTGTAAAACAATTTCGACAAACTCTAGTTCATCGGAATGCTTGTAAATCAATTCTGACAGACCCGTCGCAATTGATTCGTCGAAATTAATCCGTCAGAATTTGATTTTTTATCGCAATTCGCAAGGTCAAACAGTCAACCTATCGAAATTGGATATTCATCGCAATTGCTCAGGTCAACAGGCCAACGTTATCGAAATTGGTTTTTAAACCACTTATCGAAATTGGCATTTTATAACACTTGTCGGAATTGTATAAACAAAAGTTAAAAAGAAATAGATGAAGAAGTAAACCAGCGACCACAACCATATACCAACAGTCTAGCGGACTTCATATTATTGTCATCACGAGTCCAATTTATTACCAAACCAAAAATGAAAAATATAACGACTGTTATGTCGAAGACAAAGAAACCTCAGCCAAGAACCCATATCAAACAACCAATCCGACACTAAGCCTAAATCCCATCTCCACAACAACAAACAACAACAATCATCTCCAACTCATATACAAGATCTCAGTTTTGTCTAACTCTTACATAAATCTTTAACGAATATTAAAGAGTTTAAGACAACTCATCATCGATCTTCACTTGATTCAAAACTTAAAGGGAAAATAATAAATAAGATCTCAGTTTGTTCTTCCTTCGATTGAAATCTATTAAGATTTTCGTGAAGAGAACTTTAAACCATTGATGAACTCAAATAAGTACATTTTATTACTATCATTTATCCTATTAATTTGACTTGTTTTATTATATTATGTATGAGGATTGATACTTAATCGTTTACTTTTGTAATTCTCAGTTGAAAACAAGCATTTGGTGAAACTTGGCGATTTTGGACTAATTATGGGGCAAAACATGCAAGAAGTTAAGAGTCTACTGAAATGTACAAGATCAAGACTAATCTGCTCCAGATGCGCCGCATCTTGCTTATCACATACGGCGCATCACTATCAATATTTCACCAGATACGATCCAAGATACAAGAGGACATGCGCCGCATCTAAAGATAAAGATACGCCGCATCTTCTGGCGGTGTACGAATATTCCTGAATATTATAATCTTGGACCCCACGCGAAGTTAAGTAAATGTGCCGCATCTACTTACTAGATGCGCCGCATCTTACCCTCAGACAGAAACTATAAATACCCCAAGACCAGACGAATTTCGGAAGGCATATATATTAGTTCCGAAGTTCCGAAGTTTTAACAGAAGACCGAAGACCAGAAACCTAGGACGAATTCAGTCAAGGCAGCAGCACAAGACACACTCAAATCAAAGATACAAGAGCTGTAAGAAGGTGCTGCATGTGTTTAATTCATTAATTAGTTTTGTTTTATTGTGTTAGTAAACTTTAATTCATCAAGATTGGTGGCTTGTGTAATGTGACAACGGAAAGATTGCACTCCCTTAAAACTGCTTTCTCATTAATTAAAGTTTATATGTTGATGTCATTGGTGACTTTTATTAGTGCATTGATAACCTCTGTGTCTAGCTGAGCGTTGATCGGGTCGCCATGCCTCTGCCCTTGCCTATTTATTAGATCGCCTATGCATTCTATGGTCTGTAGAAAAGTAGGAGAAAGATAAATAGGATATTCATAAGTAATCATTAAGGGTTTACTCGCCGATAAGATTAGAACCAACGAGAAAGGACTTAATCTCGGTGCGTTGCATCGAACTATACACTTCATATAACACTAGCAATAAAACAAGTGACAAACTACTTATCATAAGGACAGCCCTCTTATTGTCTCGAGTATTTATCTGTGTACGTGTGTGCTACTTGCTGATTCGTGCCTATTGGTTTAGTTTATTATTTAATTGCAACCAAATCGTGCCAGTCTCTCAGGCTGAAGCCCCTTGCGTTAGATTAGATTGTATAGCTAACTTAATATATTAAAATACTGATTAGAATAACTAGATAATACGTTTCACTCTTAGTGATCGACACTCTACTTACCATTAGATTCATACTGACCGGGTACACTGCTCGTTAAGTGTGTGTGTTATTGATAAGTCGGCTAAATATAAATTTAAAACTTGAGTAGGCATTAAAACTGCTAAACCGCAACGACACATCGCACGCATCAACCATCATTGATCTTTGTTGAAGCAAAGCTTCATTTTATATCCGAATATAAAAGAAAGTCGTATAACAATTATGTTATAAACTTTCTTTGATTCGTTCAAAGAAACACAAACAAAGAATGAGAACCTGCCGTGTCCCTATTAAGGATCTTGAAGCCTCCAACAAAAATGATTTCTTGATTCGTTTTTTTAAACAGAAATTGTATGCACATAAGGTACAGTTGTGTATTGTATTGATGGGTTTGAGATCAGAATCTATGTGATGGGTTGGAGATGAGATTAATCAATTGTTTGTTTGAAAGAAATGAAAGAGGAGGGGGCGGATGGTTTTGAGATTAGGATTTGCTAATGTGAGTGAAATTAGGGTTAAGGTAAGTTTATACCTGATTTAGTGTGGATCGGGTCATGGGTGTGTTTTTTTGCATCAACAGGGTTATTAATTTGTTTTGGACCCAAGTATTTTAACTCTTGTGGACTGGATGAGGGTGCTAATGGGCAGAATGATCTATATGGGTTATCCAATTTTTTTTGGTTGAACTAAATGAATGTATTAATGTTGGATACACAAATTTGTTGGCAAAAAGAGTGGTAATTTTGAAGTTACAAAATTTCACAGAGATACATTTTTGATAAGATCGGGAAAAACCATTATCAAAGTTCACTTAACCAAGTAACGAATGCTAGTTTTGAGTATTGAACCGCAAGATGTGACTATGGCGTTAATTCATTATTATTTATTTGAGGTTGAAGTGGAATTTCTCGGGTACGTGTTCTTAGTATCTTGAAGATATCGGGGTTGGTTGGTTGCATGATTCTTCGAGATCCTTGTTCGAGCTTTTAACCGTTAGAATGATTACGACTTGAGTTATCTAGTTATACCTGATGTAAGGAGTTACATTGTTGTTCTCACAGTGTATAGCTATCACTTTAAAGGAGTTACGTTGTAGTGCTCAAGTGTCACAAAAAGCTGTGGATAATTCGAGAGAAATTCATATACAGTTAAGGATGTTTGGATGGGTATATGATTCTACCTTTATCAAAATTCTTAGTATTGGTTCTTAGTCAGACAATAGTGCAAGTTTAAGTCACAAGTTCGGGTTATTTTACTTCATTCTCAAGTTCGTAATACTTGGTTTTTACATCAGTAGTCCCTACAAAAAGCTGTCAGAATGATAATGGGGTCGGTAAAGAGTTAGTTGAGAAGAGTATTAAAGAGTAGAGATTTAATCAGCAGTTGATTCTCACGAGCTATTTATGGTATTTCACACATCTTCAACTAATTGGACATACAGGGTTTACGGTGCCTCCGTTTCCATCGTAAACATAGTGTGTATGCTTCAAATTCCGCGAAGACATCGTGGGGGAAGAGAGAGTGGATGTTCTTTGAATTTTCTTGAGTTCTTTGCGAAAACACTCTTTTTCCACAAATATCTGCAATTAGGGGGAAGAAATGTGCACATCGGGGACGCATAACAGATTCACATGATCGAGCTTATAATTTTAGTACTACCGGAGAGACGTCTGCAGAGATGATCAGTGGTTCAGTTTTGTGATTTTGGTGTAATCGTTTCAACTTTTGCAGGTTGTGAAGTGTGAAGTAGCCTACTTATGTGAGAAGATCTTGCTGATTTCTTGCATGTTACCCCCGAACTGAGTTTTCGCATTGAGTATAATCGTTACTGAGTGACTATTCAGATTTGCTTGGTGTGGTCTACTACGATGTTATCTACAAACTCCACGGCGTACTTAAAACTTCAAAAGTTAGAAGACATGTTAACTACATCAAAGTTTCGAATCTACTGAAGACGGTTGTCAGTTTGGGGGGAAGTTAATCCAGTTCATATATATTACATCATTTGCCTACAAGTGAAGAAAATTTCTCAAACCGAGGTACAAGATGAAGACAAAGAGCGTCAACTGTAGTCATCCTCAGCATTTGAAGAGCCTATGAAGACCTTTCTTTATTTTATTTGTACTTGTAGGAAATGTTGTAAGTAATACCATATGTTGCCACATTTGGGGAAGATTGTTAGGAATGCTCCAAACACGAAAATGTGACAACATATTCGGTATTACATTAGTTATTATGTAAGCCTCAAACACATGGACTAGAAGCATAATTATTGTAAAGTTATGTGTTTGAGGGACTATATATACTCCTCCATACTTCCATGGAGGGGTGAGCCTTGAGTTTGTATCTTTCACTTTCATTATCTTTAATAAAACCAGGCCTTTACTTTTTCTCTCTACACTCTCTCTCTAACTATGGAGATGATGTTCTTCCATCATTCCCGAACTCCCAATTCACAATAATCATTCCAAAACACGATCCATCAATAAGAATAAAGATGTGACTAAAATATGGTGATAAAAAGTTGATATCTCGTGTGAGCTCGACTCAGAATTGAACCCTCAAATTGACGATATCAAAAGTCAGTAATCGAAAAAACATGTCTTGGACGGGTAATAATTTCAAGCCAGTTAATCCGGTGATGTAAACGTGTCTCGCAAAGGATTTGTCTGAGTAGAATGTACTGATTTCGAGAGATTTTCATTGAATATGATCTGGACGGGTAATAATTTCAAGCTAGTTTTACTAGTGATGTAAACGTGTCTCGCAACGATCATGTTCATTGAAAATCAATAAATTCTAAAAGTGCTGACTCTACCCGACATGTACAAATGTACTTTAAATAGTTATGAGCACATGTTAAGGGGGAGAATTTCTGAAAAATACAAAACTCTCAATAGGATAGTCATGGAGATATAAGGTGACAAAGGTTAGGAAAAACCGTCCTATGATCCGCCAGAGCCGGAGGGATCTACCCAAGGACAATACCAATAGTTTGGTACTAGAAAAGTCCTAGGTATGATGAAAAAAAGGAGTAAAGAAATGAAAGGGGAAAGAAGGGGTTGAAGAATGAAAAAGAAAAAGTAAAGAAAAGGGTGAAAAAAAATAGCCCTCCATTTGATCAACCTTAGGGCAGACACCGGGTTCAATACATATGCTACTGGTTGTTACTACGGTAACACCGGTATTGAAGATTAAGCCGTCATGGACCCAGTGACGCACTGCACTAAACCTTCTAAGCCACTCAGGTGTCTCTCAAAAGATACTTGTTTCATTTCTCACGGAGAACCCTTCATTATCTATCGACCTCTCACTCCGAGATGTGTTGATATTGAAAAGGAGGCAATCTGCTCCATGCCTCCGACGACTAGAACCAATAAGCACTTAATCGAGTCTAGAGCCACGAGATACATCAAATATCTCTTAGGAACACTTAGCATTACTACACTGGTTGTTCAACAAAAGGAACACCATTTGTAAATTATAAGATTGTCCTACGCAGGTCTTAGTAATCTGCCAAGAACATTCGTGAGAGAATTCACATATTGTGATTCTCAGTGATTGAATGGAAATCCTGCCAGGGTCAACATCAAACAGCCCTAACAACAGGTCACTTCGGTAATCCGTTGTGGATTAAGCTTACTGTTATTGGTGGTTCCAAACGGTCTACAATCGTGGAGTGATACTTCCGTATACTTCAGCGGCTCACTGAATCATTGATACACTTCGGTGTATCTGTTTCAGCTCTTTCGGGGGCTTCCAGTTCAGAACGGCCTTGGCTAGGATTAGAGAAAGTATTCACACTATGCTGTTGACGATCTCAAAGTCCGAATCTGTAAGTGACAGATGATTTATTGCTAACAATTTACACTACAGGAAATCATGGAGACCAGGAGTTCCACCACCACCATTCCATCATGCTCATATCCCAAAGATAAAGTTCTCACAAAGACTAAGAGATAACAAAAGTTCAAAGAAGTCAAAGAAAAGTCAAAGATCAAGCCTAACAAACTTTCACAAGTCAAAGATTGAAGCTTATGAAGTGAGAACAACTTGATATGTGAAGAACAAAAGTCAAAAGACATATGAGCATGGTGGAAAAGACGTAAAGACATCGTAACCAAAGAACGTCAATGGAAGGCAGATCAAGATTTTACCATATCATATCACAACAACAACAAAGAACAAAGATTCTAATGACGTCGAAGCCGAAGAAGCAAAGATGACATCAAGCAACCTAGATGACCAATCCTTAGGGGGAGATTGTAGGGAACACGTTTACTAGTTATTCAAGTCTTGGTCAAATATGTAAACTAGGTTGCTTAACTTATGGGCTTTATGTTTGTATTGAAAGTCACGGCTCACTAAGAAGCCCATGGGCAGTGATCTTAAGCTAGCCATCTAGAAGATCCTAAGCAAAGTATTGCCCTAACACTTTGCCTATAAATAGGATGCTTATGTGTGCATTATATTGGTTGGTTTTATTCACTCTATAGCCGAAGCTTTGATAGTCTTATGCGTGAATAATATCTTCCATTTTCTTCTTCTTATTTCTCTATTGTTCTCTCATTATCTAGTTCTATTATTGTTATACGATTTATCTTATAGTTATAGTTTTTATACATGGTGATTAGATCTTGTGTTAAGCTCGATATAGGACCTAACAAGTGGTATCATTCGCTAGAAGATAATTAGATCGTGCGTTTTGAGTAGTTTAGATCGTTATTTTTCATTATACGCTTGGTTTATTAGTTTAACGTTTGGTTTTGTGGTTATTTGTGACAAAAGTCTCATTTCTTTCACTTATCTTCGCACTTGTAAAGTGAAAAGATCATCATAGTGTGTAGAGATCGGATTTGTAGTCATAAGTGTAGTTCTTGTTCGAGTTTTATTAGATTTACACTAGTTTCATTCGTTGCATCTTGTCTAAATTCACCAAATTTTGGTTTAGATGTTAAAGGTTGAAACTTTCTTAATATTTTAGTGATTTTAAATGTTTTGAACCGAACAACTTCTGTTAAAACATCGCTTTTTAGTCGTAAAAGTGAGTTGAAAAATATGGCATTTTATCGCAATCGGTGAAAAGAGGGTTTATCGAAATTGCTTTTGAGGGTTTATCGGAATTGACGCTAGGTTTTATCGGAATTGTTAGCTAGGGTTTATCGGAATTCAACAGATTAAGGGTTTATCGAAATTGGCATTCAGTAGTTTCCTTGCTTGTATAACCGTGTGAAAATACTTCGACTTTAAGGCAAATCTCATATCTTGTACAAGGTAGTGAGAAAATTATCGGAATTACAATTTAGATAAGCTACCGGAATTGCCTGTTCTATCGCAATTTAGATAAATTATCGGAATTGTCATTTCTGTCGCAATTGCAAAGTCCATCGAAATTCTCAGATTCATTGAAATTCAATAGTTTGTCAGAATTCACCCATTTTTTGTCGGAATTTAGATAATCCATCGGAATTGTACAATTTCGTCGGAATTCAAATTACTCATCGCAATTCAAAGACTTCATCGGAATTCCGAAAACTTATCGAAATTACAACTGTGAACAGTGTTTTTTATCAGAATTAACAGTGAACAGTAATTTTCAGAATTGAACAAGAAAACCACTTAACCAAAACCAAACTGTATAACTCATAACACACATCTCAATTGTCTACAAGATCCACAAGAACACAAGAATATCTCAAAAACCAAATTACAACTATTTGTACAATCAAAAATAGCAGTATCAACAACAACAGTATCATCAGCAACAACAATATCATCAGCCACAATATCCTCAACAACAAGCTTTCATGCAACAACATCAATTTTTCCCTCAACAACAAGTCCCTCAACAACAACAATATCCACAAAAACCAATGCAGACTTACCAACTTCCACCTAAACAACGTCACTGGTTTGACCAAATGTGCGAAGCAATCAGCAGTCAACAATCCAGACACGAAGCAGGATCCTTAGATACACCTCCAATGCTGACTCTGGGTAATTACGTGCAGTGGTCAAGTCGATTTCTTCGGTTTATTGAACTCAAGAAACCTCATGGAAAGTACTTGAAAAAGGTAATTATTGAAGGACCTTATCCAGTACCTAACACAACGGTTCCTGGTGATCCTAATGCCATTCCTCCAAGAGAAGCAACTGTTACACCTATTCCTGTTGCTCAGCTCACAACAGAATAAGTACTTCAGCAAGAAACAAATGAACTAGCCATGTCTTACATCCTGCAAGGAATTCCCAATCCTATCTTTCGAAGTATTGATGCACAAAAGACTGCAAAAGACATGTGGGAACATGTACATCTTCTCATGGAAGGAACAGAGTTAAACCAAGAGGACATGGAATCTAAGCTCTATCTGGAATACGCCATGTTTATGATTGATGCTGGGGAATCTTTAGAGTCTTACTACCATTGGTTTACCAATATCATCAATGACTTAGACCATCACAACATTGTACTACCAAGGATTGCAGTGAATACTAAGTTCCTAAGTTGTCTTGGACCTGATTGGAAAAAGTATGTAACTTTTGTTCGACAAGCTAAGAATCTACACAATGCCTCATATGGGTTGCTGTATGATTATTTGAAGCATCACCAATCAGAAGTTGATAAAGACAGAGCAGCTCGTGGAGGTTACTCACCATAATCAACTCCAAATTCACTTGTTTTAATTGCTCAGTCTCACTTTGCACCACAACCAAACCAGAGTTTTGTCCAACCACAAAATCTTTCAACTTATCCCTCACAAACTTTATCAAACCAAATCATTCCATACGAATCACCACCACAACAAGCTGATAATCAACTGGTTTCATATGACAACATCGATTCTATGATGTACTCCAATGTTAGTGATGAAGATGGTGCTTTCAACTCGTTGAACGATGCATTTGCTTTGATTGCTAGAGCTTTCAGCAAATTTTCAAACAAATCAAACAACCGTCTCAGGTCTTCATCCAACACTGGCAATCAGGCAGTTGTTCATGATGGCAGAGTTGAAATTCAAAACAGAGCTTCTGGGAGATATGTTTCGGGTAGCTATATGGGAAATTCAGGTGGACAGAGGTTTAACTCAGCTGGAAGTAGTAGGAACAACATTGGTAACACACAGAGGAGGGCGAAAATTATTGAGACGGAGAATACTGGGATTGGAAACACCATGGTCAAATGCTATAATTGTTGAGGGAAAGGTCACATAGCCAATGCTTGCCCCAAGCCAAGGACCAGAGGCAGTATGTACCACAAAGAAGCTCTTCTTCTGGCTCTCAAAGATGAAGCTGGTGGCACCCTGACTGAGAAGGAGCACAACTTTATGGCCAATGCATACTCGAACAATGATATGGAAGATCTCGAGGCCAATGCAGCCGTAATGTTGATGGCTAACATGCAAGAAACGCACATGGGTGAAACAGGCCCGGTTTATGATACTGATGGCTTGTCTCAGGTACCTGATCCTAAATGTCTCATTCATGAAATTGTATCACCCTCTACATCTGCACCAACTGAAGAAAATATTGGTCAAAACGATTCATTCTTATCCTCTTAAGTCGATGACCAAATAAACACCGTAGTTACATTTAATGAGGATCAAATTAACCCCATTGTTTCATTTGATGAGTCTCTTGATGATGATAATCATGATCAACTTGAACAAGATGATCTTTTGTGTTGGGAATTATATTTTGAGTTGATATTGACAAAATATGAAAGATGAAGGAGACTTATGAAGAAAAAGATGAAGGACCTAATATGTATTCTTTAAAGTCTTTGTAACCCTAATCCTCTATTATATAAAGAGGATAGGGGCGTTCATTAATATGTACAGGAGTCAAGATGTGACTCCATTAAAGGTGTGTGTGTGTAAACCTAGGCATAGGTCTTGTGTTAGACGCCTAGGGTTCATGTTTAGTATAAGCCTCAAGGATCTTTGATCCCTGTTAGAGTGTAACCGTACTATACTTTATTACACAGCATTCGGGCTGATTGTGTTAGTAGTTGTTAGGAGATGATGACGAAGAAACATTGTAGCAATAATAATGATACTTTTTTTATTCTGCAGCGTATCGTGTTTATTCATTATTATTGTGTAATCCCACTTGCTCTAAATGATCCACGAAGTTGTTAATTATAATCCTCTCAATTGGTATCAGAGCCTAGAGGCTCGAGATCGTGGTATTTACAAGGTTTGGTTTGTCGAAGATTGAAGAAAACAAAAAATTTCGTAACTGGTTCGTATCTTCAAAACTCACTGCAGGGTTGTTTTTGAACGACGATAACTTTTTCGTTAACCGTTGGATCAGGCTGAAATTTTTACTGGAGATTCTTCATATACCATGGTACAATTTCACTAGAGGGATATTCGATCTGAGCTCTAGATCGTCAGTTATTAATTTTTAAAAACTGCTGCAGAGGAGTATGTGATTTTTGAATTTTTAGGGTTTTCTTGATTCAACTTCATGAATTCGTGTTAAATCATTATGGAGGTTGTTTATATGTTTCTTGGTGTCGATTATACTTGTTCGAAAGTCGCTTTGGATTGGATTTGGTCGCTTTGTTCCTAGGGTTTAACTGGTTGAAGAAACCCCTAGTTATTCTTGCTGTGACTGAATTTTTATTCATGATTTTTACTGTTTGATCGGTAACAAGATGTTTGTTGGTGAGTTTGTGATCGAGACGACATATGGTGCAATGATGGTTACTGGTTTTTAATGCAAGGTTCGTACTGCTACTCGACCACTGAAACATATTTGTACTGCCATCGATTTGGTTTGTACTGCTTGTTTCATCGAAGTTTCTACTGTTCGTTCCATATTCGCACTGCTCGTTCACGGTTGACATTCATATTTGTACTGCCCATGATGCTTCGTACTGCTATGGATTTCGTAAGTACTGCCAGCGGTTTATTTAGTACTGCTCGTTCTAAACTTAGTATTGTCGTTGTTCGACTTAGTACTGCTCGAGTAAAAATGTTAGTACTGCTTTCAATATTGGTTTGTACTGCTCTCATTCCATTAGTACTGCTCGTTGAAGAGGAGTTTGTACTATTGATTTATGTTCGAAGTGTGTTCGTTTGTATTATTGAAGAATATTTGTACTGCTACTGATGAGAAGAATATATACAATACATGAAGATATTCTATGCAAAGTGAGGCAAAGGTGGATAGTGTACATGCAAGTTATGGTGGCTCCATGCTGTTATATTAGGTGAAGTATTTGTATCACGACATGCAAAATATAATATATAAAGACATCATGGAGAATATAGTCGATTTGCATGGAGAATATAATCATGGGACGGTGGCATGTTAATATGACAGTAAGCAAATTGATTTTCATTTATCATGCTAGCTTTGAAATTAGATCATACGTGAAGAATGTTTACAAGTTTATTATTTGGACGATGTAACTTTAGTTACCATCTTGAAGTCGGTGTGATTCTTTTGCCATATCATGGGACAAGATCAAGTTGTCGACTACAAGTTTTTGATCTTTTTGGCCGTTCACTGTATGCATTGGAAATTATCATTTTATGCAACGTTACATTTTTGATATTATGATTTGATGCAAAGTCGACAAGGCGACAAAGGTAAAGTGGCATGAGACTACATAAGTTGAGGGGAAGTGCACACACACAGAAGATGTTTGATTTTTGGATTTGCTTTTGGTTTTGATTCTTAAAGGTTTTAAAGGCTCGTTCTTATTTATTCTTATTGGCAAAGACGATTATTTGTTATTTATTTGAAGATTAAGGTGAATTTTTCAGGTTTGTGTTCTTATTATATCTTTGAATTGACAAACATTTGAAGGAGTTACGTTATTGTGCTCAGTGATTATTCTCAAGAGATTGCGGTATCCTTATACATCGGTTTGGGTATACGTTCGAAGTTATATTTAAGACATGAGTTTGGATTATTCTACTTCAGCATCGAATTGGTAACGGTTAGTTTTCTTCATCATTACATAAAGCCTATAGAGTTGTAGATTCCAGTTAAAGAACTATTCTTTATTGATTACTACTGCTTGGCTTCGAGTTCTATTATAGTCATTTTTTATTAGTATTCATGCTGCTATGATCGTTCATGGATGGTACTACATGGTGTTCATTGCTGTGGTGGTTAGTTATTCGACAAGTTCTTTCAAATGGTTAACATATGGTTATCAGGGGAAGCTTATAGTTCAAATGTTTAACAATTTATATGCTACATCGGGGTGAAGGTTTTTATAGCTGCTCGTTGGTATGTTTAATAAAGATTTGGGATTTTTCTGTCTTGAGTTCATTTATAAAAGAAAGCATTTTGGTGTTCGTTCATGGAGGGCAATTCAAGACATTGGAAGACTAGATTGGATGTATAATACTGGTTCGTGGTTATGAAGATCAAAGTTGCTTACCTTTTTCCCCTAATTGATGATGAAAAAAAGGGGAAGAAGATTTTATATTGAAGATTGCAGCTTGAAGATCCTTGATGATATGCATGGAAGATAACATCTTTCATATAGTTGGTTTTGTCATTATCAACTAGGGGAATATTGTTGGGAATTATATTTTAAGTTGATATTGACAAACTATGAAAGATGAAGGAGACTTATGAAGACAAAGATAAAGGACCTAATATGTATTATTTAATGTATTTGTAACCCTAATCCTCTATTATATAAAGAGGATAGGGGCGTTCATTAATATGTACAGGAGTCAAGATGTAACTCCATTAAAGGGTTGTGTGTGTAAACCTAGGCGTAGTTCTTGTGTTAGACGCTTAGGGTTCGTGTTTAGTATAAGCCTCAAGGATCTTTGATCCCTGTTAGAGTGTAACCGTGCTATACTTGATCACATAGCATTGGGGCTGATTATGTTAGTAGTTGTTAGGAGATGATGACAAAGAAACCTTGTAGCAATAATAATGATACTTTTGTTTATTCCGCTGCGTATCGTGTTTATTCATTATTATTTTGTAATCCCACTTGCTCTAAACGATCCAAGAAGTTGTTAATTATAATCCACTCATTTTGTTTGGTCCAGATCCAGAGCTCATGACCTTGCTTTTGACCACCCAAACAAAGTTAGATGCACAAAAATCCCAAAATGATAAGTGCAATGAAATTAATAGAAACTTAAAAGAAAAAGTTGCATTGTTAACTAAGGATCTTGAGTGCTACAAACTTCAACTTTCAAATTATGAAACCAAAGAAAAACGAGAGAAAAGCTTTGAGGCTGCATTCCAACAATCATATGTGAAAGTACAAAATTTAGAACATCATGTACGTGATTGACCGTTTCCAAAAATGAATTAATTTCACAAAAGGAACAAGAAAAAATAGACTTTCAAAAACAAGTTGACATTCTACACTCTGAACTTTCCAAAACAAAAACAGAGTTGTCAACTTATGAAGATAATTTTTCTGAACACCGACAAATTTCAAGGAAACGTGTCGATTCCTATCTTGAGGAAATTGTTGAGATGGAATGCAAACTTAAAGAATTTCAAAACGTTGTGTATAAAACTGGTGAATCAATAACAACCATTCAAAAATTAATTGTAAAACCAAATCCCCAAGGATATGGCTTTGCTATTGGGAGTGACAAACCAAGTTTTTTACATAAATCACTCAAGGAAAATCCGAAGTTATACAGTGCAGAGCATTTGTTTGATGATTCTTTCATGCATGTTGTTGTGTATAATCGTGAAGAGGAAATGGAACATGACGAAGAGAGTCGATCTAAAATGAGGAATGTACCATTTAATAAACCATATGACTACTTAAGAGTACCTCATATTACTGACACCTTCGTACCATAAAAAGATAAATCAGAACAAACATGGTCTTTAATTGAAATGAATAAAACTTCTGAAGTTGCTCCTGTGAACACTGTCGCACAATTCAAAGGTCCTTTACCAAATCCAGGTGTAATTGCACAATTGCCAAAACAATGTCGTGTCCTTAGATATTTTAATACATTTATGGAAGACATACAATTTTTTGAACAAGCAATTGAACGAAATTCAGAGATAAAAGTCTCTACTTTTCTTTTTCCCTATGAGAAAGAAAAGAGAAGTTTTTCAAAAGCAATTTTTGCCACACGTTCAACACTTGCAACTTTGTGCTACACATTGGGAACAGGAACTTCAGTTAGAGGTTAAATCCATGATGAACATTTTCGAAGCAACATAAAACAAGATCTCAAAACAAAAATGTAAAAACAAAGCTTTACAAATAGAAGCAGATCGACTCTTGGAGAATGTTCTATGTTCTGATGTGATATCTGTGATTATGAATTCAATTTATCTGTCATGTAATGAAATGCTTGTTAATGACCATACTGTTGATACTGAGATGTTGCAACTTGAGATTAATAACTTGAAACAAGAAAATGAGAGACTTAGAAAAGTCAATGATGATGTGGAAAACAAATTTTTCAAAAGAAAATTTCTAACTCAACCAAAAATTGCAATGGTGTCAGACTCAAAGTCTTAACTTTGAGTTAAAATTACAAAGCCAAAAAAGAATCATTGTCCTTTCAAAATAGTCATACTTCCAAAATTCAAAGTATTGAACAAGAAAATGTTGTTTTAAAACATCAAAATTTTGAGTATGAAAAGGACATTGATGAAGTTTGCCAAAATAGGAATGACACTGTTCGATTAAAGCGAGAGTTGGATTCCAAAATTCAACAAAAAAAACACATCATCATTGAGTTAAAAGAGAAAATCAAAGTACTTGAAAAAGGGAAATTTGTACAAAAGAATGTGATTGCACCAGGCATGTACAAAGTAGATGAGACACCTAAGAAAGCATCTCTACAGACCTCTAATGTGCATGCTTCAACACCTAAAAGAGAAAATCAAAGTACTTGAAAAAGGGAAATTTGTACAAAAGAATGTGATTGCACCAGGCATGTACAAAGTAGATGAGACACCTAAGAAAGCATCTCTACAGACCTCTAATGTGCATGCTTCAACTTCTACAGGACTAGGCACCCCTCCTAAGGTTAGCAGATCCAAGACAAAAAAGAAAAAACAGAAGACTAGCATCTGGAAACCTAAGAGCGGCTCACCTAAGGATCAAGAAGTGGAAGTTCACACTAGGAATCTGAATAAACAGCATGTTATGTCTAAAGTAGAATCAAGCTTTAAAACGTGTAATTCTAATTATAATGTAACGAATGCTAAAACTATGAATGCTCTTAATAATGTTATTGTTGATGCTTATTGTGTGTTTTGTCGTACAAGTATGTTGTTTGGTAATCATCAAAAATGTGTTGCAAAAACCCTTTTATCTCGTAAACAGAAATATACTAATGTCATTTCCTCTAGGCCCACTACCACTGCTAAGTCAATCTTAGGAAAACCGCCAAAAGTAGTTTCTAAGCCTATCATAGACAAGAACATAGTTGCCCCTAAAACAACTCAATCACCAAGGTCATTCACTAGGAAGAAAGCAGAATCTAGTTGGACATGGCAGCGTTGGCTACAGCATAAACCTAGTTTTACTTGGTTACCAAAGATGCTTAAAAACTGTGCTACTAACCCAATGGGATCAACCGTTACCAACTCTCCATCTGTGTCATCTTCTTGTGCTGCAGGTGATTCAAATAGTTCTTTGGATTGTTGATAGCGGATGTTCTCGACACCTGACAGGCAACCTAAAACTTCTAGTAAACTTTGTCGCAAAGTTCATAGGAACTGTCAGATTCGAGAATGACCACTTTGCCGCTATCATGGGCTATGGGGACTATGTCAACGGAAACATCGAAATAAGCCGTGTATACTACGTGGAAGGCCTTAGACATAACCTTTTCTCTGTAGGGCAGTTTTGTGATGGTGACTTGGAAGTTGCATTTAGGGAGAAAACCTGATTTGTTCGAGACCTACAAGGAAACGACCTTATGACAGGAAAACACGGAACGAGTTTTTAAACCATTTCCTTGTCAGATATGACCGCTTCTTCTCCGATTTGCTTACCTCATCTTCAAATCTTCTAGGGAATTGTTAATCAAAATGAGATTGACTTTGCTCAACCTATCTGGGATGATCTGGTCTATCAAATTCAAAAACCTACATACCTAAATCCCTTAACCAAAATCCCATTTGTTTGTTTCACCAAGCTTCTCATCGCCCATCTAATTGACGACAACGCTGATATCTCTGCTCGACTTGAAGACCGAGAAATGCATCTCCTCAAAATGGACAAGACCATCAGCTCAGTCTACATTCCCAAAAGCAGCACACGAAAGCAAGGGATCAGACTACCTAAATCTTTGTTAACAGAAAAGGTTAAGAAGACAAAAGCTTATAGGGAGTATGATAGAGCTTTCAATGAAGGTCATGTCAGGTTTTGCAAATATGATGATAAGTCTGCATCAACTAGGACTCGATCAAAGGATAGCAACAAGTCAGAGAGTACTTCTAGTGTGTCAATGAAAATCAAACCGTCGGCTCATAAAATTGTTAAAAGGAGAGTACCGGTTACCATAGTTAAGCCAAAACATGAGGAAGGAAAGATTGTTGAGGAACAGGAATTCGATTCAGAAATGGAGTCTGATGAAGGACCTCAAATCTATAAAGAAGATTTAGCTACTCAGATGGCACTAGAAGAGAGCCGAAAGTCACTCAAGGCTGATGAGGAAAGACGAGCATAGTTAAGACTAGAAGAGCAAATGAGATTTGAGAAAATGAATAGAGGTTTTGGTGAAGACCAGACCTATGAACATCCGGCTGATCGACCCGGTGGGTCTGAAGTGGTTAAAGAAGTTGCTACATCTCAAACTGATCCGGTTAATCAACCCGGTAGGTCTGAGATTGTCACTCCACCAAAGACTGATCTGGTTAATCAACCCGGTAGGTCTGAAACTGAGAAAGAAACCATCCCACCTCAGTCTAATCCGGTTAATCAACCTGGTAATAATGAGGAACAGAAAGAAGTTGAATAGGAGAGTGAATTTATTATGGATGAAGGGGAAGAGCCTGAAAAGGTTTCAACAGATGAAGAGAAGGTTGAAGACAAACACATGAAAGACGTTGATGAAGGGGAAGAAACATATAGGTTGACTGATGAGGAGGAGATAACTAAAGCGGCTGAAGAACTAGAATCGGAACACAAGAAGCAAGAAGAGGAGAAATTGGCGGAAAAGGAAGCAGACAAATACATCCTTACACCTCCACCTTCTCCACCAGTTACTCAGGCTACACCACTAGTGTCTCAACAAGCATCACCTCCTAAAGTTCAAACACCTCCAGCGTCATCGTCACACCCCTCACCACCACCATCACCAACTACTGAAGCAACAACAAAAGAAATGAAAGGAAAAACAATCATGAAAAGCAAGAAAAAAGAAGACAACTAGGCTGAAAAGGGTTGAAGTAATCTCACCAGCATCTAAAAGGGTCAGAAAGGCTGCAAGGCTAGCACGTGCAAAGACACACAACGAGCTCAGTGACCAAGTCAAAAACTTAACCAAGATGGTCAACGAGATGCAATAGACCAAAGTTCGTATGAACGAATTTCTTGAAGACGATGTTGAAGACCGGTTGCTCAAAACAGTCAAGGGAAATACCAAGGCGTATGTAAAGAAGTATCTGCCCAAGGTTTTTTCCCAGAGTATAGAAGATTATATCGATCCAAACATTGAAGAAATAGTCAAAAACGTTGTTGCATCTATTCCTCTTGTCTTCACAACCCAACCAAAGCAGCCTAAGGAACCAACCCTTGAAGAACTCAAACTCCAACTCCTGACAAGACTCGTAAGCATCAACTCTCCAACTCAAGAAGATATAGACCTCTCTGAGGCTATAAAAGCAAATCTTGAAAAGGAGTCGTGTAAAGTTGAAGCTGATAAGGGTAAACGTCCAAGAGAGGACGAAGACCAAGATCCAAACACCCAAGCAAAGAAACAAAAGGGTGTCGAAGGATCTGGCTCAAAACTTAAAGAACCCCTCGGTCCGTCAAGAACAACAGCCACTCAACCGTCAAAGGCTTCGGGATCAGGACCTACAGAAATGGAGCATCAGTTTGAGCACACTGCAACTAAAGAAATGGAATTTCAACAACACTACGATCAGCCATACTCACCTCCCAAGACCAAAGCTACTTCATCTAAATCTAGCAAGAAGACTTCCAATAGACCTACTATTGTCTCCTGGCTGGATGAAGATACTACACAGGGAAATTAATGGTTTGATTAGCTAGCAAGTGCTCAAACACAGGTGGACGAAGATTCAGTAATTGAAGATAGCACGTTTGAGTTCACACAAAGACTCAAACGTGACCAACGAATCAAGAAAATGACCAAAGGGGAACTTCGTCGCATCAAGAACGATGCATTTAATCTGCACAAGGATAGGTCATCCGGTGCAGCTGAGCTCGAGTACCATCTTGAAAACACTGCCCGAGCAATGTCCAGTGAGTTCAGCTGGACTAATCCGGATGTGATAATGGTTGGAAGCACTTCTAGAACCAACCATCCATATATCACAGATTGACGAAGACATTGCCAGTGATTCGAGTCCACGATCAACCTGCCATTCTGTATCAATTCTTCTTCAACAATGATCTTGAATTACTCGTACACGAAATTAAATGTCAACCAAAATACGAAACCTCAATAACTTTGACACCAGCAGCAAGTTACACACAACCTGCCATCGAGGAAATTGCCACCAACCTCTTCATTCCAAAGAAAGTGCAGTATGACGAAGATGCGCAGCTAGGCATTTATCACTAGTTTGAGAAGAGAAGACATGGTACAAGAGTAAATTTACGAAGAAGTCGTCTACTCTGGTGAAAAGTGACCTAAGGATTCTTGCTGTGGTCAGTATAGAGGGTGAAAAGAGATATGACTACAGCTTCTTGACAGAAATCAAAGTTAGAAGACACGACCAGCAGCTCTACACGTTTTCTGAAGCAGATTTCCCAGATTTGAACATGAATGATCTTGAAGACATGTATCTTATCAAGATTCAAGGGAAGCTGCAACACTTCTCGACTGATCTACAGTATGCCATCAAAACTGCCACACTACACTTCATAAGAAGAAAGTTCATACAAGAACGTGTAGAAGATCTGCAGCTTGGGGTCGAGAGCTACTATCAGTAATAGATTAGTTATATTAGTATTTATGGAGTGGGTCGGGTCTTTACCCACTTTCAGCTCGCTCCACAGCCCACTAGGGGCACCTATTAGCTTACCTATATATACCCCTCTCAACCTAGGGAGAGGGTTGGAACTCCTTTCTTTCTCAAGCTAATATACTTACATTTCTCTCTTTAGTTCCCACATTCTCTCTTTCTCTCTCTAAACCGCCACCTAAATCCGGCCCTTAATCCATTGTTTGTGTGTTATATGATAATGAATATGCTACAAATGGTATCAAGAGTTATGGTTAGGTTCGAGTAAGAGCATATTCAGATTCATGGGTGGATGTTTGGTTCTTTTTAGGTCGTATAAAATAGTGTGCTAAAATCCTTGTTTAATCTTTGTTTGTGGTTAAATCTGTTGAATACTTGTACTTTTGTGTTCATTGAACTGTTTCACATCTTCCTTGATAACATAAAACTTGGTTAGTGTCTGTTTGTAAAAGATTTGAAGGATTTCTTGGCAGCGGTTTGGTGTTCGGAAGATTTTTCATCATAGCGGTTTGACTCTCGGTAAAGGATTCTTAGCAGCGGTTTATGCTATTTAGTTAATTATTGTTGGCGGTTTGGTCTAAATCTCTGATAGTGGTTTGGATTATAACCAAATTTGGAAAAGGAAAAAACGTACTGAAAAGGACGGTTTGTCCATTTGTGGTAGCGGTTTGTCAGTTCTTGTCTCTAGCGGTTTGTCGTTTAGCAGCAGCGGTTTAACCTACAGCGGTTTAGATCGTAGCGGTTCAGGATTCAGCGGTTTAATCTTCAAAGGGTTGAGTCTTAGCGGTTCTGGTCTAAGTGGTTTAGCTCTCAGCGGTTTAACCTTCAGTGGTTTAGGTCTTAGCGGTTCTGATTTCAGCGGTTTAGCTCTCAGCGGTTTAATCTTCAGTGGTTTTGGTCTTCGCGGTTCTGGTTTCAGCGATTTGATCATAGCGGTTGGGTTAATTACAGCGGTTTGAGTATAGTAATTTGGTCTTCAGGTTTAGCGGTTTGATCTTGCGGTTTGACTAAAAGTTGACCTTTTACGTCAAAACTTCAAACGGCCATAACTTTTGAACTGTAACTCCGTTTTCGAAGCCTGAAAACGCTCCGAAATGAAGTTATTGAGGTTTTAAATTTTCAAACCATAATTTCACCGTAACAACTTGCGTCAACCAAACCAAATCAAATCTCATCATAACACATTCAAGTACTCAAATCACGGTTTATTCTTGATTCTTGTAAAATCCCACGAAAGAATCTATTTCTTGGTTTAAATCATAGAATTGTAAAATCCCGTGCGCATTTACGTCATGTCTACTACCTCAGATTCTGCTATATATGAGATACTCAGATTGTACAATATGATTGACAAACAAAAGATTCCCAAAGATGTACAATAGATAAACGTGTTTGAGTATGTTAGTGCCGATAGGAACTCTGTGTGCCCGAATTCTCAAGAGAAAGAGCTCCATCAGCCACAAACAAACGTTGTTGAGTTAGATACTGCTATGAACAACGTGCAACATGGGAAACACAATGAAGCGTCGACTGAACCTAGTGGGGTATCTTCTGTTATTAATGATGATAATGTGTTGCATGAACAAAAGATTCCCGACAAAGTACAACAGACAAACATTGTTGAGTCAGATATTGCTAATGTGGGAAATAGCGATGTTTTCCCACATGAAAAATATGTGAAACACAACGAAGCGTCTGTTGTACCTAGTTGTGTATCTTCTGTTCTAAATGATGATTATGTGCTGCATGAGAACACTGAATTTGTTCCTGATGACCCATTAACCCCCCAACTTAACATCTATAAAGAACAAGTGGCCATATATGAACAACGTGCTAAATTTGAGTTAACTAAACGTGAGCAAGAAATGGATGGTCAGATGCGTACACTTATTTCTGAACGTAATCTAAGGGAAGAAAAATTGAAAATGGAGTTACATTCTTTACAAGTGAAACTTAAGCAAAACTGTTCAGCTTAATCAAGTAATGTAAGAAAGTGTGAAAACACTAAAGCAAGATTTCAAAGAAAAAGAATCAAAACTCTTAAATGATTTTTCCAGACTTAAAACGTTAAAGAATAAACTTGAAAACAAGTTGTACACACAAGACCAGACCAGACAGACTGCCCAAATGCTTCAGAAGCACAAAAAGCTGTGTGATAAGCATAGTGAGAGTAATGTAGGTGAACCTAAGTTAGCTATTCTTAAGAATGCTAAAGTAGTCCAACCTGCCTTATATGATGCCAATGTGATGATTATGCCTGGCCATGCCCCACCTGATGTTTCATATTTAGAAGAGAGTGATGAAATAGATGTGAGAAAAAGAGAAAGGATGAATGAGAAAATGAAGGATCCCAAATACATAGCCAATCGAATAATAGTCAAACCCCATGATTATTATGTGGAGAATCGATTGACTGTGTTTGCACCTCAAAAGAAGTTAACAACTGTTACACCCGTATCCCGATAAGGTACTAGTTATGTAAATAATTAAATGTTGTATATAAGTTTTGTAATATTAGTTAGTTAAATAATAAATGTGAGGGATTATTAGAAAGAATAGAACTTGAAGGGCTAATATTGCCAATTGGGCAAAGTTTAATCAATAAATATCTATGCCTAGACAAATTTAGAAAAGTCCAGGCTATTCCATTCTTGGTCTTGTTTTGTGAAGATCGGTTTTTAGAGAAAGAAGGAAGGAAGCTCCATCTTGTTCATTTCAAGTCATTTCCATCATCATTTAGTAGTGCCAAGTATCTAAGAAGCCTTAATTCACATATCCCATCAAGTAAGTGTTCTTCCCCAAATGGTAAATTAGGGTTCATGTTTGATCATAATGATCAAGTGTTGATAATTTTATGATTAGCTAGTTAATTAGACCCTAAATTGAGATGATTATGTTATAGGAAGCAAGTAAGAAGAGGGGAAGCCATTGTTAGTGTGATTGAGCCTAAGGATTGAGGTAAGTACATTGGTTATAACATGTTTTGTTTAGCTTTATCATATATTGGTATGATAATGTTTCAGGTGTTAGTTTTATCATGTTTGTTTACATGATAATGTGAAGGATAGGATATAGGGTGCGTTAGCTAGTATGGATCCATCACTAGATTTAGTTAGTTAGTCGTTGGGCTAACTATGGTAAGAAGTTCAACCTTACGGGTTGATTGTGTGAAGTTCAACCTTATGGGTTGATTGTGTTAAGGTCGACTATGTCGGCGTGAGGTAAGTGCCCCTATATCGCTAGCTTAACTAGCAGTTAGACTAGTTATGGTTCAGTTATGATTTTATATCATATATTGTTAGTTTGATGTTATGATTTTATATCATACATTGTTAGCTTGTTATTACCATGTACTTACTAAGCGTTTCGCTTACGTGTTTAGTTGTGATGTTTTTCTTGATAGGTGTTGAAGGATCGAGTAAAGGTAAGGAGAAGGCGTAGTGTGATTAAGAAGTAGAAGACCATTCTCTTTTGGACCAAGCAAGTTGAAGTTGGAAGCCCCAAGTGTCTTTTGTGTTGTGGGTACACTTCTTTCATGTGGTCATTTTGTTATTCATGGTCTTGCGGTCAGATATGGTTCCTTGTCCATGTTTAGGTCAAGAGTCAAGTTTGTGTTTATGTCATGATGTCTTTTTGGTAATTGTCATGGTTATAGTCAAACTTTATAGGGGTGTTTGGCAAATAACCAAATTCACCCATTTTGGGAAGTTATGGGTCATGATATTGTACCAACACTCTTTCAATATATTAGAATTGTCAAGTTATGTATAAATCCAAAAGGATATGTAGTAGTTATGTGTTTTGTGTAAAAAGTATGTTTTGGAAGTTAGTTTAAGAGGGTGTTTGGTATAAGCTAGTTTTTACCCATTTGGGGGTTTGAACGGGTCATGGATGGTTGAGACAAGTTTAGTATGTTAAAATATGTATGTTGGTCAAGTATGGTAGGTAAGGGAAGTGTTTTAAGTGAATTGGAGTGTAACGGGTCAAAATGGGTTCATGCATAACCCGTCAATTCCTAAAGAATAATTTTCAGTCTAGGATCCCCTTTTAGGTTCCAAGGTATGGACCTAAGTGTGGATCCTTGGTTTCAGTTTAGGATCCCCTTTTAGGTTCCAAGGTATGGACCTAAGTGTGGATCCTTGGTTTCAGTTTAGGATCCCCTTTTAGGTTCCAAGGTATGGACCTAAGTGTGGATCCTTGGTTTCAGTTTAGGATCCCCCTTTAGGTTCCAAAGTATGGACCTAAGTGTGGATCCTTAATTTCAGTCTAGGATCCACTTTTAGGTTCGAATTTGTGAACCTTAGTGTGGATCTGAAATGTACTCATCTTGGTTATGGAATTAGGATCTACTTTTAGGTTCCAAGATTTGGACCTAAATGTGGATCCAGTTTTTCCTCATCTTGGTTATGAGTTAAATGTTCATCTTGGTGATGAATGTGGCTTCTTATAAAGGGTCAATAGAGTAGCGGAATGTCAAGTCAAGTCAAGCGTTTCCCGTCAAATCCTAAAGTATAATCTCAGTCCTGGACCTTAGGTGGATCTTCCAGGATCTACTTTTAGGTCCCATAAATCTGAACCTTAGAGTGGATCTTTCAGGATCTACTTTTAGGTTCCACAATCTGAACCTTAGTGTGGGTCAGTTTCGGAATGTTACTTTTTGCGAAAAATTTTCACGTTTTTGGTCAAAGTGGTCAAGGGGCGTTACAACTTGGTATCAGAGCTTCGGTCTAAGAGATTTAGGATTTCCCCTTAGGATTTCCTAGACTTAGGCCTTGTGTGGACGCTTTTAGTATCGGTGTTTGTTATTTGTGTATTGTTTGGGTGATTTCGAGAACACATATGTTAGGTATTTTTATGACTACGCCTGGCCACCGTAGTGATAAAAATATGATACATATGTGAGATTGGAATCATTTAGGCTATACATGGATGATAAACTCTAGGTGTTTTAGTGTAAGATAGACATGTCATTCATGCATCGAATATGTATATGATTTTGTTTAATAGTGTGAATTGCTAAATTTCAGTTAGTAGAAAAGATGGCGAATATCCGAAATAAGGAGGTGTTAAGGACGACCTCCTCTCGCCATAATGATGATGATAGTGATTCTAATGATGAAGGGAATTCTAGTAGCGTCAAGACAATACCTCTACCGGAAAATTTTAACCCTAAAAGCTTCACGAAAGAAGAGTTGAAAGAATTGGACGTTTTGGTGACCGATAGGGTAGGAAGGGCTATTGAGAAGACCATGCCCTATTATGTTAAACAAACCACCGAGAATGTGCAAAAGATGTTAAAAGAGGAGATAGAAAAGCTTAAGAAGAGTGGAGAGTTATTGAATGATCCAAATGCTAGACCCGGAGTAGTGAAAGAGAAGTCTACTTATCGTGATTTCACTGCTTGTGCTCCACCCACATTTACGGGGGCTCTTGATCCGTTAAAGAGTTCTCGATGGATTACCGATATAGAAGGGGCTTTTCGTACGAGTCGTTGTGTAGAAGAGGATAAGGTAAACTTTGCTACAAATTACCTTCGTGAAAGGGCTAAGATATGGTGGGAAGGTAAGGCAAATGAGAAGGGTAGTGTTTGGAGAGAGTCGTGCTCGTGGGATCAATTCAAGGAAGTGTTCATGAAAGAGTATGCTCCCGTGGAAGAGATTGATAAAATAAGAGAAGCATTCCATTCCCTAGTGCAAACTGATGAAACGGTGAATGAGTTATGGGGAAAGTTTTGTGACATGGTACAATATTGCCCGGAGTATCTTAACAACGAAAGGCTTAAAGTCGACAAATTCCAAAGAATGCTCAAGGATGAAATTCGTACGATAGTGTCACCGTTCAAGTGCACCGACATGGAGGATCTTCTAAGTAGGGCACGTACTCGTGAAGCGGACTTGGATAGAATGAAAAGCAAAGAGAAGAAAGATTTAAAAAGGAAGCATGATCATCCATCAACATTTAGTAAGCGAGGCAGGTTCGATTTTACAAGAAAGGACAACACGGGAAAGCTACCTCCTAAGTGTAATAGGTGCGGTAAGAATCATGTGGGAGAATGTAAATCCGGGATGAAGGGATGTTACAAGTGTGGGGATACCGGTCATATTAGCAAGGATTGCACCAAGCCTTTGGTAATATGTTACGGGTGCAATGAAGAGGGACATAAGGTAAGTGAATGTCCTAAATCTAAGCAAGCAAAGCCGTTCAAGCCGATTAAAGGAGAAAAGATTGAAGTGCCAAGGCCTACAGCTCGTGTTTATCAGATGAGTACCGAAGAGGCGAAATCGAGTCCAGATGTCGTCACAGGTATAATTCTCGTTAATTCTAAACCTGCTCGTGTGTTTGTACGACTCTGGTGCAAGCGTGTCCTTTGTATCTTATAACTTCAGTAAAGAATTGTCAACCCCGTTAGATAAGCTTCCAATACCTATAGAAGTTGAAATCGCCGATAGTAAAGTTGTGGTAGTGTCCAATGTGTACCGTGCTGTAGAAATTGAGATCGATGAGAATGTTTTTAGGATTGACTTAATCCCCATAATGCTCGGAGAGTTTGACATTATAGTTGGCATGGATTGGCTTGGCAAATACAATGCCGCCATTCTATGCAAACAAAAGATCGTTAGAGTTGTGAACCATAATGGTCGAGAAATGATGATTTATGGTGATAAAAGGAAAGGCGAGTTAAAACTTTGTTCCGTGATGAAAGCTAGAAAATATCTATCACGTGGTTGTCTCGCTTTTATGGCACACGTGGTAGATACGAGTTTTGAAAAGAAAAATATCGACGATGTTCCGATTGTAAATGAATTCCGTGATGTATTCCCGGAAGATTTGCCGGGTATTCCTCCCGATAGACAAGTTGAGTTCCGTATTGATCTTGTTCCGGGTGCTACTCCTATTGCCAAAACTCCTTATCGTCTTGCTCCGTCCGAAATGAAGGAGTTAATGAGTCAACTCCAAGAGTTACTTGACAAGGGTTTTATTCGCCCAAGTAGCTCACCATGGGGAGCTCCGATCTTGTTCGTTAAAAAGAAAGATGGTAGTATGCGGATGTGCATTGATTACCGTGAATTGAATAAAGTCACGGTGAAAAATGTATATCCATTGCCTAGAATCGATGATCTCTTTGATCAACTTCAAGGTGCTCGATGGTTTTCAAAGATCGATCTCCGTTCGGGTTATCACCAATTAAAGGTTAGGGAAGAAGATATTCCCAAGACGGCCTTTAGGACCCGATATGGACATTACGAGTTTACGGTTATGCCTTTTGGTCTCACGAATGCGCCTGCGGTTTTCATGGATCTCATGAACCGTGTGTGTAGACCAATGTTGGATAAATTCGTTATAGTGTTCATTGATGATATCCTTATCTATTCTAAGAGTAAGGAAGAACATGAAGTGCATCTTCGAGAAATCCTGGAAACGTTGAGAAAAGAAAGGTTGTATGCTAAATTTTCGAAATGTGAATTCTGGTTGCAAGAAGTTCAGTTCCTTGGTCATGTCATTAATCCTGATGGTATTAAAGTTGATCCGTCTAAAGTCGAGGCCGTGATGAATTGGCAAGCGCCGAAGAACGTTGGTGAAATTCGAAGTTTTCTAGGACTCGCGGGTTATTACCGACGGTTTATTCAAGACTTCTCCAAAATTTCATCTTCGTTAACTGAACTCACCAAGAAGAATGTTCCTTTCGTGTGGGGCGAAAAGCAAGAAGAAGCCTTCCGTACTTTACGAAAGAGGTTGTGTGAAGCACCGATTTTAGTGTTACCCGAGGGAACCGAAGACATGGTGGTCTACAGTGATGCATCTTATTCCGGTCTTGGATGTGTTCTTATGCAAAGGGGTAAAGTGATTGCTTATGCTTCAAGACAATTAAAGAAGCATGAAGAGAAATATCCGACTCATGATCTTGAATTTGCGGCCGTAGTCTTTGCTTTGAAAATTTGGAGGCATTATCTATATGGTGTGAAGTTCATAATTTACACCGACCATAGAAGTCTTCAGTATTTCCTTGATAAGAAAGATCCAAATATGAGGCAGCGTAGGTGGTTAGACTTGCTTAAGGACTATGATTGTGAAATTCGCTACCATCCGGGTAAGGCGAATGTTGTAGCAGATGCGTTAAGTCGCCAGAGTACACGGATTCACTCCTTGAGAATGATTATTACATCCGATCTTTTCGACAGAATTAAGTTAGCTCAGGAGGAAGCACTAAAAGAAGAAAATCAAGAGAAAGAACGTATCACATCTCACGTTCCTCATTTTGGTGAAGACAGTCGAGGGATTAAGACGCGGTATGGAAGAGTTTACGTTCCTTTTCGAAGCAACATCAAGGAGTTACTCATGGAAGAAGCTCATAAGTCCAAGTATTCTATTCATCCAGGAGCTACGAAAATGTACCTTGATTTGAAAAGAAACTATTGGTGGCCGGGTATGAAAAGAGATTGCGTGAAGTATGTGGAAAGATGTTTAACTTGTTTGAAAGTGAAAGCCGAACACCAAAAGCCATATGGAAAAGTCCAACCCTTAGACATTCCAGTTTGGAAGTGGGAGAAGATTACTATGGATTTTATAACGAAATTGCCAAAGACGAAAAAGAAGAATGATACTATTTGGGTAGTAGTCGATCGTTTGACTAAGAGTGCGCATTTTATTCCAATCAGGGAGAATATGCCTGTTCATAAGTTAGCAAAGATCTATGTCAATGAGATAGTTGCACGTCATGGGGTACCTATTTCCATAGTTTCTGATAGAGATGGGCGGTTCACTTCAAATTTTTGGCAAGATTTTCAAGAAGAGTTAGGTACGAAACTTCATATGAGCACGGCTTTTCATCCTCAAACCGATGGACAGAGTGAGAGGACGATCCAGACTTTAGAAGATATGCTTCGAGCTTGCATGATTGATTTCGGAGGAAATTGGGATGACCATTTACCCTTAGTTGAATTCGCCTACAATAACAGTTATCATGCTAGTATAGGTATGCCACCCTATGAGATGCTATATGGAAGAAAGTGTAGGACGCCAGTATGTTGGGAAGAAGTGGGAAGGAGAGAATTGGCTAGCACGGATATAGTGTTGGCGACGACGGAAAAGGTTGAGATGATTCGAGCAAGACTTAAGGCGGCACAAGATAGGTGGAAAAGTTATGCCGATAATCGAAGAAGGCCAATAGAATTTGAAGTAGGTGATATGGTTATGCTAAAGGTTTCTCCGTGGAAGGGCGTTTTTAGGTTTAAAAACAAAGGGAAATTAAGTCCACGGTTTATAGGGCCATTTAAAATTTTGAAACGTGTTGGCGAAGTAGCTTATGTGTTAGAATTGCCCGAAGAAATGAGAGGTATTCATAATACCTTCCATGTGTCGTATTTGAGGAAGTGCTTAGCGGATGAGGCTAGTGTGGTCACTTTAGATGATATCGAAATTGATCCAGAGTTGATTTCACAAAAGGATGAGCCGGAAGCGATTCTAGGAAGGAAAGTGAGGCAGCTTCGAAACAAAGAAATTCCATTAGTAAAAGTGCAATGGAGACATCGTAAAGGTACGAGCATTAGATGGGAGTTAGAGGAGAAGATGAGGAATGAGTATCCTCATTTATTCCAAGCGTAGATTTCGAGGACGAAATCTTATTTTAAGGAGGGGAGAATTGTTACACCCGTATCCCGATAAGGTACTAGTTATGTAAATAATTAAATGTTGTATATAAGTTTTGTAATATTAGTTAGTTAAATAATAAATGTGAGGGATTATTAGAAAGAATAGAACTTGAAGGGCTAATATTGCCAATTGGGCAAAGTTTAATCAATAAATATCTATGCCTAGACAAATTTAGAAAAGTCCAGGCTATTCCATTCTTGGTCTTGTTTTGTGAAGATCGGTTTTTAGAGAAAGAAGGAAGGAAGCTCCATCTTGTTCATTTCAAGTCATTTCCATCATCATTTAGTAGTGCCAAGTATCTAAGAAGCCTTAATTCACATATCCCATCAAGTAAGTGTTCTTCCCCAAATGGTAAATTAGGGTTCATGTTTGATCATAATGATCAAGTGTTGATAATTTTATGATTAGCTAGTTAATTAGACCCTAAATTGAGATGATTATGTTATAGGAAGCAAGTAAGAAGAGGGGAAGCCATTGTTAGTGTGATTGAGCCTAAGGATTGAGGTAAGTACATTGGTTATAACATGTTTTGTTTAGCTTTATCATATATTGGTATGATAATGTTTCAGGTGTTAGTTTTATCATGTTTGTTTACATGATAATGTGAAGGATAGGATATAGGGTGCGTTAGCTAGTATGGATCCATCACTAGATTTAGTTAGTTAGTCGTTGGGCTAACTATGGTAAGAAGTTCAACCTTACGGGTTGATTGTGTGAAGTTCAACCTTATGGGTTGATTGTGTTAAGGTCGACTATGTCGGCGTGAGGTAAGTGCCCCTATATCGCTAGCTTAACTAGCAGTTAGACTAGTTATGGTTCAGTTATGATTTTATATCATATATTGTTAGTTTGATGTTATGATTTTATATCATACATTGTTAGCTTGTTATTACCATGTACTTACTAAGCGTTTCGCTTACGTGTTTAGTTGTGATGTTTTTCTTGATAGGTGTTGAAGGATCGAGTAAAGGTAAGGAGAAGGCGTAGTGTGATTAAGAAGTAGAAGACCATTCTCTTTTGGACCAAGCAAGTTGAAGTTGGAAGCCCCAAGTGTCTTTTGTGTTGTGGGTACACTTCTTTCATGTGGTCATTTTGTTATTCATGGTCTTGCGGTCAGATATGGTTCCTTGTCCATGTTTAGGTCAAGAGTCAAGTTTGTGTTTATGTCATGATGTCTTTTTGGTAATTGTCATGGTTATAGTCAAACTTTATAGGGGTGTTTGGCAAATAACCAAATTCACCCATTTTGGGAAGTTATGGGTCATGATATTGTACCAACACTCTTTCAATATATTAGAATAGTCAAGTTATGTATAAATCCAAAAGGATATGTAGTAGTTATGTGTTTTGTGTAAAAAGTATGTTTTGGAAGTTAGTTTAAGAGGGTGTTTGGTATAAGCTAGTTTTTACCCATTTGGGGGTTTGAACGGGTCATGGATGGTTGAGACAAGTTTAGTATGTTAAAATATGTATGTTGGTCAAGTATGGTAGGTAAGGGAAGTGTTTTAAGTGAATTGGAGTGTAACGGGTCAAAATGGGTTCATGCATAACCCGTCAATTCCTAAAGAATAATTTTCAGTCTAGGATCCCCTTTTAGGTTCCAAGGTATGGACCTAAGTGTGGATCCTTGGTTTCAGTTTAGGATCCCCTTTTAGGTTCCAAGGTATGGACCTAAGTGTGGATCCTTGGTTTCAGTTTAGGATCCCCTTTTAGGTTCCAAGGTATGGACCTAAGTGTGGATCCTTGGTTTCAGTTTAGGATCCCCCTTTAGGTTCCAAAGTATGGACCTAAGTGTGGATCCTTAATTTCAGTCTAGGATCCACTTTTAGGTTCGAATTTGTGAACCTTAGTGTGGATCTGAAATGTACTCATCTTGGTTATGGAATTAGGATCTACTTTTAGGTTCCAAGATTTGGACCTAAATGTGGATCCAGTTTTTCCTCATCTTGGTTATGAGTTAAATGTTCATCTTGGTGATGAATGTGGCTTCTTATAAAGGGTCAATAGAGTAGCGGAATGTCAAGTCAAGTCAAGCGTTTCCCGTCAAATCCTAAAGTATAATCTCAGTCCTGGACCTTAGGTGGATCTTCCAGGATCTACTTTTAGGTCCCATAAATCTGAACCTTAGAGTGGATCTTTCAGGATCTACTTTTAGGTTCCACAATCTGAACCTTAGTGTGGGTCAGTTTCGGAATGTTACTTTTTGCGAAAAATTTTCACGTTTTTGGTCAAAGTGGTCAAGGGGCGTTACAACAACCGAATAAATATTTTGGTCTTAAGATATTGAAAAGAGAAAGGCCGAAGAGCTTGAAGCCAAACCTCCGTCCCTTAGGAAAATTGCAGCTGCGACGGTGTATCCTCCCAATACACCTAGACATTTGGTCCCTTTGACTGTTCCCACTGAATGTAAAACCTTAATTAGCATATATGTACTTTGTCAACTATTTGCTGATTTTGATAAAACATGTAAGAAGAGAATTACACCAACTAGAATTACTGAAGGGGAAAGAGGTTTTGAACAAACAAAAAGGTGTTACTTAACTGAGGTCATTCCATTCTTTAAATTACTCAAGGAACAGTTTGAAGGAATGCAAAACACTCTTAAAACTGAAGTAAATGAAATGAAAGCTGTGTTTAAAGAAATGGAAAATGAGGTAGCTAAAATGCGATAGAACTTAAGAGTCGTGAGATTGAGAGAAAGAATATTCTCATCACCAATGAGAATTTGATTGCTAGGTGTATTGCACAAGATGTATTTTATACTGCTACTGATGCTGCATTAACTGCCTGTCAATTTCATGAGTATTTTATTGTATTGAATGTTACCCAGAATCGTGTTGTTGAGCTTGAGGGCGAGAATTTGAAATTACATGAGAAAATTCAAAATGATGACCATGATAACATGGTCAAGCGTTTTTCAAAACTAGAGGTTGATCATCTTAATTTGCAATTAAAATATCAACATTTAGAAGAAAGATGTAAAATATCAAATGCCAAGACATCGTTGGATGCTCCTAAATTTGATACATATTTTGAATTAAGCAAACGCGATGAAAAAATTCAAGCTCACACTAACACGATTCGACAATTGAGGGCCCAAATTGCCCAATTGAAGTCAAATAAGAGTGATCCAATTGGCACCAATAAATCATCGTCCTTAGATTCTCAGAATTTTCAGTATCAAGAAATCATCAATAAGTTACACTATGAAAATGAGTGTTTTCGAGCTGAAAATTCAAAAGTTAAACAGCATTACAAAGAGTTATATGACTCTATTAAAGTCACACGTAACAGTCACAATGAAAAGATAACTTCTTTGTTAAATGAAATCGAGAATCTAAAGACTCAGGTGAAAGGGAAAATGCCAATCATCACTGGTGATAATGCTGTTTCAAAGGTTTCTGCTTGTAGAAAATATGCAATTGATGTTGTGCCTATTCCGCTTCCCCTTAGGAACCATAGGTCTGTTCACCAAGTATATCTCAATCACCTTAAGGATAGCCTTGATACCTTGCATGAGATCGTAGAAGAGGATAGGATAGAGAAACCACTTGATTGTGCAGTTGTAGATGCCTGCTTCCTCACTAAACGATCTCAAGAACTTTTAGAATACGTCATTGGCACAGGTCCTAAGATAGATAATAAAAGAGATAGATTTGTTGCATCATCCTCTACAACTAAGAATAAGCATGTAACCTTTGAGGCACCCTTGAAAACTTCAGATCCCAACACATCAAAACATGTTCAACAACTGGAAGTGAAAAAGACTAATATTCCCATCAGTCATTCTACAAGAGTTAACAGTGACACTAAAGCTAGCGAGTCAAAACCTAGGAGAAATATAAAGAATTCTAGGACTTCACCAGCTAAAAGTGTTTCTAAGAAGAAAGTAGAAGACCACATGAGGAACAAAAAGTCAGATTTGAACAAAAGGAAACATAATTCAAATCCTAATTCACTTTGCAAAACATGTAATGATTGTCTAATTTCGGGTAATCATGACAAATGTGTTGAGAACCTTTTGAAGTCGTCCAACAAACCCCCAGTTAAGAAAGTTTAGAGAGCTAGACAAATTAAGCAATCTTGGAAACCTACAGGGAAAATGTTTACCAATGTGGGCTTTCAGTGGAAGCCCACGGGCCGAATATTCACACTAGGCGATCATTGCCCTTTAACGAGGATTACCATGCCTAGAGTAGTGCCTATTAAGGAATGGAAGCCAACTGGTAGAATTGTCCCTTTAAATACACAATGCCCTTTAACTAGGTCCATTGCATCTACTAGTGTTGCCCCCATTGTTAAAACCAAGGCACCTATGGTTTGAGTAGCTTCAGATATTGTTTGCACTAACCAACTGGAACCCAACATATATTGGGGATCCGGCACTCCAAATGTTCTTCTTTCTTCTGTTTTCAAATGCAGGTCATACAAATCGTCCTTTGACATTTGGACTCAGGCTGCTCTCAACATATAAGGGGAAATGATAATGACGTCTGTTCACATCAGCTTAGGCCTCGTTCTTCATTGTCTATGACATCTGTTCAACTCAGTTCATGCCTCGTTCTTCATCGATAATGTCTTCTGTTCACATCAGTTCAGGCCTCGTTCTTCATCGACAATGACGTCTGTTCACATCAGTTCAGGCCTCGTTCTTCATCGACAATGACGTCTGAACACATCAGTTCAGGCCTCGTTCTTCATTGTCTATGACGTCTGTTCAACTCAGTTCAGGCCTCGTTCTTCATCGATAATGACGTCTGTTCAAATTAGATCAGGCCTCGTTCTTCATAGACAATGACGTTTGAACACTGCAGTTCAAGCCTCAGGCCTCAACGTCATCATAATGGCGTCTGCTGACATCTCTTCAGGCCCCGTTCATCAAAGAAAAGAAAGGCGTACGCTTAAGTGCGCTTTATCTTCGGAAGAAGAGAAATCTTCTTGTTTATGACCATTCTCATCAACAAGTTTCATGCTCTTCCCATGCTCACTCAGTCATCAAGTGGATCAACGTACATTGGAGTATACTCTTATTCACTTGTTCTATCAAAAATTGCAGACATATGCAATTTTTGAGGGGGGGGAAAGGGTGAGTAAACAAAATGTCAGTCATCAAGTGGATCTACTTACCATTGATGGTATTCTTATTCACTCGTTCAATCAAAAATGGCAGTCATATGCAATTTTTGAGGGGGGGGGGAAAGGGTGAATAAGCTACATGTTGATTGATGTTTAAGAAATGGTCATACGACTCCTGAATACATCTGTTCAGGAGTCGTGCATACCAAGTTTCTTCAACACTATATGTTCCACCGTCCATGAAGAAAGAAGATATATTGTTTCAACCATTGGTTTGAAGAATACTTTCAGCTCCATCAAGTGTTGTATCTCCAATGTTTCTTGCTGATGCTCAGATATCTGTTGATACAACCGGTACTCCTTCATGAACCACAATAGTTCAAGAAGTACCATCTGTTAGTATTTCTCCAACAACTCAGGAAATTATATCTCTAGTCATTAATCAAGGTGTTGAAGAACAGATTCATGGAATTCTACCTTCCGAGATTGATAATGAACCCCTCCTCCATTATCTTACTCCAGACCCGAGTTCTGGAGAGTCATCTTCACAAAGGGTTATTCGATCAGATTCTCATCAGCTCAATCAATCGTTTCATTATATCATTAAGTGGTCAAAGGCTCACCCATTAGAGAATGTGATTGGCAATCGACAAGAAGTCAACTACAAACCCATGCCAAATGGTGCTACTTTGATTCACATGGACATCCGATACCAGTCGGCGGAAAACGATCTGATTGAACTCTTATCTATCTAAGGAAGAATAGAGGTGGAAATTCTTCATGTATCCTCTGTATATATTATATATATATATTATATAGATAGATAGATAGAAATCATAAAAACTCAAAAAGATTTTCCACGTTGTACATATCTTAAACCAATTTGTAAATAGAAAATTATAATACCAAGAAAAGCCATAAAAATCTGAAAAATAGAAAATTCCAAAAATAGTTTTTCAAGGCATGTCTTCTGGTATCGATAACATTTACGGTCCTAGAAATGTCATTCAATAATGACACGGGTCTTTAAATGAAGTTCGAGCAGAAGTTCAAAAAAAAATTTCAAAACATGCCTAAAATGGCTTGCTATTACTTCAGATAGCAACCCGCTTTTCAAAATGGGGAAAGCACGTCGCCAAAAAGACGGTTGTTCCTCCCACTGGGTGAAGTTCACCGGGGCATGGATTACTTTATATCCATGTTTCTTAGATCTAATGTACTTTTCAGTGCATCATTTCTTGTATAAGAAGAGAAGTCTTCTTTACATCGCAAGTACTTTCCAATCTATGATTCTTCAGGAAAGTATTTGTCTGAAAACTTGGTGGTACCATGATTTTTGAATATCAATCAGAATTGAATTTTTCATAAAAATCTATCACTCAATCAATAAATATAGCTATTTCAATGGAAGACGGGTCATCGATTGAGGGGGAGAGTGATAATTTTCAAAACTTTATATCATCAAAACATGTCACTTTGTACATAATAAGCAATGAATAAACATTTGTTGTTATGTGTCAGTGTATGATTGTTTTAATTCAAAATCTTTCAAATGTATCATACCTGACACTAACATTCTCCCTAATAGATTGAGGGGGGAGCATCGTAAGGTTCCATAATCAGAATACATTTAAACCTGACCACATTTTCTCCCAAATTTTCTAAACATATTTAAATCAATTGGGATCACAAATCTCAATTGGTTTGAAATTTTTGATCGGGGGAGAGAATGTGATTTAAATATGAAATATTCTAATAAAAATGTGATCATGAGAAACTCAAGTGTAGGCTCTCCCATATGTGCTAAACCTTTTCGTATATCGATGCGCATATTGAGGGGGAGAAAATGATTTGTGATGACAATTGTGAAAGAATACCAAAGACCGACCATTTTACTTTTGTATTGGAGTTATAAGGATGGTAAGGTTAGGTATTAGTTCCTATGATCCAGCCAGAACCGGAGGGATCTTCCCAGGGACAATCCTCTAGTTAGAATAGAAGTCCTTAGGAATGATTAAAAAGGAGAAAAGTGAATAAGGGATAAGTGCCGACTGAGATGGAGCTAGTACTGGAACAAACCCAACAAGGTGCTTGTAATGAAGTCTCGGTAACCGCTGAAGGGGTTGAAGAATGAAAAAGAAATGTAAAGATAAAGAGTGAAAAGAAAGAAGCCCTCCTTACACTTTAGGCAAAAACCGGGTCAATACATATGCTGTCAGAATCACTTAGTTGATTGCTGACATTAAAGACAAAGTATCATGGACCTAGTGATACGCTGCACAACCCTCCCTAGCCACTCAAGGTCCCTCAAAGGACTCTTGTTTCATTTGTCACGGAGATCAATACATTTCTATCGTCTCTCTCACTCCGAGTTAGACGATATTGAAAAGGTGGCAGTCCTCTCCAGCCTCCGATCACTAAATCAAAACGCACAATTGAGTCTAGAGCCAAGAGATCATCAATAAATCTCAATAGGACACACTTCCAATATGCTTGCTGTTTCATACACCGTGAAAAGCAAGAAAAATATATATGATGAGTCCTACGCATTATCCTCGTGGTATTGCCAGAACATCCGAGTGATACGTAAAGTATTTACAATGAAGATGGAAATCATTCTAGAGCCAACATCAAACAAGCTCTTAGTGGGTGACATGTGAGATCCTTCATGGATCAAGCTTGTGACAACTGGAAAGAAACGATGGGGCGATTCAAATTTGAATCAAACTTGTTCTAGGAAATGGATTGACGGATACTTTTGGAAAACCTTTCAATGTGCTCACCAACAAAGTTTCGAGCACATTGATTGTGAAAATTTTCAAACAAAAGTATTTTTGACAGAAATGTGATTCAATTTATAAAACCCTTGACGTGTTGCACAAAATGTTTATCCAGTGAGACGCAAGTGATTTTTTTTCCTAATCAATTTCTCGTCAATCAGTGGGTATTTAATTCACTGATTCACTCTACCGTGCTGTCTGCTTTGAGACGTTCCGGTATGAGAACTTGCTTAGTATGATGATTCTGACATTAATTTGTTGGAAGACTCATTACTACAAGCTGGAAATTCCTGTCAAGGAGAATCCTCTTTAAAGGGGATTCTACCTGATCACAGGTCGGTCTTCACAGAACTGAAGGTTAAATCCAACCACCACATCGAACGAATGACAAAGCCATATTCGTTCTCCAACTTTATTGCTAACTGTTTTATTTCAGATTCATATAAAGATGGCGATGGTGGTTCCTGATTCCAGTGGAGATGTGTCAATCCTCACTCCATGCTCACACTTCCAACTCATTATCAAAGACATCATGATAGTTGAAAGACCTACAACATTACTTCCCCAACTCAGATGAAATCTATCATGATCCAGAAAAGTGTGAGCATGCAAGTCCAATGGTCAAAGCAAAATCACATGGAGGCAATATCACAGCAGTGGATAAGCTCAGAGATTTACGATGACTGATGATCTCAAAGAAGGCTTAAAGATCACAATTTCACTTGAAATCGAAGCTGTAAGATGACTTGAAGACACATGTTGGGTGATAACGTCGAAGAATACTCAAAGATCACCCAAGATAGAAGAATAGTCATCTAAAGTTCACTGCTGAAGGCACAAAGATTAATGATATTGAAGAATCAAAGACTACGAGCTATGAAGTCAAAATCAGATGATAGAATGCTAGAATTCAGAACATTGTTTCCGGGGTGACCTCCCTAAGGGGGAGATTGTTAGGAATATAAATATTCATCTGAAGTCTCGGTCACCCCGAGTACTCATTAGCATTTAATAGCTCGTAGTAATATTAGTACTATCAGTAATAGATTAGTTATATTAGTATTTTTGGAGTTGGTCGGGTCTTTACCCACTGTCAGCTCGCTCCACAGCCCACTAGGGGGCACCTATTAGCTTACCTATATATACCCCTCTCCACCTAGGGAGAGGGTTGGAACTCCTTTCATTCTCAAGCTAATATACTTACATTTCTCTCTCTAGTTCCCACATTCTCTCTTTCTCTCTCTAAACCGCCACCTAAATTCGGACCTAAATACATTGTTTGTGTGTTATATGATAATGAATATGCTACAGATGAGTTTTTTGTTATAATTTTTTTTCTATGTGTTTGACCAGATCTGGTTTTGTCATAACTTTTAATTGTCCCGACGACATGTCGTCAGGACCAATAAAGTTTTTTTGTCATTTGTGATTTGGCGGGATAAATGAAAATTTTGAGGGGAGTAAATGAAATTTTTAGGATTGTGTTACCGACGGCATGATGTCGGTATTTAGTGTATATTTAAAAAAAATTATTTATTATAAATACATTTATTTAATATATAATTAACTTAAATACTTACTATTTAAAATTAAATACTTTAATTTAAAATTAAATACTTTTATAAAATTAAAAATTTTATTTATAATAAATACTTTTATTTAATATATAATTAAAATTAAATAAAATAACTAGTAAAATTTTTAAGTGTCCCATTAAATTTTCTAACATAAAAATAAAGAATCCCGCCAAAATCCTCAACGTAACATGTTAAATGGATTATAAAAAACGTCTCACGGAGTAACTTGTTGTCACATCTATCAATATTTTTAATTTGATGCGGTAACAATAAAAAAATTGTTCTTATATTAGTTTATGATGTGGCTTCTCCGATGGTTTACGACGAGGAGGTACACGGTTTCTTGGTCCAGTAGAAAGGTCGTACGAATGAGTCAAGATGTTATGGATATACATAATATGTTGAAGGAATGAGTCAATATGTTATAGTTATACATAACATGTTAAACGAATGAGTCGAGATATTATGGATATACATATCATGTTAAACGGATGAGTCAAGATATTATGGATATACATAATATGTTAAACGAATGAGTCGAGGTTTTATGGATATACATCCCATGTTAAAAGGATGAGTCGAGCTGTTATAGATATACATCCCATGTTAAATGGATGAGTCAAGATGTTATGGAAATACATAATATGTTAAAAGAATGAGTCTATATGTTATAGATGTACATAACATGTTAAACGGATGAGTCGAGGTGTTATGGATATACATCCCATGTTAAACGGATTAGTCAAGATGTTATGGATATAGATAATATGTTAAACGAATGAGTCGAGGTGTTATGAATATATATCCCATGTTAAACGGATGAGTCGAGGTGTTATGGATATACATCCCAATGCTTCCCATCAAACACTTCCCACAAAACACTTCCCGAAAAACACTTCCCAACAAAATTTTCCACCAAAACTTCCCATCAAAATATTGGCGCCAAAACTTCCCACCAAAAGCTAGCAGATGTGCTCTATCCGCACAAACACATTATATGTAGCATATTCATAAACGTATAACACACATAAGAGGGTGTTTTGGACGATTTCTTTTAGAGAGAGAAAGGGAGAATGAGAAGTTGGGAACTAGAGAGAGAAAGTAAATATGTATTAGATTGAAGTGTGAGAAGTTCCAACCCTTCCCACACATAGGAAGGGGTATTTATAATACTAGCATATGTGCCTGGGTGGGCTGTGGAGTGAGCTGACAGTGGGTAAAGACCCGACCCCCTCCACGAATACTATAATAACTAAACTATTTCTAATAATCCTACGAGATACTTAATGCTAATGAGTACTCGGGGTGACCGAGTCTTCATATGAATATTTATATTCCTAACAATCTCCCCCTAAGGGAGGTCACCTCGGAAATTACACTTTGAATTCTAGCATTCTATGATATGAATTTGACTTCCTAGCTCGTAGTCTTTGATTCTTCAAAGTCATTAATCTTTGTACATTCAGCAGTGAACTTTTGATGAATGATCTTTTGTCTTGGATGATTTGGAGGATTCTTTGAGGTCATCATCCAACGAATGTCTTCAAGTCATCTTTTTGCAGTATCGTCTCCATGTGATGTTGTCATCTTTGAACCGACATGCTCACACTTTTCTGGATCATGATTTTCAGCATCAGAGTTATGGAAGCAGTGTTGAAGGTCTTTCAAGTATCATGATTTCTTTGATTATGATGGTGAAGTGTGAGCATGGGGTGATGGATCGGCATCATTTCGGCAATCAGCTGCAACCGCCAGGGATTCTTGCATACGATAGTTAGCAATAAAACGTCCGGTACTTACAGGTTCGGAATTCGAGATTGTTAACAGCATAGTGTGAAAACTTTCTAGAATCCTTGCCAAGACCGTTCCTAAATCGGATACCCTCGAGAGGGCGTACAAGATCTACCAAAGTACATCAATGATTAGGTGAGTCGCTGGAGTTCACTCCACGACTGTAGACTGTTTGAAACCGCTGCGTCCACTAAGCGTAATCCACAGGGAATTACCGAAGTGACTTGCTTTTAGGGCTGTTTGATGTTGACCCTGGCAGTAATTTCTATTCAATCACTGAGAATTACATTTGTAAGTTCCCTCATAAATGTTCTGGCAGATTGCTAAGATCTGCGTAGGACTCATAAGTTTACAATTGGTGTCCTTAATGTTGAACAACCAGTGTAGAACTAACATGTGTTCCTATGAGATCTTATGATGCATCTCGTGGCTCTAGACTCGATAAGTGCATTTTTGGTATTCGAAGACTGGACCGGTGCTCCTGTTCTCAATATCAACATAACTCGTAATGAGCGGTTGATAGATTATGCAGGGTTCCCCGTGAGAATGAAACAAGTTCTTTTAAGAGAACTTGAGTGGCTAGAAGGTCTAGTGCAGTGCGTCACTGGGTCCATGACGTCTTGTCTTCAATACTGGTGTTACCTTAGTAGCCACTAGTAGCACATGAGTTGAACCCGGTTTCTGCCCTAAGGTTGAATAATTGGAGGGCTATTTCTTTTCACCCTTTCTCATTACATTTCTTTTTAATTCTTCAAACCCTTCTTTCTCCTTTCTCATATTACTCCTTTTTTTCATAATCATACCTAAGGACTTTCTAATACTAACTATTTGGTATTGTCCTTGGTAGATCCCTCTGCTCTGGCGGATCATAGGACGGTTTTCTTAACCTTAGCCACCTTATAACACCATGACTATCCTATGTTGCCATAAACCATTTATTTGAAAAATCTCTCAAAGTGTATATAGTTAAGGAACACTTTTTGCTAACACTTTGAGAGTTTTGAACTTTTCAAATGCTCCCCCTTAACATGTGCTCAGGTGTTTTTATTATAAATTTGCACATTTTGGGTAGAGCTTGCACTTTTTGAATTGATCCACTTTCAGTGAACATGACCGATTCGAGACACGCTTACATCACTAGTTAGACTAGCTTGAAATTATTACCCGGACTGGTCAAGTCCACAGGAATTTTCTCGAAATGGTACACTCTACTCAGACAAATCCTCTTCGAGACACGCTTACATCACTGGTTAGACCAGCTTGAAATTATTACCCGGCCAGGACAAGTCCTTTCGATTAACAGCAGTTTTTGTTTCGTCAATTCATTGGTAAAGTCTGAGTCGCACTCATATGAGATACCACCAAAGATGCCACATTCTTTTTGTCACCACAAACCATTTGCTCCCCCTCAATATGTGCATTGATATTCCAAAGAGTTTAGCACATATGGGAGAGCTTGCATTTAAGTCCAAAACATCACATTCTTATCAGATTGCATATTTAAATCACATTCTCTCCCCCGATCAAAAAAATTTCAAACCTTTTGAGATTTTGTGATCCCAATTGATTTAAATAAGTTTAGAAAATATGGGAGAAATGTGGTCAGGTTTAATATGTGCTGATATTGGAACATTACTATGCTCCCCCTCAATCTATGAGGGAGAGTGTTAGTGTCAGGTATGATAGGTTTAGAAGATTTGAATTTAACAAAAATCATACACTGACACATAACAACCACATTTTATTCGCTGCTTATTATGTACAAAGTGACATGTTTTGATGATATGAAATTTTGAAATCATCACTCTCCCCCTTAATCGATGACCCATCTTCTATTTAAATAGCTATAGTCATTGATTGAGTGATAGATTTTTTTTAATGAAAAGTTCAATTCTGATTGATATTCAAAAATCATGTTACCACCAAGTTTAGCACAAATACTTTCCAGAAGAATCATAGATGGAAAAGTATTTGCGATGTAAAGAAGACTTCTCTTTTTATACAAGAAATGATGCAATGAAACGTACATCAAATCGGGGATGCACGGATATGAAGTAATCCATGCTGGGGTGAACATCACCCGTTGTTAGGAACAGCCGTCTTTTTGCCAACGTGCTTTCCTCATTTTGAAAAACAGGGTTGCATATCTGAAGTAATAGCAAGCCATTATGACATGTTTTAACCATTTAGTTTAACTTCTGATCGAGATTCATTTAAAGACCCGTGTCATTATTGAATTACATTTCTAGGACCGTAAATGTTATCGATAAACAGAAGACATGCCTAGAAGAACTATTTTTGGTATTTTTCTGATTTTTCTGATTTTTATGGTTTTTATAGTTTTTATATTTTTCTATTTTCTTTTTGGTTTAAGATATATACAAGTATATACAAGGATATGTGAAGCAAATCCTTTACTCCTCTTTTTCTTCTTGAAGAAACTTGAGGGTTTCAGGTGTCAAACTCTTCATGCCAAGTCGCGGGAGAATAAATTGGAATCGTTCTCTCGGAAGTGCCTTAGTGAAGATGTCAGCCAAGTGAAACTCAGCCCTCACGAAGTAAAGTTCAACAACCCCTTTTTCAACCTGTTTCCTTATGAAGTGATGCCGGATATCGATGTGCTTTGATCGGGAGTGTTGGACATTGTTGCAGCAAAGAGCAATAGCACTTTTGTTATCACAATACAGAGGAATCTTGTTGTATGCAAAACCATAGTCCGATAGTTGTGATCTCATCCAAAGAATTTGAGCACAGCACGCAGACATGGCAATGTATTCCGCCTCTGTGGAAGATATAGATGTACTCATTTGCCATTTAGATGACCAGCTAACCAACTTTTCCCGAAGGAACTAAGCACTTCCCGACGTACTTCGACGAGTATTTTGACACCCCGCATGGTCTGCATCTGCATAAGTCGGGACTGCCATGGCGGTGTCCTTAGGATACCAGAGACCCATGTGAATAGACCCTTGAAGGTATCTAAAGACCCGCTTTACCGCTTCCATATGCTTTTTGGTGGGCTTAGACTGGTACCGAGCACACATGCATACTGCGAACAATAGATCCGGCCTACTAGCGGTGAGATACATTAGGGATCCAATCATACTTCGAAACTTGGTTTGATCAACAGGGATCCCAGAGAGGTCTTCGTCCAACCTCGACCTCTCAACCATAGGAATGTCGACAGGGTCACTTGAATCAAATCCAAATTTTTACAATATTTCATTTGCATATTTGGATTGATTAATGAAGATGCCTCCGGGACTTTGACAAAATTTGCAAACCTAAGAAGAACGACATTTGTCCCATCACAGAAATTTGGAACTTAGAGCTCATCTCTTTCGAAAATCGATCACATTCCATAGGATCAGAGGAGGCAAAGATAATGTCATCTACGTAGATCTGAACGTGAAGTAGATGTTTGCCCGTTTTCCAAGTGAATAGCGTAGGATCAACAACACCTTTGGAGAATCTGTTTGCCAGAAGAAACTTAGACAAGGTATCATACCACGCCCTAGGTGCCTGCTTTAAGCCATAGAGGTTCTTCTTCAAGCGATAGATGTGAGTAGGACGATCCGGGTCCACAAATCCTTCAGGTTGACTCACATAGACTTCCTCTTTCAAATCACCATTTAAGAATGCTGTCTTGACATCCATTTGATAGACTGTCATATTCTGACTTGCAGCATTAGCGAGAAAGATTCTGATAGCTTCAATTTGAGAAACCGGAGCAAATGATTCTTCGAAGTCTATGCCTTCTTCTTGTCGATACCCCTTTGCAACAAGCTGTGCCTTATTTTTCAGAACATCACCATGCTCATCAAGTTTCACTTTGAAGATCCACTTTAGAGGGATAATCATTGCACAATCTGGAGGAGGCACTAATTCCCATACTTCAAGTCGATCAAACTCATGAATTTCTTCTTGCATTGCAGTAAACCAACAGTCTTTAGACAATGCATCTTTGAAGTCTTTGGGTTCGACTTTAGATAGTACAGAATTAAAGAAGCACCACAATGCATCGGTGGCAAGTTGCTTTCGTGTTGATACCGGACGAGAAGGATTTCCAATGATGTTGTCAATAGGATGATCATTGGTCCATTTTCTGAGATGTTCATGTGGTTGAGGGTAAGGAACTGATGTTGTTGTGTTATGATCCCCTGAAGAAGATGTCTCTGTAGAAGATTCAGGAGTGAATATATTCTCGAAAGGAACATCATGAGTAGGAGCAAAAGGATTCACTTCAAAAGAATTTTCAATTGCAGGGCCTAGTTGTACCGAGGAAGACAGAGCATTTGATGATGATGGTGAGTGACTGACAGATGGTGCGTCTTGACTAATTGAGACAGATACCGATGGACCATCTGAGTTGTGTTGAATTTGAGCATCATCAGCTGGAGGAGCAGGAGGTGCTTCAGTTGTAGTATCGCCAATTGATGGCTCAAAGTATTCATCAAACATCGGATTAAACAAATTCTTCAACTCCTCACTGGTGGGTGGTAAAAAAGGAGTTGCAGGAGTGGGATCCTGTACAAGACCTGAACTAATTGGTCCAGGTGACAAAAGATTAGGAGCGGGTCCAGAACTTGTATGTCCAGGAGCCGTTTGCTCAGTCAGCTCATCGAATGTCACGTGAATGGTTTCCATGATTTGTCGGGTTCGTTTGTTGTAGATTCGGTATCCCTTGCGATCAGGTGCATATACAACGAAGAATCCTATGTCTACTTTAGGTTTTAGTTTTCCCAGATCTTGACTGTCATTTGTCAGGTAACACAGAGCACCGAACACTCGCAAAAAAGAAAGATTTGGTTTCTTGCCATGCATCAGCTCATAGGGAGTTTTGTTGTGGATAGTATGTATCGGGGATCGGTTTGGTTAGCACACACAAACTCTGGAACAACAGGATTCATAGATGTCATGGTATTCATAGTGGAAACATCACTAATAGCAGCAATTGACCTAGTTACAGGGCATTGTGTCATTAAAGGGAAAATTCGACCAGTTGGCTTCCATTCCTTAACAGTCACTAATTTCTGATTAGTCATTCTAGTTAAGGGGGACTGATCTCCTAACGTGAATTTTCTTCCAGTGGGCCTCCATTGATAACCAACATGAGTAAACATTTTTCCTGTTGCTTTCCAAATTTGCTTATTCATTTCAGGTTTCCTAACATGCTTAACAGGGGATCGTTTAGGAGACATCAAAAATGACACAACACAATCATCATGATTACCATAAATTAAAAATTCATTACATGTTTTGCAGACAGCATTAGAATTCGAATTAATTACAGTACGTTTAAATCTAATACTAGAATCAGCACGATTCATTTTGTTCGAACCAAACTTATTGTTCCTAGGGTGGACTTCTACTTTCTTCACATGATCACTCTTAGCCGGCGCAGTCCTATCTTTCCTTGTGTTGCGACTAGGCTTTGACCCGCTAGCTTTGGTGTCACTGTTCACTCCTGTAGAAGCAATGATGGGAACATTACTTTGTCTCACTGCCACTTGTTTTTCTAGTTTTGATGTGCTGGGTTCAAATGTTTTTAGTGGTACATCAAAGGTTACATGCTTGTTCTTAATCGTAGAGGATGATGCAATAAACCTATCTCGCTTGTTATCAATCTTAGGACAAGTGCCAATGACGTATTCTAAGAGTTCCTGAGATCGTTTAGTGAGGAAGCAGGCACCTACAACTGCACTCTCAAGTGGTTTATCTATCCTATCCTCTTCTACGATCTCACAAAGGATATCAAGGCTATCCTTAAGATGAGTGAGATAATCTTGATGACCTGACCTATTTTTTCTAAGAGGAAACGGAATAGTCACAGCATCAATTGCATATTTTTTACAAGCAAAAACCTTTGGAACAACATTTTCACTAGTGATGATTGGCATTTTCTCTTTCACCTGAGTCTTTTGATTCTCAATCTCATTTAGCAAAGAAGTTATCTTTTCATTGTGATTGTTACGTGTGACTTTAATCGAGGCATATAACTCTTTGTAATGCTACTTGATTTTTGAATTTTCAGCTTGAAAACACTCATTTTCATATTGTAATTTATTGATGGTGTCTTGATAGTGAAAATTCTGAGAATCTGAAGACGATGGTTTATGGGTGTCAATCACATCACTCTTATTCGATTTTAATTGGGCAATTTGAGCCCTCAATTTTTGAATCTTGTTAGTGTGAGCTTGAATTTTTTTCATCTCGTTTGCTTAATTCAAAATATGTATCAAATTCAGGGGCATCCAAAGATGTCTTGGCATTTGAGATTTTAACTCTTTCTTCTAAATGTTGATATTTTAATTGCAAATTAATATTATCAACCTCTAGTTTTGAAAAATGCCTGACCATGTTATTATGGTCATCGTTTTAGATTTTCTCATGCAATTTTAAATTCTCCCCCTCAAGCTCAACAACACGATTCTGAGAAACATTCAATGCAATAGACAACTCATGAAATTGACAAGCAGTTAATGTAGAATCAGTAACAGTATAAAATACATCCTGTGCAATGCATCTAGCAATCAAATTCTCATTGGTGATGAGAATATTCTTTCTTTCAATCTTACTGCATTTAAGGTCAATAGCATTTTGTTTCTCTATGTTTTCCATATCTTTAAACACTCCTTTCATCTCTTTTAATTCAGTTTCAAGGGTTTTTTGCATGCCCTCAAAATGTTCTTTAAGAATTTTAAAAAATGGAATAACCTAAGTCAAGTAACACCTTTTTGTTAGTTCAAAACCCCTTTCCCCTTCAGTAATTCTCGTTGGCATAATTCTCTTCTTACATGTTTTATCAAAATCAGCAAATAGTTGACAAAGAACGTATATGCTAATTAGAGTTTTACATTCTATGGGAAGAGTCAAAGGAACTAAGTGTCTAGGTGTATTGGGAGGATACACCGTTGCAGCCGCAATTTTCCTAAGGTGTGGAGTTTTTGTTTTAAGTTCATCGGCCTTTCTCTTTTCAACGTCCAAAGACCAAAATATTTGTTCAGGCGTCAACTTAGTTTGAGGTGCAAAAACAGTCAATCGATTTTCCTCATAGTAATCATGGGGTTTGATTATGATTCGATTGGCTATACATTTGGGATCCTTCATTTTTTCAGTCAACCTTTCTCTATTTCTTACTTCTATCTCATTACTCTCTTCAGATGATGACACCTCAGGAGGGGCATGACCAGGCTTAAGCAGTTCATTTCCATCATATAATGCAGGTTGGGCTACTTTAGCACACCTAAGGAAAGCTACTTTAGGTTCACCTACATTGTTTTCACTATGTTTATCACACAACTTTTTGTGCTTTTGAATCATTTGAGCAGTTTGTCTGGTTTGGTCTTGTGTGTACAACTTGTTTTTAATCTTATTCTTTAACGTTTTAAGTCTAGAAAAATCATTTAAGAGTTTTGATTCTTTTTCTTTGAAATCATGTTTTAGTGTAATTACACTTTCCCGGATCTCCTGTTTTTGTTTAATAGTTTGATCAAGTTGTTTTCGCAAAGAATTTAACTCCTTTTTCAATGTTTCTTCCCTTAAATTACATTATGTTATGTATGTATGCATTTGACCATCCATTTTCTGCTCACGTTCAATTAGCTCAAATTTTGCACGTTGTTCATATATTGCCACCTGATCTTTATAGATGTTAAGTCTAGTGGTCAGGGTGTCATCAGGAATAAACACAGTGTTTTCATGCAACTCACAAGCATCATCTATTACAGAAGATGCACAATTTGGTACATCAGACACGTTGTGATTCACATATTGTTCATATGAAATAATATTACTATTACCCATATCAACAGTATCTGATTCAACAACTTCTATCTGTTGTACTTTATTGGGATTCTTCTGTTCATCTACCACGTTATATGCATCATAAAGCTTTAGTACCTCAAATATGAAATTTGCATTGGAAGGACCAGCATGTTGAGGTGATGAGATAACAGAAGACAGATTAGCCATGAAAATGGTTTGAGCGGTGGGTTCATCATCAACGTCTAAGTCAAAAGCATCATAGTCATCAGCTTGGAAGATGTTGGGATCATTAAGTGCCAAGTCTTGAACTGGTTGGTCATCCACATTAGTATCAAACGTATTCCCCCCATCACCAGCAAGAAATGGCAACTCTTCTTCATCCAAAGCTGCTCCATTCTCTTGAGCTTGCATCAACAGCATCTTATCTTTGAAGTAGTCAGAGTTCTGTGGACGCTTTGGTTGATTGCAGTTCCTTGCTATGTGTCCAAGTCCACCACAGTTGTAACACTTGGGTTGCTTTCCCTGTCCCTGATTAGCATTCCCAACTCTGTTCAGTAGATTACCCCGACCCATGTTCCTTTGATTCACATTCTGCCTACCCTAAACATTCTGAACCACAACCCTTCCATCCTCCACAGTTGCTTGGTTACGTGGGTTTGATGAAGTTCGAAGTTGGTTGTTGGTTTGAGGGAGTGATGCTTTGAACTGTTGTACAAGTAAGGAAACTTGGTTGGAGAGATTATCAATCATGTTGTCAGTATGAGAATATTTTGAATACAGTTGGGGGTTCATAACAGATGGTGGGTGCAATGATGATTGGACAAATGGTGTCTGATTTTGTGATGAATAGGGATGGTGATAAGCTTGATTAGATGAGGATTGATTGAATGGCTGAACATTTGCAACAAATGCAAGTGGATCATTTGGTGTTGTTGGATTGAGTTTTTCCCTCAATAGACGATCATAAGCAGCATGCTTTTCATGTTGTTGTAAGTAGGCATACAGCTGTTCTGTATCACCCCAACCCGACAAGGGTAAAGATGTCACACTAATGGTTTCACATCAGATCAAAACAAAGCATACATTCCAAGTAATACAAAAATTCTCAAAGGTTACAAATGAAGTTCTGAAATTTACAAGGTTACAACGGAAACAAAAGCTAAACACTAAGTCTGCAAAAGCAACTCCTTCTAATGGTCTCTACTTCAGAATAACTATCAAAGTCTTCTAAATCCAAAAGTCTCTTCACTCATACCCAAACCCGTCGTACTGCTTATTACCTGCCGCACACGAAAAGAAAACGTGCGGCTGAGCTTAAAAAGCTCAGTGAACAGATACATATACAAAGCAATGATAATGAAACAGATATAAGATATAGTGCGCTGGGAAATATCAGAAGGTATAATCAATAAGGATGATCAAAGGAAAATAGGATAGTCATCTACCATGAGCCCAGAAACAGATCATATCATATCGTAACCATAAACCTTCATAATCATATAGAGGGGAGACCTCTCAGATAATCAGATAATATGAGGGGTGTCCTCATTCTTCAAATGGAGTAGCTAGCTCCCAGATATATGTGAAAGGCGTGTATTGCACACAGCACCAGTCACCAGACAAGTCATATCATATCAGATTAAATCCACTAAACAGATCAGATCTAGGATTGCAATCCATACGCCCCCCCAGAAACATATATAATCCATAATCATAGTAATGCGCATATCATAATCAGAATGGGGACGGTGTGAGGAATCACTCACCCACACATGAGTCATGCCAGTGGTGCATCACAGACACGGCCAGGTTACCTTCCTGGCTAGGTAACAGAAAAGTGGCTCGGGTATCAAACTAAGAGTCATAAGTCATGTCAAATCAGATGTGTCATAATCCAGGGTTCATCATAATAGGTTCATAACAGAGGGTTCATATCAAAGGTGCAGAAATAGTATCAAGGTCCAAGTATCAGAAGTTCAAATATCAGAAGGTCAAATATCCCAGGTCAATATCCAGAAGGGGTCAATGTATCCGATGGTCAAATCTTCAAAAGGTTCAAAATCAAAAGTACTTTTCAAAAAGGTTTTCTCTTAAGGTTCATTTAAAAATAATCCTTCAAAAATAGTTTTCATAAATGGTCTTTCAAATAGTTTTCTTAAAGTCAATATATCATGCTTGAAAAACCCCTTTCAAAATACTTTACTTAAACATTTCCATCTCATATCAAAAGGTCTTCATATCATAGGTTCAAAATCAGAGACCAAAGGTCGAAGCAAAGGTGTCATAGCAAGGGATCGTAACAGAGTATCAAATCAGAGGTTTAACAGATCAGAAAAGAATCATAGGAAACCTTACAGAGAAGGTCAGAATATTTGTACCTTAATCAATAGCAAAAACAAACCAGAAAGAGATGAATCACAAAGCAAAAGATCACTTCCGCTCCACGGAACCTATACGGATTAATAATCACATATTACTTTAAGTTCATACGAATTTTAGTATGTTTTTCAATTTATTAACTTCCTTGTTTTAATAATTTTCCGTTTTAGTAAGTTAGCAAAATTTACAAAATTAGTCCTTTATTGTTAATGTACTATTTAATTAAGTTAATTATTTAAAATGACACCTTACATGAGTTAGGACTTATTATGAATATGAAGTAGGTGTAGGGTCTTAAAGTGTTTAAGTAATAAAGTATGGGTGAACTATGAAAATTATTGGAAAAGAATGTAAGCTACTATGTTTTATGTGGTGCAATCAAGACTCACCCTACTGCTATACTGCTATGATTTAAATATTTTGACCTATGACCAAAAGGAAGAATAAATGTAACCATCCCTACTGACATGCTACTCTATATATATTTAACCATTCTTGTTTGTACCTAAAAGCAAATAATTTACTTGTATCTAGCTTCAAATGATGGAACAGATAAAGAGAGCCATGCTTGCTATCTTCAATTTAAAACAACCCACCACATGCTACTCTTTCTTATTTAAAAATATTTAATATACAAAAGCAATTCAACCTTATTCTGTTTCGAAGAAAAGAACAACCCATGCATGCAATTTTTACCCTTATCGTATGGCATAAAATGAAAACGCAAAGGCATACCAGACAGCCCTCTTTCGACACAGCCAAGATGTGTATGTTCCACAACCCTTTTGACGCCCATTTAACACACCACGACACACCCACACAAGACCCATTTGCAGCCTATTTTTACCCGACAAACATACTTATCTCACCCTTGTTTTCCCAGCCTAGTACGACACAATAATAGCCTACAATGACCCACTTCTCTCGCATGCAACTCGACTCATATAACAGCCCTTTTACACACTATACACGCGTAGTTGTTACCCTTGTTTCCTTGCATAACTCGACACACAAACAGTCCCAACAAACGACTCATTAATTACAGCCATAAGACATTACAAAGACCACATAAAATCATGAGTTTACTCTATTCGACACTCTCTTGTTTTGCTTTAATACCGAGCACAAACCACACACGACCATGCCTAGTTTCTGTTCTTCTAACTCGCTAGGATTTGACATAACATATGTTTAAGTCGAGTAAGGGTGGGTCAAAAACAGTTTCGATAAAACAGCTTCATATGCCGATATATATAGGGCTATCAAAATCGTGATTTCATGTGAAAGAGGTTATGATTTCATGAGAGTTTTATAGGTTGTGAACTTGATTAGTTTTACCATGTTTGAGACATCTTTAATGCTTATTGTTCGATCACAGAAAGGACACAAGGAAACATGCTTATCTCTTTTTAGTTCGACACAAACCCAACCTCTATACGACAAGATATAAATACGACCCATATCATATGTAAACGAATCAAAACAGTTAGGTGATCGTATAAACGAGTTTGTGCTTATTCTTTTATGTGATGTAGGTTTAGTCCTTCATATAAATCGTACGTTACCAGCCTTTAGACGAATCAAGGAGATAACATTAAACGAAAAATAGGAGTACCTTGGAATCGGTTCACGAATGGAACAAAGATAAAAGCGTATCACCAAAGTGCCAATCACTACGAACAAAACTCCCACGATTAACCTTCCTTTGGACAGCCTTTGGATCGAACAGAATGAAGAAAATAGTAGCAGCAGTCGACTTTTGTGGTTTGTAGGTTTTAGGGTTTGTGTTTTGATGAGAGAAGTAACAATTATAAAGAAGAGGTAGGGCATGATTCGGTCAATGAATGAGACGTGTGATGGGCTTCAAAATTTGGTAACCTTGCATGATTTGTGGGCCTTAAATGATTATATATATTGTTAAAATATACAAGGATTTGGTTATGGCAATTTCATTTTAGGCGTGGGACATTTCAGATTAAATTGTGTTATATATATATATATATATATATATATATATATATATATATATATATATATATATATATATATATATTTTTTCCAACTATCAGAGTTAAATACTTAAGGTATAAGCGGAATTTAAATGTCGAAATGTTTTAAACGTTATTTATGAATTTGAGATTCAGGGGTAATTTGGGTATTTTACGTATTTAGAAATTTTGGGTTTTACAACTCTTCCCCTCTAAAAATAAAATTTCGTCCTCAAAATTTGAAGTTGCAAAGTTAGACGAAGTCGTAGCAAATCGCAAAAGATCATTACAAACACTCTCACGCCCGGGGAGGTTCTTCCAAAAAAGGATCTTCAGACCAAATAGTTTCTCATGACTCAAATCAAAACAAGGTGGGTTCAAATTCCTCAGAATAGAAAAATTAGGTTGATTCTGATCAAAAGGTCCATGCAATATAAAATGGATGATAGGCGAATCTTCTAGAAAGCTCATATGGAATACGAACAAAATTTCAAATCAAATTAACTGTATCAACAGTAGAGAGCTCTACAAAGAGTTCAAGATTTATAACTGAGGTCAACAGATTGCAAAACGAGAGTCCAAACTCATCCAGATATCTAATGAACGAAGGTAGAGTATACGCATAGGTAAAATGAACCTAAAGTCTCACTAATCACGGATAATCCAACGGAAACAAATTCTAAACTTCTTAGGTACTCCCCAAGATATCCTATGTCCACAATGAGTGCACGTTATATGATGTAAGTATTATCACGTTGGCCAGACGTCATAATACTGGCATCATATAAATATGCCCTCATGATGGCCATACTTTATCTCAAATCATCATCAAAACCACCTAATACTTCTTCGGTCTCAGAGGTCAACAAAAAACGAATGCCATAGTCCTGGAGAGAAAACAAAACTATTCGCAAGAGTATCAAAATCCCAGATTGCCTAGCAGAAGTGGGGTATGCCGTCACAAGCATCATCTCTTCCACAACTCGCCAACATCTCTCAAAACCAAAGCCATCACCGATCATATGAAAAATGAACACGGAACTGAAATGCTTCTAGGGAACTTGAATCATTAGAGGATCTTATTACTATATAACGAAGCTTAAGAGAGTCAACGGAAATGAAAGTTAGTCGCCAAGAACTTCGGCCTTCATAGAATTAATTATTCCAAACATAAAGGGTCTGTTTCAAAATTCTGTTCATTCAAACATCCAATTTCCTCAAGTCCGGCTAATCTGTCTTCATCTGTCCATCAGTCGGGAAGTGAAACCAAGGTCGGGAACTTGTGTCTGGTTCGTCGAGCCACCTGCAGTTCTTCTTGTAATGTGATGGAGTGTTGTGGCTTTCTGGCACGATCTTTAAATCTCTTCGTCATCCAATCTGCTTCCGATCTCAATTCATCTTAGTACAACCAAGATGAATCGGGAAATTAGGCTGCATGTCTTCATCAGCTCCAGGTTCGCCTTCTTGACTAGATTTCTTCTTCTGCATCGCCAACACTTCTGTCTTGTAAGGAATGTCTTCACTCTTCGGGGTAGCCTCCATTGTTGTCAACTCCAGGTCAGGCAAGGAACACCGTTGTCTCAACGAACATCAAACTCTCAGAATACACAAATGATCGTCAAATTTCTAACAAGGTGCAAAAATGATTTTCATGTTCTTCCTCATCTCTGAATGTACCACTAAGTCATACAATGACCATATGCCCAGTACTCATGAGAAACTATCATCTATCAAATTCACCAAGATCGTCAGAGCTTTAGCTAATACTATTAGCGTCACTAACCGTCATAGCAGTCGTTTACGAATACGGAAGGCGATTTCAAGAGTAAGATCAATTCATCAGAAGGAAAACTTCACGCTCTGAAATTAAACAAACACATAGTCGTTTCAGGGTGGAGGAATATTGGCTCCTAACAGTAATACGGTTCAGCTTCCATACATATCTCCTGTCATCATTCTTCTTTATCGCGAACAAAACTGAAATACGCCAAGAAAATGCACTTAAGCAACTTACTTCACACTCCGGTGGAAAACTTGATGGTTCAATCAGAAATCGTGTTTCAGAAAATTTAGGGTGCCAAATAGTGTTCAATACAAGGTTCATGCTCAGAAAACTCAAGGTGCCAAAAGGCTTCTACGATGAGGTTCATTTATTGGTGTACGAAATGGTTTCTAGGAAAACTTCATAACCGTGAAGGTAACACACGCGTCTCCAGAGTAATAGAGATAGCAAAGGGTTAGACAAGAAGTTCAAAATTGTTGCAAACGCCAAAGGTGAGACATAGAAAGGTAGTTGTCAATATTTGACTGATCATTCCACAATTTCCTTGTCAGAATAAAATCGAAGTTAACTATTCAAAGAAAGACGGTTCGCAAATCATAGCTTTATCATTCAAAAGTGAGGGGGAAAACATTCTTATACTCGTGGTTACATACCAAAAGGCTTCTTATGAGAACAGAGATGGGTGAAACGAAATCAAATGGTGTCGGAAGATCCATATATACTTATTAAAAGCAAGAGACAAAATAACAAAAGTATCCAATACGTTACTGCCATGGAGATTCTCAGAATGCCCGAAGAGGCGTCAAAGTGATTAACAAAAGAATCAGAGTGCAACGTGGGTCTTTATCAAAATGATTAACAAGAGAAAATAGGAGGATAAGGATCAAATAGTGTCAGGCAATTATTATGAAATTTCTCAATGCCTTCCAAATTGAATCAGGTTCGAATCTTAGGTGGTGCAAAACATAAGCTTTCGCTTTCCAAAGTGATATCAGCAGGATCTAACCAAAAGTAAGGCACGAATCAGAGTGATGCGGAAGTAAAGATACTTAAACAAATGCCTTATAGTCTACCCATTCCTCACCGGTCAAAACTTAGGTTCCTATGGGAAATCCTAAAGAAATTTTCAAAGGTTGACTTACGAGTGTCTACAGGGAAGGCTTAGTGGTCCTAACTTACACAGGTCAAGGGTAAATGTATTACGAAATCGCAGCCTGTCGCTCTGATACCATAGTTGTATCACCCCAACCCGACAAGGGTAAAGATGTCACACTAATGGTTTCACATCAGATCAAAACAAAGCATACATTCCAAGTAATACAAAAATTCTCAAAGGTTACAAATGAAGTTCTGAAATTTACAAGGTTACAACGGAAACAAAAGCTAAACACTAAGTCTGCAAAAGCAACTCCTTCTAATGGTCTCTACTTCAGAATAACTATCAAAGTCTTCTAAATCCAAAAGTCTCTTCACTCATACCCAAACCCGTCGTACTGCTTATTACCTGCCGCACACGAAAAGAAAACGTGCGGCTGAGCTTAAAAAGCTCAGTGAACAGATACATATACAAAGCAATGAAAATGAAACAGATATAAGATATAGTGCGCTGGGAAATATCAGAAGGTATAATCAATAAGGATGATCAAAGGAAAATAGGATAGTCATCTACCACGAGCCCAGAAACAGATCATATCATATCGTAACCATAAACCTTCATAATCATATAGAGGGGAGACCTCTCAGATAATCAGATAATATGAGGGGTGTCCTCATTCTTCAAATGGAGTAGCTAGCTCCCAGATATATGTGAAAGGCGTGTATTGCACACAGCACCAGTCACCAGACAAGTCATATCATATCAGATTAAATCCACTAAACAGATCAGATCTAGGATTGCAATCCATACGCCCCCCAGAAACATATATATCCATAATCATAGTAATGCGCATATCATAATCAGAATGGGGACGGTGTGAGGAATCACTCACCCACACATGAGTCATGCCAGTGGTGCATCACAGACACGGCCAGGTTACCTTCCTGGCTAGGTAACAGAAAAGTGGCTCGGGTATCAAACTAAGAGTCATAAGTCATGTCAAATCAGATGTGTCATAATCCAGGGTTCATTATAATAGGTTCATAACAGAGGGTTCATATCAAAGGTGCAGAAATAGTATCAAGGTCTAAGTATCAGAAGTTCAAATATCAGAAGGTCAAATATCCCAGGTCAATATCCAGAAGGGGTCAATGTATCCGATGGTCAAATCTTCAAAAGGTTCAAAATCAAAAGTACTTTTCAAAAAGGTTTTCTCTTAAGGTTCATTTAAAAATAATCCTTCAAAAATATTTTTCATAAATGGTCTTTCAAATAGTTTTCTTAAAGTCAATATATCATGCTTGAAAAACCCCTTTCAAAATACTTTACTTAAACATTTCCATCTCATATCAAAAGGTCTTCATATCATAGGTTCAAAATCAGAGACCAAAGGTCGAAGCAAAGGTGTCATAGCAAGGGATCGTAACAGAGTATCAAATCAGAGGTTTAACAGATCAGAAAAGAATCATAGGAAACCTTACAGAGAAGGTCAGAATATTTGTACCTTAATCAATAGCAAAAACAAACCAGAAAGAGATGAATCACAAAGCAAAAGATCACTTCCGCTCCACGGAACCTATACGGATTAATAATCACATATTACTTTAAGTTCATACGAATTTTAGTATGTTTTTCAATTTATTAACTTCCTTGTTTTAATAATTTTCCGTTTTAGTAAGTTAGCAAAATTTACAAAATTAGTCCTTTATTGTTAATGTACTATTTAATTAAGTTAATTATTTAAAATGACACCTTACATGAGTTAGGACTTATTATGAATATGAAGTAGGTGTAGGGTCTTAAAGTGTTTAAGTAATAAAGTATGGGTGAACTATGAAAATTATTGGAAAAGAATGTAAGCTACTATGTTTTATGTGGTGCAATCAAGACTCACCCTACTGCTATACTGCTATGATTTAAATATTTTGACCTATGACCAAAAGGAAGAATAAATGTAACCATCCCTACTGACATGCTACTCTATATATATTTAACCATTCTTGTTTGTACCTAAAAGCAAATAATTTACTTGTATCTAGCTTCGAATGATGGAACAGATAAAGAGAGCCATGCTTGCTATCTTCAATTTAAAACAACCCACCACATGCTACTCTTTCTTATTTAAAAATATTTAATATACAAAAGCAATTCAACCTTATTCTGTTTCGAAGAAAAGAACAACCCATGCATGCAATTTTTACCCTTATCGTATGGCATAAAATGAAAACGCAAAGGCATACCAGACAGCCCTCTTTCGACACAGCCAAGATGTGTATGTTCCACAACCCTTTTGACGCCCATTTAACACACCACGACACACCCACACAAGACCCATTTGCAGCCTATTTTTACCCGACAAACATACTTATCTCACCCTTGTTTTCCCAGCCTAGTACGACACAATAATAGCCTACAATGACCCACTTCTCTCGCATGCAACTCGACTCATATAACAGCCCTTTTACACACTATACACGCGTAGTTGTTACCCTTGTTTCCTTGCATAACTCGACACACAAACAGTCCCAACAAACGACTCATTAATTACAGCCATAAGACATTACAAAGACCACATAAAATCATGAGTTTACTCTATTCGACACTCTCTTGTTTTGCTTTAATACCGAGCACAAACCACACACGACCATGCCTAGTTTCTGTTCTTCTAACTCGCTAGGATTTGACATAACATATGTTTAAGTCGAGTAAGGGTGGGTCAAAAACAGTTTCGATAAAACAGCTTCATATGCCGATATATATAGGGCTATCAAAATCGTGATTTCATGTGAAAGAGGTTATGATTTCATGAGAGTTTTATAGGTTGTGAACTTGATTAGTTTTACCATGTTTGAGACATCTTTAATGCTTATTGTTCGATCACAGAAAGGACACAAGGAAACATGCTTATCTCTTTTTAGTTCGACACAAACCCAACCTCTATACGACAAGATATAAATACGACCCATATCATATGTAAACGAATCAAAACAGTTAGGTGATCGTATAAACGAGTTTGTGCTTATTCTTTTATGTGATGTAGGTTTAGTCCTTCATATAAATCGTACGTTACCAGCCTTTAGACGAATCAAGGAGATAACATTAAACGAAAAATAGGAGTACCTTGGAATCGGTTCACGAATGGAACAAAGATAAAAGCGTATCACCAAAGTGCCAATCACTACGAACAAAACTCCCACGATTAACCTTCCTTTGGACAGCCTTTGGATCGAACAGAATGAAGAAAATAGTAGCAGCAGTCGACTTTTGTGGTTTGTAGGTTTTAGGGTTTGTGTTTTGATGAGAGAAGTAACAATTATAAAGAAGAGGTAGGGCATGATTCGGTCAATGAATGAGACGTGTGATGGGCTTCAAAATTTGGTAACCTTGCATGATTTGTGGGCCTTAAATGATTATATATATTGTTAAAATATACAAGGATTTGGTTATGGCAATTTCATTTTAGGCGTGGGACATTTCAGATTAAATGTGTGTATATATATATATATATATATATATATATATATATATATATATATATATATATATATATATATTTTTTTTTTTTCCAACTATCAGAGTTAAATACTTAAGGTATAAGCGGAATTTAAATGTCGAAATGTTTTAAACGTTATTTATGAATTTGAGATTCAGGGGTAATTTGGGTATTTTACGTATTTAGAAATTTTGGGTTTTACATGTTCATAATTTGTCTCTCTCAATCCTTTGTTGAACTTCACGGCAGTAACAAATCTGTCCCACTCGGGTGTCATGTTATTCACAAACTTAGAATTGAGCTGGATGTTTGGCATTGTCATCCTGATGATCCTCATGTCATTCACAAGCTTGTAAAATCTCACATAATAGTCAGTAATGTTCTCACCAGGATTCATCTTGAAATGCTCAAACTCATCATACAACTGAGACTCACGATCTTCTTTGGTCAGTTCAGATCCAGCAAGAAGCATTTTTACATTGTCCCAAACAGCTTCGGCTTCAGTGTTGAAGTTGATAAGCTTGTAAACGTCTTTGGGAAGTCCTTGAATCACAATGTTAGATGCTCTAATGTCTGCATCATAACGCTTCTTTTCCTCCTCATTGAGATCATTGTAAGTACGTGGCCTGTCGATTCCAAAAGTGACAGTTCCATCCTCACCGGTAGTGACAGCATCTCTAGTGGTGCCCATCAGAAAAGGTCCTTCATCAATAGATTTAAGAATAATAAATCCATTCTCTTTTCCCAAGCAGTAAAGCCGTATTCTTTGTGCCCATGATTCATAATCCGTCCTATCAAGCATAGGAGGGCGGGTATCGGACCCGGCAGCTTGAATGTCATCAGAAGCAGTGCTTGCCATGATGTAAACGGGATTTTACAACTCTTGTGATTTAAACCGAGAAATCAAGTCTTTCGCGGGATTTTCTAAAATCAACAAAAGAAACCGTAAAATCAACAAGAATAACCAAGAGTAAATTGCAATACTGATCTTCAAAATTCAAGTCACAGAAGTCAAATCTCAATTGATCAAATCGCAACAAGTCAAGTCACAGTTTGTCAAATAGCAACAAGTCAAATCGCAATTAACCAAATCGCAATAAGTCAAATCGCAAGTGTCAACTCGCAACGTCAAATCGCAACAGGTCAAATCGCAATCAGTCAAATCACAACAAGTCAAATCGCAACTTGTCAACTCGCAATTAATCAAATCGCAATTAGCCAACAGTGACTCAAATCGCAATGATCAAATCGCAGTAAGTCACACCCTCAAATCGTAGGCACAAATCGCAACCAGAAAGACCCAAATCACAAGTATCAAATCGCAACCAGAACTACCCAAGTCGCAAGAGTCAAATCGCAACCAGAAATACCCAAATCGCAACAAGATCAAATCGCAACAAGACCAAATCGCAACCGTCAAACCGCAACTCACAACCGGACAAAACGTCCTTTTCTTGCGCTTTTGTCTTCTTTCCCTTTTTGAGTAAAATGCCAAATCGCAGCAGAAAAGTATACCAAATCGCAACTCAATTCTACCCAACAAAACACAAATCGCAAACAAGAAAATGCTACCGATACTCAAATCGCAGGCAAGAAAAAATCTTCAAACTTCAAAATAAATCACCAAGTGAACCATGGATTAGCTAGAGATGATACTAGAGAATTTTGTGAGCACGAAAGTACCAAGTTTTAGCAAATTAAATCACAAACAAAGCTCAAACCAATGTATTTCCCACTTTACTATTCGAACCACAAAAAGCAAAACAAAAGTGCCAAGAACACACCACAAATCCGTGAATATGCAATCACTCGAACCTAACCATGGCTCTTGATACCAATTGTAGCATATTCATAAACGTATAACACACATAAGAGGGTGGTTTGGCCGATTTCTTTTAGAGAGAGAAAGGGAGAATGAGAAGTTGGGAACTAGAGAGAGAAAATGAATATGTATTAGATTGAAGTGTGAGAAGTTCCAAACCTTCCCACACATGGGAAGGGGTATTTATACTACTAGCATATGTGCCCTGAGTGGGCTGTGGAGTGAACTGACAGTAGGTAAAGACCCAACCCACTCCACGAATACTATAATAACTAAACTATTACTAATAATCCTACGAGCTACTTAATGCTAATGAGTACCTTGGGTGACCGAGTCTTCATATGAATATTTATATTCCTAACATTATATACACTCTTATCCTCAAACCCACTCAACCTCATAACCTCTTATCTTCTCACCAATTTCAAAACCTGAGATGCAGAGATATAATCCTTTTATGTGTTCTTGTGGAACAGGAAATATAAAACTAAGAACATCACATCAAAAAGATACATTTGGATGGGAATATTATGCATGTCCTCGTTTGAAGGTGAACAATCATACATTTCTTATTTATGTAAATATACAAATAATTTGGTTGTAATCTCTTATAATTTTCTTATTATGTAACAGCCAAGACAAAAAGATTATGGATGTAGATATTTTATTTAGAGGAGTCAATTTGATGACCTGTCAAGAGTAATTTCTTCTGCTTCAACATCTCGAGGTTCTGGATCTTCAACAACAGAGTGCTGAAACTGTAATGCCAAAGATCTTTGGATAAACATGCTGGAATCACAAAAACAGGTGCTAGAGACAAAAGTAAGGATGCTGGAGGCAAGACTTGAAATGGCAAGGAATCCCGATGACCACGACCACGCATGTCAGTCGGGTGCAATAATCCATGAGCTGTTAGGTGACATGAAAAATCTTCCTATGTAGTATTGTTGTTGTTGTTGTTGTTGTTGTCGTTGTTGTTGTTGTTGTTGTTGTTGTTGTTGTTGTTGTTGTTGTTGTTGTTGTTGTTGTTTAATAAAATGTTGTTGTTGTTGTTGTTGTTGTGAAAAGATAAAAATGATGAAGTTATCGAACATGACATACACCCGTCTCTTGGTGGTTCGAACCACACCCAAAATATACAATTTTCCAACACTAAATTACATATCCATGAAGAATGGAACTGAACGAACAATATCACAATTAACAGACACAAAGGCAAACCTTTTATTTAAAACACGCAAGAGTTCTAAACCACATACATTTCATACAAACTCAAATGAAACAACACGACAAGCAAACAAAACAAATCAAATGAAACAACTTGATGAGCAAACGAAACAACTCGACAAACAAACGAAACAACTACAACGAAACAACTCGACAAGCAAACAAAAAACTCGACATAGACCATAACAAACATCGCCCATTCTTTTTTTCTTTTTTTTTTTATTTTTTTTTTTTTTTTTTGCTTCTACTTCCCACTTTGCTAGAACCTGCACCATCTTTTCCCTTCCTTGCTTTCCTTTGCTTGATGAAATATTCGAACATAGCTTCAAGATTTGTTATCCTATTTCCCAGATCATCATGTTTGGTTACCAACGTGCTTTCTCCTACAACATCATCAGCATGTGCATCCAACATTTCTATGTAGTATGGCTTTTTCCTTAACCATTCTAGAATAACATCTCTCATCCACGAGCTAATGTTTTTATAAGAACCATATTAATCATAAATTTCATAGCCATATGTATTAAGAACTTCATTAAAGAGATGCAGCGACGATAAAACCTTTGACCACTCCTCTTCCGGCATGTAACCAACCATTGTTATGTGTATTTTGTGAGAATTGACGATTGGGTTATGTGCATTTTGCCGAGTTGAGGATTATTGGTTATATATAAGTAAAAAATTGACGAGTTAAAGTTGAAATGAGGCGGGAAAATAATACCGACGACATGTCGTCGGTACCAAACTAGCAGGAAAAATCCCGCCCAATTATTCGCTATAATTCACAAGCGGGGCAAGAAAAAATGTAACACCCCGAAAATCGGGTCCAGTGGAAGCATACATGTCACTGGGGTGCTACTCAATTGGTATCACAACACAAGTTACCAAGAACGGTTTTACCCTAGCCGTTTAGAAGAAAATTTCATTGTCAAAACATTAAGTTTACATCATTCAAAATATAGTGCGGAAATAGGCCCATAATAATAAAGCGGTCCCAATTATATATATCAGAGTCGTCTATGACCATGCCCCTTTCCACGTATAGTAAACGTATCACACCTTCTCAGGGTGAATCTTTAAGCATGATCTAGGTTTTAACTGGGAATTCAAGAGGTTTACGTCATTTGTCAACATACTCTTCTGACGATTCGTGAGTAGTTTGCAACTCGGTTCTGATCTGAACGATCTTCTCGGTAGTCTCATGAACAAGTTCAGGGTCAGTAAGTTGGGTATCTCCAACTTCTATCCATTAAGTCGGTGATCGGCACTTGCGACCATATGGTATCTCGTACGGTGTCGTTGAAATACTGGATTCGTAGGTATTGTCAATAGATAATTTGACCAACGAGAGGTGTCATATTCCAACCATTGCCAAATTACGCAGGCACCCAACGTGTCCTCTAACGCTTGAATGATCTCTTCACTTCGGCCATCAGTCTGGAGATAATATATAGTATTCATATCCAAATCTGTCCTCATGGCTCTTTGGAGTGATTGCCAGAGATTTGATGTGAAACAACTATCCCGATCAGATAATGGTAAGAATCGACACTCCATGCCGTGTGATGATTCCCTATGAGTATTGACGAGCAAGTTTGCCTATACTGTCATTTTATTGGTTAGCAGAAGGTGAGTAGCTTAGGTAGGATTATCGACAATTACTCTGGTAGCGGCACAGGATTTACTTCCAAGGTTTCGTGTATGATATAATTTATTATCCAGTAAGAAAGTAGCAAAGATCACTGGTACTTCCGAGGGACGAGTGAAAAGTTAGGTGGTTGTCCCAAGGAACGCTTTTCGGGTTACTCCTTAACGTCTTAAAATTTCTGCTGGGCGTGGAGTCTTAGCCAAATGGAGAGTTTAGCGAGTTCAGAGTACAACTCGGAGGGAAGATGTTGATTGCTATTAGCAATCAGTTGATTGAATCAGTAATGTACATAGTACTTAAAACGGAGGGTACAACATTGATTGAACAGCTTCGATTGAATAACATCGATTAAGCATAAGGCTTAGGGTAGAGGCGACTGTAACCAGGCCATAACAAAACAAGGTCGAATAAAAAATCCAAATCCAGGATGACGTCCAAAATCAAAAAATCAAACAATCCAAATTCAAGCAGAATCAAAACCAATCCAAACATAGCCAATATTGAATCCAAATGTAGCCAAAATCAAATCTAAACGTGGCCAAAATCGAATCCAAACATTCCAGTAAGCTCGGAAAGGCTTATAACGCTCTTAAGGGGTTACAAATAAGTAACTCGGATTCAAATGGTGCCAATCGGGTCTAATCCATCCCAAAGCAAACTACGGCCAGACGGCGACAAACAGGAATTCCATATAACTGGAGAAGTATAGCGGTGCCGAAGGTATTACGGTTCATGCGGTGTTGTGATGCCAGTGTGTCATGTGTAGAAGTAAAATCCAATGTTCGTGTACACACGCAAAACTGTACCATTCCAAAAATCAAGGACCAACCCGAATATAATACCATTATAGCTACTCCCAGTATTGCAAAATTTACCTCTGAGTCGGACATAGGTGATCAGGCTATGTCCTACTGTCCCTGGTTGAATATAGGTGATCAGTCTATATTCAACCGAGGTTCAATGAATTTTGAAATACACAGCCTAGTTATACTAGTAGTATGTCTGTTACATCCAAAATCATTCCCAAAACCACGACAAGTGTAAAAACTAGACATTCAATAATGAGGTTACTCAAGGAAATAGCATAATTCTATGACAGGTACGGTGCGTGCATAAGCATATGGAAATGCTTATAGTGAACAGCTAAAACGAGCGGATATAAAATATCCAATAGTCAGGCACACATCTCAACAAATATATAATCAAGCATCTCATCAAACAACTCGTCAAATATACCATGAACATCTCATCTAATATATCATCAATTATCTCGTCAATTATATCCTCAAACGAAATAAAACGCGAGGCATCAGCTTAGCAGGCAGGCACGTGGCGGTCATAGGGTTAAGTTTTCATGAAAGTGGTTATAGTCTAGGTTGTAAAATAAACCCAGTTCTCTATAACCTAGACTCTGATACCAATCTGTAACACCCCAAAAATGGGGTCCAGCGGAAGCATACATGTCACTGGGGTGCTACTCAATTGATATCACAACACAAGTTACCAAGAACGGTTTTACCTCAACCATTTAGAAGAAAATTTCATTGTCAAAACATTAAGTTTACATCATTCAAAATATAGTGCAGAAATAGGCCCATAATAATAAAGCGGTCCCAATTATATATATCAGAGTCGTCTATGACCATGCCCCTTGCCAAGCGCCTCCAGAAATAAGCTATCACCATAAACCTGAAAATACATGCTAAAAGGGTCAGCTTACGCTGGTGAGTTCATAGGTTTTAGTTTAAAACAGTATGGTTGAACCAAAAGATTTTTGAGTTCAAATTATCATTCATAAACAAGTCAAGTCCAACGTAGGCTCACACTGCCTAATTCACATTTCCAGAACCAAAGCCACAAATAATATCATAGTCAAACATCGCGAACCATAATCAATCATACAGACACAACCCTCATATAGTGTCATGCAAGTTTAACTGTTACGCTGGCAAAGTAACAAAAGTCAAATCACAAAAACAGTTCCCTGTAGGTGCACACTATAGTAGTCTATAGGCACAGGAGCCAACGGGTAATAATTAGGCACAAAAAGCCCTTGCGTATTATAGTCTTGCACTATCGCAGCTCATAACAATAACTCCGCACAATTGCAGACATGGAATAATAACCTTTGCCAGCTTGCGTAACTGTTTCATAGACCACAATTACAGTTTCAGGCCACATCAATAAACATGTAAGCACATAACGCATTCAAATAACCAGGTTAGATATATCAGCCAAACAATCAAAACTTGAGCAAACGATTCGCATATTCCAAATAAATAGTCATTGAGTTTAGTTAAAAACGAGCATGTATTCTCCCCCAAAATAGTTATAAGACCAATAAAAGTAGGGACCATGAACTCACCTTAGCCACAGCAATGCAAACATCACAACTGACACGACTGGCATCCAGAAGCAAAACACAACGATCTCAAGACATACGGCATAACGGTTCCAAGATATACAGGCACAACGGTACAAAACGGTCTAGGATCGGCAGAACCGTATACGCATACACTTATCTCAAAAATACGGCTCGCACAATAATAAAGTCGATAAAAGAAAACGTGATGTAGTTTTCGTGGATTTCTCAATTTCAATACTTATCAAAAGCTTAGCATCAGCGTTTTGTGTGGTGTGGTAAGAGAATATAGACTCGACATACAACTCACGCCAAAGAGAAAAGACATCGACATAATCGAGAACAATACTGACTAGAACTCACGCCAAAGAAGAAAAGACATCGACATAGTCGAGAACAATACTGACTAGAACTCAAACCAAAGAAGACAAATCTAGAAGATGATGACTACTAACTATAAAATAGGTCAACTCGGTAAGTTTAACTAATATAAATCAATTTCCTCAAAACAAATTAATAGAAAATTATTAAAAGGTATTCATTAAATATTAGACATTATTGCCTTATTGTGTAATCGTTTTGGATCAAATATATTAAATTCGTCGTGAGTCTAATATATTGTATTCGTTTGAAGTTCAATAATCTAAAAATGTCAAATGTCCAATATATGTCGTTACAGTCCAATATCATTGAATCCGATAGTTTTAGTCCGATACCGTCATATAATTAGTCCGTTAAGAATTTCAAGAAGCCCATAGTTATAAAATAATTAGCCTTATAGTTTATCATATTTAGACCCAATAAGGTAAAAATATACTAGCCCATTAACTCCTTGACCCATTAATGTGTTAAACCCAAACCAAAAATCATTAACCCAAATATGACCAAGGAAATGTGCAAGCAGTAGTAACTAGGCGGTTCGAAATAAGCCACCATAATAAGCAATTTCAATGACGCCCAAAAGAAGCCAACAAAAACAAATAAGCTCAAACAAACGAACCCTTGTAAAACATATAAGCCAAAAGGAGGTACGTCTAAAACAAACGACACCTTGGTGATTCTTACTCTTGCCGAGACAACAACAAATCCAAAAGCAAAACCAATGACCACATGGTCTCGACCCCCAAAATAAAATCCAAACCAAATGCAGCCTTACTCGACTGGAAATAACCAAACACCCTACGTGGGTTACTTTCTTGACCGGAGGGCAAAACCAAGCAAACACACCCCTTGGTGTATGAACCGCGTCGCCAAGCGCAAGACAAATAAAACAATTACTTGTACTTATCTATAGGACAAATCAAAAATAGACAAACCTTAACCAATCCGTGACTAAACCCACAGCATAAATAATAACGAAACAAAGAAGCCCCATTTCCAAACACAACTCGAGATCTAAAAATGATAAGTCGAACATTATTTCCAGATTCTTACCACTCGAAAACTTGTTAAAAAAAAACGTTTTTATATTTAGTTTTTATCCACGAAAATAATAACACAACAATCAGTTTCATTAAAAATAATAAATAACGAACGGCTTTTCTTGGTTTACCAAGTCTAGAAAAGAGAGGAGAGCAAGATGGCGGTGGTGGCGTGGTGACAGCCTTGGTGGCCGTGGTGGCGTCCTCGAACCAAAGCAAACAGGCCACTCGATCTAAAAACCTTCAAACCACTTGGATCTATACTAATCTTGACCAATACGTGGTGGTGGTGGCGCGTTGTGGTGGGTGTGACGGCGCGTGAGGGTTGTATTCGCGTTCAAGAGGGGGATATAAGGGTGGGTTTGTTGAGGTTTCATTGTTGGAGGGGTGGGGGAGGCTGTGGTGGTGGTGCTTCGATGGTGGCAGAATAGGAGGGGGTGCGGCTGCAGGAGACAAAGGAGGGGGAAAGAGATTATAACCCTAGAATGAGTTATACTTAAGTTTATATAGGCTAGGTTTAGGTTATGTAAACCTTAGGGACCAAAATTGCCAACAACCAAAGTCTAGGGGTGGCGGGAAATCTGTTACCACAGGGACCAATTCTGTCATTTAGGCTATCTTTCACGAAACGAGGCTCGGGGCTCATTTAGACTAGTAAACAGCGGATTCAAGACACAAGAATTACGCCATTGTAATCAGAATAGTTTTTCCAATAAATTCGACTATTCATACGCCTCATTTCTCACAAATCGTAAAATAATCAAAATCAAATCGTCGGTTGTGCCAGTACGCGTTGTGTACGAATTTCACGTTTCGCGAGACAACTTCACGTTTTTAAACCAATTGAGTTCAGAAAGATTCGTAAATGAAAAACAGGGATAATCTCGTTTAGGAATACATCCATAAAATTACGGGTTATTACAAAAAAATTGGTCTAAATACGTCCCGACGACATGTCGTCAGGACAATAACATTAATAACAAAGTTAAATGCTAATCAAAAGCTAATTACTTTAATTTTTTTAGTTTATATATTACCAACGACATGTCGTCGGCAACATCTTGGCGGGTCAAATTTCCGCCCAATTATTCGCTATTATTGAGAGGCGGGGGAGATGTCAAATTTAACCAATACGGTTCCGACGACATGTCGTCGGTGTTAGTGCAAATATTACGATTTTAAAATCCAAAAAATTCAACGCAGGCTTGGCTCGTTCAAGCATTTCTTTTTGTCGTTTAGTGCTAAATACCGACGACAATGTGTTGTCGGAATTTTTGCTGTAGCCAGTTCTCCTGATTCTAGTAGTGAAATACTTACAATTTGATCAAAAAGCTCGACTCCATCAACATACTCTAGAACAATATAGATCTTTGTTTCGCTTGCCATAACCTATTAAGAGGACAAGAAAATAATAACCCATCTATGTTAGAGAATGGACATATGGAATTAGTACTTCCACCGAAAACAGTTTGAAAATTTTGGTGATAATTGTTTCAAAATTAAAGCACATTATGACATTTATTTTCTACATTTAATATTTTGAAGGGATAATTACAAAAATAGACCAAGCAACCAAGTGATTTCCTTTTTCTACCCCGAGATCGGAAAATAATTTTTTTGTCAAGGGCAACCTGCACTTTTTTGGGCAACCGAAATCTGGAAGTGACAAGTGTCACTTTTTGACAATCTTTTGGGTAACTTGTGTATTTTTTGGGCAACAATCGACATTTTTTGGGCAACTGGAGACACGTGTCATCATATGGGGCGAGTTGCCCAGTTGCCCGGGGTACGGGGTAGAAAAAGAAAATCACTTCGATCCATGGTCTATTTTTGTAATTATCCCTATTTTGAAGTAGTTATTTCTGTCACATTGAGCTAGTATTGACCTCCAATCCTTAATTATAAGACTGCAACTTATACATTAAGCCTTGGTATCAATATCCCACACTTTAACCCTAAAATTAAAACTTCACAGAAACATACATACATTAACCCTAAAAGTAACACATGCATATTCATACATTAAGCCTAAAACAAACACAGACTCAAAGATTAACCCTAAATTTTAATTAAATATACAAGGTGGAAAGGGGGATGATTTACCATCAGCTGGGCAGCGGTGGTATACTGAAAGGAGAGAAATGGTGAAGGGAGGGAGGAAGGGCGGCTAATTAAGTGTGTGTGGTTATGTTTGAGGTAGGGTATTGAAAAAATTGAAATAATCCCGCCCAACGAATAGGGCCCGGTTCTTAATTAAAGAAAGAGGGCTCTATTAGAAACACATGATAAATCCATGTTATATGCTAGAGAACCGGGCTTTATTAGTTATTAGAAATCCGGAAAGGCATATAGAGCCCCCTTTTCTATATAACAGGGCTTTATTTGGGGGGTTCTATTCCATTTTTTGTAGTAGTGAGTGACCATATATAATCAAGCTTTAAATTTTGTGGTTTCTCAATCCTTGACTATTCCTGGACTTTTCTCCAAAGCTAGATAGCATTATCACATGAATATAAAATACATGCGAGATTTCTATTTCAATTCGTTGCTGCGTACTTGACACACTCGGCCAGACTGATCCATACTCGCTTGTATTTTAAGTAAGTTTTTCCTTGTTGACAACTTATATAGAGCGAAGTACATCATGTGGGTTTTCGATGGAATTAATTAGTCTCTTCCGCTGGATTTAACTGATGGATTATTTTACAAATGCTTGAAAAAAGTTTAAAATATAATGAAGAAAAAAATAGATTAAGAGTATATTTATATAGTAAAATAAAAATGAATACGTCATTTATTTGCTTTCTGTTTCACAAAAAAACAATATTTGCTGATGACTTGATGGGTAATAGTTGATATACTTGTGTTGTTTTGATTTGCATTTGGTATGTACGTAGTATTTGTACGTAGAGTTATGGAAAAATATTAAAATGTGTATGAATAGAATCGAACACGGGACCAGTTATGGGATTGCACACTTTACGTATGAATGATCAATGAAATAATTAATATATATAAATGTTATGTATTTAATTATTTGGACACGAAATGATAACTAACGGACGTTAAGTAATTAACAGAATTGAATAACCACCGTTAGTAAATAAAGGAATGACCGTTAGTGAAATTAGAGGCTAAGTAGGATCTAGAAACCCCATTGGATGGGCTTGGCCGATCGGCCTAGGGGTTCCATAACCCTTATTCGACCCAACTTATGCTCCAAGTTAGGTTTTTACTAGAAATATAAACCCAAGGGTCATTAGTTCTTTACCTTGTGCATTGTAACTATAACCCTAAAGTTGTCTCCTTCTTTTCTTGCTTAAAACCGATCGGTCATTCCTATAAGGAGGGGGATCGACCTTTTATTATTAAACAAAGTGTTTGGTTTAAATTGTGTTCATTCACTAGCATCAATCTTTGATCGGTTATAGTACGTGTGTACAAGACATGGTAGTTAACTTACTTTAGTTAACACATCTTGGATTGTGAAACAAAATGGTAAGGGGTTTCACGTTAAACCTATTTGTTTGATCAAGTAGAAGAATTCAAGTTCGATCCTTGTTCTTGCTACGATCAAAGGTATGTAACTTTTATTATTCGGTAATCTTTATACATGTTAAATATATGATCCTTTCTTCCGCTATGCTCTTTGATGTGTATTTATTTATTTAGTTGATTGTCATGTTATTTAAATTACAACAGTGGCATCACGAGCCGTTTAACATGTAATTGTATTACCGAAACGCATAAAAATTGAATTTTGATTTGAATTAACATGTTGGTCGATTTTATCTAAGGTTAATAACATACAAAAAATCGAACCTAATTTTAGGGGGGGGGGGGTTCGACCCTCTTTTAATAAAAAGTCATTTTTGTAACCCTAAATTAGGAACATGTGTGTTTATGTGTTTATATGAATAAGGGTTACATTCCTGGATTAATCCATGATACTTCATGCAAGGTAATCATGGATTAGGGTTTGTTTTATTTGCTACATGTTTTTGATAAATCTAAAATTAGGGAGGACCTAATTTATAAATTAATGAATCCGTTATGTGCAACGTGGTATATAATTATTAAGGCTTACGCGACCAACTTGTTGGTGTCTGTGGTCCATTGGGTACAATGCGCTCGAAAACCAATGGGAGTCTTAGTAATTATATACATAATAATTCACATAGAGATTATTAATAGGATTTATCAAAAGGTTTGCATGTGGCTATATGATTTAATGGTTAAGATTATATGCGTTATTATGTGTTTATTTATTTTTTGTTAAATTACTTGACTTTTTTTGTTTAAATTATTGTTGAATTGTAAGCAAAAAGAGGGTAATTTTTAGTATAAAAAATAAATGGACCTAATAACTATGAAACCTTGATGTGGTAAATTATTGATTGCCAAGTCTTATGTGCCGACAGTGGTTCTCTTCGCACGGTAATTTGCTCCCAGGCGAGACTAGCAATTTTATAATGTACAACATAAATTTTATAAGACTTAGAATCATAAACTTTTAATTTGATTGATGATTTTTTGCACCAGTAGTTGAACGGCGGACCTAGTTTGACAAACTATAAGGTGGGTATAACGTTGGTTTTGCATTAAATTGTGGCCTTAAAGAGACTCCATTATGTCTCTCCGCTTGCTTGTGCGTCAAATTGGACTTACCAAGTACCACTACTATATGTACAAAATCATCTTAAGGGTGAATTGACCTCAATTTCATGCGCCACTTTCGTGGTAATTATCCGAATAACTTGAGTCTTTCGACTCATGCAGTAGAAGGATATAGTGGGCGATAATTGTAGGTAATTCTTTGATTGCTGAACCCAATACCCTAATTAAAAGATGTGTGCAAAATCATCTTAAGGGTGATTTAACGCTTAGTGAACTGGTAACTAAAAATTGTTTTGAAAACTTATGATACGAAGATGTGTGCATGCTTTTTCATGCATATTTTGATTTTCACATCAAAATAAATACCCTAAAATTTAATCCATGCTATCTAATTATAAGAGACACTTGGTGTTAATATCTAGCGTAAGTGAGACCTTGACATAGATATTAATGACAAGGTAAATTACATACTTTCATTACTAGCAGATCAACTGATGTAATGAAACTATGTTAATTTGCAAGTTTCTAAATTAGATGACTTAATTAAGTTGTAAGTGAGACCTTGAGACTTAAAGCATGAGATGGGAAGAAACATGCTTACATTGCAAATTGTTTGGCAAATGTAATTCCTATAATGATCTAGGAATCGGAAATTGTTTTGCCGATTATTGTACGACAAGTTACCATCTTTTGTACTTTCACTACTAGCAGATCAACTGATGTAGTGGAACTATGAAAAGTTGGATCCTAGTTTTCAAGAGAATTAGATGGTTATATTATATTTCCCGGGTAATTTTCTTTTCTTGAAAAAATGTATTATTAGAATACTAATATTTGAAATTTTTCTGTAGAAATGGCTCAACCCGAAACAGCTGCATTGAGTTCTGCTTTCAAAGCTCACTTTGAAATGGAAAAACTAACTGGCCCAAATTTCAATGATTGGCATCGGTCACTGAGGATTGTCCTGCGTGTGACCAAGAAGCTAGATTATTTGACTCAGCCTTGCCCTACGCAGCCTGCTGACACTGAATCTGATGAAGTTAAAGCAGCTTGGCAAAAGGAGTATGATACGTATAATGAAGTAGCATGCTTAATGCTCGTAAGTATGATTCCTAAGTTGCAAAAACAATTTGAGCATCATTTTCCTAAAGATATGCTAGATGAACTCCAAAAGACCTATGAAACACCTCCAGCTGTCGAACTATCTGATTTGATCGATCAATTCCATCGCTGTAGGCAAGGGGAAGGTAAACCCGTTCGCGATCATGTGTTGGAGATGAAAAGTTACATCGATCGTCTCTAACAGATGAAGTATGCCTATGCCGAGAATGTTAATGTGAACTTAATCAATAGGTCCTTGAACAAGGACTTTAAGGGTTTTGTTCCAAATTACAACATGCATTGCTCGGGGAAGACAATAACGGAATTGCTAGCAATGCTCGTTGATTATGAAAAGGGTTTACCAGGCAAGGACAAGGCTCCTACTCCTCAAGTACTAGCAATACAAAGGGGTAGGGTTCAGAAGCCAAAACCGCAAGGGAATAAGGGGAAAGGTAAAGTTGACAAGGGCAAACAAGTTATGACCTATCAGCCTGCACCTAAGAAAGCCCCTCAGAAGAACAAGCCAAATCCCAATAAGAAGGATTAGGTTTGTCATCACTGCCATGAGATGGGACACTGGAAGAGGAACTTTCCACTCTATCTTGAGGAATTGCGTGTGAAAAAAGATGAAGGATAAGACTGGGAAAGCCAGTACTTTAGGTAACTTTTTCATGATTGAATTATATTCATTAACTCATAAATTAATTTCCTGGGTATACGATACTGGATGTGGTATTCATATTTGCAATACACTACAGGGGTTTAGAGTTTTGAAGAGACTAGCCTATGGGGAGCAATTTCTGCAAGTGAGCAATGGAGCACAAGCAGTTGTTGAAGCCATAGGAATTTTTGAATTAGTTTTGCCTTCGGGCTTAGTACTGAATTTGAATAATTGTCATTATGCACCCGCAATTGTTAGGGGTGTGGTCTCTTTTTCATGTTTATTGAATATTGGATTTCATCATACTGTTTCTAGCAATGGAATTTCTGTTTCGTTAAATAATGTTTTTTATTTTAATGCTATTGCTGTGAATGGTGTTTTTGAGATTGATATGAATGCATGTAATGATTATAATTCGATGTATAGCATCAATAATAAGAGAGTCAAGAATGTCTTGGATTCGTCTTATCTTTGGCATTGTCGACTTGCCCACATAGGCAAGACTCGCATGCAAAAACTACAACGTGATGGGCTTTTGCAAGATATCAATGATGTATCATTTGATAAGTGCGAATCTTGTATATCTGGGAAGATAAAAAGAAACCTTTTAATAATCGTATTGAAAAGGCTGACGATCTACTTGGTTTAATACATACTGATGTGTGCGGACCACTTAGACATGAGTCAAAGAGAGGTGCTAGCTACTTCTTAACCTTTACCGATGATTTCAGCCGTTATGGATATGTTTATTTACTTGAACATAAACATGAGGTGTTTGAAACATTTATGATTTTTAAAGCTGAAGTAGAATTGCAACTCGGAAAGAAGATTAAAGCTCTTTGATCCGACAGAGGTGGTAAATACCTAATTCAGGAGTTTAAAGATTATCTAAGTGAGAATGGAATTGTTCAGCATTTCACATCTCCAAATACTCCACAGCAAAATGGTGTATCTGAGAGAATGAATCGTACATTATTGGATATGGTACGATCTATGTTTAATCTTACTACTCTGCCGTTATCCTTTTGGGATTATGCCTTGGAATCAGCGATTCGCATATTAAATATGGTTCCGACCAAGAAGGTTGATAAGATACCTTATGAGTTATGGTTTTGGAAAACGCCTAACTTGTCTTATTTAAAGGTCTGGGGTTGTGAGGCGTTCGTTAAACGTGACTCGGCAGATAAACTACAACAGAGATCTATAAAATGTATCTTTGTAGGATACCCAAAGGAAACAATGGGTTACTACTTTTACTTCCTGCCTGAGAACAAAGTAATTGTTGCTAGGTATGCAGATTTTCTAGAAAAAGATCTCATATCTCAAGAATTCAGTAGGAGGCTCTATGATCTGGAAGATGATCAAGAGGATACATTACCTTCTAAAAATACTAGCAAACTTCCTGTGGAACCAGAAAGTCTGGGTCCTCCACCTGAAGTGATTCCCATTCGCAGATCCATAAGGACTGTGAAAGCACCTGAACGTCTATGTCTTAACGTAGAAGTTGAGGAAACTATATTAGGGGACCTTGGAGAGCCTGCTAATTATAGAGCTGTGATGAATGATCCTGAAAAGGATAAATGGCAGATTGCTATGAATGGGGAAATGCAATCCATGAAAGATAATGAAGTTTGGATTGAAGTAGACCTTCCTCCCAATGCCAAGGTAGTTGAGAGTAAGTGGCTCTTCAAGCAGAAAACTGACATGGATGGCAATGTACACACCTATAAGGCCCGTTTGGTAGCTAAAGGCTTTACCCAAACATATGGTGTTGACTATGAGGAGACATTTTCTCCTGTAGCTGACATAAGGGCTATTAGGAATCTCATAGCCATAGCAGCGTACTATAATTATGAGATTTGGCAAATGGATGTAAAAACCGCCTTCTTGAATGGTGGTCTAGATGAAGACATATATATGGAGCAGCCTGAGGGGTTTGTGAATCCAGAATTTCCAAACCGTGTATGTAAACTTCAAATATCCATTTAAGGATTAAAGCAAGCATCACGACAATGGAATAAGAGATTTGACGAAGAAATCAAAAGGTTTGGATTTACTCAGAATCTTGATGAGCCATGTGTATATCACAAAGCTAGTGGGAGTGATGTGATTTTCTTAGTTCTATATGTTGATGACATATTGATCATGGGTAAAAACATTCCAAGATTGAATGAGGTGAAAGCCTATCTGGGGAAATGTTTTTCCATGAAGGATCTAGGAGAAGCAGCATACATTCTAGGAATCAAGATCTATAGAGATAGACCAAGGCGGTTAATTGGTTTAAGCCAAAGTTCTTACATTGACAAGATATTAAAGAGATTCAGTATGCAAAATTCCAAGAAGGGATTTTTGCCAATGCAAGTAGAACATGGCTTAAGTTGCAAAGCTTGTGCTTAACACCTGAAGAAGTGGCACGCATGAAGAGAGTCCCTTATGCTTTGGTTGTGGGATCTAGGTGAACTCCACTGGACTGCTGTGAAACATATTCTCAAGTATTTGAGATCTACGAGAGATATGTTTTAAGTGTACGGGGGAAATCCAGAAGAAGAACTGTCTGTTACAGGCTACTGCGATGCATCCTGAAAGTGTGATAAAGATGATATGAAGTCTCAGACGGGTTATGTCTTTGTCATCAATAGAGGAGCAGTGGATTGGAACAGCAAGAAGCAGAGTACTATAGCGATATCTGCAACAGAAAGTGAGTATATTGCTGCCTCAGAAGCTGCAATGGAAGCAGTCTAGATTAGGAAATTCATTTCAGGGCTTGGAGTTATGCCCTCAATCGAAAGACCTATAAAAATGTATTGTGACAATTCAGCCGCAATTACATTTGCCAATGAGCCTAGAATCATGAAGGGCACCAGACATTTCCCGATTCGATATCACTATGTTAGAGAACAAGTGGAGATAGGCGAGATCGAGTTACTCAAAGTTCACACAGATGACAACTTAGCAGATCCATTAACGAAGGCTCTACCCGGTGGAAAGCTTAAACAACTTTCTGAAGGCATAGGACTTGGTTTAGCTAGTAGTTTCATGCATATCTGTGATTAGTTTTTGGATAATGGGATGTTTTGAATAATTATTATTTTAATGAAATAAAATACTCGTTATATTTGTTTATCATTTTCTTAATAATATATCCTGTATTTGCAAGTTTATATCTTTGAATAATTATATTATTCTAAACTGTCCGTTGTCGGTTAATGATATGGGAATTTCATTAAACTAAGACAAATCTGAGTATTGGTAGAATATACTTGAAAGTATATTGATGCGTTGTCATACCAATTTCACATTGTATTCAATGTTTTGAATATAGGACTTATCCCGACTTCATGAGCTTACTTTATGGATCTTGTCATCAAGTAAATCATGTGAATATAGTTATCCTCAGACATGAGATGCCAGATAACTGTCACGCATGTAGTGCATTTATGTGATTCAATTTACCGCTATACGTAACTGGTAGCTATAAGGATTATTTTCGTAAGCGTTGCGAAGGGCATGGGTTGTGCTCGTAGTCGAGATAGAATTTGTTCCTTCAAATTGTTTGAAGTTTAATACTGCTGGGGCCTCTCGTAGGATTAGTAAGATGTATGTGTGGCCATACCCAAGATCTCCCCTGAATAGTTCAGAAGATTTGGTAATCTTATTTAATCAGAAACAACGAGAAACAGAATTATTAATAAAGAATGACTTAGATCAATATATTTATTAATGTAGTATTAGAAACAAAAGGATGAGTATGATGATTAATCATCGAATGGTTTTTGTAACACCCCAACCCGACAAGGGTAGAAGTATCACATTATGGTGGCATATCAGAACATACATAATAAAACGCAAGCAGAAGTCTTAACATAAATCACAACATAAGTAAAAAAGACTTAAAGAATTACAGTAGTTCCATAAACCAAAATGAAAGGAAACATAATCAGATTCTAATCAATTGGTAAACATTAACCAAATCTAAGAAGTCTAGGGTAAGTCCACACTCAGCTCCTACTCTCCAAACATAGCCCCAGCTCCTAACTTGATAAACCTGCCGCAGAGAAAAGAAATGCGGCTGAGCTTAAAAATCCCAGTGAACAGATATATGATAATAGAGAACAGAAATATAAATGCGAAGTTCAAATGTAGTACAATGGGGAAACATAAGTAGGCATAATATAATGTAAGGAAAACATAGTTTATAGGTTAAGTAACGGGAATCTATGCAGTCACCTGCATAAACAGAATCATAATACCACGAGCTCAGAAACATAATCATAATCTTCATATCATCTTCATAAGTAACATGATGGAGTGATCAGCTCCCAGAATTGTGCAGGGCATGCATTGCACACAGTACCAATCACCAGAAATATATCATAATAACATAACTGATCTTATCTATGATGCATCCATATGCCCCTGCAGAAATCATAATCATCGTGGCCATACATATTACATAATCATCGACCACCCTAGAGTCGTGCCATCGGTGCATCGATAACACGATCATGGTTCCTCCATGACTAGGAAAGCTTAGGTAACATAAGGGTTCCTAAACAAAGGCTCATATCATAGTTGTCATATCATAAGGTTCATAGCAAAGGTTCATAGTGAAGGTTCATATCAAAGGTTGTAAGTCACAAAGGAAACCTTAAAGATAAGGTCAGAATATCCGTACCTTGAGTAAATGAAAAGCTGAACAAGGAAAGGATCACAGAATGGGAAATACTCCTCTTCAGGATCTACACATTATATAGTAGTACTTATTAATAGCTTGTTTTACTCATTGATGTTGTTCTTATTTCATATTAGGGATTCTTTCCATTTTTAGTAACTTTCCTCTTTTAGTAACCTTCTATTATTAGCAACTTTCTATTTTTAGCAGGTTTTCAAAATTAGCATGTTTCCATATTTGGAAAGTTTCCATATTTAGTGAGTTTCCATAATTAGCAGGTTTCCCGAATTAGTACTTTCCATATTTAGTAACTTTCCATATTTAGTAAGTCTCCCGAATTAGTAACTTTTAATACGACTTCCCAATTTAGTTAAATTAGGTTTAGGGTTCGGGATTATCAATTAGGTTAAACGCACCCACACACAAGTCAACACGACATTAACACGACACACCCGATATAGGAACATGCATTAGAGCATCAAACACCAAAGGAACACATTTAACACTTATGTAAATACATGCATACACCTTATTAACTGATTTTATCACAAAATTAAGCCCATTAAACGAATTTTAAAAAATATCAGAATCCCAAACTAAAAGTCAATAAAATTCTCAAAGGAGCCCATATGTCTTAGGAGTCTACTTGAATTTTTACAGATTTTATTATTAAGTGTACACCCCCTTTTAAAGTCGTGTATGCTAACATGTTCATATTCGGATCTGCAGATACACTTCAAAAGTATGCACTTAAAAACCTAACCATATTAATTCAGAAAATTCTACAAAAATTCCAGGAGGTAGTACGCATATAAATATGATTCCTATAAATTTGTGGCCTCTAATTTGCCTACGTTTGAAAATGAAAAATCATAAACTATGACTGAAATACAATTCTGCTAACACAGTTTAACATATCATCACATTAAATTCAGAAAAACAACCAAATCGAACTCAAATTCGTTCAAACCAATTGGAACACATTACCAAGACCCTAAAAAAGGTTTACATGAAAAAATTTAGTATTAGAAACTTAAGAAGCTCACGTTATCAAGCACACAAAATTGACTATTAAACCAGTCAATCTCACAAATCCATTTTAGGTCATATATATCACCATTTTAGTTATCAAATATGCATACAAGCTTACACCATTCACCCACAACTCATTTAGACATCATATTAACATACTTATGAAATCACACCCAAGAAACCAAACACCAAAATCAGTTTATGTGATTTAAATGTTCAAGAACCGTTTTAACTAATCCCATACAAGCCCTAATTCGTTTATCTCTTTTTAATCCAATCAACCACGTGATCAATATACATTTTATTTTCAGAATTTACTCATCAAAAACATATATACAAACACTTCATACAAATCATTCAAGATCAAAAACAATAACCTACACACGAAACACATAAAATAACAACACCAAAAATCATAAAAGCCCTAATTCTTACATTTTAATTGTGCTAGGGTTTCTAGGTTTTACAAGCTTATTAAATGTGAACTTAATGGGTCTAATAAGAGTTAGAAATCATATCTAGGGTTCGAAATAATGATGGTCAAATCATAGCAACATGGGTCGATTAATATAGAAGCATAATAAGTCGATTACACAAGATTTAGCACGTTAAAATCTATGATTTCATGTGATGATTTTATGGTTAACGTGGAGCATAATAAAAGGATTAATATGTGTATTAGACATGTTACTAATTAGGTTTTCATGTTGGCAAAAATTCAGATTCGTGATCATATGGTTGTGTCGACTAGAAAAAGAAAACAAGAGATGATACCTTGGCCTTAACGAGACAACAAGAAGGAGAACAAAAACCCTAGAATTCCAATGATCAATTTCCCACAACCTACCAGGAGCAAACCTTCGAACCCTTTGTCTTTGAGAGAGAATTAATAGCAGCAACTTGTGTGTTTTATTTTTTTTGTTGTGTTGTACAGTGAAGAGGAGGGAGGGAAGAAGAAGGCCGATTCTAATGGATAAGAAGGAGCGTGGTTTTGTTTTTTGAATGGATCAATTGTGTTTAATTTTTCCTGATTATGATTGAGAAAATCATGGGCTTGATTGATCCCCATTAAATTTTACAAATCATGCACTAATGGTCTATGGGGCGTGTGATACATGAAGGCTAGGGAAGGATTTTGTAGCTTGTAACAAATATTTATTTTATGTATGACTTAGGTCAATTTATTTTAATTGTATTTATGTCCATAACATATAGTTTTAGGTATTTAACTTAAATGTGTAATTTAATTATAGGGTAATGTTTTTAAATGACATATAGTTACGTTCTCATATTTAGGTTAAAATGTATAAAGTTCTTGTATAATTATTTGCATGTTCTTATAAGTTCAAAAATTAGATGGGCAACATGGGAATTTCAAATGGATGGAAATTTAGGGTTTTACAACTCTTCCCCTCTAAAAGAAAATTTTCATCCGCAAAATTTGAGTAGACAGATCAGATGGAGACGTATCGAATCGCAAAAAGCACATGGATAATAAATATGCATAACTCTTCAGTTTCTCAAGTAGTCTCTTCTTAAGTATAGTCTTTCCAAAGGATTCTCACAGTTAGGCAGATCTTGTTTCTCATAATTCATAGCCTCAGATCTTTACCCAGAGCAGATCATAATGAATCAGATCAAACGTTCACGAAGCGTACATGTAACAGATAATAGGTGTACTTCTCTATAGTAACGCATGGAATACCTACGGACAGAAAACATATTGGGTGATAAAATTAAACGGTAGAAAGCTCTATTATGAGTCTTAAGATTCTTAACAGATGAACAAAGGTCAACAAATACATGCCAATAATTTAAATGTATCCAGATGTCTAACGATGAAGGCAGAGTATTCGCACAGGTAGAATGAACCTAAGGTCTCACTAATCGTGGATAATCTTCATTAAATGTCAGAAATCTAAAGCTCCTCAGGCACTCCTCGAAATACCCTATGATCACAATAAAGGTACGTTATATGACGTAAGTATTATCACGTTGGCCAGATGTCATAATACTAGCATCATATATATATACCTTCATGATGGTCATACTTTATCTCAAGTTGTGAATAAGCAACCTATCATCAACCTCCTAATTCTACTTCACTCCCATAGGCTAACAAAATCAAACGTCATCAACGGAACAAAATAGGGAACGGAACTTATCATAGAAGCAACGAGAATCTAGTATGTCTATCAGAAGTGGAGTACGTCGTCAATTGCATCAATTCTTCCACGATTCATCGAAATTCTCATAATAAATAAATCAAACAACATACGCAGGATTATCATAGGACAAAATTACCAATTGAGAAGTTAAAACATTCAAAGGATTTTATTCAATAAAACACTACACCAGTGTATCATGAAATGGAAGGAAATAAATTTTGAACATCTGAATCAATGGAAATGAAATTAAGGAAACTAGTTGCGAGCACGGTCTCCTGGCTGATTCGGCTTGTGTTTATCCAACTTGTCAATCCTCCTAGGACAATCCCGTACCTTATGCTTCATAGATCCGCAACTGTAACACGCTCCTGACTTTTTGTGGCATGATTTCCCTCCATGTTGTTTCCCACAAGTGACACAAACTGACGTTGTAGCTTGATCTGGATGTTCCTCTTAATTAGTAACCCTCGAACCACGGTTGGACTGTTGTACCCGCTCTCTTCTCTTCCTACGATGGTTGAAACTCCGTTTTATCGTCCTTCTCATCATAACTTCTTCCATCCAACCCCACGTCCATCAAAGCTATGCTTGTTGTAGTCCCTCAGATCATACCTCTTCCGTTCATTCATCTCAAAGCCCATAACTTCTATGACCACCATTCTGCGCTCTCGAACAAATACGGTCACCAAAATGATTCCTCTTGTTGTTGTTGTTCCTTCTCTCTCATACAAAGTCTCTATATTATGGGCAGCATTGACAACCTGTGCTACGCTAGTGAAATCGGTGTTGACAATCTGACTAAGTATCCAATTTCTTATGCCCCACTTAAAACGTCTAGCTTGCATGCAGGCATCACCGGCACTCTGACCAACAAACCTAGCCAAACGAAGAAACCTCTTCATGTAGTCACCAGAAGATTCTCTCTCCAACTAGCCGAATCTTTTATACTCTCAATCAAACTTCTGTAGCTCGACAACGAAAAGTACTGCAGGAAGAATATGTCACGGAAGAAATTCCATGACAAGGTAGTTATGAATGCATCTCCTCCCCTAGCTTGTTTGTACGCTTCCCACCAGCTAAGCGCATCTCCTTTGAATTTGAACGCAGCTAAACTCGCCTTGAAGTGATCAGCACATCCCAAAGCATCAAATGACCTCTCCATATGAGTAATCCAGTCCTCTGCCTCAGTAGGGGTAGGAGCAGAACTGAATGAGAGTGGCTTCAATTTACTAAACCGCTCCATCCACACATGAATCTCAGTAGGAGGATTACCACCACCTCCGCCACTAGACGAACTAGTACCATGACGGATGTCATTAGTGATTCGTGTGGTCAACCCAGTAGTAAACTCTGGAAGTATGGTTGACAGAGCATTAGCAGTCATGGCCTCGAAGTTTGGAACATCACCATCATCGCCATTACGGTCACTAGATCGACGAGTGTTCACCATCTGAACGATTATCAAAACGATTTGCAAAGGCAGAAACAAAATGGAGTACGAAAGGAAAAGACGCAAAAGGAATCCTAATGTCTACCCAATCCTCATAGGTCATAGCCTAAGTTCTACAGGTCAAACCTGGTCTCTGATTTCATAATCGTAACACCCTAACCCGACAAGGGTAGAAGTATCACATTATGGTGGCATATCAGAACATACATAATAAAACACAAGCGGAAGTCTAAACATAAATCACAACATAAGTCAACAAGACTTAAAGAATTATAGTAGTTCCATAAACTAAAATGAAAGGAAACATAATCAGATTCTAATCAATTGGTAAACATAAACCAAATCTAAGAAGTCTAAGGTAAGTCCACACTCAGCTCCTACTCTCATCCCAAAAATAGCCCCAGCTCCTAACTTGATAAACCTGCAGCGGAGAAAAGAAATGCTGCTGAGCTTAAAAAGCCCAGTGAACAGATATATGATAATAGAGAACAGAAATATAAATGTGAAGTTCAAATGAAGTACAATGGGGAAACATAAGTAGGCATAATATAATGTAAAGGAAACATAGTGTATAGGTTAAGTAACAGGAATTTATGCTGTCTCCTGCATAAACAGAATCATAATACCACGAGCTCAGAAACATAATCATAATCTTCATATCATCTTCATAAGTAACATGATGGACTGATCAGCTCCCAAAATTGTGAAGCCATGCATTGCACACAGTACCAATCACCAGAAATATATCATAATAACATAACCGATCTTATCTAGGATGCATCCATATGCCCCTGCAGAAATCATAATCATCGTGGCTATACATATTACATAACAAAAGGGACGGGATGGAACATCACTCGACCACCCTAGAGTCGTGCCATCGGTGCATCGATAACACGGTCATGGTACCTCCATGACTAGGAAAGCTCAGGTAACATAAGGGTTCATAAACAAAGGCTCATATCATAGTTGTCATATCATAAGGTTCATAGCAAAGGTTCATATCAAAGGTTGTAAGTCACAAAGGAAACCTTAAAGATAATGTCAGAATATCCGTACCTTGAGTAAATGAAAAGCTGAACAAGGAAAGGATCACAGAATGGGAAATACTCCTCTTCAGGATCTACACATTATATAGTAGTACTTATTAATAGCTTGTTTTACTCATTGATGTTGTTCTTATTTCATATTAGGGCTTCTTTCCATTTTTAGTAACTTTCCTCTTTTAGTAACCTTCTATTAATTGTAACTTTCTATTTTTAGCAGGTTTTCAAAATTAGCATGTTTCCATATTTGGCAAGTTTCCATATTTAGTAAGTTTCCATAATTAGCAGGTTTCCCGAATTAGTAACTTTCCATATTTAGTAAGTCTCCCGAATTAGTAACTTTTAATACGGCTTCCCAATTTAGTTAAATTAGATTTAGGGTCCGGGATTATCAATTAGGTTAAACGCACCCACAAACAAGTCAACACGACACACCCGATATAGGAACATGCATTAGAGCATCAAACACCAAAGGAACACATTTAACACTTATGTAAATACATGCATACACCTTAACTGATTTTTTCACAAAATTAAGCCCACTAAATGAATTTTAAAAACTTACCAGAAGCCCAAACTAAAAGTCAAAAAAATTCTAAAAGGAGCCCATATGTCTTAGGAGTCAACTTGAATTTTTACAGATTTTATTATTAAGTGTACACCCCTTTTTAAAATCGTGTATTCTAACATGTTCAGATTCGGATCTGCAGATACACTTCAAAAGTATGCATTCAAAAACCTAACCATATTACTTCATAAAATTCTAAAAAAATTCCATGAGGTAGTAAACATATGAGAAATGATTCTTGTAAATTTGTGGTCTCTAATTTACTACTGTTTGAAAATGAAAAATCATAAACTATGACCGAAATACAATTCTGCTAACACAGTTTAACATATCATCACATTAAATGCAGAAAAAAAACCAAATCGAACTCAAATTCATTCAAACTAATTGGAACACTTTACCAAGACCCTAAACTCGGTTTAAATGTAAAAATTTAGTATTAGATACTTAAGAAGCTCACGTTATCAAGCACACAAAATCGACTATTAAAACAGTCAATCTCACAAATTTATTTTAGGCCATATATATCACCATTTTAATTATCAAATATGCATACAATCTTACACCATTCAGCCACAACTTATTTAGACATCATATTAACATACTTATGAAATCAGACCCAAGAAACCAAACACCAAAATCAGTTTATGTGATTTAAATGTTCAAGAACCGTTTTAACTAATCCCATACAAGCCCTAGTTCGTTTATCCCTTTTTAATCCAATCAACCACGTGATCAATATACATTTTATTTTCAGAATTTACTCATCATAAACATATATACAAACACTTCATACAAACCATTCAAGATCAACAACCATAACCTACACACCAAACGCATAAAATAACAACACCAAAAATCACAAAAGCCCTAATTCTTACATTTTAATTGTGCTAGGGTTTCTAGGTTTTACAAGCTTATTAAATGTGAACTTAATGGGTCTAATAAGAGTTAGAAATCATATCTAGGGTTCGAAATAATGATGGTCAAATCATAGCAACACGGGTCGATTAATATAGAAGAATAATAAGTCGATTACACAAGATTTAGCACGTTAAAATCTATGATTTCATTTGATGATTTTATCATTAACGGGGAACATAATAAACGGATTAATATGTGTATTAGACATGTTACTAATTAGGTTTTCATGTTGGGAAAAATTCAGATTCGTGATCATATGGTTGTGTTGACTAGAAAAAGAAAAAAAGAGATGATACCTTGGCCTTAACGAGACAATAAGAAGGAGAACAAAAACCGTAGAATTCCAATGATCAATTTCCCATGACCTACCAGGAGCAAACCTTCGAACCCTTTGTCTTTGAGAGAGAATTAATAGCAGCAACTTGTGTGTTTTATTTTTTTGTTGTGTCGTACAGTGAAGAGGAGGGAGGGAAGAAAAAGGCCGGTTCTAAGGGATAAGAGGGAGCGTGGTTTTGTTTTTGGAATTGATCAATTATGTTTAATTTTTCCTGATTATGATTGAGCAAATCATGGGCTTGATTGATCCCCATTAAATTTTACAAATCATGCACTATGGGCTATGAGGCGTGTGATACATGAAGGCTGGGGAAGGATTTTGTAGCTTGTAAAAAATATTTATTTTATGTATGACTTAGGTCAATTTATTTTAATTGTATTTATGTCCATAACATATAGTTTTAGGTATTTAACTTAAATGTGTAATTTAATTATAGGGTAATGTTTTTAAATGACATATAGTTACGTTCTCATACTTAGGTTAAATTGTATAAAGTTCTTGTATAATTATTTGCATGATCTTATAAATTCAAAAATTAGAGGGGCAAAATAGGAATTTCAAATGGATGGAAATTTAGGGTTTTATGGTTTTTCCAGGAGACCACCACCCGAGTTGAACTAGGGGCATTGGCGTGTTGCTAGACGCTAACCAATGTCAATTACACTTTTAATAGATTTCCAAGTGGGAGCTGTTAGAGTTATGAAAAAATATTAAAACGTGTATGACTAGAATCGAACATGGGATCATGGGATTGCACACTTTACGTATGAATGATCAATGAAATAATTAATATATATAAATGTTATGTATTTAATTATTTGGACACGAAATGATAACTAACGGACGTTAAGTAATTAACGGAATTGACTAATGACCGTTAGTAAATAAAGGAATGACCGTTAGTGAAGTTAGAGGCTAAGAAGGATCTAGAAACCTCATTGGATGGGCTTAGCCGATCGGCCTAGGGGTTCCATAACCCTTATTCGACCCAACTTATGCTCCAAGTTAGGTTTTCACTATAAATATAAACCCAAGGGTCATTAGTTCTTTACCTTGTGCATTGTAACTATAACTCTAAAGTTTTCTCCTTCTTTTCTTGCTTAAAACCGATCGGCCATTCCTATAAGGAGGGGGGATCGACCTTTTATTATTAAACAAAGTGTTTGGTTTAAATTGTGTTCATTCACTAGCATCAATCTTTGATCGGTTATAGTACGTGTGTACAAGACGTGGTAGTTAACTAACTTTAGATAACACATCTTGGATTGTGAAACAAAACGGTAAGGGGTTTCACGTTAATCATATTTGTTAGATCAAGTAGAAGAATTCAAGTTCGATCCTTGTTCTTGCTAGAATCAAATGTATGTAACTTTTATTATTCGGTAATCTTTATACATGTTAAATATATGATCTTTGCTTCCGCTATGCTCTTTGATGTGTGTTTATTTATTTAGATGACTGTCATGTTATTTAAATTCCAACAGTATGATCACTATTATTATTTCATGCACAACTCATCGATTAACAAGAATATGACAGACAATTACAGATACAAGGTATGAAAACTAAATGATATTGAAAACACAATAACTGCTAGTTAACCCGGATGGTTGTTCCATCAACAACAATAAATCCCGTATAGGAAACTTGTACGAGTAACGGTACACTTCTTCAATTCTGTCCTTTGTACATTTAGTTGCACGAGAGTGTACGTTGTGCTGTAGGTGCTGAAAATATATGTATGCAACCGTATTCATCTCTTTGATCATTTAAATTCACGCTGCCTTAGACCAGGAATGTGTATTTTCTGGAAGTAGTCAGCCCAATTGAGAGCCCTTGGATCAAAGTAGAAGATATTCTCCGCATCCCCCATTTCTCTAACCGCTCTACGTAGCTTTTCAGTATTCATATCGTCATAGCTGCCACAGATTAAGTACATTTTGTAGCATTAGTTGACAAATTAAGAACGGAATTCAGCTGAGTTTAAAATGTGGTAATCGGTATCAATTTTTCTTTGATCTATGTGTTAAAGATACTTACAAGCTTTTTGTGAACAGATAGGGTTTGTAAAGGTCCACTAGCCGCAGCACAAAGGTGATCTTTCGCTTAAGATTCTTATATGTTCCCGCAAAAGCTTGGCAAGATATGAAATTAAGAAACTGAAGTACCTAAAGCACGCAAGACGTACAAAATCTTGTTAGTATGGATTTGAAAAGAAATGTAATGAAAAGAAATGATAGAGGACAAACCTGCAGCGGAAGCAAGTAACGAAGAGCAATATATCTATGGAAGCTCGCCATCGAGTTCAATACCTTAACTTCACCAACTATGACAGCCTTTCCATCCTTTTCAATCCATGGATGCTCGGTAAAGTACAAGTAGGCACATCGTTGGATTGTGGTGAACTGAAAAGGATTTGATACCGATGATCCCACATGGTAAATTGTTTCACAAGAAGTTTGATTTGCATGAGCCGCTATTGACGCGATCATAGTATTCACCACCATGTCAGCTGGCACCTACAAATTTTATTCCCCTTCATTAGTTGGTTGATAAATGAGGGATGTCCGAAATAACGCTGTATAGGCAAATTTGTTTCTGAAATTTTGTGTTGACTGAACGTTCAATCTTTATTAACATATCCTATGTTGTTTTGATTAAGCAACTCACCACATCATATACAGCTTCAGGATCTCCAAGGAAACACGTTAACTTGCCTTTTGCATAGCCAAGAATCAAGCTATCAATCGTCCTGAAAAATGCGAAAACAACTAACGATGATGCTTTTCTTTTTCCATTTATTTTTTTATTTAATTAAAAAAAAAAAAAAATCTGATTGACTATGCTTTTAATTTTGGTCAATTTGGTATACCTGTCAAGTCTTATAGACCATGTGGCTAAAAAATCAAGACTCTTCATATCGAGGGCCGTTTGTATTCTAGTCATAATCAAGTTTGCTATTTAAATAAAGGTGGTCCTCTCAAAACTAAAGAAACTAAGAATCATTTACCACTTTTTTAACTGTAAATCTTTATCAGAAAACTAGTAAAAAGCTAGAGGTAAAAACAATTATATATGAAAGGCAACTCACGTTAATTACAAATATCTACCTTTCTTTAACGGCATTTACAAATATCTTATATAGTTGCCATAGACGGCCATCGGGATTAGAAACAACAACCGCTTGATTGGGAGCATTTCACGGGTACCGCTACACTAAATGCCCTTTGGTGGATAAAATTGCTTTCACATTCTTGGATTAGCAATAGAAATAGGATATTAATTCTTGATGGGATTGATTGGATCAGTGATCCAATATAGTGTTGTAACAACTTTTTGTAATCTTACTTTTCGAGCTTCTTGCTACATTTTATTATGTTTTGTTAAAAATAACTCTCAATACCATCTTTTACGGGTTATAGTTCGCAATACCGTCTTCCATGGTGTATGGAGAATGTTGAGACGTAGACAACCTTACCCCTACTTTTTAATATATTTTGTTGTTTCATAAAAAGAAATGTAAAAAACAAGTATACTCCTAACATGTTACAAATAGCGGACATTTACCTAATACCTTCGACCCAGCCCGGGAACGGTTCTCTGTAAGTACTAGTGACGATGGTAGGACGAATAATTACAACTGGCATATCTCCCTTCAAGTGCCCGATAAGCATCTCCCCTAATGCCTTGGTAAAAACGTATGTATTCGGCCAACCATAATGATTTGACCTACAAAAAAACTGTTACTATTATCCAGAAACCTTTTGGGTCGAAAGAATGTAAAAGAAACAGCAGTAAAATGTTTTGCAAAAAAACACATAATTAAAGTAGAATCAATTTAATACCTTTGCATTCCTAACTTCTTCATGGCTATTTTAATCAAATTATCATTAGCATTTTGCTCAGATTTGACCTCTTTCAGCTTTTCTTCGACAATCTTTCTCTCTTCATCAATGTCTAGACCACTTGTTCCATTGAGCGACTCTCCAAAGTGGTATGGAGTTTCAAGTATTAATCCTGGTTTCTCACCGGAGACATAGGCTGAATACACATCTATTTACTTAGACGATTTTTGGAACACACACACATAGATAATAACTATTTTTTTCCCTTACTCAACACCATTAGGGTTTTAACTATAACTTATTGGTGTATGAAAATATGTTGAGTAAGATTTATTAACGATCTATCTAATAATATTGATATGTATGAATGAGCTAACCGGTGGAAACATGGAGAAGCAGCTTTAAGTTGACACACTTTTTAGCGAACTTCAAAACGTGTTTAGCCCCATAAGTATTAAGAGCTAGGGCAACGTCATATCTACAACAAACGAATAACGCATTAATAATTTAACAAATCTCGAAACACCAACAAAGAATAGAGGAAATCACCAAACTAAGCCAAGATAACACCTTTGGTCCAAGACTTGGTCACTTTTTGCACTCTGTTCACATTTTGATCATACTCAACTGCTCGACTCCACCTATTTAGTGACATGTGTCCCTGCCTTGTACTTTTTTTTAAACACCTTTGGCCCACTATAGGTAAAGTCAAGCATTTAAGCAGTTGAGCATGACACGTGTCATTAAAATGAGTGGAGTCGAGCAGTTGAGCACGACCAAAATGAGAAAAATGTGCAAAAAAGACCAAGACTTGGATCAAAGGATGTTTTTTTAGCTTAGTTTGGTAATTTTCTCTAACGAATATTTCAAAGAGGTTGGTTATTGGTACCCACCACTAAATTGCAAGTAGTACACCTTTAAAATTTTGTATTTTTTTTTATATACTTATATTTTTATTATAAAACTGCAAAAAAAAAAAGGGGGGACAAAATATATATAGTTTAATAAATTAAAAGTATTAAAACACAAAAAATACTGAGGAGAACATCATAAAAAAATTGTTTTGCCATGTTGATAAAGTGGGTAAAACTGCCGAAAAATGTGTGAAACAGAAATTTCATAGTTTAACAAATCAAAATTAGTAAAAGACAAAAGATACGGAAAAAAAAAAAAAAAAAAAAAAAAAATAATAAAAAATCTGTATTGTCCTACCAATAAAATAAGTATTAAAGGGGTTATATGCATTTTAAAATTAGGGTACCACCCTATTTTAAATTATTTAATTTCTGCATTTAAGTGTATACCTCATACCAAGTATACAAAGAAATTTTAAAATAGTAAATTCTGTCAATATACTGTTAGTCATTAATTTTGGTCCTTTTTGATGCAACAGCTAGTCTAAACAATTATTCAGAATGTGTTCACTTACAAATTAAATCTTTCATGTTAAGAGCTAAACATATTTTGTATAGTCTACGTATATAGTAAGTATATGACCTTTCATCAAAGTTGGTGGTGGCAGCGATATTAACAACAACATCAATGTCTCTCAACATTTCTGCTTTCAAACTGGGGTCATGTAATCCTAAATCCTCAAAAGTGATATCCCCTGCAACCGGAGTAACTTTTTCCAACAAAAACATTTGCAGGTTTGTACCATGTTTCTCTTTCAGGACCTTAAACAAGTCCTTTCCCACTGCCTATTAAGCAAGACGAATTAAATACATCACCATGCAAACAACATGGGTTACCCATATCATGAGAAAAGTTATAAGTTCAAACCTCGTAAATACATATTTGGCATATTAAAAAGAAAAAGAAAAAAAGACTATTATAACTCCAAGTCAAGAGCTGACCTCGGTGTTAAAGCGCTGCAAGGCAGCCGTGGCATCAGGGGCTCTAACGAGAAGATAAAGTTTCTTCACATTTGGTTGAACTCTCAATATCTTCTCCACAAAAACTGCAAACACACAAATAAATATATAAGATTTCATATATCTACAAGTTTACATACACACATGCATCTATAACTTTTTATATACGCATTCAGCATTCCACAAGACATAACCATAAATGAGCGCATACGTTGTACGTTTGAAGTTTTGTCACAGGAGATTTCTGTTTTAATAAATTATTTTTTCTTTAAGACTAAATGAATTCATTATCAAGAAAGGCATCAAATCACTCACGTTCATTCATTGACTCTCGCTAGAATGTTACCTTTTCCACTTTAAGCCTGTAAAAAGTTCCCTATATATAATGCTGATTAACAAGGTTGGCTCTAGATACATAATATCTTTAAAAAGTATAAGACTCGTGAGAAGTTTTAGAGTTTTATGCATCCGCTTACGGATTCACAACTTTTGTAAAGCTGGTAATAATGTTTTTATATTTAGGCGATGCACGTACTACTTTGAATAGCTCAGGCAAAATTTATCCCGTTTATTTGCTTACGTGATTCAAACTATATGATTAATCATGTTATGAACATATATATACACATGCGGGTGGATTCATATGTGTGGGCTTGTGACCCTTGTGATGTTATTACATCTTGTTTGTAATTTCTCGTTATTAGCTTCATGCTAGGTCCTTTTAATATACTGTCGTTCAAAATAAACATACACACATGAGAGAGAGAGAAAGAGAGTTTACTTTTGGCAAGAAAACCAGTGGCACCGGTAATCAAGATGACTTTGTTCTCAAGAAAATCAACAATGCTACCCAACTCCATCATACAACAACTAGATAACGATCAATACTGACTCAGGTTCTAGTCAAAATTGCCGGTTATCAGCGTTTTACAAGAATATAGACTCTTGGATTGCTCTATATTTCTTGTTCTGCAGAGTTCTATTTGTACATGTGTTTATATGTGTGTGTGCCCTAGAGAGAGACAGGGTGCGAAGTTCACAGGAAGTAGCAAGTGATTATGGGTGAAGCTTATGCAGATGATATAATGGTTACAAGTAGCATGTGTAATTCTCAAAAATATTTGTAAAATATATAGGGTGAAGCGGGGAATATTGATACAGAACACGAAACTAAACTTTTCTCCACTCGTTCGATTGCCCACCATATTTATTTCATATATATAGAGATTCTAGACCCACTTGCTATTAAAATTACGGCAGTTTAGTTGGAAACTAATATGTTGGAAACTATTCCCTCCGTCCTAAAATAAGTGTCAAGTTTGACTCTTTTTAACTGCTTCAACTTTGACTTTAAATATATTTTTTTGTTATATAATACTTGATGAAAAATTATACCAACGAAAAATACACTTAAAACCAAATCCATTCATATATTTTGCATCAAGTATTATATAAAAACTACAAAAATAGATAAGGTCAAAGTTGAACTAATTTGACTTTGAAAAGTTAAACTGTACATTAATTTTCGGACAGAGGTAGTAATATTTAATATCTTTACCTTATATACTTTCTTAGTTCAAGTGGTTGCTTGAGGTAAATGTGGTATTTGAGCCACATTCCATTGTACTCATCCAATTTTTTTTTAAAGTAATATATTTTACCAGGTGATGGCCCTTTATCCAAAAACTTGGCGAGAGGTTATCAAATGGTGGAACCTTCGCAATATATGTCTCTATCGTTAACCTTAATGATATTTTCACCATCGCAGCTAGTTCAAATCTATCCCCTTCTGTATCTAACGTTCTTGATGCTGTTATACACTCCACTCTTTCCATCTTTTGGAAGTTTCGGAATGAGTAAACTTTTTTTTTTTTTTTTTTTTTTGTGTGTGTGTGTGTGTTTTTATGTGTAAAGGGTATTCTACAAGTTTAGATTCGACCCTTTCGGCCGGGACATTTTTGCCCTTTCGGCGGGGACATATCCCCGCCAAAAGGTCCCCGCCGCAAGCTCCACGCTGATACTTTTGGCGGGGATGGATGTCAACTTTGGGCGGGGACTTGTGGGTCCCACCGCCTTTTAGCTGGTCAAAGTTGGTCCAGCGTGGCAACATTTTCGGCGGGGACATGTCCCCGCCAAAAACGTTAATAATTAACCAGAAAGTTACTTAATTAAGCAATTATACTAATTAATTAAGCATTTTGGCGGGGACGTGTCCCCGCCGAAAGTGACTTGCACTGTTGTGTTAACCTCTTTTGGCGGGGACATATCCCCGCCAAAAAGTGCGATATACTGTTGCCATAATCCTTTTGGCGGGGACATGTCCCCGCCAATAAGCTTAAACATATAAATCTACTTCAACCTTTTGGCGGAGACGTGTCCCCGCCAAAAGCCTCTGACCTATTTTGCAGCATATTGCTGGAAAATAGGTAATTTCCAGATTTTTTCCAGAAAAAATCTCCTAAATGCACCCTGATCAGAACCTGTTTTTACAATCCAACTATGCGCCAACTTCGCTAAACATACAACAACAACAACAAACCCAAATTCGCTAAAAATAATATGCTATATATCCGAATTCGCTAAACATAATCATATGAATCCAAATTTGCCAAAAACGGTTCAAAAACCGTGATCACATGATCATCTACAAAACTATTGATAACGCTCATTTCGTACATGTTTTAGTCGCGTTATTTCTATGTTTATGCATTGTATTTGGTTGTGTTTGTGAACATATTATGCGAAAAAGGTACAAAAGATATATTAAGGTTCAGGTACAATCAAGTCCAAGGGAATAGCTAGAAAGATGGGAAAAGTCGCTAAATCAAGGACTTATGCACAACGAAAGATTCTACCCATAATAAAGACCTCGGGAAGATCATCAAAGATAAAGAATCAAGTTACAAAGATTTTTGAGCTCAAGAAAAGATAAACTATTGATGAAATGAATGAGAAGTTACATGCAAAGTTTGCTATGAATTATGGTTTGCTTCCTCAACCAAAGGTTCAAGAAATACAACTAAGGCTTAAGTTCAACCCAAGGTTCAAAACTGTCATGCCAACCTTACTCCAAACCTTAGGCTGGAATCTGAACCTCAGGTTGAGACTTCAACCTTGGGTTGCTGCAACTCCTGACACATTTAATGACTACTTTTAATGATCTAACTCTTCATATGGGTTGTCATTATACTTCATTTACTCCAAGTCCATAATTTTATGACACTTTGTGCCTAAGAAATTTGCTTGGTGACCAAGGAGTAGCTATTCTATTAATTGGAAGCTTGGCCAAGAGAGAACACACACTACAACATACTCATATACCAAATTTCTCATACTCTCTCAAGAAGGCTACAAAGAAGAAAACTCAGGAAGAAGTTGACTTACATTCATTATCCATCATTGTAATCATCAAAGGAATCATTGTTGATCACCTCATAATTGTTCCTAAGTCTTGTAATCATCGTTACAACTTTTGTAAGACTCTTTAATAATGTTTTCAAGTGATATAATTTCTGTGATTATTACTTTGTTTGCCATGAACGGCTAAGTGCCTTGTGCACTTGCCGAGATGATGTTTGTTACATGAATGTTGATTGATTATGACTCTATGGTTCTAATTCAATGAAAAGCTAATACTAAGATCGAATTGTGCTTTCAAAGTTTTCATAAACAAAAGAGTTATCAAGTTTGGTTGATTATTAATGGTGTAATAGGTCGAAAGAGACATTGTTATTTAATCAATTGTAAACCTTTGTCTATGAAGGTGTTACCTTATGTATTGACAATTTCATATGTAACTTGATTAAACTTAGAAAACTAAAAGTGTAGTTGTCAATTACTTGTGAAACGATAGCGAATCAAGTGATTGAATTGTGTTAGTCTTGTTTGATCAAAACTTAATATTGTTTTTGTCAACTTAAAATCTTGACGAGGATTGAAAGTGTTGAAAACAAGAGGATTAGTACACCAACTAATCAAATTAGAGCACCATCTAATTTATTGATCATAATCGATTTGAACGATTGTCATAATCATATCAAGGGAATTGTTCAAACTAGTTTAGGCAAGTGTAGTTTCTAATATATTGAATTTACATCATCATTATTATTTGTTTGCTTTAGAATCATTACTAAGTCTTTGGTATAATCAAACTCACGTTACATAAAAACTAAACAAATCATTGTGAATGACCTCGGCTTACCATATCACCTCTTGCTACACACGGACGAGTATACTTGCTCGTATGTGTTTCGTTTGAATCATTGGTAGATCGTGTTTATAAATTTAAAACTTGCACTCTCGACACACATCAATTTTTTGGCGCCGCTGCCGGGGATTTGATCACGTTTTTTTGAGTTTTTGTTTATAATTTTTGTGCTTTGTTCTTGTTCCTAAGCTTGTTTTCAAAGTGTTCTTTTGATTTTCACTCAGGAAATCGCGGTTCAAACCCGAACCAAGCGGTTCATAATTTTCTGTGACCTCGAAAATGTCTGAACCGCCAGTTCAGAATCCAACCGAGCGGCTCAGAACTTTCTGACCAACTGAACCGCCGGTTCTTTCTTGAACTGGTCCGGCTCAGCTTCTTTTGAGAACCAGGCCAGCCCCAACCGCCGGTTCACACCCGAACCGCCAAATATTGTTCCGAATATATAAATTAAAAAATAATAATTTTCTTTTTAGTTGATATTCTTTTTCAATTGGCTCGTTTTTCTTGTGTATGACCACTCGCTCTTCTAACGAAGAATTAAGTACACCATTGTCTAACCCCGAAAGTTTATTGCGCAAAAAGAGAACCCCATTTGTTCGAAATAATCGAAGAAAACCAAGAACCGTTAACCCACCATTTGATAATCTTTCCGAAGTTCATCCAATCGTTGATCTTTTTCTTGAATTACCATTTCCAATGGCCGACGATCGACCTATGTGGGCCACCAATAGGGTTGTAGCTCCTACACCCGCGGCCGCCATTGTTCCTGTTAATCTTGGAGATAACTTCACTATCAAAGGTCATTATCTTTCGATGATTAAAGACAATCAAATTGATGGTCGAGTTAGATCCGATCCACACAAACATATTGCCGATTTTCTTGAAATTTGTGACATGTTTCGTTATGGAACTACCGAAGCAAATGCAATCCGCCTCAAACTCTTTCCATCGTCTCTCACCGGAGAAGCGAAAATTTGGTATAACGAATTAAGCCCCGGAGTGATCACAACTTGGAACCAAATGAGAGAAGCATTTGTTGGACGTTTCTTTCCACCGGCCATGTTTGATCGTCGCTTAGGTGAAATTCATAGTTTCACTCAAAAGGAAGGAGAAAATATTGTCGAATCTTGGCTTCGAAGGAAAAACATGCTCCGAAGTTGTCATGGGCATGGTTTGTCTCATGGTAATATCATTCAAATCTTTTACCATGGTCTCGATGACACAACTCAAGGTATCCTTGATACCGGAGGAATTTTCCTTTATAAGACCCCTAACGAAGCTTACAATTTACTAGAAGACCGTGTACTTCCTAAGCTCGATTGGTCTAAGGATGTCAAAACCAAACCTCAACGAAAAACCGTTGCATTCGCCGATGGAACGAATGAAAATTCCAAAATCATAGACATGATGAAAGATCTCACCACCAAAATCGATTCTAAATTCCAAAGTATCCAAAAAGAGATCAAAGATATGCACGATGGATGCAACTATTGTGGTGGAAACCATTCATCATCCGAGTGTGATGACAAACCCATGGGAGGTCCCAAAGCCGAAGCCAATTATGTTTATGGAGGATATCGAGGAGGAGGATATCGTGGAAACTACTACGGTAGAAATTCTAGAGATTGGCAAGATCGTCCACCGAGGGATGATAATCGTAGTTCCCAACCTCGTGATGATAACCGTTCATCATCACAAACACCTGAAAAGAAAAATGAAGAATCTGAATTCGAAAAAACCATGCGTGAATTCATGCATGCTCAAAAGCAAACGAATGAATTTATCAAAAATCAGTTCTTCAGCCTCAAAACCAAAGTCGAACAAGGTCAAAAGAACCATCAAGCTTCTATCCAAGACCTTGAAACCAAATTTGGTCGTCTTTCTGATCAATTTGCTGCTAGACCATCGGGTACTTTGCCAAGCAATACTCAATCCAACCCGAAACCATCATCATCTGGATCTTATCATCCACCTCAAATGAGAAATGAGCATGTAAATGCTGTATTCACTCGTAGTGGTCTATCTTATATCCACCACCAAACCCAAACCAAACAACCACTATCATTCATGATGATAGTGAGGATGAAGCAGAGGAGGAACCAAAAGATAACGAATCAATTCCTACACCAGTCGTTAAACCCACTCCACAGCTCAAAGCATATAAACCAAGAATTCCATATCTTCAACGTTTGAGGAAAGAAAAGATGGAAGAATAATATGGCAAGTTCATTGACTTAATCAAAGAAGTTAGGACCAACGTTCCTCTTGTTGATGTCTGATGCGTGGTTTTACGACCTTACAACAGGTTTTACCTCTCGAGGGATCTCAAGAGGCTTGCAATCCCCACCAGGCAGTGTACCTGACTGATGTAGTATAGTATAGTGGCAAGTACCTGGGGATTGATCGTTCTCTAGGGGAATAGTGTCGTTAGGATTGAAAAACTACTCTAATAGGTCTAAGGGTGAGGGAAGATTCTTTTTGTATTTTTTATATTTTTATAAAAGCAAGTAAAATCTCGGGTTTGAAGGAGTGGGCGGAATTAGTTGCTAGTCAACTAACCCAAATAACTACAATTGCAAATAAAATAAAATAACTGAAAATAAAAAGGTTGTGGAACTTATATGGAGAGAAATGTGTTTACTTAGATTTCCTTACTCCCTAACTATCTTTTACCGGTTGATTAGTGTGTATTAATTGCATGGATGACGGGTGTATTCCTTAATACCAATCGTGGGGTGGCGTACGTACTTCCCCAACTCTACAAGCTCCTACTTCACTCCTATGTCGAGCCGGCTAAGAAGCTCCTAACATGGGATCACTAGAATTCGCTCATGCATTAAATACAACCATAATAACCTTAGTACGCATTGGTTCATGTTTCTTAAGACGTTCAAGCAAGTTACCGTATAGGAGGTTAGCCAGTTTTCTTAAGCCTAACATCGATAAACAATCATCCAATACAATTAATAACACACCAACAACCAATAATCAATAGTTAGGTTTCATTAGATCTAAGCAAACACAAGATAAATCTAGCCTAGCATGTTAAATAAAAGACAAGAACAAGATATAATCAAACAACACATAGACATATTGAATGATTAATTGATTACTTATCTTCAATTGAACATGGGAGATCCAAGGGGATAAAACCCTTAAAAGTAGCAGAAAAATCGTCTTAGGGTTTCTCCTCACAAAGTTGCACCCTAATGACTAAAAATTATGAGAATATATATAGAAAATCAGATCTGACGGCGTCACGTTGTAGAGTTGACGCCGTCACCTCTCTGCGGTTAGGGTTTCTTGATGGCCTTCTTGACGCTGTCCCCTTTTAATCATCCAAAATCCTCTCTGGCTCGTCAAGGGTTGACGGCGTCACAATGGTGCTTGACGCCGTCACAGGTACTTTTCCAGCCAATTTTGAGACTTTGTCGTTTTCTTCACTTTTATGTTCCAAAAACGTCCAAAATGCTTCCTTTTCCAGGTTTCTTCTCCAAAGTACCTAAAATGATAAAAGGAACGATTTAGGGCAATATTTGATCAAATAAATACGATTTAGGGCTTAAATGACCCCCTAAAAGCGGTACACTTTTCGCTTCATCAATGTCCTGGTTGGTATGCCCAATTATGGGAAGTTTTTGAAAGAACTTGTGAGCAACAAAAACAAAATGGAAAACATTTCCGTTACCTTCTTGAATGAAGATTGCTCAGCCATTGTTGAAAACAAACTACCGAAAAAACTCAGAGATCCTGAAAGTTTTCTCATCCCGTGTACTTAGGGAAATTCAATTACTTGTGATGCTTTAGCCGATCTCGGTGCAAGTATCAATCTTATGCCATACTCATAGTATGCGAAGCATTCGATTGATACCTTGAAACCCACAAGAATGAGTATATGTTTAGCAAATCATACTATCTAATATCCTGTTGGAGTAGCTGAAAACATGCTTGTTCAAGTTGGGCAATTCTTTTTTCCTATTGATTTTGTGATCATCGAGATGGAGGAAGATAGAAAAGTTCCATTGATCTTAGGAAGACCTTTCCTAAATACCGCCGATGCTCTAATACCAATTGAGGATGATGAGGGTTTCGATACACTATAAGGTTGTTAGACCTTTGTTGCTTTGTGTATATGATATATTGAGTTAATATGATTAAGTATGCGGAATCTACTTAACCACACATAGAAGGTTATTTGGATATGGAAATGGAACAATTATGTTTGTTATAGAACAATGAACAAAGAAAGTTTATCACCAAACGATTCAATATTATTCAAGATAATACGAGTGATCTTCACTATCACTAGGGTTACAAAACCTTGAATCTTATGTTTCTATGACTTATGATATTGTTGTGTTTATTCTATGTTCTTAACAGTTATGATATAATTCATACATAAATTAAGCACACATAATATCTAGTCTAAGATTTCTCTTTTATAGTCCAAGAGAGATCTTTACAATATTGTCAAGTCTAATCGAACACTTGCTTGAGAGTGTCAGTCATTAAGATACAACATGTATCTGTGTTTACAACTTGTTACTAAACACTTTGTCTAAAGATATTATCTACCGTGTATTGTTGACTATTATACACATAATATCTTTGTATTCTTATCCAACAAGCAGTAGAATACTTCAATACTTATCCACTTAGCAGTAGAATCTTCTTCACTAGCAGCAGCATCATTCAGCAGTAGAATGTTTAACGCTAGCAGTAGAATCAATTGCACTAGCAGTAGAATGATACTTAGAGTATTTCTTTGAGTAGAACTGATCTTGTAATCCTTTAATTCCCGATACTAATCTTCAGAATATTTAATTCCCAACAATCCTCCCCTAAACATGTAAATCCTTTTCAACATGTTTCTGAATTAAATTATGGATTGTGAAGATCTTTCAAACACTTCTGTAGTCAGATTCTTGATCTGAGCTATCTTCTGTTCTTCCAGATTAAATATCTTTCTCAGTAACTCATCTGCCATTTTCTTTTGACTTCGACAATATTAGAACCTATCTTCAAGCTTCAAACAAAGCCTAAAAGATGGTGCAATTTCCTTGGATGGAGGAATTATAAGAGGCAATGATGTTGTGTATCTTGGATGCTTGTTTCAACAAGTGAAATCATCTATCAGCATGCCTTTGCAAGTGATGAACAAACGTAGTGAACTAAGATTGACCTAGATAGAACTTTCTCCTTTGGAATGCTTCATCCCTTCTGAATATATATAATACTCCAGAATCAGCTCTGTTCTTGTCATTTTCAACCTCCATGTCATCATCTTGTATGCTCTTGTCTGTTCCTCCCTTACATTTGGTTAATCTTCCTTCGGCTTTATTTCCTCCCCTGAGATGCAAATAACATTTTATCCTCCCCTGTTTGGAAGATCTCTCACCATCATCCCATCATTGTCTGATCTACCAATGTGAACTTGTTTTCAGACAATGTTGTACATGAAGCCATCAATTCCTTAAGAGTTTATGTGCTGCCCTCATCACTTCTAGGTGTGTTAACTCCTATGAGAGGTGATTCATGGGGCATTGACTCATTATCCATCAATGGATGGTTTTACTGAGTCCCTTTGAAAATCCTTTTTAAGAAACTTTTGACTTAGCAGTATGTTCATGATTTTATTATAGAAAAATCATACTACTTTCAACCATTTTGAAGGGATTAAGTGTGTAACAGACACTTAATCTAGAATTCGGTTTAAAGCAACCTCTGGTTGTGTGAGAACCAATGTTTTTCAGTTATAAATAACTGCCTGTGTAAAGATAAACCTATTCAAAAGGCTTTCTTGACAGGGTTTCCAGCTCATAGCAATTGTTGCCTCTAACACAAGTGTTAGATTCACTTTTACTAGCTGTTCTTTCTATCAGATGTCCTTAGACTTGCTTATTATACTTAAAAGTATAAAATGATAGAAAGTGAGTTGAGTCAGTTACTATCTGACCAACTGAGCCATCAATTCAATGTGAAATATCATAATCAGATTTCAAGAAATAAGTTTTAAAGATTTTATTAACTTAGGTGTTGACCTTGGTTAATGAAATCCTAAACTCAGTCCATCATAAACCTATTATGTCAGCAACTGATATCATCATTCTGCTGCTTTCATTTCACTTGAAACTACCTTTTTGTTCAATGTTCATATCTGAAAATGTTAGTCTAAAACCAAGAAACAAAATGCAAAGCATATGTCTTATAGCAGTATCATAGATATGACTAACAAATATGAACTTAACAAACCAAAAATTTGTATCAGCAGCACAAACTTTTCACTAACAGTAGTATCTTATAAATCCAGCAGCACAATCAAAAATTTATATAAAAAAACCACACAAATTAAAAAATTTTAAGGATTAAGCATTCCAATACTTGCTACCAAGTATTGAAACCTTCCAACATCAAAAGCTTTAGTGAGAAGATCTGCAAAGTTGTGTTCAGAATCAATTTTGAAAACTTGAATCAACTTTTTCTCATTGCAATCTCTAATAAAATGATGTCTTATTTCAATGTGTTTTGTTTTAGAATGTTGTACTGGGTTTTTAATTAAGCAAATTGTACTACTATTATCAATATGAATGATAGTGTTCACAAAATTGTACCCATAGTCAAGAAGTTAGTTTTGAAGCCATAGGACTTGACCACAGCAACTTGCAGCAGCTACATATTCAGCTTTAGTTGTTGAAGTAACCACAATTGTTTGCTTCTTACACTGCCATGAGATAAGTCTACACCCAAGGAATTGACATCCTCCAGTTGTTGACTTTCTGTCCAAGCTAGTACCAGCATAATCATTATACAAAATGCTACCAAGTCAAAAGGTGATTCCCTTGAATACCAGAGACCCAACCTTGGTTGACCCTTGAGATATCTAAAAATCCTCTTGACTGCTGGTAAATGAGAAACCTTTGGAGTTACTTGAAATCTTGCACAAGCACAAAAAGAGAACATGATGTCAGGTCTTGATGATATGAGATACATCAAAGAACCTATCATAGATCTGTAAGTGTGTACATCTACATTGTCTCCATCTAAATCATTAAGAAGTGGCTTCTCAGAGTCCATTGGTGTGCTTGCCATTTTTGAATCAGCAAAGTTGAACTTCCTTAGTATCTCAGCAACATATTTATCTTGACTAATAAATATGCCTTCACATGATTTTTTAACTTGCAAACCCAAAAAGAATGTATGTTCCCCCATGGAACTCATCTGAAACTTATCATGCATAAGCTTCTCAAACTCCATAAACATCTCCTTCCTTGTAGATCCAAAGATGATATCATCCACATACACCTGTACTAGCAAAAGATCACTCTTGTGCTTCTTGATGAATAATGTCTGATCAATCTTGCCTCTTTGAAATCCATTTTTAATTAAGTAGGAAGCCAGTGTTTCATACCATGCTCTAGGTGCCTGATAAAGGCCATATAGAGCTTTAACTACCCTGTATACTTTTTCTGGATGGTCAGAATCAATGAAACCTGGAGGTTGTGAGACACACACCTCTTCTTCAATAGTACCATATAAAAATGCACTCTTGACATCCATTTGATAAACTGTGAAGCCTATAAATGAAGCATAAGCTAAGAAAAGCCTAATTTCCTCAAGTCTTGCTACTAGAGCAAAAACCTCATCATACTCTATACCTTCTTCTTGTGTGTACCCTTGGGCTACTAATCTAGCCTTATTCCTAATCACTATTCCCCTTTCATCCCTTTTATTCTTGAAAACCCATCTAGTGCCAATTACCTTTTCATCCTTAGGTAAATCAACTAGCACCCAAACCTTCTGAATCTTAAACTGAAGAAGCTCCTCTTGCATAGCTTCCACCCAACTTGAATCATCTAGGGCTTTAAGAATGTTCTTTGGTTCTGCCTGAGAGAGAAAACATACAAACAAGCAAGAGTTTGAAAACTCATGCTGCTTTGAAGCATAAAGGGCATCAAGAAGCCCTCGTTGGTCTGAAGACATCAGTTGTTGTCTTGTCTTCACACCTGATTGTACATCTCCAATCATATTTTCTAGAGAGTGGACTTTGTGAATCCTGGTGTGTGGGGTAGAAGGAACTTGATAGATAGGTGTGATATTGCTCAAATCCACCTCTTTATCTGAGAAATCTGCTTCATTTGAGTCTGAAGGGCCAGCAGTAGAATCATTTGGCCTAGCAGTAGAAAAATTAAGCCTAGCAGTAGAATGCTCTGTCTCAGCAGTACTATCATCAGAAGAAACATTTTGTTGTTCCTTTGTTCCATCTTCCTTGTGTTCATCTTCAACATCTTCTTTAGCTTTACCAGAAGAAGATTCATCATTTGTTGAAGTTGAAACCACATTGGTACTTATTAGCATTCATACAGGATCTTGATTTGTCTCCTTGTCTAACCCTGCCTCATTTGTTGTTTGTGAACCTGAAAAATCATTAGTTTCTGCAACAACAGGCACATAATTGATAGAATGGGTTAGAGATTCAAGATCAAATAGCCAATTAGGACCTTGGCCTGCTACATTGGATTTGTTCTCTAAAAATTCCACATGTAGGCTCTCATCTACTCTTCTAGTTCTCAAGTTGTATACTTTAAAAGCTTTGCTATTGAGAGAATATCCAACTAAGAATCATTCATCTGCTTTGCCATCAAACTTTCCAAGATGGTCTAAGGTATTTAGAATTGTCACAAGACATCCAAAAGGTCTAAGAAATCCTATTGCAGGAGTTCTACCTCTAAAAAGTTCATATGATGTCTTATTGTGAGATTTGACAACCAAAACCCTATTTTGAACATAGCAAGCAGTGTTGACTGCTTCTGCCCAAAAACTGATGGGCAACTTAGAGTCGGCTAACATGGTTCTAGCAGCTTCTATGAGTGTTCTATTTCTCCTTTCAGCAACTCCATTTTGGTGAGGAGTTCTAGCTACACTAAATTCTCTCCTAATACCTTTTTCTTTGCAGAAATCATCCATAACTCTATTTTTGAATTCTGTCCCATTATCACATCTAATGACTTTTACTCTTTTGCTTACTAGGTTTTCTATCTCTGTAATGAAAGTCTTAAGGATGCTAGAAGTCTCATCCTTAGTAGCTAAAAAGAAAACCCATGTAAATCTACTATAGTCATCAGTAATAACTAGACAATATCTTTTATGCATCAGGCTCCTAACAGAAGTAGGTCCAAATAAATCTATATGAAGCATAAACAATGATTGATCAATAGAGTTAAAAATTTTTGGCCTACAAGTGGCTTTGTGTTGTTTGCCTTTAAGACAAGCAATGCATGTTTGGTCATTTTCAAATCGTTTTTGAGGTAAACCTCTTACCAAACCATTCTTAACAATCTGATTTATGGTTTTGAAGTTAATGTGACCAAGCCTCCTATGCCATAACATTGATTCATCCAATGTGGCCTTTGCTACAAGACAAGTTAAAGTCTTTTTAGGAACAATGTTCTTCATATCAACACTGTACATATTGCCCTTTCTAGGAATTTTAAGAAGTACTTGACTTTCATCAAGCATCTTAAAATCAGGAGAAAGCACAAGACATTCAGTGTCACAGAAAAGAACTTTGTTCTTTTTATCACACATTTGTGAGACACTAAAAAGATTATACTTAATCTCTTGTACATAGTACACACCTTCAAAATCTAAATTTCCAGTTTTAATTGTACCTTTACTGAAAATTTTGCCACCAATACCTCCTCCAAAGGTAACATAGCCTCCATCTATTGATTGAAAATATGAGAGATAAGACTTGTTACCTGTCATGTGCCTTGAACATCCACTATCTGAGTATCCTTGATCCTCTTGTTTATCAGTTGAATGTTCCTGCACAGTAATAAGGAGTATTAGTTTCCTTTGGGGACCCAAGCCATTACTGACTTAGATCTGCCTCTTGCATCAATGCAATGTAATCTTTTGAGAACAGTTGATGCAACATTGGATTTAAGAATCCAAAAATGCTGAGGCCTTAACAGCATTTTCCCTATTTTCCCTAGCAGTAGTATGAACTACATGCTTAGCAGTAGAAACTGCTAGCTTTGTAGTTGTTCCCTTTGGTTTCCAAACTTGTTTTTGGACCACTGCTCTTGATTGAATGGGCCTTTTAACAGTTTTTGATGCATTTTTGTAAGTTGATTTTGCATTTTTAACTGTTGGTCTTGGGTTAACAGTCATGAAGGGTCTAGCAGTAGAAACTGCTTGCCTAGCAGTAGAAACTGCTTTTGTAACTGCTCTGGGTTTTGTTCTTTTAGACTTAGAGCGAAAGTGAAATTAAGGAGTTTGCCTTTTGTAATCCACCCTATTGAGTATATACACAAATACCATTTGGTTGCAGAAAGCTGCAAGATGGTCAAATTCTCCACATACAAAACAAGCTTTGTTATAAAAGTCAAATTCATCACCTAGTTGGTGAGACTTAAGGCCATTCCAATTCCTTTGGTTTCCTTTAGGCTTATTTGTGGTTCTGTATTGTTCACAATATTTAACTGTATTCCTAACATGTTTAATGTTTGATTTAGGCCTAACAACATCTTGTTTGACTATCTTAGGAACACTTGTTCCTTCTTTCTTAACCACTTCAGGTTTAGACAGAACCTGTTCATCTTCTTCATCATCAGATACCCAGTCTTCAATGACTACTCTATCTGATCTTCTATCAGAGGACACCTTGTCCTCAGAAAGTGAATTTTTACTTAAACTTCCACTTACTTTCTTAGGTTCATCAACAACTAGTTTTGTTTTTGGCTGTACACCATATTGTAGCTCAGGTTGTTGAAATTCAGGGACACCTGAATTTTCTAGGTCAATCCCTGGGGTTTAGGGATTCCTCTATAAGGGGGTGGGACAGAATTATATCCTAACCCTGACTTGGCTCTATTAATCACTTGGGATTCTATCATGTTGGTCATACCTCTAGAAGCATGTTCTAGTGTTTGTGTAGTCAAGTGAATGTTTCCATTTTCCTTTTTGACCCTATCAAAAGCCTCTCTTAAAAGCTTAATTTCAGCATCTCTAAATAATATGTCTTGTCTAAGAAGAGCTTTGTCATCAGAGAAAGCAAATTCATTTTGTTCGTAATGAATGATCTGCTTTTCTAGGGATTCTAAACCACATTTATAGTCTACTAAGTCTTGTTGAGTTCTGCTTAGGACTTTCTTTTGGTCATCATAATGTTTGATTAAAGTTTGTAGTTCTGAAAGAGCTGTGCAAGTATTAGAACAAACTTTATGATTTTGTACCTCAGTAGAGAAAGCCATGAGTGCCATCTGTGAAGAATCTTCTTCTTCACCAGCCATGAAACTCCAATCAAAACCTAACCCATCAATAGCTACCATAGCTTTTAAGTTTGGCTCAGAAACCTCTCTTGTTTTGGATATACTTCCAAAACCTTTGTTCTTGCTATTCTGCTGCCTTGGCCTTCTACATTCTCTTCAGAAGTGCCCCATCATGTGGCAGTTATAGCACTCTATCTTTGACTTGTCAAAACCAGCAGTATCAGTGTTGCTGATTAAAAGCTTCTTCCCAGTCCTTTGAAAAAACTTCTTGGCTCTCATGCTAAGAAGAGAAATTTGCCATTTTAGGTCCATTTCCTCTAGATCATCATCATTGATCTCTTGGAGGTCTTCATAAGTGAGCATGGACCCATCATTTCGACTTGTGAGAAATGCACAACAAGTCTTCTCATCCAAAATACCCATGGTACTGCTTGATGAACTAGCAGCACCAACACCATCAACAACTTTCTCCTCTTCACTTGATTTTGAGGTACTAGGAGTTGACATAAATGCCATGTTCCCAGTATTAGAACTAGTACCTCCATTTTTCTTCAAATCTTGCTCCACAATCTTAAAGTTGCTATACAAATCTATCAGTTCCATTGTATCAAGGTCTGGCTTATTCTTCCAGACTACAACATGTATAGCCCACTCTTCTGGTAAGCTTCTCAGAAATTTTGAGTTCAAATCTTCTTGAGGTATTTCAACACCAAGAATAGCAAGTTGGCTCAAAATATTCTGAAGCCTATTAAACATATGGTCAAGAGATTCATTGTTGGTAGAGGAGAAGTTTTCAAACTGCTGCTTGAGCAGTGTCTTGTGGGTTTTCTTGGTGGCTTCATTTCCACCATATCTGGCAACAATAGCTTCAAATAATGACTTGGCATCTTTAAACTTGCTGAAGTTTAAAAGTTGATCATTGGGAATGGTCATCATCAGCATGCTTCTTGCCTTTAAGTCATTTTTCTTCTTTATTCTGTCTTCTGCAGATGTTGGGTGTTGTTGCAGAGTTGTCACCACTTTGCCATCCACTGTTTATGTAGTGGTTGTAGGCTGGTAAGAGTTTCCATCTTCAATGATTTCCCAAAGTGCATAGTCTTGCACTTGAAAATATTGCTCTATCCTCAGCCTCCACATCTCAAACTCATTCTGTTTGAGCATGGGTAGTTTTGCAGCAACATTAGTTTGAATAGATTCAACATCCATTTCTTCTTCTTCTTCTTCTAAATCAACTATATCAGCCTTGCTCTAATACCAATTGAGGATGATAAGGGTTTCGATACACTATAAGGTTGTTAGACCTTTGTTGCTTGGTGTACATGATATATTGAGTTAATATGATTAAGTATGCGGAATCTACTTAACCACACTTAGAAGGTTATTTGGATATGGAAATGGAACAATTATGTTTGTTATAGAACAATGAACAAAGAAAGTTTATCACCAAACGATTCAATATTATTCAAGATAATACGAGTGATCTTCACTATCACTAGGGTTACAAAACCTTGAATCTTATGTTTCTATGACTTATGATATTGTTGTGTTTGTTCTATGTTCTTAACAATTATGATATAATTCATACATAAATTAAGCACACATAATATCTAGTCTAATATTTCTCTTTTATAGTCCAAGAGAGATCTTTACAATATTGTCAAGTCTAATCGAACACTTGCTTGAGAGTGTCAGTCATTAAGATACAACATGTATCTGTGTTGACAACTTGTTACTAAACACTTTGTCTAAAGATATTATCTACCGTGTATTTTTGACTATTATACACATAATATCTTTGTATTCTTATCCAACCAGCAGTAGAATACTTCAATAGTTATCCACTTAGCAGTAGAATCTTCTTCACTAGCAGCAGCATCATTCAGCAGTAGAATGTTTAACGCTAGCAGTAGAATCAATTGCACTAGCAGTAGAATGATACTTAGAGTATTTCTTTGAGTAGAACTGATCTTGTAATCCTTTAATTCCCGATACTAATCTTCAGAATATTTAATTCCCAACAAAGATCTCGACAGAGAATTCGCTAAATTTATGCAGATAATGAGCGAAGAAATTTCTGAGGAAGAAATAACCAACTTTGAGGAGTTCGAATTCAATGATGAAATGAGAATCAAAACCTCAATTGAAGATCCGCCGGTGGATCTCGTCTTGAAACCTCTTCCCGATCATCTGGAATATGCATTCTTGGAAGAAAAATCTCTTCTTCCGGTTGTCAAATCTTCAGCACTCAAACCCGATGAAAAAGAACGTCTTGTTTCTATGCTCAAAAATCATAAAGAAGCTTTCGCTTGGAAAACTTCTGACATTCGTGGAATAAGTCCAAACTTTTGCAAACACAAAATCAATTTCGAAAACGATTCCAAACCCGTTGTTCAAAGACAACGAAGACTCAACCCAGACATGAAGGAAGTTGTTAAGAAGGAAATAATAAAACTTCTTGATGCTGGTATTATTTACCGTATTGAGGATAGTTCATGGGTGAGTCCTGTTCACTGTGTTCCGAAGAAAGGAGGAACAACCGTTGTAACTAATGAACGTAATGAACTTGTTCCTACCAGAACCATAACTAGTTGGCGAGTATGCATTGATTATCGCAAATTAAATGACGCCACCAGGAAGGATCATTTTCCTATACCGTTCATGGATCAAATGTTGGAAAGACTTGCGGGGAACAAATTCTTTTGTTTTCTCAATGGATTTTTCGGTTATTTCCAAATTCCAATTGATTCAGCTGATCAAGAAAAGACCACATTCAGGTGTCCTTTTGACACATATGCGTATAGTGATGCATGGTTTTGCGACCTTACAACAGGTTTTACCTCTCGAGGGATCTCAAGAGGCTTGCAATCCCCACTAGGCAGTGTACCTGACCGATGTAGTATAGTGAAGTGGCAAGTACCGGAGGATTGATCGTTCTCTAGGGGAATAGTGTCGTTATGATTGAAAAACTATTCTAATAAGTCTAACGGTGAGGGAAGATTCTTTTTTCGTATTTTTATATTTTTATGAAAGCAATTAAAATCTGGGGTTTGAATGAGTGGGCGGAATTAGTTGCTAGTCAACTAACCCAAATGACTACAAATGCAAATAAAAATAAAATAACTGAAAATGAAAAGGTTGTGAGACTTATGTGGAGAGAAATGTGTTTACTTAGATTTCCTTACTCCCTAACTATCTTTTACCGGTTGATTAGTGTGTATTAATTGCGTGGATGACGGGTGTATTCCTTAATACCAATCGTGGGGTGGCGTACGTACTTCCCCAACTCTACAAGCTCCTACTTCACTCCTATGTCGAGCCAGCTAAGAAGCTCCTAACATGGGATCACTAGAATTCGCTCATGCATTAAATACAACCATAAAAACCTAGTACGCATTGGTTCATGTTTCTTAAGACGTTCAAGCAAATTACCGTATAGGAGGTTAGCCAGTTTTCTTAAGCCTAACATCGCTAAACAATCATCCAATACAATTAATAACACACTAACAACTAATAATCAATAGTTAGGTTTCATTAGATCTAAGCAAACACAAGATAAATCTAGCCTAGCATGTTAATTAAAAGACAAGAACAAGATATAATCAAACAACACATAGACATATTGATTGATTAAATGAATACTTATCTTCAATTAAACATGGGAGATCCAAGGGTATAAAAACCCTTAAAAATGGCAGAAATTCGTCTTAGGGTTTCTCCTCACAAAGTTGCCCACAATGACAAAAAATTGCAAAACTATATATAGAACTTAGTAGCTGACGGCGTCACGTTGTAGATCTTGACGCCGTCACCTCGCCGTGTCTAGGGTTCCCGGATGGCCTTCTTGACGCCGTCCCTCTTAGTGCTCCAAAATCCGCTCTGGCTTATCAAGGCTTGACGCCGTCAGAAATGGGCTTGACGCCGTCTCTCTTTAAGTTAAACCGTGATGGCCTTGATCACCTTAAAGGGTGACGCCGTCAGACTTCCTTTGTAAAATTCCCTGGCTTATCATGTGTATTTTTCATATCCACCTCTTTTGCCAAGCCATGACGCCGTCAGGAGCAATCCTTGACGCCGTCAAAGGTACTTTTCCAGCCGATTTTGAGACTTTGTCGTTTTCTTCACTTTTATGCTCCAAAAACGTCCAAAATGCTTCCTTTTCCAGATTTCTTCTCCAAAGTACCTAAAATGACAAAAGGAACGATTTAGGGCAATATTTGATCAAATAAATACGATTTAGGGCTTAAATGACCCCCTAAAAGCGGTACACTTTTCGCTTCATCAAATACCCTTACACTTGAGATTTGCTTGTCCTCAAGGAAATGCGCTTTTATTCTAATCAAAATACAAGTTAGGGGTCATTTAACGCTAATATAAAAGTAATTACAACAAATAGTCGTTCCACTTTAATCATAATAAGCACGGAGATTACAAACTAGCACCTCACAAGTAGTGTTTAGATACTCACATCTCTCAGGTGTCATCAAAATAAATCTCATAAATGAAAACGGATAATATCTCTCACTACCTGTCATAGCAAATAGATTACCATAGGCTTGGGAAAGGATCGAAAACCTCCTCCACTAGGCGTAAGCACCTAAGATAAACTATCAAAGAGGGCTTTTACATGGGTTATAACGTGAGGTGTAGGGATATGATAAACAGGTTTTGTTGGATAAGGGATATTTTACTGGTGGCGAGTTAAAGATCTTGATTAATTACATGTACAATATGGCGTTGCTAAGCCAAGACTAGACTCGACTTAAGCTAAAAAACAAAAAACAAAAACATAAAATAAACATAAAATGAAACGGGATGGTAGTCCGTATGTTTTTTCTACTTTTCTTTTTCTCTTTTTTTTTTTTTTTGTATTTTTCTTGATTTTTTTCGATTTTTTTTTTCATACACTCTTGCCCTACCATCCAAAATAATACATCATAGGGGCCTCGGTTCTCCCCTTACACTTGAACTTTTACATAACTTTACAAATAATTATTCTAATGACTCGAATTAAGATAATCGAAACACTTGGAGTACTTTTAAAATATTTAGCACATATGGGGGTAATAATGTTGTTCATCCCCATTACTCCATTACACTAGTACTTTACCCATGAGTCCCAATCGTCCCAAAACAATATGTACAAGGATATGACTCGACTTAGCAACCATGTAATCAATTAGATAATTAACTTGGGGTTTAAACAATTGTTGTCACAATAATGCACAAAAAATGAGTGCATACAAGGTAGGCTAAGGCGATTTGGGTGTACATTTAAGTGGGGTGTAACAAATTCTTCCTTTAAGTAAAATGCTTAAAGGTCGAAACGAAAAGATAGGCTCTGAGGGGTGTACTAGGGGTATCGTGTACTAAAAATGAGTACAACGCAAAGGGTGTGGGAGAATTACTTGACCAATGTAGCCAATGTAATTATAACAAAAACACAGGTGTAAAACAATGGGTTAATCCTAATGCCTCTTATCATGTAGTAAATCTAACTACACGAATGTAGTCTCACTTGTGGCCTCGGAATGGTCCTAACGCAAGTTCTAGAATCTAAGTGCTACCGGTACACACATATAGCATAAATGCTTTTCCTACCAATTCTAGGGGCGAACCTCACATATTTGGGGGTGGAAAATTTTTTAGTGGTACGGTTTTTGTGCTAGTCATATAACTCCTATCCGTGAGACGCTCATTAAGATCAAAGTTTCACTCCTATATGTTGTAAAAAATTTAAATTTGGCACTAAAATTGCCTTAACAGGTATTTCTCTCAGTTTTATTACACATCTACCATTAAACAAACAAAAATCAAGCGTAATAGCATTCTCTAAAGTATCGTACTTTACCCCCCCCCCCTTACACTTAAGATGAACATTGTCCCCAATGTTCAAATAACAAGATGTAAAAGTAAATAAGGTAAAAGAATGAAATCAAATACTCCCCTGATTCGCTCGGGGATAATGTGGCAACATGGTTAGATCTTCTTCCAAGAGAATGTAGAAGCTCCAAGACTAAAGCATCGCCAAAAGCTTGATTTCTACATACATCTCCTTGTCCAAAATAACCTGTTAAACCTGAGAAAACAAACACGAAAACCTGCATAACATCGGCGGGATAAATTCTATATAAGGATATAATGCTTGTGGAATGATAATTTTGCAGATTCCTGGAGTTTATAAGCTTAGAGATTTAATAAAAACTTTTTATGAAAACAAAACTTTCAAAAATTTCAGAAAATTAAAACCTAACGCCGTCAGGTTGTAAATCCTGACGCCGTCAGAAATGATCTGACAGAATTTTCATGTTAAGTTTCCGGAAAATTTCTGGAAAAACCTATACCTTACTTCCTGGAAATCCTGCAAAATATCATTATGACTCGATACAAGCATTTGACTCAAACAAATACTAATATGTATGTTAATTTAATATTATTACGATTCATGTTCATTTGTGTTCTAATAAACTGATTTGGATTTCCCTTACACTTAACTTTTGCAAAATACCTTTATATGTAGTTAAGACGAAGTTAAAAACAAGATAAAGCATTTTCACAATTTAGTTTTGAACATGAATCAATAATAATAAAAATTAAGCATACATACGGAAGCAAATAAAATCAAACAAACAAATAAATAAACACACAAAGCAAAATAAAGCTTGGGTTGCCTCCCAAGAAGCGCTTTTCTTTATTAACGAGTCTTGTAGCTAGACTCAAAGTCACGTACATTACGTGAATCCATCATTCATAATGATGTATCCCTGATAGATATAGTCCTTGTTATCAGGGTGGTGGTGTCTCAATCGCTCGTCATTCGCAGTCACTTCACCTCCTCCCTTGCGGGTCAAGCTTACTACCCCATCTTGGTGTAGTCTTTTAATTGTGAATGGTCCGTACCACCAGGGACTTGGTTCATTGGTAGGTGCTTTTGTTTCTGAATGCCTTAGGAGCACTGAGTCTCCTTTTGTTAATTCAACGGGGTTATTGGTCTGCTCATCAGCCTCAATATAATCGTTATTTCCACCCTTACATTCTCTAATCTCATTCTCACTGTAATTCTTAATCCTTGCCTCCCATGCAAGGATTTTCTCTCGAACATTACCGCGGATTATATTAGGGTTCGCCTCCATCTTCTTTTGTAGAGCAACATCTCGTATATGTCGTGGGATCGTTGGGAAGTTTATTGTTTTCTTCCCCTTCTTCATTTGGATGGTACTATTTTCGTAATTGATTTGTGCCCTAGTGGTAACGAGAAAGGGTGCCCCAAGGATTATTGGCATATTCATATCATTTCTTTCAATAATCATGAAGTCGACCGGATACAGGAATCCGGCAACGTTGACTAACACATCTTCTGCAATTCCTAACGGGTACTCATAAGAATGTTTTGCAAAGGAGAGTTTAGTACGGGTGATGGATGGCAGTTCGCCGGTCAACTGGACATAAACGGATAAAGGCATCAAATTTACGTCGGAACCTTGGTCAGCTACCGCATCCAGATACTTGAGTTTTCCAATGCTGCATGGTATCTCGAAGACCCCGTAGAATTCCTGCTTTTCCACTAACTTCTGTCTTATGAGGCTCTCATACAATTGCCCTCCGGGTAATGTGTCAGATTCATCATCCGGTTCCATCCTCTTGGACTCCTTGTTGGGTAGATGAGTACGTCGATAGTTTCTCACCCAATCGTTTATGGTCTCCTTGTTTATTTCGTGCTTCAAGTAATGCCTCACTTGTTGTGACTTTGGCGGTTCTACCAATTGGCGCTCCTCAGAGGGCGCCTCCTTTCCCTTGTCGGAATCGCATTTGTAGGCATTGGTGTTTCCGTTATTAAGTGGGACGAGGTCAATTTTGTTAACTTCCATAGTTATCAACTTCCCTCTTCCATCATTTTCGCCCTCTTGGACGACGGAGATGGCATTAACACATTTAGTGTTGGGAACTTCAACGTCTTTTCGCACTAACACATTTTCAGGAGCTTTTGTTTTTGTGTATTCTTTCAAAAGGCCCATCATCTCAGCCATCTTTTCTTCCATCTCCTCCTTTTGTTTGTAGATAGCTTCCTCAAATCTTGCCAACCGTTCGGAGTGTTTTGACATGTATTCTCTCATTCGAGCTTCGAATGTTGGACTAAGTTCCTGAGGTGGTGAGTTAGGTTGAGCGTGCTTATGGAAGGGTTTAGTATTTTCCCTCTGGGGTGATTCGGACAATGGTATTTGCTTAACGCTTGAGACCGAGTTAACTGTTGCTTTTTGTGGACTTAAGGGCCTCTTTTGCTTTTCCATAAGATATGCAACCCTCTTCTCAAGTTCACTAACGCTTTCCTCGGTGATTTGATTGGCTTTACCGGGCGATGAATATGTCTTGACCGCCGAGCGTACGTCGTGGGAAACTTGCCACAATTCATCATCGTCGGATGCAAGCTCATCAATGATTTCCCATGATTCCTCGGCGCTTCTGTCGCGCAATCTACCCCCGGCGGCTCGATCGATGGCACGCTTGGTGTGGTAATCAACATGGTCATAGAAGATTTGAATTTGAAGCCAGAGATTTATGCCATGATGAGGGACTTTTTGGAGTAAGTCCTTGAATCGAATCCATGCCCCATATAGGGTTTCGCCTCGACGTTGTTCGAACATCAAGATATCCTTCCTTAGCTTGGTAGTTCTTCCTGGTGGGAAAAACTGAGCAAGGAAACGAGTGGTGAGATCATCCCAAGAGGTGATGGATCCTGCGGATTGACGCTCTAGCCATTGACTAGCTTGGTCCCGCAGAGAGAATTGAAAGAGACGCAGTCGGGTCGTCTCTCGAGTGGCAACATCAAGGTCTATAGAATCAACGATTTTGAGAAAGTCCTTGAGATGTTGATTAGGATCTTCGGAACGAAGTCCATGGAATGCGCATCCGCTTTGCACCAACCGGATGGTGTCGGATCGCAAGGGAGTGAAATTGGCTCCTTGAGTGAGCTCAATGGTGTTTCGATAGCCATGGTGGCTAGGACGGGAGTAGTCTCCTAAGGTACGGGCTCTAGGAGGTAGGTGTTGTTGTGGTGGTGGGTTGTTGGGATCGAGGATATTACCACCTTCCATGATGTCGGATGGTAATGGTTACGAACAAAGAAACGAAGAAAAAAGATAGACTAAAGAAAATCTAGAAAAATAAAATAAAAATCTCACTAGAAAGGAATCTAGTGAGTAGACCTAATAAAATAAAAATTCAACCTAAACAATAACTATTCCCCGGCAGCGGCGCCAAAAACTTGATGCGTGGTTTTGCGACCTTACAACAGGTTTTACCTCTCGAGGGATCTCAAGAGGCTTGCAATCCCCACCAGGCAGTGTACCTGACCGATGTAGTATAGTGAAGTGGCAAGTACCGGGGGATTGATCGTTCTCTAGGGGAATAGTGTCGTTAGGATTGAAAAACTATTCTAATAGGTCTAAGGGTGAGGGAAGATTCTTTTTTTGTATTTTTATATTTTTATGAAAGCAAGTAAAATCTCGGGTTTGAATGAGTGGGCGGAATTAGTTGCTAGTCAACTAACCCAAATGACTACAAATGCAAATAAAAATAAAATAACTGAAAATGAAAAGGTTGTGAAACTTATGTGGAGAGAAATGTGTTTACTTAGATTTCCTTACTCCCTAACTATCTTTTACCGGTTGATTAGTGTGTATTAATTGCGTGGATGACAGGTGTATTCCTTAATACCAATCGTGGGGTGGCGTACGTACTTCCCCAACTCTACAAGCTCCTACTTCACTCCTATGTCGAGCCGGCTAAGAAGCTCCTAACATGGGATCACTAGAATTCGCTCATGCATTAAATACAACCATAAAAACCTAGTACGCATTGGTTCATGTTTCTTAAGACGTTCAAGCAAATTACCGTATAGGAGGTTAGCCAGTTTTCTTAAGCCTAACATCGCTAAACAATCATCCAATACAATTAATAACACACTAACAACTAATAATCAATAGTTAGGTTTCATTAGATCTAAGCAAACACAAGATAAATCTAGCCTAGCATGTTAATTAAAAGACAAGAACAAGATATAATCAAACAACACATAGACATATTGATTGATTAAATGAATACTTATCTTCAATTAAACATGGGAGATCCAAGGGTATAAAAACCCTTAAAAATGGCAGAAATTCGTCTTAGGGTTTCTCCTCACAAAGTTGCCCACAATGACAAAAAATTGCAAAACTATATATAGAACTTAGTAGCTGACGGCGTCACGTTGTAGATCTTGACGCCGTCACCTCGCCGTGTCTAGGGTTCCCGGATGGCCTTCCTGACGCCGTCCCTCTTTAGTGCTCCAAAATCCGCTCTGGCTTATCAAGGCTTGACGCCGTCAGAAATGGGCTTGACGCCGTCTCTCTTTAAGTTAAACCGTGATGGCCTTGATCACCTTAAAGGGTGACGCCGTCAGACTTCCTTTGTAAAATTCCCTGGCTTATCATGTGTATTTTTCATATCCACCTCTTTTGCCAAGCCATGACGCCGTCAGGAGCAATCCTTGACGCCGTCAAAGGTACTTTTCCAGCCGATTTTGAGACTTTGTCGTTTTCTTCACTTTTATGCTCCAAAAACGTCCAAAATGCTTCCTTTTCCAGATTTCTTCTCCAAAGTACCTAAAATGACAAAAGGAACGATTTAGGGCAATATTTGATCAAATAAATACGATTTAGGGCTTAAATGACCGCCTAAAAGCGGTACACTTTTCGCTTCATCATATAGGCATATGCATTTTGGTCTTTGTAACGCACCGGCAACATTTCGAAGGCGCATGATTGCTATTTTTCAAGATATGCTTGAAACCTCCACGGAAGTTTTCATGGATGATTTCTCGGTATTTGGAGACTCATTCAAGTCATGCCTTTCCAATCTTGATAAAACGCTTGAAAGATGCAAAACCGCTCATCTCGTACTAAACTGGGAAAAATGTCACTTTATGGTGACAGAAGGCATTGTGCTTGGTCACAAGATTTCTAGCAAGCGAATTGAAGTTGACAAAGCAAAAATAGATGCTATTGCTAAGTTACCACCCCCGACTAACGTCAAAGGCGTTAGGAGTTTCTTGGGGCATGCGGGATTCTACCGCAGATTCATCAAAGATTTTTCGAAAATATCTCGTCCTATGATGAAGCTTCTAGAGAAAGATTCAGTTTTTGATTTCAATGAAGAATGCATCAAGGCAGTCGAAACGCTCAAAAATAAGTTAACAAATGCACCGATTATGGTTTCACCAAATTAGTCGCTGCCATTTGAACTTATGTGTGATGCTAGTAATTTTACCGTTGGAGCAGTATTAGGACAACGCGATGGAAAATATTTTCTTCCTATTTACTTTGCTAGCAAAACCTTGAATAGTGCTCAACAAAACTACACGATCACTGAAAAAGAACTTTTGGCTGTAGTTTTTGCGTTTGACAAATTTCGTTCTTATCTCGTTTTGTCAAAGACAATTGTATTCACCGATCATTCAGCTCTTAAATACCTTTTTTCCAAAAAAGATGCCAAAGCACGTCTTATCCGATGGATTTTATTGCTTCAAGAATTTTACATAGAAATCCAAAATAAGAAAGGCGCAGAAAATGTTGCAGCAGACAATTTGTCTCGATTAGAAAATCCTAATTTAGATGAATTCGGTGAAGATGAGATTGATGATAATTTTCCCGATGAAACTCTTATAGGAATTGAAAACGAAGAAGTTCCATGGTTTGCAGACTTTTCAAATTATTTAGTCGGAAGAGTGTTACAAAAAGGTCTAACTTACACTCAGCGTAGTAAATTTTTCACAGACCTAAAACACTATTTTTGGGATGAACCGTATCTAATTAAAATGTGTCTCGATGGGATAATTAGAAGATGCGTGTACATTTTAGAGACCCAAAAAATTCTCGATGAATTTCATCACGGCCCAACTGGAGGACATTACGGTCCGTCTACAACCGCAAAAAAAAGTCTTTGATGCGGGATTTTATTGGCTGAAAATTTTTAAAGAAGTCCATACGCTTGTGTAGAATTGTGATGCTTGCCAAAAGTCTGGTAGTCTTTCTCATAGAGACGAAATGCCACAAAAGAGCATACAAGTTTCTGAAATCTTTGATATATGGGGAATTGACTTCATGGGTCCTTTTCCTAAATCTCATAAGTTCGAATACATCCTCGTTGCAATTGACTATGTTTCTAAATGGGCCGAAGCGGAAGCCTTACCCACAAATGATGCACGAGTGGTTGTAAATTTTCTGAAAAAGCTTTTCTCTCGATTCGGAATTCCAAAAGCTTTGATAAGCGACAGAGGAACTCACTTCTGTAACCATCAATTGGAGAAAGCTTGAAAGATATGGAGTCCATATGTTCGCAACAGAACCACCTCAACCAGTGTCAGTGAACTATAAGCTTTAAAAAGAATACTTGAAAAAACGGTTAAGGATAATCCTTCCATTTGGTCAAGGAAACTCGATGATGCTCTATGGGCGTTTAGAACGGCATATAAAACTCCAATTGGCACAACTCCGTATAGACTCATATATGGAAAAACTTGTCATTTGCCGTTTGAAATTGAACACCGCGTATACTGGGCGTTGAGGCAATGTAACCCCGATCTCAAAATCGCTGGAGAAAAATGATTCTTGCAATTGCATGAACTCGATGAGTTAAGACTCCAAGCGTATGAGAATTCCAAGTTGTACAAAGCTCGAAAAAAAGTGTACCAAGATAAGAAACTCATAATTCGTAAAGAATTCAAAGCCAGAGATAAAGTACTTTTGTTCAATTCTAAGTACAAATTCAAAGCTCCTAAGCCAATAACCAAATGGTATGGTCCATTCGTGGTAAAACATGGTTTTCCATCCGGATATGTCGAGTTATATAACAAGCACGGTAGAAGTTTCATTGTTAATGGACATCGTATCATGATTTATCATGATGAGGAGCAACTTAATGAAATGTCAAGTGAGGAAATTCCACTTGAACTGCTCGATAAAAAGAAATACACTGCTATTCCATTCATGGCACCTTTCCCAGCAGATTATAAAAAAGAAATACCATGGGCTGCAGATTCTGGATTTATGTATGATGTCCTTCCTAGATCTTGTGATACAGCAAAGTTATATGACATCGATAAAACCAAAAAAGGAATAGTGAAAGGAAATATGGTTTATATTCCCAAGAAGTCGGGAAAGAATCCCAAACATAAACCATGAAGGTGAGGAAGATCGAGTCAGGCTGATGACTCGTTAATAAATTAAGTGCTTCTTGGGAGGCAACCCATGTGTTTTTAATTGTTTGTTTATTTTTATGCAGTGTGGGGGCCTTGTAAAAAAAATAAATAAAAAATAAATAAATAAAAAATTTTGCATTTTGTGTGTTTGTTTGTTTTGTATATGAAGATTACTGCAGGTTACGATGCTTGATCTCGAAGATGTGGAATTGTTCAATCTCAATATCTCATTTGGAGCTCGATCTAGATTCCAAGGCTCAGACAGTATCATTTCTTTTATGTTCCACTTTCCTATTTTATGGTTCATCGTTCTTTACATTGAGGACAATGTCAAACTTAAGTGTGGGGGGAGGAAATAGGAAAATGAAACTGGATTTTAAATTTTCTATATTTTTGAGCCTAGTTTTAAATTGTTTGCCCTTATGATCTAGTTGTTTTCGCACATTTAGGATAATTTATATTAGAATAACTAGATCAATCCACTGATAAAACATGTAATGTAATTTATATTAAAATAACAAGATCAATCCACTGATAAAACATGTAATTTTTGAAAATTTGAAATGTGTCCTGATTGACATTGTAATCCATTTTTGGGATCGATAACATTGCTAGCACAATTATAGCCCATTCCATTAAAAATTGTGAGGATTTGAGCCTATTCTTATATAGCATACATCTTTTATGCTGGATCTTTTTGATATGAGTGTGCCGGTGATTTTATTTATTCTAGAACTTGTACTTGCAAATCATTACCAGACCGTAGTGAGATCACATTTGTGTGATGAAAGTGTATTCGTGTGATAAGAGGCAACATTAGGATTCAACTAAATGGCCATCCGTTTGCAAATCATACATTAGCTAATCACATTGGTTAGTTAAAACTCTCATCATTGACCCATTTGTTAGCACTCAATTTTAGTACTAGATACCATTAGTACACCCTTTGAGCCATTCTTTTCTTTTGTTACACCAGAAAAATAAAAAAATATTTTACACTTTTAGCCTTAACCTTACCCATAGTCAAGTCTTGGTTAGTTACTAGCTACTTGGAAAGATGGTTGTTATGTGGGAAATCCTTGAATTTTGGAGAAAGTTGCAAACTCTATGATAATCTCATAGAAGATCTATTGGAATTATGATCAATGGCCGAAAATGTGGCCAAGAAAAGAAGAAAAAAAAAATATATATATATATATATAAAATAAGTCATCGCAATTGTATGGTGACAAGAATAGCCAATGAGCTATGAAAGTATGATATCGATCAAGGATGAATTCTCAAGTTCATGTGAAAGAGGTTGACGTAGCTAGTAGCAATTGGTTGTAGACTTTGACTATTTGTAGAGTTTTTTTTTACACCTCTTATAAGTATATCCCATGCCTTATCCCTACCTTTTTAATTTTGTGAAGATATCAATTGTGTGAATATTCTAGTGACCATCCGGTTCTTGAGTGATCGAATAACGCGCCAGCGATCTAAGGTATTTTACTTTAGTGACCATCCGTTGTTTGCGTAAATCAAGAATTCGCGCTAGCGATCTAGTATGTTTTTACAAGAGATATCTGAACATAAACCCCATATTACCCTTTAACCCGAATAAAAGTCCTCTTAGATGTTTACACTTGGTGCTTACGCCACGTCGGTGGAGTTTTGTTTCTTGTACAAGCTTATGGTAATATTTAGATCATGACTGAGCGATGAGTGTGATTTTCTTATATACTCACCCACTAAATAAATGAGTGTTGAGTGAATTATACTTCATTCCTTTTTCATGAGGTGTTTTAACATGTTATCAAGCAAGAGAATCATTAAGGTATTGTCAAACATCTCGACTTTTCACTTATAAAGCTTAAAAAGATGGATCTTATCTCGTACTTGTACTTGATGGATTTGCATCTCATTTTTTAGAATCATTCTCATTTATATCATGTGGATTTATTTTTAAAAGCTAGATTTGCTTGAGGGCAAGCAAAATGTAAGTGTGGGGCTCATTTCGTACATGTTTTAGTCGCGTTATTTCTATGTTTGTGCATTGTATTTGGTTGTGTTTGTGAACATATTATGCGAAAAAGGTACAAAAGATATATTAAGGTTCAGGTACAATCAAGTCCAAGGGAATAGCTAGAAAGATGGGAAAAGTCGCTAAATCAAGAGCTTATGCACAACGAAAGATTCTACCCATAATAAAGACCTCGGGAAGATCATCAAAGATAAAGAATCAAGTTACAAAGATTTCCGAGCTCAAGAAAAGATCAAGTGTTGATGAAATGAATGAGAAGTTACATGCAAAGTTTGCTATGAATTATGGCTTGCTTCCTCAACCAAAGGTTCAAGAAATACAACTAAGGCTTAAGTTCAACCCAAGGTTCAAAACTGCCATGCCAACCTTACTCCAAACCTTGGGCTGGAATCTGAACCTCAGGTTGAGACTTCAACCTTGGGTTGTTGCAACTCCTGGCACATTTAATGACTACTTTTAATGATCTAACTCTTCATATGGGTTGTCATTATACTTCATTTACTCCAAGTCCAGAATTTTATGACACTTTGTGCCCAAGAAATTTGCTTGGTGACCAAGGAGTAGGTATTCTATTAATTGGAAGCTTGGCCAAGAGAGAACACACACTACAACATACTCTTATACAAAATTTCTTATACTCTCTCAAGAAGGCTACAAAGAAGAAAACGCAGGAAGAAATTGACTTACATTCATTATCCATCATTGTAATCATCAAAGGAATCATTGTTGATCACCTCATAATTGTTTCTAGTCTTGTAATCATCATTACAACTTTTGTAAGACTCTTTAATCATGTTTTCAAGTGATATAATTTCTGTGATTATTACTTTGTTTGCCATGAGCGGCTAAGTGCCTTGTGTACTTGCCTAGATGATGTTTGTTACATGAAAGTTGATTGATTATGACTCTATGGTTCTAATTCAATGAAAAGCTAATACTAAGATCGAATTGTGCTTTCAAAGTTTTCATAAAAAAAAGAGTTATCAAGTTTGGTTGATTATTAATGGTGTAATAGGTCGAAAGAGACATTGTTATTTAATCAATTGCAAACCTTTGTCTATGAAGGTGTTACCTTATGTATTGACCATTTTATATGTAACTTGGTTAAACTGAGAAAACTGAAAGTGTAGTTTTCAATTACTTGTGAAACGATAGCGAATCAAGTGATTGAATTGTGTTAGTCTTGTTTGATCAAAACTTAATATTGTTTTTGTCAACTTAAAATTTTGACGAGGATTGAAAGTGTTGAAAACAAGAGGATTAGTACACCAACTAATCAAATTAGAGCACCATCTAATTTATTAATCATAATCGATTTGAACCATTGTCATAATCATATCAAGGGAATTGTGCAAACTAGTCTAGGCAAGTGTAGTTTTTAATATATTGAATTTACATCATCATCATTATTTGCTTGCTTTAGAATCATTACTAAGTCTTTGTTATAATCAAACTCACGTTACATAAAAACTAAACAAATCCTTGTGAATGACCTCGGCTTACCATATCACCTCTTGCTACACACGGACGAGTATACTTGCTCGTATGTGTTTCTTTTGAATCATTGGTAGATCGTGTTTATAAATTTAAAACTTGCACTCACGACACACATCAACTATACATAAGCTAGCTATCCGCAAAATGGTCCAAAAACTATACATAAGCTAGTTATCCACAAAATGGTCCAAAACTATACGCGGGGAATAATTTAGCGAGAATCCTAACACATAAACTACATAAACACATAATAATCCATCTAAATCTACACAACTTTGTCCATAACCCCAAAAAAATATATAAACTGACCCATACGCTACTCCCCAATCTTCCCACCATCCCCACTACCCCCACTACCCTCTCCGGTACCTCGGGTCTCACCCTGTGAAGCATTTTGTGATCCCGATGTCCTCGACAAGGAGCTCATTAGCTGCTCGGTAAAACCGACTGTCTCCTGGCCCAATCCAACAGTATATCAATCTGTGTCCTTTGCGTGGACAGCTCCTAGGATTGCTTCTACACGATTTCCTGCAGACCGGACGAGGAGGCTTGCTCACGAGCTCGTGAGGCGCTGAGGGTCGTCTTCTGACCACCGCCGGGTAACACTGGACCTACGCCAGGAACATGACCGCGCTGCTTACCGCTGATCACCTGGTGCATAATATCCAGTTCAGTCATACATGTCCCAGAAGAGGTGCTTTCTGTCCGCAGCCGTACCATCTCATTCTGTTTAGTTACAAAAAAAAAAAAAAAAAAAAAAAAAAAAAAAAAAAAAAAAAAAAAAGGTTATATATAAGTCATGATTTATTATATTGCTTTAATGTGGGTGAGTTTTTAGAAATAAATTATACTTACGTATCCGACCTCGGACACTGGAGACTCAAAGGCGTCGCCTCTCGTATGGTTGTTTCTGTAAAGGTCAATCAAGTCTCTAACATCCGTGGAGTCGGTGGGGCGGCTCAACTGTTTATAAATAAAATCAATAATGACTCACCCAACACTATATATATAAATAAAATGATTAAAAAGTGCCTTACGAAGTTATCGCGTATAACAGCTAGCGAATGCGATCCATGAAGGCTAGAACTCGTGCTCTTGAGCCGGTTTTGCTTGTTGATCGCCCTGATCCTCAACTTCTTTGGGTCTGACCAGTGCTTCACTTGCGAAGAGAAAATAATAAAAACTATTATATAAATGAAATATTATTATTATTATTATTATTATTATTATTATTATTATTATTATTATTATTATTATTATTATTATTATTATTATTATTATTATTATTATTATTATTATTATTATTATTATTATTATTATTATTATAATATATAATAATAATAATAATAATAATAATAATAATAATAATAATAATAATAATAATAATAACCAAATTACACATTTCCTACAACCAAATTACACCCATGATCATTCATCGAAGAAACATCTCTCCCCCAAAACAATGATCTCAATGAGAATGTTGTTATGGAACATTGGCTGTGATTAATCTAATTTGAGGTTTGAAACAGAGACATTGTTGTTGTATGAAATGGTTTTATTGAGATTGGAGTTTTGAAGTGAGGGAGTGTGTGTTGGATAATCCGGGAAGAAAGAAAAGCCACATAAGTTGGTCAACGTTTGAATTTTTTGCGGGTTTTACACTACACGTGAGCATGGGTGGGGCCTGGTTTCCACGTGTTTTGCGTTTTAACTTTAACCTTTATTGTATGACTGTATGTTGCCGAACCTAATTTGATTGGGTGTTTGGTTTGTTCGACATACAGACCAAACACTAGTGCAAGGACATAAAGCAATCCCTTTCAACATCCTCTTGCAATCCCTTTCAACATCCTCTATTGATTCACGATTGTGTATATAATACTTCTCTATTCGGTATTGGTTTTTCCTTGTTTTTTAGGGTTTCATCTGCTTGCGTTAGGGTTTCTTTTGCATGCGATCATTGTATTAGGGTTTCAGACTTTTTCCCTTATTCGTTTTTCTTTTGGCTGTTACTTGTACTCTTGGTATTCTGGTTTGGTGACATCTTTGGTATACCCACACTGGTACTGGCATTCTGTTTGCTGTGGTATTATGGTGTTCTGGCTTTGTAACCTTGTGGCTTCAATACTCTTGAATCGGTTCTGTGATATCTGTTGCACTCTGGTATTCTGAGATACTAAGGATTCTGTGACTCGGTATCCCTGTGCTACTTTGGTATTCTGTGGTTCTGTGGCTTGTAATATTGTTGATGCACGTACTGGCTTTGTAACCTTGTGGCTTCAATACTCTCAAATCGGATCTGTGATATCGGTTGCACACTGGTATTCTGAGATACTAAGGATTCTGTGACTCGGTATCCATGTGTTACCTTGGTATTATGTGGTTCTGTGGCTTGGTATACCAGTTTCGTGGATTCGGTTGTACGATAATATTGTTGCTGCACATCGTTCTGTGGTTCTGGACTATATGTACTGTGGTATTATGGTTATGCGGTGCTATGTGGTATGTTGTGGTTACACAATTCTGAGTTACTAAGGTTGTGGGTTTCGGTTGTTTCTGTACAGTTTGTTTTTGTTACTTACTTCAGTGGTAGTCCTTTCTTTTGAAAAATAGTTCGTTGCATTGTTGGCGTTGAAAAAGGAGTTGTTTTGTGTGTTCGGTATTCTTCTTATGCCTATTGTGAGATTCCATTGTCCCTTCGCAGGGTTAAGTGGGTGTCACGATGGTAGTGGAAATGGCCTTACCAAGACTTCGTTGATCACACATCTTCGTAATAGACATTGCAATGGTGAAGCTCAAGCTATCACTAAACACTCGCTTGTTTCTGATACGGTTGTTTTTGAGAGGGCTGAGGTTACTCTTAAGCGTATGGGACTTTGGCTTTGCGGTGTTTGTTTCAAAACGCATACTCTCCGGGCTAAATGTCGTTATGGTTCTGATTTTGTGCCACCCCCTGATTGTGGTGATGGTATTGTTAGGTTTGTGTTGTTTGGCCTCACCAAACCACATATACCTTCTTCTGTCCAAGTTGAAGAATTGGTTCCGGATGAGCATGTTAGTTTTGATTTGCCTCTTCTTGACACTTTGTTGTCTAAGGGGTTGCGAACCATTAAATCCATTCCTCCCAAGTGTCGCCTAGGGTTTTCTCGGGTATTGAAAGGAGCTCTTGATAAGGTGATTTGCACGCCTGATGACATTTCTTGCTGGGTTAGTTTATTGGTCTTGCTTACTTGTATCCTTAAAACCTTCTGCCCGAGAAGTAATCAAGATGGTGGTCTGCTATTAAACGTCAACGCCAGGAAGAGTATATTGTTAATGCCATTCGATCTTGGGATATGTCGGGTGGTAGTTTGCAGCTCGTGAAGGAGGCTTTAGGCGAACCCTCCCCATCATGGTCTAATATTGATGATGATAACTTGGACTTGGGTGAGCGTAATGTCAAGCAGTGTAAGAGGAAGATTTGCGATGGTCATTATACTGCTGCGGTCAGAGTTCTTTCTTCTTCTGGTGTCGCACCCTATAATGATGCAACTCTTGAGGACTTAAAGTTTAAGCACCCTTTCAAAGCAGCTCCTTCTTTGCCTCTTTTACCTTTTGATCATCATCCCCTTACTGCATCTTCTTCTGTGGTTCTTGATATGATTAGGAGTTTCCCTCGGGGTACTTCTTGTGGTCGGGATGGTTTGCGTGCCCAACACCTTTTGGATTGTATTAGTGGTGCTGCTGTGGCTATTTCTGATGATTTGATCGCTTCTATCACCCAAGTGGTGAACCTTTTTCTTGATGGTAAATGCCCCAGGGCGTTGGGTGAGTATATTGCTAGTGCTCCTCTCACGCCGCTGGTCAAGCTGGGTGGTGGTATTCGCCCTATTGCTGTGGGAACCATTTGGAGACGCTTAGTTTCCAAAGTTGGTGCCGCTATGATTGGCCATTCTTTGGACGGTTATCTAAATGATCTACAGTTTGGTGTTGGAGTATCTGGAGGGGGAGAGGCTATTCTTCATGCTGTGAATCGGGTGATTGAAGAGCGTGGAGATGATGTGGGTCTTTCGATGTTGTTGGTCGACTTCAAAAACGCCTTCAACTTGGTGGATCGTGAGGTTATGCTTCATGAGGTTCGTCTTCGTTGTCCTGCTATTTCACGATGGGTAGAGTTTTGTTACTCCAACCCAGCTAGATTATATTATGGGGAACACACATTATGGTCACATCAAGGCGTACAACAAGGTGATCCTCTTGGGCCTTTGCTTTTTTCTTTAGTGTTACATCCTTTGGTATGTAAGATTAGAGACTCTTTTAGCCTTTCTCTTCATGCTTGGTACCTGGATGATGGCACTATTATTGGAGATACTTTGGTTGTGGGGGAGGTTTTAGAGCTTATCATGGTTGATGGACCTCGTTGTGGTTTGCACCTCAATGTTGATAAAACTGAGGTTTTGATGAGGCGAAAAGTGTACCGCTTTTAAGGGGTCATTTAAGCCCGAAATCGTATTTATTTGATCAAATATTGCCCTAAATCGTTCCTTTTGTCATTTTAGGTACTTTTGAGGAGAAATCTGGAAAAGGAGGCATTTTGGACGTTTTTGGAGCATTAAAGTGAAGAAAACGGCAAAGTCTCAAGAATCGGCTAAAAGTTACTCTTGACGGCGTCACAATTAACATGGGACGGCGTCATGCCTTGGCAAGAAAAGTTGGATGTGAAATTTACTCATGACGGGCCAGTGAGTTAGCATGAGAATTCTGACGGCGTCACGCTTTAACTAAATCAAGGGCGTCACGGCTTAAATCATAAGGGGACGGCGTCACGTTCATGATCCGACGGCGTCAAGCCTTGATAGGCCAGAATGGATTTTTGAAGAGCTAAAGAGGGACGGCGTCAAGAAGGTCACCCGGGAACCCTAAAAGCGGCGAGGTGACGGCGTCACAATGCATAAGGTGACGCCGTCAGAACCAAAAATCTATATATAGTTTTCTAATCTTTTGTCATTAAGGGAGAGCTTAGTGTGTGGAATTTTGGGATAAAACCCTAAGACGATTTTAGCTACTTTTTCAGGGCTTTTTGCCTTGAGATCTTCCATGTTTCATTGAAAGATAAGTTATCAATTAATCATTCAATATGTCTATGTGTTGTTTGATTCTATCTTATGCTTGTCTTTTGTTTAACATGTTAGGCTAATTTTATCTTGTGTTTGCTTAGATCTAATGAAACTTAGCTATTGATTATTGGTTGTTAGTGTGTTGTTAGTTGTATTGGATGATTGTTTATCTATGTTAGGCTTAAGAAAACTGGCTAACTTCCTATTCGGTAACTTGCTTGAACGTCTTAAGAAACATGAACCAAATGCGTACTAAAGGTTTTTATGGTTGTATTTAATGTACAAGCGAATTCTAGTGATCCCATGTTAGGAGCTTCCTAGCCGGCTCGACATAGGAGTGAAGTAGGAGCTTGTAGAGTTGGGGAAGTAAGTACGCCACCCCACGAATGGTATTAAGGAATACACCCGTCATCCACGCGACTAATACACACTAATTAACCGGTAAAAGATAGTTAGGGAGTAAGGAAATCTAAGTAAACACATTTCTCTACACATAAGTTTCTCACCACTTTTCATTTTTGTTATTTTATTTTATTTGCATTCGTAGTAAATTGGGTTAGTTGACTAGCAACTAATTCCGCCCACTCCTTCAAAACCGAGATTTTACTTGCTTTCATAAAAATATAAAAACATAAAAAGAATCTTCCTCAACCCTTAGACCTAATTAGAGTAGCCTTTCATACCTAACGAACACTATTCCCTGTGGAGAACGATCAATCCCCCGTACTTACCACTACACTATACTACATCGGTCAGGTACACTGCCTGGTGGGGTTGTAAGCCTCTTGAGATCCCTCGAGAGGTAAAACCTGTTGTAAGGTTACAAAACCACGCAATCAAGTTTTTGGCGCCGTTGCCGGGGAATAGTTATTGTTTAGGTTGAATTTTTATTTCTATTAGGTCTACTCACTAGATTCCTTTCTAGTGAGATTTTTATTTTATTTTTCTAGGTTTTCTTTAGTCTATCTATTTTCTTCGTGTCTTTGTTCGTAACCATACCATCCGACATCATGGAAGATGGTAATATCCTTAACCCCCACAACCCACCACCACAACAACCACCACCACCTCCTAGAGCCCGTACTTTAGGAGAGTATTCCCGTCCTAGCCACCATGGCTATCGAAACACCATTGAGCTCACTCAAGGAGCCAATATCACACCCTTGCGATCCGACACCATCCGGTTGGTGCAAAGTGGATGCGCATTCCATGGACTTCGTTCTGAAGATCCTAATCAACATCTCAAGGACTTTCTTAAAATCGTTGATTCTATAGACCTTGATGTTGCCACTCGAGAGACGACCCGATTGCGTCTCTTCCAATTCTCTCTGCGGGACCAAGCTAGTCAGTGGCTAGAACGTCAACCCGCAGGATCCATTACCTCTTGGGATGATCTCACCACTCGTTTCCTTGCTCAGTTTTTCCCACCGGGAAGAACTACCAAGCTAAGGAATGATATCTTGATGTTCCAACAACGTCAAGGCGAAACTCTCTACGAGGCATGGACTCGATTCAAGGACTTACTCCAAAAAGTCCCTCACCATGGCATAGAACTTTGGCTCCAAGTCCAAATCTTCTATGACCATATCAATCTCTCCACGAGGCAAACCATTGACCAATCGGCCGGTGGCAAGCTACGTGATCTAAGTGCGGAACAATCATGGGCTCTCCTAGAGGATCTTGCTCTTTATGACAACGAAAGTTGGAGTGATCCCCGTGATTTGAATAAAACGGTCAAGGCAATATCTTTGCCTTCTAACAATTCAAGCACTTCTGACCGTAGGATCATAGAACTTGAAGACCAAGTCAAGTTTCTCATGAAATCCTACGAGGCTCCTAAACCTTCAAGCCAAGTGAACAAAATCACTTCTTCATGTGAATTATGTAGTGGTCCCCACGACACTCGTGATTGCATGGAACTCCCCGAACAAGCTTTTGTGGACTACGCATCCTCGCGTACCGACGGAGCGGGAGACAAGTGGTACACTTTCAAACCCGAGCCAAACCCCTACGGTGATTCATACAACCCCTCATGGAAAAATCACCCGAACCTTAGGTGGAAACAAAACCAAAACTCTCAACAAACCAATTCTTCCAACCCACCTAATCGTTTCCAATCAAGCAGTTCCAACTCGAACCGTACTTTCAACAACAATCCTTCCAGCAATGGTAGTACCAATAACTTTGAAGGATTGATGTCTCAATTTATGGCATCTCAAGAAGCTCGTTTAGCCAAGTTTGAAGCCGATTTCAAACAAAAACAAAGCGAGATGACCGATAAGATTGACACCTTGTTGAAAGCCCTCAATGACCGAGAAATGGGAGCACTCCCTAGCAACACGGTCAAGAACCCGAAACTAAACGTCAACGCTATTTCATCGGTTTCGTCCCCTAGTTCTTGTCCACAATATTATTCGGTCAATTCCATGAGCACGTGTTTCAAACAAACCCAAATCGTTCCAAATGACCAAGAAGTTATGACATCCAAATTGGTCAACAACATAGTTGAAACACCTTCCACTCAAAACCTTGACGAAGAATTCAAGGAGCTCCACCTTGAAAGTCCGGTTGTTGATGAGTTGGATGAGAAGAAGCTCAAGTTAGGCGAAAAAGGGACCGCCTTTGTTCAAAATAAGCTACCTAAGAAATTAGATGATCCGGGCTTATTTGTTCTACCTTGCAAGATCGGTAATTCGGAGGCTTATGACACATTAGCCGATCTTGGATCAAGCCTTAACCTACTTCCGTTACCTCTCTACACCTCTCTAAAACTAGGAAAACTTGAAGAAACCGAGGTGATAATAGGCTTAGCGGATGGAAGTGTTGCTTACCCGGTTGGAGTAGTTAAGGACGTGTTAGTGCACATTGGAAAACTAACCATTTTAGCCGATTTCCACGTCCTTGATATGGTTAGCGACCCTACATGCCCCTTGTTGATAGGTAGAGGATTTTTGGCGACCGCTAGTGCTATGATTGATTGTAAGGAATCTAAGATAGCGGTAGGAGAAGGAGATACTTGGTCAATCTATGATGTTAAGAAACACGCCTATGACACTAGTGAGGAACCGACACCCCATTGGTTAGAATTAAATAGGAGACCATCTAGATATGGACCTTGGATTGATAGAGACTTCATAGGACCCCAACGCCCATTTTACCTAGAAGAGGACTTTGTTAACCGAACACATACGGTAGAACAACTCTTGGCTAGGGACACCGAATTGGATCCATTTGAAGACTCTCTAGTTTTTAGAAAGATGATTGATTTCCTAGGAGTTTTGCCAATTAACCTAGGAATGAATAAGTGGATTTGTGAGGAAGATGATTATAAGTGGAATTGGGATAAACCACCCAAAGATGGAGATGGGTCATGGCATATTAAGATGACATTGTATGACCCGGATGGAGAGAAGTTTGAAAAGACATATCGTACTAAGCGGACCAATAGGAAACTTCAATCCAAGCTTAACCCTAAAGACGTCCTCGATGACGAGCTCACTTATATAGGGTAACGTGACTTTGAGTCTAGCTACAAGACTCGTTAATAAAGAAAAGCGCTTCTTGGGAGGCAACCCAAGCTTTATTTGTTTTATTTGCTTTGTGTGTTTGTTTATTTGTTTGTTTGATTTTATTTGTTTCCGTATGTGTGTGTAATTTTTATCATTATTGATTCATGTTCAAAAGTAATTTGTGAAAATGCTTTATGTTGTTTTTAACTTCGTCTTAACTACATATAAAGGTATTTTGCAAAAGTTAAGTGTAAGGGAAATCTAAATCGGTTTATTAGAACACAAATTAACATGAATCATAATAATAATAAATTAACATACATATTTGTGTTTGTTTGAGTCAAATGCTTGTATCGAGTCATAGTGATGTTTTGCAGGATTTCCAGGAAGTAAGGTAAAGGTTTTTCCAGAAATTTTCCGGAAACTTAAAATGAAAATTTTTGTCAGGTCATTTCTGACGGCGTCAGGGGTTATAACCTGACGGCGTCAGATTTAATTTCCAGAAATTTTTGAAAGTTTTGTTTTTAGAAAAGTTTTTATTTAAATCTCCAACTTATAATCTCCAGGAATCTGCAAAATTATCATTCCACAAGCATTATATCCTTATATATAGATTTTATCCCGCCGATGTTATGCAGGTTTTCGTGTTTGTTTTCTCAGGTTCAACAGGTTATTTTGGACAAAGAGATGTTTATGGAATCAAGCTTATGGCGATGCATTAGTCATGGAGCTTCAACATTCTCTTTGGAAGAAGATTTAACCGTGTAATTTCATTATCCAACGAGCGAATCAGGGGAGTATTTGATTTCATTCTTTTACTTTATGCTTTTACATCTTGTTATTTGAACATTGGGGACAATGTTCATCTTAAGTGTAAGGGGAGGGTAAAAGTACGATTTTAGAGAATACAATTGCGCCTGATTTTTGTTTGTTTAATAGTAGATGTGTAATAAAACTGAGAGAAATACTTGTTAAGGTAATTTTAGTGCCAAATTTAAAATTTTTTACAACATATAGGAGTGAAACTTTGATCTTAATGAGCGTCTCACGGATAGGAGTTATATGACTAGCACAAAAACCGTACCACTAAAAAATTTTCCACCCCCAAATATGTGAGGTTCGCCCCTAGAATTGGTAGGAAAAGCATTTATGCTATGATGTGTGTACCGGTAGCACTTAGATTCTAGAACTTGCGTTAGGACCATTCCAAGGCCACAAGTGAGACTACATTCGTGTAGTTAGATTTACTACATGATAAGAGGCATTAGGATTAACCCATTGTTTTACACCTGTGTTTTTGTTATAATTACATTGGCTACATTGGTCAAGTAATTCTCCCACACCCTTTGCGTTGTACTCATTTTTAGTACACGACACCCCTAGTACACCCCTCAGAGCCTATCTTTTCGTTTCGACCTTTAAGCATTTTACTTAAAGGAAGAATTTGTTACACCCCACTAAAATGTACACCCAAATCGCCTTAGCCTACCTTGTATGCACTCATCTTTAGTGCATTATTGTTACAACATTTGTTTAAACCCAAGTTAATTATCTAGTTGATTACATGGTTGCTAAGTCGAGTCATATCCTTGTACATATTGTTTTGGGACGATTGGGACTCATGGGTAAAGTACTAGTGTAATGGAGTAATGGGGAAGAACATCATTTATTACCCCCATATGTGCTAAATATTTTAAAAGTACTCCAAGTTTTTCAATTATCTTAATTCGAGTCATTAGAATAGTTAATTGTAAAGTTATGAAAAAGTTCAAGTGTAAGGGGAATGCAACGCCCCTATGATGTATTATTTTGGATGGTAGGGTAAAAGTGTATGCAAAAAAAAAAAAAAAAAAAAAAAAAAAAAAAAAAAAAATCAAGAAAAACACAAAAAAATGAGAAAAAATAGAAAAAATAGAAAAAACATACGTACTACCATCCCGTTTCATTTTATGTTTATCTTTATGTTTTTGTTATTTTGTTATTTTGTTTCTAGCTTAAAATTGAGTCTAGTCTTGGCTTAGCAACATTGTATAGTACATGTAATTGATCAAGATCTTTAACTAGCCACCAGTAAAATATCCTTTATCCAACAAAACCGTGTTTTCCTTTTCCCTACACCTAACATTATAACCCATTTAAAAGCCCTCTTTGATAGTTTATCTTAGGTGCTTACGCCTAGTGGAGGAGGTTTTCGATCCTTTCCCAAGCCTATGGTAATCTATTTGCTATGACAGGTAGTGAGAGATATTATCCGTTTTCATTTATGAGATTTATTTTGATGACACTTGAGAGATGTGAGTATCTAAACACTACTTGTGAGGTGCTAGTTTATAATCTCCGGGCTTATTATGATTGAAGTGGAACGATTATTTGTTGTAATTACTTTTATGTTAGCATTAAATGACCCCTAACTTGTATTTTGATTAGAATAAAAGCGCATTTGCTTGAGGACAAGCAAATCTCAAGTGTAAGGGTATTTGATGAGGCGAAAAGTGTACCGCTTTTAAGGGGTCATTTAAGCCCGAAATCGTATTTATTTGATCAAATATTGCCCTAAATCGTTCCTTTTGTCATTTTAGGTACTTTTGAGGAGAAATCTGGAAAAGGAGGCATTTTGGACGTTTTTGGAGCATTAAAGTGAAGAAAACGGCAAAGTCTCAAGAATCGGCTAAAAGTTACTCTTGACGGCGTCACAATTAACATGGGACGGCGTCATGCCTTGGCAAGAAAAGTTGGATGTGAAATTTACTCATGACGGGCCAGTGAGTTAGCATGAGAATTCTGACGGCGTCACGCTTTAACTAAATCAAGGGCGTCATGGCTTAAATCATAAGGGGACGGCGTCACGTTCATGATCCGACGGCGTCAAGCCTTGATAGGCCAGAATGGATTTTTGAAGAGCTAAAGAGGGACGGCGTCAAGAAGGTCACCCGGGAACCCTAAAAGCGGCGAGGTGACGGCGTCACAATGCATAAGGTGACGCCGTCAGAACCAAAAATCTATATATAGTTTTCTAATCTTTTGTCATTAAGGGAGAGCTTAGTGTGTGGAATTTTGGGATAAAACCCTAAGACGATTTTAGCTACTTTTTCAGGGCTTTTTGCCTTGAGATCTTCCATGTTTCATTGAAAGATAAGTTATCAATTAATCATTCAATATGTCTATGTGTTGTTTGATTCTATCTTATGCTTGTCTTTTGTTTAACATGTTAGGCTAATTTTATCTTGTGTTTGCTTAGATCTAATGAAACTTAGCTATTGATTATTGGTTGTTAGTGTGTTGTTAGTTGTATTGGATGATTGTTTATCTATGTTAGGCTTAAGAAAACTGGCTAACTTCCTATTCGGTAACTTGCTTGAACGTCTTAAGAAACATGAACCAAATGTGTACTAAAGGTTTTTATGGTTGTATTTAATGCACAAGCGAATTCTAGTGATCCCATGTTAGGAGCTTCCTAGCCGGCTCGACATAGGAGTGAAGTAGGAGCTTGTAGAGTTGGGGAAGTAAGTACGCCACCCCACGAATGGTATTAAGGAATACACCCGTCATCCACGCGACTAATACACACTAATTAACCGGTAAAAGATAGTTAGGGAGTAAGGAAATCTAAGTAAACACATTTCTCTACACATAAGTTTCTCACCACTTTTCATTTTTGTTATTTTATTTTATTTGCATTCGTAGTAAAATGGGTTAGTTGACTAGCAACTAATTCCGCCCACTCCTTCAAAACCGAGATTTTACTTGCTTTCATAAAAATATAAAAACATAAAAAGAATCTTCCTCAACCCTTAGACCTAATTAGAGTAGCCTTTCATACCTAACGAACACTATTCCCTGTGGAGAACGATCAATCCCCCGTACTTACCACTACACTATACTACATCGGTCAGGTACACTGCCTGGTGGGGTTGTAAGCCTCTTGAGATCCCTCGAGAGGTAAAACCTGTTGTAAGGTTACAAAACCACGCAATCAGGTTTTTTGGCCTAAGGAAGATCCCAGAAGCAGACTTGTGGGTGTGTTCCCACCTAATATTGCCCGACCTTTACACGGTGTTAAATTACTAGGTGGGCCTGTTAGTGTGGACTTTGATTTTAGTAGTGAGCCTGTTATGAAAAGAGTTGCAAAAACCATTGAGCTTATGGATGCTACTGCTAAGATTAATGATCCCCAGTGTGAGTTATTACTCCTTCGTGCTTGTGCTGGTATTTTCAAATTATATTTTGCAATGCGGACTTGCTCTCCCCGGGTCTTTAAACGTGCCCAGATTTCTTTTGATGGAGCTCTTCACTCTACTCTAGAGCGTATTGTTACTGCTTCTGGGCCTGGATTTGGTGATTGGCAGTGGAGACTTGCTACATTACCCTTTGCGTTCAGGGGGCTTGGTGTGTATTTTGTAGGTGATATCTTGAACTATGCATTTCTTGCGTCTAGACTTCAATCCGCTAGCCTGCAGACTATGTTGCTTCGACATTCTGGTATTGTAACCCCTGGGTCTTCCTTTGATGATGCCTTATGTGCTTTTAATGTGAAAATGGAGATTGACCTTTTGAGTAATCCGTGTGAGATCGCTGCCCCCAAACTCATGAAGAAACTGGCAGATATATATTTCACACGTGTTACTCGTACCGCCGAATCTACATTTTCTTTATCTACTCGACAGATGGCGTTATGGAAATCGCAAATGGAGGACTTCACTTTAGATTGGCTTAGGGTTGTTCCGATATCTGGGTTGGGACAGACTATGAACGCCAGGACCTATCGTTCCGTGTTATGTTATCGGCTTGGTGTCCCCTTATTTTCTGTTCAGATGCCGTGCTCAGCCTGTTCTAGGGTCTTTGCTGGTGATATTTATGGGGATCATGCTTTATCATGTGCCGGTATTATTGGTATTAAGCATCGGCATAACTTGGTTCGTGATGTCCTTGTTGACATATGTTCTCGATCTGGGGTTTCGGTTCGTAAAGAGGTTGACATTGGACTTTGTGGGGAAAGGGACAAATCTCTACGTCCTGCTGATGTGTTACTTTACTCTTGGGATGAAGGACTTGATGTTTGTGTTGATTTGACTGGATCATCGCCCTTGACGCAAACTGGTATGGTTGATTTCGTGCCCGGTCATGCGGTGATTGAGGCGGCACAACGTAAACGTGTCAAGTATGAGGCTAAGTGCGCAGATATGGGATATGGTTTCCTCCCTTTCTCTTTCTCTTCTTTTGGGGAACATGAAAAGGATGCTGTGACTTTATTGAAGCGTATTCGAAAGTTCTCGATGACTCAAGACATTGGAGCACGTGCGGCTGCTCATATTTTTAGTAGGATTAGCTTTTCTATAGCTAGAGGAGTGGGAGCCCAATTACTATCTCGGCTCCCTACTAACTTCTTGTAAATCCTATATGTTTCTAATAAAGTGATGTTTTTATTAAAAAAAAAAAAAAAAAAAAAAAAATAATAATAATAATAATAATAATAATAATAATAATAATAATAATAATAATATAATAATAATAATAATAATAATAATAATAATAATAATAATAATAATAATAATTCTCTCTTCACTGTGGGCGATTGGGTAGCATGGGAGATCAACCAGATCTCGTTTCTTCCCGCTCAACATTCTCGCACATCCATTTCAACATTCTCTGTTGATTCTTGGTACTGTACATACTTCTCCCCTCCTTCAATTTGGTACAGGTTTTCCTTTGGTTTTTTTAGGGTTTCTTTTTTTGCAATATCGCTTAATTAGGGTTTCCATTATTTCTCCTCTGCTCGGTTTTCATTGGTTGTTTCTTGGGACCTTGGTATTTCTGTGATCTGTGATACTTTGTGGCATCGGTGACATATCCATATTGGTACTGTTGGTCTGTGATCTGTGGTACTTTGTGGCATCATGGCTCGGTTTCCTTAGGGCATCAGTTTCGTGGGGTTGCTGTGGTACATTAATATAGTTGCCGCTTTTTCTGCTGCCTGGGTTACCGTCTGGTTATTCTGTGATACTGTGATTCTGTGGTATCTAGTGATATTCTGGCCCGGTATCTCTGTTGCATCCGTTTCGTGGTTTTTATGGTATGCTACCTTAGTTACACGTCTGGTTTTCTGTCAGTTTTTTACCGTGGCCTGGATCCTGTGGTACGATGATATTATGGTTCTGGTACTAATGGGGTATGTTATAGTAACACGATTATGAGATACTAAAAGGTTGTGGGTTTCTTTCTTCTGGAACAGTTTGGTGCTGTACGTTTGGTTTTTGTTACTTTCTGCTGTACGTTTGGTTTGCTGCTGTGGTATTTCTTTCTTCAAACATTGTTCTTAGCATTGCTTGTGTGTTGGATATCCTCCCCTATGCCTGTTGTGAGATTCCATTGTCCCTTCGTGGGGTTAAGTGGATGTCATGATGGTAGTGGAAATGGCCTTACCAAGACTTCATTGATCACACATCTTCGCGATAGACATTATAATGGTGAGGCTCAAGCTATCACTAAGCACTCTCTTGTTTCTGATTTGGTGGTTTTTGAGAGGGCTGAGGTTACTCTTAAGCGCATGGGACTTTGGTTATGCGGTGTTTGTTTTAAAACGCATACTCACAGGGCTAAATGTCGTCATGGTTCTGAATTTGTGCCACCCCCGGATGGTGGTGATGGTATTGTTAGGTTCGTGTTGTACGGCATCACCAAACCACATATACCTTCTTCTGTCCATGTTGATGATTTGGTTCTGGACGAGCATGTTGGTTTTGATTTGCCTCTTCTTGACACCTTGTTGTCTAAGGGGTTGCGCACCGTTAAATCCATCCCTCCCAAGTGTCGCTTAGGGTTTTCTTGGGTATTGAAAGGAGCTCTTGACAAGGTGATTTGCACGCCTGATGACATTTCTTGCAGGATTAGTTTATTGGTCTTGCCTACTTGTATCCTTAAAACCTTCTGCCCGAGGAGTAATCAAGAGGGTAGGTCGGCTATTAAACGTCAACGCCAGGAAGAGTATATTGTTAATGCCATTCGATCTTGGGACATGTCGGGTGGTAGTTTGCAGCTCGTGAGGGAGGCTTTAGCCGACCCCTCCCCATCATGGTCTAATATTGATGAGGATAACTTGGACTTGGGTGAGCGTAATGTCAAACAGTGTAAGAGGAAGATTTGTGATGGTCATTATACTGCTGCGGTCAGAGTTCTTTCTTCTTCTGGTGTTGCACCTTATAATGATGCAACTCTTGAGGACTTAAAGTTTAAACACCCTTTTAAAGCTGCTCCTTCTTTGCCTCTTTTACCTATTGATCATCATCCCCTCGTTGCATCTTCTTTGGTTGTTCTTGATATGATTAAGAGTTTCCCTCGTGGTACTTCTTCTGGTCGAGATGGTTTGCGTGCCCAACACCTATTGGATTGTGTCAGTGGTGCTGCTGTGGCTATTTCAGATGAGTTGATCGCTTCTATCACCCAAGTGGTGAACCTTTTTCTTGATGGTAAATGCCCCAGGGCGTTGGGTGAGTATATTGCTAGTGCTCCTCTCACGCCGCTGGTCAAGCCGGGTGGTGGTATTCGCCCTATTGCTGTGGGGACCATTTGGAGGCGCTTGGTTTCCAAAGTTAGTGCCGCTATGATTGGCCATTCTTTGGACAGTTATCTAAATGATCTACAGTTTGGTGTTGGGGTTTCTGGAGGGGGAGAGGCTATTCTTCATGCCGTGAATCGGGTGATTGAAGAGCGTGGAGATGATGTGGGTCTTTCGATGTTGTTGGTAGATTTCAAAAATGCCTTCAAGTTGGTAGATCGTGAGGTTATGCTTCATGAGGTTCGTCTTCGTTGTCCTGCTATTTCACGTTGGGTGGAATTTTGTTACTCAAGCCCAGCTAGGTTATATTATGGGGATCACACATTATGGTCACATCAGGGCGTACAACAAGGTGATCCACTTGGGCCTTTGCTTTTTTCTTTAGTGTTACATCCTTTGGTATGTAAGATTAGAGACTCTTTTAGCCTTTCCCTTCATGCTTGGTACCTGGATGATGACACCATTATTGGAGATACTTTGGTTGTGGGGGAGGTTTTAGAGCTTATCATGGTAGATGGACCTCGTTGTGGTTTGCACCTCAATGTTGATAAAACTGAGGTTTTTTGGCCTAGGGAAGATCCTAGAAGCAGGCTTATGGGTGTTTTCCCACCTAATATTGCCTGACCTCTACATGGTGTTAAATTACTGGGTGGGCCTGCTAGTGTGGACTTTGATTTTAGTAGTGAGCTTGTTATGAAAAGAGTTGCTAAAACCATTGAGCTTATGGATGATATTGCTAAGATTAATGATCCTCAGTGTGAGTTATTACTCCTTCGTGCTTGTGCTGGTATTTCTAAGTTATATTTTGCTATGCTCACTTGCTCTCCCCGGGTCTTTGAACATGCTCAGATTTCTTTTGATGGGGCTCTTCGCTCTACTTTAGAGCGTATTGTTACTGCTTCTGGGCCTGGTTTTGGTGACTGGCAATGGAGGCTTGCTACATTACCCTTTGCGTTCGGGGGGCTTGGTGTATATTCTGCAAGTGATGTCTTGAACTATGCATTTCTTGCGTCTAGACTTCAATCTGCTAGTCTACAGACTAGGTTGCTTCGACATTCTGGTATCGTAACCCCTGGGCCTTCTTTTGATGATGCCTTGTGTGATTTTAATGTGAAAATGGAGATTGATCTTTTGAGTAGTCCGTGTGAGATCGCTGCCCCTAAACTCATGAAGAAACTGGCAGATATATATTTCACACGTGTTACCCGAACTGCTGAATCTACATTTTCTTTATCTACTCGACAGATGGCATTATGGAAATCGCAAATGGAGGACCACACTTCGGACTGGCTTAGGGTAGTTCCGATATCGGGGTTGGGGCAGACCATGAACGCCCGGACCTATCGTTGTGTGTTATGTTATCGGCTTGGTGTCCCCCTATTTTCTGTTCAGATGCCGTGCTCAGCCTGTTCCAAGGTCTTTGCTGGTGATATTTATGGGGACCACGCGGTATCTTGTGCTGGTATGATTGGCATTAAACATCGGCATAACATGGTACGTGATGTTCTTGTTGACATATGTTCTCGATCTGGTGTTTCAGCTCGTAAAGAGGTTGACATTGGACTTTGTGGCGAAAGAGACAAATCTTTACGCCCTGCTGATGTGTTGCTCTACTCGTGGGATGAAGGTCTTGTTGTATGTGTTGATTTGACTGGATCATCGCCCTTGACGCAATCTGGTATGGTTGATTTCGTGTCCGGTCGTGTGGTGATTGAGGCTGCACAACGTAAACGCGTCAAGTATGAGGCTAAGTGCGCAGATATGGGATATGGTTTCCTCCCCTTCTCTTTCTCTTCTTTTGGGGAACTTGAAAAGGACGCTGTGACTTTATTGAAGCGTATTCGAAAGTTTTCTATGACTTAAGACATTGGAGCACGCGCCGCTGCTCATATATTTAGTAGGATTAGCTTTTCTATAGCTAGAGGAGTGGGAGCCCAATTAGTATCTCGGCTCCCTACTAACTTCTTGTAAATCCTACTTGTTTCTAATAAAGTGATTATTATTATAAAAAAAATTAAAAATAATAATAATAATAATAATAATAATAATAATAATAATAATAATAATAATAATAATAATAATAATAATAATAATAATAATAATAATAATAAGTCTATTGCCAATAGTCACTCAAATAATGCTAAAAGTGGTGTTTTTATTCTTCATAAAGTTAGCTTCTGTATTCAGAAAGGAGTGGGACTACAACTTGTGTCTAGACTCCCATCTAACTTTATGTAAAATTTATTATGTTTAATAAAAATAAATAAATAAATAAATAAATAAATAAATAATAATAATAATAATAATAATAATAATAATAATAATAATAATAATAATAATAATAATAATAATAATAATAATAATAATAATAATAATAATAATAATAATAATAATAAAGTGTCGATCCAGAAATTTACTTGTGCTTCCCAATCCTCTGGCGTCTTGTTTTCCGGACGCTTTTCCTTGGTCTCGTCCAGTTTCTCAATCCCACCTTGCCGTGTAAAATTTTGCCTTTTGAATTTGTACTTGTTGTCATCGTATCGCTTTCTGAGGTAAGCTTCGATACTTCTGACAATATCGTCTCCATCCGAACCGGCAAGGTGTTCGCCGAGATCAAAGAAATGCTCCAATAAAATATAATTAAAATAAATATACAAATTTAAATAAAGAGACAAATTTAAATAAATAAACACATTTAAAATAAATAAACACAATAATTAAAAAAATAAAAGATAAAAAAAACTTACGTGGAGCTGGTTATTGATGTGGGCCTTCGTGGTCTCGGGAACCTTATCCCACGAATCGTAATACATGGGAATTGAGTCCCGTAACAGCGTCCTGACCATGTTGGCGAACCACGAAGCGTGATTGCCAACATGCTCCCACATCCCTTTCGCGTTCTTCTTGAATTTGATCAGTACCGGACGACCAGTTTCATTCCTCATTTGGTGTAGTTTCGCGTTCTTTGTGGCACCACGCACCACCTTCCCGCCTTTGCCAATTTTGGAGTTGGACTTGGGAGCTCTGGAATTAGACCCTGCAAGTAATCAAATTTAAGTGATGATGACATAAAATAACAAGTTATCAATTTCAAATAATGATCAAGTTTAATTATAACAATCGAGAAATTCTTAAGCTGACAATTAGTGCCTAGCCTCCTCGAGGGACCACGGGGTGGCTCATTACCTCCATCGCCACCGTGGCTCGTAGCTACAACATCTGCCATCTGTAAATGTACTAGTACAAGAACATAGAAATTAGTGAAGAAACACATATACGCATGTATATATACACACATTCAAATAAATAACTAATTGTGGTCTTGGCTCTCGGCAAGCTGGTCTTGACAGAAGGCTGGTCTCGGCTGGTCTCGACAGGAAAAAAAATCAAAAATATTAATAAAAATCAACAAATGAAAAAAATTAACACAAAATTAATAACAAAATTAACAAATAACATATTCATTCAAAGTTTTCTAGCCCACTTAACCAAGACCAAACGCATTCTATTGTGTCTGAAAATAACATCATCCTTTGCTTAGTCGTTGTCAACCGAGACAACAAATATCCTAGTGGCGTTAGTCGAGCCGGGTGGAAACCAAACACCCAATGTGGGTGGTGGTGAAACTGAAATAAACATGACACCGTTTGGTACAGCTTTACAAACGAATAAGCAGTTTATAAACAAAGCCAAATGCACCCTATGATGAGGGCTGCTTTGGACAGAAACCAAAGAAACCAACAGCACCCTTGCGGGTTTCTGTGGTACGACACCCACAAAAGAATAACCACAACGACAACCCCTTCCTTCGGGGCTGTCGTGTAGTAAGCCAAATAAACACCACCTGTGGTGGTTTTCTTTCCAACCGAGGGCAAAACAAACACCACCCTCTCGGTTTGGTGTTGAACCATCATGTTTCACGAGCCATAAGTCACATGACCTGATCAATTGACTTAATCACAAGACACACCTTAATTAGTTGCTGTTTAACCCCACACTTCACATATCACACTGGTGTCAAAAAGGGATCGGACCGACGAGTTTGGTTCTCGTCCATTCGATAACTGATACAAGATTATGTATGAAGGGTTGTCAACTTTCTTAAGTACACGGATTTACTATAACAATGCACGAATTCTGTTTATAATATGGATCAAAACGATTATCCATGTGTGCTTACTCCACATATTCGGGCCGTTTAGCGGATTGAGCTAGGCAAAGTTTTTATAACTAACTAAAAAAAGGATGATTGTGCTAGCTTATTTAGCTGATCGAGCTCAACAGGCTTTACTTTAACAATGTGGTGCAGCTGTGGTCCAAAACCAAACAAAACAAACACACCCCAAGTTGTAACAATAACATCAACAGGTTTATTCTAACAATAACATCAACAGGTTTATTCTAGCTAAAAAAAATACATAAACACAAATTAATCACTATAAACTTTTGGCGGCGACATGTCCCCGCTAACACAAAAACACAAAATAATTAAATAAATAAATAAATAATATCTCTTGGTCTCAACAATGGGCTCTCGTTTGTGGTCTCAGCTTGGTCTCGATTGGTCTCGGCTGAACTGTGGTCTCGGCTGTAATGTGGTCTCGAAAGGAAAAAAATCAAAAGAATTAATAAAAATCAAAAACTAAAAACAATTAACACAAAACTAATAACAAAAATTAACAATAAACAGAATTAACACAAATTAACAACAATTAATAAAAATTGAAAAAAATTAACAAAAATTAACCTGGGTTTTTTTGGTAACACTGTCGAGAGTAAGAAAGGAGAAGAGAATAGAGAGAATCAAAGAATGAGAGGGGTTTAGGAAAGAATCAAACAATGAGAGGGGAGATGATGGTGATGTGGTGAGATGGTGCGAGTGTAGGTGTATTGTGGTGGAGATGATGGTGCCGTGGTGAGATGGTGGTGATGTGGTGGTGATTAGTGGTGTTGGTGGAGATGGTCGTGATGTGGTCGAGAGGAAGATGGTAGCAGCAGCAGATGAGTTTTTTTTTTTTTTTTACTAAGTGTAAAGGAGATCTGATAATAATGGAGGTTAGGTTTTTGCGATTACATTCGGCGGGGACATGTCCCCGCTAAAAGAAATTTTGTATTTTAGCCCGACTTTTGGCGGGGACAGGTCCCCGCTAAAAGAATATTTGTCTTTTAGCCAGACTTTTTGGCGGGGACAAGTCCCCGCTAAAAGGTTTTAATAATCGCCAAAAACATTGGCGGGATAAAGTAAATGCGAAGAGGGAAAAACAAATTTTTTGGTGAAATCTTTCGACGGGGACATGTCCCCGCCGAAAGAGTTTAAAAAAAAAAAAAGTTAAATCAATATTAATTCTTTTAAATTTAACTAAAATTTTTCTAAGTCATATTTAATTAACTTAAAACTTTTTAAAATTATTTACATCACTTTTACCTAATAAAGTTAAATCATTTATACTTAATTTAAATCATTTAAAATTATTTTTAAAACATTTTAATAAAGTTAAATCACTATTAAATCATTTAAATTTAATTTAAATATTTTGTAATCATCTTTAATTGATTTAAAACTTTTTAAAATTATTTACATCATTTTTAACTATGTTAAGTCATTTATACTTAACTTACATCATTTTTAACTAAGTTAAACAAATGAGTCGATATGATATGGTTGTACACAAGATGTTAAACGAATGAGCCGAGATGATATGGTTGTACATGAGATGTTAAACGAATGAGCCGAGATGATATGGTTGTACAAGAGATGTTAAACGAATGAGCCGAGATGATATGGTTGTACATGAGATGTTAAACGAATGAGCCGAGATGATATGGTTGTACACGAGATGTTTAACGAATGAACCGAGATGATATGGTTGTACACGAGATGTTTAACGAATGAGCCGAGATGATATGGTTGTACGTAGGGCTGTAAATGAACTGGACGAACACGAACAGAGCCTTGTTCATGTTCATTCATTTAATTTTAGCTGGAAAAATAAACGGACACAGACGTTTAAACGAATGAATTTTCTTGTTAATGTTCGTTTATTAAGAAAATGATTTGTTCGTGTTCGTTTATGTTCGTTCATTAAGAAAATAAACGAACGCTAAACGAACATAAACGTTCGAACATAAATGAAAATAGACAAACAAACATAAACTTTACTGAATTATTCAAAATATAATGTTTTATAAGTGTTGGATTGTTTATACAAACCAATTTTATAATTATACAATTAAAATATATGATATACGAACATAAATAAATAAATGAATATAAACAAACACATAATCGGACGTTCACGAACATAAATGAACGGACGCGGCTTTTGTTTACGTTCATTCATTTAATTAAACGAACTTAAAATATTGTTCATGTTAGTTCATTTAATAAATAAATGAACATAAACGAACTTTTTACCGAACAGTTCATGAAATGTTTATTGAACGTTTAGTTTGTTTACAGCCCTAGTTGTACGTGAGATGTTAAACGAATGAGCCGAGATGATATGGTTGTACATGAGATGTTAAACGAATGAGCCGAGATGATATGGTTGTACATGAGATGTTTAACGAATGAGCCGAGATGATATGGTTGTACATGAGATGTAAAACGAATGAGTCGAGATGATATGGTTGTACACGAGATGTTAAACGAATGAGCCGAGATGATATGGTTGTACACGAAATGTTAAATGAATGAGCCGAGATGATATGGTTGTACACGAGATGTTTAACGAATGAGCTGAGATGATATGGTTGTACACTAGATGTTTAACGAATGAGCCGAGATGATATGGTTGTACACGAGATGTTTAACGAATGAGCTGAGATGATATGGTTGTACATGAGATGTTACACGAATGAGCCGAGATGATATGGTCAAGTTCAACCTCTAGCTACCTCTTTTGCACTTCAATAAATTATTTCAACTCTCTTTTTCCTTGGAGCTATAGTATATCAACAGTCCTAATAAATTACTACACCTGCTTTTGTCATGTAGTAAATAACTTCCAACGATCCTTATTAAATCACTGGTTCATCCCAACAGTTGTTAAACAAATGAGCCGAGATGATATGGTTGTACACGAGATGTTAAATGAATGAGCCGAGATGATATGGTTGTAACGAGATGTTTAACGAATGAGCCGAGATGATATGGTTGTACACGAGATGTTTAACGAATGAGCCGAGATGATATGGTTGTACACGAGATGTTTAACGAATGAGCCGAGATGATATGGTTGTACACGAGATGTTAAACGAATGAGCCGAGATGATATGGTTGTACATGAGATGTTAAACGAATGAGTCGAGATGATATGGTTGTACACGGGATGTTAAATGAATGAGCCGAGATGATATGGTTGTACATAAGATGTTAAACGAATGAGCCGAGATGATATGGTCAAGTTCAACCTTTATGTAATACCTGAAATTTAGAAAGCACGTAAATGACCAAAATACCCCTGAAAACTTAAAACTTAATTAAATCACTTATAAAAAAAAATCCTGAAACGATTCCAAACTTCTGAAAACGAACTACATATGAAATAAAATAAATTCTGAGACAAAATTATAATATTTTGAATGTCCCAAAAATTATTAATTCACACATGTACATACATATAATCCGAAATATATAATTATTTAATTTAATTATGTTTTGTAAAATCATTATAAAGAGATAAATGCAAAATAAAACAGGAAATCAATACCAAATCAAATCTTTTTGATTTTATCTAATTTAGGCCGGTTCTTAAGCCCATTCCCCCTCCAAAATCTCGGCTTATATCGCATTTAGTTAACAAATCCCAATTATTTATTAAACCCTAACCGAAACCCTAAAGTCGACAACCTCAAAATCGACCCAACCCTCCACACGATTTCTAGACCTGATCTAACAATTTTCTAGAGTTCTTTGGAGTGTAAAGGAGCCACGAAAAATAGGAGTTGGAGTATTGAAGCTTTCGTTCGATCGTAGTACAATTATTTTGTTCGGTCTATACGTACGAGAGGTATAATTCCCACGACCTAATCTTTACGTTCTAAAATTTAATTAGCATTTTTATAATGATCCTTAGGTCGAATATAACTCAGGAAAAATAAGAAATATGAATCATGCAAGCTTAATATGGCGTATGATAATTAAATAATTAAAACACAACGAAATTTGTAAATCATGCTATATGAATTTTTTGAGGTGTAACCATATTTTCTATACGTTCTTTGACGTTAATATAAGTTATGAAAAATATCCAATTGATTTTTAGAAGCCTAGATTAATTAATGCTAATTATTGTTTAAATCGGATCATGTGAAACAATAAGGAAAACTAGAGAAAAACCCTAGAACGAATTAGGGTTATGTTTTTGTGGTTTGGATCTGAGTAATAAATGCATTCAATGATTGGGGAATGATGGCTTAATGATTAGATGTATTAGGGTTTGGTTTTGCACATTAAAAGTATATACGATTGGGTTTTTAAAAATTATAAGGGTATGTTTTGCCAACTTTGAAACTTCTGGGATATTTTTGTAATGTCATATAAGTCTGTAGGAATGTAGGAAAAAATATAACTTGAGGTTCCTAAGTGTAAATATTTCAAGATAATGAATTAAGTGTATTTATAAGGGTTGTTTTGTAATTAATTAAAATAGAGGGACTAAAAGTGTAAATTCTAAAATCTTGATGTTATTCTGAGTAAATACTTATATTAAAATTGTAATGTGTAATTTTGAGGATTTATGGGCTTAATATGTAATTGTTATGAAATTATGATTTAATTATAAGTTTTGTAAAGTTAAGGGACCAAATGTGTAAATTCCAAATTCTGAGGGGTCTAATCTGTAATATACTTAATTCTGATAAGACATCTTGTAATTTTGTAAAATAAGATGCTTGTTTGGTAAATATGGATATAATAGGGATTAAATCATGAATTATGTAAATGTAGGGTTTGTTTTATAAATTATATAACTAGAGGGGTATAAACTGTAAAGTGTGAAACTAAAGAGATTAAAATGTCATTCTGAATATTATGAGTATTTAATTCAGTAACTTAAAGTATTTTCATGTTAAACCTTTGAATTAGATAAAATTACAGTTAAAACCCTAAACTATATTAACTTGGCATAGTTAACCCTAAACTTTTGTAACTTGATAAAATGTACCTTAATCCCATAATAATCTTGAAATAATGACTTAACCTAATCTGTGATATTATTAACTTACTAATAATAGAAATCTGCTAATCCTGGAAACCTGCTAAGAATAGAAAGTTACTAAATCTGGAAATTTACTTAAAATGGAAAGATAACTAAAACCCACTTGTCATTTTGTCTTCTACTCCCTTAGGTTCGAGGAAGGAGTAATCTAATCTCTATCAGCGTTTATCTCTGTGTTCTTGCATTCATAATAAGGTACAGATATTCTGCCCTCTTTCAGTAAGGGTCTTTCATTTCCCTTTCCTTCAGTTCTCGTTTTCCTTATTAGGATCCCCTATACCATTGCTATGTTCCCTGCTGTTTGTGAACCTTCCATGTGATCTTTTGTTTTGTGAACCTTCATGAACCTTGTGTTTGATCTCTTGTCCTGAACCCTGATCTGTGAATCTTGTTTTGAACCTTAATCTAATATACTTGTTATAAAACTAAATTGGTTTTTGATATAAACCTTAATCTGTTAAATCCTTATTTAAACCTAATTGGTTTTGAACCGTTCTTAAACTACATATGAAACGTTTTGAGAAAAGCTACTTTAAAATAAGTAATATCACTTTTAATGGAAGTTACTAAAAGTATTGGAAGACCATTTCTATGAAAACTATTTTGTAAGATCAGTTGTTATGAAAACCATTTTTGAAGGAGGGTCTTAAATGAATTTTAAATAGAAACCTTTGTAAATAAACTGTTGCTATGAAACTTTGATTATAGACTCTTGTCATACTCTTTTGAACCATTTGATATAGTCCTTTTAATCTGAACTTAAACTTTGATATAAAACTTAATTTGATAAGCTTTGATTTGAACCTTGACTTTTATTTCTGAACTATTTGACATGAACCTTTTTGCCATGTACCCTTAGGATATGACCTTTTGATTATTTTGCTAGTACATTTGACCTTTGACCTGACAGTTTGATATCCGAGCCAATCACTAGGCATGAGGGTTTCATGTCCATGTCATTGACGCACCTCTGACATGACTCTAGGGCAGGAGAGTGATGACCTGTTCCGTCCCTTATTTATTATTTGCTATGGCCATTATAATTATGATTGTTGATTTGTCTGTGGGGCGTATGAGTGCATCCTAGATTTGACCTGTTATCTGTATATGTTATATGGTTATGATTATTATATCTGGTGACTGATGGTGTGTGCGATACACGTCTTACACATTATCGGAGAGCTGATCACTCTACACAGGTTTGTTTATTATTTGTATGCTATGTTATCTGGGCTCGTGATAGATTCCCGTGTTCCTGTTTTTCTTAAATCTTATTCACTTTTGTTCTTTTCTTTCATTCATGATCCATTTCTCATTCTTTTCATTTTGACTTCGTATCGGTATGATTTGTATTCCTGATTTTCTTTTGTATTTGCTACCTGCTATTTGTTTTCGTTATCTATATATCTGTTCACTGAGCTCTCGTAGCTCAGCCGCGTTTTTCTTTTTCACGCGGCAGGTATTAGTAGGAAGTTGGGAATGAGTGAAGAGTGTACCTTGGACTTAGAAGATTGGATAGCTATGCTGGGTTAGAGTTAGACTGAAGACATTATGTTTTAGAATTAGTTTTGGAAGTTTTAGTTGTAACCATTTAGATTCAATATTTCATTTGTAACCCTTGAATTTTTGTATTACTGTATTAGTATGCTTTGTTTTGATCTGATATGGATCCATTGTTGTGATATCTTTACCCTTGTCGGGTCGGGGTGTTACACTCTAGCTACCTCCTTTGCACTTCAATAAATTATTTCAACTCTCTTTTTCCTTGGAGCTATAGTATATCAACAGTCCTAATAAATTACTACACCTGCTTTTGTCATGTAGTAAATAACTTCCAACGATCCTTATTAAATCACTGGTTCATCCCAATAGTTGTTAAACGAATGAGCCGAGATGATATGGTTGTACACTAAATGATAAACCTTATCCTCTTTAATATCCAAAAAATCTTATCCAATCTCTACATAAAATCCAAATTTTTTATCCAATCTCTATCTTATATTCCCTCCCTCTCTCTCATTTGCATATCCAATCTCTATCTTATATTCCCTCCCTCTCTCTCACAACAGTAACAACATCACCTCCATCACCATCGAGCTCCACCACCACTGGCGACCACCACCTTCATCCCCCATCACCACCTGATAACACCAAACCTCTTATCTTCACACCAATTTCAAAACCTGAGATGCAGCGATATAATCCTTTTATGTGTTCTTGTGGAACAGAAAATATAAAACTAAGAACATCACATCAAGAAGATACCTTTTGATGGAAATATTATGCATGTCCTCTTTCGAAGGTGAACAATCATACATTTCTTATTTATCTAAATATACAAACAATAACAGCCCAGAGAAAAAGATCATGGATGTGGATATTTTATATGGAAGAGTGAATTTGATGACTGGTTACGAGTAATCTCTTCTGCTTTAACATCTCAAGGTGATGGATCTGCACCAACAGAGTGCTCAAACTGTAATTCCAAAGATCTTAGGATAAACTTGCTGGAATCAAAAAAATAGGTGCTAGAGACAAGAATAAACATGCTGGAATCACAAAAGCAGGTGCTAGAGACAAGAGTAAGGATGCTGGAGGCAAGACTTGAAATGGCAACGAATCCCGACGACCCCGACCACGCATGTCAGTCGGCTGCAATACTCCGTGGGCTGTTAGGTGACTTGGACAATCTTCATATGTAATGTTGTTGTTGTTGTTGTTGTTGTTGTTGTTTAATAAAATGTTGTTGTTGTTGTGAAAACTTAAGTATTTCACGAGACTTCTTTAACGCCATTGATTTGTGTTTTTCTGTATAAACCGATAACAATTATATATTTGTGTTTTTCTGTATAAACAGATAACAATTATAGCCTTAACCACCGAGACTTCATTAATTTGTGTTTTTCTGTATAAACCGATAACAAACACGAAGGCAAACCTTTTATTTAAAACACGCAAGAGTTCTCAACCACATACATTTCATACAGACTCAAACGAAACAACTTGACACGCAAACGAAACAGATCAAACGAAACAACTCGACAAGCAAACGAAACACACGACATATACCATAACAAACATCGCCCCTTCATATATTTTTTTGCTGCTACTTCCCACTTTGCTAGAACCTGCACCATCTTTTCCCTTCGTTGCTTTCATTTACTTGATGAAATGTTCAAACAAAGCTTCAAGATTTGTTATCCTATTTCCCTGATCATCAAGTGTGGTATCAAACGCGCTTTCTCCTCCATCATCATCAGCTTGAGCGTCCAACATCTCTCTGTAGTACGGCTTTTTCCTCAACCATTCCAGAGTCTGGTCTCTCATCCATGGGCTAATGTTCTTATAAGAACCATATTCATCATAAATTTCGTAGCCATATGTATTAAGAACTTCATTAAAGAGACCATCCGACGATAAAACCATTGACCACTCATCTTCCGGCGTGTAAAGATCCATTGTTATGTGTGATTTGTGGGAATTACTGATTTGGTTATTTGTGTTTTGCCGATTTGAGGATGATCGTTTAGGTTATATATAAGTAAAACCTTGGCGGGAAAAATTGGCGATGTCCCCGCCAAAAGCTAGAAAATATTGGCGGGATAAAGTGATCTTTTAGGAGGGAAAATGGATAACACTTTCGGCGGGGACACGTCACCGCCAAAAAGATGTTACTGTTTATGTAAACTTTTGGCGGGGACATGTCCCCGCAAAAATTTAGGGCGGGAAAAAAATCCCGGAGACAATTAAGAGTTCCAAATTTGGTCAAAATTCGTCAAGTATGGAAACCACTTTCAGCGGGGACTTGTCCCCGCCAAAAAAGTCACGTTGAAAATTTAGTAAACGGTCAGCGAGACTTTGTGCCAGCTCAACGCCATTTTTGTCGTTTAGCGACTATCGGCTTGGAAATGGGTGTCCCCGCCAAAACCTCCCTCGCCCGTCCTCTCTTTTGTTGTAGTGCAACAAGACCGAATAAAAGTTTAATCCTCAACGATGTTAGGCAACTCTCTTTTAATTGGATTTCCTTTAGGTCGAGTTAGAGAGGCTAAATAATCCTTGTACACCCTCTCCATACCCTTGTAATTATTGTTATGTTTAGCTTCTTGCTAGGCTTCTCTTTTAATAAACTGCCGTTCGGAAAAGAAAAAAAAAATACTTCGTCCCTTATATTTTCATTTTATCCTATACATGGTTGGTGAGAACAGGTTATACAAATGAAACGAGTGGTTTGAGAGTTTTGCCTACGGAACTGATCGAGTTATATCATAGCAAGTTTTTTGTTTTGCCTATAGTAGTTGAGTATAGCCATTATTGTTATCATAACATGCCTATTAGTTAGTTTAATGCAATAATTTAAGGCATTCTCAAAAAGTTTACAATGGTAAACTTTGCCTAGATAATAGCCAATTGCATTCCGCAATTAGAAATATGAGAACATTGATTTAAATCTTATACTTGAAAGGCGACGATAAATTCGCTAAACCTTCATATTTTTTTAACTTGGTAAATTTGGCTATCCACGTATACACCGTAGTTGGGTCGGTGACCTATCAAACAAGTGATTATTGTAAGGTTTGTCAATGGAAACATGTGTAGTTTATTGAGATGTATATAGTAGATGCTCGTATCCTTAGCTTAAGAAAAATTTGAATGTGAAGTTTTTAGGGTAAAATATATAGATAATCTATTTACTAACCGAAACAACTTATTATGCTTTCTCAATTCATAAACCACTCATTATGCTCTATAAAATCTTACACGTTAGTCCATGTGGTTGCAGAATCTTGTAGCGTCAATCCTTTAGCATAATGGCCGTTTCTTTTTAGGGTTATCTCTTTGCAGCATCTATCATTTAGCACGTTTTCGTCCGTTCTTATACGTTTTTGTCCTTTTTTATATGTTTTCGTCTGTTTTTATACGTTTTCATCCGTTTTTATACGTTTTCATCCGTTTCAATACGTTTTCATCTGTTTTTCTTACTTTTTCAGTCGTTTTTATCCGTTTTTATACGTTTTCTTACGTTTTATAAATTTTTAAACGTTTTCGTCCGTTTTTATACTTTTTCATCCGTTTTTTAAAGTTTTCTTACGTTTTTTTCTGCTATTATAAGTTTTCGTCCGTTTTTATACGTTTTCGGCTCCTTTCTTACGTTTTTTTACATTTTTATCCGTTTTTATACGTTATCGTCCGTTTTTATACGTTTTTATCCGTTTTTATACCTTTTCATCTGTTTTTCTTTCGTTTTCATACGTTTTCTTACGTTTTTATTCGTCTTATACGTTTTCGTCCGTTTTTATATGTTTTCATTCGTTCTTTTCTTCCCGTTCTTATACGTTTTTTTTGTTTTCATCCGTTTTATAGTTTTTGTCTGTTTTTCTATGTTTTCATACATCTTTATACGTTTTCTCACGTTTCTATACATTTTTACACGTTTTTATACGTTTTCGTCTGTTTTTATACGTTTTCGTCACTTTTTATACGTTTTCATCTGTTTTTATACCGTTCCTTCTACTTTTAAATGTTTTGTCCATTTTATACGTTTTCGTCCATTTTTATACGTTTTAATCCGTTTTCCTTACATTATCATACGTATAAAAACGGACGAAAACGTATGAAACGTATAAAAACGGATAAAACGGGAAAACAACGTATGAAAATGTATAAAAACGGAAGAAAACATATAAAAACAAACGAAAACATATAAAAATAGACGAAAACGTATAAAAATAGATAAAGACTGATAAAAACATATAAGAACGTATAAAAACGGAAAATAATGTATGAAAAAACGAAAACGTAAGAAAATGTATAAAAAACGAAAAAAATAAACGTATGAAGACGTATAAAAACAAATGAGAGTGTATAAAAACGGACAAAAACGTATTAAAACATACGAATACGTATAAAAACGGACGAAAACGTGTAAAAACATGTAAAAACAGACAAAAACGTATAAAAATGGACAAAAACGTATAAAAACAGATAAAACGTAAGATCACATATGAAAACGTAAGAAAAATAGACGAAAATGGAAGAAAATGAAAAAAAAATGGAAATCAAAAAACCGTATAAAAACGTATAAAAAAGGACGAAAACGTATAAAAACGTCAGAATATGTAGAAAAACATAAAAATCGTAAGAAAAACAGAAGAAAACGTATTAAAACGGTAAAAAAAAACGTATGAAAACGTTTAAAAATGAATGAAAACGTATAAAAAAGGACAAAAATGTATAAAAACGTATAATAGCGTATAAAAACGGATAAAAACGTAAGAAAAGTAGACGAAAACGTATAAAAACGGATGAAAACGTGTTGGGAATTATTAGAAGAACAGACTTAAGTCTGCTAATGTATTCGTTAAGTCTGTTAGTTAGTTAAGTCTGCCAGTACAAAGTTAAGTCTGGCAGAACATAGTTAAGTCTGGTGACTAGAAATAGTTAAGTCTGTTTATGTTTTATAGCAGAATTAGTTAGCTATATATTAGGAAATGATATAGTCGTATTAGTTATCTTATTAGAAGATATGTTTATCCTTTCACACGTTTTGTAACATTAGGGTTTTACTTAGAGTATAAAAGGAACCCTACGGCATTGTAACAAAGTGTTAGACGTACGTGAATTTTAGAAAAGTTTAATAGTAATACGAAGTTAGTTATCTTAATTGTGTTCTTCATACTCATTGCTTGTTAAGATTCCGCATTAACAATCAATACACAGTTAAGAGTTTCTCACATAGATCAATTTGGATTTATTCAAGTTGTCTATTAAGTAACACAGGCTACTTAGATCCATAATTCGTGTGGACCTACAAAACGTATAAAATCGGACGAAAACGTATAAAACAGAAGAAAACGTATAAAAATAAAAATAAACGTACGAAAACGTATAAGAACGGACGAAAACGTACAACATGATGGACGCTGCAAATAGATAACCCTAAAAATAAACGGTCATTAGGAAAGGATTGACGCTGCAAGATTCTGCAACCACATGGACTAACGTGTCAGATTTTTTAGAGCATAATGAGTGGTTTATAAATTGAGAAAGTATAATGAGTTGTTTCGGTTAGTACATAGAGTATCTATAGATTTTACCCAAGTTTTTATTATCTTTTAACTATCAAAAACATTGATGTAAATGTTTTTACAAAGCTATGCATGCGAGTACGTGTAACTGTTACCGAGTATATTTTAGCTATAAGTTCCAAATATAAAAGGACAAGATTGTAAGTTCTCAAAAACTTTATACAGTAGTTGCCTAGTTGGCTTGATATCACTTTTCGTTTCATGCATAAAACCAACGTCTTGGTATCGGTTTTGAGTTACCCTGCAGTTGCTGTTAGAAAATTGGGTTAGAGTGTGATGATTATTTTGTATGTCTTGTTTAAATCATGAAAGGTTACTTTCTGAATAAAGCATTTCGATTCTATTTACGTTTGGGCTTTACGAAATCCTTATCAGGATAATTCAAGAATAACACCTTATTTCTAGGCACAAGAGAACAAAGTAAAACTAAAACGCCCGTATTTTTTTTATTATTATTATATTGAATACGTTGTATAGGTTTGAAAACCCTATACGTCGTATACAGTCATACGCCGTATAGGATCTTCCCTATACGCCGTATAGGATCTGCAATACGAAAACTGCATAAAATGAAATTTGATTCTGGAATAACTTGTAAACTCTAAAAACACATTTAGTTAACATAAAACATGAATACTGTACATGTATTTCAAAAGCGGAAGCGTAAAATACTAGAGTGCGGGTGTTAACCCAAACACCCCGATTTTGACACATTTTAAAATACTTGTTCTAAATATACAAACACTAATATCAAAACTTGATTGCTACAAATCTGATATATAATTATAAAGTTTGGGGCGTTAACAAGCTGAAAGAATGGTTGAGATGCTCGTCACCTATATACCCAAGCATTACTGATCTCTTAAGTCATATTCTTAATCTACAACCCCCAACGTCCTTATCACCTAACCTCCAAAACATGAAAATAGAATGGTAAGTCCTGATGAATAAGTGAGTAAACGGTTCTGATTCTAAATCTCTAACGTGAGCTACAATAAATCGGACGTGGTGGCTAAACTATATTGACTCTGATTAATAACTGGACTGTTTTAGATCAACAAATAACTGGGTCTAAAACTGAATCTGGTTATGTATCTCGAAACTAAATCTGAGAACTTATCTAAATCTATATCTAAAACTGATTATATTTGTGTATCTTAAACTGGAATGTTACTTTATTTTACAAGTAAGAATTTGGGTTTCTACATAGGTGCATCAACACGATTCTGAATATAAACTAAAATGAAACTGGGAAACTGGAAATGCGATATCGACTTTTTACTAAGTTGGAATTCCCTAGCCAACGAGTACTCTTCTTGGGGCTCTGACTTCCTATACATGCTTTTCTCTCTCTAACTTTCCCTCTCTAGTTTCTAGTATCTTGTGTGATAATTATATGACCTAACAAGTGGTGTCAGAGCCAGGTTATGGCAACTAAAGCTTACGTATGGTACGACAAGGCAGAAAAGGCAGGAATAGTCGGGATTACAGTAAAGGGTACAAGTTCAACCAAAGGCAGAGGTAGAGGAAGAGGAAAAGCAGTCATAACAACGTCAACAAGGACAAAGAAAATTACACAAGCCTCAAAGAAGAAACTAATACTCAGAGATGAATCTACTGAGGAAGAAGAAGAAGAGGAAGTAAATCTTAGAGAAGAAAGAATGAAAAAGATTATGACAATCAAGAAGGAACTGTCAAAACATGATGAAGGACTAGGCAGGGGCAAGGGAAAATCGATCAAAATACATGACAAATCTGATAAACCCCTTCTACCACCAGAGACTCAAGAAGAGGAGATTGCTTAATTCGAGAGGGCTGTGAAGGAAAACAAGGCTAAATACTTGGCTGATCAGGAGAGACTCGAGAAAATGAAGAGAAGAGAAGGATCAGCTTCACATGTCAGGGAAGAAGAGCCTTTGTCACAGTCTGAAGATGATTCTAAAGCTACTAAGTCCAAATCTGCAAGTTCCTCATCAAATGAATTTGAGGGTGACTCAGGAAAGTCGGATCAACTCTCACACACACCATCACCCTCAGAATCTGTACCCAATGAAAGTGATAACAAAGATGAAGAAGATAAAGATGATGATGAAGATGATAAGGATGAAGAAGATGAAGAAAATGATGTCAAAGACAATGAAAGTGATGAGGATGATGACAACCAAGATGATGATAATCAAGATGACAATCCGATACCTACTCCACCACCATCATCTGTGGATTAAACCTCCAAGATCATACCTCCATCACAAGTACCCACACCTCAACACCCAGACAACAATGAACTCAAAGCACAGAATGAGCAGCTTACCGCATTACAAACTCAAGTGACAACACAACAAATAGAATTCGATGAGCTTAAATCTTATGATCTTGAGCGAGCAACGGAGCAATATCTCAGCACTCACTTACCACAAGAAGTCAGCAAACATCTCCATGAGATGCTTCCTAATATCCTTAAGGAATATGTCAAGAGGAAGCTTGATGGCATTGTGGCACATCACATCCAGTCAACACCGCTCACAATCCAGACATTGCCATCACAGCCTACAACTTCTGATCTTAAAGGTAAATTGCTCGAAGCTATCATCAATGATCCGGAAGAAGAAGATCTTCGTAAAGCCTTAATGGAGTCAATGAAGAAAGCTGAGAAGAAAGGGGAGTTGTGCAAGAGGGACAAGCCCATCAAGTGTCGTCGTGATGATCACGACAAAGATGACCAATCAAAGAGAAGCGAAAAACGATCTAAATCGGATGGCCCTTCTACAACAATGCCTTCTTCCAACATTCAACAAACAGGCGAAAAGGAATTTGTACCGCAAGCGACTGGAGCATTTGATGAAGCTGAACATCATGATGATTTAACCATTGACCAAGCTGAAACTGTTGCTGCAACACCCAACGCTGCAAATGTGCCTGCACCACCTTCTGATGCACCTCTCAAACCTGCACCAGAATGGGTCAACCCTGACCTACAAAGTTTGAATGGTTTGAAGCAATCGTGGATGCGTATCCAGATGTTCCATAAGATGAAGCACCTGCAGAAGGCTTTGTTGTGGATTTTACTAAGAGACTGAAGAAAGTGATGAAGGTTCAGAAGTTACAACTGTCCGACATCATCAAAGTCCGCAAAACAGTCTTCTCTGAATTCAAAACTGCAACAACTTCACAGCTGGAATTTGAATATAATTTGGAACAAGTGGCATGGGCTTTGTCTGAGAATGTAAACTAGGATGATGCAAGTTCTTCTCATCCAACCGATAACTTCCAACTACGTGACTACTCACAACCCCTACCCCTCATCGATCATGCCCACAATCCTAGGATACCCAAGGCATACTTCTTCAAGAACGACTTGGAGTATCTGATTTATGGCAACACCAATCCAGAAAAACTATACGCTACTCCCCTCATGAAGTTCAAGGCAGCAACATATGTGTTAAAAGGATTTGAGGAACATATTAGCGAATTGTTCATCAACTCTATTGAAGAATACAACGATGAAGCTGTTCTAGGAATCTTCCACTGGCCTGATATGAAGAAATGGTTCTACAACTAGAGACTTACCTTCACCTCGAAGTATAAGGTTTATCACAAAAGTAGGATTCTCTCCATTAAAAGTGCTGGAACAGAGTCGAAGTATGGGTATAACTTTCTAACCAAGATAACCGTGAGAAGGCAAGATGACAAGGAATACACATTCAATGAAGCTGATTATCCCTACTTGAACATAAAAGACATTGAAGATATGTATCTCCTCAAGATTTAGGAGAAACTCGAGCATCTTCCTGGTCGTCTCCAATACGATATCATCAACTCTATTCAGATCTATATCCGCAGTATTGTGATCAGAGCAAGAGTCGAAGACGTTCATCTTGGGGTGGAAAGCTATCAGAAGAAGTTGAATCTAATCAAGCCTAATATTCAACCTCCGGGAATAGCAGAAAAGAAACCATATACCTTCGGCGATAGACCATTTGGAGTAGTGTTCGTCAGAAAAAGCACACCTAAGTTCATGGGCTGTCAAGACATTCATAAGTTCAGTGATGAAACTTTGGTACAAGTTAAGTCTGAACTTGCTCACATTCTGGAGAATCAAAGACAAGGAATGAAGCAGGGGTGGCTGAGGCACATGACTTGGAAGAAAAATGATGTGAAGTAAGCCATCAAATTCTTGGAACGAATTGATCAACGGCTTCAGTTTCGGGTGCAGATGAGAAGACTAGAGAGTTATGTGGGTGGACGAGCTAGAATTCTAAACATTCTCACTTTCCACCATCCAAAGTAAACTCAATGGTATCACTGTCAAATTTTGTCATCATTCATCATTTGTTTTATATGACAATGGCTTGTGCATAGATCACAGTGCACAACCCGTTCTTGTAAAGAAAGAACCCTGTGGTACACTTCAGTGCCACAATCCTAATAAAAGGAGCGAAAGCTTCATACTTTTGAGTAAAATTAACTAGAATTTTCTAAGTTTTTTCAAAATTCTGCTCAAAAGAACAAGTACGCCCTTGTTAAGGGGGAGTACTTGAAACAAAATCTTTGTTCTAAACCATAAAAGTTCTTGAAATTCTTCCCGTAAACCTCAAAAAGCATATTTTAATCAAAATTTTAACAAAAACAACATGAATATGCTATTTTTGAGGGGGAGAATATATATGTGATTAAAATATGGTAATCAAAGTTGAAATCTCGTATGAGCTCGACTCAGATTGTACCCTCGAATTGACGGATATCAAAAGTCAGTAATCTAAAAGACATGTCCTGGACGGGTAATAATTTCAGGCCGGTTTATCCGGTAATGTAAACGTGTCTCGCAAAGGACTTGTCTGAGTAGAATGTACCAATTTCGAGAGATTATTCTTTGAAAATGGCCTGGACGGGTAATAATTTCAAGCTAGTTTATCTAGTGATGTAAACGTGTCTTGCAACGGTCATATTCATTGAAAATCAATCAATTCTAAAAGTGCTAACTCTACCCGACATGTACAAATTTACTTTAAAAACTTATGAGCACATGTTAAGGGGGAGTATTTCTGAAAAATACAAAACTCTCTAAGTGTAAACAATATAAGTTTTACAATCATAAACACTTTGAGAGATTTTCAAATGATTGGTTTTATGGAAAACATAGTTTAGTCATGGTGATATAAGGTGACTAAGGTTAGGAAACTGTCCTATGATCCACCAGAGCCGGAGGGATCTAACCAAGGACATCACTAATAGTTTAGAACTAGAAAGTCCTAGGTACGATGAAAAAAAGAGTAAAGAAATGAAAGGAGAAAGAAGGGGTTGGAGAATTAAAAAGAAAAGTAAAGAAAATGGTGAAAAGAAACAGCCCTCCATATGATCAACCTTAGGGTAGAAACCGGATTCAATACATATGCTACTGGTCGTTACTACGGTAACACCGGTATTGAAGATTAAGCCGTCATGGACCCAGTGACGCACTGCACTAAACCTTCTAGCCACTCAGGTGTCTATCAAAAGAAACTTGTTTCATTTCTCATTGAGAACCCTTTATTATCTATCAACCTCTCACTCTGAGATGTGTTGATATTGAAAAGGAGGCACTCTGCTCCATGCCTCCAACGACTAAAACCAATAAGCACTTAATCGAGTCTAGAGCTGCGAGATACATAAAAAGATCTCATAGGAACACTTAGTATTTCTACACTGGTTGTTCAACATTATGGACACCAGTTGTAAATTATAAGAGTCTTGCACAGGTCTTAGTAATCTGCCGAGAACATTCATGAGAGAATTTAAATATAGTGATTCTCAGTGATTGAATGGAAAACCTGCCAGAGTCAACATCAAACAGCCCTGACAGCAGGTCACTTCGTTAATCCCTTGTGGATTACGCTTAGTGTTATTGGTGGTTCCAAACGGTCTACAGTCGTGGAGTGATACTTCGGTATACTTCAGCGGCTCACTTGAATCATTGATACACTTCAGTGCATCTGTGTTAGCTCTTTTGGGGGCATTCGATTCTGGAACGGCCTTAGCTAGGTGATGCGCGTGATGTGTCGTTACGGTTTAGCAGTATTAATGCCTACTCAAGTTTTTAATTTATATTTAGCCGACTTATCAATAACACACACACTTAACGAGCAGTGTACCCGGTCAGTATGAATATAATGGTAAGTAGAGTGTCGATCACTAAGAGTGGAACGTATTATCTAGTTATTCTAATCAGTATTTTAATATCCTAAGTTAGTTATACAACCTAATCTAACGCAAGGGGGTTCAGCCTGAGAGACTGGCACAGTTTGGTTATAATTAAATTGAAAACTAAACTAATGAGCACGAATCAGCGATTAGCACACATGTACACAGATAGATACTCGAGACAATAAGAAGACCTGTCCTGATAATTAAATAGCTTGTCACTTGTTTTATTGCTAGTTTTATATGAAGTGTATATAATTAAACCTTTCTCGTTGGCTCTAATCTTATGGCGAGTAACCCTTTAAGTGGTTCATTTATCCTATTTTTAAGATAGAAAAATGGCGAGAAGGGCATTGGTACCCAAACAAGAACTCAGTGAAAGAGGTTTTGAATTTGAGCATAAAAGTCACAAAACGACATCAACAAAAACTTTGAATAAAAGCTTTAAGCGGAGTCAGATCTTTATCACATGGACGGCGCCATGCATCTTGCATGAATAAAGCGTACTAGAAAATAAAAAACTATAATGCAATTGAAACATTGCATGGAACTTCTTGACGGCGTCACTTGTTTGACGTGGTCATTGGTGCGGTTCTATCGGTCATTAAAATCTAAATGTGTGACCTGGGTCACTTCATGAGCTGACTGGGTCGAAGCCCATTGATATAGATGCGGCGACATTGGACTAAACTTGCGGCGGCGTCAAGTAATGAATCTGGAATAGTAACCGGCTCAGGATGCTGGCGTAACGATCTTAGTAGCGCCGCAAAGTAACATAGCTTCATGGATTTTGGTGAATCTTGTCATAGTGTAGCCGTTATGTTGGGAATTATATTGGGGTATCCTATAGAACGAGTTGATTTGCTTCTTTCCAAGGTTTCATTCGCCATGACAGAATTCCATCGTTCATTCAAAGATCAGGCAATTCATTCAATTCATCTCAAGATAATTGTCGTATCTGTTGAGTTGAATTAGATCTTCTTTTCGTATGAACTGTTGCAATTAGCTTGTTTTGCTAAACTAGTAAACTAGCCCAAGTATTGTTATATATGTTGTTTTTTTGCTGAGATTACTAAAGTAACATTAAATAATCGCTTACTCCCTACTATAATCATATAAAAAAGTCAAATAAATATGAAAATGTGTAATAAAAAGTTTTTTAGTTATAAATTATATTGAAATTACTTGTCCCCAATAACCTTAGAATTCAATCATATGAATGTATCCTAAAAGACATTAGGATTAATTGTATACTTTAGCAGTATGCATTTTGCTAATACCAACCAACATTACGAATTAGAAACAAAAATAAGAACAATTCTAATCGTTAGTTGCTTAGATCTGACAATCCTTCTATCATACTGGCATATAGCCTCCCACTAAACCCAAGTAACAATCAAAGCGGTAAAAAGGGTTTGTTGTTAAGGGTTAGATCATCTTTGTAAATCTATCGATCTCATATCCAAAAAGGTGACAATTACCAAATACATGATCTGAATCCACGCAGATAATGCAATTGCCAAATTAACTGAATGGCTAAATAGGAAGTACTCACGATATTTAATCAAACGACAAACATAATACTAGCCGAATCCACTACGATAAGTGAATCCTATCCCAATAAATCAAAGTTTGGTGAATATAGTATGTATATGGGATACAAATTGTAAATAAAAAACACAAAAACAGAATTACTTTCCTAATTGTTAACACTTCCACCACCATGAATAAGAGTATATCTTGATACACTAACGAACACTTAATACACACGCTTAGGTAGAACGAATTATACTCAACAAAATCTACAATCGAAGAAAACCTGTTGGTGTTATAAGGCCACTCCCTTCAATCCATCAGATATATATAAACCAATGTTGGTAAGTTCGCAAAACCAACTTACATAATTTGGTTAAAACAAACTTTCAATTTTTTGTTTGATTTTTTCTTTATTTTCATATTTCCTTTTTCGATTTTTTTATTTATTTTTTTTTTTCCTTAGTTATCCAATTTTCTTTCCTATTTTTCCGATAATCCATACTCCAGTACTTCATGAAAACTGTAATAGTCAAATAGCAACAAACCCCGAAACACCAAAAGTCTAACCATACTACCTACCAAGAGGCACCGCCTAACCAAAGATAGATTCGCCTACCAACCATGGTATGAAAACCACTTTCCTAAAGCAATATAACCATGGATCTACTACACGGTAGGTAGGTGCAAAAGGGATCGCATTATAACAAAGGTTAGACAAGGATCCTGAGGTTTTCCTATATCTACTCTAAAGTGACGTAATCAAAAGGTGTTCATAACCGTGATGTTCACTAACCAGTGTAGTAGTTATGTCCATACAATAAGCTCATTTGGGTGTATCTAGAAGTTACCCTTTAGAAACGTCACCCATGAATGATCAATCTCATTTGGTGTCTCGAATAGTATCTAGCCAAATTTTTTACTCACCGGAACACTACAAGTATTTAATATTTTTTCCAAAATAAGATTACTTGTACGGTTATGTAATTAAGACTTTAACCCAAAGACATCTAAAAATGAATTTTAAATTTGCTACAAATCCATTTTCTATGATGTGTCGAAAATCAGACAGTAAGGCCTAATTTACCCCCCAACTAAGTTAAACAACTCCAGTGTTTAAGTGTCGGAAGGTTTAATATGAACTAGACAATACAAAGATAGAAAGAAAAACTCTCCTGAGATTTGGGATATTAAATTGTAAGTGCAACACCATAGAACAGTTTAAGCTATAAACATGTAAAAAAATGCAGGAATCTTAATAAAGCTTAACACACTCTGAGTTAAAATCCAAACTTGCAAACACATTGTGTAGTAAAATAAACTTAACAATTCCACACAAATCATATGGCAGCGATACGCGTACTTATGAACAAGAAGACGTATCAAGGAATTAGAACAACAATTAAAAACACCCCAAGATGTCCATGAAATACGACAGAAAATTTTTTTAAATCAAAGAAAAAATTAGGAAAACTCAAATAAATAAGAATCAGAGTGAAGATCTTGTGAACTCCCGTCCTAATGAACCATACAACGAATGGGATGATGAAACCCCTCTCCCCGAGCCTTCACTTTTAAAACCCTCTTATCTATTTGGATCCTCTCGCGAGAAAAAGAATTCTCAAGATCGTAGCATTTTCGTGGGAAGCATGGTTTTCACGCTCCCTAACTTCATGAGGCTAGAAACGATCTTTTGGCTTTAAGCCAGGTGTGAGCAGAACTCAATTAAAGCACATCCTCATTTCGAAAACCCCTGTAAAAGCTCCTCACACTCCCTGAATACCTGCCGTGACGAAGATTGGAACCTGAATGTGACGTCAACCGGCCCTTTTCAACATTTTACCACATCCCGTGACAGTAACAAAACATTTGACCCAGGAGGAACTTGTTAACAAGACTAGCTATCAGGATTATTGATCCTGACTAGCTGCTCCTTTAAAGTACGAGGGGCTCATTTGTAAACTGGCACAAAGTGGTAAATTACGCTGATCTGACGGCGTCAGGATTTGAACGTGACGCCGTCACCCCGTCTGCACAGCAATAATAACTTTAATTCCATCACTTTCATCACAAACCCCACAAACCATATCCACTCCAACCCCACCTTCGAATTTCCAGGATCTAATTCACCGACTTTCGTCACCAATCTTCACGTGGTAAGTAATTTTTACTCATTCTTTTCGCTTCAATTACTCATAGGATTTGTAAATTTCGAAAATCCCCAACTCGTGAAACCCTAGGATTGATTCATGCTTAGAACTCATAATGTGTTTTAATTAGTGTTATTTAACAATAATTAAAGCATTTGATGATTGGCAATCAATTGGGTCTATTCACTAATGGGGAGGCCACGAATTTGAACCATAACCTATGACCCAATCACCCATTTTGCTGTAAAAAAGGGCGTTTGGTTTATAAGCTTAAAGTTTGAATATTGATTTTTCCCTCGTAATTTCGGATTTAAATTTGGTTGAACCTGACGGCGTCACCTATCAAAGGGTGACGGCGTCAGACCTGTCTGATACGCCACCAAGTCTTTAATTCACATATTAACACTTTTGTTCCTCCTCCTTTGTTCCAGATAATGAGTAAGCGTCAAAGACCCAGCCGAGGAAGTTCTTCCCGATCTCAACAAGAGAACTTTGGGGATACGGTCCTCAGTTGGGGTGTCTTTGACAACGATGCTGCTACAAGCAAATACGCACAACTGCTACTACACAAGGTCGAAAATGGGGCCGTAGTTGATTGGAACTTTCTGAGGAGAGAAGGTCTTGAGCAGACCTTTCTCCAAAGTTTTCAGACGGATGGGTTTACCGGCCCTCAGTGGGAAAGACTGTTTAAAATTCAGGAGCCGGTATATGAGGAATTGGTACGTGAATTCTTTGCCACCTTTCATTTTGACATGGCTGAGGCAAGGACCGATGTAGGCAGTACCACGATCTATTTCAGGCTGGGGGGTGAGCTAAGGACGTGTTCGGTTACTGAGTTTGGGTGGAGACTTGGGTTGTACGATCAGCATGATACCATTCAGGCAGGGTTCATGCAGAGGTTGTTGCATGGGGAGTCGATGAAGAATGATTTTAGGTGTTCCATGTTCTGGCAGACTATTGGGGATGGGGTGTATACCTCGACCACTGTAGCATCCCAAATCAGGGATCCTAGGGTTCGGTTGACTCATCGATGCCTCACCTACAGCTTGACGGGGCGTCACAGCTCTCACCACCGTGTCACTGCTTCTGATCTCTTCTACCTGTACACCATCTACTCTAATGATGTTTACTGCAACATCCCGTTTTGGGTTGCTAGCTTTATGCATGGTGGAGTTGGGGAGAGGGAAGGAGACAGGATTTATGGTGGGATGTTTATCACCCGGCTGGCCCAGTCTTATGGAGTCCTCAGGCCCGAGGTCATGAGGTATTTGAGTGGTGATGCATGCAGGACGGTGAAGGAGAGGTCCCTGAAGCAGATGGAGGTGATTATGGAGATGCATGATGGGTCCTTTATGTGGTATCATCCAGCCAGAGCTGAGGATGATGATGATGAGGATGATGAGGAGGAGGAGGAGCCCCAGCAGCAGCAGCATGAGGGTTATGAGGCCGGTACAGCTGATTACTACCAGCACATGAGCAGGGGGACTGGCAGGCTCACCAGGGGACCTGGATGGGCCAGGTTGATACTTGGAGGACCAGGGTGGACGAGAGGTTCGACTGGATGTATGATCACACGGTTCGTCAGATGCAGCATCTTTCTACACGTGATCAGTTGGACCCACATCTGCAGATTGACCCTTTCCCGGGTCGTGAGCAGGATTACCCACCATATGGGTACTACGGGCACCTCCCTCCAGGCTACGACTATCGCCAAGGTCCCCCACACCAGTGATGATGTGATTTGATGTTTTGATGTTTGAACAATTTGATATTTGGTTGTATGTGTTGAAACAATATGGTCTGTAATAATTTAGGGAAGGCATCTGTTTGCCTTAAAACATTTGTTACATTGATTTTATTTATCGCATGCTAGCCTCATTTGATTGTTATTTTATTTGCTTTGTGTGTTTATTTTATTTATTTGCTTTGTGTGTTTATTTGTTTGTTTGTTTGTTTTTATTTGTTTCCGTATGTATGTTTAATTTTTATTCTTATTGATTCATGTTCAAAACTAAAATTGTGAAAATGCTTTATTTTGTTTTTAACTTCGTCTTAACTACATATAAAGGTATTTTGCAAAAGTTAAGTGTAAGGGAAATCTAAATCGGTTTATTAGAACACAAATGAACATGACTCGTAATAATATTAAATGAACATACATATTAGTGTGTGTTTGAGTCAAATGCTTGTATCGAGTCATAATGATGTTTTGCAGGATTTCCAGGAAGTAAGGTAAAGGTTTTTCCAGAAATTTTCCGGAAACTTAAAATGAAAATTTTTGTCAGGTCATTTCTGACGGCGTCAGGGTTTATAACCTGACGGCGTCAGATTTAATTTTCAGAAATTTTTGAAAGTTTTGTTTTTAAAAAAGTTTTTATTAAAATCTCCAACTTATAATCTCCAGGAATCTGCAAAGTTATCATTCCACAAGCATTATATCCTTATATATAGATTTATCCCGCCGATGTTATGCAGGTTTTCGTGTTTGTTTTCTCAGGTTTAACAGGTTATTTTGGACAAGAAAATGTTTTGAATCAAACTTATGGCGATGCATTAGTCATGGAGCTTCAACATTAATTTGGAAGAAGATTTTAACCGTGTTACTTCATTATCCACCGAGCGAATCAGGGGAGTATTGATTTCATTCTTTTACTTTATGCTTTTACATCTTGTTATTTGAACATTGGGGACAATGTTCATCTTAAGTGTAAGGGGAGGGTAAAAGTACGATTAGAGAATACTATTACGCTTGATTTTTGTTTGTTTAATAGTAGATGTGTAATAAAACTGAGAGAAATACTTGTTAAGGTAATTTTAGTGCCAAATTTAAATTTTTTTACAACATATAGGAGTGAAACTTTGATCTTAATGAGCATCTCACGGATAAGAGTTATATGACTAGCACAAAAACCGTACCACTAAAAAATTTTCCACCCCCAAATATGTGAGGTTCGCCCCTAGAATTGGTAGGAAAAGCATTTATGCTATGATGTGTGTACCGGTAGCACTTAGATTCTAGAACTTGCGTTAGGACCATTCCGAGGCCACAAGTGAGACTACATTCGTGTAGTTAAGATTTACTACATGATAAGAGCATTAGGATTAACCCATTGTTTTACACCTGTGTTTTTTGTTATAATTACTTTGGCTACATTGGTCAAGTAATTCTCCCACACCCTTTGCGTTGTACTCATTTTTAGTACACGATACCCCTAGTACACCCCTCAGAGCCTATCTTTTCGTTTCGACCTTTAAGCATTTTACTTAAAGGAAGAATTTGTTACACCCCACTTAAATGTACACCCAAATCACCTTAGCCTACCTTGTATGCACTCATCTTTAGTGCATTATTGTGACAACATTTGTTTAAACCCAAGTTAATTATCTAGTTGATTACATGGTTGCTAAGTCGAGTCATATCCTTGTACATATTGTTTTGGGACGATTGGGACTCATGGGAAAAGTACTAGTGTAATGGAGTAATGGGAAGAACATCATTTATTACCCCCATATGTGCTAAATATTTTAAAAGTACTCCAAGTTTTTCAATTATCTTAATTCGAGTCATTAGAATAGTTATTTGTAAAGTTATGTAAAAGTTCAAGTGTAAGGGGAATGCAATGCCCCTATGATGTATTATTTTGGATGGTAGGGGAAGAGTGTATGAAAAAAAAAAAAAAAAAAAAAAAAAAAAAAATCAAGAAAAATACAAAAAAATGAGAAAAAGAAAAAAGTAGAAAAAACATACGGACTACCATCCGTTTCATTTTATGTTTATTTTTATGTTTTTGTTATTTTTTATTTTGTTTCTAGCTTAAGATTGAGTCGAGTCTTGGCTTAGCAACATTGTATAGTACATGTAATTGATCAAGATCTTTAACTTGCCACCAGTAAAATATCCTTTATTCAATAAAACCGTGTTTTCCTTTTCCCTACACCTAACGTTATAACCCATTTAAAAGCCCTCTTTGATAGTTTATCTTAGGTGCTTACGCCTAGTGGAGGAGGTTTTCGATCCTTTCCCAAGCCTATGGTAATTTATTTGCTATGACAGGTAGTGAGAGATATTATCCGTTTTCATTTATGAGATTTATTTTGATGACACTTGAGAGATGTGAGTATCTAAACACTACTTGTGAGGTGCTAGTTTATAATCTCCGTGCTTATTATGATTGAAGTGGAACGATTATTTGTTGTAATTACTTTTATGTTTGCATTAAATGACCCCTAACCTGTATTTTGATTAGAATAAAAGCGCATTTGCTTGAGGACAAGCAAATCTCAAGTGTAAGGGTATTTGATGAAGCAAAAGTGTACCGCTTTTAAGGGGTCATTTAAGCCCTAAATCGTATTTATTTGATCAAATATTGCCCTAAATCGTTCCTTTTGTCATTTTAGGTACTTTTGAGGAGAAATCTGGAAAAGGAGGCATTTTGGACGTTTTTGGAGCATAAAAGTGAAGAAAACGACAAAGTCTCAAAAATCGGCTAAAAGTTACCTTTGACGGCGTCAGATTTTACTCTGGACGGCGTCATGGCTTGGCAAGAAAAGGTGGATGTGAAATTTACTCATGATAAGCCAGTGAAAATTGCATGTAAATTCTGACGGCGTCACGCTTTAACCTGATCAAGGGCGTCACGGCTTAAATCAAAGAGGGACGGCGTCATGTTCAAGAGCTGACGGCGTCAAGCCTTGATAAGCCAGAACGGATTTTGGAGAGCTAAAGAGGGACGGCGTCAAGAAGGCCATCCGGGAACCCTAGAAGCGGCGAGGTGACGGCGTCACACTCCATAAGGTGACGCCGTCAGATGTAAAAATCTATATATAGTTTTGCAATTCTTTGTCATTAGTGTGGAGCTTAGTGTGGAATTTTTGGGAGAAAACCCTAAGACGATTTTAGCATCTTTCTCAAGGCTTTTTTGCCTTGAGATCTTCCATGTTACATTGAAAGATAAGTTATCAATTAATCATTCAATATGTCTATGTGTTGTTTGATTTTATCTTGTTCTTGTCTTTTGTTTAACATGTTAGGCTAGATTTATCTTGTGTTTGCTTAGATCTAATGAAACCTAGCTATTGATTATTGGTTATTAGTGTGTTATTAGTTGTATTGGATGATTGTTTATCTATGTTAGGCTTAAGAAAACTGGCTAACTTCCTACTCGGTAACTTGCTTGAACGTCTTAAGAAACATGAACCAAATGAGTACTAAAGGTTTTTATGGTTGTATTTAATGCACAAGCGAATTCTAGTGATCCCATGTTAGGAGCTTCCTAGCCGGCTCGACATAGGAGTGAAGTAGGAGCTTGTAGAGTTGGGGAAGTACGTACGCCACCCCACGATTGGTATTAAGGAATACACCCGTCATCCACGCAACTAATACACACTAATCAACCGGTAAAAGATAGTTAGGGAGTAAGGAAATCTAAGTAAACACATTTCTCTACACATAAGTTTCTCACCAACTTTTTATTTTCAGTTATTTTATTTTATTTGCATTTGTAGTTATTTGGGTTAGTTGACTAGCAACTAATTCTGCCCACTCCTTCAAAACCGAGATTTTACTTGCTTTCATAAAATTATAAAAACACAAAAAAGAATCTTCCTCAACCCTTAGACCTATTAGAGTAGTCTTTCATACCTAACGAACACTATTCCCTGTGGAGAACGATCAATCCCCCGTACTTACCACTACACTATACTACATCGGTCAGGTACACTGCCTGGTGGGGTTGTAAAGCCTCTTGAGATCCCTCGAGAGGTAAAACCTGTTGTAAGGTTGCAAACCACGCATCACTTATCGGCGAGTAAACCCTTAATGATTACTTATGTCTATCCTATTTATTAAGCATCTCTAGAATAAATAGGCGAGGAAGGGGCATGGCGACCCAAGCAAGACTCAGCTAGACACAGAGGTTATCAATGCACTAATAAAAGTCACCAAAGACATCAACATATAAACTTTAATTAATGGGAAAGCAATATTAAGGGGAGTGCATGATCTTCCGTAGTCACATGACACAAGCCCATCAATCCTGATGAATTAAAGCGTACTAAAACAATAAAACAAAACTACTTAATGAATTGAATACATGCAGGACCTTCTTACAGCTCTTGTATCTTTGTTTGAGGTGTGTCTTGTGCTGCTTGGTCGTCTGAATTCGGCTCTAGGGTTATATAAAAGGTCTCTTAAATTCGTCTGACCTTGGGGTATTTATAGTTTCTGTCTGAGGGATCGATGCGGCGCATTGACTTAACTTCGCGTGGGGTCCAAGATTAATATATTCTGGAATATTCGTACACCGTCTTCAGATGCGGCGTAACTTGATCTTTGTATGCGGCGCATGTACTCTAGCTGTCTTGGATTGTAACTGGTGAAATCTTGATAGTGATACGCCGTATGTTAGAAGTATATTGCGGCGTATCTGGAGTAGAACGAGCTTGATCTTCTTCTTTGACCAAAGTTTCATATGCGGCGCATGACAGAATTGCATGCGGCGCATTCTTCAAAGTCAGGCAATGGTCTTCGAATTCATCTAAGTATGATATTGCGTCGTATCTGTTGAGTGAGATACGGCGCATCTTCTGGATTTCAGTAGACTTTTGACATCTCGCTTGTTTTGCTCCATAATTAGTCCAAAATCGCCAAGTTTCACATAATGCTTGTTTTTTCCTGAGAATTACTAAAGTAAACATTAATATATCGATTCTCATATATAATATAATAAAACAAGTCAAATAAATAGGATAAATGATGATAATAAAATGTACTTATTTGAGTTCATCAAATATCCCCCCACTTGAACTTTACTTGTCCCCAAGTAAACCTTAGAATTAATCATATGAAAATGTATCCTAAAAGACATTAGGATTTATTTTTATATTTAAGCACGTATTCATTTTGTCATAATCACACAACCAAACACTTAACGAAGTCGAAACCAAAATAATTTTTAATGTAAAACAATTCTAAATCGTTTAGTTGCTTAGTCGTGACGAATATTCTATCATAGGCTTGGCAAGTATACGCATCTCCCCCACTAAAGCCAAGGAGTAACAAGTCTAAAGCGGTAAAAAGGGTTTGTTGGTTAAGGTTGATCATCTTTTTTAATCTCTATCAATCTCATATTCCAGAAAAGGCGACAAAATTACAAATACATGATCGAATCCACGACCACGATACTTACAATTGCTCAATTCCTTAACTCGAATGGGCTAAAGATAGGACTAAGTAATCTTCACCAATAATATTATATCAAAAAGGGCGACAAAATCATAAATACATAGCCGAATCCACGACTACGATACTTAAGATTGCTCAAATCCCTAATCTCATAAATCAAAGGTTTGGATGAAGAATGATATAGGGTATGGATAATATTTGGGATACAAATTGGTGTAAAATGAAAAATAAACAAAACAGATAAATTAAAATCCTAAGTGTGGTTAATCACTTTCCCAACCATCCCATGAATAAGACTCATATCATTGAATAACTCACGCTTTAACACTTGAAACACACGCTTTAGGTAGACACGAATTATACTCAACAAAATCTCAATCAAAGAATTACCTTAGTTGGCGTTCCCATAACGGCCAACTCCCATTCAATCCATAAATATAATATACAACAACAAAATAGTGGTGATATCTCCCACTTAATACAAAACTTTACATAAGTTGGTTAAAACAAACTTTCAACTTTTCCTTTTTCTTTTTCTTTTCTATTTTTTTTTCTTTTTTTCGAATTTTTTTTTTTTTTTTTTTTTTTTTTTTTTGACATCAACATATATGTGTAAAATTTCACAACTTTTCTATCACTATTTTTCCGGATAATTTTTCCATACTCTTCATACTTTCAGAAATAACTGTAATAGTGAAAGTAGCAAACACACGAAAAATAAACTAAAAGTTATACAATATTTACTTTCATACCAATTGCATTGTGCAATTTTCCGACCTAACCAAAGATAATGAATTACGCACGCGAACACAGGTAATGTAAGGAAACACACTTTGCCTAAAGCAATTAACCATGGATTTTAATCTACAGGGTAGGCTAAGGTGTAAGGGTGTATCGAAACATTATAACAAAGGTGTAAGAAACGAAAGGAATGGCTCTGAGGGTTTTTCTAGAGGTATCTTACTCTAAAAGTGAGAGTAATCAAAGGGTTTATACGGGGGTTAACTAACCAGTGTAGTTAGTTAATATCACATAACATATAAAGGCTATTTGGGTGTAATCCTAGAAATTTACCAATTTAGACAAGTCACTCCAATTATATAGATAATACTCATTATGGTGGTCTCGAATAGTATACAAGCCAAGTTCTAAAGTTTACAAGTCACCGGCACACTAAAGTTTTAATATTTTTGAAAGAATAGAGTTATGTGTGCGGTTATGTAATTTAGACTTTAAACAAAAACATGCTAAAAAAAAGAATTTTAAATTTTGATATATTAAGCGCATTTTAAGCATATTTTGAAAAAGTTTAGGACAAGTAAGTGTTCTAATTCTCCATCCCCCCACTTAAGTTAAACAACATCCTCGTTGTTTGTGTCAAAGGTTAAAAACTGGAAAATAAAAGAATTAGAACAGAAAAACTCTCCTGAGATTTGCTCGGTATGATCCTCCATTATTCGTATAAGAGCAAAAATCAACTTTCTTGTGGATGAGAACGTTTAAACTTCATAAATGATGTATCCACAAAAATGCAGGAATCTATAATACCATTTAGACTTTAACACACCTGAGTTAAGAAGGTTCAAACTTGCATAATACATTAGTAGTTAGTAAAAATAAAACCTAAAAAAATTAAACTGTAAATCATCAGGTCAGTCGATACGCCGTATCTTATGGAAGAAGATACGCCGTATCGAGCCTGGAATAGATACGAATCAGAATAAAAGATGCGTCGCATCCTTAACCAGGGATGCGCCGCATTAAATAAACTGACAGAAAGTTTTAAAGTCAAAATAAAAATGCAGAAAATGAAATAAGATATGACCAGTGCAGGTGATGCGTCGCATCTTATGATGGAGATGCGCCGCATCTTCTGCAGGTCTGACAGACTCGACACAGAACAGAAAAGTAAAAAAATTTCCTTCGGGTTGTCTCCCGGTCAGCACTTGTCTTTATTCCAGAGTCTTCAAGTTAGACTCACGTTCAGCTCCTTATTTTGTTCTTGTTACGTGCCATCCTTCTTCTTTCATCCGAAAGATGTTACCGTATAGCTCCGCAACATTTTCTTCCGTTCGACTTAATCTAATATATTCTTTGGTCTTCGTCGCAACATATTCCTCATATGGTCCCAAAGAGTATTTGATGACTTCAAATTTATCAGAAATTATCATGGGTGAGTTATTATAAGTGATCCCAAGTAGTCGACATTTTCTCTCGATGAATTCTTCTTCGTCTTTATCAACAAACTTGAAATAAGGATCCTTAGCAAGATATCCGTTCATTGAGATATCTTCCACAGCAAAACCTGTCATCATAGGTAAAATCGTCAGTAGGATCTGTTCGCTAGAAGAGAAATTAATGAATTTAGAAACGAATATAAAGAATAAAAATTGCTGATATCTGCGGACGATGCGCCATATCCAGAAAGTTAGATACACCGTATCTTATTACGTTAAAATTTAATCAGACTTTTATTCAGAAAACAGATACACCGCTTATGAATTAGAATGCGCCGTATCAAGTTTAAATTATCAAAAATAGATTATATTTATTAAAATTAAATGCGTCGTATTAACAAAAGCTAATGCGCCGTATTTTCGTTACGTTTCAAAATACAAGATTTTTGATTTAGTAGATGCGCCGTATCGATAAAGATTGATGCATCGCTTCTGTTTAATAATTCGAAAAACTGTTTTTAATTTAAATAGAAAATACGCCGTATCTGTTAAAACAGATGCGTCGTATGGCGTTAGCGTTTAGAAAAATTTCTTATTAAAAACATAATACGCCGTATCTTGGGGAAAGATGCGTCGTACTCGAATTTATTAAACGCGTTGTATTTTATAAAAATTAAACGCAATACGCCGTATCTGTGAAAACAGATCCGCCGTATCGTTTGTATCAGCACAATACAACGACAGCAGAATGCAGAAAAATACAGAAAAAAGAAAAACAAAAATAAAAACAAACAAAAAGAAACAAAAATTACAGAAAACAAAAACACACAAAAACAGTAAATATGCAAATTATACAATGAATGCAATCTATCTAATATACAACAGGGTTAGTGGTTAGAATCTAAAAAAAACTAAAAAGAAAAACCTAATTAAAATACTTAATCAAATTAACAGATAATAACAATTCACTCCCCGGCAACAGCGCCAAAAACTTGACGCGCGTGATGTGTCGTTGCGGTTTAGCAGTATTAATGCCTACTCAAGTTTTAAATTTATATTTAGCCGACTTATCAATAACACACACACTTAACGAGCAGTGTACCTGGTCAGAATGAATATAATGGTAAGCAGAGTGTCGATCATTAAGAGTGGAACGTATTATCTAGTTATTCTAATCAGTATTTTAATATCCTAAGTTAGTTATACAACCTAATCTAACGCAAGGGGGTTCAGCCTGAGAGACTGGCACAGTTTGGTTATAATTAAACAGAAAACTAAACTAATGAGCACGAATCAGCGATTAGCACACACATACACAGATAGATACTCGAGACAACAAGAAGACCTGTCCTGATAATTAAATAGCTTGTCACTTGTTTTATTGCTAGTTTTATATGAAGTGTATATAATTAAACCTTTCTAGTTAGCTCTAATCTTATCGGCGATAAACCCTTAATGATTACTTATGTCTATCCTACTTTTCTAGGGACGCTAGAATAAATAGGCGAGGAAGGGGCATGGCGACCCAAGCAAGACTCAGCTAGACACAGAGGTTATCAATGCACTAATAAAAGTCACCAAAGACATCAAAATATAAACTTTAATTAATGAGAAGGCAATATTAAGGGGAGTGCATGATCTTCCGCAGTCACATGACACAAGCCCATCAATCCTGATGAATTAAAGCGTACTAAAACAATAAAACAAAACTACTTAATGAATTGAATACATGCAGGACCTACTTACAGCTCTTATATCTTTGTTTGAGGTTTGTCTTGTGCTTGGTCGTCTGGATTCGGCTCTAGGGTTATATAAAAGGTCTCTTAAATTCGTCTGACCTTGGGGTATTTATAGTTTCTGTCTGAGGGATCGATGCGGCGCATTGAGTTGATAGATGCGGCGCATTGACTTAACTTCGCGTGGGGTCCAAGATTAATATATTCTGGAATATTCATACACCGTCTTCAGATGCGGCGTAACTTGATCTTTGTATGCGGCGCATGTACTCTAGCTGTCTTGGATTGTAACTGGTGAAATCTTGATAGTGATACGCCGTATGTTAGAAGTATATTGCGGCGTATCTGGAGTAGAACGAGCTTGATCTTCTTCTTTGACCAAAGTTTCATATGCGGCACATGACAGAATTGCATGCGGCGCATTCTTCAAAGTCAGGCAATGGTCTTCGAATTCATCTAAGTATGATATTGCGTCGTATCTGTTGAGTGAGATACGGCGCATCTTCTGGATTTCAGTAGACTTTTGACATCTCGCTTGTTTTGTGATGAAGCGAAAAGTGTACCGCTTTTAAGGGGTCATTTAAGCCTTAAATCGTATTTATTTGATCAAATATTGCCCTAAATCGTTCCTTTTGTCATTTTAGGTACTTTTGAGGAGAAATCTGGAAAAGGAGGCATTTTGGACGTTTTTGGAGCATTAAAGTGAAGAAAACGGCAAAGTCTCAAAAATCGGCTAAAAGTTACTCTTGACGGCGTCAGACTTTACTCTGGACGGCGTCATGCCTTGGCAAGAAAAGTTGGACATGAAATTTACTCATGACGGGCCAGTGAAAATAGCATGTGAATTCTGACGGCGTCACGCTTTAACTTGATCAAGGGCGTCACGGCTTAAATCATAAGGGGACGGCGTCACGTTCAAGGTTCGACGGCGTCAAGCCTTGATAAGCCAGAATGGATTTTTGAAGAGCTAAAGAGGGACGGCGTCAAGAAGGTCATCCGGGAACCCTAAAAGCGGCGAGGTGACGGCGTCACACTCCTTAAGGTGACGCCGTCAGATCCAAAAGTCTATATATAGTTTTCTAATTTTTTGTCATTAGAGAGAGCTTAGTGTGTGGAATTTTGGGATAAAACCCTAAGACGATTTTAGCTACTTTTTCAGGGCTTTTTGCCTTGAGATCTTCCATGTTTCATTGAAAGATAAGTTATCAATTAATCATTCAATATGTCTATGTGTTGTTTGATTCTATCTTATTCTTGTCTTTTGTTTAACATGTTAGGCTAAATTTATCTTGTGTTTGCTTAGATCTAATGAAACCTAGCTATTGATTATTGGTTGTTAGTGTGTTATTAGTTGTATTGGATGATTGTTTATCTATGTTAGGCTTAAGAAAACTGGCTAACTTCCTATTCGGTAACTTGCTTGAACGTCTTAAGAAACATGAACCAAACGCGTACTAAAGGTTTTTATGGTTGTATTTAATGCACAAGCGAATTCTAGTGATCCCATGTTAGGAACTTCCTAGCCGGCTCGACATAGGAGTGAAGTAGGAGCTTGTAGAGTTGGGGAAGTAAGTACGCCACCCCACGAATGGTATTAAGGAATACACCCGTCATCCACGCAACTAATACACACTAATTAACCGGTAAAAGATAGTTAGGGAGTAAGGAAATCTAAGTAAACACATTTCTCTACACATAAGTTTCTCACCACATTTTATTTTCAGTTATTTTATTTTATTGCATTCGTAGTAATTTTGGGTTAGTTGACTAGCAACTAATTCCGCCCACTCCTTCAAACCCGAGATTTTACTTGCTTTCATAAAATTATAAAAACATAAAAAAGGAATCTTCCTCAACCCTTAGACCTAATTAGAGTAGCCTTTCACACCTAACGAACACTATTCCCTGTGGAGAACGATCAATCCCCCGTACTTACCACTACACTATACTACATCGGTCAGGTACACTGCCTGGTGGGGTTGTAAGCCTCTTGAGATCCCTCGAGAGGTAAAACCTGTTGTAAGGTTACAAAACCACGCATCAAGTTTTTGGCGCCGCTGCCGGGGAATAGTTATTGTTTAGGTTGAATTTTTATTTCTATTAGGTCTACTCACTAGATTCCTTTCTAGTGAGATTTTTATTTTATTTTTCTAGGATTTCTTTAGTCTATCTATTTTCTTCGTGTCTTTGTTCGTAACCATTACCGTCCGACATCATGGAAGATGGTAATATCCTTAACCACCACAACCCACCACCACAACAACCACCACCACCTCCTAGAGCCCGTACTTTAGGAGAGTATTCCCGTCCTAGCCACCATGGCTATCGAAACACCATTGAGCTCACTCAAGGAGCCAATATCACACCCTTGCGATCCGACACCATCCGGTTGGTGCAAAGCGGATGCGCATTCCATGGACTTCGTTCTGAAGATCCTAATCAACATCTCAAGGACTTTCTTAAAATCGTTGATTCTATAGACCTTGATGTTTCCACTCGAGAGACGACCCGATTGCGTCTCTTCCAATTCTCTTTGCGGGACCAAGCTAGTCAGTGGCTAGAACGTCAACCCGCAGGATCCATCACCTCTTGGGATGATCTCACCACTCGTTTCCTTGCTCAGTTTTTCCCACCGGGAAGAACTACCAAGCTAAGGAATGATATCTTGATGTTCCAACAACGTCAAGGCGAAACTCTCTACGAGGCATGGACTCGATTCAAGGACTTACTCCAAAAAGTCCCTCACCATGGCATAGAACTTTGGCTCCAAGTCCAAATCTTCTATGACCATATCAATCTCTCCACGAGGCAAACCATTGACCAATCGGCCGGTGGTAAGCTACGTGATCTAAGTGCGGAACAATCATGGGCTCTCCTAGAGGATCTTGCTCTTTATGACAACGAAAGTTGGAGTGATCCCCGTGATTTGAATAAAACGGTCAAGGCAAAATCTTTGCCTTCGAATAATTCAAGCACTTCCGACCGTAGGATCATAGAACTTGAAGACCAAGTCAAGTTTCTCATGAAATCCTACGAGGCTCCTAAACCTTCAAGCCAAGTGAACAAAATCACTTCTTCATGTGAATTATGTAGTGGTCCCCACGACACTCGTGATTGCATGGAACTCCCCGAACAAGCTTTTGTGGACTACGCATCCTCGCGTACCGACGGAGCGGGAGACAAGTGGTACACTTTCAAACCCGAGCCAAACCATTACGGTGATTCATACAACCCCTCATGGAAAAATCACCCGAACCTTAGGTGGAAACAAAACCAAAACACACAACAAACCAATTCTTCCAACCCACCTAATCGTTTCCAATCAAGCGGTTCCAACTCGAACCGTACTTTCAACAACAATCCTTCCGGCAATGGTAGTACCAATAACTTTGAAGGATTGATTTCCCAATTCATGGCATCTCAAGAAGCTCGTTTAGCCAAGTTTGAAGCCGATTTCAAACAAAAACAAAGCGAGATGACCGATAAGATTGACACCTTGTTGAAAGCCCTCAATGACCGAGAAATGGGAGCACTCCCTAGCAACACGGTCAAGAACCCGAAACTGAACGTCAACGCTATTTCATCGGTTTCGTCCCCTAGTTCTTGTCCACAATATTATTCGGTCAATTCCATGAGCACATGTTTCAAACAAACCCAAGTCGTTCCAAATGACCAAGAAGTTATGACATCCAAATTGGTCAACAACATAGTTGAAACACCTCCCACTCAAAACCTTGACGAAGAATTCAAGGAGCTCCACCTTGAAAGTCCGGTTGTTGATGAGTTGGATGAGAAGAAGCTCAAGTTAGGCGAAAAAGGGACCGCCTTTGTTCAAAACAAGCTACCTAAGAAGTTAGATGATCCAGGCTTATTTGTTCTACCTTGCAAGATCGGTAATTCGGAGGCTTATGACACATTAGCCGATCTTGGATCAAGCCTTAACCTACTTCCGTTACCTCTCTACACCTCTCTAAAACTTGGAAAACTTGAAGAAACCGAGGTGATAATAGGCTTAGCGGATGGAAGTGTTGCTTACCCGGTTGGAGTAGTTAAGGACGTGTTAGTGCACATTGGAAAACTAACCATTTTAGCCGATTTCCACGTCCTTGATATGGTTAGCGACCCTACATGCCCCTTGTTGATAGGTAGAGGATTTTTGGCGACCGCTAGTGCTATGATTGATTGTAAGGAATCCAAGATAGCGGTAGGAGAAGGAGAAACTTGGTCAGTCTATGATGTTAAGAAACATGCCTATGATACTAGTGAGGAACCAACACCACATTGGCTAGAATCAAATAGGAGACCATCTAGATATGGACCTTGGATTGATAGAGACTTCATAGGACCCCAACGCCCATTTTACCTAGAAGAGGACTTTGTTAACCGAACGCATTCGGTAGTGCAACTCTTGGCTAGGGACACCGAATTGGATCCATTTGAAGATTCTCTAGTTTTTAGAAAGATGATTGATTTCCTAGGAGTTTTGCCAATTAACCTAGGAATGAATAAGTGGATTGGTGAGGAAGATGATCATAAGTGGAATTGGGATAAACCACCCAAAGATGGAGATGGGTCATGGCATATTAAGATGACATTGTATGACCCGGATGGAGAGAAGTTTGAAAAGACATATCGTACTAAGCGGACCAATAGGAAACTTCAATCCAAGCTTAACCCTAAAGACGTCCTTGATGACGAGCTCACTTACATAGGGTAGCGTGACTTTGAGTCTAGCTACAAGACTCGTTAATAAAGAAAAGCGCTTCTTGGGAGGCAACCCAAGCTTTATTTGTTTTATTTGCTTTGTGTGTTTATTTATTTGTTTGTTTGATTTTATTTTCCGTATGTGTGTTTAATTTTTATTAGTATTGATTCATGTTCAAAACTAAATTGTGAAAATGCTTTATTTTGTTTTTAACTTCGTCTTAACTACATATAAAGGTATTTTGCAAAAGATAAGTGTAAGGGAAATCTAAATCGGTTTATTAGAACACAAATGAACATGAATCATAATAATAAATTAGCATACATATTCGTATTTGTTTGAGTCAAATGCTTGTATCGAGTCATAATGATGTTTTGCAGGATTTCCAGGAAGTAAGGTAAAGGTTTTTCCAGAAATTTTCCGGAAACTTAAAATGAAAATTTTTGTCAGGTCATTTCTGACGGCGTCAGGGTTTATAACCTGACGGCGTCAGATTTAATTTCCAGAAATTTTTGAAAGTTTTGTTTTCATAAAAAGTTTTTAGTTAAAATCTCCAACTTATAATCTCCAGGAATCTGCAAAATTATCATTCCACAAGCATTATATCCTTATATATAGATTTTATCCCGCCGATGTTATGCAGGTTTTCGTGTTTGTTTTCTCAGGTTTAACAGGTTATTTCGGACAAGGAAATGTCTTGGATCAAGCTTATGGCGATGCATTAGTCATGAAGCTTCAACATTACCTTGGAGGAAGATTTAACCGTGTAATTTCATTATCCACCGAACGAATCAGGGGAGTATTTGATTTCATTCTTTTACTTTATACTTTTACATCTTGTTATTTGAACATTGGGGACAATGTTCATCTTAAGTGTAAGGGGGGGGGGTAAAAGTACGATTTTTGAGAATACAATTGCGCTTGATTTTTGTTTGTTTAATAGTAGATGTGTAATAAAACTGAGATAAACACCTGTTAAGGTAATTTTAGTGCCAAATTTAAAATTTTTTTACAACATATAGGAGTGAAACTTTGATCTTAATGAGCGTCTCATGGATAGGAGTTATATGACTAGCACAAAAACCGTACCACTAAAAAAAATTTTCCACCCCTAAATATGTGAGGTTCGCCCCTAGAATTGGTAGGAAAAGCATTTATGCTATGATGTGTGTACCGGTAGCACTTAGATTCTAGAACTTGCGTTAGGACCATTCCAAGGCCACAAGTGAGACTACATTCGTGTAGTTAGATTTACTACATGATAAGAGGCATTAGGATTAACCCTTTGTTTTACACCTGTGTTTTTGTTATAATTACTTTGGCTACATTAGTCAAGTAATTCTCCCACACCCTTTGCGTTGTACTCATTTTTAGTACACGATACCCCTAGTACACCCCTCAGAGCCTATCTTTTCGTTTCGACCTTTAAGCATTTTACTTAAAGGAAGAATTTGTTACACCCCACTAAAATGTACACCCAAATCGCCTTAGCCTACCTTGTATGCACTCATCTTTAGTGCATTATTGTTACAACATTTGTTTAAACCCCAAGTTAATTATCTAATTGATTACATGGTTGCTAAGTCGAGTCATATCCTTGTACATATTGTTTTGGGACGATTGGGACTCATGGGTAAAGTACTAGTATAATGGAGTAATGGGGAAGAATATCATTTATTACCACCATATGTGCTAAATGTTTTAAAAGTACTCCAAGTTTTTCAATTATCTTAATTCGAGTCATTAGATTAGTATTTGTAAAGTTATGTAAAAATTCAAGTGTAAGGGGAATGCAACGCCCCTATGATGTATTATTTTGGATGGTAGGGTAAGAGTGTATGCAAAAAAAAAAAAAAAAAAAAAAAAAAAAAAAAAAAAAAAAAAAAAAAAAAAAAAAAAAAAATCAAGAAAAACACAAAAAAAATGAGAAAATGAAAAATAGAAAAAAACATACGGACTACCATCCCGTTTTATTTTATGTTTGTTTTATATTTTTGTTATTTTGTTATTTCATTTCTAGCTTAAGATCGAGTCTAGTCTTGGCTTAGCAACATTGTATAGTACATGTAATTGATCAAGATTTTTAACTCGCCACCAGTAAAATATCCCTTATCCAACAAAACCGTGTTTTCCTTTTCCCTACACCTAACGTTAAAACCCATTTAAAAGCCCTCTTTGATAGTTTATCTTAGGTGCTTACGCCTAGTGGAGGAGGTTTTCGATCCTTTCCCAAGCCTATGGTAATCTATTTGCTATGACAGGTAGTGAGAGATATTATCCGTTTTCATTTATGAGATTTATTTTGATGACACTTGAGAGATGTGAGTATCTAAACACTACTTGTGAGGTGCTAGTATGTAATCTCCGTGCTTATTATGATTGAAGTGGAACGATTATTTGTTGTAATTACTTTTATGTTTGCATTAAATGACCCCTAACTTGTATTTTGATTAGAATAAAAGCACATTTGCTTGAGGACAAGCAAATCTCAAGTGTAAGGGTATTTGATGAAGCGAAAAGTGTACCGCTTTTAAGGGGTCATTTAAGCCTTAAATCGTATTTATTTGATCAAATATTGCCCTAAATCGTTCCTTTTGTCATTTTAGGTACTTTTGAGGAGAAATCTGGAAAAGGAGGCATTTTGGACGTTTTTGGAGCATTAAAGTGAAGAAAACGGCAAAGTCTCAAAAATCGGCTAAAAGTTACTCTTGACGGCGTCAGACTTTACTCTGGACGGCGTCATGCCTTGGCAAGAAAAGTTGGACATGAAATTTACTCATGACGGGCCAGTGAAAATAGCATGTGAATTCTGACGGCGTCACGCTTTAACTTGATCAAGGGCGTCACGGCTTAAATCATAAGGGGACGGCGTCACGTTCAAGGTTCGACGGCGTCAAGCCTTGATAAGCCAGAATGGATTTTTGAAGAGCTAAAGAGGGACGGCGTCAAGAAGGTCATCCGGGAACCCTAAAAGCGGCGAGGTGACGGCGTCACACTCCTTAAGGTGACGCCGTCAGATCCAAAAGTCTATATATAGTTTTCTAATTTTTTGTCATTAGAGAGAGCTTAGTGTGTGGAATTTTGGGATAAAACCCTAAGACGATTTTAGCTACTTTTTCAGGGCTTTTTGCCTTGAGATCTTCCATGTTTCATTGAAAGATAAGTTATCAATTAATCATTCAATATGTCTATGTGTTGTTTGATTCTATCTTATTCTTGTCTTTTGTTTAACATGTTAGGCTAAATTTATCTTGTGTTTGCTTAGATCTAATGAAACCTAGCTATTGATTATTGGTTGTTAGTGTGTTATTAGTTGTATTGGATGATTGTTTATCTATGTTAGGCTTAAGAAAACTGGCTAACTTCCTATTCGGTAACTTGCTTGAACGTCTTAAGAAACATGAACCAAACGCGTACTAAAGGTTTTTATGGTTGTATTTAATGCACAAGCGAATTCTAGTGATCCCATGTTAGGAGCTTCCTAGCCGGCTCGACATAGGAGTGAAGTAGGAGCTTGTAGAGTTGGGGAAGTAAGTACGCCACCCCACGAATGGTATTAAGGAATACACCCGTCATCCACGCAACTAATACACACTAATTAACCGGTAAAAGATAGTTAGGGAGTAAGGAAATCTAAGTAAACACATTTCTCTACACATAAGTTTCTCACCACATTTTATTTTCAGTTATTTTATTTTATTGCATTCGTAGTAATTTTGGGTTAGTTGACTAGCAACTAATTCCGCCCACTCCTTCAAACCCGAGATTTTACTTGCTTTCATAAAATTATAAAAACATAAAAAAGGAATCTTCCTCAACCCTTAGACCTAATTAGAGTAGCCTTTCATACCTAACGAACACTATTCCCTGTGGAGAACGATCAATCCCCCGTACTTACCACTACACTATACTACATCGGTCAGGTACACTGCCTGGTGGGGTTGTAAGCCTCTTGAGATCCCTCGAGAGGTAAAACCTGTTGTAAGGTTACAAAACCACGCATCACTGCTTGCTTGTTTTGCTCCATAATTAGTCCAAAATCGCCAAGTTTCACATAATGCTTGTTTTTTCCTGAGAATTACTAAAGTAAACATTAATGTATCGATTCTCATATATAATATAATAAAACAAGTCAAATAAATGGGATAAATGATGATAATAAAATGTACTTATTTGAGTTCATCACTAGGATTAGAGAAATTCTTTACACTATGCTATTAACGATCTCGAAGTCCGAATCTGTAAGCACCGGATGATTTGTTGCTAATTGTTTACATTGCAGGTAATCATAGAGATCAGGAGTTCCACCACCACCACTTCCATCATGCTCATATCCCGAAGAAAAGTTCTCACAAAGACTAAGGAATAACAAATGTTCAAAGAAGTCAAAGAAAAGTCAAAGATCGAGCATAACAAACTTTCACAAGTCAAAGATTGAAGCTTATGAAGTGAGAACCACCTGAAGAACAAAAGTCAAAAGACATATGAGCATCGTGGAAAAGACGTAAGCACACCGTGATTAAAGAACATTGGTGGAAGACAGATAAGGACATAACCATATAACATAACACAAGAACAAAAGAATAAGGATACAAAAGACGTCGAAGCCAATGAAGCAAAGATGACGTCAAGAAACCTTGATGACCAATACTTCGGGGGAGATTGTTGGGAACACGTCTTAGATTATCAAGTATAGGTCATATCTTGTAATAGGTTAATTAGGCCTTTATGTTTGTTATTAAGGTTCGGCCTGTGTAGAAGGCCCATGGGCCGTGGCCTTTTAATTATTTCATTTATATTGTTAATTAGGGAAAGCCCTAATCATGTACACTTACTATAAATACCCCCTCCCTTGTAGGGAGAGGGTGTTGGTTCATGTTAATCTCATTTCATTATTGTTAAGCTTAACCTTCCATTCTCTTTCTCTCTCTAACTTTCTTTCTCTAGTTTCTAGTATATTGTGTGATAATTATATGACCTAACAAGTACGTGCACGAGTCATCCACTTAGGATGCTTTTAAATTAAGCATGTGTCACCCACAAAGGATGCTACTATGGGAGTTCCACATTGTGCCCTTCTTTGGCACGCAAAATTTTGCGCACATGCTGTCCTACTTTTAAAACGTGTCCAAAATAACCCAAAACCCATTATAAACTATTCTACTCTTTGCCAAAATTATATCCAGCTTATTAAACATGTTAAGACCATTTTTCAACCATTCTATAAGCAATCTTACTAGTTTAAGCACTTTATAAGCTCATACCAAACACACCTTAACTTAACATACTTGAGCATAACCAACATCTACTAACATAAATCTTCTTCATTAGCATGATATAACTCATAATATCTATAAATGAACTTCATAATTCAGTAATATAATCATTTTCTAATCCATAAAACATGCTAACATGGTCTATGATTATAAAACATGTTCCTAACCTGATAAGCGTGACTAAATTCTTTAATTAAACACTTATTAAGCAAAATCTCTAGTTTCATCCATGCACTTGAAATCAAGACATGGATATTAAATACATACCACAGATGGGGAACATGCTTAAGAGGCTTATTGCATCATGTGGATAGCATAATCATCTCAAATTCATCCTAAATCACTATATAATAGGTTACTTCCTCGTTAGGTTTTCTAAACTTTTTCTCTCCATTTTCTCCATGAAAACACATGTAACTATGAGAAAATTCTATACTTCTTGAGTTACAAGACACAAGCGTAATTTTGTAATTCGGGTCTTAAACTTTATATTACATCGTTAGTCATTGCATTTAATTATTTTGCACCGTTAGTCCTTTTTCGTTAACTATTTGCACTGAAGGTCCTTATTTGTAATAAAACTAACGGAAAGACTTTACTAATATTCTAATAGCAATAAAATATATTGTAGAAAACTAGAAAGGGAGTTGAATAGTTTGACCGATTATAACTTCTTTTTAAAACTTATAGATCGACTTATGTCAATCTAGTTTATGTGTTGGATATTGATAGTTAGAAAAGGAAAATAACTAAAGAGATAGAGATAGAAAGATGCAACCATAACATGAGTGTTTATAGTGGTTCGGCTACAGGGACTCTTTTTCCCTGCCCTACTCAACTCCCCGAGTACCCAACTCGAGAGTTTCGTAAACACTACACAAGAAAAATTCCTTTCACCGATGGAGAAGCCTTTACAACGTCGTTTATACTTTATCCGGTACATAGCTAAATATCGAGCTCTTCTACGAGGTAGAGCCAAACCTATTACAACGTCGCCTACACTTTATCTGGTACAAGGATAAATATCAAGCTCTTCCACGAGGTAGAGCCAAACCTATCACAACGTCGCCTACACTTTATCTGGTACAAGGCTAGATACCGGGTTCCATTACAAAGGAGGAACCACTACACAACACAACACAACTTAGAGATCCAGTCTCCAGTATCACCAATCTAAAAGACACAACATACAGGTGATCACCCCTAACTACACCAATGTATACAACAAGACTTGAGGCACCAAACCTCGACAACAATGTCTTGCACCAAGACAACCTTGAGGTATCAAACCTCGACTTCGACAATATACATCAGGATCTTCATGAGCCATCAAAACTCATCTTTACAATCTTGATCTACACGAATTGGAGAACCACTCTCCATTAGCATCAATCTTCACAACTTGACTTGGCGATCCAAGCTTCAACTACACCAAATCACACACCATGTCTTGGATATACTTGAGATGAATCACCTACAAGAGTCACTTCTGTGATCTTGAGAGATGATGAAGTCAAGCATTCCATATCTTGGAGGCTGCAAGACTTTGACTCTAAACGTAGTGATCTCGCCTTTAGAAGGTACCTATAGAATCACTACACAAAAGACTACAAGAAAGATCTAGGATCTGAGGTTAGTGAGAGAGAAACATAGAGAGAAGAAATGTATAGAAAGGTCCAGGCTCAAAACTTTACGTATTTTATTTATCTCGTTAAAATGATTTTATGTTTGTTATCGACAAAACATTGAAAGATCGTAAAATATAAATAAATGTTTTGAAGGTTTATTTGTATTAACAGTCTCCCCCTTTTTGTTGATGACAATACATAAAATTATTTTAAGTAAAAAATAAAATTCATAAATTTTTGAATTTTAGTTTTTACTCTTTCTCTCCCTTTTTATCTCTAAGAAAAGTAAGTGAAGAAAAGGTGTAAAAAGGAATAAGAAGAGTAAGAAGTTCTTAGTTGCTCCCCCTCGACGGTTGCTCCCCCTTGTTGAGGGCGTTAGGTAATTAGGGAGACTAAGACGTGATCATTGCAAATTTTTGCAATGGTTTTGCTTGGACGAGAGCTCCCCCTTAATGAGGGCGTCAAGTACTCCATGTGTATTTTTTGAAAATCTACAAAACAAAGGTTAGAAAACAAGTATATTGTGTCCTTTTGCTAAAAATGGAGCTGCATAAAATTTTGGTTAGTATTTTGTTTGCTCGAATCTGCCGGTTCCCTTGAAAAAGGGATCCGGTTAGTACAAAGTGAAGGATTCGGCTTACCTACAACTTGTTAGCAGCAGTACATAATAGAAAAGGTATGAAGACAAGTAATAATCACACCAATCATTTTCATAGAGATAAAAAGCACATAATCATGTAGATTCATTTAATAAAGCAAGAGAAATGATACACACATTGGTCAAATCTCTACAAACTAAGAAAATGATTTAACATAAAAAAGTCCTAGTGACATAAGTTAGGCCTAAGACTAGAGGAGGAAGACCACTTGTGCTTGCACTTCAGGGTTTTTAGGGAAGGTTAGGTTTGGTGACGTCATTAAGATGTTAAAGAGATGGTAGAACACGAAACATACTTCATCACGTAGTTCATGAACTAAGGTTTGGACATGTTGACAATGATCACAAGTATCATCGTGGCTTGTTTGTTGAGGACCTAAGATAGAAGGTTAGTAAGGGCCTAAGATAGAAGGTTGTTGAGGCATGCTTGAGGTGGAAGCACCTAGGTGGAGAGGTGGTTGTAGCACATGTGTTGGTTGAGAAATATGTGTGGGAGGAAGTATGTGTGATGGTTGAGTTGGTTAAGTTTGTTGACATCTTCTCATTACCCAAAATAGGCCATTTGAGTGTAGAGGAAAGCAAGACAAGTTTGCTATAGGTGGTGGTATCTTAATGTCAACATCTAGGTGATGGGTTGATTGAGAGGTTGATCGATACACTATAAGGTTGTTAGACCTTTGTTGATTTGTGTATATGATATATTGAGTTAATATGATTAAGTATGCGGAATCTACTTAATCACACTTAGAAGGTTATTTGATTATGGAAATGGAAAAGTAATGCTTGAGTAATGAACAATAAACACACGATGTTAACACCAAACGATTCAATATTATTCAAGATAATACGAGTGATCTTCACAATCACTAGGGTTACAAAACCTTGAATCTTAATGTTTTTATGACTTGAGATATTGTTCTAGCTAGTTGTTCTAAGCATATGAATTAAGCACTTCAAAAGACACACGCTATCTAGACTATGATCTCCCTTTTATATGAAAACAAAGGAGATCATTACAATCTATGTTAAGTCTTGTCGAGCACATGCATGGATACACTTGCATTGTGTCAGTCATTAAGATACAACATGTATCTATATTTACCAACTAGTTGATGACTAACCACAAAGTCTAAGATATTATCTACCGTATATAATTGACTTTAGTACAAAATATCTTTGTATACTTATCCATCCAGCAAGCAGACTTAACATTCAAAGAGCAGACTTAATTTTGGTACTCACTAGAATTAATCACTCGACTTAATCACCAGACTTAACATTCAAAGACCAGACTTAACCAGGTACCAACCAGACTTAACATTACTGCAACCAGAATTAATCACTTAAGAGAATTTCTCGATACTTAATCTTCAGAATATTTAATTCCCAACAATCCTCCCCTAAACATGTGAACCCTTTTCAACATGCTTCTTCTGAATTAAATTTCTGATTGTGAGGATCTTGCAAACACTTCATAGTCAGACCCTTGATCTGAGCTTTCTTCTGTTCTGTGAGATTGAATATCTTTCTCAGTAACTCATCTGCTTTCTGTTCTTTGACTTCAGCAATATCAGTACTTTCCTTAGATGGAGAAATTATAAGAGGCAATGATGTTGTGTATCTTGGATGCTTGTTTCAACAACTGAAATTGAAACTGAAAGCTCCTAGATAGAACTTTCTCTTTTTGAATGCTTCATCCCTTCTGAATATATAAAATACTCCAGCTCTGTTTTTGTCATTTTCAACCTCCATGAATTCTAAACATACTTCCTTCCTTTATTGGTTAATCTTCCTCCCCTGATTTTATTATCTCCTCTGAGCTTTGAAGATTTCTCACCATGTACCAAAATATAGCATCCCTTGGGGCAAAGAACCTTTCCTTCCTCCCCTATTTGGAAGATCTCTCACTATCATCTGATCTATCAATTAGAACTTGTTATCAGACAATGTTGTACATGAAGCCATCAATTCCTTAAAAGTTAGTTTACTGCCCTCATCACTTCTAGTTGTGTAACCACCTATGAGTGGTGAATCATGGGGCAATAACTCATAATCCATCATTTGTTGGTTTTCTGAGTCATTTTTTATTCCAAAAATCCTTTTTAAGAAAACTTTTGACTTTTAGCAGTATGCATATGATTTTATTATTAAAAATCATACTGCTTCCAACTATTTTGAAGGAATCAAGTGTAGTTACAGACACTTAATCAAAATTTTGGTTTAAAGTAACCTCTGGTTGTGTGAGAACCAATGTTTTCAGTTATAAATAACTGCCTGTTTACAGATAAACTCATTCAAAGAGCTTTCCTGACAGGTTTTCCAGCTCATGGCATTTTTTACCTCTAACACAAGTGTTAGATTCACTTTTGCTCGCTGTTCTTTCTATCAGATGTCCTTAGACTTGCTCATTATACTTGTAGGTATAAAATGATAGAAAGTGAGTTGTATCAGTTACTTTCTGATCAACTAAACCATTAATTAAATGTGAAACATCATAATCAGGTTTCAAGAAAGAAGTTTTAAGGAGTTTTTAAATTCCCAAACTCTTTCTATCATTAACCTATTATGTCAGCAACTAGTATCATCATTCTGCTGCTCACACATTTCACTTGAAACTTCCTTTGTGCTCAAATATTCATACCTGAAATCGTTAGTCTAAAACCAAAAGAACAATGTAGAAAGTACTTGTCGTGAATTAGAGTAATCATAGGACTAACTGTATGAATAACACAATTTAAATTTGTACAAGCAGCACAAACTTTTGTAATAGCAGCATTAATTTATAAAGTTAGCAGCACAACCAACAATTTATATACAAAAACACATCAGATTGGAAAATTCAAAGATTAAGCATTCTAATACTTGCTACCAAGTACTGAAACCTTCCAACATCAAAAGCTTTTGTAAGAAGATCTACAAAGTTATGATCTGAAGCTATTTTCATTACTTGAATTAACTTTTTGTCATTGCAATCTCTAATAAAATGATGTCTAATTTCAATGTGTTTTGTTTTAGAATGTTGCACTGGATTTTTAATAATGCAAATTGTACTATTATCAATATGAATGACAGTGTTCATGAAATTGTACCCATAATCAAGAAGTTGGTTTTGAAGCCATAGAACTTGACCACAGCAACTTGCAGCAGCTACATATTCAGCCTCAGTGGTTGAAGTTGCCACAATAGTTTGCTTCTTACACTGCCATGAGATAAGTCTACACCCAAGGAATTGATATCCTCCAGTTGTTGACTTTCTGTCCAAGCTAGCGCCAGCATAATCACTATCCGAATATGCTACCAAGTCAAAAGGTGACTCCCTAGAATACCATAGTCCCAACCTAGGTTGACCCTTGAGATATCTAAAAATTCTCTTGACTGCTGTTAAATGAGAAACCTTTGGAGTTGCTTGAAATCTTGCATAAGCACAAACAGAGAACATGATATCGGGTCTTGATGATGTAAGATACATCAAAGATCCTATCATAGATCTGTATGTGTGTACGTCCACATTATCTCCATCTAAGTCTTTAAGAAGTGGCTTCTCAGAGTCCATTGGTGTGCTTGCTACTTTTGAATCAGCAAATTGAAACTTTCTAAGTATCTCTGCAACATATTTGTCTTGAGAGATAAAGATTCCTTCACATGATTGCTTAACTTGCAGACCCTAAAAGAATGTAAGTTCTCCTATAGAACTCATCTGAAACATATCATGCATAAGTTTCTCAAACTCCAAACACATCTCCTTCCTTGTAGATCCAAAGATAATGTCATCCACATAAACCTGCACTAACAGAAGATCCTTCTTGTGCTGTTTGATGAAAAGTGTCTGATCAATCTTTCCTCTTTGAAATCCATTCTCTATTAAGTAGGAAGCCAGTGTTGCATACCAAGCTCTTGGTGCCTGATGAAGGCCATATAGAGCTTTAACTACTCTGTACACTCTGTCTGGATGTTCTGGATCAATGAAACCAGGAGGTTGTGAAACATAAACCTCTTCTTCAATAGAACCATATAAAAAAGCACTCATGACATCCATTTGATAAACTGTGAAGCCTAAAAAGGAAGCATAAGCTAAGAAAAGCCTAATTGCCTCAATTCTTGCTATTGGAGCAAAAACCTCATCATAGTCTATTCCTTCCTATTGTGTGTACCCTTGGGCTACTAATCTAGCCTTATTCCTAATCACTATGCCCCTTTCATCCCTTTTATTTTTGAAAACCCATCTAGTGCCAATTACCTTTTCATCCTTAGGTAAATCAACTAGCACCCATACCTTCTGAATCTTGAACTGAAGAAGCTCCTCTTGCATAGCCTCTACCCAGCTTGAATCATTTAGGGCTTTAAGAATGTTCTTTGGTTTATCTTGTGAGAGAAAACATACAAATAAGCAAGAGTTTGAACTGTTTTGAAGCATAAAGGGCATCAAGAAGCCCTTGTTGGTCTGAAGACATCAGTTGTTGTCTTTTCTTCACACCTGATTGTACATCTCCAATCACATTTTCCAGGGAGTGGACTTTGTGAATCCTTGTGTGTGGTGTAGAAGGAACTTGATAATCAGGTGAGAGATTGCTCAAATCCACCTCATCTTCTGTTAATTCTGCTTCTTCTGTTAATTCTGTCTCAGCAGCATTATCAACAACAGAACTATTTTCTTGTTCCTTTGTTCCATCTTCCTTGTGTTCATCTTCAACATCTTCTTTAGCTTTACCAGAAGAAGATTCACCATTTATTGAAGTTGAATCCACACTTGTACTTGACCATAATGGCATCATCACATAATCTTGATTTGTCTCTTTTTCTAACCCTTCCTCATCTGTTGTTTCATCAGCTTTTGAACCTGAAAATTCATTAGATTCTACAACAATAGGCACATAATTCATTGATAGGTTAGAGTCTCAAGATCAAATAGCCATTTCGGTCCTTGACCTACTACATTGGATTTATGCTGCAAAAATTCCACATGTAGGTTTTCCTCTACTATTCTAGTTCTTGAGTTGTATACTCTAAAAGCTTTGCTATTGAGAGAATATCCAACTAAGAAACCTTCATCTGCTTTACCATCAAACTTTCCAAGATGGTCTAAGGTATTTAGAATTGTCACATGACATCCAAAAGGTTTAAGAAATCCTATTGTAGGAGTTCTACCTCTAAAAAGTTCATATGATGTCTTATTGTGAGATTTTACAACTAAAACTCTGTTTTGGACATAGCAAGCAGTGTTGACTGCTTCAGCCCAAAAAGTGATAGGCAACTTAGAGTCAGCTAACATAGTTCTAGCAGCTTCTATTAGTGTTATGTTTTTTCTTTCAACTACTCCATTCTGTTGTGGAGTTCTACCAACACTAAATTCTCTCCTAATACCTTTTTCTTTGCGGAAATCATCCATAACTCTATTCTTAAACTCTGTCCCATTATCACATCTAATGACTTTTACTTTCTTGTCTACTTGGTTTTCTATCTGTGTAATGAAAGTCTTAAGGATGCTAGAAGTATCATCCTTAGTAGCTAAAAAGAAAACCCATGTAAATCTACTATAGTCATTAGTAATAACTAGAAAAAATCTCTTATGTTGCATACTTCTAACATTTGTAGGACCAAATAAGTCCATATGAAGCATAAACAATGATTGATTAATAGAGTTAAAAATCTTGGGCTTACAAGTGGCTTTGTGTTGTTTGCCTTTAAGACAAGCAATGCATGTTTGGTCATTTTCAAATCGTTTTTGAGGTAAACCTCTTACCAAACCATTCTTAACAATCTGATTTATGGTTTTGAAGTTAATGTGACCAAGCCTTCTATGCCATAACATTGATTCATCTAATGTGGCCTTTGCTACAAGAAAAGTTAAAGCCTTTTTAGGAACAATGTTCTTCATATCAACATTGTACATATTGCACTTTCTAGGAATTTTAAGAAGTACTTGACTTTCATCAGGCATCTTAAAATCACGAGAAAGCACAAGACATTCAGTGTCACAGAAAAGAACTTTGTTCTTTTTGTCACACATTTGTGAGACACTAAAAAGATTATACTTAAGCTCTTGCACATAGAACACATCTTCAAAATCTAAATTTCCTGTTTTAATTGTACCATTACCGGAAATTTTACCACCAATACCTCCTCCAAAGGTAACATAGCCTCCATCTATTGATTGAAAATCTAAGAGATAAGACTTGTTGCCTGTCCTGCAAAATAATAAGGAGTATTAGTTTCCTTTGGGAACCCAAGCCATTACTGACTTGGATCTGCCTCATGCTTCAATGTAATTTAATTTCTTAAGAATGGTTGATGCACCATTGGGTTTAGTTGGATTCCAAACCCAACATGCTGAGGCCTTAACAGCATTTGCCCTGTTTCTCCAAGCAGCAGTATTAACTACTTGCCTAGCAGTATTAACTGTTGGCTTTGCAGTTATACCCTTAGTTTTCCAAACTTGTTTTTGGACCACTCCTTTTGATTGAATAGGCCTTTTAACAGTTGTTGATGCATTTTTGTAAGTTGTTTTTGCACCCTTAGCTGTTGTTTTTGGGTAACTAGTCTTAAATGGTCTATCAGCAGGATATGTGTTTGATCTAGACTTGTTTTAGACTACTTTGGGTTTTGTTCTATTAGAATTAGAGTGAAAGTGAGATTTAGATGTTTTCCTTTTGTAGTTCACGCTATTGTTTTCATACCCAGATACCCATTGGTTGCGGAAAGCTGCAAGATGATCAAAACTACCACATGTGTAACAAGCTTTATTATAAAAGAAAAAGTCATCACCTAATTGGTTAGACTTGAGGCCATTCCAATTTCTTTGGTTACCTCTGGGCTAGCTAGTGGATCTATATTGTTCACAATATTTAACTGGTTTCCTAACATGTTTAATGTTTGTTCTAGGCTTAACAGTATCCTTTTTTATCACTTTATGAACCCTTGTTCCTGCTTTCTTAACTACTTCAGGTTTAGACATAACCTGATCATCATCACTATCAGTTGTACATTCCTCAACAACTATAGCATCTGCTTTCCTATCAGAGGACACCTTGTCCTCAGAAAGTGAAGTTTTAGATAAACTCTCACTTAGTTTCTCTACCTTAGAACTCTCAGTAGACTTAGAACCATATTCCATTATTGGTTCTTGAAACTCAGCAAATCATGTGTGTGCTAGGTCAATATCTGGAGGTGAAGGAACACCTCTGTATGGTGGAGGAACATATTTGTATCCTAAACCAGACTTAGCTTTATTGATTACTTGAGCTTCCTAAATTTTATTAATTCCATCTGAGGCATGAGCTAAAGCATCTACTGTTATCTTAACATTTTCACTTTTATTTTTGTGATCTGCTAAGTATTTATTCAGTTTAGTAATACACTCATCTTTGAATTCTATGTTTCTTTTTAGTGCATTCATGTCATCAGTAAACCTAGATTCATTTTCTTCAAAATGCAAGATTTGTTTTTCAAGAACAGCTAGACCTCTTTTATGATTAGCTAAATTAGCTAATGTATCATATAACTGTTCTAGTTGATCATCAAATCTCTTTTTAAGATCTTCATAAGCTTTAAGAGCAGAGCATGATTCAGTACATTTAATTATGGAATTTACCTCTGAATCAGAAAAGGCCATTAGTGCAGTCTCGGTGGCCACCATTGCAGCTTCTTTTGGTGCTTCCTCCTCATCAGCCATGAAGCTCCAATCATAGTTAACACCATCTATGGCTAGCATAGCCCTTGGCTCTTCCACTATGACTTCCTTCTTCTTCTCTTGCTTATACCATTTGTTTTTATTATCTTGCTTCCTTGGGTTTCTACACTCTCTAGCAAAATGTCCCAGCCTGTGACAGTTGAAACACTCCACTTTCTATTTATCAAACCCATCAGTTTCATTACCATTGATGGTAATCTGCTTACCAGTTCTTTGCCAGAACTTCTTAGCCCTCATGCTAAGTAAAGCAACCTGCCATTTGATGTCCATCTCTTCCAAATCATTATCATCCAACTGATCAAGATCTTCATGAGTTAAAGGAGAACCACTAGTTTGACTAGACATGAATACATAGAATGCTGGATCTCCAAGTCTAGCAACATTCTTTTGTGAACTAGCAGTAGGACCACCATAGTTAGCAATAGAAACACCTACATCTTCATCTACCTTTTCTGACTTACTAATACTAGGATATGACAGAAGTGCCACATTCCCAGAACTAGTACTATCGTTTCCAGACTTCTTTAGACTTTGTTCAACAATTTTGAAGTTGTTGTAGAAATCATTGAGTTTCATGGTTTCAATGTCTGGTTTGTTCATCCAGACAACTACATGAGTATGGAACTCATCAGGTAGGCTTCTCAAAAACTTCATGTTGAGATCTTCCTTGGCTATCTCAACCCCCAACACAGCTAACTGACTGACAAGCTTATGTAATCTAGAGAACAGCTTATCAAGTGATTCATTGCTATTTGAATTAAAGTTTTCAAATTGTTGTTTCAGCAATGTCTTCTGTGCTTTCTTGGTAGTTTCATTACCACCAAACCATGCACAAATCTCTTCAAAAAGAGTTTTTGCATCAAGATACTTGCTAAAGGATAGCATCTATTCACCAGGAATGGTCATAGGCAACAAATTTCTTGCTTTTTGATCATTTCTCTTCTGTATCCTTTCATCACCGGTAACTGGTCCAATATTTCTTTTTCTATCTGTTTTGCCTTCAAGAATAACATCTGTATAACCTAGTGTAAAAGAATCACCATAAATAATGATATCCCAAAGAGCATAATCTTGAACCATAAAATATTGCTTAATCCTTAACCTCAACAACTCAAACTCATTCTGTTTGATCATGGGCAACTTTGCAGCAATATTTGTAGCCTGAGTATCTTGAACATCCATTTCTGCTTCTTCTTCTACATCAACTATATCAGCCTTGCTCTGATACCAATTGAGAGGTTGGTCGATACACTATAAGGTTGTTAGACCTTTGTTGATTTGTGTATATGATATATTGAGTTAATATGATTAAGTATGCGGAATCTACTTAATCACACTTAGAAGGTTATTTGATTATGGAAATGGAAAAGTAATGTTTGAGTAATGAACAATAAACACACGATGTAAACACCAAACGATTCAATATTATTCAAGATAATACGAGTGATCTTCACAATCACTAGGGTTACAAAACCTTGAATCTTAATGTTTTTATGACTTGAGATATTGTTCTAGCAAGTTTTTCTAATCATATGAATTAAGCACTTCAAAAGACACACGCTATCTAGACTATGATCTCCCTTTTATATGAAAACAAAGGAGATCATTACAATCTATGTTAAGTCTTGTCGAGCACATGCATGGATACACTTGCATTGTGTCAGTCATTAAGATACAACATGTATCTATGTTTACCAACTAGTTGATGACTAACCACAAAATCTAAGATATTATCTACCGTATATACTTGACTTTAGTACAAAATATCTTCGTATACTTATCCATCCAGCAAGCAGACTGTTAGGAATTATTAGAAATAATATTTATTTCATTGCTGCTGTTAGTAATAGTGGTTCCTGCTGGCAGGTATGTAGTTCCTGCTGGTAGTGGTTCCTGCTGGAAGTACATTTTGTTTCTGCTGTTAGTTGTCATTGCTGCGGGTAATACCGTATGTTTAGAAAGTTTGTTAGAGTTAATTTAGGAAGAGATAACGTATATCTCTTTACACGTTTTCTTAGTAATGCTGCATTAGGGTTTCTTTTAGTATAAAAGAAACATGCGGCTATGAGTTTTGTAATTGATTGAAACATTATTAGTTAATAAAAGATCCATAGAGGATCAAAATTTATTAGTTACTTCTTCTTCTTTATTAGTTTATATTCAGAGATTCTCTTGTAGCGTGCTTGTGATTACATAGGCATTCTACCGATCCACAAAGGCTCAAAGATCTATCAAGGAGGCACGATCCAAACAAGTGGTATCAGAGCCTGGTGAGGATCTATGTCGAAGAAGAAAACTTGGTTTAAACAAATCTCTTAAACCCTTACACAATGTCTTCATCAGAAGATAAATATGAAATGTGGGCCATGAAGATTAAAGCCTTGCTACCTTTTGATTCTATGATAAATTGGACAGGACATGATGAAGCTGATAAAGAAAGTGTCAATCAAACAGTCAGTATGGTTGATGAAGCAAAGGATGATGTGGAAGAATTTGCCTTAATGGGATGTTCATCTCAGGTACAAAATTGTCCTTTTGGCTGTCGTGAAATGTACTCTAACCTTAAGAAAGAGTTTGATGACATAGAGCCTCAATATAAAGAATTGTTTGTTAAACTTCAAGCTTATGAAAATGCTCTTAAAACTTTAGAAAAACAAAAAGCTTGGTACCAAGCAAATCAGATAGCATATGAAGAAAAAATTAGAGTTTTGGAAAGAGATCTAGAAAACACTACTAACTTGCTAAAATATTCTGAAAGTGAAAATGCAAAGGTAAATTTAGAAAAACAGAATGTGCAGGCTAAGTTAGATAGTGAAGTGGCTAGGGTTAATTCTTGGCAGAAATCATCTACAGATGTAGAAAAAATAAATGAGAACACTCAGTCTGAGAGGTCAAAGAATGGTTTGGGGTATCATAAAATTGACGACATTATTGAGCCAAAATGGTTTGACCCTACCCCTAAGGAGGTTAATTACCAAATCCCTGTTAAGTTTGTAAAAGAAGGAGGAATGAATGCAGTTCCTCCACCTATCAGAGGAGTTTTTAAGCCTGTCCCTATCCACTCAGACCTTGACATAGACTTAGATGAATCACACCTGTCCTATGGGAAGAAGTCCAATGACTTGCCTACTTTAGAAAATGAATCTAATGGCTTTGTCTCTTGTGTTAACAGTGACAAGTCCTATGAACTCAAGTCTGATGACTATACCTCATGTGATTCAAGTGATAAGTCTGTCACACACAGGGCTGATGTTTTATCCACAAGAGTGGCTGATGATGAATCTATTTCTAAAACAACTTCTTTTGACAATAGTTCTCTTAATTATGTTAAAATCAATTCTCCTTCAAGTATTGGTTGTGATAATTTTGTGTGTAATAAAAGAAGACATGAAAAGAACAAAGTTTTTAAAAGGAAATCATGTTTTGTTTGTGGTAGTTACTCTCACCTCATTAAAGATTGTAATTATTATGAGAGTAAAATGCATGTTTGTGTTGAAAAACAGCAACCTAGATCAGTGTGGAAAAATGTAGAGAATATACCCCCATTTGTCCCTAGAGCAAATGCATTTCCTGCTGGTAATGCAAAACAACCAACACCTGTTGCTGCTGGTAGGCATTTCAGACCTGCAGCTATTCCTGCTGGTAAGCCAGTTCCAGCTGGTACATCCAATTCTGCTGGTTGGAAAAGGAATGCTGCAAGACCCTACATCAGACCTACAAGTAGTTACCTTCAAAATGATTATTGGCCTGTTTGTTATGACCCAATGTATATGGGAGGGACAAGATGGGAAACTGATCTTCAGTACTCAAAAGGTTGTTCTTGGAGACACAATGGTCATTATTTGAGAAAGGGACCCAAGAGAAATGGTGGATCCCATCATTGCTGTGTTTGAGGGGAGGCTTATGCTTGTATACTGTGTATTATCTAATTATTTCATTTCACTAACTTTGTCTTGCGGATGGTATTTGTTTATGTTTTCTTTGTATATTGTGTTTTCTAACCATTTTGCAGGTAGTTAACTCAAGTTCAAATAATAAGTCCTCAATCTTATGTACACAAGAAAAACAAAGTTTGTTCATTAGTTATAGTGAGGTTACAGATCTATCAAGCAACATGAAATAACAACACCCAAACTGCAGATGAACCCAGACACCAGACAACAACAACAAACAAAAAAAACAAACACCTAGTCCTCAGAACCACAGCAACAACCCAGCCAACTACTCCATCTTCCCTTTTCCTTTGCCCTTGTTATCAGGCATGACCTTGCGAACTCCTAATCCACTGATCAAATTATACACCTTTGGGGAAGCAAGTCCCAATACTTGTTGCCTTGGCTTCGGAAGAGGTTCACTTTTCTCTGGAACTGGAATCTTGCTCATGGCTGCCACAGCTTTCTCCATTTCTCTTGTGAGCATGACTGAAAGTGGAGGATGCGGCGGATATGCTTCCCAAGAACCTTTATAATAGGTCAAAGACTTTGGCCATGAAGAGAGCTCATCATCCGAGCTTGAGTTATCCAAAGAGGAGGGGGAAGCTGGAAGATCTTCAGACGAAATTTCTTCAGCCTCTGCTTTGGCCTTTTTGTTTCTGCTGATCTGAGTGGAGTAGTTGGGTGGGAAATAGTTTGTCCATCCTGATGACTCGGAAGATGAATCAGAGGAAATCTCTACAATCGTTGGCTTGGAGGAGCTCATTGGGTGTGGATAATTTGATTTAGGGTTTGCAGTATGTGTTGTGTAATGTTGATTTTTCAAAGCCTTTTATAAACTTATGGAAGGTAAAGGCAATTAAATGTAAAACCTCAAAATTACCACAATCCGAAATGACCAAAATACCCTCAAATTTTGAAATTTTAAGAACTTATAAGATACGCTATAAATTAAAATGAGTTATATAACGGTGTTATGACTCGAGATCGCACAATATGAACCTATAACCTAAGTTCGATAATAAACATTTGACAATTAAAAACTATATGTTAAGAAATATAAATACAAGTAAGTAGAATTGATTCAAGTCACACTATATGGCACTTACACGTTTTAAAATTATCTTTGCTTTCTTGGTCATATGACACACTATCCACTCACCATTTAAAAAGATTATAATTTCCACAATTTCAGCCAAAGATCACGCCTAATTAATTAATTGACAGTTACCACTTTCCTACAATTCTATACGCTCCTCTTAATATTTTATTAGTACGTTTTCTTTCCTCTCCCATCCAAACCCTACGACAAACCACAAGAATAAACACACAAAGTCTGCTATTGGCTTCCCTCTAAAATCGAGTTGTTGAAGGGTGCTGCTGTTCGTGTTGTTCATAAGGTGTAAGAGAAGTCTTGTTGTGCGGTTCGTGTGTGGTATAAATCCGTGGTTCCTTGCTCTCGTTTTCGTCTCGTTATCACAAGGTATTACAACTCACTTGAGTTTTCTTTGATCCATTCGACACACATATAAGATATAATCCAAAAGATAAACATGTCATGCGATCATAAATCTGTTTACGTTCTAAACGGTCATGTCGTCAATCTGTAATACAAATAACTTTTCTACATGTCGCGTGAGATCAATAAAATTTATAAACGTATACGTCGATCTTTGTTCGAATCTACTCGTAATACACGCATATAACCTAGTTATTTAAGAGTTCAACATGATCTTTATTATAAAATTAGAACCTGGAAATAAGGATAAATAATAAAGATGAGGTATGCAAGCTTATATACGTGAGTCAAGTAGTGATTTTGATGTGATTTTATGTAAAGATATGGGGCGTACAAGGTGTGATATATATAGGGCTGTAACGTGTGAATGTGTGTGGTGAATCGGACCTGGAAGTTGTAAAGTATTAAAATCATTATGTCTCGTTATGGTTGTGGTCGCATGGTATGATTGTGTGTCTTATATAGCTCGTTCAGGAAGGTTAAAACATGAATATACACACACCTTTGGTCTCTGTTTCTGTTATAAGGTTATTCATAAAAGAAGGAAAATGAGTAGGATGCAAACATGGTTCAAGGTAGATTTAGCATTCAAGAGCAAACAATTATATGATACTGAGTTTATGGATACAGCGTGTAATACTAAGCTAGTAAAAGCATATAAAACTATGCATGGTGCTTGTGTGTGGGATAAATAAATTAGTTAAGAGTTGTGCAATAAATAATATTGTTAAGTATATACCTATACATGCAACAAAAATAAAGATTGATACTGTATCACATTGCTGGCCAGGTAACATGTTAAGATAGTTCGTAAATAAGGATGTGAGATGGCGCTCGTGATAATAACATATTTTGGTCGTCACGGTCTACGATTAATGTCAAAGATACGTTAATAAATTATGAACGACGGGGTCATCTTAATATAAAGTTATAGCATAAACTTTAAAGAAATTTTATTTGACATTCTTAATATTTAATTTTGATAATTTACACCGTTAATTTTAAACTTACTAGAATGATGTATTAAACCCAAATCTTTGGAAAATTGTCAAAAGCAACCCTAAACTATAATATTTATAATACCACGTCTTAAAGTTATTTTAATTGTGATTAATAACCCTAAAAGTCACTAAAAATGGAAAGCCGACGAAAATGAGTAAATCTGATTTGAAATGAATTATTAATAATTAGCCGGTCATAAATTCGTGTAGATTCGCTGATGATGGAGTTTGCTTCCGATCTGATGTTTCTATTGTGTTTTCACTTGCGGTCTAAGGTACAGATATTCTGACCTTTCTTTTAAGGTTTCTCATGATCTCTTTCGTATTCTGATCTGTTAGTTTCTGATTCGATTGCTATGTTTCCCTTTGCTTGAACCTTCTCTGTTGATCCCATTTGATATGACCTCTGTTATGAACCTATGTTATGAAAACCTTTTTAATTATACCATGGAAATGTTTTGAGAAAAACCATTTTAAAAAGATGTTTATAAATGATGCGAAACTACTTTTATATAAAATGTTACTAACTCTTATGAAAACCCTATTTTGAATACTATCTTTATAAAAACCGTTTTGAAAGATTATTTTTATGAAAACCACTTTAAAGGATCGTTTTATGAACATCATGAATAAAGGATTGGTTAAAATGAACTTTTGATAGAAACTTTTGAAATGAACTTTTGATCTGAACCTTGACTTGATTATTTAATATGAACCTTGATCTGATAAACTCTGATTTGGACTTTTGGTACTACCTCTGATGATATTTGATATAAACCATCTGTTATGAACTATCTGTTATGAGCCATCTGTTATGACACTCTGATTTGATATGATATCTGACTCTTAGTTTGATACCCGAGCCAAAATCTGTTTCCTAGCCATGAAGGTAACATGGCCGTGTCATTGATGCACCAATGGCATGACTCTAGGGCGGTAGAGTGATGTTCCGCCACGTCCCCATTATGATATGATATGAGCTCACTATGATTTGTTTATGGCCAATATGATTTGTTTGGGGGGCGTATGGATGCATCCTAGATCTGTTCTGTTTAGTGGATTTAACATGATTTGATATGATTTGTCTGGTGACTGGTGCTTGTGTGCAATACACGCCTTTCACATATATCTGGGAGCTAGCTACTCCATTTGAAGAATGAGGACACCCCTCATATTATCTGATTATCTGAGAGGTCTCCCCTCTATATGATTATGAAGATTTATGGTTACGTTATGATATGATCTGTTTCTGGGCTCGTGGTGGATTACTATCCCTTTTCTCTTTCCTTTATACTTATTCATTGACTTATCCCTTGAACCATATTACATCTGTTTGACCTTTGTTTCTGTTATCCTGTACTATTCTCTATTTCTGTTTATTATCGTTATATCTGTTCACTGGGCTTTTTAAGCTCAGCCGCACGTTTTCTTTTCGTGTGCGGCAGGTTATAAGCAGGACGACGGGTTTGGGTATGAGTGAAGAGACTTTTGGAATTAGAAGACTTGATAGTTATTCTGAAGTAGAAGTCATTAGAAGGATTGCATTTGCAAACTTAGTATTTAGTTTTGTTTCATTCTTAACCTTATAATGTTAGTATTTCGTTTGTAACCTTTGAAATTTATTGTATTACTAGTGATGTATGCTTTGTTTTGATCTGATATGAAACCATTATTGTGATATCTTTACCCTTGTCGGGTTGGGGTGTTACAAATTAAATGTTGGGTTGGTTTTGAAATAAATTTCTTTCAGGAATGGCGTTAATTAAGGATTTGACTTTCTGGAGTTAATTGTGAGTTTTGGTCAAACAGCAGTTTGTTCCTGCTGGTTGACCTTCTGTTTCTTCTAGTTGACTTGTAGTTGCTGCTGGTATTGAAGATTTGGGTTTAATTATTGTGGCGATTGAGGAATTGATTGGAACCAGTGCATAAGTTTGACTCATGGTCAAAACCACTTCATTCCTGCTAGTTGAACAACTGTTCCAGCTGTTTGACCAGTGGTTGCTGTTGGTTTCGTTATAATTGGGGAAGTTATTTTGGGATTGAATTAAAGTCAAATTGGTCAAAGATACGTTCGCGAGATACTTGCAATTTAAATTGCTAAGTTTGGTAACCATATAACTGACTTAAATTGTTCATCCCATTCTCCAAATCATCATTTTCCTCTAACACTCATTTCATCACTTCTCATTCACCCAACTCATCAATCGATTCATCACTATGGCGACATTACAGTACAAAGATGATCACAACAAAGTGGGGTATCATGAAATCTCTAAACAAAGTACAGGGTATGTTGAGGTACTCACCTTCCTGAGTGGGTCCTCTATTCAGTTTGCACTGACACATTGTCCAAAGGTGGTGTATGACTCATTGGTGAGACAATTTTGGGCTACTGCGGCTGTACGAACAGTTGTGGGTAGACCTCAGGAGATAGTAGCAACAATTGATGGGAATGAATACATCGTCACTGAGGGGTCCATTCGCACTCATCTTCAACTGAATGATGAGGAAGGGATGTATAACTTAACAGAGCAAGAAATTCTGGATGGTATGGCGGCCATTGGATATCCTGTCACTGGTACTTTTACCTTTTATAAGAATAAGCTTTCTCCTCAATGGAGGTTTCTCATTCACACCCTTTTACAATGCATTAGTATCAAGTCAGGAGGTTGGGATCAATTCTCAAGTCCTCTTGCCTCTGGTCTTATTTGTTTGTCTGATGGGAGGGTGTATAACTGGTCTAAGTATATATTTGAGGGGATGGTTGGGAACATAGTACATGCTAAACACAAATTCCTTATGTACCCTAGATTCTTGCAAATTGTCTTAGGTGTTCAGACCACTGACTCCACACCTAGGATCATGGCTAGGTTGACTGGTAAATTGTTTGCTACCATGAGGTATAAATTTGAGGGTGATCATCAGCCTCTATTGCCAGCCATGCTGCCAAGGGGCAATGATTCTGCTGGTGGTAATATACCCCCTGTTGCTGCTGGTGTTGGAACTTCTAATGCTGCTGGTGCAAGTGCATCAGTTGCTGCTGATGCCCAAAAACCACCCTCTCCTAGGCCCAATACCCCAGTTGCCCCTAGTAGTGAGCCAGTAAGCAATGTTGAACCTAATGTTGATCAAGCCACCACTGTTGAACAAAATGTTGACCCATCTGTTGGCCAACCATCAACTGCAGTTGAGCCTTCTATTGATATGCCCACATCCTCAAGGCTATCCACTCCTAGTCCATCTAGGCAGCCTTTTGGTTTTGACACCAATATTGGAGGAGATTCTTCTGTCTCTCCACCCAGATCTAATGAGGTTGTTCACACCACAGGTATTCCTGCTGGTGGAGCTGAGGATCCTGATGCTCTCACTCCTATGTCCACTTTACTTGACAGGTATATGAAGAAAGTTGAAACATTGGAGTCTGAACTAAAGGAAACTAAAAAGTATTTTGGTGAGAAGGTAGAAGCCTTGGAAACAGAGCAAAAAGACTCGAAACAGACTCTTGGTGGAGCCATACTTCAACTACTTGACAGAGTCAAACATTTGGAAGCTCAACTAGGGAAAAAGAAAAGCAAGGTTGTGCTTTCTGATTCTGAGGATGATCAGGCTGATGTGAATTTGGATGCACTTCATGTGTTGGCCAATGCAACCTTGGCTGGCGTACAAACTGGGAAACCTGCATCTTCTATGCCTGAAGTGTCTCCAAGTGTCAATGTTGCTACTGGTAGTTCTGTGAATGTTGCTGCTAGTGACTCCATTCTTGCTGATATGGATAGTGTAGCTGCTAATGATGGTGCCAAAGATGTTCCTGCTGATATCATGGATGCTACTGCACCTACTCAAGAAGTTCCTGCTGAACATCATACTACTGGCATTTCTTCTGGTATTGATAAATCTGCAGATCAAGATGGTGTTACTCCATCTGTTCCCTCTACTAGTACAGTTGTTCCTGCTGTTTCTAATTTTGCTGCTATTCCCTCTGGTAATGATGGTCAAGTTCAGTCTGATGAGCATGTTAGTTCTGGTGAAGGAGTTCATTCTGCTGCTGCAAAGAGACAAGGAAAGGAGATTCTCATTGAAACTCTTCAATCAAAGAAGTCAAGGAAACAACAAAGACAAGAGGAAGCATACTTGGTTGGATAGCAAGGTTACAAGCACAAGAACAGGGTGAGAAAGAAAGGGAAGAAGAACAGCAAAAACAAGATGAGTTGTATGCCAGGAAAGTAGCAGAAGAGTCTGATGATCTTGTTATGTCATTCATTAATTCTGATTTTGAGCTGAGAGCAAAGTTTGAGGAAATTAAGACCATTCCAGGTTTGACTGCAGCAGAGAGAGCAAACCAACTATTAGAATTCTTAAATGCTAGAAGAGATTAAGACACTTTGGGGGATTTTATGTCTTTGGTGCGAAAGAGGAGTCAGGCTGCTGCAGAAAAGAAAGAAAAGGAGAACAGAGATAAACCTCCTACACAGGCACAACAAAGAAATTATATGATGAATGTTGTCAAGAACCAGAGTTCTGCACTCTATACTATTGGGTGGAGCATGGCTCAGTGAAGAAATTGTCAGATGAAGAACTCAAGATGCACTATGACAGGATCATGAAACAAATTTTAGCCCGAACTAAACCTGCATTAGAAGATCCTTCTTCTAAGAGGGTTAAGCTTACTGATTCTGCTGAGCATACTGGTGACGCATCTGCTCTTGAGACTTCCCCACAATCACCAAAGGAGTCCTCTATTCCTGCTGATCCACCAACTTCCATTCCTTCTAAAGCTGCTCAGGGAACAACATCCATTTCTACTGAAGTTCCACCTTCTCCAACCTCTACTGTTGTTACTCCTAGTGTAACAAAAGAGGTTTCTATTCCTGCGGTGACACCTTCTACAGTTCACTCATCTTCTTCCACTCCAAGAATCAGGAAGAAGAGTCACGCTAAGAAGTCTTCATCAAAGCCTCTTGCAGACATGGATGATCAGGAATTACTTCAGTTTGATTCTGAATGTGACTCTGAAGATGATTCTCCTCACCCTTGGTCTCATATTGCTGCTTGGGAGGTTCTTCCTATTCCTCAAGGAGAAATCCATGCCTTGTACACACTTGATGGGAAAACCAAATATTTTACATTTCTTAGGGAGATTTTGAATCGGGTGGACAAGCAAGACTTGATAAACCTATATGGTATGGTGGTGAAGTATTATGGAACCAATAAGGCTACTGGGATTGGTCTTATTCTCTGGGGGGATTTGAAAGTGTTGATGGATTCTCTCGAGGGAGGAGATGCTTATAATATGTGGGCTAATCAACAGTCATGGAGAGTACACAGTTGGAGGTTATATACTTCTTCAAATGTTCATGTCTTGGAGACTATTTCTGGGCAGGTGTTCTGTATGTTTGTGGATGTTCCATATCCTTTATCAGTAGAGCTTATGGAAAGGATGCTAAAGCATAAGTTGAAGATTGGCAAAATGGCAGTGGGAAATGACTTGACCACAGCTGGGCAATTGGTCAGGTTTATCCGGAATCAACTTGCTGCTGCCAACGCATCTTCTGCTTGATCATGGTACTCTTTAGGCTTATTGTTGTACATTTTTCATTTTCATTTGTTTGTTTTCTTTCTTTCTTTTCTTTATGTTTCTTTTATTTTGTTTCTTTATTAGTTAAAAAAAAAAAAAAAAAAAAAAAAAAAAAATTCTTGTATATTGTCTACTAACTTGTTTGTTTGAGTAACACCAGTTGCAGGTACAGTGTTGGTTTCTTACCACACCATAAATGGTAATCAACTCACCATGTCTAACAGACAAGAAAGAGTCGCCTCACCATGAGGGTACGGCTCTTGTGTGACAATCAAATCCGTTGACAGCTTTAATAGTTTGCTCAAAACTATAGGGTATTCAACTCACCCATGTTTCATTACTGAGAGTTGAATGGTTTTCAATTCACCATGGCTTTTACTCTTTGGGGTTTCCAAAGAATTGGCTAGCTCACAAGAATTTGGCTTGTGGTAAAGGCAGTGGAAAACCATATTTGGTAATCAATTCACCAAGGTTATCTTAACCCAAAGAATTGGCTAGTCCAAAAGGGTACGGCTTTTGGTAAAGACAAATCAAATCCGTTTATAGTTGATGATTTACTAAAAATCATATGGTTATCAATGTACCATGGTCTTACACACTTCAACATTGGAAAACCATATTTGGTAATCAATTCACCAAGGTTATCTTAACCCAAAGAATTTGCTAGTCCAAATGGGTACGGCTTTTGGTAAAGACAAATCAAATCCGTTTATAGTTGATGATTTACTAAAAATCATATGGTTATCAATGTACGATGGTCTTACACACTTCAACATTGGCTACTCCAGTAGTGATGGCTATTGGTAAAGAGACATCAAATCCATTAATTTTCAATGATTCACCTCTCACAGGAGTTAACACACATGGAAGTGATGAGAATAGTATGAAACTTACAAGATTTGATGTACAATAAGTCATGGTTGCTGTGAAGATCAAGTACATTGCCTTTCAGATGGTGACCAGATTAAGATGATGTGTTTTCCTGTTGTTGCTGATACATAGAGCTTGCTGCTGGAAGTTTGTGCTTAAAAATGATGTTGCTGCTGGTTACTTTCTGATGCTGCTGATTCAATCCTCTATCCCTGGACGTCAAAGATCTATCTGGAAACTTGAAATTAACCAAGTCAAATTCAAGTTTAGGGGAGGATTGTTAGGAATTATTAGAAATAATATTTATTTCATTGCTGCTGTTAGTAATAGTGGTTCCTGCTGGCAGGTATGTAGTTCCTGCTGGTAGTGGTTCCTGCTGGTAGTACATTTTGTTTCTGTTGTTAGTTGTCATTGCTGCGGGTAATACCGTATGTTTAGAAAGTTTGTTAGAGTTAATTTAGGAAGAGATAGTGTATATCTCTTTACACGTTTTCTTAGTAATGCTGCATTAGGGTTTCTTGTAGTATAAAAGAAACATGCGGCTATGAGTTTTGTAATTGATTTAAACATTATTAGTTAATAAAAGATCCATAGAGGATCAAAATTTATTAGTCACTTCTTCTTCTTTAATAGTTTATATTCAGAGATTCTCTTGTAGCGTGCAAGTGATTACATAGGCATTCTACCGATCCACAAAGGCCCAAAGATCTATCAAGGAGGCACGATCCAAACACAGACTTAACATTCGAAGAGCAGACTTAATTTTGGTACACACCAGAATTAATCACTAGACTTAATCAACAGACTTAACATTCAAAGACCAGACTTAACCAGCAGACTTAACTAGGTACCAACTAAACTTAACATTACTGCAACCAGAATTAATCACTTAAGAGAATTTCTCGATACTTAATCTTCAGAATATTTAATTCCCAACATGGTGGTTGAGTTGACAGTCTCTCAATGAACGAGAATGTTAGTAATGGTGGTGGATTAGAGGGTCTAGGAGGCAAGTCCTCCAATGAGTTAAAGTAGAGATGAGGTGATGAATAAGGTGTGGTGAAAGAAAGGATTCTAGGTTCTAGAGGTGAAGTTTTTGTTGTTTGTTTAGAGATTGGAGTGTTTGGTAATGTAGTTTCAATGGGAGGTGTTGATTCAATTGGAGTATGTTGTGGTGAGGTTGTTTTGGTGGTAGCAAGTTGTGGTGAAGTTGGCTCATTTAAAAGAGAGGTTTGGATGTAGTTTGAGATAGGTGTTCCACTAGAAGGTGCTTTGATGGGTGAGGCTTCGGTTGAGGATATTTCATACACGATTCATATGGTTTTTCTTGGTGGACTCCTAGTGGATGATCTCGCACTTGGTGCTTTAGTCATGTTTTTAGGTTGGTTTAGAAGGTGAGTTTACAGTAGAAGATGGTTTGTTTCGGTGTGGTTTGGAAACACAAACACAAGTGGCTTAAACAGTGAAAGATCAAGTAAGAGAATTAAAGCCTAAACCACTAAAATCCTTTGAATTGAAGTGATATGCATGCACCAAGGTCAACTACGGTGATACATTCATCTAGGAGATATATTAAAGGCAATGTGGAGTTCTTGAGTGAATAAAGTTGAGTATTGGAAGGCTATAGGTGATAAAATCTGTTTCTATTTGCCCGGTTCTAGCGGATCCTTCCCAAAAGGGATCCGGCTAGCTTTAGCTGAGGAAATCGGCTAACAGATCAGATAAAGGTGAGAAATGATGGTCATCTAGCTATTGCAGTCCTATATAACATGATATAATGGTTGTAAGATAGTGTTTTAGTGAAGGCAACTCTGAGTGTTATAAGATTAATGATGATGGGTTGCCATTAATGGTCTTTAGAGATGAGAAAGAGTCTAAAGTAGGCCATTAAGTGAATGTGGGTTAAGATAATTATATCACTAGGTGTCAAATGTCTGCAGGTTTCAGGGAAAGGTGGTATGAAAATTTTAAAAATTCTTTAGAAATCATAGGAATTAAAAAATTGGTTTTAGAGCATTTTGATGTAGAGGTAGTGCAAATAAATTTTGTTAAGAATCCATTTAAATTATAGGTCAGTGTAAAATGATCAGAGGGAGGTAATGCATAAAGTGGTACTTGTCACACCCCCAAAATCGGGTCCAGTGGAAGCATACATGTCACTGAGGTGCTACTCAATTGGTATCACAATACAAGTACAAAGAACGGTTTTTACATCAATTATTTAGAATAAAATTCATTTACAAAAAGTGTTAAATTTACATTTTTCAAAAGTAGTGCGGAAATAGGCCTATATAAAAGGTAAAGCGGTCCCAAATAAATATATCAGAGTCATCTATGACCGTGCCCCTTGCCAAGCGCCTGCAGAGATAAGCTATTGCCTTAACCTGAAAATACATGCTAAAAGGTCAGCTTACGTTGGTGAGTTCATAGGTTTGTGAATAAAACCACGAAGCTGTGAGTAATGAAGCGTAGGACAACAGTGAGTAGGATATACAAATCTGAGCACATAACAAACTAGCAATAGCTGAACCTCAGACTACAAGCACGCATAAATGATCCACATATAGATTGGGTGCCACTTCCCAAATCCATACTGGGTGCCACTTCCCAAAATGTATATTGGGTGCCACTTCCAAAAATGTATACTATCAATGCATCACTAAACAGTTACATACGTTCTAGCCAAGTCACACAAATTGAATTCACACAATAAGGCACATATTGCCATTGAAACACACATATTGCCCAAAATCATGAAACCGGTAGATCATAGCATGAAAGCATTTAAAAGCATTGAGTTTAGTTAAAAGCGAGCATGTATTCTCCTCAAAAGTAGTTGTAAAACAAGTAAAAGTAGGTGTCATGAACTCACCTTAGCCACAGCAATGCAAAGATCACAACTGACACGACTGGCATCGAGAAGCAAAACACAACAGTCTCAAGACATACGGCACGACGGTTCCAAGATATACTGGCACAACGGTACACAACGTTCTAGGGTCAGCACAACATAATACGTATACGGTTATCTCAAAATACGTCTCGCACAATAATAAAGTCTACAAAAGATAAGGTGTCGTAGTTTTCATGGATTACTCAATTTCAATACTTATCAAAAGTTTAGTATCAACGTTTCGTTTTGTGGTAAGAAAACATAGACTCGACATACAACTCACGCCAAAGAGAAATAAACGTTGACATACTCGAGAGAATACTGACGAGAAGTCAAACCAAAGAAGACAAATCTAGAAGTTACAGACAACTAAACACCTAAAATAAAATAAATCAGTTTGTACGTTTCGGTATTTACCCCGATATCCCAATTAATTTATATAAAACATAAACGTCTTATAAATAAACGTAAGTTTAACTAATAAAAACCAGTTTTCCCAAGTCGTCATGACTTTAATTATCTAAGTCTGAAAATACAATATTTTGTAAGTTTTATGTTTTGTTATCATTCGCATAATTATTAGTTTTGGGTTTATTAAATATTTTGTGTCTGGTCCGAGTCTAATATATTAAAGTCTTTTCGAGTTTAATATATTATACCGTCTCAAGTCTCAAAATGTCCAATGAATCGAATATCTAATATCGTAAATTCGATAACGATCCATAATTGTCCAGTGTCCAAATATAATAGTCAATTTCAAGTATTTATTCCGTTATGTATATGTATCATCCAAATCAAAGTCACAATCTCAAGTATAGTCCGGAACATACCAAATGAACCAAGTGAACAAGTAAATACACGTTAGCCCAATACTCGCTAAATGTTCAAAATATATCACCATGTCTCTCAATTTCTTTTGACTAACCATTATTACCAAAATTAACACAACCTAAAACGTAGACCATAAACACGACACCCCATGGTGTCTTTCCTTGAACCAAGACAATGCATACCTACGCAATACTATGACCCTATGTGGGTTCTTGATGTGGACTGAGCGCGACACAAATACAAGATTAACAATCGTAACACAACGGGCACCCTATATGGGTGTCTCGTTAAATCAAATCAACAAGCAAATAACACACACCCTGTTATCATTTTTAAACCAAACGTACCCTTCGATACTGTTAACACAAACATAACCCAAGGTGACGAAAACACAGGACGAGCACAAAATAATGCCACTTTTCGACATCAACCTATAAACACACCCTTATACAAGTCATCTTTGACTCGGAAGTAGCTAAATCAAAAACCAGACACAAGCAAGAATGGAAGTTTCAAGATAATTCGAGACCCAAGTTGACTCCAACGAAACCAAAACAACTAACCCGCCCCTTTGGGTTGTTAATTAACTCGACTCCACACAAAGCCAACACCCTATATGGGTTTGTGGCTGATACTTATTAACCAAACACCCTCGTGGGTGATTTCTGTAAACCGCCACACCATCAACTATAAGCAAACTAAGATATATGATTATTTTAAATGAATCCAAACTCGAGTAGTATGCTAATTTATTAAACCCATGCCGAGACCAAACCGGGTCTCAACCCATATCCAAAACTGGGTACCAAACAGACCCGACAACAAATGACTAGAACCAAATAATATGAATCGAATCCCAGGTACACCACTGAAATTCTATTACCAGTTTTACTTCGAGACCAAAATATCACTAAATCAAACAACCAAAACAGCTAATAAATAGTAAAACAATTGGACTGATTTCGCTATACCACAAGGACGAACAAGAGAGAAATAGACGAAGGTGGTGGTGGCGCAGCTGTGGCGGCTGGTGAACGTGGTGGTGGTGATAGACGTGTTGGTTGTGGTGTCCTTCGGACCAAAACAATACCCTAAATAGCTCCAAAACACTTGATCTAAAAACGTCTTCAAATCTCATGGATATATACAAATCTTGACCAAAAGTGGTGGTGGAAGCGCGTTGTGGTGGTGGAGGGTTTCCTTGAAGCGCGTGATATCTCAAAAGAAGATGAGGGAGTCATGGGGTGAAGGTGGGTGGTGGCGGTGTGGAACGGTAGTGGACCGTGAGGGTGGCCGGAGGTGGCTGGAATTTGGTGGCCGGTCATGTGGCTGCGGAGGCTGCTTTGAGAGAAGGAGACAGTACCCTAGATTAGTTATAATAGGCTTTATATAGGGGAAGCCAAAGGTTATGAAAAACCCTAGGGGCCAAAACTGCCACATCTAAAGTCTAGTGGCGGCGGTGGAACTTTATTCCAGGGACCCATATTGTAATTTCTGCTATCTTTCACGAAATGAGACTCGGTGCTCATTTAGGCTAGTAAACCGCGGATTCAAGACACAAGAATTTCACAATTGAGCTCAGAATAATTTTTCTGATAGAAATGACTATTCATACGCCTCATTTCTCACAAATAATAAAATAATCAAATCAAATCGTCGGTTGTGCCAGTACGCGTTGTGCACAATTTCCATTTTTTGCGAGATAACTTCGCGTTTTTAAACCAAACGAGTTCTTTAAAAGTTCGTATATGAAAATCAGGGATAATCTAGCATAAAAATATGTCTGGAAAATTACGGGGTATTACAGTCTCACCTCCTTAAATAGAATCGCGACCTCGCGATTCAATTCAAGAGGTTTACGTCATTTGTTAGCATAACTCTTCTGATAATTCATGAGCAGCTTGCAACTTGATTCTGATATGAACGATCTTCTCGGTAGTCTCATGAACAAGTTCAGGGTCAGTAAGTTAGGTATCCACAACTTCTACCCATCATGTCCGCGATAGACTTCAAAGCACCTCACACGGTGCCATTGAAATACTAGAGTCGTAGGTATCATTATGAGAGAATTTGGCCAACGGGAGGTGTCTATCCCAACCATTGCCACACTCGATTACTCAGGTAGAGGTGCGGGATTCGCTCCTGAGGTCTAGCTTCTAATATAGCAACAAAAACAGCAAATCGACTTATAAAATGATTTGTGAAATGATTTATGAAACGGCTTATAGGATAATAGGAAAACAATTTCATCATTTATAAAATTGTAGCAAGGTCAAAATTTTGATTTTTAGTTTGATTCATAACATCGTAATAGGTAAGCAGTTCGCCATCTATAAGATGGTATTAAGATCAAAATTTTGATTTTTGTGAAATAGCTGTAAAACATTTTGTAGGATGACCGCAAAATGGTCAGTAGAAAACTCAAAGGCAGTTTATAAATTAAATGGCAAAATAGTTTATTATCCTATAAGAGGTTAGCAAAAATAACTGGTGTTCCCGAGGGACGAGAGGAGAATTAGGTGATTGTCCCAAGGAACGCGGTTCAGGTTACTGTCTTAAGATTTCTGTTGGGCATGGAATCTCTGCCAAGTGGAGAGTTTAGCGAGTTCAGAGTACAACTCTGAGGGAAGATGTTGATTGCTACTAGCAATCAGTCAGTTGATTCAGTAATGTACGTTGTACTTGACGCGGAAAGTACAACCTTGATTGAACCACTTCGGTTGAACAACATCAATTGAGCACAAGGCTTAGGGTAGAGGCGACCGTAACAAGACCACAACAAAACAAGGCCGAATAACAAATCCAAATCCAGGATGACGTCCAAAATCACCAAATTAAACAATCCAAATTCAATCAGAATCAAAACCAATCCAAAATACCAATGGGCTTATTACCATCTTGATGAGCTACAAATAAGTAACTTGGATTCAAACGGTGCCAATCGGGTCTAACCCGACCCGATACGAATTACGGCTAGACAACGACAAACAGAATTTCCATATAAACAGAGAATTATAGCGGTGCCAGAAGTATTACAGTTCATGAGGTGTTGTGATGCCAGTGTGTTGTGTGTGCGGAAGTAATATCCAATGTCTGTGTACATACGAAAAACTTTACCATTCAAAAAATCAAGACCAATCAGGCATAATTCCATTATAACTACTCCCAGTATTGCAAAATTTACCTCTGAGTCAAACATAGGTGATCAGGCTATGTCCCACTCTCCCTGGATGAATATAGGTGATCAGTCTATATTCACCCGATGTTCAATAAATTTTGAAATACTCAGCCTAGTTATACTAGTAGTATGTCCTTTACATCCAAAATCATTCCTAAAACCACGACAAGTGTAAAAACTCGACATTCAATAATGAGATTACGCAAGGAAATAGCGTAACTCCGCGACAAATACGGTGTGTGCATAAGCATATGGAAATGTTTATAGTACTGAACAGCTAAAATAGGCAGATATAAAATATCTGATAGTCAGGCACACATCTCAACAAATATATCATCAAGCATCTCATCAAACAACTCGTCAATTATATCATGAACATCTCATCTAATATATCATTACTCGTCTCATCAATTTTATCCTCAAACAAAATCGTACGCGAGGCATCAGCTTGGCAGGCAGGTACATGACAGTCATAGGGTTAAGTTTTCATGAAAGTGGTTATAGTCCATGTTTTAAAATATACCCAGTTCTCTATAACCTGGGTTCTGAAGCCAATCCGTCACACCCCCAAAATCGGGTCCAGCGGAAGCATACATGTCACTGAGGTGCTACTCAATTGGTATCACAACACAAGTATAAAGAACGGTTTTTATCTCAATCATTTAGAATACTGGGTGCCACTTCCCAAAATATATACTGGGTGCCACTTCCCAAAATATATACTATCAATTCATCACTAAACAGTTGCATACATTCAATCCAAGTCACACAAATTAAATTCACAAAATAAGGCACATATTACCATCGAAACACACATATTGTCCAAAATCATGAAACCGGTAGATCACAGCATGAAAGCATTCAAAAGAATTGAGTTTTGTTAAAAGCGAGCATGTATTCTCCCCCAAAACAGTTGTCAAACAAGTAAAAGTAGGGGCCATGAACACACCCTAGCCACAGCAATGCAAAGATCACAACTGACATGACTTGCATCGAGAAGCAAAACACAACAGTCTCAAGATATATGGCACGACGGTTCCAAGATATACAGGCACAACGGTACACAACGGTCTAGGGTTGACACAACCTAATACGTATACGGTTATCTCAAAATATGTCTCGCACAATAATAAAGTCTATAAAAGATAAGGTGTCGTAGTTTTCATGGATTACTCAATTTCAATACTTATAAAAAGTTTAGTATTAACGTTTCGTTTGGTGGTAAGAAAACATAGACTCGACATACAACTAACGCCAAAGAGAAATAAATGTCTACATAGTCGAGAGAATTCTGAAGAGAACTCAAACCAAAGAAGGAAATCTAGAAGTTAACGACAATTAAACACCTCAAATAAAATAAATCAGTTTGTACATTTCGGTATTTTCCCCGATATCCCAATTAATTTATATAAAACATAAACGTCTTATAAATAAAAGTAAGTTTAACTAATAAAAACCAGTTTTCCCAAGTCGTCATGACTTTAATTAACTAAGTCTGAAAATACAATATTTTGTAAGTTTTATTTTTTGTTATCATTTGCATAATTATTAGTTTTGGGTTTATTAAATATTTTGTGTCTGGTCCGAGTCTAATATATTAAAGTCTTTTCGAGTTTAATATATTATATCGTCTCAAGTCTCAAAATGTCCAATGAATCCAATATCTAATATCGTAAATTTGATAACGATCCATAATTGTCCAGTGTCCAAATATAATAGTCAATTTCAAGTATTTATTCAGTTATGTATATGTATCATCCAAATCTAAGTCACAATCTCAAGTATATTTCAGAACGTACCAAATGAACCAAGTGAACAAGTAAATACACGTTAGCCCAATACTCGCTAAACGTTCAAAATATATCACCATGTCTGATTTGTTTTCCAAGTATATCACAAGTCAACCTTTCACGAAGAAAAGTCAACGAGCAACACTTAACGCAAATCGATTATAATTACCCAGGTCGTAGTCCCAACGAGGCGTGCAATTGAGGATATTGTTTGAGGTTTGGTATTAAAATGCTTGAAATATGGATTTTCAATTTTGGTTACGAGTCTAGGAAAACAAAAATCAAATTAAAGAAAACGCGAATTAAAATCGGGAAACAAGCTTAAACGTAAAAATCTTTAAAAATTAATCCTATGGATGCAAATTTAATTTTCCTAAGTCCTAAATGTAAAAAGAAAATTTTAGAAAAAAGATTTATATTTTTTTGACTTATATATTTTTTATTATGAATTAAAGACTAAATAAAAGAAATTAAATAATAAAAAATACTAAAACTATTTAGAAAAATATGAAAATTTTATATAAACTAACTAAAGTACTGAGGATTAAAAGAAAAATAAAATGGAGGAAGAAGCAGTTCCAGATAACCAGTAATAAGCCAAACAGATTATATAAGTTTATAAGGGAAAAAGGGTTAAAAGGATTTATGGCCCAAAAGGATTTCAGAAAAATCCCAAGGGTGCAATGGTTAAGGCTTTGGTGTGTGAGTGAGGAGACCTGGGTTCGAGTCCCAGGTTTGACACTTTTTACTTTTTATTTTATTTTTTTTTGTTTTTCTTTTTACGAACTGATTAAGCAATAAAAAATAAGCACTTTCTAAACTGAAACTATTTTTGAAAGTCCAAAATAAGCTAAGAACAAGCTCAGCTTAACTGATCAGTTAGGCCAAGAATGAGAAGTAAGCTAAGGTTTAGGCAAAAGGGCTATTAAGCTAATTCTAATAAGCTAATGATACTGGAATAAGCTGAAGTCCAACTAAAAGCTAAGATGCAAACTACAATAAGCCATATGAATCAAGAAATAAGCACTAATCAAAGCACAAGATAAGCAAAAAAGAATATAGGTCTGCTGATGTCCTATTGGTGCAGGGCAAAAAAGAGGTTTTTCAAGCTCTTAAAAAGCTGTGAAAGAAAAATTCTAAAAATCTAAAAAAAATAGTAACCATTAGATCAGCAAGCCAAGTTGCTCAGTACCAAAATTTAACTAAATTGGGCTTATATTGAGGAAATTAAAAATGAAAAATAAGAGCTAAAAAGGGCAAAAATAAAAAAAACCTTGTTTTGAGATTCTGATGTGCAGAAAGGGATTTTTTTTTTTACCTCAAATCTTTCAAAACTCATTGAAACTTAACCAAACTTTGGACATTCACTTTAAACACTATTTCACACCTAAAAGTACCAAAAGGATGGACCAAAAAAGCCTTGGCTTATAATAAGCTTATAAGGGCAGTTGAGATACTAATTTTTGCACTATCAAACTAAAAACCTCAAAAAGCTTCAAAACCACTTCTATCCTATTGAAAACAGCTTATCAAGCTTAAAATAAGCTCAACCAAAGTTAACATAATAAGCATATGAACAGTAAATAAGCTGAAAGGCAATTTTTTTGGATTTTCTTAAATAATTAAACTAAAACTGAATTAATATTAAAACAAGAGTTGAATTACAATACTGAAATGTAAATAAGCTAAAAAAAACAATACCTTAAAAATAAGCCAAAAATAAAACCTCACTATACTACTGTAGCACTACTCCTATTTATACTAAAAAACAATTATGGTTTCTCTGCACTTGTGCTTCTTGTGTGAGATGAATCCAGTTGTGTTTCTTAAGCTACTTTCCCAGCCCTCGGATTTTCTTGCTCTCCACAACTTCCAATCTTGGCCGTGGATCAATTTCTTGTCCCATGGATCGCTGAGGTGGCAAGGATGAGGGGGGAACACGGTCATGTGGGTGGTTTTGGCTGGTAGTGGTGTTGAGAGTGACTGGTGAGGGATTAGGTTAATGGGCGGGAAAATGGGAGGTTAGTGATGGGTGAATAGTGATTATATTGGGGGTTTGACCATTGTTTTGACCCTGTGTTTAGTTAGCAAAGGGTTGAGTTTTGGGCTTTTGGTTTAAGATTGGGCTGTGGGTTTAAGATTGATGGGTTAGGTTAAATGTTGTAGATCCGGTTGTGGTGTTGTTGGTTAGGATAAAATGGATAGTTTAGGGACCAAAGTTGTAATTTAGGAAATTGTAGGGACCATTCTTGCCAACTTGCAAAGTTAATTCTAGGGACCAATGTTGTGAAGTAAAAATAATCCAAGGGCTATTTTTTGGATTTTTGAGCTTGAATTAAATCCGAATGAAAAATGTCTTTCCCGGCTTCGGTTTTCAGCTCTTTTCCATTCCAAGCTCGTTTTGTCCGTTTTTGCCCCGTTTTCAATCCTTTTGCACCTGAAACACATAAAACACAATCCAAGGATATTTGTAACAATATTTGGTCCATTTGGGTGTTTTTGGTCATTTTTGTGGGGGTTTTCGGGTATAAAATGATGAGTAAAAGGCCACTCATCATCCCTCCACACTAAGCAATTGCTAGTCCCTAGCAATCCGATCATATAAAGTAATGAAAGGATCAAAATAATATCAAGGTTTCCAAAATATATTACCCCGTTTTGACTTTATTATAAAATGCAAGTAATATAAACGAGAACAAACGTAAATATCATGCTTGATTTTCCAAAATGGCATCATGGAACGGGAATCACACAAAATGGGTGACTCCGGGGAATTGTAATCGTCATCCTCTTTTTATACTCCCCAACTAAGTTTGAAACCCTTGTGCAAACATTTTGTAAAATGCTAACACTACTTATATTAGTAATCTATGTAAGCCGAGACTTAACTTTTCGCTCCCACAATTATTCATAAGTTAGGTGTGTGTGCTTGTTTTCAAAATTTTGACCGGAAAAATCAACATTTTTATAAAACTTTGACGAATACTAGTTGAAAGTTTAATTTAAATTTTGCAAGAAGCAAGTTTCGCACATTTATTCATAACAAACATTTTCCATACATTTTTTCATTTTTCATCACCTTTTTTTTTTTTTTTTTTTTTTTTAATATTTTACAACTTTACTTCTTATTGTACCAAAAACTACGGAGCTTCACGGGGAAATTCCAAGACCTTATACCTTAGGAATAAAGGATCCAAGGGCCGTTACAACGGAAAGTTCCAAGACTTTAGACATTCTGGAAATGAGGTTCCAAGGGTGTTAGACCAAGACCTCACACCTTCCTGAATAAAGATCCAAGGGCCGGTGTAAGAGGGTAGCCAATACCTAAACGCCTTTTGGAGATAAGGATCCAAGGACCGATCTCGAACCGTAGCTTAGGACTTATTTATTCATACTCAAAACTTTAATTTTTGCAACTTTCAAGCAACGTCTCACTTTCATTTTGCATTCTTATTATGTTTTTACGAAAGTATGCTTGTTCCGAAATTTAAATAAAACTTTGAACTAGTATTTGTCAAAATCGTATAAAAAATATAATTTTTGTGTTCAATCGTTTGAAAATAAGCACTTATTAAGTCAGATTAGGAGTTTCTGGGAGGAAAAGCCATAGATTACTTATATAAGCTCTAAAGAGAACCAACTACTCTATGCTTAGCATTTTCATTTGCACAATTCGTAAAAACTTAGCCTAAAAGTTAAGGGTAGCAGCTAGATCAACACTCTAGCAGAGTCGGGATTCCCCTTGTTCTAGCCTAATCAAGTCTAAACTTCCACTAATACCGATGCATCAATGTATAGCAAATTATTTTTTTAATGTGCAAAGCACTTCTTTTTCATGCAATTTTTAATTAAAAGACGATAAATTTTTTTAAATTTTGGTCAAAACGGGGGTGCTAGGGGACTGGTAGGTACAAAATGTGAAAAAATTTAAAATTTTGGGTCAAATTCGCAAGAATCCCCCCCCCCCCCCCCCCACACTTAGAATTGAATATTGCCCTCAATATTCAAAGTGCCGGCCTAAGCCAACACTATAGAACGTAAAAAGGTAATGTTATCATCTAAGTGTGGAAAAGAAATCTTTTTCACAAAAAGGATTAATAAGATACCCCTGGATAAACATAAACATAAAGATCGGATATTGGGCGGCTGGATTGAAAACAGGCGCATCAATCATCACGATCTACGGGAATCATGAAAACAAAGGCAAACACACAACAACAAAGCAACAAGTAGAGGAATTCCCCCACACTAGTGTTAGAAATAAGAAAGAAGATAGAATGATAAGCATGGGTTGCCACCCACGAAGCGCTTGTTTTTGTTGTTAACCGAGTCACGAGCTTGACTCGACCCCGAATTCATTGGTCCATGGGGGAGCAAGTGGAAGAGAAAATCTCCATCGGACTTTCATTCAAAATGTTTGGATAAACATTGAAGTTCATGAAAGTTCCACTCCGATGAGATGCCCACGGCTCTAAATAGTAGAAACTATAAGTGGAGATGCCGGGGTCAAAAACATTGTCCTCATTTCCGTAAGGAAATGAGAGTAAAGTTTCAGTCAGAATTAACTCCATGCAGAATAGGAGTTCACCATGAAGATAGAAGAGAGGGGAATCACTTTTCTCCAGAATTAAAAGTTCCTCGAATGAGGTATGTAACTTTAAATTCTTATCAGGATTCAATTTCATTATAGAATGAGTTTCACCACCATCGAGTATGCCTGGGTTGAACACTTTGTCTTCACAAAAAAAAAAACAGGATACTCGGTGGAAGACTCAGCTTAGAAAAGAGAATCACCCTCGGGTGATTGACGAGACAAGTCATTTGGAACCATCGTAGGTTCCTCAATCACGATTTTCATTTTTGGATTTTTATCTTCAAAAGTTTTATCATCAGAAGATTTTCCATATAAAAGTTGTTTCCATTCATTTTTATCAGATCCAAAGTCGAAAAGATCGTCATCACTTTGTGAATCTGATGAACTCAAATAAGTACATTTTATTACTATCATTTATCCTATTAATTTGTCTTGTTTTACTATATTATGTATGAGGATTGATACTTAATCGTTTACTTTTGTAATTCTCAGGTAAAAACAAGCATTTGGTGAAACTTGGCGATTTTGGACTAATTATGGAGCAAAACGTGCATAAAGTGAAAGTCTACTGACATGGACAAGATCAAGTCAATTCTGCTCCAGATGCGCCGCATCTCACTCTCAACATGCGCCGCATCTCTATCAAGATATCACCAGATACGATCCAAGATACAAGAGGACATGCGCCGCATCTAATCATGGAGTTACGCCGCATCTTCTGGCGGTGTACGAATATTCCTGAATATTATAATCTTGGACCCCACGCGAAGTTAAGTACATGCGCCGCATCTACTTAGTAGATGCGCCGCATCTTCCCTCAGACAGAAACTATAAATACCCCGTAGACCAGACGAATTACAACTTCCGAAAAACCTAAAACCGAAGACCGAACAGGAGGAACAAAGGACGAATTCAGTCAAGGAGGCAGCACAAGACACACCCAAATCAAAGATACAAGAGCTGTAAGAAGGTGCTGCATGTGTTTAATTCATTAAGTAGTTTTGTTTTATTGTGTTAGCAAACTTTAATTCATCAGGATTGGTGGCTTGTGTAATGTGACAACGAAAGATTGCACTCCCTTTAATACTTGCTTTCCCATCAATTAAAGTTTATATGTTGATGTCTTTGGTTACTACTTATTAGTGCATTGATAACCTCTGTGTTTATTAGTGGCTTGCGGGCATTTGACTGCGGGACATAATGTGGCTCCTACGGTTATTACTAAATTGATCACTTAGGAATAACTTTTAGACATAAGTAATCATTAAGGGTTTACTCGCCGATAAGATTAGGACCAACGAGAAAGGGTTAACTACATATACTTCATATAAAGCTATCAATAAAACAAGTGACAATCTACTTAATCATAAGGACAGCCCTCTTATTGTCTCGAGTATTTATCTGTGTACGTGTGTGCTACTTGCTGATTCGTGCCTATTGGTTTATTTTATTATTTAATTGCAAACAAATCGTGCCAGTCTCTCAGGCTGAAACCCCCTTGCGTTAGGATATTAAAATACTGATTAGAATAACGAGATAATACGTTCCACTCTTAGTGATCGACACTATACTTACCATTATATTCATACTGACCGGGTACACTGCTCGTTAAGTGTGTGTGTTATTGATAAGTCGGCTAAATATAAATTTAAAACTTGAGTAGGCATTAAAACTGCTAAACCGCAACGACACATCACGCGCATCAAGTTTTTGGCGCCGCTGCCGGGGAGTGAATTGTTTATTATCTGTTAATTTGATTAGTATTTTAATTAGGTTTTTCTTTTTATTAGATTAATTGCATCATTGTACTATTTTGCATATTTGTTGTATTGTGTGTTAATTGTTTTCTTTTATTTTTGTGTGTTTTATTTTCGTTGTGTGTTTTATTTGTTTTTATTTTTCGTATTTTTCTGTTCTGCTATCGTTGTACTGTGCTAAATCAAACGATACGGCGCATCTGATCTCTCAGATACGGCGTATTGCGTTTAATTTTTTTTAAATACAACGCGTTTAATTAATTCGATACGACGCATCTTTTCCCCAAGATACGGCGTATCTGTTTTTAATAAGAAAATTTTTCTAAGCGATAAAGTAATACGATGCATCTGCTTTAGCAGATACGGCGTATCTGTTTTTAATAAGAAAATTTTTCTAAACGTTAACGCCATACGACGCATCTGCTTTCGCAGATACGGCGTATCTATTATTTTAATTAAAAACAGTTTGCGAATTATTAAACAGATACGGCGTATCGATCTCTGTCGATACGGCGCATTTTACTGAATCAAAAATCTTTTATTTTTAAACGTAACGAAAATACGGCGCATTAACTTTCGTTAATACGACGCATTTAATTTTAATTAGATAAGCCGATTTTTGATTAATTAATTCGATACGGCGCATTCATAAATTCTAAGCGGCGTATCTATTTTCTGAATAAAGTCTGATTTAATTTTAACGATTAAAAGATACGGCGTATCCAACTTTTCGGATACGGCGCATCGGCTGCAGATATCAGCTATTTTTATTCTCATATCCGTTTCTATATTCATTAATTTCTCTTTTAGCGAGCAAATCCTACTGATGATTTTACCTTGGATGACAGATTTTGCTATGGAAGACATGTCAGTTAACGGATATCTTGCTAAGGAAAGCTTGTTTTCAGATTCATTCAATGTACTCATGATCGATGCAGATTTATTCTCTTGGGAGACTCCTCTTGAAGCTGCTTTTAAGGAATTCATGCGTTTATGCAACATTGACAAAGAGGTATTCTCTTATGATGTATTTGTGAGGTACACTGGAGAAGAATTGTCGCTCTTATGGCCTATCATTGAAGCCGAAGGATTGAACTGGACTACTATCGAAGAAGATGATGGGAAATTCTATCTTGCATACATGGATTCAAGCAACAAAAGCTATGGTGGAGGCAATACCCAAAACTCTTACATGCCTTATTCCGAACAGTACTGGGGATTGAATGAGAACTATCAGGATAATGACATGAATTATGCTTTGGCGGAGTTACTATTTCATGGGAAATTGGTAAGATTGATAGACCTCTCCCTCAATGATTGGCTAGAACTCAAATATGGTAGTCCGGAATTTGCCCCTGCAAATGAAGTCAAGGAGATTATGACTTCATGGTTGACTCGGAGTTTTAAGAAGCAATTTAACGAGTTCATGGAGATAAAAAAGAATATGATTGGAAAGGTTTGCTTTGACGTTAACCACGATCCTCACGATGTTGATTTTTCAGAATGATTGGCTAGTAAGTTTAATAACCATAAGTGCATGGATCGTGCTACTAAGGATGCATTATGGGTATATTGGATGAGAGGAGAAGATGAAGAAGTAGAAAGCGATTATGGGTCGTCACTTCATGATTCAACAATCAATGAAGGCATTGAAGAGTTATTCAGAATAGACATTGATGTGTTCGATTATGAGACACCCTTGTGCAAGCAGTTCAAGGAATTTAACTACCTTCTTCAAGTCAACGATGATGTGCTTACTGGAGATCTACCAGGATTTAAGACTTATGACGATTTCAAAAACACCTGGTACTATGATTGGAATGACCAAGTACCATGGGTTTGGGATAAACCATGGGAATTTGAGCACATTAATCACACCTGTACACCCTTCGTTTTCAAGGACGGGAGTAGTGTTTGGCCGACCTGTGATTATAAAAGTGACGGAACCTGTAATGGGGGAAGTATAATTGGGATGAGACGGGTTGGAAACGATGTAACCTTTGAAGATTATGAGTGGTACGATAATGTTGAAGACTGCCCACAAAAGGTGGAGGCTTTACAAGAAAAGGGCAGAATTGAACGCTTGAAAGGACTTAAGGGAACATCGGATACTACTTTCTGGGAATGGGTGCATAAACAGTTTGATGATTTCACAAAGCTTAGTCGACGGTTACAATATGATCTGGAAAGAGGAGAATGGGAGGCGATTCAAGATGATAATAATAATGAGTCGTTGATTGAAGAACTAGATGATTATTTGATTAAGGATCCTTATTTTAAGTTTGTTGATAAAGACGAGGAAGAGTTCACCAAAAGAAAGTGTCAACTACTTGGGATTCCTTACAATGAGCCGCCCATGATTATTTCTGAAAAATTTAAAATCATCAAATACTCTTTGGGTCCTGATGAAGAATATACTGCGGTGAAGACAAAGAGTTATACTAGATTAAGTCGAACGGAAGAAAACGTCGCAGAGATATACGGAAAAATCTTTCGGATGAAGGACGAAGGATGGACCGTGACAAGGACTTATTGCTGAGCTGAACGTGAGTCTAACTTGAAGACTCTGGAATAAAGACAAGTGCTTACCGGGAGACAACCCGGAATTATCTTTTATTCTGTTTTCTGTGTCGTGTCAGTCAGGCCCGCATGAGGATACGGCGCATCTCAATTCTGAGATGCGACGCATCTCCTGCAATGGTCATATCTTATTTTATTTTTCTGCATTTTTATTTTCGACTTTAAAACTATTTATCAGTTTATTTTTAATGCGGCGCATCCCTGGTTAAGGATGCGGCGCATCTTTATTCTGATCCGTATTAATTCCAGGCTCGATACGGCGTATCTTCTTCAATAAGATACGGCGCATCGACTGACCTGATGATTTTCAGTTTTAATTTTTAAGTTTTATTTTTCCTAACTACTAATGTATTATGCAAGTTTGAACCTTTCTTATCTTAGGTGTGTTTTAAAGTGTTGGTGGTATTATAGTTTCCTGGATTTCCTGTGGATACATCAAGTATGAAGCTTTAACGTTCTAATCCACAAGAAAGATGATTTTTGCTCTTATACAAATGGAGGATCATACCGAGCAAATCTCAGGGGAGTTTTTCTGTTCTAATTCTTTTATTTTCCAGTTTTTAACCTTTTATACAAACAACGAGGACGTTGTTTAACTTAAGTGGGGGGATTGGAGAATTAGAACACTTAACAATTACTTGTCCTAAACTTTTTCAAAAATTATGCTTAAAATGTGCTTAATATATCAAACTTAAAAAAAAAAAATTAGCATGTTTTTGTTTAAGATCTAAGTTGCATAACTGCACACATGACGTTATTTTCAAAAATTGTGATTTTTCAAAATTCACAAATCTATGAGTGTGCCGGTGACTTGTAAACTTTAGAACTTGGCTTGTATACTATTCGAGACCACCATAATGAGTATTATTTATATAATTGGAATGACTTGTCTAAATTGGTAAAATTCTAGGATTACACCCAAATAGCCTATTATATGTTATGTGTTATTAACTAACTACACTGGTTAGTTAACCCCCGTATAAAACCTTTTGTTACTCTCATTTTTAGAGTAAGATACCCCTAGAAAAACACTCAGAGCCATTCCTTTCGTTTCTTACACCTATGTTTAAAATGTTTCGTTACACCCTTACACCTTAGCCTACCCTGTAGATTAGAATCCGTGGTTGGTTAATTGCTATAGGCAAAGTGTGTTTCCTTACATTACCTGTGTTCGTGTGCGTAATTCATTATCTTTGGTTAGGTCGGGAAATTGCACAATGCAATTGGAGTGAAAGTAAATATTGTATATCTTTGAGTTTATTTTTCGTGTGTTTACTACTTTCACTATTACCGTTATTTCTGAAAGTATGAAAAAATTATCCGGAAAGAAAGTTATAGTGATGTGGTGAAATTTTACACATCTATGTTTATGTCAAAAAAAAAAAAAAAAAAAAAAAAAAAAAAAAAAAAAAAAAAAATCGAAAAAATAAGAAAAGAAAAAGAAAGAAAGAAAAATTGGAAGTTAGTTTTAACCAACTTATGTAAAGTTATGTAAGTGGTCGATATCACCACTATTTGTTGTACTATATCTATGGATTGAATGGGAATTGGCAGTTATGGGAACGCCAATTAAGGTTTATTCTTTGATTAAGATCTTGTTGAGTATAATTCGTGTCTACCTAAAGCGTGTGTTTCAAGTGTTAAAGCGTGAGTTATTCGATGATATGAGTCTTATTCATGGGATGGTTGGGATAGTGATTAACCACACTTAGGATTTTAATTTATTTGTTTTGTTTATTTTTCATTTTACACCAATTTATATCCCAAATGTTATCCATACCCTTTATTATTCTTTATCCAACCGAACCTTTGATTTATTGAGATTGGGGATTTGAGCAATCTTAAGTATCGTAGTCGTGGATTCGGCTATGTATTTATGATTTTGTCGCCCTTTTTGATATATTATTATTGGTGAAGTTTGGACCTATCTTTAGCCTATTCGAGTTAAGGATTTGAGCAATTGCAAGTATCGTGTTCGTGGATTCGATCATGTATTTGTGATTTTGTCGCCTTTTCTGGAATTTGAGATCGATAGTGATTAAGAATAATTAACCCTTAAGCCTAAAAACCCTTTTTAACCGCTTTAGACTTGTTATTCCTTAGCTTTAGTGGAGGAGATGTGCATACTTGCCAAGCTTATGATAGAATATTCGTCGCGACTGGACAGTTAAACGATTAGATTTGATTTTATCGACTTATTTTATTATACTTCTAATTCGTTAAGTGTTTAGTTGTGTGATTATGAAATAAACGAATACATGCTTAAATATAAAAATAAATCCTAACACCTTTTAGGATACATTTTCATAAAAGAAATTCTAAGGTTTACTTGGGGACAAGTAAAGTTCAAGTGGGGGGATATTTGATGAACTCAAATAAGTACATTTTATTACTATCATTTATCCTATTAATTTGACTTGTTTTACTATATTATGTATGAGGATTGATACTTAATCGTTTACTTTTGTAATTCTCAGGTAAAAACAAGCATTTGGTGAAACTTGGCGATTTTGGACTAATTATGGAGCAAAACGTGCATAAAGTGAAAGTCTACTGACATGGACAAGATCAAGTCAATTCTGCTCCAGATGCGCCGCATCTCACTCTCAACATGCGCCGCATCTCTATCAAGATATCACCAGATACGATCCAAGATACAAGAGGACATGCGCCGCATCTAATCATGGAGTTACGCCGCATCTTCTGGCGGTGTACGAATATTCCTGAATATTATAATCTTGGACCTCACGCGAAGTTAAGTACATGCGCCGCATCTACTTAGTAGATGCGCCGCATCTTCCCTCAGACAGAAACTATAAATACCCCGTAGACCAGACGAATTACAAGTTCCGAAAAACCTAAAACCGAAGACCGAACAGGAGGAACAAAGGACGAATTCAGTCAAGGAGGCAGCACAAGACACACCCAAATCAAAGATACAAGAGCTGTAAGAAGGTGCTGCATGTGTTTAATTCATTAAGTAGTTTTGTTTTATTGTGTTAGCAAACTTTAATTCATCAGGATTGGTGGCTTGTGTAATGTGACAACGAAAGATTGCACTCCCTTTAATACTTGCTTTCCCATCAATTAAAGTTTATATGTTGATGTCTTTGGTTACTACTTATTAGTGCATTGATAACCTCTGTGTTTATTAGTGGCTTGCGGGCATTTGACTGCGGGACATAATGTGGCTCCCACGGTTATTACTAAATTGATCACTTAGGAATAACTTTTAGACATAAGTAATCATTAAGGGTTTACTCGCCGATAAGATTAGGACCAACGAGAAAGGGTTAACTACATACACTTCATATAAAGCTATCAATAAAACAAGTGACAATCTACTTAATCATAAGGACAGCCCTCTTATTGTCTCGAGTATTTATCTGTGTACGTGTGTGCTACTTGCTGATTCGTGCCTATTGGTTTATTTTATTATTTAATTGCAAACAAATCGTGCCAGTCTCTCAGGCTGAAACCCCCTTGCGTTAGGATATTAAAATACTGATTAGAATAACGAGATAATACGTTCCACTCTTAGTGATCGACACTCTACTTACCATTATATTCATACTGACCGGGTACACTGCTCGTTAAGTGTGTGTGTTATTGATAAGTCGGCTAAATATAAATTTAAAACTTGAGTAGGCATTAAAACTGCTAAACCGCAACGACACATCACGCGCATCAGAATCACTAAACTAGGTATAAGGGTAGGAATCAAGTGATGGATCACGATATAAGAGATATTCAATTTCTCTCAGATCTGATTCGAAATCAAAGTCATCATCTTCATCCCCCGGTGGGATTGGATCAATGTAAGCGAGTTCATCGGCGAACTCCTCAAGAAGATGATCACTATTAGACATTTTAATTTTCTTCAGAGGGAGAGAAGGTGACGGCTCATTGTATAGCAATTCTTCAATTAAACGAATATCTCCCTCCGGATCAAAGATGTTGTCATCAATTTCTGGTGAAATTGGCCCATCATTAAAGAAAACCTCGAGCTTTTCCATAGTGAAAACACTTCCCTCAACCGGTGTGAGAGAAGGGGAAGACTCGGAAATGATTGGTTTAGAAGTTGGTGTGGGATTGCCACTCGGAGAACCGTTTAAAAATTCCAGAAATTTTTAGCATACTCCTCAACTTCTTTGATATCAATTCGGTTTACCAAAAAATTTTCATAGCTAGAGGAGAAGCATGCAGTTTGGTCCGGATTAAAAGTAACGGCTTCATCATTAACTCGAAGAGTTATTTCTTCAGCATATACATCAATCAAAGCGCGGCCCATCCTCAAGAAGGATCTCCCTAGGATGAGGGGAACCCGAGGATCGGCATCGAAATCAACCACAACGAAGTCAACTAGGAAATGGAACTTTCCTACTTTGACGATGACATCTTCAGCGATACCTTTTGTTCGAGTAATCGAACGGTCCGCGAGCTCGAGAGTCATTCGTGTAGGAGTAAGTTCTGGCAGAGAAAGCTTTTCCCACATAGAAAGAGGCATGAGATTGATGCTTGCACCAAGATCGGCCAAGGCTAAGCACTCAATCATTCCTGGGAAATCGCAAGGGATGAGAAATTTGCCGAGGTCTCCTAATTTTTCTGGAAGTTTCTTGAGGATCACCGCCGAGCAATTCTCATTCAGTGGTGTATTTGCTAGTTCAAACAACTTTTCCTTATTATTCAATAAGTTTTTGAAAGTTGAAGCAAACTTTGGCATATGAAGCAAAGCATCCGCAAAGCTCAAATCGAAATGAAGCTTTTGGAAGAGTTGGAGGAATTTCAACATTTTTTGATTGTTCTTCTCACGGAGCTTTGGATTAGTCGGATAAGGTAACGACTTTTTAAACTTTGGAGCACTTTGGACAACCGGAGGTAGGGCGTATTCAGTACTTCCGTTATTAGTAGGAAGTTCCGTGTCCTTGGTCACCTCGGTCTCACGGTCAACTACTTGAGGAGAGGAAGAAGTAGTAGCTTGACCCGTGGGTCCATCATAAGCTAAACCACTTCGGGTGGTTATTGCTTTCAACTCTCCCTTTGGGTTAAGAATTGTATTAGCTGGGAGAGTTCCTGAAGTTGAAGCTTGATTAGCTTGATTAGCTTGCTGAAATTGATTGATGAGAGTATCAAACATGTTCTCAATTTTGGTCTGCGATTGATCAATTTTGATGTTTGTAGCTCTCAAATCATTCTTAAGCTCATTACCCTATTTTGTAAAATCATTTTTCAAAGTTGTGATTTGATTCTGCATAGACCTCATGTTCGCCTCATTTGTCTTAATGTAGTTTGCAAGATCATTTGAGGGAACAATCGGGGCTGGGTAATTTGGAGCTTGATACCCTTGATTGAAATTGACCCCTTGGGTCAGGTATTGATTGATTGGGGCTTGATTTTGAAATTTTGGCCCTCTTCCTTGGTTTTGGATGATTCTATTGATTGGTTGAGAAAATTCGGGTGGTCCTGCTTGATAGCTAGCACGATAGTTCGGGTCAACTTGAGGACGGTATTGAGTACCTCCTTGGTTTAAAGACCCGGCTACGGCCTTAGTTTCAAAAGGACGGCCATCGGTGGCGGTACAATTGTAATAAGCATGAGGACCACCCAAGTGACACAACTTTCTTCCACCGCTTTGACTTGAGCGGGTGGAAAAGCTTGTGGGGTAGAAGAAAGAGTTTTCTGAGTAGAGAGTACCAAAGCTTGGACAATATCCGTGAGCTTGTCAATTTTAGCATCCGTGCTAGAAGTATTCACCAGATATGAAGTAGAAGGAGAAGCATTCACTTGGGAAGCAACCGGCTTGCTTCGTGAAGTGCGAACCTTCGACTTGTTTTCGATGATGGACCAAGCGTCTCTCGGAGTCCGATTCAATAAATAACCACCGGAGGCGGCGTTTAGAGAATCTTGGTCGGCATGGCTCAATCCATTGTAAAATGTATCAATCTGATGTAACTCAGAAAAACCGTGGTGAGGACATTTACGAAGTAATTCTTTAAAACGGTCACACGCTTCACTAAATGATTCATCAAATTTTTGAGTAAATTTGGTGATTTCATTTTTAAGACTTGTAGTTCTAGAAGGGGAAAAGAATTCATTCACAAATTTCGACACCAAATCTTCCCATGTTAAGATAGAATGAGGGGGTTGTTTTTCAAGCCAAGTCCGGGCTGCCCGCTCGAGAGAGAAAGGAAAAAGAAGTAATTTGATTGCTTCTTGGGGAACATTCCTACATTTGATGGTAGATGAAATTTTGTTAAACCATCGAATGTGGGAATGAGGGTCATCCCTCTCGAAACCGAAAAATTGATTTGACGTTACTAAGGATAGTAACGCTGGTTTAAGTTCAAAATTATCGGCAACGATCAGGGGAACAACAATGGCATCTCCATAACCCTCGATGGGTGCTTGGAGAAGCTCTAACATGGTGCGATTATCCGCCATTATATCAATGGTAGGATTGGGATTAGTACGAATCTCGGGTTCGACTAAAGAGGCAGCACGTCTTTGATTACGTCTTCGCGGAATTGCGACGAGTTCAAGAAAGGGACTCGATGAAGTAGAAGAACGTGTGCGCATGCACCAAGAACATAAAGTTTTAGAAAGAAAAGGAAAATAAATTTGGAGATGAAAATATTTTTGGGTTTTCAAGGTTTTTCAATTTTTTTGGATTTTTGATAAAAAAATATTCACAAGTTATATACGAAACTTCACGAGGAAGGTTCTTCAAGTCACTAATCGTCAAACCGTGACGATATTGTCGCAACACACCTCTCCGGCAGCGGCGCCATAAATTGATTTGTTTTGCCAAGTATATCACAAGTCAACCTTTCACGAAGAAAAGTCAACGAGCAACACTTAACGCAAATCGATTATAATTAACCGGATAAGTGATTACCCGGGTCGTAGTCCCAACGAGGCGTGCAATTGAGGATATCGTTTGAGGTTAGGTATTAAAATGCTTGAAATATGGATTTTCAATTTTGGTTACGAGTCTAGGAAAATAAAAATCAAATTAAAGAAAATGCGAATTAAATTCGGGAAACAAGCTTAAACGTAAAAATCTTTAAAAATTAATCCTATGGACGCAAATTTAATTTTTCTAAGTCCTAAATGTAAAAAGAAAATTTTAGAAAAAAGATTTATATTTGTTTGACTTTTATATTTTTTATTATGAATTAAAGACTAAATAAAAGAAATTAAATGATAAAAAATACTAAAACTATTTAGAAAAATATGAAAATTTTATATAAACTAACTAAAGTACTGAGGATTAAAAGAAAAATAAAATGGAGGAAGAAGCAGTTCCAGATAACCAGTAATAAGCCAAACAGATTATATAAGCTTATAAGGGAAAAAGGGTTAAAAGGATTTATGGCACAAAAGGATTTCAGAAAAATCCCAAGGGTGCAATGGTTAAGGCTTTGGTGTGTGAGTGAGGAGACCTGGGTTCGAGTCCCAGGTTTGGCACTTTTTACTTTTTATTTTATTTTTTTTTTTTCTTTTTTACGAACTGATTAAGCAATAAAAAATAAGCACTTTCTAAACTGAAACTATTTTTGAAAGTCCAAAATAAGCTAAGAACAAGCTCAGCTTAACTGATCAGTTAGGCCAAGAATGAGAAGTAAGCTAAGGTTTAGGCAAAAGGGCTATTAAGCTAATTCTAATAAGCTAATGATACTGGAATAAGCTGAAGTCCAACTAAAAGCTAAGATGCAAACTACAATAAGCCATATGAATCAAGAAATAAGCACTAATCAAAGCACAAGATAAGCAAAAAAGCATATAGGTCTGCTGATGTCCTATTGGTGCAGGGCAAAAAAGAGGTTTTCAAGCTCTTAAAAAGCTGTGAAAGAAAAATTCTAAAAATCTAAAAAAAAATAGTAACCACTAGATCAGCAAGCCAAGTTGCTCAGTACCAAAATTTAACTAAATTGGGCTTATATTGAGGAAATTAAAAATGAAAAATAAGAGCTAAAAAGGGCAAAAATAAAAAAAAAACCTTGTTTTGAGATTCTGATGTGCAGAAAGGGATTTTTTTTTTACCTCAAATCTTTCAAAACTCATTGAAACTTAACCAAACTTTGGACATTCACTTTAAACACTATTTCACACCTAAAAGTACCAAAAGGATGGACCAAATAAGCCTTGGCTTATAATAAGCTTATAAGGGCAGTTGAGATACTAATTTTTGCACTATCAAACTAAAAACCTCAAAAAGCTTCAAAACCACTTCTATCCTATTGAAAACAGCTTATCAAGCTTAAAATAAGCTCAACCAAAGTTAACATAATAAGCATATGAACAGTAAATAAGCTGAAAGGCAATTTTTTTGGATTTTCTTAAATAATTAAACTAAAACTGAATTAATATTAAAACAAGAGTTGAATTACAATACTGAAATGTAAATAAGCTAAAAAAAACAATACCTTAAAAATAAGCCAAAAATAAAACCTCACTATACTACTGTAGCACTACTCCTATTTATACTAAAAAACAATTATGGTTTCTCTGCACTTGTGCTTCTTGTGTGAGACGAATCCCAGTTGTGTTTCTTAAGCTACTTTCCCAGCCCTCGGATTTTCTTGCTCTCCACAACTTCCAATCTTGGCCGTGGATCAATTTCTTGTCCCATGGATCGCTGAGGTGGCAAGGATGAGGGGGGAACACGGTCATGTGGGTGGTTTTGGCTGGTTTGTGGTGTTGAGAGTGACTGGTGAAGGATTAGGTTAATGGGCAGGAAAATGGGTGGTTAGTGATGGGTGAATAGTGATTATATTGGGGGTTTGACCATTGTTTTGACCCTGTGTTTAGTTAGCAAAGGGTTGAGTTTTGGGCTTTTGGTTTAAGATTGGGCTGTGGGTTTAAGATTGATGGGTTAGGTTAAATGTTGTAGATCCGGTTGTGGTGTTGTTGGTTAGGATAAAATGGATAGTTTAGGGACCAAAGTTGTAATTTAGGAAATTGTAGGGACCATTCTTGCCAACTTGCAAAGTTAATTCTAGGGACCAATGTTGTGAAGTAAAAATAATCCAAGGGCTATTTTTTGGATTTTTGAGCTTGAATTAAATCCGAATGAAAAATGTCTTTCCCGGCTTCGGTTTTCAGCTCTTTTCCATTCCAAGCTCGGTTTTGTCCATTTTTGCCCCGTTTTCAATCCTTTTGCACCTGAAACACATAAAACACAATCCAAGGATATTTGTAACAATATTTGGTCCATTTGGGTGTTTTTGGTCATTTTTGTGGGGGTTTTCGGGTATAAAATGATGAGTAAAAGGCCACTCATCATCCCCCCACACTAAGCAATTGCTAGTCCCTAGCAATCCGATCATATAAAGTAATGAAAGGATCAAAATAATATCAAGGTTTCCAAAAATATTACCCCGTTTTGAATTTATTATAAAATGCAAGTAATATAAACAGAACAAACGTAAATATCATGCTTGATTTTCCAAAATGGCATCATGGAACGGGAATCACACAAAATGGGTGACTCCGGGGAATTGTAATCGTCATCCTCTTTTTATACTCCCCAACTAAGTTTGAAACCCTTGTGCAAACATTTTGTAAAATGCTAACACTACTTATATTAGTAATCTATGTAAGCCGAGACTTAACTTTTCGCTCCCACAATTATTCATAAGTTAGGTGTGTGTGCTTGTTTTCAAAATTTTGACCGGAAAAATCAACATTTTTATAAAACTTTGACGAATACTAGTTGAAAGTTTAATTTAAATTTTGCAAGAAGCAAGTTTCGCACATTTATTCATAACAAACATTTTCCATACATTTTTTCATTTTTCATCACCTTTTTTTTTTTTTTTTTTTTTTTAATATTTTACAACTTTACTTCTTATTGTACCAAAAACTACGGAGCTTCACGGGGAAATTCCAAGACCTTATACCTTAGGAATAAAGGATCCAAGGGCCGTTACAACGGAAAGTTCCAAGACTTTAGACATTCTGGAAATGAGGTTCCAAGGGTGTTAGACCAAGACCTCACACCTTCCTGAATAAAGATCCAAGGGCCGGTTTTAAGAGGGTAGCCAATACCTAAACGCCTTTTGGAGATAAGGATCCAAGGACCGATCTCGAACCGTAGCTTAGGACTTATTTATTCATACTCAAAACTTTAATTTTTGCAACTTTCAAGCAACGTCTCACTTTCATTTTGCATTCTTATTATGTTTTTACGAAAGTATGCTTGTTCCGAAATTTAAATAAAACTTTGAACTAGTATTTGTCAAAATCGTATAAAAAATATAATTTTTGTGTTCAATCGTTTGAAAATAAGCACTTATTAAGTCAGATTAGGAGTTTCTGGGAGGAAAAGCCATAGATTACTTATATAAGCTCTAAAGAGAACCAACTACTCTATGCTTAGCATTTTCATTTGCACAATTCGTAAAAACTTAGCCTAAAAGTTAAGGGTAGCAGCTAGATCAACACTCTAGCAGAGTCGGGATTCCCCTTGTTCTAGCCTAATCAAGTCTAAACTTCCACTAATACCGATGCATCAATGTATAGCAAATTATTTTTTTTAATGTGCAAAGCACTTCTTTTTCATGCAATTTTTAATTAAAAGACGATAAAATTTTTTAAATTTTGGTCAAAACGGGGGTGCTAGGGGACTAGTAGGTACAAAATGTGAAAAATTTTAAAATTTTGGGTCAAATTCGCAAGAATTCCCCCCCCCCCCCCCCCCCCACACTTAGAATTGAATATTGCCCTCAATATTCAAAGTGCCGGCCTAAGCCAACACTATAGAACGTAAAAAGGTAATGTTATCATCTAAGTGTGGAAAAGAAATCTTTTTCACAAAAAGGATTAATAAGATATCCCTGGATAAACATAAACATAAAGATCGGATATTGGGCGGCTGGATTGAAAACAGGCGCATCAATCATCACGATCTACGGGAATCATGAAAACAAAGGCAAACACACAACAACAAAGCAACAAGTAGAGAATTCCCCCACACTAGTGTTAGAAATAAGAAAGAAGATAGAATGATAAGCATGGGTTGCCACCCACGAAGCGCTTGTTTTTGTTGTTAACCGAGTCACGAGCTTGACTCGACCCCGAATTCATTGGTCCATGGGGGAGCAAGTGGAAGAGAAAATCTCCATCGGACTTTCATTCAAAATGTTTGGATAAACATTGAAGTTCATGAAAGTTCCACTCCGATGAGATGCCCACGGCTCTAAATAGTAGAAACTATAAGCGGAGATGCCGGGGTCAAAAACTTTGTCCTCATTTCCGTAAGGAAATGAGAGTAAAGTTTTAGTCAGAATTAACTCCATGCAGAATAGGAGTTCACCATGAAGATAGAAGAGAGGGGAATCACTTTTCTCCAGAATTAAAAGTTCCTCGAATGAGGTATGTAACTTTAAATTCTTATCGGGAGTCAATTTCATTATAGAATGAGTTTCACCACCATCGAGTATGCCTGGGTTGAACACTTTGTCTTCACAAAAAAAACAAACAGGATACTCGGTGGAAGACTCAGCTGAGAAAAGAGAATCACCCTCGGGTGATTGACGAGACAAGTCATTTGGAACCATCATAGGTTCCTCAATCACGATTTTCATTTTTGGATTTTTATCTTCAAAAGTTTTATCATCAGAAGATTTTCCATATAAAAGTTGTTTCCATTCATTTTTATCAGATCCAAAGTCGAAAAGATCGTCATCACTTTGTGAATCACTAAACTAGGTATAAGGGTAGGAATCAAGTGATGGATCACGATATAAGAGATATTCAATTTCTCTCAGATCTGATTCGAAATTGTAGGATCGAGAACTTCGAGCTTGATTGAGCTTGGTATAAACAAGAACCTCTGTATGCTATACAAGTGTTTATGCGGAAACTAAACAACAAGTATAATAAAGAAGAAAAGACAATGATCCTCTATAGATCAGACTATGAACTAAGAATTCTGTTATTGATGAATGTCTCTCTTGAAGTCTTGAAGTGTTACAATATGAATGGCTGTATGTTTCTTATATAGATAAGAAACCCTAATACCTAATACAGCCTGTTACAAATAAAACATGTAAAGAGATAAACATCAATCTCTTCTAAAAATAAACCTAACAAACACTCTAAACTTACGGGATAACAATAACTAATACCCGTAGTAATAACACTAACGGCAGGAACAAGATATCACTGTCGGCAGCAATGAGCTTGAGCAGGAACCAAAGCTATCGGCAGGAACCATCTCCACTATCGGCAGCAATGAGATCGCAGCAATGAGACACTAAGTATTTCCCAGATTCCTAACATCTGTCATCTTCAGTCCTTCTTGTTTTGTAATAATCAAATCATAATTCCCACAGATCTGATTCGAAATCAAAGTCATCATCTTCATCCCCCGGTGGGATTGGATCAATGTGAGCGAGTTCATCGGCGAACTCCTCAAGAAGATGATCACTATTAGACATTTTAATTTTCTTCGGAGGGAGAGAAGGTGACGGCTCATTGTATAGCAATTCTTCAATTAAACGAATATCTCCCTCCGATCAAAGATGTTGTCATCAATTTCTGGTGAAATTGGCCCATCATTAAAGAAAACCTCGAGCTTTTCCATAGTGAAAACACTTCCCTCAACCGGTGTGAGAGAAGGGAAGACTCGGAAATGATTGGTTTAGAAGTTGGAGTGGGATTGCCACTCGGAGAACCGTTTGAAAATTCCAGAAATTTTTTAGCATACTCCTCAACTTCTTTGATATCAATTCGGTTTACCAAAAAATTTTCATAGCTAGAGGAGAAGCATGCAGTTTGGTCCAGATTAAAAGTAACGGCTTCATCATTAACTCGAAGAGTTATTTCTTCAGCATATACATCAATCAAAGCGCGGCCCATCCTCAAGAAGGATCTCCCTAGGATGAGGGGAACCCGAGGATCGGCATCGAAATCAACCACAACGAAGTCAACTGGGAAATGGAACTTTCCTACTTTGACGATGACATCTTCAGCGATACCTTTTGTTCGAGTAATCGAACGGTCCGCGAGCTCGAGAGTCATTCGTGTAGGAGTAAGTTCTGGCAGAGAAAGCTTTTCCCACATAGAAAGAGGCATGAGATTGATGCTTGCACCAAGATCGGCCAAGGCTAAACACTCAATCATTCCTGGGAAATCGCAAGGGATGAGAAATTTTCCGAGGTCTCCTAATTTTTCTGGAAGTTTCTTGAGGATCACCGCCGAGCAATTCTCATTCAGTGGTGTATTTGCTAGTTCAAACAACTTTTCCTTATTATTCAATAAGTTTTTGAAAGTTGAAGCAAACTTTGGCATATGAAGCAAAGCATCCGCAAAGCTCAAATCGAAATGAAGCTTTTGGAAGAGTTGGAGGAATTTCAACATTTGTTGATTGTTCTTCTCACGGAGCTTTGGATTAGTCGGATAAGGTAACGACTTTTTAAACTTTGGAGCACTTTGGACAACCGGAGGTAGGGCGTATTCAGTACTTCCGTTATTAGTAGGAAGTTCCGTGTCCTTGGTCACCTCGGTCTCACGGTCAACTACTTGAGGAGAGGAAGAAGTAGTAGCTTGACCCGTGGGTCCATCATAAGCTAAACCACTTCGGGTGGTTATTGCTTTCAACTCTCCCTTTGGGTTAAGAATTGTATTAGCTGGGAGAGTTCCTGAAGTTGAAGCTTGATTAGCTTGCTGAAATTGATTGATGAGAGTATCAAACATGTTCTCAATTTTGGTCTGCGATTGATCAATTTTGATGTTTGTAGCTCTCAAATCATTCTTAAGCTCATTACCCTATTTTGTAAAATCATTTTTCAAAGTTGTGATTTGATTCTGCATAGACCTCATGTTCGCCTCATTTGTCTTAATGTAGTTTGCAAGATCATTTGAGGGAACAATCGGGGCTGGGTAATTTGGAGCTTGATACCCTTGATTGAAATTGACCCCTTGGGTCAGGTATTGATTGATTGGGGCTTGATTTTGAAATTTTGGCCCTCTTCCTTGGTTTTGGATGATTCTATTGATTGGTTGAGAAAATTCGGTGGTCCTGCTTGATAGCTAGCACGATAGTTCGGGTCAACTTGAGGACGGTATTGAGTACCTCCTTGGTTTAAAGACCCGGCTACGGCCTTAGTTTCAAAAGGACGGCCATCGGTGGCGGTACAATTGTAATAAGCATGAGGACCACCCAAGTGACACAACTTTCTTCCACCGCTTTGACTTGAGCGGGTGGAAAAGCTTGTGGGGTAGAAGAAAGAGTTTTCTGAGTAGAGAGAACCAAAGCTTGGACAATATCCGTGAGCTTGTCAATTTTAGCATCCGTGCTAGAAGTATTCACCGGATATGAAGTAGAAGGAGAAGCATTCACTTGGGAAGCAACCGGCTTGCTTCGTGAAGTGCGAACCTTCGACTTGTTTTCGATGATGGACCAAGCGTCTCTCGGAGTCCGATTCAATAAATAACCACCGGAGGCGGCGTTTAGAGAATCTTGGTCGGCATGGCTCAATCCATTGTAAAATGTAAGAATCTGATGTAACTCAGAAAAACCGTGGTGAGGACATTTACGAAGTAATTCTTTAAAACGGTCACACGCTTCACTAAATGATTCATCAAATTTTTGAGTAAATTTGGTGATTTCATTTTTAAGACTTGTAGTTCTAGAAGGGGAAAAGAATTCATTCACAAATTTCGACACCAAATCTTCCCATGTTAAGATAGAATGAGGGGGTTGTTTTTCAAGCCAAGTCCGGGCTGCCCGCTCGAGAGAGAAAGGAAAAAGAAGTAATTTGATTGCTTCTTGGGGAACATTCCTACATTTGATGGTAGATGAAATTTTGTTAAACCATCGAATGTGGGAATGAGGGTCATCCCTCTCGAAACCGAAAAATTGATTTGACGTTGCTAAGGATAGTAACGCTGGTTTAAGTTCAAAATTATCGGCAACGATCGGGGAACAACAATGGCATCTCCATAACCCTCGATGGGTGCTTGGAGAAGCTCTAACATGGTGCGATTATCCGCCATTATATCAATGGTAGGATTGGGATTAGTACGAATCTCGGGTTCGACTAAAGAGGCAGCACGTCTTTGATTACGTCTTCGCGGAATTGCGACGAGTTCAAGAAAGGGACTCGATGAAGTAGAAGAACGTGTGCGCATGCACCAAGAACATAAAGTTTTAGAAAGAAAAGGAAAATAAATTTGGAGATGAAAATATTTTTGGGTTTTCAAGGTTTTTCAATTTTTTTGGATTTTTGATAAAAAATATTCACAAGTTATATACGAAACTTCACGAGGAAGGTTCTTCAAGTCACTAATCGTCAAACCGTGACGATATTGTCGCAACACACCTCTCCGGCAGCGGCGCCAAAAATTGATTTGTTTTGCCAAGTATATCACAAGTCAACCTTTCACGAAGAAAAGTCAACGAGCAACACTTAACGCAAATCGATTATAATTAACCGGATAAGTGATTACCCGGGTCGTCAGTCCCAACGAGGCGTGCAATTGAGGATATCGTTTGAGGTTAGGTATTAAAATGCTTGAAATATGGATTTTCAATTTTGGTTACGAGTCTAGGAAAATAAAAATCAAATTAAAGAAAATGCGAATTAAATTCGGGAAACAAGCTTAAACGTAAAAATCTTTAAAAATTAATCCTATGGACGCAAATTTAATTTTTCTAAGTCCTAAATGTAAAAAGAAAATTTTAGAAAAAAGATTTATATTTTTTTGACTTTTATATTTTTTATTATGAATTAAAGACTAAGTAAAAGAAATTAAATGATAAAAAATACTAAAACTATTTAGAAAAATATGAAAATTTTATATAAACTAACTAAAGTACTGAGGATTAAAAGAAAAATAAAATGGAGGAAGAGGCAGTTCCAGATAACCAGTAATAAGCCAAACAGATTATATAAGCTTATAAGGGAAAAAGGGTTAAAAGGATTTATGGCACAAAAGGATTTCAGAAAAATCCCAAGTGTGCAATGTTAAGGCTTTGGTGTGTGAGTGAGGAGACCTGGGTTCGAGTCCCAGGTTTGGCACTTTTTACTTCTTTTTTTTTTTTTTTTTTTTTTTTTTTTTTTCTTTTAAGAACTGATTAAGCAATAAAAAAATAAGCACTTTCTAAACTGAAACTATTTTTGAAAGTCCAAAATAAGCTAAGAACAAGCTCAGCTTAACTGATCAGTTAGGCCAAGAATGAGAAGTAAGCTAAGGTTTAGGCAAAAGGGCTATTAAGCTAATTCTAATAAGCTAATGATACTGGAATAAGCTGAAGTCCAACTAAAAGCTAAGATGCAAACTACAATAAGCCATATGAATCAAGAAATAAGCACTAATCAAAGCACAAGATAAGCAAAAAAGCATATAGGTCTGCTGATGTCCTATTGGTGCAGGGCAAAAAAGAGGTTTTTCAAGCTCTTAAAAAGCTGTGAAAGAAAAATTCTAAAAATCTAAAAAAAAATAGTAACCACTAGATCAGCAAGCCAAGTTGCTCAGTACCAAAATTTAGCTAAACTGGGCTTATATTGAGGAAATTAAAAATGAAAAATAAGAGCTAAAAAGGGCAAAAAAAAAAAAAAAAACCTTGTTTTGAGATTTTGATGTACAGAAAGGGATTTTTTTTTTTCCTCAAATCTTTCAAAACTCATTGAAACTTAACCAAACTTTGGACATTCACTTTAAACACTATTTCACACCTAAAAGTGCCAAAAGGATGGACCAAATAAGCCTTGGCTTATAATAAGCTTATAAGGGCAGTTGAGATACTAATTTTTGCACTATCAAACTAAAAACCTCAAAAAGCTTCAAAACCACTTCTATCCTATTGAAAACAGCTTATCAAGCTTAAAATAAGCTCAACCAAAGTTAACATAATAAGCATATGAACAGTAAATAAGCTGAAAGGCAATTTTTTTGGATTTTCTTAAATAATTAAACTAAAACTGAATTAATATTAAAACAAGAGTCGAATTACAATACTGAAATGTAAATAAGCTAAAAAAAACAATACCTTAAAAATAAGCCAAAAATAAAACCTCACTATACTACTGTAGCACTACTCCTATTTATACTAAAAAAAAATTAGGGTTTCTCTGCACTTGTGCTTCTTGTGTGAGACGAATCCCAGTTGTGTTTCTTAAGCTACTTTCTCAGCCCTCGGATTTTCTTGCTCTCCACAACTTCCAATCTTGGCCGTGGATCAATTACTTGTCCCATGGATCGCTGAGGTGGCAAGGATGAGGGGGGAACACGGTCATGTGGGTGGTTTTAGCTGGTAGTGGTGTTGAGAGTGACTGGTGAGGGATTAGGTTAATGGGCGGGAAAATGGGAGGTTAGTGATGGGTGAATAGTGATTATATTGGGGGTTTGACCATTGTTTTGACCCTGTGTTTAGTTAGCAAAGGGTTGAGTTTTGGGCTTTTGGTTTAAGATTGGGCTGTGGGTTTAAGATTGATGGGTTGGGTTAAATGTTGTAGATCCGGTTGTGATGGTGTTGGTTAGGATAAAATGGATAGTTTATGGACCAAAGTTGTAATTTAGGAAATTGTAAGGACCATTCTTGCCAACTTGCAAAGTTAATTCTAGGGACCAATGTTGTGAAGTAAAAATAATCCAAGGGCTATTTTTTGGATTTTTGAGCTTGAATTAAATCCGAATGAAAAATCTCTTTCCTGGCTTCGGTTTTTAGCTCTTTTCCATTCCAAGCTCGGTTTTGTCCATTTTTGCCCCGTTTTCAATCCTTTTGTACCTGAAACACATAAAACACAATCCAATGATATTTGTAACAATATTTGGTCTATTTTGGGTGTTTTTGGTCATTTTTGTCGGGTTTTTTGAGTATAAAATGATGAGTAAAAGGCCACTCATCAATGTCTCACAATTTCTTTTGACTAACCATTATTACCAAAATTAACACAACCACAAATGTAGACCATAAACACGACACTCCTTGGTGTGTTTCCTTGAACCAAGACAACGCAAACCTACGCGATACTATGACCCTATGTGGGTTCTCGACGTGGACTGAGCGCAACACAAACACAAGATTAACAATCGGAAAACAACGGGCACCCTATATGGGTGTCTCGTTAAATCAAATCAACAAGAAAACAACACACACCCTGTTATCATTTTTAAACCAAACGCACCTTTCGATACTGTTAACACAAACACAACCCATGGTGACTAAAAACACAGGACGAGCACAACGTAATACCACTTTTCAACTTCAACCTATAAACACACCCTTAAACGAGTCATCTTTGACTCGGAAGTAGCTAAAACAAAAACAAAACACAAGCAAGAATGGAAGTTTCAACATAAACCGAGACCCAAGTCGACTCCAACGAAACCAAAACAACTAACCCACCCCTTGGATTGTTAACCAACTCGACTCCATACAAAGCCAACACCCTATATGGGTTTGTGGCTGATACGTAGTAACCAAACACCCTCGTGGGTGATTTCTGTAAACCGCAACACCATCTACTATAAGCAAACTAAGATATAAGATTATTTTAAATGAATCCAACCTCGAGTAGTATGCTAATTTATTAAACCCATGTCAAGACCAAACCGGGTCTCAACCCATATCCAAAACTGGGTACCAAATAGACCAGACAACTAGGGCTGTAAACGAGCCGAGCTGAGCCGAGCCAGGGTAGGCTTGGGCTCGGCTCGTTTAAAAATCGAGCCGAGCCGGCTCGGCTCGTTTATTTATACGAGCCGAAAAGTTGAGCTCGGGCTCGGCTCGTCAAATACTCGAGCCAGCTTGTGGCTCGTCGAGCCCGCTCGTTTACATTGAATGGGATATACTTTAACATAAAAAAACAATAAATAAGCTACACGATTTTAATCCAGGTCAAAATGTCAAATACTAATTCAATTCTAATAAAAATTAGTTCTGCAGTTCTGCAATATGGCCATCAAAGTAATTAACAAAATAACAGACTTGAGTTTCTTTCATCTAGAAGTTAACAAAATAGCATTTCCAAAAACTTGAATTACTCTTTCATCTAGTTGTATATATTATATTATATATAACTAAAGTTTAGTTATATATATATATATATATATATATATATATATATATATATATATATATATATATATATATATATATATATATACGAGCCAAACGAGCGAGCTAACGAGCGAGCCACGAGCCAAGCCGACGTTGGCTCGGGCTCAGCTCGTTTACAAACCGAGCCGGCTCGACTCGACTCGTTTATAAACGAGCCGATTTCGAGCGAGCTTTTTTCGAGCTTTTTTCGAGCGAGTTTCGAGCAAGCCACGAGCCGCGAGCTTTTTGAACAGCCCTAATAGACCAGACAACAAATGACCAGAACCAAATAATATGAATCGAATCCCAGGTACGCAGCTGAAATTCTAGTACCAGTTTTACTTCGAGACCAAAATATCACTAAATCAAACAAACCAAAACAGCTCGTATACCCAAAACGGATCCACTTCAAAAACCCTGAACCCGACCCGAATCTCAAGAACACCACACGAACTATTAGTATCTTGTTTAAACACGTTTTAATCCGTACTTTAAATCCACGAAAACAATGACAAAATAATTAAAATCGGTTAATAATTAGTAAAAAAAATGGTCTGATTTCGCTATACCACAAGGAAGAACAAGAGAGAAATAGACGGAGGTGGTGGCGGCGCGGCTGTGGTGGCTGGTGACAGTGGTGGTGGTGACAGCCGTGGTGGCTGTGGTGTCCTTCGGACCAAAACAATACCGTAAACAGCTCCAAAACACTTGATCTAAAAACTTCTTTAGATCTCATGGATTTATACAAATCTTGACCAAAAGTGGTGGTGGTAGCGTGTTGTGGTGGTGGAGGGTGTCCTTGAAGCACGTGATGTCTCAAAAGAAGATGAGGGAGTCATGGGGTGAAAGTGGGTGGTGGCGGTGTGGAACGGCAGTGGACGGTGAGGGTGGTCGGAGGTGGCCGGAATTTAGTGGTCGGTCATGTAGCAACGGTGGCTACTATGAGAGAAGGAGACAATACCCTATATTAGTTATAATAGGCTTTATATAAGGGAAGCCAAAGGTTATGAAAAACCCTAGGGGCCAAAACTGCCACATCTAAAGTCTAGAGGCGGCGGTGGAACTTTAATCCAGGGACCCATATTGTAATTTTTGCTATCTTTCACGAAATGTGACTCGGGGCTCATTTAGGCTAGTAAACCGCGGATTCAAGACACGAGAATTTCACCATTGCGCTCAGAATAATTTTTCCAATAGAAACGACTATTCATACGCGTCGTTTCTTATAAATAATAAAATAATCAAATAAAATCGTCGGTTGTGCCAGTACACGTTGTGCACGATTTCCATGTTTCACGAGATAACTTCACGTTTTTAAACAAAACGAGTTCTTTAAAAGTTCGTATATGAAAATCTGGGATAATCTCGCACAAAAATATGTCTGGAAAATTACGGGGTATTACAGTACTGAGAAATGATGGTTATTAAGAAGATGATAAATCATAAACATCTCGGAAGAGACTTAAGTTAATCTTAATAGATCAAGAGAGCTGCTAACCTCAAAGTCAGCTTATTTGTGACTAATAGGAGATGGATAACTAGTGTACTAAGGTTAAAGTGGTTGAGGGTGATGAGAAGTGATAAAAAGTTAGATAATGCATTACTATTTAGCCGGTTCCTCCGGATCCATTCCATAAGGGATCCGGCAAGTTATAACCTAGGGATCCGGCTTCTGAGAACTGAATTAACGCAGAGAATTCGCTAATTCTTTCCTACTTATCGAATGTCAAAACTAGTAGTAAAAGTATATGGATTCAAGTCTAGGATAGCAAGGAGAGCAATTGGAGTACACAAATGGGCGATCAAATAAGGACACAAAATAACACAGAAGGTTAGCAAGATTAACTCGCACCATTTAAAAGCTCAAAATAAATTTGCATACTAGCAAGTGTTGAAAGAGATGATCTAGATTAGTAAATTTTTTGCACTAACAATGGTGTGTAAGGTATGTGTCAAGAGGGAAGAGAACATATGACGGTGTTCTAAAGTTGTGAGGTCCAAGCTTAGGAAAATCCTAGATTTCATTAAGATCCATAATGCGAAGTTGTTGGTTGTGGATATGAAGGAAATGTCAAACACATGATGTGTTCTCCTTTTGATGAAGTATTGGTGAAAACTAAATGTTAGGTTAAAAGGCTTGAAGCAAGTTACCTATGTGTTGATAATTAAATAGTGAGAAACACATGTATATGTGTCCTTAAAAGATAATTATGTGAATGAATTTCCCTCTCCCATAATTGGTGGACATCCAACATAATGAATTAAAACAAGAATAAGGAAGATAAGAAAGTAAATTGTTTAGAGGGCTGTTTCGAAAGCAATGAACTAAGTATAGTCATTATAGATGGTGATTAGCATACAATGAACTCCATCCTTGAAGTCATGTAGCTCTTCTCTATCAATGCGAGATAATCGCTTAATGAGGCGAGTGGTTTTGATTGACTAATATGGTGAACAAGTATGGAGAACAAATAGGGAGAACACATATAGAGAACAAATATGGTTGGATGAGCAATTTCAACATATGTTGTTGGAAAGCTAGAGTTTGGATTTTCGGATATGACCAATTATATTTGCGTTGCAAAATAATTTACTTGAGTATCCCGGATGAAATAATCAAGTTGTCAATCCTACTATGAAGCTTGGAATGCGATCATGGAGAAGAAGATGGGATAGTAAAACATACTCGTGATACATATCGAGACCAATACAAGTGGATCAAAAGAATATTTTATGTATTAGGATAAAGACTTGTTTTGGTTGAAGGTGCTTCATGAGGTTTCTAAGAAGATTAATAAAAGTTGATTGATTACTTAAGTATTATGTTTTTACTTGTATTAACAATGCTAATCTATTATTTCAAAGATCATCCGTATGAGATGAGAGACAATTTAAGTTTACATACTTAAGTTAGTAGAAATGTTTTAATTAACCTTCCTCAAAAGAGAGAGTTTTCGAGAAGAGGTAGTTATTTACGAAGGTGGTTGGAAGTCTGAGATTGAGGAAGGTGAGAACCTAAAATGAAGAGATATGCGTTTTTGGTCATTTGGGAAGAGAAGGAAATTGAGATAAGGTGTTAAGCTGATGTTTGCCACGCCGGTTCTTTCGGATCCATTCTAAAATGGATCCGGCCCATTATAATGAAGGAATACGGGAAGTCTGCTAATACAGAAGGTTTTGATCATTTGGTTGTTACTAATATGTTTAAGATTACTTAAGAATATATGGTTTTTGATCCTAAGTAACTAGACCGAGGGTTTGAGAAATTTAGATGAGAGAACACATGTATTCCAGTTTCTTTAATGCACAGGACAATAAAAGAAGATAGATGATTAGAGATACATGGAAGTAGATTAATCATTATGAAGAAGTTTGAGAGAATGATAGATGAATATGATGATTAAGATGTGAAAAGAATTTCCTTGTGTCGACTTAATCTTTTCATTAAACAATGAATGAGTTTTGTTTAAGAGAGAAAAGTTTGATGGAATACTATTTCTTGGTTTGACGAATGAAGAGACGCTTTTGAAATTGGGATTTGATTTAACACAAAATTCATGTAGATATGATACTTATGACCAACTAAAATGTTTAGAAAAAAAATCATGTACATGTTAACACAAATCTTTTAGACATAAATAAACATACAGATAAATCCTTTAACCATACGCAATTAGTACATTTTAAAACATTAATTATAAATAAGAAAACATACATTTACTACATTTTCTTATATGGTTTTTGAAACCATAGATGCTAAATACATCATGTGCTTTTAAAGGTCCTGCAAGCTTATTGGTAAGGCAGGTTGACAGCTCTTTTAGGTTCTTCTTGGGTGTTAACTTCATTTATCCTTTAGTAGGATGAAATTTTTGAAGATTCCTAAGCTGAAGATTTCTTAGAGAGAATTTGTTAGACTCATTTAGAAAGTATAATAAGTAATAATAGAAACTATCAATATCCAAACATAGAGTTTTTAACCTTTTTGTAAAAGTAGATTTTGATGTTAGTTTTTACAAAAGTTTTTCCTTCTTTGTAGTTCTCAAAGACACACGGACCGTTTTAAGTTTTTAAAGTACAATATACTTTAAGAAACTTGGTAACGAAGCTTTGATGGCAATTGTAGACAACTAGAAGGGGGTTGAATAGTTTGACCGATTAAAACTTCTTTTTAAAACTTATAGATCGACTTATGTCAATCTAGTTTACGTGTTGGATATTGATAGTTAGAAAAGGAAAATAACTAAAGAGATAGAGATAGAAAGACACAACCATAACACGAGTGTTTATAGTGGTACGACTATAGGGACTCTTTTTCCCTGCCCTACTCCACTCCTCGAGTACCCAACTCGAGAGTTCCATAAACACTACACAAGACAAATTCCTTTCACCCGCGAAGAAGCCTTCACAACGTCGCTTACACTTTATCCGGTACAAAGCTAAATACCGAGCTCTTCCACGAGGTAGAGCCAAACCTATCATAACGTCGCCTACACTTTATCCGGTACAAGGCTAAATACAGAGCTCTTCCACGAGGTAGAGCTAAACCTATCACAACGTCGCCTACACTTTTTCTGGTACAAGGCTAGATACCGGGTTCCATTACAAAGGAGGAACCACTACCCAACACAACACAACTTGGAGATCCAATCTCCAATATCACCAATCTAAAAGACACAACATACGGGTGATCACCCAGACTACACCAATGTATACAACAAGACTTGAGGCACCAAACCTCGACAACAATGTCTTGCACCAAGACAAACTTGAGGTATCAAACCTTAACTTCGACAATCTACACCAAGATCTTCATGAGCCACCAAAACTCATCTTCATGATCTTGATCTACACGACTTCGAGAACCACTCTCCATTAGCATCAATCTTCACAACTTGACTTGGCGATCCAAGCTTCAACTACACCAAAGCATACACCATGGCTTGGATATTCTTGAGATGAATCACCTACAAGAGTCACTTATGTGATCTTGAGATGATGATGAATTCTAGCATTCCATATCTTGGAGGTTGCACGACTTTGACTCCAAACGTAGTGATCTCGCCTTTAGAAGGTACCTATAGAATCACTACACAAAAGACTTCAAGAAAGATATAGGATCTGAGGTTAGTGAGAGAGAAACATTATAACACCCCCAATTTTCGTAACGCAGCGGAATACAACATGGGGTGCTATTTATTAGTCACATAGTACAAGTATAGTAAACGAACTCAAAATAGAGACGTTTATAATAAATTATCACATTCGATAATATCAGAGTCTAACAAAACAAGGTCCCAAAAGTTTTACACGACAAAAGTGTTCAAAAACAACCTAAGTTTAATCATAACATAAGTTTTTAAATTTAAATCAAATGTAATTTTAAAAAACATAGTCCATCCTTCTTGATATCCATATCCTTGCGCCGCCTATCCAAGCATTAAACACCTACGGACCTGAGATAAAACATGCTAAAAGCCAACAATAATGTTGAGTGAATTCATAGAGTTTAATAAGTAATATATTGAATACAAGCATTATTCATAAATTAACATGTAACGAATACAAGTCGGGAAATAAGATTTATAGCATCGAGCTCATGACACCGAACCTTGACTTAAATTTAATAATGCCTCTCAAAAGGTAAGATTTTCCATTTACCACGAATCTCTCAATATTATGTAGCCGTCGATGTATTAGCGCTACTCACCCGGTTAGGCTTGTCAAGCCAAATATGCATATTCATAATAATAGCGTTTCCCACGGATTTAACGGTTCATGAAATTAGGGACTTGAATGGCAAAAGTTACTCAATAACTATAATCATGTAATCGGGTCAAGCATACCAAAAACTACTTGTATTCAGTTTGTAAAACTAGCATGTATCCCCCTCGTGAGGTTTATAAAACATTTAAATGAGTAAAGGCGAGGCTATGAACTCACCGTAAGCAAAGTGAACAATCAAAGTGAAGTAGCGAAGAATAAACCGCAAGAATCCTACGAGCAACCTAGATATATATACGCGGTCTTAGTTTCTAAAGAAAATAATGATGTAGTCATGTCTATATGCTATATAGGTTATAATCTCAACTATACTTGGTACATAATATCTAAATAATTGTCAAGATTTAATTTGGCATTTTAAAATGACTACAAGTGTGAAATATATATTTCTTACAAAATTTCAAGTATTAAGTCTATTTTTGTCTTCAAGTCCAAAATAAGTCTTAAAGGTTCAATTTAAGTCTAAGGGTTAAATTTTAGTCAAAAAGTTCAGATTTAGCCTATAGGTTCAAAATATATTAGGTGGTTCAAAAATAAAACTTAAGGGTCCAATTATATAAGTTATTAACCTTTTATTCTTTTTAATCACAAAGCTGTTAGAATTTTTATTAATATGTTCATCTTTAAAAATTCGTTACTCGCAAACCGTAAGTCGAAAAATAAGGTATTCGACCATACTAACAATATTTGTGGGGCCCACTAATTTAGAAATTTCGTAACAGTAGTGAAATTACTATTTTACCCTTACTTTCCAGTTCTGAAATTAATAACATCACAACAGTCCCGCGAAAAATACGATATCTAGAGTTCTACAAGCCCGATTAATCTCATTCTTGCGGCCAAGTTTAAGTTAAGATGTTATCTACAACTTTTATATTTCGAGTAACAGTTGGTCATACAAAAAAAATGACTTTTATAAGTTTCAAATATGTTACTTAGAATATGATATGTTTCACGAAAACATTTTTAGTTTAATCATCGGGTGTCGTCATGGGATGCACCACCCGAGAAAATGACCACAAGACATTGATCTAAAACTAAATATTTTTAGTTTAGGTCTAAAGTTTACTGATTAGTACAGTTAATTCCGTTTTTGTCCCTGAATAGAAAACTGTTTTGCATGTCAAGTCCTTATAGGGTTTTCTAGTGATCTAGCCTATGTATCAAGTATAAATAAGCATGATAACTTATATAACATATAAATACATCAAGAAACAATAAAGTTACAGAATTGAAAATGAAATGAGAGTGATTGGATTCCTTACAAAAGTTGAAGAATAAGAAATATTTAAGAACAAAGAACAAAAGATCTTCCAAAGTCACCAACAAGATATCTTTGTAAACCTTGTAAGAAAAACTCTTTAAAACCCCTTGGAAGAACTTGAAATCACAGCCATGGACACATATTGAAAGTCTTTTAAAAACACCTTTGAAACAAGTCTTGAAGAGGAAAAAGAAACAAGAAGCAAACTAGCACCAAAGGATCTTCAAACTTGCTTCAATCTTGGACTAAGAGAATCAAACACCAATGGTGTGTTTTCTCTTGTTTATACACGGCACAAATGAAGAGAAGAAGAGCAAGAGGGTAAATTTTGCATGGGTGATAAGAACAAGAGTGAGATTTTAGTTAACTAGTTATAAGGTTAAAGTGAGTGGAGGACAAGTGGTGATAAGTTAAGAAATAACCAAGCCAAATGGCTTGGTATCTCTTTAGAACCGGCAACATAAGAGAGGGGGAGGGTGAGTGGAGTGTTTATGATTTATTTTGGTTATTAAGTGTGTTATTTAGTGTATTTTGCTCCCGGTAATTAAAACGTAATATTTTTAGGACGCGTAACGTAAAACCGGGTAGTAATAAAATGTAAAACATATAAAAATGTTAAAACTTATTAATATAACTTATATTAGTATTTTAGATAAGTGTTGAGGTTGGTGGAGGGTTTCAACGTTGTTAAAACTTTAAAACGTAGATTTAAATCGCGTAAAATGTAAAAGGTGCAAGGTTTACGTAAAAATGGAAAAAGTAAATTATGAATTTTAAAATAGGATTGTAAGGAACCAAAAGTGCATAAAAAGTGTATACTAAGCATGGCCTAGTGTCGGTTGAATTAATTGTACGTGTCATGACGTACGCGGATAACTTCCGACGAAGTTAATTATTTAAAAATAGAATAGTTAGGTAATTAAAATAGAAAAATTAATGACCTGAAATTATGAAATGTCACAAACATAGAGAGAAGAAATGTATAGAAAGATACAAGAAAGAAAGAAGAAATGGCTCACTATTTATAGGCAATAAAGGCCACTGTTAACCCGGATCCGGCGGATCCTTTGGAAAAGGGATCCGGCTAGTGTAATTCCAGGGATTCGGCCATCTGGTAGTACCAGTCCGGATTTTGGATTACAATTCCGGGTTATGGGTTATGGATCAAGGTCCATGGGTTTTGTGATGTCATGCATGATGTCAAAAACATCTTGGTTCATGGGTTATGGACCTTGGGTTATGGGTTATGGACTTTGGGTCATGAGTCATGGATATTACCCATTTGTGATGTCATGCTTGATGTCAACCACATGGGTTATGGGTTGTGCTCCATGGGTCATGGGTTGGGTTTGGATAGTCCAACTCTATTAACTAGTACATTGTTTATAACTAGTTGTTTTCAAAGTATGTATTTTATGAAAATGCAACTAACAAATATTACGTATAAGTATTTCATAAAAATGGTTTTGGCAAACTAATTAACTAAACATGTTTGATGATTTATTTGTTTAGTGAAATGAGTTAGTAAACTATTGGCTCAAAACTTTACGTGTTTTATTTATTTCGTTAAAATGATTTTACATTTGTTATCGACAAAACATTGAAAGATCGTAAAATATAAATAAACGTTTTGAAGGTTTATTTGTATTAACATATATTTCTAATCAAACATGAAAATTTTGGGTGTTACATCTCTCCCCTACTTAAAATGTTCATGTCCTCATGAAGTAACTCGGGGTGACTATATTCAATAGTATTTTGTCTATCTACCTAAGTCTCCTTCACTTAGACTGTACTTATGAATTTCATTTCTGGTTCTAGCTGTTCTATCTGACCCTAAGGCTTATCATAATATTTTCTAAGCATACTTGATATTGCTTCTTCTGGGTCTGAATCTGCTAGTAAGTACTACCTCTGTCTATTTGTTCACATGTCGTCCACTTTCTACTGGGTTCTGGGTTGTTCTTGCTAATCTAAAGAATGGTTGAGATGCTAGTCACTTATATACCTGAGCATTACCGCTCTCTTAAGTCATCTTGTGGAACGCTTTGTTGTTCTTGAAGTTCAAACACTTGGGATATGAATCTTAGTAATGTGTTTGAGAAATATTTATGTATTGAATGTGTTTAGCATGCGGAATCTACTACAACACACTTTAAAAGAACACAAGGTGGTGAGTTTAAGTAAATGAGTGAATGCAATGAACAAATAACACAACTTTGGTTAATACAAAACGATTCAATATTATTGATGAAATAATACGGATGATCTAAGTATCACCGGGATTACAAAGTAATCTTGAATCTATGATTGTAAAAAGGATTTGTGATTCGAAGTAACCAAGTTACTTGAGAGATAGTTTGGTTCGTGGTTATTGGTTGTGTAGGATGCATGCATGAAGTAGTGACTAAGATATCCTTTTATAAGATAAGGATATCTTATTACATGTTGTCAAGTAGATGAATATAATACTATACTTTGACTATATTGGCGCCTACAATTAAATACAACTACCCATGTACACTCTGATATATTCTTCTGTCACCACAGAAGACTATTCTACTTCTACATAACGTATAACAATGTACAAAGACTAATAATTCAACTAAATATCTATTACAAAATATCTAATCGACTTGACATAAGCTTGGCAGGCTCTTCATTAGCTAGCAGTATCTTCTACCCAGAAGGTACTGGTAGAACATCTTCGTACATAACAAAATCAACTAGCAGGCTCTTCATCGACTTGGCAGGCTCTTTGACTTTGATCATTTTATTCCCAACAATCCTCCCCTAAACTTGTTATTTCCATTAAAATACACAAGTTTCTGATGAATAAAATACATACCTTGAGGATTTGAGAACTCTTCCAAAAACCTTTACTTCCTATCCTTCCTTTTTCTTTCACATTGTTCAAATATGCTCCTTAGCAAACTTTGAACAATTTCTGAGTTTTCATCATCTTTGTCACACCTTAACCTCTTGGAGATCATAGTTGAGAGCACTTCATAACTAAGTGGATACTCTTTCTCAGCCAACATAAAGAGTTCAATCCCACTTGATGTGTACAAATGATGAATACTGCAATGACTTAGGAATTCCCAGGTTGTAGATGGATCATAATATGGAAACTTCCAATAATCATCTTTGGGATCAGGATCAAACATCCTATTGAATTCAACCCATAATTCCTGTTCCTTAACATCATTGCTAGAATTTGTGGCTAGTCTAATCTGCACTAGATTCCACAATTCTTCCAAATCTGCTCTATCAGATGCTCTAACTAAATTTTCAAAATTCTTGAAGATAGCAGACTGTCCCCCAACCCTTGATACTTTCCATGACTTACCAAATCTATCATGGTGTATTTCCCAATCAATTATAGGGTGTCTAGACCTAATTGGATCAGCATGTATGATAGTAGGTAAAGTTATCAACATTTTACTTACTTGCTCTGTGTCCAATTTTGCTACTTCTTTCATCTGAGCATCTTCCTTCTTCTTTGAAGACCTTTCTTGTGTGTGTTCAGGAGGAGTGCAGTGGTTCTTCTTGTATGCTTCAATGTATAGATGCTGCAACTCTTCAAATGATTTTCTTTTGAGTTGATGATCCTTCCAATTTGCTGACCTTTTCAGATATAACTTGAAGAACTTCATCTGCTCTTTCTGATCATGTGGCAATTTAAACCCTTTCTCCTTATACTGCATGATCTGCTGAAATACATCATTTAAGGCTTCTTCTCTATACTTTTTGGTGATGAATTCTTCAAGCTTGGCTGTCTTTTCTTCTACACTGAGAGACTCATCATCCATATACACAGAGGCTTGACCTCTTACAATTGGATCAATAGAGATAATCCATTGTAGTTGAGCATCAAATATTTGTGCAGCTTGAGAATCAATAAGAGCTTGAGCAGCATCTTCAGCATCTTTCTGCTCTTTCATTACTTCAAGCATTCTTGAAGCTTCAAGTGCTTTTAGCTCTTCTTCATGAACCCTCTTGGCCTCTTCTTCTCCTAAAGCCATCTGAATTTGCTGAGTTCTTTTTAACTTCTTGGACTTTGGCTCATCTTCAATCAGAATACCTTTGCCCTTATCCTTTGGAGGTGAATCTTGTGATGGAGCAGAAGATTGCTCATCAGCAATTAAAACCCTCTTTCTCTTGTACACTCTCTCAGCAGACCCTTTATACCCCATAGCCAATAGCCTTTCTCTCCTAGCAGACTCTTCTTCTGGCCTAGCAGGCTCTTGCCCTGCTCCAACAGGCTCTTGCCCTGCTCCAACAGGCTCTTCATCATAAACTTGAGTTCCATCATGGAATTCAAATTGAGCCTGTTCCTCCTCTTCTTCCTCATCTTCAGACCTATCCTTCCTCCCCTTTTTGGAAGAGTGATCTATCCTATCAGCATCTGACTGTGAAGAACTAGATAAAACAACCTTTGCAGACTTTTTACCTTTTAACTTCTTCACTTCACCCTCCAATCTCTTAACCCTCTTGACCAATTTGATGTTGATCTGAGAAAACCTTTCATTTTGACTTTTAAGAGCATTCTCTAAGAACTTCACCTTGTCTTTCAACTCCTGCATTGTCTGAGGTGATTGGGTTTGTGATATATGATGTGGGGATGGTGGTGGTGTTGCTGATGGTACTGGAGATGGTGTTGGTGATTTTTGATGTGTTTGTGAAATGAAACCATGTGAAGAACTAGATGATGGTGTATCAGCAGATGGTGTTGGTTCTTTTGAATGTTGTGGTACCATTTCATCAAAAAGTGGAACTTCCTCCCCTCTAAAACCAATTCTCATATTTGAAAATACTTTGTGAGAAAGTTTTGGTGTTTCATAAACTGAGTCTGTGGGAAGCAACACATGTTGTAATTTTCCAATGATGCAACCAATAAATCTTGGATACATCAAAAACTTTGTTTTACTTTTCACATTGTTTATCAATCCTTCAAAAATATATTTAGAAAAATTGTATTTTCTGTTTGTAGCTAAGCAAATGAGAGCAGAAGCCATGTTTCCACTAAATTGCTCCCAAGAGGTTTTCTTCTGGCTCAAACAGTGAAGGATTGTGTGAATCAAAAATCTCCATTGTGGAGTAAGATGCTTTTTCAGAAAAGTGAGTTTGTTGGACTCAGCATGATACCCCATTCTTGTTAAATTTTCAAAAATTTCAGTATCTGGTAACTGACTAATACCATCAGAATCATCCAAATGAAGATGTCTTCTTATGGATGACTCAGTAAGAGTCAAATGTTTACCATCCACTTTGGCTTTTATTCTTTGTTCCCCATTTTCAGAAGTTTTAATTTTAGCAGATTGCCAAAATTGTAAAATTTGATTTTCATAAATAGTGGGATTGACTAGCAAAGCAAACCTGATGTAGGAGTTGTTTAAAAAGTCCACTACTTGATGAAATGAGGCATTATCCTCTGACTTTTCCAAAAATGCTAACTGATTGTGACGTTGGACAAAATCTAGAACTACTGTGGAAGCCATAATGAAAATTTTGAATATGTTGGTGGGATTTGTTGGTAGTACTGGTAGAAGATGAAAGGTGTATGTGAATTATGATAATGACTGATGAAAGAAGATATGAGAGAATTACTTTTAACCGACAATAAGAAAGATTAAAATAAGTAAATGAAAAGGCGGTTAAAAAGATCTTTTATATGTAAAATATAATATAATATAATCATCAGTGAATTACATAACTACCCCAACGGCTAATTTTAACTACCAGGCCTAATGGCTAAAACTTTTTCTGACAGGCTCAACGGCTATTTAGCAGTACCTTTTTATACTAGCAGTACCAATTTTGAACTACCAGTACCTTTGAAAGTTTTATAAAAATCCCTTATAGTTTTTAGCAAACTACCAGCTATCAACGGATTTGAGTTGTCTTTACCAAAAGCCGTTTGCTTAAGGACTAGCTAACTATTTACAATTAAGTATGGTTAGTTAACAACCATATAGTTTTTGGTAAACTATCAACCATCAACGGATTTGATTTGTCTTTACCAAAAGCCGTTTGCTTATGGACTAGTCAACTCTTAAGTTTGTGAAAACTTGGTGAGCTGAATACCAAAAGCCATGATGGCCCAAAGATGGTGCAATTTCCTTGGATGGAGGAAATTTAGAAAGGCAATGATGCTGTGTATCTTGGATGATTAGTTCAACAAGTGAAATCATCTAATGTCATGCCTTTGAGTTGAAACCTTTCTTAGTTTGATCTAGATAGAACTTTCTCCTTTGAGAAATGCTTCATCCCTTCTAGATATATGATCTAACTCTCTCTTTTTCAACTCTGCATCATCTTGTATGCTCTTGTCTTTTCTTTCATAAATTGGTCTTTCTTCCATTCTGGGCTATTAATTCCTCCCCTGAGATTGTTATTTCTCCTGAAATGAATATAACTTTTGTTGCCCCTTTTGTTTGAAAGAACTCTTGTTTTGTTATCAACCTGAAATATGTTAGTTGCAAACCAAAAGAACAAAGTGTAGAACATTTGATCTATATAATTGTAAACATTCAAGCATTTATATGAACAAAACATAGCAATTTTGTATCAGCAGGACCAATTATGAACTAACAGGACCTTTTGACTAACTAGCAGTACCATGTTTAAAATCCAATAACAGTTAATTTTATGAACAAAAACACATGTTTTTTTTTTTTTTTTTTTTTTTTTTTTTTTTGAACAAAAACACATTTTTTTCAAAGATTTATCATTCCAATACCTCCTACAAGATATTTGAATCTACCTAAATCAAAAGCTTTGGTGAGAAGGTCTGCATAATTCTTTTCAGAATCAATTTTAACTACTTGAATTAACCTCTTCTCATTGCAATCCCTTATGAAATGGTGTCTGATTTCAATATGTTTTGTTTTTGAGTGTTGAACTGGGTTTTTAATGATACAAATAGTACTGCTATTGTCAATATAAATAATGGTGTTAAGAAAATTGTACCCATAGTCAAGCAATTGATTTTGGATCCAAAGAACTTGCCCACAACAACTTGCACCAGCAACATATTCTGCTTCAGTTGTAGAATTGGCCACCATTGTTTGTTTCTTGCATTGCCAAGAGATTAGTCTGCAACCAAGAAATTGACATCCACCAGTTGTGGATTTTCTGTCTAGTGTTGCACCAGCATAGTCACTATCCGAATAAGCCATCAATTCAAAAGATGATTCCCTTGGATACCAAAGACCCAACCTAGGTTGACCCTTAAGATATCTAAAGATTCTTTTGACTGCTGTGAGATGAGAGATCTTGGGATGTATTTGAAACCTTGCACATACACATACTGAGAACATGATATCTGGTCTTGATGATGTAAGATACATCAAGGACCCAATCATTGATCTATAATTGTGCAAATCCATATCTTCTCCTTCAGCATCCTTGAGTAGCCCTTTGTCTGGATCCATTGGTGTACTTGCAACCTTAGAATCAGCAAAATTAAATTTCCTTAAGATCTCTGCTACATATTTATCTTGGCTGATAAATATGCCTTCTTTGGATTGTTTCACTTGGAGACCTAAAAAGAAAGTAAGTTCCCCCATGGAACTCATTTCAAACTTACTGTGCATAAGTTTTTCAAATTTTACACACAAGTCTTGGTTTGTTGATCCAAAGATTATGTCATCAACATAGATCTGCACTAACAAGATGTCTTTCTTTGTCCTTTTGATGAACAAAGTTGGATCAATCCTGCCTCTTTGGAATCCACTTTCTAGTAGAAAACAAGCCAATGTTTCATACCATGCCCTTGGAGCTTGGTGTAGGCCATACAAAGCCTTGGTAACTTTGTAAACTTTATCTGGATACTCAGCATCAATGAAGCCTGGAGGTTGAGATACATATACTGGTTCTTCAATTTCACCATACAAAAATGCACTCTTAACATCCATTTGATAGACAGTGAAGCCTATGAATGAAGCATAAGCTAAGAAAAGCCTAATTGCTTCAAGTCTTGCAACTGGAGCAAACACTTCTTCATAATCTACCCCTTCCTCTTGAGTATATCCTTGTGCTACCAATCTAGCCTTGTTTCTGATCACTATACCCCTTTCATCTTTCTTGTTTCTGAACACCCATTTGGTTCCAATTGCCCTATGACCTCTGGGCAAATCAACCAATATCCAAACCTTCTGAATCTTGAATTGGAGAAGCTCTTCTTGCATAGCTTCCACCCAACTTGCATCATCTAAAGCTTTGTTTATGTTTTTGGGTTCAGCCTGAGATAGAAAACATGAAAACAGGCATATATTGGAATTATCATTATGCTTTTCTTCATAAATAGAGGAGATTAACCCTTCTTCATCTGAGGATAAGACTTGAGATAAACCAACTTGAGATCTTGTTCTAACACTAGAAGTCATGCTTCCAATCACATCATCAGTTGAGTGATCTTTGAGAATTCTAGTGTTTGGTGTTTTAGGAACTTCATATGTAGTTGGAAGATTGCTAATCCCAACTTCTTCTTGAAAAGAATCATCTATTTGAATATTCAATGGCTCAGCAGTACCAATACTTGTACTAGCAGGACCATCTGAAGAACTGGCAGTACCATTGTCATAAGCACCACTTTCTTGATTCTTTTGATTCTGAGTTCCTTGATCTTCTTCATTGCCTTCAATTGTTGTGTCTGAAGGTCCTTCTTCACTTGAAGATAGATCCATACTTTTCCAAATTGGCATCCAGATGTAATCTTGATTTTTAGGAGAGTCAACATTGTCTTCAGAACCTGTATTTTCATTAGCATTTGTACCTGTAACAGGCACATAATTCATAGATTCTGAAAGCCTATCAACATCAAACATCCAATCTGGTCCAACTCCTTTCACATTTGCTAGTTTCTCTTGAAACTCTATGTGAAGATTTTCTTCCACTAGCCTAGTGCAAGTGTTAAACACTCTGTAGGCCTTACTCTGCAAGGAATACCCTATCAAAAAGCCAACATCTGCTTTTCCATCAAATTTGCCTAAATGATCTTTGGTATTGAGAATAGTGACATGACAACCAAAAGGTCTCATAAAACTTAAAGATGGTTTTCTACCAAAGAAAAGTTCATAAGGTGTTTTTCTATGTGGTTTTGTCACAAGAACCCTGTTTTGTACATAACAAGCAGTACCAACTGCTTCAGCCCAAAATGAAATAGGCAACTTAGAGTCTACTAACATAGTTCTAGCAGCCTCTATAAGTGTTCTATTCTTTCTTTCTGCTACTCCATTTTGCTGAGGTGTTCTAGCTACACTAAACTCTCTTTTTATGCCTTTTTCCTTGCAAAAGTCATCCATAACTCTATTCTTGAACTCTGTCCCATTGTCACACCTGATGATTTTGACTTTCTTATCAGATTGGTTTTCTACCTCAGTGATATAGGTTTTAAGTATCTCACTAGTTTCATGTTTAGATCTTAAGAAGAAAACCCATGAAAATCTGCTATAGTCATCAGTAACAACTAGACAATATTTCTTTCCATTCAAGCTGCACACATTAGTAGGACCAAAGAGATCCATATGAAGCATATGTAAAGCCTGAGTAATAGAGTTTTGGGTCTTGGGCTTACAAGAAGCTCTATGTTGTTTGCCTTTTAGACAGTCAACACAAGTTTGGTCGTTTTGGAAAATCTTTTTGGGTAAACCTCTTACTAAATCATATTTTGCAATAGTGTTGATTGTTTTAAAGTTTACATGACCAAGCCTTCTATGCGAAAACATAGATTCATCCAATGAGGCTTTTGCTACCAAACAAGTTAAACCTTCCTTGGGATCAATGTTCTTTAAATTGACACTATACATATTGTTCCTTTTTGGAATTTTAAGAAGTATCTGACTCTCATCAGGCATCTTAAAATCAGAAGAAAGAACCATACATTCATTGTCAGTAAAGAGAACATTGTTCTTTTTGTCACACATTTGTGAGACACTAAGAAGATTAAACTGAAGTTCTTTCACAAAATACACATTTTCAAAATCTAGTTTACTGGTTTTGATAGTACCTTTACCAGTGATCTTTCCTTTTATTCCACCCCCAAAGGTAACATATCCTCCATCAAATGTTTTGAAATCTGAGAGGAATGACATGTTGCCTGTCATGTGCCTTGAACACCCACTATCAACATATCCTTGATCTTCAATATCAGTTGAATGTTCCTGCACATGAATAAACATATTAGTTTCCTTGGGGTACCCAAGCCATGACAGACTTGGGTTTGCCTCTTGCATCAATGAAGTCAAACCTTTTCAGGATTGTTGATGCACCTTTTGATTGGATTGGTTTCCAAATCCAACATGCTGAGGACTTAACAGCACTTTCCCTTCTAATCCATTGTGTGGTCTTTGGTCTATCAGTACCAATTTTGGCAATACCAATTTTGGCAGTACCATGTGGTCTAGCAGGACCTTTTGGTCTAGCAGGACCTTTGGTTTTTGGACTCCAAACTTTTGTTTTGACCACATTTATCTTTTGAATAGGATTCTTCTCAACTTTTGGTACACTTTTGAAAGTGTTTCTTGTACCCTTTTCAGTTGGTTTTGTAATAACAGGCTTATGTTGTCTAACAGTATGATTATCTTTTGTAGTGTTAGACTTAACAAAAATTTTTCTGGGGTGAGAAACATTTGTTTGAGACTTTGATTTACTCCCAGAAACCCATTTATTACAATAAGCATGAAGATGATTAAAGCTACCACAATAATAACAAGCCTTATTAAACATAACAAAGTCATCACCTAGTTGTTGTGACTTTAGGTTTGTTCCAATTTCTTTGGCTTCCCCTAGGTTTGTTATTACAATTTTTACAACTTTCAACTGTCTTCAAAACAGTTTTGGCCTTAGTTTTAACTTCTACTTTCTTAGGACTGATTGGTCCTATTTTGATTCCTTTGATAGGAATAGTCTGATCTTCATCATCATCAGATACCCAATCCTCAATAATTAGGACATCTGGTCTCTTATCAGTGAGCACCTTAGAGAGTGGAACATACTTAGCACTCTCAGAAGGTTCACTTATCACTACAGGTTTATCCAATGGTTTGTTAACAAATTCATGTAAACCTGATACAGCAAGATCACTACCCTGGGGACATGGAATTCCTCTATAAGGAGGTGGACATTCATTGTATCCTATCCCTGATTTTATTTTCTTATTCAACTGATTCTCTACTATGCTCTTAGTACACTCAGAAGCATTTTCCAATTTAGTAACAGTCAGTTGAATATTGTCTCTAGCTAATGTCACTTTAGTGCACTCAGTCCTTAACATTTCTATTTCAGTATCTTTCAAATATATTTGTCTATTAAGAGCACCTTTAGCATCAGAAAATGTGAGTTCATTTTCTCTATAGTGAATGATTTGTTTTTCTAGCTTGGACATACCACACTGATGGTTAAATAAGGTTTGTTGGGTTTTTCTGTGTTCTAATACTTCTGTATCATAAGCTTTACTTATGATTTCTAATTCTTTAAGAGATTCACAATTATTAGAACATTTGATAGTTTGTACCTCAGGGGTGGAGAATGCCATCAAAGCCAATTCATCAGAAGTTGACTCATCTTCACCCATGAAACTCCAATCAAAACCCATGCCATCAATAGCAACCATTGCTTTTGGCTCTGCAACTTCAACAACCTTACTCTTGCTTTTAAAGCTTCCTTTCTTCTCAAAGCTTCCTTTATTTCTGTTGTCAAACCCTCTACCCTTGTCATCCTGCTTCTTAGGTCTTCTACACTCTCTAGAGTAGTGACCTTTCATGTGGCAGTTGTAACACTCCACCTTTGACTTATCATAGCCAGCAGGCTCATTTCCATCTATCAGAATTTTCTTGCCAGTCCTCATCATCAACTTCTTGGCTCTAATGCTTAAAAGTGAAAGTTGCCACTTTATGTCCATTTCTTCAAGATCATCAGGATGAATCTCTTGAAGGTCTTCAAATGATAATACAGACCCATTGTGCTGAGATGTAAGAAAAGCACACCCAATTGTTTCATCTAATATGGATTTGGTACTACCAGAAGTACTAGCAGTACCAAAGGTTGTATTAGCAGTACCTTCTTCTCTGCTACCTTGTTCTTCATTATCAACCTTTGAGATGCTTGGGGATGAAACAAAAGCCATATTTCCAGAACTTGACCCAGTAGTCTTCTTTACTTCATGCTCTACTATTTTGAAATTGTTGTAGAGATCATTGAGACTCATCTGGTCAATATCTGACTTGTTCTTCCATACAATGACATGCATAGACCATTCTGAAGGTAAACTTCTAAGAAATTTAGAGTTTAGGTCTTCTTGAGTTATCATCACTTCATGGATGGCTAACTGACTTGCAAGCTTCTGAAGTCTATTGAACATACTGTCCAAAGACTGATGACTCATTGGTTGTGGCGAAAAGTGTACCGCTTTTAAGGGGTCATTTAAGCCCGAAATCGTATTTATTTGATCAAATATTGCCCTAAATCGTTCCTTTTGTCATTTTAGGTACTTTTGAGGAGAAATCTGGAAAAGGAGGCATTTTGGACGTTTTTGGAGCATTAAAGTGAAGAATACGACAAAGTCTCAAAATCGGCTGATTTTTACCTTTGACGGCGTCAGAATCATCTCTTGACGGCGTCATGCCTTGGCAAGAAAAGTGGGATGTGAAATTTACTCATGACGGGCCAGTGAGTTAGCATGAGAATTCTGACGGCGTCACGCTTTAACTAAATCAAGGGCGTCACGGCTTAAATCATAAGGGGACGGCGTCACGTTCAAGTTTAGACGGCGTCAAGCCTTGATAGGCCAGAATGGATTTTTGAAGAGCTAAAGAGGGACGGCGTCAAGAAGGTCACCCGGGAACCCTAAAAGCGGCGAGGTGACGGCGTCACAATGCATAAGGTGACGCCGTCAGATCCAAAAATCTATATATAGTTTTCTAATTTTTTGTCATTAAAGGGAGAGCTTAGTGTGTGGAATTTTGGGATAAAACCCTAAGACGATTTTAGCTACTTTTTCAGGGCTTTTTGCCTTGAGATCTTCCATGTTTCATTGAAAGATAAGTTATCAATTAATCATTCAATATGTCTATGTGTTGTTTGATTCTATCTTATGCTTGTCTTTTGTTTAACATGTTAGGCTAATTTTATCTTGTGTTTGCTTAGATCTAATGAAACTTAGCTATTGATTATTGGTTGTTAGTGTGTTGTTAGTTGTATTGGATGATTGTTTATCTATGTTAGGCTTAAGAAAACTGGCTAACTTCCTATTCGGTAACTTGCTTGAACGTCTTAAGAAACATGAACCAAATGCGTACTAAAGGTTTTTATGGTTGTATTTAATGCACAAGCGAATTCTAGTGATCCCATGTTAGGAGCTTCCTAGCCGGCTCGACATAGGAGTGAAGTAGGAGCTTGTAGAGTTGGGGAAGTAAGTACGCCACCCCACGAATGGTATTAAGGAATACACCCGTCATCCACGCGACTAATACACACTAATTAACCGGTAAAAGATAGTTAGGGAGTAAGGAAATCTAAGTAAACACATTTCTCTACACATAAGTTTCTCACCACTTTTCATTTTTGTTATTTTATTTTATTTGCATTCGTAGTAAATTGGGTTAGTTGACTAGCAACTAATTCCGCCCACTCCTTCAAAACCGAGATTTTACTTGCTTTCATAAAAATATAAAAACATAAAAAGAATCTTCCTCAACCCTTAGACCTAATTAGAGTAGCCTTTCATACCTAACAAACACTATTCCCTGTGGAGAACGATCAATCCCCCGTACTTACCACTACACTATACTACATCGGTCAGGTACACTGCCTGGTGGGGTTGTAAGCCTCTTGAGATCCCTCGAGAGGTAAAACCTGTTGTAAGGTTACAAAACCACGCACATCAAGTTTTTGGCGCCGCTGCCGGGGAATAGTTATTGTTTAGGTTGAATTTTTATTTCTATTAGGTCTACTCACTAGATTCCTTTCTAGTGAGATTTTTATTTTACTTTTTTTTTAGGTTTTCTTTAGTCTATCTATTTTCTTCGTGTCTTTGTTCGTAACCATACCATCCGACATCATGGAAGATGGTAATATCCTTAACCCACACAACCCACCACCACAACAACCACAACCACCTCCTAGAGCCCGTACTTTAGGAGAGTATTCCCGTCCTAGCCACCATGGCTATTGAAACACCATTGAGCTCACTCAAGGAGCCAATATCACACCCTTGCGATCCGACACCATCCGGTTGGTGCAAAGCGGATGCGCATTCCATGGACTTCGTTCTGAAGATCCTAATCAACATCTCAAGGACTTTCTTAAAATCGTTGATTCTATAGACCTTGATGTTGCCACTCGAGAGACGACCCGATTGCGTCTCTTCCAATTCTCTTTGCGGGACCAAGCTAGTCAGTGGCTAGAACGTCAACCCGCAGGATCCATTACCTCTTGGGATGATCTCACCACTCGTTTCCTTGCTCAGTTTTTCCCACCGGGAAGAACTACCAAGCTAAGGAATGATATCTTGATGTTCCAACAACGTCAAGGCGAAACTCTCTACGAGGCATGGACTCGATTCAAGGACTTACTCCAAAAAGTCCCTCACCATGGCATAGAACTTTGGCTCCAAGTCCAAATCTTCTATGACCATATCAATCTCTCCACGAGGCAAACCATTGACCAAGCGGCCGGTGGCAAGCTACGTGATCTAAGTGCGGAACAATCATGGGCTCTCCTAGAGGATCTTGCTCTTTATGACAACGAAAGTTGGAGTGATCCCCGTGATTTGAATAAAACGGTCAAGGCAATATCTTTGCCTTCTAACAATTCAAGCACTTCCGACCGTAGGATCATAGAACTTGAAGACCAAGTCAAGTTCCTCATGAAATCCTACGAGGCTCCTAAACCTTCAAGCCAAGTGAACAAAATCACTTCTTCATGTGAATTATGTAGTGGTCCCCACGACACTCGTGATTGCATGGAACTCCCCGAACAAGCTTTTGTGGACTACGCATCCTCGCGTACCGACGGAGCGGGAGACAAGTGGTACACTTTCAAACCCGAGCCAAACCCCTACGGTGATTCATACAACCCCTCATGGAAAAATCACCCGAACCTTAGGTGGAGACAAAACCAAAACTCTCAACAAACCAATTCTTCCAACCCACCTAATCGTTTCCAATCAAGCGGTTCCAACTCGAACCGTACTTTCAACAACAATCCTTCCGGCAATGGTAGTACCAATAACTTTGAAGGATTGATTTCCCAATTTATGGCATCTCAAGAAGCTCGGATAGCTAGATTCGAGACCGAATTCAATCAACAACAGACGGAGATGACCAATAAAATTGACAACTTGTTGAAAGCTCTCCATAACCAAGTGTTATCACCTCCACATAAGGACGCTAGGAACACAAATAGCGGACCCCAAGTAAAAGACCCCTCTTCATCCAAACACGTCCACTTTGTCAACATTGTCACTATTAAACCAATTGATAGGAATGAGGATAATAGTGAACCTAAGGATGAGGATAGGAAAGTCGAGGTTGATAAGGAAGTTAGGACAAGTGAGATTGAAGAAGTAGATGATGATGAGGACTACTTCAATAGGCTACCCACTAAGGAAGAGCGTGCATATCATACAAACCTATTCGATGACCCCGAGACACCATACTTCCTAGGTAGACCAATCATAGAAATAGGCGACCCTTCTAATCTCAACATACCATGCAACATCGGACATCTACATGTGTGGAAAGCTTACATCGACCTTAGATCACCCATAAACATCATGACTAGAGCCCACTACAACTTGATAATGAAAAATCAACTTGGGTATAGGATGCTCCCTGACAAGGGTTGGATGAGTAACTTCACGGGAAGAGTTAAGGGATTACCGGTTTATGTAGGAAACTTCACCTATGTCACCGACTTTGTAATTGTAGAAGATATCCGCCCAATAGTCGATGCATCCTTGACTCAAGTGGTTTTTGGAAAACCATTTGTTGAGGTCTCTAGAATGACTTATGAACCTTCCTTAGGGATAGTTAGATTTAAGGATGAGACCGATGAAGTAAGCTACCAAATGCCATATAAGATAGAACAATTCCAACACTTGTCAAATGTTGAGAAGGAGCTTAAGCAAGCGGTCTACTATAGGAATGATGAGGATAGAAGTAAAGGAGTAGACTATGTTATGGAAAGGATATTCGGTTTCTACAAGGATTGTTTGAAATTAGGACCGGAGTATAAAACCGGGAAGGAGAATGGCCTAGGAACCGTGACCGATGATGGAGTCACGTAATGTACGTGACTTTGAGTCTAGCTACAAGACTCGTTAATAAAGAAAAGCGCTTCTTGGGAGGCAACCCAAGCTTTATTTGCTTTATTTGCTTTGTGTGTTTATTTATTTGTTTGTTTGATTTTATTTGTTTCCGTATGTGTGTTTAATTTTTATTAGTATTGATTCATGTTAAAAAGTAAATTGTGAAAATGCTTTATTTTGTTTTTAACTTCGTCTTAACTACATATAAAGGTATTTTGCAAAAGTTAAGTGTAAGGGAAATCTAAATTGGTTTATTAGAACACATATGAACATGAATCGTAATAATAATAAATTAACATACATATCCGTATTTGTTTGAGTCAAATGCTTGTATCGAGTCATAGTGATGTTTTGCAGGATTTCCAGGAAGTAAGGTAAAGGTTTTTCCAGAAATTTTCCGGAAACTTAAAATGAAAATTTTTGTCAGGTCATTTCTGACGGCGTCAGGGGTTATAACCTGACGGCGTCAGATTTAATTTCCAGAAATTTTTGAAAGTTTTGTTTTCATAAAAAGTTTTTATTAAAATCTCCAACTTATAATCTCCAGGAATCTGCAAAATTATCATTCCACAAGCATTATATCCTTATATATAGATTTTATCCCGCCGATGTTATGCAGGTTTTCGTGTTTGTTTTCTTAGGTTAACAGGTTATTTTGGACAAGGAAATGTTTATGGAACCAAGCTTATGGCGATGCATTAGTCATGGAGCTTCAACATTCTCTTTGGAGGAAGATTTAACCGTGTGATTTCACTATCCAACGAGCGAATCAGGGGAGTATTTGATTTCATTCTTTTACTTTTTGCTTTTACATCTTGTTATTTGAACATTGGGGACAATGTTCATCTTAAGTGTAAGGGGAGGGTAAAAGTACGATTTTAGAGAATACAATTGCGCTTGACTTTTGTTTGTTTAATAATAGATGTGTAATAAAACTGAGAGAAATACTTGATTAGGGTAATTTTAGTGCCAAATTTAAATTTTTTTACAACATATAGGAGTGAAACTTTGATCTTAATGAGCGTCTCATGGATAGGAGTTATATGACTAGCACAAAAACCGTACCACTAAAAAATTTTCCACCCCAAATATGTGAGGTTCGCCCCTAGAATTGGTAGGAAAAGCATTTATGCTATGATGTGTGTACCGGTAGCACTTAGATTCTAGAACTTGCGTTAGGACCATTCCAAGGCCACAAGTGAGACTACATTCGTGTAGTTAGATTTACTACATGATAAGAGGCATTAGGATTAACCCATTGTTTTACACCTGTGTTTTTGTTATAATTACATTGGCTACATTGGTCAAGTAATTCTCCCACACCCTTTGCGTTGTACTCATTTTTAGTACACGACACCCCTAGTACACCCCTCAGAGCCTATCTTTTCGTTTCGACCTTTAAGCATTTTACTTAAAGGAAGAATTTGTTACACCCCACTAAAATGTACACCCAAATCGCCTTAGCCTACCTTGTATGCACTCATCTTTAGTGCATTATTGTGACAACATTTGTTTAAACCCAAGTTAATTATCTAGTTGATTACATGGTTGCTAAGTCGAGTCATATCCTTGTACATATTGTTTTGGGACGATTGGGACTCATGGGTAAAGTACTAGTGTAATGGAGTAATGGGGAAGAACATCATTTATTACCCCCATATGTGCTAAATATTTTAAAAAGTACTCCAAGTTTTTCAATTATCTTAATTCGAGTCATTAGAATAGTTATTTGTAAAGTTATGTAAAAATTCAAGTGTAAGGGGATGCAATGCCCCTATGATGTATTATTTTGGATGGTAGGGCAAGAGTGTATGCAAAAAAAAAAAAAAAAAAAAAAAAAAAAAAAAAAAAAAAAAAAAAAAAATCAAGAAAAACACAAAAAAATGAGAAAAAATAGAAAAAATAGAAAAAACATACGGACTACCATCCCGTTTCATTTTATGTTTGTTTTATATTTTTGTTATTTTGTTATTTCGTTTCTAGCTTAAGATCGAGTCTAGTCTTGGCTTAGCAACATTGTATAGTACATGTAATTGACCAAGATTTTTAACTAGCCACCAGTAAAATATCCCGTATCCAACAAAACCGTGTTTTCCTTTTCCCTACACCTAACATTATAACCCATTTAAAAGCCCTCTTTGATAGTTTATCTTAGGTGCTTACGCCTAGTGGAGGAGGTTTTCGATCCTTTCCCAAGCCTATGGTAATCTATTTGCTATGACAGGTAGTGAGAGATATTTTCCGTTTTCATTTATGAGATTTATTTTGATGACACTTGAGAGATGTGAGTATCTAAACACTATTTGTGAGGTGCTAGTATATAATCTCCGTGCTTATTATGATTGAAGTGGAACGATTATTTGTTGTAATTACTTTTATGTTTGCATTAAATGACCCCTAACTTGTATTTTGATTAGAATAAAAGCGCATTTGCTTGAGGACAAGCAAATCTCAAGTGTAAGGGTATTTGATGAGGCGAAAAGTGTACCGCTTTTAAGGGGTCATTTAAGCCCGAAATCGTATTTATTTGATCAAATATTGCCCTAAATCGTTCCTTTTGTCATTTTAGGTACTTTTGAGGAGAAATCTGGAAAAGGAGGCATTTTGGACGTTTTTGGAGCATTAAAGTGAAGAATACGACAAAGTCTCAAAATCGGCTGATTTTTACCTTTGACGGCGTCAGAATCATCTCTTGACGGCGTCATGCCTTGGCAAGAAAAGTGGGATGTGAAATTTACTCATGACGGGCCAGTGAGTTAGCATGAGAATTCTGACGGCGTCACGCTTTAACTAAATCAAGGGCGTCACGGCTTAAATCATAAGGGGACGGCGTCACGTTCAAGTTTAGACGGCGTCAAGCCTTGATAGGCCAGAATGGATTTTTGAAGAGCTAAAGAGGGACGGCGTCAAGAAGGTCACCCGGGAACCCTAAAAGCGGCGAGGTGACGGCGTCACAATGCATAAGGTGACGCCGTCAGATCCAAAAATCTATATATAGTTTTCTAATTTTTTGTCATTAAAGGGAGAGCTTAGTGTGTGGAATTTTGGGATAAAACCCTAAGACGATTTTAGCTACTTTTTCAGGGCTTTTTGCCTTGAGATCTTCCATGTTTCATTGAAAGATAAGTTATCAATTAATCATTCAATATGTCTATGTGTTGTTTGATTCTATCTTATGCTTGTCTTTTGTTTAACATGTTAGGCTAATTTTATCTTGTGTTTGCTTAGATCTAATGAAACTTAGCTATTGATTATTGGTTGTTAGTGTGTTGTTAGTTGTATTGGATGATTGTTTATCTATGTTAGGCTTAAGAAAACTGGCTAACTTCCTATTCGGTAACTTGCTTGAACGTCTTAAGAAACATGAACCAAATGCGTACTAAAGGTTTTTATGGTTGTATTTAATGCACAAGCGAATTCTAGTGATCCCATGTTAGGAGCTTCCTAGCCGGCTCGACATAGGAGTGAAGTAGGAGCTTGTAGAGTTGGGGAAGTAAGTACGCCACCCCACGAATGGTATTAAGGAATACACCCGTCATCCACGCGACTAATACACACTAATTAACCGGTAAAAGATAGTTAGGGAGTAAGGAAATCTAAGTAAACACATTTCTCTACACATAAGTTTCTCACCACTTTTCATTTTTGTTATTTTATTTTATTTGCATTCGTAGTAAATTGGGTTAGTTGACTAGCAACTAATTCCGCCCACTCCTTCAAAACCGAGATTTTACTTGCTTTCATAAAAATATAAAAACATAAAAAGAATCTTCCTCAACCCTTAGACCTAATTAGAGTAGCCTTTCATACCTAACGAACACTATTCCCTGTGGAGAACGATCAATCCCCCGTACTTACCACTACACTATACTACATCGGTCAGGTACACTGCCTGGTGGGGTTGTAAGCCTCTTGAGATCCCTCGAGAGGTAAAACCTGTTGTAAGGTTACAAAACCACGCAATCTTCTGAAGTCTATTGAACATACTGTCCAAAGACTCATTGGTTGTGGCTGTGAAGTTCTCAAATTGTTGTTTGAGAAGGGTTTTCTGTGTTTTCTTGGTAGCATCATTACCACCAAACCTAGCCACAATTGCTTCAAAAAGGGTTTTGGCATCTTTGTATTTGTTAAAGATCAGAAGTTGATCATTTGGAATAGTCATCAGTAACATACTCCTTGCCTTTAGATCATTCCTCTTCTGAACTTTTTCATCTGCATTTGATGGTTGATCTTGTATTCTTGTTACAAGAGCATCATTTACTGTTGTAGTGGTGATTTGGGGTTTGAAGGAATTGCCTTGTTCAATGATCTCCCAAAGTGCATAGTCCTGCACTTGAAAGTATTGTTCAACCCTTAGTCTCCACATTTCAAACTCGTTTTGCTTGAGTAATGGAAGTTTAGCTGCAACATTGGTTTGAATATGTTCAACATCCATTTTTCTTTTAAATTAGTAAATATCAAGCCTAGCTCTGATACCACTTGTGGAACGCTTTGTTGTTCTTGAAGTTCAAACACTTGGGATATGAATCTTAGTAATGTGTTTGAGAGATATTTATGTATTGAATGTGTTTAGCATGCGGAATCTACTACAACACACTTTAAAAGAACACAAGGTGGTGAGTTTGAGTAAATGAGTGAATGCAATGAACAAATAACACAACTTAGGTTAATACAAAACGATTCAATATTATTGATGAAATAATACGGATGATCTAAGTATCACCGGGATTACAAAGTAATCTTGAATCTATGATTGTAAAAAGGATTTGTGATTCGAAGTAACCAAGTTACTTGAGAGATAGTTTGGTTCGTGGTTATTGGTTGTGTAGGATGCATGCATGAAGTAGTGACTAAGATATCCTTTTATAAGATAAGGATATCTTATTACATGTTGTCAAGTAGATGAATATAATACTATACTTTGACTATATTGGCGCCTACAATTAAATACAACTACCCATGTACACTCTGATATATTCTTCTGTCACCACAGAAGACTATTCTACTTCTACATAACGTATAACAATGTACAAAGACTAATAATTCAACTAAATATCTATTACAAAATATCTAATCGACTTGACATAAGCTTGGCAGGCTCTTCATTAGCTAGCAGTATCTTCTACCCAGAAGGTACTGGTAGAACATCTTCGTACATAACAAAATCAACTAGCAGGCTCTTCATCGACTTGGCAGGCTCTTTGACTTTGATCATTTTATTCCCAACATTACCGCTCTCTTAAGTCATCTTCTTAATCTACAAGCCTCAACGTCCTTATGACCTAACCTGCAAAACATGAAAACTGAGAACGGTAAGTCTTAATTACTTAGTGAGTTAACTGGTCTGAGTCTGAATATTTAACGTACCCTACAATAAATCTGACGTGGAAGCTAAACTATATTGATTCTGATTAATAAATGAATTGTACTAGATCAACTAATAACTGGGTCTGAAACTGAATCTTGTTTTGTATCTGGAAAATGAATCTAAGACTTAATCTAAATTTGTATCTGAAACTGAATCTAAAACTGAATATATTTATGTATCTAAAATTGGAATGTTACTTTATTGTACAAGTAAGAATCTGGGTTTCTACATAGGTGCATCAACACGGTTACGAATCTAAACTATAGCTGAAACTGAGTAACTGGTTATGCAATATTGACTTCTTGCTGAGCTGTAATTCCCTAGCCAATGAGTGCTCTTCTTGGGGCTCTGACTTTTTATACATGCTTTTCTGACTTGGTTCATCCACCAAGGATGTCACAAGTACGTGCAAGAGTCATCTACTTATGATGCTTTTATGTTAAGCATGCGTCACCCACAAAGGATGCTACTATGGGAGTTCCACATCGTGCACTTCTTAGTCACACTAAGGAACTAATGGTGCATTTCTTGTGCACCCATATCATGGCTAATGATACTTCTTGTTAGCATCCTTTAGTTGGCTTATTTTCGGCTATATCTGTATCATGTCGTAATATATAATACTCGACTATTCCCGAGTCTATGAAAATCAAAACCTTCGGCTATATCTAAAGCTATGCATATATTCTGAATTCATGTTGATTCTAACATCATGAAGCTCAACTCTGTGATTTCATGCAATGGGAGTGATCGATACTTAAACGTAATCAATGGTGCATGGCTAAAGCACCCGTGACATACACCACTAATTATCTTAAACTTTCTATGTTGTGAACTACTTAATTTTAATACATTATAAGTCTATTACTTATGCAAATAAACTTATACATGCTATGCTTGTGCCAAAACAAGTTTTAATCACATAACATTGCTAAAACTAAACCGTTACTTACCTAAATTGTCTTAGGCATTCCTCGAACATTCCTGGACTTCTGAGATCACCTAAACACATAAATATTACATTCTATAGTCATTAAAACCTGATATAACATCCATACACATAACTTACATCATTACAGCTAAGTTATTGCAAAAGGGCTGTTTGCTGATTTTTTAGACAATTTGCTGTAATTACATCGGAAAGTAAACTCAGAGGGATAAAATTTTATTTTTACCTCAAGTCAATCCGATAAACGATTTATTCTCTAAAGCCCTTCAAAGTCAGCGTAAAATTTTGCGCAACATGTTGTCCTACTTTTATTTATTTGCTCAAGATTGTTACAAAAGATCCAAGTTTGATATTATTTAATCCTTTAATTCTTTTGTAGCGTTGTTGAATGTATTACCTGCTTGCATCAATTACAAATTTACTAATCTGATTTGACATGTGATTGAGTATTACAGATTTTGGTTAATTGGGGTTCAATGAAGGGCTTTTTGGAATGGGAGAGGCGTTAAAGAGAAAGAAACTAGTGGTAACTCTGGTTCAGTGGGTGGTAGTGATTCGGTGGGTGGTTCAATTCGTACTGATGTCGTTGATGTTAGTATTGAGAAAGATGGTGCGAATACGGGTAAACAACATGAGTCTATAGCGCCAACTGTTGTTGATGGTACGAATGATAAGAATCATGTTGATAGTGTGTCGATGCAAAACACTAAGGCTGGTCCTAGTACTAGTGGTGCGAATGTGCAAAAAACGGTGACTCAATCAGGTTCTATTGCCATCTCTTTTGCGGATATGTTTAAGGATAAAACACCCAAGAAGACCATTAAGATTTCGGAGATGAAGAATACTTTGTAATGGTTATTTCATTAGTAAGAGAGTCGCTTTTTCGATAGTTGAAAATTACGTTAGAAATACATGGGCGAAGTTTGGTTTAAAAAGGGTTATGCTTAATAATGGTTTTTTCTGTTCCAATTTGAAACCAAAGAGGGTATGGAAAGGGTGTTGGAAGAAGGTCCATGGTTGATACAATTGGTGCCTATCTTTTTGAATATTTGCACTTCGAACACTAAACTTACAAAAGATGATATAACTTTAGCTCCTGTTTGGGTTAAACTCCATAATATTCCGGTTGTTGCCTATTCTGATGTTGGTCTTAGTTTGATTACAACGCAAATTGGTTGTCCTATCATGCTTGATTCCTACAGGAGTACGATGTGCCTTAAGTCGTGGGGTCGTAATTCCTATGCTAGGGCCCTTTGGAAGTTTCGTCAAAGGGAGCCTTACTTGACTCTCTTGTGGTTGCTATCTCTTACCCTTATGGGTCAGGTCATTCATTGGAAAAAATTCATATTTAATATGAGTGGAAGCCGCCAAGATGTGAGACTTGTAAATTATTTGATCACAATGATGATGGATGTCCTAAGAGAGTGAAACCGTTGTGAAAGATAAATCGTTGGTTGATGAAGAGGGTGTCGTTGAAGCTTATAAGATGAGAGGAAAAGGTAAGCTTCAGGGTACTAATCGTCAGGTTTTGGGATTCGTTTTTAAAAGCCTAAAGTTTCGTATTACTATAGGCCGGTTACTAAGCCAAAGAATGGAGAAGCATCGACGTCTAAGCCTTTTGTCCAATCAAATACAGGTTCTCCAATGGTTAATGTAGGTTCTACTTCTTGTAACAAACCTACTACTGATCCTACTAGTAGTACGGCTCCTTCCCGGGATGACCAAGGTATGAATAATAATTGGGTGGATGATATCAACCTTGTTGATTTGAAGAACAATTTTGATGTGCTTACGGAACAAGATTCAGTTTTGTAACCTATGATTGGCACTACGTGTACTCCTGAAGTTATCTCTACTTCTTCCAAAACTACGTCTCCATCGCCTATGAAAAACACTCCTATTGTTGACAAAATTGGGAAGCTTGAAAAGCCTATTATTGATGGGAAAGCTACCCTTGTGGATGATGATGGTAAACCTCTTAAAAAGGTTGATTCTTCAACTAACGTGGGTAGTAACCCGTTCTCTAAGGTGGGCAATGTGGTAGTTTCTGACAGCGAGGATGACGAAGTTTTTGATGATCACATTGGGACGTTGTATTCTGGAAGTGGAGGTAAGGAGCAGAGTCTTTATAAGCAATAGAAAGCGGATACGGGTGATGGCAACAATTATGATGATGATGATTTTGGCCTCTCTCCTGCTCAGTTAAAGGCTGCTGGAATTCAAGATTTTTGTCTTAACTAGGTTGTTTTATATTTTTTGCATAAATTGTATCTTTTATGTTGGTTTTTGGTTTGGAGGTCTAGTTGGTTGTAGCTAGTTGTCGTTTATGGCATGAAATAAATGATTTAGTGGTTGTGTCAAGCGATTGCTTGCGGTTAATGTGGTACCTCAGCCAGATTCCACTGTTTTTTATTTGTTTTTTTTGGAGTAGTATATTTTACCGGGTGGAATACCATTTACCCAAAAATAAAACATATAAACAAGAATGTATTGAAAAATAAACACATAAATTAAGCAATACTAAACATTTGATCTTAACAATAGAAATAAGTATCATAGAATATTAATAAACATGGCTAACACCCAAGGGTGTTAGCCCATAAGGTATGTAAAAGCACAAGAAGAAAATTTAAACGATACACAAATAGAAATCATAGTGAAATCGATATGCAAATCGAATGATTAGACCTAATGTGATGATACGAGACCTTCTCTTCTTGATTTCCTAGCTCTTGGGGCTGATCTTGGGGCCTTGGAATGGTGAAACTCGGTTGTGGTTGAGAGTGGTGAGTGAAAGATATCCAAAACTCCCATTTAGGGCATGTATTTATAGTCTTCTGTCAGGGCTGGTATACGGCGTATTCTGGATTTCTTAATTGCTGATGAAGAAAGCATATTCCAAGCATATTTTGCGTATCTTTTAAGTGTAGTCTCTGCCAGAGGATATTCTTTTTCTACTAGCATGTAGATTTGAAGTCCTCTCATCATTACAGTGTGAACTCAACATGACTGAAAAAGTCTCCAGAGGATAACTTTACTTTTGTATTGCTTGATATTCTTTTTCTACTAGCATGTAGATTTGAAGTCCTCTCATCATTACAGTGTGAACTCCACATGATTGAAAAAGTCTCCAGAGGATAACTTTACTTTTGTATTGCTCAAGCCATACTCTATCTTCAGGATAGATTTCAAACATAATCTTCAAGTCTCCCCACAGAACTGTATCCAAAATATTTTCTGGCCTTGTATCTCCATATTTTTTCTTAATTAATGCCCATAAGGTCTCTAAATCTTCTCTATCAAAATTTCTGAGCATCTGAGGAAATGTTACAAACCATTTAGTCCTTCCACCAGCTCTGATTATCACCCACCAAGGAGTTTCACCTCTATAACCATTCTTCCAATCAATGATAGGAGCTTTAGTCTGCAAAGGAACAACATCAACAAATCTATCATCACTGTCTACAATTCTAACCATTTTTTGTAGATTAGCACTCTCTTAAAACTGCTCTGTCTGCTCTTGTGGCTGCTCTGTTTGCTCATCTAGTTTCTGCTTCTTGCTGCTTTCAGATTCTAACTTTTCTCCAGACCTTTTAGAAAACCTCACTAACTCTTCTTTATTCATGGCAATGAAAGTATTTACCCTTTTGAATACCTTGTCAAACTCATCTTTAATCTTTTCATAATTGAGATTCTTTAGTTGATAAGCCTTCCAATTATCCATGTTCATTAGGTACTTAATCATTATTCTCCTCTGTTCAGCTTTAGTTGGTGGTTTGTTCCTCTTTGCTTCAGTTCTTTTCTGTGCAAAGAACTTCTTCCTTTGAGCTAAGAATTCCATAAAGAGCTTTGACGTTTCTTACATAGATACCTCTTCCTGCTCATCATCCCACATCTTCTGGGCTAACAAGTGATCTGCTTCACATTTAGCTTGAATATCATCCCAGGAATTAATAAGTTCAAGACTTGGTTGTTCTTCTTTTTGAGCTTGCTTTCTTCTTGCCTCTTCTTCTTCAGCATCAAGATCAGCTTGCACTTGTCTTGTAACTTCTTCATCTGTCTTAAGTTGTTGTTGTTGTTGACTGAGTGATAGAAATTTCTTCTTAGGTTCTTCAATCAACAAACCTTTGCCTTTGTCTAATGGTGAAATAGTTGTTAATGGTGTTGTTGATACTGATACTGGCTCTTTGATTACAACTCCTTTTGCCTTTGGTCTTGTACTCTTTAACTTTGTTAATACTTGTGCTATAGTCATATCTTCATCACCTTGAGTAGCAGCAATACTAACTTCAGCCTCAGCAGCACTAACCTTGTCACTAGCCTCAGCAGCACTAACCTTTTCACTAGCCACATTAACTTCACCACTAGCAATATTAACTTCACCACTAGCAATATTAAGTGTAGCAGCATCAAGTAACACTTTAGCTACTTCAACTTCATTCATAACACCATGATCAGCAGTAGTAGCAACCTTATCCATAACTACTGCATTACCCTGTTGATCTGCAACAACAAGCTCATTCACATCATCATCTACAAACTTAGTCTCATCATCTACCCCAGTTTCAACATCTACCCCAGTTTCCTCCCCTGAAGCTTTGCTTGTATTCCTCCCCTGTTTGGAAACATCCTTCTCCAAACTCTGTGCTTCATCAGAAGATTCAACTCTGGAAGTAGTTCCAACATTGTACAACCTTTTGGTTTTGTGTGTTCTTGACCTCTGTAGACTTTCAAGATACCTAACCCTCCTCTTCAACATTGTGATTTTAGTACCTTGAGAAAGTTTAAGCTGCTTAAGATCCTTCTTGAGATCAAGAACATCCCTTGACAATTTTGCACAAGTAGCCGTCAATTCATTTATAAGTTTAAGACTACCCTCAACACTTCGGAGTGTGTTACCTCTCCCGAGTGGTGCATCATTGGGTGAGTTAGGAATAGCCTCAGACCTAGTCTGAGCATCTACACCCCCCATATTATCCGGTTGGCTGGGACCTTCACCTGAATCAGTTCCAGGGGAACTAGATTCATTAGAAGTTGCCTTAGATTGGGTCTTAATTATGTTATCACTATCCTGCTCTGCTTCTAAGCTAGTAGCAGTAGTGATAGCCCTTTCTAATCTGTGACCCCTCTCCTAATGCACAACCTCATCTGCAGCCATACTAGCACTAACCTGAGGTAGTTAAGTGTCCTTTTTAGTGATCCTAGGGGTATGGTTCTTTTGTGTTGTTGATGGGGATGGCAAAAGAGTGGGTGTGTGATAAATATCAGCTGGGATTGCTGAGCTTTCACCCTAAGCTAGACCTAGCTCCAACATTGTTTGAAACAATGGTGTAACTCTGCCTTTAAAATCCTTGCCCTCGCTCTTCATATTAGCAAAAATCTTTTTAGTATGAAAGAGAGCAGTATAAAACTTTTTATGAACCATTTTGTTTACAAATTGTTTGTCCATAAAAAGTTGTAAAAACCTTGGATATAAGTAATATTTATTTGATGAACTATCCAAGCCCTTAACCACACTATCAAAAATTAATTTTGAAAAATTAAATCTTTGATTTCTTTGATTTTAAGCCAAGCAGATAATAGCAGAAGCCATATTACTACTAAACTCATTCCAACCAGTAGTCTTTGGACTAAGACACTGTAAGATAGTGTGAATTAAGAATTTCCATTGTGGAGAGAAAGCCCCTTTTGAAAATTTTTAAAAAGTACTTTGGCTTTCATACCCCATCAATGCAAGGTTTTCAAAAATTGTAGAATTTGGAAGATTATTAATACCTTCAGCATCTTCAAGATGAAGAACATCTCTAATAGAAGCTTCAATAACAATAATCTCCTGCCTATCCACAAGGGCATGTATCTGTACTTCCTCAGCAATAGTTTTGACCTTTGCAGTAGCCCAAAATTGTTTGATGTTGGAAACATATATAGTAGGATTCACTGTTAATGCGTACCTAATATGAGCAGCATTAAGAAAATCAATGATTTCAGTAAAACCTTCACATTCTTGGGGCTTTTGCAAAACCGCAATCATGTTATGTTGATCAGCGAATGACAGAGTTGACATTGTGAATTTTGAAAAATTTTGGCAGGATTTGGCTGGGATTTGCAATTAATGGAGAAAAAGAGTTAGGTTTTATGTTAGAAAAAGTTTTGATCGGATAAAGATACTTTTGGGAACGAGTGAAGGATATAAACCCTTAATCGTGTACATTTATAAAACAGTACCCTGTTTTTTCAAACATAGCAGCAGAAACCTAGCAGCACAAATTTAGGTATAGCCGCATTAACTTATGCCTAGCAGCATAAAGTTAGTTTCCACTCCAAACAGCTTTTTAATCAGCACTCCATCACTTTTCTCAGCTTATCCTGCAAAAGATTAGTCCCAAAAACACAAAACCACAAACATAACACAATTTACAATAATCGCATCATCAATTATACTTAGCAATACTAAGTATAACTAGCAACATTAACACAACAATACTAAGTAAACTAGCAATACTAATTTTAACTTAGCAACATTAACATAGCAATACTAATTATGACTTAGCAACAGAAACAATTTATTGACCTAATAACAGTACTAATCCTTATAAAACTTTACAAAGACACAAAGAGAAAAGAATATTTCAAAGATTTATCATTCCAATACTAACAACCAAAAATTGAAATCTACCCACATCAAAAGCTTTTGTGAGCAAATCTGCAACATTATTATCAGTATGAATTTTAACAATTTGAATTAACTTCTTTTCATAACAATCTCTTATAAAATGATGTCTTATCTCAATATGTTTTGTTTTTGAGTGATAAACAAGATTTTTAATAATGCACATAGTATTGCTATTATCAATATATATTTTAGTATGCATAAAATTGTACCCATAATCCAGCAACTGATTCTGAATCCAGAGCACTTGTCCACAGCAACTTGAAGCAGCAACATACTCAGCTTCAGTTGTGGAATTTGCAACCACAGTTTGTTTCTTGCACTGCCATGAAATCAACCTGCTCCCCAAAAACTGACAACCTCCTGTTGTTGACTTTCTATCCAAGCTAGCTCCAGCATAATCACTATCAGAGTATGCAATCAAGTCAAAAGGTGAATCCTTTGGATACCAAAGGCCTAATTTGGGTTGACCTTTCAAATATCTAAAAATCTTTTTCATGGCATTAAGATGTGAAACATTTGGTGTGACTTGATATCTTGCACAGGCACAGACAGCAAACATTATGTCAGGTCTTGAAGCTGTAAGATACATCAATGATCCAATCATTGATCTATACAAATGAACATCAACTTCTTCACCATATTCATCTTTGAGCAAGGACTTGGATGTTTCCATAGTTGTCTTTGCAGGCTTCACATCAGTAAATCCAAACTTCTTCAAAATTTCAGCCACATATTTTTCTTGACTGATAAATATGCCATCTTCTTTCTGTCTAACTTGAAGTCCCAAAAAGAATGTAAGTTCACCCATGGAACTCATCTGAAATCTTTCATGCATAAGCTTCTCAAATTCAACACATAAAGTTTTGTGTGTTGATCCAAAGATGATATCATCAACATAAACTTGAACCAACAAGGTATCATCTTTATGCCTTTTGATAAACAAATTTTTATCAATCTTCCCTCTACTAAAACCATTGTCCAACAGGTAAGCTGACAATGTGTCATACCAAGCTCTGGGAGCTTGATGTAAGCCATAGTGTGTGTAGTGCTAATGTCACCATTCCTTTGAAAGCTATCAATAAGGTAAGCTCTAGATTCGCTAATACTTTGTATGGTTATTTCATTAGTAAGAGACTCGCTTTTTCGATAGTTGAAAATTACGTTAGAAATACATGGGCGAAGTTTGGTTTAAAAAGGGTTATGCTTAATAATGGTTTTTTCTGTTCCAATTTGAAACCAAAGAGGGTATGGAAAGGGTGTTGGAAGAAGGTCCATGGTTGATACAATTGGTGCCTATCTTTTTGAATATTTGCACTTCGAACACTAAACTTACAAAAGATGATATAACTTTAGCTCCTGTTTGGGTTAAACTCCATAATATTCCGGTTGTTGCCTATTCTGATGTTGGTCTTAGTTTGATTACAACGCAAATTGGTTGTCCTATCATGCTTGATTCCTACAGGAGTACGATGTGCCTTAAGTCGTGGGGTCGTAATTCCTATGCTAGGGCCCTTGTGGAAGTTTCGTCAAAGGGAGCCTTACTTGACTCTCTTGTGGTTGCTATCTCTTACCCTTATGGGTCAGGTCATTCATTGGAAAAAATTCATATTTAATATGAGTGGAAGCCGCCAAGATGTGAGACTTGTAAATTATTTGATCACAATGATGATGGATGTCCTAAGAGAGTGAAACCGGTTGTGAAAGATAAATCGTTGGTTGATGAAGAGGGTGTCGTTGAAGCTTATAAGATGAGAGGAAAAGGTAAGCTTCAGGGTACTAATTGTCAGGTTTTGGGATTCGTTTTTAAAAGCCTAAAGTTTCGTATTACTATAGGCCGGTTACTAAGCCAAAGAATGGAGAAGCATCGACGTCTAAGCCTTTTGTCCAATCAAATACAGGTTCTCCAATGGTTAATGTAGGTTCTACTTCTTGTAACAAACCTACTACTGATCCTACTAGTAGTACGGCTCCTTCCCGGGATGACCAAGGTATGAATAATAATTGGGTGGATGATATCAACCTTGTTGATTTGAAGAACAATTTTGATGTGCTTACGGAACAAGATTCAGTTTTGTAACCTATGATTGGCACTACGTGTACTCCTGAAGTTATCTCTACTTCTTCCAAAACTACGTCTCCATCGCCTATGAAAAACACTCCTATTGTTGACAAAATTGGGAAGCTTGAAAAGCCTATTATTGATGGGAAAGCTACCCTTGTGGATGATGATGGTAAACCTCTTAAAAAGGTTGATTCTTCAACTAACGTGGGTAGTAACCCGTTCTCTAAGGTGGGCAATGTGGTAGTTTCTGACAGCGAGGATGACGAAGTTTTTGATGATCACATTGGGACGTTGTATTCTGGAAGTGGAGGTAAGGAGCAGAGTCTTTATAAGCAATAGAAAGCGGATACGGGTGATGGCAACAATTATGATGATGATGATTTTGGCCTCTCTCCTGCTCAGTTAAAGGCTGCTGGAATTCAAGATTTTTGTCTTAACTAGGTTGTTTTATATTTTTTGCATAAATTGTATCTTTTATGTTGGTTTTTGGTTTGGAGGTCTAGTTGGTTGTAGCTAGTTGTCGTTTATGGCATGAAATAAATGATTTAGTGGTTGTGTCAAGCGATTGCTTGCGGTTAATGTGGTACCTCAGCCAGATTCCACTGTTTTTTATATGTTTTTTTTGGAGTAGTATATTTTACCGGGTGGAATACCATTTACCCAAAAATAAAACATATAAACAAGAATGTATTGAAAAATAAACACATAAATTAAGCAATACTAAACATTTGATCTTAACAATAGAAATAAGTATCATAGAATATTAATAAACATGGCTAACACCCAAGGGTGTTAGCCCATAAGGTATGTAAAAGCACAAGAAGAAAATTCAAACGATACACAAATAGAAATCATAGTGAAATCGATATGCAAATCGAATGATTAGACCTAATGTGATGATACGAGACCTTCTCTTCTTGATTTCCTAGCTCTTGGGGCTGATCTTGGGGCCTTGGAATGGTGAAACTCGGTTGTGGTTGAGAGTGGTGAGTGAAAGATATCCAAAACTCCCATTTAGGGCATGTATTTATAGTCTTCTGTCAGGGCTGGTATAACGGCGTATTCTGGATTTCTTAATTGCTGATGAAGAAAGCATATTCCAAGCATATTTTGCGTATCTTTTAAGTGTAGTCTCTGCCAGAGGATATTCTTTTTCTACTAGCATGTAGATTTGAAGTCCTCTCATCATTACAGTGTGAACTCAACATGACTGAAAAAGTCTCCAGAGGATAACTTTACTTTTGTATTGCTTGATATTCTTTTTCTACTAGCATGTAGATTTGAAGTCCTCTCATCATTACAGTGTGAACTCCACATGATTGAAAAAGTCTCCAGAGGATAACTTTACTTTTGTATTGCTCAAGCCATACTCTATCTTCAGGATAGATTTCAAACATAATCTTCAAGTCTCCCCACAGAACTGTATCCAAAATATTTTCTGGCCTTGTATCTCCATATTTTTTCTTAATTAATGCCCATAAGGTCTCTAAATCTTCTCTATCAAAATTATGAGCATCTGAGGAAATGTTACAAACCTTTTAGTCCTTCCACCAGCTCTGATTATCACCCACCAAGGAGTTTCACCTCTATAACCATTCTTTCAATCAATGATAGGAGCTTTAGTCTGCAAAGGAACACATCAACAAATCTATCATCACTGTCTACAATTCTAACCATTTTTTGTAGATTAGCACTCTCTTAAAACTGCTCTGTCTGCTCTTGTGGCTGCTCTGTTTGCTCATCTAGTTTCTGCTTCTTGCTGCTTTCAGATTCTAACTTTTCTCCAGACCTTTTAGAAAACCTCACTAACTCTTCTTTATTCATGGAAATGAAAGTATTTACCCTTTTGAATACCTTGTCAAACTCATCTTTAATCTTTTCATAATTGAGATTCTTTAGTTGATAAGCCTTCCAATTATCCATGTTCATTAGGTACTTAATCATTATTCTCCTCTGTTCAGCTTTAGTTGGTGGTTTGTTCCTCTTTGCTTCAGTTCTTTTCTGTGCAAAGAACTTCTTCCTTTGAGCTAAGAATTCCATAAAGAGCTTTGACGTTTCTTCCATAGATAGCTCTTCCTGCTCATCATCCCACATCTTCTGGGCTAACAAGTGATCTGCTTCACATTTAGCTTGAATATCATCCCAGGAATTAATAAGTTCAAGACTTGGTTGTTCTTCTTTTTGAGCTTGCTTTCTTCTTGCCTCTTCTTCTTCAGCATCAAGATCAGCTTGCACTTGTCTTGTAACTTCTTCATCTGTCTTAAGTTGTTGTTGTTGTTGACTGAGTGATAGAAATTTCTTCTTAGGTTCTTCAATCAACAAACCTTTGCCTTTGTCTAATGGTGAAATAGTTGTTAATGGTGTTGTTGATACTGATACTGGCTCTTTGATTACAACTCCTTTTGCCTTTGGTCTTGTACTCTTTAACTTTGTTAATACTTGTGCTATAGTCATATCTTCATCACCTTGAGTAGCAGCAATACTAACTTCAGCCTCAGCAGCACTAACCTTGTCACTAGCCTCAGCAGCACTAACCTTTTCACTAGCCACATTAACTTCACCACTAGCAATATTAACTTCACCACTAGCAATATTAAGTGTAGCAGCATCAAGTAACACTTTAGCTACTTCAACTTCATTCATAACACCATGATCAGCAGTAGTAGCAACCTTATCCATAACTACTGCATTACCCTGTTGATCTGCAACAACAAGCTCATTCACATCATCATCTACAAACTTAGTCTCATCATCTACCCCAGTTTCAACATCTACCCCAGTTTCCTCCCCTGAAGCTTTGCTTGTATTCCTCCCCTGTTTGGAAACATCCTTCTCCAAACTCTGTGCTTCATCAGAAGATTCAACTCTGGAAGTAGTTCCAACATTGTACAACCTTTTGGTTTTGTGTGTTCTTGACCTCTGTAGACTTTCAAGATACCTAACCCTCCTCTTCAACATTGTGATTTTAGTACCTTGAGAAAGTTTAAGCTGCTTAAGATCCTTCTTGAGATCAAGAACATCCCTTGACAATTTTGCACAAGTAGCCGTCAATTCATTTATAAGTTTAAGACTACCCTCAACACTTCGGAGTGTGTTACCTCTCCCGAGTGGTGCATCATTGGGTGAGTTAGGAATAGCCTCAGACCTAGTCTGAGCATCTACACCCCCCATATTATCCGGTTGGCTGGGACCTTCACCTGAATCAGTTCCAGGGGAACTAGATTCATTAGAAGTTGCCTTAGATTAGGTCTTAATTATGTTATCACTATCCTGCTCTGCTTCTAAGCTAGTAGCAGTAGTGATAGCCCTTTCTAATCTGTGACCCCTCTCCTAATGCACAACCTCATCTGCAGCCATACTAGCACTAACCTGAGGTAGTTAAGTGACCTTTTTAGTGATCCTAGGGGTATGGTTCTTTTGTGTTGTTGATGGGGATGGAAAAAGAGTGGGTGTGTGATAAATATCAGCTGGGATTGCTGAGCTTTCACCCTGAGCTAGACCTAGCTCCAACATTCTTTGAAACAATGGTGTAACTCTGCCTTTAAAATCCTTGCCCTCGCTCTTCATATTAGCAAAAATCTTTTTAGTATGAAAGAGAGCAGTATAAAACTTTTTATGAACCATTTTGTTTACAAATTGTTTGTCCATAAAAAGTTGTAAAAACCTTGGATATAAGTAATATTTATTTGATGAACTATCCAAGCCCTTAACCACACTATCAAAAATTAATTTTGAAAAATTAAATCTTTGATTTCTTTGATTTTAAGCCAAGCAGATAATAGCAGAAGCCATATTACTACTAAACTCATTCCAACCAGTAGTCTTTGGACTAAGACACTGTAAGATAGTGTGAATTAAGAATTTCCATTGTGGAGAGAAAGCCCCTTTTGAAAATTTTTAAAAAGTACTTTGGCTTTCATACCCCATCAATGCAAGGTTTTCAAAAATTGTAGAATTTGGAAGATTATTAATACCTTCAGCATCTTCAAGATGAAGAACATCTCTAATAGAAGCTTCAATAACAATAATCTCCTGCCTATCCACAAGGGCATGTATCTGTACTTCCTCAGCAATAGTTTTGACCTTTGCAGTAGCCCAAAATTGTTTGATGTTGGAAACATATATAGTAGGATTCACTGTTAATGCGTACCTAATATGAGCAGCATTAAGAAAATCAATGATTTCAGTAAAACCTTCACATTCTTGGGGCTTTTGCAAAACCGCAATCATGTTATGTTGATCAGCGAATGACAGAGTTGACATTGTGAATTTTGAAAAATTTTGGCAGGATTTGGCTGGGATTTGCAATTAATGGAGAAAAAGAGTTAGGTTTTATGTTAGAAAAAGTTTTGATCGGATAAAGATACTTTTGGGAACGAGTGAAGGATATAAACCCTTAATCGTGTACATTTATAAAACAGTACCCTGTTTTTTCAAACATAGCAGCAGAAACCTAGCAGCACAAATTTAGGTATAGCCGCATTAACTTATGCCTAGCAGCATAAAGTTAGTTTCCACTCCAAACAGCTTTTTAATCAGCACTCCATCACTTTTCTCAGCTTATCCTGCAAAAGATTAGTCCCAAAAACACAAAACCACAAACATAACACAATTTACAATAATCGCATCATCAATTATACTTAGCAATACTAAGTATAACTAGCAACATTAACACAACAATACTAAGTAAACTAGCAATACTAATTTTAACTTAGCAACATTAACATAGCAATACTAATTATGACTTAGCAACAGAAACAATTTATTGACCTAATAACAGTACTAATCCTTATAAAACTTTACAAAGACACAAAGAGAAAAGAATATTTCAAAGATTTATCATTCCAATACTAACAACCAAAAATTGAAATCTACCCACATCAAAAGCTTTTGTGAGCAAATCTGCAACATTATTATCAGTATGAATTTTAACAATTTGAATTAACTTCTTTTCATAACAATCTCTTATAAAATGATGTCTTATCTCAATATGTTTTGTTTTTGAGTGATAAACAGGATTTTTAATAATGCACATAGTACTGCTATTATCAATATATATTTTAGTATGCATAAAATTGTACCCATAATCCAGCAACTGATTCTGAATCCAGAGCACTTGTCCACAGCAACTTGAAGCAGCAACATACTCAGCTTCAGTTGTGGAATTTGCAACCACAGTTTGTTTCTTGCACTGCCTTGAAATCAACCTGCTCCCCAAAAACTGACAACCTCCTGTTGTTGACTTTCTATCCAAGCTAGCTCCAGCATAATCACTATCAGAGTATGCAATCAAGTCAAAAGGTGAATCCTTTGGATACCAAAGGCCTAATTTGGGTTGACCTTTCAAATATCTAAAAATCTTTTTCATGGCATTAAGATGTGAAACATTTGGTGTGACTTGATATCTTGCACAGGCACAGACAGCAAACATTATGTCAGGTCTTGAAGCTGTAAAATACATCAATGATCCAATCATTGATCTATACAAATGAACATTAACTTCTTCACCATATTCATCTTTGAGCAAGGACTTGGATGTTTCCATAGTTGTCTTTGCAGGCTTCACATCAGTAAATCCAAACTTCTTCAAAATTTCAGCCACATATTTTTCTTGACTGATAAATATGCCATCTTCTTTCTGTCTAACTTGAAGTCCCAAAAAGAATGTAAGTTCACCCATGGAACTCATCTGAAATCTTTCATGCATAAGCTTCTCAAATTCAACACATAAAGTCTTGTGTGTTGATCCAAAGATGATATCATCAACATAAACTTGAACCAACAAGATATCATCTTTATGCCTTTTGATAAACAAATTTTTATCAATCTTCCCTCTACTAAAACCATTGTCCAACAGGTAAGCTGACAATGTGTCATACCAAGCTCTGGGAGCTTGATGTAAGCCATATAGTGCCTTCTCCACCTTGTAAACTTTTTCAGGAAAATTAGGATCTTCAAAACCAGGTGGTTATGAGACATAAACTTCTTCTTCAATAGTCCCATACAGAAAAGCACTTTTAACATCCATTTGATATACCACAAAGTCTTTGTATGAAGCATAGGCCAAGAATAATCTGATAGCCTCAATTCTTGCAACAGGAGCAAATACTTCATCATAATCAATACCTTTTTCTTGTGTATATCCTTGAGCTACTAACCTTGCCTTGTTTCTAATCACAATGCCTCTTTCATCCTTTTTGCATCTAAAAACCCACTTAGTACCAATTGCCCTCTTCCCATTAGGCAAATCTACCAAAGTCCAAACTTCTTGAAGCTTGAATTGTAGAATTTCTTCTTGCATAGCTTCCACCCAGCGTGGATCTTGTAATGCTTCGTAAGCATTCTTGGGTTCTATTTGTGATAGAAAACATGCGAACAAACAATTTTAAAGGTCTTTGTGACTGTTTCTTTGATGAAGGGATCTTGCAAAGAAACCTTGTTCCTTCAAATCTTTAACCATTTTCCTTGTTTGAACAGCAGACTTTGGTTCTCCAATGATCTGTTCCTTAGGATGATTCTTGTGAACTCTTGTAGTTGGAATAGGACTGACAGGTAATTCTGCATTCAAATTGGTTGAGTCAGCCTCTGCACCAAGTACATCTTCATCAGTATCAGGATAAATGTCTTCCAATACAGGCATGTTTGGATCATCTGGGTAGACATCAGCATCAAGAGATATGCCTTGCTTGCCAGCAACATTAACACTTGGCTCAGCAGTATTAACTGTGTTAGAACTGCCAGTGTTAATTTCTTCTGATACATCATCCTTTGCTTGATCATCAGATTTCTTTTCTACATTCAATTCTTGATCATCAGATGCATCATCTTTAGGTGCTTCATCAAAGTCATTTGCTTGTGAACTCTTTGACTCTTGGGTTGAGAAGGGTGGATCAGCAGTCCAAATTGGCAGCAAAATATAATCTTTGTTAGGTTCTGGCTCCTTTCCAGCTTGACCTGCATCATTACTTGCTTTTGTACCTGCACCTTTGTTAGACTCTGTTCCTACAACAACTGGCTCATAATTCATAGTCTTGGTTAGAGAATCAATATCAAACAGCCAGCTTGGTCCACTCCCTGCAACATTAGGTGTATTCTCACTAAACCTAACATGCAAGTTCTCTTCCACTTTCCTGGTCTTACTATTGAATACTCTAAAAGCTTTGCTATTTGATGAGTATCCAACAAAGAATCCTTCATCAGCCTTTCCATCAAACTTGCCTAAGTGATCTATGGTATTTAAGATAGTAACAAAGAAATCAAGCAATGGTTTTCTACCATGTAAAGTTCATACGGGGTCTTGTTATGAGGCTTAACTACTTTACTTCTATTATGTACATAACAAGCAGTATTAACTGCTTCAGCCCAAAAAGTAGTAGGTAATTTAGAATCAGCTAACATTGTTCTAGCAGCCTCAATAAGTTTCATATTCCTCCTCTCAGCCACACTATTTTGTTGAGGAGTTCTAGCTACACTATACTGTCTCTCAATACCTTTCATCTCATAAAACTGGTTCATTTCCCTATTCTTGAACTCAGTTCCATTGTCACATCTTATCACTTTAACCTTATGATTAACTAGGCTTTCTACCTTGGTTATGAAAGCCTTAAGAATGCTACTAGTTTCATCCTTAGTTGCTAAAAAGAACACCCAAGTAAACCTACTGTAATCATCTGTGAAAACTAGGCAATTGATGTGTGCGTGTGCGTATGCTCTAATTTATACCCATGGTATGTCGTTGTGGTTTTAGCAGTATTCAAGTTTTAAATTTATATTTAGCCGACTAATCAATAACACACACACTTTAACGAACAGTGTACCCGGTCAGTATGTATATAATGGTAAGTAGAGTGTCGATCACTAAGAGTGAAACGTATTATCTAGTTATCCTAATCAGTATTTTAATATCTTAAGTTAGCTATACAACCTATTCTAACGCAAGGGGGTTCAGCCTGAGACACTGGTACGGTTTGGTTGCAATTAAATAATAAACTAAACCAATAGGCACGAGTCAGCGAATAGCACACACGTACACAGATAAATACTCGAGACAATAAGAAGACCTGTCCTGATAGTTAAGTAGCTTGTCACTTGTTTTATTGCTAGTTTTATATGAAGTGTATAGTTCGATGCATCGCACCGAGATTAAGTCCTTTCTCGTTGGTTCCAATCTTATCGGCGAGTAAACCCTTAATGATTACTTATGACTATCCTATTTATCTTTCTTCCTACTTTTCTACAGACGATAGAATGCATAGGCGATCTAATAAATAGGCGAGGGCAGAGGCATGGCGACCCGATCAGCGCTCAGCTAGACACAGAGGTTATCAATGCACTAATAAAAGTCACCAAAGACATCAACATATAAACTTTAATTAATGGGAAAGCAGTTTTAAGGGAGTGCAACCTTTTCGTTGTCACATTACACAAGCCACCAATCCTGATGAATTAAAGTTTACTAACACAATAAAACAAAACTACTTAATGAATTAAATGCATGTAAGACCTTCTTACAGCTCTTGTATCTTCGTTCAAGGTGTGTCTTGTGCTGCTACTTCGACTGAATTCGTCCTAGGGTTTCTTCTGTTTCGTCCTTCGTATATATTATATCCTCGAAATTCGTCTGGTCTTGGGGTATTTATAGTTTCTGTCTGAGGGTAAGATGCGGCGCATCTAATAAGTAGATGCGGCGCATTGACTTAACTTCGCGTGGGGTCCAAGATTAATATATTCAGGAATATTCGTACACCGCCAGAAGATGCGGTGTAACTCCATTCTCAGATGCGGCACATGTCCTCTTGTATCTTGGATCGTATCTTGTGAAATCTGGATAGTGATGCGCCGTATGTAATAAGCAAGATGCGACGTATCTGGAGCAGAATGTCTTGATCTTGTACATTTCAGTAGACTCTTGACTTCATGCTTGTTTTGCTCCATAATTAGTCCAAAATCGCCAAGTTTCACCAAATGCTTGTTTTTACCTGAGAATTACAAAAGTAAACATTAACGTATCAATTCTCACAGATAATATAATAAAACAAGTTAAATAAATAGGATAAATGATGGTAATAAAATGTACTTATTTGAGTTCATCAAATATCCCCCCACTTGAACTTTACTTGTCTCCATGTAAACCTTTGAATTAATCTTATGAAAATGTATCCTAAAAGATATTAGGATTTATTTTTATATTTAAGCATGTATTCATTTTTGTCATAATCACACAACCAAACACTTAACGAATTAGAAGTAAAATAAAATATTTCGATAAAAGAAAATCTAATCGTTTAACTATCCAGTCGTGACGAATATTCTATCATAAGCTTGGCAAGTATACACATCTCCCCCACTAAAGCCAAGGAATAACAAGTCTAAAGCGGTAAAAAGGGTTTGTAGGTTTAAGTGTTAATCATTCTCCTTAATCACTATCGATCTCAAATTCCAGAAAAGGCGACAAAATCACAAATACATGATCGATTCCACGAACACGATACTTGCAATTGCTCAAATCCTTAACTCGAATAGGCTAAAGATAGGACCAAGTAATCTTTACCAATAATATTATATCAAAAAAGGCGACAAAATCATAAATACATAGCCGAATCCACGACTACGATACTTAAGATTGCTCAAATCCCTAATCTCAATAAATCAAAGGTTTGGATAAAGAACAATATAGGGTATGGATAATATTTGGGATACAAATTGGTGTAAAATGAAAAATAAACAAAACAAATAAATTAAAATCCTAAGTGTGGTTAATCACTATCCCAACCATCCCATGAATAAGACTCATATCATTGAATAACTCACGCTTTAACACTTGAAACACACGCTTTAGGTAGACACGAATTATACTCAACAAGTTCTCAATCAAAGAATATCCTTTAGTTGGCGTTCCCATAACGTTCAACTCCCATTCAATCCATAGATATAGTATACAACAAATAGTGGTGATATCGACCACTTAATACAAAACTTTACATAAGTTGGTAAAAATAAACTTCCAACTTTTCCTTTTTCTTTTTCTTTTATTATTTTTTTTTCCATTTTTTTTTTTTTTTTTTTTTTTTTTTTTTTTTTTTTTTTACTTGAAACATAAACATAGATGTGTAAAATTTCACCACATCACTATAATGATAACTCTGGATAATTTTTCCATACATTTCATAACTAATAGTGAAAGTAGTAAACACACGAAAAATAAACTCAAAGATATACAATATTTACTTTCACTCCAATTGCATTGTGCAATTTCCCGACCTAACCAAAGATAATGAATTACGCACGCGAACACAGGTAATGTAAGGAAATACACTTTGCCTAAAGCAATTAACCAACCACGGATTTTAATCTATAGGGTAGGCTAAGGTGTAAGGGTGTAACGAAACATTTTAAACATTGGTGTAAGAAACGAAAGGAATGGCTCTGAGTGTTTTTCTAGGGGTATCTTACTCTAAAAATGAGAGTAACAAAAGGTTTATACGGGGGTTAACTAACCAGTGTAGTTAGCTAATAACACATAACATATAAAGGCTATTTGGGTGTAATCCTAGAAATTTACCAATTTAGACAAGTCATTCCAATTATATAATATAATACTTATTATGGTGGTCTCCAATAGTATACAAGCCAAGTTCTAAAGTTTACAAGTCACCGGCACACTCATAGATTTGTGAATTTTGAAAAAAAATCACAATTTTTGAAAATAACGTCATGTGTGCAGCTATGCAACTTAGATCTTCAAACAAAAACATGCTAAAAAATTTTAAATTTTGATATATTAAGCACATTTTAAGCATATTTTGAAAAGTTTAGGACAAGTAAGTGTTCTAATTCTCCAATCCCCCCACTTAAGTTAAACAACGTCCTCGTTGTTTGTATAAAAGGTTAAAAAAACTGGAAAATAAAAGAATTAGAACAGAAAAACTCCCTGAGATTTGCTCGGTATGATCCTCCATTAGTATAAGAGCAAAAATCAACTTCTTGTGGATTAGAACGTTTAAGCTTCATAATTGATGTATCCACAGGAAATGCAGGAATCTATAATACCACCAAGGCTTTAAACACACCTAAGTTAAGAAGGTTCAAACTTGCATAATACATTAGTAGTTAGGAAAAATAAAACATAAAAATTAAAATAAAAATCATCAGGTCAGTCGATGCGCCGTATCTTATAGAAGAAGATACGCCGTATCGAGCCTGGAATAATTACGAATCAGAATAGAAGATGCGTCGCATCCTTAACCAGGGATGCGCCGCATTAAAATAAACTGATAAAAATTTTTAAAAGTCGAAAGTAAAAATGCGGAAAAATAAAGTAAGATATGACCAGTGCAGGAGATGCGTCGCATCTTGGGATTGAGATGCGCCGTATCCTCTGCGGGCCTGACTGACTCGACATAGAACAGAATAGTAAAATAAAAGATAAGCATGGGTTGCCTCCCACGAAGCACTTGTTTTTGTTCGAGTCACGAGCCTGACTCCACCCTTATCTACTGTGTAATAGGGTGTTGTTCCCCCTACTTGGGATCAAGTGCGGGTGATAGTAGCAATAAACACGAAAAGAGTGTAAATTTGCTATTAAAGATGGAAGAAATGCATAAAGATCATACCTTGGCAATATGTGTACATCTTTCCTATCCTTACCCGGTTTGGTTGATAAATTGGATGACTTGACCAGTTCATCAGAAAGAGTAGTATGTTGAGGAAAAATAAGTCTCATTTCTTCTTGGTTAGTCTCTTTGGTAGTAAGGCGTCCCTTGACTTCCGCAGAAGTTGAGAAAGGGTCTTTAGCAAGTAAAAGTTCGAGTTCCTCTATATACTTCATAGGGTCGAAATCATCATCTTCATCAATCATAGCAATGTTTAAGAGCTCATCACCAAACTCTTCTTCGAGCTCCACCAAAAACGGGTTGATCACAGGTGCTTCATGTGATTCAATAGGTATTGTAATGAATTTGACCTCATCATTCATTTGTTTTGCAACCTGTTTAGGAAAACTAGCAAGATTATTAGAAACAGGATTAATAATATTAAATAAATTTGTACCACTTTGTGTTGTAAGTGACTCCAATTTATCTTGTGAATCTCCATCTTCAACTAGTGGTCTTGCAATTTCAGCATCGTCCCGAATTTCATTCTTAAATAAGTAATCCCAGATTTCTTCAAAATCCCTTGTTGGGTCAAAATCTGGTTGAGGTATGTCATCATAAACTATGGCGTCAAATGGTTCGAAATCAAAATTAGAATACTTTTCATCTTCATCCGATGGATTGTCTAATGGTGGTAATACGATTGCAGAATATTCTTCAACGTAGGGTTCCGTATATACATCATCTTCTTGTGCAATCTCCGGAGAAAAAGTACTATCAAGAACAATTGCCGGAATTGGTTTCACGGTATATGACTCCTCCTCATCATCATTTAACATACACCAAGTGTGTTGAAATGGCAATTTGTTTCTTTCTTTCCTTGACTTTTCATGCCCTAAAATCAAGTATTCTTCCATAGTGATTTCTTTTGTCTCAATGACTTGTGCACCATATCTTGCTTTTTTCCAATCATACATCTGATTATTGCTCAAGGCTCTTCCCTCTATAAGCTTGATATATTCTTCCATTGTAATATCCGGATCGTCCATCTTCCTGAAATAAAACTTACTCGTGCAAAAGAAGAGTGAAACAATCAAAGTAAAATAAAAGTTGCTGATATCAGCTGACGATGCGCCGTATCCTATAAATGGGATACGCCGTATCTTATAATCGTTAAAATTTAATCAGACTTTATTCAAAAAATAGATACGCCGCTTATAAATTAGAATGCGCCGTATCAATTTTAATTATCAAAAATCGATATTTATTTAAAATTAAATGCGTCGTATTAATAAAAGTTAATGCGCCGTATTTTCGTTACGTTTCAAAATACAAGATTTTTGATTCAGAAGATACGCCGTATCGACAGAGATCGATGCGTCGTATTTGTTTAATAATTCGAAAACTGTTTTTAATTAAAATAATAGATACGCCGTATCTGCTAAGGCAGATGCGTCGTATAGCGTTATCGTTTAGAAAATTTTTTTTTATTAAAAACAGGATACGCCGTATCTTGGGGAAAGATGCGTCGTATCGAATTAATTAAACGCGTTGTATTTTATCAAAATTAAACGCAATACGCCGTATCTATGAAAATAGATGTGTCGTATCGTTTAAATAAGCTCAGTACAACGATAGCAGAACACAGAAAATACGAAATATAAAAACAAACCAAAATAAACACGAATAAAAGAAAATAAAAAAAACACACGAAAACAGAAAATATGCAAATAATACAATGAATGCAAATTAATCTAATATACAACACAGTTAGCGGTTAGATTAAAAATTAAAAATAAAAACCTAATTAAAATACTAATCAAATTAACAGATAATAATAATTCACCTCCCCGGCAACGGCGCCAAAAACTTGATGTGTGCGTGTGCGTGTGCGTATGCTCTAATTTATACCCACGGTATGTCGTTGTGGTTTTAGCAGTATTCAAGTTTTAAATTTATATTTAGCCGACTTATCAATAACACACACACTTTAACGAGCAGTGTACCTGGTCAGTATGTATATAATGGTAAGTAGAGTGTTGATCACTAAGAGTGGAACGTATTATCTTGTTATCCTAATCAGTATTTTAATATCTTAAGTTAGCTATACAACCTATTCTAACGCAAGGGGGTTCAGCCTGAGACACTGGCACGGTTTGGTTGCAATTAAATAATAAACTAAACCAATAGGCACGAATCAGCGAATAGCACACACGTACACAGATAAATACTCGAGACAATAAGAAGACCTGTCCTGATAGTTAAGTAGCTTGTCACTTGTTTTATTGCTAGTTTTATATGAAGTGTATAGTTCGATGCAACGCACCGAGATTAAGTCCTTTCTCGTTGGTTCTAATCTTATCGGCGAGTAAACCCTTAATGATTACTTATGACTATCCTATTTATCTTTCTTCCTACTTTTCTACAGACGATAGAATGCATAGGCGATCTAATAAATAGGCGAGGGCAGAGGCATGGCGACCTAATCAACGCTCAGCTAGACACAGAGGTTATCAATGCACTAATAAAAGTCACCAAAGACATCAACATATAAACTTTAATTAATGGGAAAGCAATTTTAAGGGAGTGCAACCTTTCCGTTGTCACATTACACAAGCCACCAATCCTGATGAATTAAAGTTTACTAACACAATAAAACAAAACTACTTAATGAATTAAATGCATGCAGGACCTTCTTACAGCTCTTGTATCTTCGTTCAAGGTGTGTCTTGTGCTGCTACTTCGACTGAATTCGTCCTAGGGTTTTTTCTGTTTCGTCCTTCGTATATATTATATCCTCGAAATTCGTCTGGTCTTGGGGTATTTATAGTTTCTGTCTGAGGGTAAGATGCGGCGCATCTAATAAGTAGATGCGGCGCATTGACTTAACTTCGTGTGGGGTCCAAGATTAATATATTCAGGAATATTCGTACACCGCCAGAAGATGCGGCGTAACTCCATTCTCAGATGCGGCGCATGTCCTCTTGTATCTTGGATCTTATCTTGTGAAATCTGGATAGTGATGCGCCGTATGTAATAAGCAAGATGCGGCGTATCTGGAGCAGAATGTCTTGATCTTGTACATTTCAGTAGACTCTTGACTTCATGCTTGTTTTGCTCCATAATTAGTCCAAAATCACCAAGTTTCACCAAATGCTTGTTTTTACCTGAGAATTACAAAAGTAAACATTAACGTATCAATTCTCACAGATAATATAATAAAACAAGTTAAATAAATAGGATAAATGACGGTAATAAAATGTACTTATTTGAGTTCATCAGCAATACATCTTTTTCATTAAACTCTTTACAAATGTTGGTCCAAATAAATCCATGTGCAACATATGTAATGGCTGACTAACAGAGTTCACTACTTTGGCCTTACAAGAAGCTCTATGTTGTTTTCCCTTCTGACAAGCAACACATATTTCAAAATTTTCAAAAACTTTTGAAGGTAAACCTCTCACAAGGTTCCCCTTAACCAATTTATTCATTGTTTTGAAATTTAAATGACCAAGTCTTCTATGCCAAAGTTTAGATTCATCTGATGTGGCCTTTGCAAAGAGACAAGTCAAACCTCTTTTGGGAACCATATTCTTTAAATCAACACTGTATATGTTGTCTATTCTAGGAACTTTAAGTAGAACATGACTTTCATCAGTCAACTTAAAGTCAGGAGATAAGACAATACATTCAGTGTCAGTAAAAAGAACACTATTCTTTTTGTCACACATTTGTGAGACACTAAAGAGATTAAACTTAAGCTCTTTGGAAAAGTACACATTATCAAAATCTAATTTACTAGTCTTTATTGTACCTTTACCAGTGATTTTCCCTCCTTTGGGATTACTCCCAAAAGCAACATATCCTCCATCAATAGCTTCAAAATCTTCAAGATAGGACATGTTTCCAGTCATGTGCCTTGAGCATCCATTGTCAAATACTCCTTTATCTTCCAATTCCACTTGTAGATTGCCCTGCACATAAGGTAAGAAAATTAGTTCATTTTGGGGACCCAAGCCAATAGAGACTTGGATCTGCCTTGTGCATCTACATAATCATATATCTTTAAAACTATAGATGCACTGCTGTATCTGGAAACATGATCTAAAACTTTAACTTTTAGTTTCCAGACCCAACAAGCTGAAGACTTCACAGCATAAAAATGATTTCCCAAAACAGTATCAGTTATTACTTTTGGCTCAACAGTAGAAACTACTATTTTTGCCTTAGCAGCACTAATAGCTGTTGGCTTTTGAATGGGCTATTTTACAATGGAATGTGCTTTGTTTGAAAACTTTGACAATTTATTTTCACCATTCACTGTCCTTTTAATGTTAGTAGTACTAACTGATCTAGTAGTATTAGTTACTACTGCTTGTTTAGAAACATTTTGATCAGCAGTTGTAACTGATACTACACTAGATCTCATTTGTACTGCTTTTGGAACCATGTTTCTTTTAGCATGTGGGTGAGAATTGTTAGAAAAACTTTTATGATTACCCTCCTAGCATAGTTCGACACTGGTTTTTGATAGTAAAAACAATTATCTTGTAAGTGTTCCAAACTACCACAATGATGACAAGCCTTATTGATCATCTCAAAGTCACTTCCTAACCTTTGAGATATCATTCCATTCCAGCTTCTCTGGTTACCTATAGGCCTGTTTGTGATCTACCTAGGTTGCTCAGTGTACTTAACAAATTTCTTAGACACTTTGGTACCAACACTAGGTTTGACAAATTTAATCTGCTCAACACTAGGTTTGACTGTTACACTCTCAACCTTAGGTTCATCCTTTTCCTGGTCCTCATCATCATCAGACACCCAATCCTCAATAATAGGTACATCAGAAAACTTTCTTTCAGTCTTAGGTTTTTCCTTATTAGCTTCACTACTTTCTCCTAAAGACTTAACATTTGACTCACTTAAACAAGACAATTCTGGAATAGGAGGTACATACTTTCCTGTTATTGAAGGAGGAACTTCATTATAACCTATGCCACTACCTCTTCTCATTAACTGACACTCAATTGTCTTATTAACACTTTCAGATGCAAACTCAAGCTTATTAACCTTAACCTGATGGTTTTCTAATTCCTTATAAGCTGCATCTTTTTCTTTTTCAGCCTTTTCTAATCTTTTAGACAGTACATTAACTTCTTTTTCTGTTACAAAAAGCTTACTTTCAAGAACATTTACTTTTTCTACATATTCTAAATCATTTTCTTTGAAAAAGTCAAGTCTTTCCTCAACAGATTTTAGACCTACCGTATAGCCTAAATTGTCCAATTTTAGCATTTTTAACTCTTCCATTAGCTTTTCATTCCTAGTTTTAAGTTCTTCAATAGTATCTAAACAGACTTATATGAACAACTAGAACTGTTAGATACCTCAGAATCAGAATTTGATGCGGAAGAGTAGGCCATAAGTGCAAAGTTAGGTCCTTCAGCTGCTTGATCACTCTAATCATATGCTCCAAGACCATCACATTGAGATACCAAAGTTGTAGAGGTTGTTATTTCCACAGCTTTCCTAGTGCTTTCTCCAGTCTTGTAATCTTGGCTTCTTGGAGCTCTGCAGTCTCTTGCAAAGTGACCCTTCCTATGACAGTTGTAGCATTCAATCTTGGATTTATCAAAATCCAAGTTATCCTTCCCAGTAATCTTGAGATTTCTTTCAGTCCTGTTCAAAAATCTTCTTGCCCTCACAGTCAACATTGCCATCTGCCACTTCAAGTCCATCTCTTCAAGATCATCTGGATGGATCTGCTCCAAATCTTCATGCATCATTTGAGAACTAGTAGATGCACCAGCCAAGAAAGCATAAATAACAGCATCACTTAAGTTATCAAGGGTTGTAGACCCAGCAGCATTAACTTGTGTGCCAGCAGTACTAACTCCATGAGCAATATTAACTACTTCATTAGGACTGCTAGAACTGTTGTTGGAAGAGGACACAAAAGCTAAGTTTTGTGTGATTGTTGATGAGCTAGATGACCCTTTAACTTCAGGTTCATAAACTTTAAGATTGTTGTACAGATCATCTAAACTCATAGTATCAAGATCATCCTTGTTTCTCCATACCATAATGTGTGTGTTACACTCTGGTGACAAGCTTCTAAAAAACTTTTGATTGACATCTTCTTGAGAAATTGAGACTTCAACAAGTGCCAATTGACTAATGAGCTTCTGAAGCCTGTCAAAGGTTTGATCAAGATTTTCATAACTTGAAGCAGCAAAATTTTCATATTGTTTCTTCAAGAGGTTCTTCCTTGTCTTCTTGGTTGCAGCATTCTCTCCAAATCTTGTCTCAATTGCTTTTAGCACTTGTTTAGCATCCTTGATGTGATTGAAGGTTAGCTGATGATCATTAGGAATTCGCATCATAAGAGTACTTCTGGCCTTTACTTCAAGCCTTCTTTGTGCCTTGTCTTCAGTAGTCTTGATAGGCATAATAGTGATAACACCCTCAGCAGAAGTTTCAGTCTTAGGTAGTTGATTACCATTCTCTATGACCTCCCACCTAGAGTAATCAACCATCTGGATGTACTGCTCTATCCTCATTCTCCATAGCTCATATTCTCCAGGCTTGAGCATGAGGACCTTTGATGTAGTAATCATGTGAGTAGATTCTGAGTCCATGTCTTCCTTCTTCAGTGAGATGAGTTGCAATAGATTCTTCTTGATTCACAGTCTCTAGATCATAAGCTCTAATACCACTTGTTGATCCCAGTTGAGCACTTGATCGAATCCCTTAGTTTGTAAAGGTTTAGCTATGCTAGATAAATCTAACACAACTAGGTATAGAAACTGTCTTGTAACTTTATCAAACACAATGCGGAATCTTGTATTTGATCTTAAGAAGAACTTAATAATGAACAATGAATATCAAACTAAACACTTCAATATTATTAATAATACAAATACTCTCTGAGTATTAGGGTTTACAACCTTGAAGTTTTCTATCGCAAAACTATATTCATCTATGCTCTAGGTCCTCCTTTTATAGACTAAGGAGTCCTAGTCAGCTTACAATAAGTTTCTTTACAAGATAAATCTCTATAGAATCTTTTCTATATTTATCTAAACATACTATACATAATAACCGACTCTAATACTCTAGCAACACTAATAACGTATTAGCAATACTAACTAAATGTTCTAGCAGTATTAATCTTGTAGCAACATTAATCTTCCATAAGCAGCATTAACTTCTTTAACCAGCAGCATTAATAACTTGGTGTATTTCCTTTTTAATACCTGAGCAGTCTTAACAATGTCAGCAACGCTAACTTCAAGAAACCTTTAAAAACCAACACAAGGGATGCTGCATTTTGGAAAGAGGCAATCCAAGATGAGATTGACTCTATTATGCACAATAATACTTGGAAATTGGCTGATTTACCACCTGGGTGTAAACCATTGGGTAGTAAATTGATCTTCAAAAGGAAGATGAAGGTAGATGGAAGCATAGACAAGTAAAAAGCCAGATTGGTTATCCAAGGCTTTAGACAAAAAGAAGGCATTGATTTCTTTGATACCTATGCTCCTGTTGCTAGGATTACCACTATTAGATTATTGTTAGCACTTGCAGCTATACATAATCTTGTAATTCACCAAATGGATGTTAAAACATCCTTTCTGAATGGTGAATTGGATGAAGAGATTTACATGAAACAACCTGAAGGTTTTGTCATGCGTGGTGATGAAGATAAGGTTTGTAAATTGGTTAAGTCTCTTTATGGTTTAAAGCAAGCCCCCAAGCAGTGGCATCAGAAGTTTGATGATGTTGTTTTGTTTAATGGTTTTGCATTAAATCAAGTAGACAAGTGTGTATACAGCAAGTTTGATGCTTCTGGTAAAGGAGTAATCATTTGCTTGTATGTAGATGACATGTTGATCTTTGGTACTGACCAAGATCAAGTTGATACAACTAAGGAATTATTGTCCTCTAAATTTGATATGAAAGACATGGGGGAGGCTGATGTGATTCTTGGCATTAAGATCATACGTGGAGAACATGGCATTACTATCTCTCAATCACATTATATTGAGAAGATGTTGAATAAATTTAATCAAAAAGATTGTTCTCCAATAGGTACTCCTTGGATCCCACAACAAAACTTGTGCCTAATAAGGGAGTTGTTGTGTATCAACTTCAATATTCAAAGGCTATTGCATCTATCATGTATGCCATGATTAGAACTAGACCTGATATAGCCTTTATTGTTGGAAATTTGAGTAGATATACTCACAATCCAAGTTTAATCCATTGGCAAGCACTTAATCGAGTATTTAAGTACTTGAAAGGAACAATGGAGTATGGTTTGACTTATACTGGATTTCCTTCTGTTCTTGAAGGTTATTCAGATGCAAGTTGGATTACCAATATGGAAGATCATTCTTCCACAAGTAGTTGGGTATTTGAAGCGTGGTTTTGCGACCTTACAACAGGTTTTACCTCTCGAGGGATCTTAAGAGGCTTTCAATCCCCACCAGGCAGTGTACCTGACCGATGTAGTATAGTGAAGTGGCAAGTACCGGGGGATTGATCGTTCTCTAGGGGAATAGTGTCGTTAGGATTGAAAAACTACTCTAATAGGTCTAAGGGTGAGGGAAGATTCTTTTTGTATTTTTATATTTTTTATAAAAGCAAGTAAAATCTCGGGTTTGAAAGAGTGGGCGGAATTAGTTGCTAGTCAACTAACCCAGATAACTACAAGTGCAAATAAAATAAAATAACTGAAAATGAAAGGTCGTGGAACTTATATGGAGAGAAATGTGTTTACTTAGATTTCCTTACTCCCTAACTATCTTTTACCGGCTGATTAGTGATGCGCGTGATGTGTCGTTGCGGTTTAGCAGTTTTAATGCCTACTCAAGTTTTAAATTTATATTTAGCCGACTTATCAATAACACACACACTTAACGAGCAGTGTACCCGGTCAGTATGAAGATAATGGTAAGTAGAGTGTCGATCACTAAGAGTGGAACGTATAATCTCGTTAATCTAATCAGTATTTTAATATCCTAACGCAAGGGGGTTTCAGCCTGAGAGACTGGCACAGTTTTGTTTGCAATTAAATAATAAAATAAACAAATAGGCACGAATCAGCAAGTAGCACACACGTACACAGATAGATACTTGAGACAATAAGAGGGCTGTCCTTATGATTAAGTAGATTGTCACTTGTTTTATTGATAGCTTTATATGAAGTGTATGTAATTAACCCTTTCTCGTTGGTCCTATTCTCATCGGCGAGTAAACCCTTAATGACGACTTATGTCTAAAAGTTATTCCTAAGTGATCAATTTAGAAACAACCGTGGGAGCCACACCTTGTCCCGCAGTCGGGTGCCCGCAAGCCACTAATAAACACAGAGGTGGTCAATGCACTAATAAGTAGTAACCAAAGACATCAACATATAAACTTTAATTGATGGGAAAGCAAGTATTAAAGGGAGTGCAATCTTTCCGTTGTCACATTACACAAGCCACCAATCCTGATGAATTAAAGTTTGCTAAAACAATAAAACAAAACTACTTAATGAATTAAATACATGCAACACCTTCTTACAGCTCTTGTATCTTCGATTTGGGTGTGTCTTGTGCTGCCTCTTGACTGAATTCGTCCTTCTCTTCTGTTCGGTCTTTAGGTTTTAGGGTTTCCGAATCTCCGAACTCTCTAATGTGTCTGGTCTACGGGGTATTTATAGTTTGTGTCTGAGGGAAGATGCGGCGCATCTACTTAAGTAGATGCGGCGCATGTACTTAACTTCGCGTGGGGTCCAAGATTATAATATTCAGGAATATTCGTACACCGCCAGAAGATGCGGCGTAACTCTTTACTTAGATGCGGCGCATGTCCTCTTGTATCTTGGATCGTATCTGGTGATATCTTGATAGAGATGCGGCGCATGTTGATAGTGAGATGCGGCGCATCTGGAGCAGAATTGACTTGATCTTGTCCATGTCAGTAGACTTCCACTTTATGTACGTTTTGCTCCATTATTAGTCCAAAATCGCCAAGTTTCACCAAATGCTTGTTTTTACCTGAGAATTACAAAAGTAAACGATTAAGTATCAATCCTCATACATAATATAGTAAAACAAGTCAAATTAATAGGATAAATGATAGTAATAAAATGTACTTATTTGAGTTCATCAAATATCCCCCCACTTGAACTTTACTTGTCCCCAAGTAAACCTTAGATTAAATCTCATGAAAATGTATCCTAAAAGATGTTAGGATTTATTTTTATATTTAAGCATGTATTCGTTCATTTCATAATCACACAACTAAACACTTAACGAATTAGAAGTAAAATAAAATAAGTCGATAAAAGCAAATCTAATCGTTTAACTGTCCAGTCGCGACGAATATTCTATCATAGGCTTGGCAAGTATACACATCTCCACCACTAAAGCTAAGGAATAACAAGTCTAAAGCGGTAAAAAGGGTTTTTAGGTTTAAGGGTTAATTATTCTTATTTACACTATCGATCTCAAATTCCAGAAAAGGCGACAAAATCACAAATACATGATCGAATCCACGAACACGATACTTGCAATTGCTCAAATCCTTAACTCGAATAGGCTAAAGATAGGTCCAAACTTCACCAATAATAATATATCAAAAAGGGCGACAAAATCATAAATACATAGCCGAATCCACGACTACGATACTTAAGATTGCTCAAATCCCTAATCTCAATAAATCAAAGGTTTGGTTGGATAAAGAACAATACAGGGTATGGATAACATTTAGGATATAAATTGGTGTAAAAATAAAAATAAACAAAACAAATAAATTAAAATCCTAAGTGTGGTTAATCACTATCCCAACCATCCCATGAATAAGACTCATATCATTGAATAACTCACGCTTTAACACTTGAAACACACGCTTTAGGTAGACACGAATTATACTCAACAAAACCTTAATCAAAGAATAATCCTTAATTGGCATTCCCATAACTGCCAATTCCCATTCAATCCATAGATATAATACAACAAATAGTGGCCATATGAACCACTTACATAACTTTACATCGTTGGCTTAAAATAAACCTCCAACACTTTTTCTTTCTTTTTTTTTTTTCTCATTTTTTTTTTTTTTTTTTTTTTTTTTTTTTTTTTTTGAAACATAAAGATAGATGTGTAAAATTTCACCACATCACTACAACTTTCTTTCCGGATAATTTTTCCATACTTTTCATAACTTCAGAAATAATGGTAAATAGTGAAAGTAGTAAACACACGAAAAATAAACTCTAAAATATACAATATTTACTTTCACTTCAATTGCATTGTGCAATTTCCCGACCTAACCATATATAATGAATTACGCACGCGAACACAGGTAATGTAAGGAAACACACTCTGCCTATAGCAATTAACCAACCACGGATTCTAATCTACAGGGTAGGCTAAGGTTTAAGGTGTAACGAAACATTTTAAACATAGGTGTAAGAAACGAAAGGAATGGCTCTGAGTGTTTTTCTAGGGGTATCTTACTCTAAAAATGAGAGTAACAAAAGGGTTTATACGGGGGTTAACTAACCAGTGTAGTTAGCTAATAACACATAACATATAAAGGCTTTTTGGGTGTAATCCTAGAATTTTACCAAGTTAGACAAGTCATTCCAATTAAATAAATAATGCTCATTATGGTGGTCTCGAATAGTATACAAGCCAAGTTCTAAAGTTTACAAGTCACCGGCACACTCATAGATTTGTGAATTTTGGAAAATCACAATTTTTGAAAATAACGTCATGTGTGCAGTTATGCAACTTAGATCTTAAACAAAAACATGCTAAAAATTTTTAAGTTTGATATATTAAGCACATTTTAAGCATAATTTTTGAAAAAGTTTAGGACAAGTAAGTGTTAAGTGTTCTAATTCTCCTATCCCCCCACTTAAGTTAAACAACGTCCTCGTTGTTTGTATAAAAGGTTAAAAACTGGAAATAAAAGAATTAGAACGGAAAAACTCCCCTGAGATTTGCTCGGTATGATCCTCCATTAGTATATGAGCAAAAATCATCTTTCTTGTGGATTAGAACGTTAAAGCTTCATACTTGATGTATCCACAGGAAATTCAGGAAACTATAATACCACCAACACACCTAAGATAAGAAAGGTTCAACTTGCATAATACATTAGTAGTTAGGTAAAAATAAAACTTAAAAATTAAAACTGAAAATCATCAGGTCAGTCGATGCGCCGTATCCTATTGAAGAAGATACGCCGTATCGAGCCTGGAATAAATACGGATCAGAATAAAGATGCGCCGCATCCTTAACCAGGGATGCGCCGCATTAAAATAACTGATAAAAAGTTTTAAAGTCGAAAATAAAAATGCAGAAAAATAAAATAAGATATGACCATTGCAGAGGATGCGTCGCATCTCAGGACTGAGATGCGCCGTATCTTCGTGCGGCCTGGACTGACTCGACACAGAAAACAGAATAATAAAAGATAAATCCGGGTTGTCTCCCGGTCAGCACTTGTCTTTATTCCAGAGTCTTCAAGTTAGACTCACGTTCAGCTCTTTAGTATCGATCATTGAAGGAGTCGGAAACATCACGCTCCTTCATCCCCAATTTAGTAATATTGAACACTCCTTGCTCGTCCTTAATCTCCACGCCGTTTTTCTTTAATATCTGTATAAACAAAGTCCTGTCCCTTTCGGGCAGAGATGACAAAATGATAGACGGGAAATTCTTATTATCATACAGGCACAAATAAGCAAGGTGGGGTGGTAGTTCAATAAACACATCATGATTCAAATTCGTTTTCTCAACTATTCTCCTACGTTTATTAATTACTACACAATCATACCACTCATCATCAGAATCACTAACAATATCGCGTCTAAGTTCGGTAGGTACATTAAGGTCAATGAATTCCTCAAAGTATTCATGATTAGGATTAGTTGAGTTGTTTTGAATCAATGTTTCTCCCATAAGTCTAGCTTCAAGATCGAGGTCCATACGCTCTCTTAATCCTAGCACATAAACACCTCTAATTATGCTTTTAACCGGATCTTGGCACTTATAGACTAGTTTATTATTCCCTACCCTTAATGAAATTTTTCTCTTAAACACATCAATCTTAGCATGGGCAGTAGACAAGAAAGGTCTTCCGAGGATTAAAGGAATCTTAACATCCTCGGGCATGTCTAGTATAATAAAGTCTACGGGAAAAATAAACTGCTCAATCTTAACTAACACGTTATTAGCAATCCCTTCAGGTCGTTTTACTGTTTTATCAGCCAATTCAATAAGTAATTTAGTTGGTGCTAATTTTCCTAGTCCTAGGGTAGCGAATGTCTTAAGAGGCATAACACTAACACTAGCTCCTAAGTCAGCCAACACATTATTGAAAGATATATTATTAATAGAACAAGGTAGAGTAAAACTTCCTGGGTCTCTTTCTTTATGAGGCAAGGCATTTGAATCGGTTGCAGGGCTCTCTTCTTTCATGGTTGCCTTGATTTCCTCTTCAATTTTTGTCTTCTCTTTTAGTAGTCTCCTTAAGCTGATTGAAGAGTTAAAGAAAAATTCGGGTCTTGCACCATCATTACCATTCATCGATCTTCTAGGTATATTAGGAGTGACTTCTTCAGTAGTGCTTATGGCCTTGACATGATCCCTTGGGTTGGTTTCAGTTGAGCTCGGTAAACTTCCATATCCCCTTTCTTGAAGAACTTTGCTCATTTGACCAATTTGTTGTTCCAATGCTTTGATCGAAGCTCCTTGATTTCTTGTAGTAGTGTCCGTTGAAGCTCTAATTTCCTTGATCATAGCAGTATTCTCTTCATGTCTTTTAGCAGCATCGGCCATAATTTGCTTTAAAGTATCATCTAAAGTCTGCCTCCTCTCTTGATAAGCGGGATTGAAGTTGTTCTTTTGATAGAATCCCGGACTAGCTTCCCTAAATCTTGCTGAAGGTCGGAATGGTTGTCCAAATTGGGTGTAATAAGCTTCTTCAAACGTCTCACTTTCATTCTTGTTCGGGCAATCTTTAGTGTAGTGAGGTCCTTCGCATTTTTCACATCCAACTTGGGCAGCATATGCTCTTTCATCTCGCTTCTTCATCTCTCTACTAATTTTATCCAATTGAGCTTGAATAGCAGCAATCCCGTCAAAATTAGTGCTGCTCTTAGATCTAGTAGAGGTCCCATCGTGCCATTTCTGAGAATGATCGGCAGCACCTTGGATCGCTTTCCTAGCATTAGTTGCACTCATTTGAGGTACAGCTCCCTTAGCATCCAAAATCTGTCTAGTTGGCACGTCCAGTCCCTGGTAAAACAATATTATCTCCTGCATAGGGGTTAGATAGTGTTGAGGACATTTTACCAATAAATCTTTAAATCGTTCCCAAGCTTGATAAAGGGTTTCATCAGGCTCTTGCTTGAAACTATTGATAGCCTCCATCTTTTTAGCAGTCTTAGCAGGTGGACAATATCTCTTCAGGAATTTGCTCTTCAAATCTTCCCATGTAGTGATTGAACTAGCAGGTTCATTCCTTAGCCACTTGTTAGCAGCTCCTTTTAGTGAGATTGGGAAGATTCTTAGCATGAGTTGATCGGTATTGACACTTTCTGTAGTAAACAAATCTGCAATCTCCAGGACCTTTTCAACATGCTCATTAGCATCCTCTTGTTCCGTCCCACTGAAAGCATTCTCTCTTAGTTCTTTGAGAAATTGTCCCTTCAACTCAAATTTTGACTTGTCATCAAACTTAGGTCTAGCAACTCCTGAAGTGTAATCAGCACGGGTATTGTTCATGTATTCCTCCATAGTAGTGTTTTCGCCCATTGTTTCTGTTTCAACTTCCTCTTTCTCTTCAGAAAAATAATCAAGCTCGAGTGAACTTGAAAGATCAAAGCTTCTTGTGTTGAAAAGCCTTTTAAGCGAATGTAGGGCTCGTTCGGGATCTTCGAAAGGTTGAATCAAGTTCTTCGTAGAACTCCTGGTCATGCACTTCCTGAAATCAACACAAAAATATCAGTAGGGTATGCTCGAGAAAGTAGTATATCAGATAATTAATAACGAAAACGGAATACGAAAAATTAAAGTTACTGATATCTGCAGACGATGCGCCGTATCCAAAGAGTTGGATACGCCGTATCTTATGATCGTTAAAATTAAATCAGACTTTATCCAGAAAATAGATACGCCGCTTAGAATTTATGAATGCGCCGTATCGAATTAGTTAATCAAAAATCAGTTTATCTAATTAAAATTAAATGCGTCGTATTAACGAAAGTTAATGCGCCGTATTTTCGTTACGTTTAAAAATAAAAGATTTTTGATTCAGTAAGATGCGCCGTATCGACGGAAATCGATACGCCGTATTTGTTTAATAATTCGCAAACTGTTTTTAATTAAAATAATAGATACGCTGTATCTCCAAAAGAAGATGCGTCGTATGGCGTTAACGTTTTAGAAAAGTTTTTATCAAAAACAGATACGCCGTATCTACAAAAGCAGATGCGTCGTATTACTTTATCGCTTAGAAAAATTTTCTTATTAAAAACAGATACGCCGTATCTTGGGGAAAAGATGCGTCGTATCGAATTAATTAAACGCGTTGTATTAAAAAAATTAAACGCAATACGCCGTATCTGAGAGATCAGATGCGCCGTATCGTTTGATTTAGCACAGTACAACGATAGCAGAACAGAAAAATACGAAAAATAAAAATAAAAATTAAACACACCAAACAAAAAAAATAAAACACACAAAAATAAAAACAAAAGCAAACAAATAACACACAATACAACAAATATGCAAAATAGTACAATGATGCAATTAATCTAATAAAAAGAAAAATAACCTAATTAAAATACTAATCAAATTAACAGAAAATAACAATTCACTCCCCGGCAGCGGCGCCAAAAACTTGATGCGCGTGATGTGTCGTTGCGGTTTAGCAGTTTTAATGCCTACTCAAGTTTTAAATTTATATTTAGCCGACTTATCAATAACACACACACTTAACGAGCAGTGTACCCGGTCAGTATGAAGATAATGGTAAGTAGAGTGTCGATCACTAAGAGTGGAACGTATAATCTCGTTAATCTAATCAGTATTTTAATATCCTAACGCAAGGGGGTTTCAGCCTGAGAGACTGGCACAGTTTTGTTTGCAATTAAATAATAAAATAAACAAATAGGCACGAATCAGCAAGTAGCACACACGTACACAGATAGATACTTGAGACAATAAGAGGGCTGTCCTTATGATTAAGTAGATTGTCACTTGTTTTATTGATAGCTTTATATGAAGTGTATGTAATTAACCCTTTCTCGTTGGTCCTATTCTCATCGGCGAGTAAACCCTTAATGACGACTTATGTCTAAAAGTTATTCCTAAGTGATCAATTTAGAAACAACCGTGGGAGCCACACCTTGTCCCGCAGTCGGGTGCCCGCAAGCCACTAATAAACACAGAGGTGGTCAATGCACTAATAAGTAGTAACCAAAGACATCAACATATAAACTTTAATTGATGGGAAAGCAAGTATTAAAGGGAGTGCAATCTTTCCGTTGTCACATTACACAAGCCACCAATCCTGATGAATTAAAGTTTGCTAAAACAATAAAACAAAACTACTTAATGAATTAAATACATGCAACACCTTCTTACAGCTCTTGTATCTTCGATTTGGGTGTGTCTTGTGCTGCCTCTTGACTGAATTCGTCCTTCTCTTCTGTTCGGTCTTTAGGTTTTAGGGTTTCCGAATCTCCGAACTCTCTAATGTGTCTGGTCTACGGGGTATTTATAGTTTGTGTCTGAGGGAAGATGCGGCGCATCTACTTAAGTAGATGCGGCGCATGTACTTAACTTCGCGTGGGGTCCAAGATTATAATATTCAGGAATATTCGTACACCGCCAGAAGATGCGGCGTAACTCTTTACTTAGATGCGGCGCATGTCCTCTTGTATCTTGGATCGTATCTGGTGATATCTTGATAGAGATGCGGCGCATGTTGATAGTGAGATGCGGCGCATCTGGAGCAGAATTGACTTGATCTTGTCCATGTCAGTAGACTTCCACTTTATGTACGTTTCGCTCCATTATTAGTCCAAAATCGCCAAGTTTCACCAAATGCTTGTTTTTACCTGAGAATTACAAAAGTAAACGATTAAGTATCAATCCTCATACATAATATAGTAAAACAAGTCAAATTAATAGGATAAATGATAGTAATAAAATGTACTTATTTGAGTTCATCAATTAGTGTGTATTAATTGCGTGGATGACGGGTGTATTCCTTAATACCAATCGTGGGGTGGCGTACGTACTTCCCCAACTCTATAAGCTCCTACTTCACTCCTATGTCGAGCCGGCTAAGAAGCTCCTAACATGGGATCACTAGAATTCGCTCATGCATTAAATACAACCATAAAAACCTTAGTACGCATTGGTTCATGTTTCTTAAGACGTTCAAGCAAGTTACCGTATAGGAAGTTAGCCAGTTTTCTTAAACCTAACATCGATAAACAATCATCCAATACAATTAATAACACACTAATAACCAATAATCAATAGTTAGGTTTCATTAGATCTAAGCAAACACAAGATAAATCTAGCCTAGCATGTTAATTAAAAGACAAGAACAAGATATAATCAAACAACACATAGACATATTGAATGATTAAATGATTACTTATCTTCAATTAAACATGGGGATAAGGTGGGCCTTTCAATGTTGTTGGTGGATTTCAAAAACTCATTTAACTTGGTGGATCGTAAGGTTATGCTACAGGAGGTTCGCCTTCGTTGCCCTGCTATTTCAAGTTGGGTGGAATTCTGTTATTCCAGCCTAGCTAGACTATATTATGGGGAACACACCTTATGGTCGCACCAAGGGGTGCAATAAGGAGACCCACTCGGACCCCTACTTTTTGCCCTAGTGTTACACCCCCTGGTAAGCAAGCTTAGAGACTCTTTTAATCTTGCCTTTCAAGTGTGGTACCTGGATGATGGCACTATTATTGGTGGTACTCTGGTCGTGTGGAAGGTTTTAGAACTTATTAAGTCAGATGGACCTAATTGTGGCTTGCACCTTAACGTGGATAAAACCAAGGTTTTTTGGCCAACCGAAGACCCCAGAAGCAGGCTCGCGGGTATCTTCCCGCCTAATATTGTTCGCCCTTTACACGGTGTTAAATTACTGGGTGGCCCGGCTAGCGTGGACTTTGAGTTTAGTAGTGGGCTTGCTATGAAAAGGGTTGCTAAAACCATTGAGCTTATGGATGTCGTTCCTAAGCTTAATGATCCTCAATGTGAGTTGCTCCTCCTCCGTGCTTGTGCCGATATTTCAAAGTTATACTTCTCTATGCGCACATGTTCTCCTCGGATCTTTGGGTGTGCCCAGATTTCATTTGACGCAGCGCTTCGTTCCTCTATGGAGCGTATTGTCAATTCCTCTGGACCTGGGTTTGGGGATTGGCAATGGAGACTAGCCACGTTACCGTTTGAGTTTGGGGGGCTTGGCGTATACTCTGCAGGCGATGTCTTGAATTATGCTTTCCTTGCATTTAGACTTCAATCTGCTAGCTTACAGGCTAAGCTCCTCTGACAGTCTGGCATAGTAAATTATGGATCTTCCTTTAACGATGCTCTATGTACTTTTAATACGAAAATGGAGTTCGACCTTTTAAGTAACCCGAATGAGATCGCTGCCCCCAAACTTATGAAGAAATTGGCAGATATATATATTTCACATGTGTTACTAAAATGGTTGAACCCACTTTTGGCCTATCGGCTCGACAGATGGCGCTTTGGAGGTCGCAAAAGAAAGATTACACTTCCGATTGGCTTAGGGTGGTCCCGATATCTGGGCTGGGAGCCTGGGACAGACTATGAATGCTAGAACTTACCGATGTGTTTTATGTTACCGGCTGGGTGTCCCCCTATTTTCTGTCCAGATGTCGTGCTCAGCTTGTTCCAGGTTATTTGCGGGGGACATTTATGGGGACCATGCAGTGTCGTGTGCTGATATTATTTGTTCTCGGGTTGGGATCTCAGCTCGTAAAGAGGTTGACATCAGCCTTTGTGATGAAAGGGACAAAAATTTACACTCAGCTGATATATTGCTCTATTCATGGGACTGTGGGCAAGATGTTTGTGTCGATTGACAGGGTCATCTCCTCTTACGCAAACTGGTATGGCTGATTTTGTGCCAGGACGGGTGGTGGTTGAAGCAGCACAATGCAAACGCGTGCCGACATTGGATATGGGTTTCTCCCCTTCTCATTTTCTTTCTTTGGGGAACTTAGGAAGGATGTTGTGGGCCTACTGAAGCGGGTCCGAAAGTTCTCTGTGACCCAAGACATCGGAGTGCGTGCCACTGCTCATATTTTTAGTAGGATTAACTTTGCAATAGCTAGAGGAGTGGGGGCCCAGTTAGTATCTCGGCTCCCCTCTAATTTCTTGTAGATCCTATGAGTTTCTAATAAAGTGATGTTTTTATAAATTAAAAAAAAATAATAAAAAAAAAAAATAATAATAATAATAATAATAATAATAATAATAATAATAATAATAATAATAATAATAATAATAATAATAATAATAATAATAAAAGAGTAAATTGAAAAAATCGTCCCTATGGTTTGCTCAGATTGCAAAAAATGTCCCTGTGGTTAGCTAATTGCAGGCGGCCTCCCTATGGAGGAAACGTTTTATCATTTTGGTCCCTCGTTTCTAACGACGTTAGTGAGAGTGAGTTAAGTCGTGGTCCCAAATTATAAATATGAAAGGCACAAGGACAAATATGTCATTTTACTCGTGGACCCAAATTGCTTAAATATTCCCCAAAGTGGTCCAAGTCGACACAATCCAACACATACCCGACATAAACAAAAAGTTACCCCACTTTAAACCCTAATTGCAGTTCTCCATTTCAATCCAATAATACTACTACCTCTGTCCCAAAATAAATGTCCAGTTTGACTTTTCAGAGTCAAACTGGTTCAACTTTGACCTTCTCTATTTTTGCGGGTATTATATAATACTTGATGCAAAATATATGAATGGATTGGGTTTTAAATGTATTTTTCATTGGTATAATTTTTCATCAAGTATTATATAACACACACAAAAATATTTAAAGTCAAAGTTGAACCATTTTGACTCTGAAAAGTCAAACTAGACACTTATTTTGGGACGGAGGGAGTAATACTTACTTCACTTTCATCCTTATGGTTTAAAACAAGTAAGCATGACATCAACTATAAGTTTTTGGTACATTAGACCAGATGGAGAGAAGGTTGATACAAAAGAACTCTATGGTAAAAGTCCTAACTAGTTATTTACATGTTATTTTGTTATCTTATTGAAATATTGTATTGGTAACTGAAATATTACTATATGAGAGTGAGGATGATGTCTTAGAAGAATTTGTTGATGAGGAACACATAGTAGATGAAGTAGAAGTTAACATGTCTACTTTTAGGTTTGAAGTTGAACCAGACACTTATGACCCAATGCAACCCCATGTGAATATAACTGAAGATGCTTTGGAGGTTATAGATTATGAGTCTTTTGAAAGTGATGTAGGGTCTGACTCTGAACAAACTAGGAGAAAAGGACTTAGAAAGTTAAGAAAGGCAGCTGATGGTTCAACTATCACAAATACTTTAGAAGCTGGTTATGAGTTTGCAAACAGGGATGAAGCAAAAGAGAGGATAAGGGCTGATTCAGTTGAAACAAGAAGGAACATTATGAGAATAAAAAATGATAAACAAAGGGTTAAGGCAAAGTGCCTTGGTGTTGTTCCCGAGCAAGACTGCAAAAGAGAGAATATTATGAATAAAGGCAAGGGCAAGACTGTAATTGCCAAAGAAAGTAAGGGCAAGGCTGTAAAAGTAGAAGAGGACAAACCTGGTTGTCCTTGGGTTGTGCATGTGTCAAAGGGTGATAAAGGCAAGTGGGTAGTTAAAACATTAAAGAATGAGCATAAATGTTTGCAATCTAGGAAAATTAAAGCTTGCACTTCCACTTTTCTCTCAAAACACATACAAGATCTGTTAACCATGAACCCTGATATTCCTGTCAAGGCTGTCCAAGAACAAATGCAAAAAAAATTCAATGTTGGTATTACAAACACCAAAGCATTTAGGGCAAAAGCAAAGGCACAGGTTATTTTAAGAGGTGATGCTAACCTTCAGTATTCACTGTTGAGGGATTATGTGAATGAGTTGATGAGGTGTCACCCAAATAGTACTGTTAAGATTGATGCGTGAATGTTTAGGAGGATATATGTGTTTTTGGGTCCATTGAAAGAAGGTTTCAGAACTGCTGGTAGAGATTTGTTAGGTTTAGATGGAGCATTTATGAGAGGCCAGTATCAAGGACAGTTACTCACAGCAGTTGGTGTGGATGCTAACAATGGGATATACCCAGTTGCCTATGGGATTGTGGAATCAGAATCTAAGCATTCTTGGACATGGTTCTTGACCTGTCTTGGTGATGATTTGGATTTATACAGCAATTCCAACTTCACATTCATCACAGACAGACAAAAGGTGAGTTTCATAACTGCTTTTTACATGTTATTCAATTATCTGTTTTTACTTAATACTTAACTACTTTTGAAAATGGTTTTGTAGGGGTTATTACCAGCAAATTCAAAGCTCTTTCCGTCAACAGAACATAGATACTGTGACAGACATATTCATGAAAACATGAATCTTCATTGGAGAGGTGGAGAGTACAAGGACTTGTTGTGGAAGTGTGCAACTGCTTTAACTGTAGTTGAATTCAACAGACACATGGATGAGTTGAAAAGCTACAACAAGAAGGCTTATGAATGGTTAAAAAAAATTGCACCACAACACTGGAGCAGGTCTCACTTTTCAAGTATTTACTTAGCATTATTATGTTATCTTAACATAGTTAACATATGTAATTGCAAAAAAAAGGATAGTTAACATAGGTAATTGCTTTTACAGGAAGGGCTAATTGTGATCTATTGATAAACAATGTTTGTGAGGTCTTCAATAGGCAACTGTTAGATGCTAGGGATAGTCCCATCATTTCTCCACTAGAGTATGTTAGAGAGTATCTCATGAAGAGGATAGCGTTAGTGCAAAAGGTGATTGACAAGAGTGAAGGTCCATTAACTCCATCTGTGACCAAGATTTTTAATGCAATCAAAGATGCTGCAACAAATTATACAGTTGAATGGAATGGAGCAGATTTGTTTCAGGTTAAAGGTCCATGGGGTGAGCAATGTGTTGTAAATTGGACTCAAAAAAATTGCAGTTGTAGGAAGTGGGAAGTGTCTGGGATTCCCTGCAAGCATGTTGTAGCTTGTATCCATGACATGGTAAACAATGGAATGAATGTTGGGTTGCCAGAAGACTATGTTCATGAATCATACAAGCTTCAGACATGGAGAGATGTGTATTCATTTAAGGTGAATCCAGTGAATGGGAGACAGTTTTGGGCCAAGTTTGATTGCCCAACTACCTTGATTCCACCTAAGTCAGTTCCTCAAATTGGTAGGCCACCTAAGAAAAGAAAGAAAAGTGCTGGTGACATTGAAATGGTGAAAGGGGGCAAACTAACAAGGAAGGGTAAAACTGTCACATGTTGTATTTGTAAAGGGAGTGGCCACAACAAAAGAAGCTGTACTGTTGAAGGTCTTGGATGTCAGGCTGGGACAAGTCAAACAGGGCCAAGTCAAGCTGGTACACACAAAAGACCAAGAAAAAACCATGTTGGAAGTCAATCTGGAAGTCAAATGGGAAGTCAAACAGATGGTGGAAACCAAGCACATGTTGGAAGCCAAGCACCAATCCCACAACATGCAGGTGTTGCACCTGCAAATGGTGGTCCACCTGTAAATGCTGCTGCACCAGCAAATGCAGCTGCTGGATTTGTTACTCCAACCAAGAGAAAAAAGAAAACTGCTTCAAGACTTAGTCCATATTAACTCAGTCCTTTTTCCACAATGTGATGTTTTTAATACTATGTTTGTTTAAGACTGTGGTATGTTTGTTTAAGAATGGTATGTTCCTTTAAGACTATGGTATGTTTCTCATACAAGTTTTCAACTTGTTTATGTATGGGAATGCCCTTTTATGACAATTTAAGGTTGTTTAATGCTTGAACATTAGTCACCAATTAAGTGTTAGTGCACAATACTTGTTAGCATAAAATAAGTCTTTCATTCAGTTGCACTTCATTACATATACCAACTACTTTTCTTAACCTTAGAAAGACAAAGATTACATCAATGACATTAAAACAACCACCAACCAAGTACATATCAAACAAAACTTCATCCTACGATATCCAACTGCCATAGCATCCAAAGTTTCTTGTAATTCATTTCTTGACCTTAGAAGACCAGGTATAATCTGCCTTGAATGAGCACACATTGGTGGATCGAACCATGAAAAGAAATCACAATGGGAATCCTATAATCAAGTATTAACATCAGTTACTAAATAACCTATCAAACAAAATGCATTATAACAACAACAACAACAACAACAACAAAAACCTTACAATTTGGGGGCAAGACAGAAACCTTCGACCAGGGTTATTGTTTGTCCAAGAAGTGTGAATAGCTGCTTGGTTACCAAAAAAACAATTCACATTTGCCATAAATTTGTATGATTTGGTATGTTAAGAAATTAGGGTTTTCTATTAAAATATTTGGGGATGGGAAATTTTTTTTTTGGGGAATCTGGTATTAAACTATTAGTGAGGATTGATTTATAAGGTGGGGTTGTGTTTATATCCACGTAAAATGACATATTTATCCTCGTGTGCAAGGTACATGCCACGACTTAACTCACTCTCACTAACGTCGTTAGAAACGAGGGACCAAAATGATGAAAAGTTTCCTCCACAGGGAGGCCCCCTGCAATTAGCCAACCACAGGGACGTTTTTTGCAATCTGAGCAAACCACAGGGATGATTTTTGCAATTTACTCATAAAAAAATAAAATCTATCTGAGCTGTGAACTAAAATGAAAAATGGTTCATGATTTCATATACTTAAAGCTATAAATATAAGTGGTCCATTTCGTGTTCCTTATTGTGAGTTGACATATACAAATTAACGTACGATTTACGACACAGACTATTTCTGCATGCTTCACGTCCCCTACTAATATGATGGATCATATACAAATTAACGTCCATTTCGTGTTCCTTATTGTGAGTTGACATATACAAATTAACGTACGATTTACCACACAGACTATTTCTGCATGCTTCACGTCCCCTACTAATATGATGGATCATATGAGACCAGTATAAATGTCCATTTTCACAAGTATGAATGCTATAATTGAGATTTTATTTTTCGCTTAGACTTTATTTAAGATCTGCGAGCAGTTAAATACATTTATTTCCTTTAAAAGTGTGGTTAGAGCTTCAGCTATAGCAACGTTATCACTCCACGTTTTAAAAACAAAGGCATTGTGCCATTACCCTATCAAAGTTGTTTTCGTCGTTATGGGGTCATTGTTGCTCCACCAATATTGTGATTAGTGTACGTATGTGTGCTTCGAGTATGTTTTTGCAAGTTCATTTTTCAGTATTACGACTGTGGTTAAACTAAAGTTTGATATAATTTTTTGCATTAACACACCATTGTGCTCTTATATGTTTGATCTAACGCTTGGTTAATATGCACTTTAGCATGGGAATAAAATTGAAACTCAGGAAAAACTATTTTCCAACTCTTCAAGGTTCCCTAAATTACCTATTATTATCATAATTTCGTAATTCTTGCAGCTTTCTGAAAGAGAAAAATTCGCACATCTGCGATTAAACTTATTTTGAGTTTATAGTAATAAAAAGTTAGTTTTAGCGACATTTGTAGTAGAACATAAATTGTCGTAAGAATCACAAAAAATTGGGAAAAAATGAATATGTTGTAGGAATTATACTACCATGAAAATCATATATATATATATAAACCAAAACATCAAAGAACACATATAGCGGAAGCAAAGGATACATAACACATACATAATTAACGGAATTTAAAAGTAAGCGTACCTTAATGATTCTAGCAAGAACAAGAATCAATCTAAGCAATAGGAGTGATGAACCCTAATTAGGGTTTATAGGATTATACGAATTGCCCCTTACCGATTTTGCAATTCAATCCAAGATACTTACAATAGTGTGTAAGTATCACGTTCTTGTACACACGTACTAATACCAAGAAAACGTTTATGCAAGTAAATAAACACGAAACAAAACCAAATACTTTGTTTTGAAAAACAAAGTCGATCGACCCTTAGGAGGGGGGAAACTGATCGGCCTAGGTGAGGAAAAGAGCTAAGAAAACTTTAGGTATTAGTATGTGTACAAACGGCACCAACTAATGACCCCCTAGGTTTGCTTATATAATAATTGAATCTTGGTGACCAAGTTTGAGTAGGAATGGGTTTAAGTCCAAGCCCTACGACCGGCCATACAACCCACAAGGGTTTCCGGAACATTCTTGTCATCCAAATTTCAATCTAGTTCCTTTCCTTTTCCAGTTAGTCAATTACCAATAATTACTTAACGGTCGTTATGTGTTTTGTGTTAATTAATAATTATATAAAACGTTTTACAACTAATTATTATTTGTTAACTCTTCATACGTAAAGTATGCAATCCCGTGATCTCGAGTTCGATCCTAACATAAGACTACTAAAATAATGTCCATAAAACTAACAGCTCCCACTTGGACATATTTTAATAGTGTAATCACATCGGTTAGCGTCTTGCAACACGCCGATGCGTCTAGTACAACTCGAGTAGGTCTCCTGGAAAAACCTTTAATGATTCATCATTATTATTATCCTTTTGTTACTAATACTACATTAAATAAAGATATGGATATTATCTTTATTTAAATATTCTGTTTCTCGTTGTTTGTGATTGAGCAAGATTACCAAATCTTCTGAACATATTCAGGGAAGATCTTGGGCATGCGCACGCAAACATCTTGTCAAACCTATGAGGGGCCCAGTAGTATTAAACTTCAAAATAAATTTAAATGAACAAATTCTATCTTGACTACAAGCATAACCTATGAACTTTGCAACAATTCCGAAAACAATCCTTATGACTACCAGTTACGTATAGCGTTAAATTGTTCCACAGAATGCACTACATTCATAACAGTTATCTGGTATCTCAAGTCTGAGGATAACTATTCATTATTTACTTTAATAACATCCATAAGTAACATCATGCAGTTGGGATAAGTCTTATATTCAATTCATTGAATATCATGTGAATTTGGTATGACAACGCATCAATATACTTTCAAGTATATTATACCAAAACTCAGATTTTTCTTAACTTAATGATATTCCCATATCATTAATTGACAACGGACTATTTAGAATAACATAAGTTATTCACGGATTTAAACATGCAAATATAGGATTGATATGTGTCTAAAAACACATATAATTTACCCGATTTAAACCCACATAAACGTCCAAAAACACACAAATGTTACCAATATCATCAAAAATGTGTTTTTATATAACTCAGGAACAAAAAGACTGAAAACAAGTGAAAAACGAACAAAGTTTACTTAATTGTCACTTTCAGTCCCTGGAGTTTCAAGAATTGTCAAATCTAGTCCCTGGTTATTCAAAACATTGAAAAAGTCATCAAAGGTCCTTTTTAAATCATAATTTATAATAATCAGTCCTTTGGTGAAAAATCTCAAAAGTTTTGGAAAATTACAAGTTTAGTCCCTGAAGTTTGAAAATGTACAAAAATGGTCCCTGGGATTTAAAAACTTTGAGAAAAATAAATATGGTCCTTGTATAATTATTTTATGGCAGGTTTAGTCCTTGGAATAAAGTATGGGAAGTTGTCAAATTCAGCCCCTCAACTTTTAGAGAATTACAAGAATGGTCCCTATGCTTATTTAATAAACCAAAAACCGGATCTAAACTATCCCTAAAACCCAAAATAAATCCAAACCCAACCCAGCCTATCTATTACCCATAACCCAAGCCCAAAACTAAAACAAGCCCAACCCTTATCTGAGTTTAAACTCAGTCAAACCAAACGTTGACCCGTCTCTTTCCCACTCACCCAGCCATAGCCAGTCACCATACACCTCACACCCCAGCTGGCTTAAACACCTCATTCCCCCTCCTCTACACTCCACCTAACAAGCCAAATGCATTAATTGCATCTTCCCACTCTTCCACTAGCAAATTCAGAGGAGTTAGTCAAAAGCCAATTTTCCCGCCATTTTTACATGTGTACTGTGGAGATGAAATTAGATCAATTCAATGGTGTGGATTCATTCTGGATGTCGACAAGAGATTATCCCAGTTCATAGATAGTATAAATAGTGTGTAATGTAGCTTTAATTAAGTGTGTGGAAATTTAGTGTAAAAGTAGTTAATCGTATTTCCATTCCCTGTAATTGTACTTTGTAATTTTCAAGTTTAATCAATCAATACAAGTATCCTTAGTGTATTTGTTTGTTGATTATTGTCAGTAGTAATAATTTATGCATTGTTCTGATTTTCATTAAAACTGATAATTAGATCATTGTTAAGTAATATCTAAAATAGCTTCTCAGCTGTTTTAAATAGCTTATATAAGCTTCTCATAGCTTATTATAAGTTATTTGTAGTGTAACTTGTTCTAAATTCAAGATTTGAACCATGGTCAATGAAAGTCAACTGAAGGTGGATAAGCTAATTCTGGGTGATTAAGCTAGTTCAAGAAGCTTCTCTGGGTTATCTAGCTTGTTTTTGACAAGCTTGATTGGTCCTTGGTTCCTTGTTCTTTGTGCATCAGTCAAATCAGTTGTAAGCATTTTCTTAATTTTTGGCATTATTTCATTAGTACTGTACAAGTGCTTATTTTCTGCTAATCTGTGTTCTTATAAGCTTATTGTTAGTTTCTAAGTCTATTTGATTAGTTTTGTCAGTAGTATAATAGTTTTTATTTACTTTGCTCAAAAATCTTAGAAAAGACCAAAAATAGCAACATCTAGTTTAGCTTAATAATAAGCTTAATTCTGTATTAAAAGTTGTTATTAAGTGTTAATATAAGTTAGTCAATACATAATATATAGGTTTTTAGTTTGAAAATTTGGTTTTCCTTTGTTAAATCCAAATCAGTCATCACTTAAGGACTGTTTGGATTTACTGCTGTCAATAGGTTATTTAGCTAGTACTGTACATTGGTCATTTGATCAGCTTTGCATCAGCTTTTAGTAGCCTTAATAAGCTGTTTTCCTGATCTCATAAGTAGCATAGACAGATTTGGCCATTTTATATTGACTGTGTGAATTTTGGGCAGTCAAATGGCTATATAAGCCATTTTCAGCTATAAGCTTGTTTTAGCCATTTTCTTGGTTGCTTTGTAGTCAATATAGTCCATATAATTGTTCCATATCAGCTGCTTAGGTTCAAATTGGTCTGTGCATCAGTTTTGTGTTGTCTGCATAAAACAGACCAAGTGTTGTCTGATCCTCTTTTGCTCAGCTGTCCATAGTGCTTATTAAATAAGCTGAGCATCTGATTTTTATCTTGCAAGTAGTTAAACTAGTAGAGATTAAGTTCCTGTGTTCAATATCCAAATCACAACTTATTATATAATCAAAATCAGTCTGTGCAATTTCACCATTTTTTCCCCTGATCCTGAATTAGCATATAAAGATGATTCCAGCCTGAACTAGGGATAAATTGGGCATCAATTGGTGTGATTGTCATAGGGCTTTTGTGATTTTTAGATAGCCAGTAGTGCTGCCTTGATTTTGCCCCCCTTAGGTTGCCTATTAGACTGCTTATTGTGTGCTTAATCTGTGCTTAAAGTCTGCTGTTTGTCTGAGAATTTTCTGTGCATAGTTCCAAATCAGCCCAAGTGCTTATCTGCTTATATCTTGTGCTTATTTGTGTTTCTGAGTTGTTTTGTGCATATTATTGTGATTTAATCCATTCCTGAACTTTTGGGAATTTTTGGATTCCATTTAGCTTATTTTGGGCTTATTAGCTTATTGCTTATCTGCCCAAATCAGCTTATTTGGCCTAGTGATCTTTTCATTTTATTTTTCCCAGCTTCTTAATAATATTTTAGCATTATCTGTAATTTTTCATAATTTTCCTAAGTCTTTTAATATTTTTAATCATTTTAATTAGGTTTTAATAGTAAATAAATCATAATAAATAAAATATAAATCAAAAAAAAATAATTCCAATTTTCATAATTTTCTTTTGTCATTTTTAATCTAGGAAAAATATAAAAATATTTTTTAGACCTTAAGAAAATATAAAATAGAAAATAAGTGATAGTTTCTATTTAATTAATTTTATCTTTTTAAATTTTAATTAAGTAATTTTCATTTTTATAAATTTTCTTAGTTTCTATTTACTTAGTAATATTTTTAGAAAAAGTTTCATATTTTTCTTTGTCCATTTAGTATTTTTTATAATTTAAATTAGTTTAATTAAATAATTTAATAATTAATAATTAGTAATAATTAAATAAAAAGTGTAGAAAATTATAATTTAAGTTTTTAAATAAGTTTTAAGTAATTTTATATTTTTAGGTTTGAAATTTTATAAATTTTAGTTTTAGTCCCATTTTAGCTTTCTCGTTGCGCGTTGTAGTTTAATTTTATTCGCGTTTAATTTTATTGTGCATATCTGTTAGTAGAATTGTTAAAAAAAAGCAAAAATCCAAAAATATCTTATCATCAGTCACTATAATCCAAATTCTAAGCAATTGTCAATTTCACACTTCGTTGGGAGACGACCTGGGTGATCACTTGCCCAGTATACACACTACACACAACACAGCGTGAGTCTTTGCAAGTTATCCTTTTTCACAAAGGGGTGGTTTTGTACTGATTCACGAGCATTCACCGTTCTTGCATTTTTATAAGTGTACTTTCGGGCGAGTCAAATTTTGGCGCCGCTGCCGGGGAGGTGTGTTGCGACCATATCGAACCCGGGTCACCCTGTGCGTTTTTCAGTTAGAGAGCTACCGTACGCTTGCTGATTGTTGGTATAAGTTCCTTGTGTTTTGCTTCTGTCTTGTTTTAATTGGTATATTTTACTTAGTGCATGCGCACTCGTTCTTCCACGTCATCAAGCCCTTTACGTGAACTCGAAAATATTCCGAGAAGACGTAATCGTAGACGTGCTGCCCAAATAGTCGAACCCGAGATTCGTACTGTTCCCACTGAAAATATGGCAGACGAACGCACAATGGCTGAAATGCTCCAGGCACCCACCGAGGGTTACGGAGATGCCATCGTTTTACCGGCCATCGATTCTGATCATTTTGAACTAAAAACACATCTGATTCAGCTCGTGTCCACAAACCAATTTCACGGGTTTGAACGAGAGGATCCTTATGCACACATTCGTTGGTTCAACAAACTGACATCCACAATCAATTACAAGAATGTGCCACAGACAGTGATCAAATTGATGCTATTTCCATTTTCACTGGAGGGGGCAGCCCGAATTTGGCTGGATAAAGAACCCCCTCGTTCCATTGCAACCTGGGAAGATCTCGTTAAAAAATTTGTGAATCATTTCTTCCCCCCATCAAAAACGACAAATCTCAAAAATGAAATTGCTGGTTTTCGTCAAGGTTTTGATGAAAATTTCGGAGAGGCATGGGACAGATTTAAAGATCTCCTACGAAAATGCCCACATCACGATTTCAATGAGTTACAACAGATAAACACGTTTTATAATGGGTTAAACCAAAACGATCAAGATGCACTTAACGCAGCCGCCGGTGGCAATATCTTGAATCGTAAACCGAAAGATGTTACTGAAATTTGTGAGAATAAATCGAAAGTTCCTATTTCCAGAAACAAAGTGAATGTTCCAATCACTCCTGCTGCTTCTTCATCCGGTAACTCCTCAGAGTTAGCCTTTCTAACGGACTCAATGCGTTGTATGATGAAGGAATTAAATCAATTAAAGAGTGAAAAACAAAAACCGGAACCAATCAAAGCAATAAACAAAGTTTGTGAAACTTGTGGTGGACCACATGCGTATTACGATTGTGATGCAACCGATGCTTCTGTTTACCAAGCTCCCGTAGCTGCAGTAAACTACGATCAGTACCGACCCCAAGCACCAAGTGCTATGGTGCCACATGGTTTTCCACCCGGTCCAAATAGAAACAATCAAAATCGCTTTGTTCAAAACCAAGGAAATAATTCTCAGAATTTCAACCGGAACAATTTTAACCAAAATCAGGGGAATGTCCAAAACCAAAACCGAGGTCAAAATTTTAATCAAAACCAAAATCATATGTCCTCGGATGAGTTGCTTAAGCAATTCATGAAAAAACAAGAAGAGACCAATAGGATCCAAAGCGAGACAAATAGGATTCAATATGAGACAAACCAGTTTGTGATTGCTCAATTAAATGAAATCAAAAAGGCTTTAAATGATCAACCCTCGGGCTCGGGTAAGCTCCCTAGCAACACGATCGCTAACCCGAGGGGCGATGCCAAGGCGATCACAACACGAAGTGGTAAAAAAGTTAATGGACCCAAGACCCCTGTACCTCCTCCATTGAGGAAGGTGAATCAAGATACTGAGGTGACCAAGGACAAAGTGCAAATTCCAATCCCACAAAGTACCGCACACGTCCAACCTCAGAATGACCAAACTCAAATTCCGGAACCCTATGTTCCGAAGACAGATCCTAAGCCTTTTCTTCCCTATCCTTCAAGGCTTAATGACCAAAAGCTCAAAGACAAAACAAATCAGCAGATGGAAAAATTCTTCAAAATATTCAGTGATTTGCACTTCGACATAGGCTTCATAGATGCTCTTATGCTCATGCCCAAGTTTGCATCTACAATCAAAAGCCTACTGAGCAACAAAGATAAATTGTCTGAGATGGCACAAACCAATCTAAACGAACAATGCTCGGCGGTTATCCTTAAAAAGCTTCCCGAGAAGTTAGGAGACCCCGGCAAATTTTTAATCCCGTGTGATTTCTTAGGGATGGTTCAGTGCTCTGCCTTGGCCGATCTTGGCGCAAGCATTAACCTCATGCCATTCTCAGTTTGGGAGAAATTATCTCTTCCAAAGCTCACCGATACATCCATGACGCTCGAGCTTGCTGACCGTACTTTAAAATACCCATGCGGGATAGCCGAGGATGTCATTGTCAAAGTAGGAAAGTTTCATTTCCCTACCGATTTCGTTGTAGTAGAATTCGATGCCGATCCTCGAGTTCCGCTCATATTAGGGAGATCTTTCTTAAGAACAAGTCGTGCTAACATTGATGTTTTTGCCGAAGAATTAACCATTCGGGTTGATAACGAAGAAATCACGTTTAACATAAATCAAAACTCTAAACCTCTCACCACTAAATTCAACGTTTCTACGGTTGCTCAAAAATCTGAGACCGTAATTGCTTCCAAAAGAAATGATGATTCATTTCTTTCAAAATTTGAGGTTAAGAGTCTTTCCCAAAAACGTGCTGAGCTTAAAGCAAAGAAAATCATTCCTGGTTCAAACCAATGGTTTGAAAGTTGTACCACAGATGTAAAAAGTGTTCTAGACTATGATGAAGAAGAATCGGAGTTAACATCGGAAGTGGTGAATACTGCTAGCTCTAAGAGCTCACTACTTGTCCCACCTCCGAAGTCAGTTTGTCGTGTCGAAATTATTGATTCTGTGGATACCACTCAAAGTACCACTCCCTCTTTTCAACCAATTCTTTCCGACTCTTCCCCTTCTTTCCCTCCGTTTGAGGGAGATGATTCCGTTTTGGAAGAGATCGAGGCTTATCTCAAGTGTGATTCAGTTCTGGAAGGAATTGATAACGCTGAGATTGATCTGGAGGGAGATATTCTTCATATTGAACAATTGTTAAATCAAGACAATTCTTCTCCTCTCCCTCCCGTGCAACTTCATAATGAAAAATTCAAGTCAGTTGAGAAAACTGACAAAACATCAGAGATCGAGTCTAAGGACTTGCCTCCTCCACTTGATTATGTAAATCTTGAGGAGGAAGTTCTTCTCTTAACTACTATGCTGATCTCTCTTCTTCCCTTCACCTACCCGGTGATTTCCCCTATCTGTCACTCAGTCGGGAGTGAGGATATTACGTTTGACCCCGGCATTGTCCATCTAACATTGGTTTAAATGCCGGATTTCCTGGTCTCTTACTTCCCCATAAACTTTTAAAATTGTTTTTTCTCCCGGGCTGTTCAGGAACCCTTTGTTACAGTTAACCGTTCACAAGCGGTTAGCTTGCGTGATAAACCTGACTGTTCGGGAGGAATCAACTCAATTTGGGGTCGAGTCAAGCTAGTGACTCGGTGATCAAAAACATTAGCAAACCATATGGGTTTTCACCCGTATCTCTGTTTTCTTCTCTTTTCTAACACCTAAGTGTGGGGGAGATGCCCCACATGTTGTATATATGTATATGTCCAAAAAAAAAAAAAAAAAAAAAAAAAAAAAAAAAAAAAAAAAAGAGAGGAATTTGCATGCCTTAACGGCTTAAATGCAAATTAAATAAAAATAAAATAAATATCTATATGAAATAAATGGCTATTAATATTTCCCTTTCACGTTCTAAGTGTTGGTTTCACAACCAGTTCTTTGAATATTGAGGGCAATATTCAGTTCTAAGTGTGGGGGGGGGGGGGAATTCTCGCGAATTTTATCAAATGTACCATCTAGCACCCCCATTTTAGCCAAAATTTTAAATTTTTTTTCACTTAGAACTCGATAAATGGTTATCAGTCCGCCATGTCTAACCCACATAAGGATTGGCTAATCCAGGAGCAAACGGCTCTTGGTAAAGATATATCAAATCCGTTTTTGGCTTGCAATTTGCCCAAAATTGTATGGTATTCGACTCACCATATCTTTAAAAGTTAAGAGTTGGCTAGCCCGCAAGATTATGGCTTGTGGTAAAGGCAGTGGAAAAACCATAATGGGTAATCAGCTCACCAAAGATAATATTAATAATTTATCTAAGAGTTGGCTAGTCCAGAAGCAAACGGCTTCTGGTAAAGACAAATCAAAACCGTTGACAGCTGATGGTTTGCTCAAAATCATTTGGTTATCGGTGTACCAAAGTTCTTACTTGAACTGAAACATTTGGCTACTCCAGAGGTGATGGCTTTTGGTAAAGAGACATAAAATCCATTAAATCTTCATAAATGATTGCTAGGGACTAGCAATAGTTTAGTGTGGGGGATTTGATATGTGTCTAAAAACACATATAATTTACCCGATTTAAACCCACATAAACGTCCAAAAACACACAAATGTTACCAATATCATCAAAAATGTGTTTTTATATAACTCAGGAACAAAAAGACTGAAAACAAGTGAAAAACGAACAAAGTTTACTTAATTGTCACTTTCAGTCCCTGGAGTTTCAAGAATTGTCAAATCTAGTCCCTGGTTATTCAAAACATTGAAAAAGTCATCAAAGGTCCTTTTTAAATCATAATTTATAATAATCAGTCCTTTGGTGAAAAATCTCAAAAGTTTTGGAAAATTACAAGTTTAGTCCCTGAAGTTTGAAAATGTACAAAAATGGTCCCTGGGATTTAAAAACTTTGAGAAAAATAAATATGGTCCTTGTATAATTATTTTATGGCAGGTTTAGTCCTTGGAATAAAGTATGGGAAGTTGTCAAATTCAGCCCCTCAACTTTTAGAGAATTACAAGAATGGTCCCTATGCTTATTTAATAAACCAAAAACCGGATCTAAACTATCCCTAAAACCCAAAATAAATCCAAACCCAACCCAGCCTATCTATTACCCATAACCCAAGCCCAAAACTAAAACAAGCCCAACCCTTATCTGAGTTTAAACTCAGTCAAACCAAACGTTGACCCGTCTCTTTCCCACTCACCCAGCCATAGCCAGTCACCATACACCTCACACCCCAGCTGGCTTAAACACCTCATTCCCCCTCCTCTACACTCCACCTAACAAGCCAAATGCATTAATTGCATCTTCCCACTCTTCCACTAGCAAATTCAGAGGAGTTAGTCAAAAGCCAATTTTCCCGCCATTTTTACATGTGTACTGTGGAGATGAAATTAGATCAATTCAATGGTGTGGATTCATTCTGGATGTCGACAAGAGATTATCCCAGTTCATAGATAGTATAAATAGTGTGTAATGTAGCTTTAATTAAGTGTGTGGAAATTTAGTGTAAAAGTAGTTAATCGTATTTCCATTCCCTGTAATTGTACTTTGTAATTTTCAAGTTTAATCAATCAATACAAGTATCCTTAGTGTATTTGTTTGTTGATTATTGTCAGTAGTAATAATTTATGCATTGTTCTGATTTTCATTAAAACTGATAATTAGATCATTGTTAAGTAATATCTAAAATAGCTTCTCAGCTGTTTTAAATAGCTTATATAAGCTTCTCATAGCTTATTATAAGTTATTTGTAGTGTAACTTGTTCTAAATTCAAGATTTGAACCATGGTCAATGAAAGTCAACTGAAGGTGGATAAGCTAATTCTGGGTGATTAAGCTAGTTCAAGAAGCTTCTCTGGGTTATCTAGCTTGTTTTTGACAAGCTTGATTGGTCCTTGGTTCCTTGTTCTTTGTGCATCAGTCAAATCAGTTGTAAGCATTTTCTTAATTTTTGGCATTATTTCATTAGTACTGTACAAGTGCTTATTTTCTGCTAATCTGTGTTCTTATAAGCTTATTGTTAGTTTCTAAGTCTATTTGATTAGTTTTGTCAGTAGTATAATAGTTTTTATTTACTTTGCTCAAAAATCTTAGAAAAGACCAAAAATAGCAACATCTAGTTTAGCTTAATAATAAGCTTAATTCTGTATTAAAAGTTGTTATTAAGTGTTAATATAAGTTAGTCAATACATAATATATAGGTTTTTAGTTTGAAAATTTGGTTTTCCTTTGTTAAATCCAAATCAGTCATCACTTAAGGACTGTTTGGATTTACTGCTGTCAATAGGTTATTTAGCTAGTACTGTACATTGGTCATTTGATCAGCTTTGCATCAGCTTTTAGTAGCCTTAATAAGCTGTTTTCCTGATCTCATAAGTAGCATAGACAGATTTGGCCATTTTATATTGACTGTGTGAATTTTGGGCAGTCAAATGGCTATATAAGCCATTTTCAGCTATAAGCTTGTTTTAGCCATTTTCTTGGTTGCTTTGTAGTCAATATAGTCCATATAATTGTTCCATATCAGCTGCTTAGGTTCAAATTGGTCTGTGCATCAGTTTTGTGTTGTCTGCATAAAACAGACCAAGTGTTGTCTGATCCTCTTTTGCTCAGCTGTCCATAGTGCTTATTAAATAAGCTGATCATCTGATTTTTATCTTGCAAGTAGTTAAACTAGTAGAGATTAAGTTCCTGTGTTCAATATCCAAATCACAACTTATTATATAATCAAAATCAGTCTGTGCAATTTCACCATTTTTTCCCCTGATCCTGAATTAGCATATAAAGATGATTCCAGCCTGAACTAGGGATAAATTGGGCATCAATTGGTGTGATTGTCATAGGGCTTTTGTGATTTTTAGATAGCCAGTAGTGCTGCCTTGATTTTGCCCCCCTTAGGTTGCCTATTAGACTGCTTATTGTGTGCTTAATCTGTGCTTAAAGTCTGCTGTTTGTCTGAGAATTTTCTGTGCATAGTTCCAAATCAGCCCAAGTGCTTATCTGCTTATATCTTGTGCTTATTTGTGTTTCTGAGTTGTTTTGTGCATATTATTGTGATTTAATCCATTCCTGAACTTTTGGGAATTTCTGGATTCCATTTAGCTTATTTTGGGCTTATTAGCTTATTGCTTATCTGCCCAAATCAGCTTATTTGGCCTAGTGATCTTTTCATTTTATTTTTCCCAGCTTCTTAATAATATTTTAGCATTATCTGTAATTTTTCATAATTTTCCTAAGTCTTTTAATATTTTTAATCATTTTAATTAGGTTTTAATAGTAAATAAATCATAATAAATAAAATATAAATCAAAAAAAAATAATTCCAATTTTCATAATTTTCTTTTGTCATTTTTAATCTAGGAAAAATATAAAAATATTTTTTAGACCTTAAGAAAATATAAAATAGAAAATAAGTGATAGTTTCTATTTAATTAATTTTATCTTTTTAAATTTTAATTAAGTAATTTTCATTTTTATAAATTTTCTTAGTTTTTATTTACTTAGTAATATTTTTAGAAAAAGTTTCATATTTTTCTTTGTCCATTTAGTATTTTTTATAATTTAAATTAGTTTAATTAAATAATTTAATAATTAATAATTAGTAATAATTAAATAAAAAGTGTAGAAAATTATAATTTAAGTTTTTAAATAAGTTTTAAGTAATTTTATATTTTTAGGTTTGAAATTTTATAAACTTTAGTTTTAGTCCCATTTTAGCTTTCTCGTTGCGCGTTGTAGTTTAATTTTATTCGCGTTTAATTTTATTGTGCATATCTGTTAGTAGAATTGTTAAAAAAAAGCAAAAATCCAAAAATATCTTATCATCAGTCACTATAATCCAAATTCTAAGCAATTGTCAATTTCACACTTCGTTGGGAGACGACCTGGGTGATCACTTGCCCAGTATACACACTACACACAACACAGCGTGAGTCTTTGCAAGTTATCCTTTTTCACAAAGGGGTGGTTTTGTACTGATTCACGAGCATTCACCGTTCTTGCATTTTTATAAGTGTACTTTCGGGTGAATCAAGGATACAATCTATTATTAATGAAAACAAATATACCAAGTACTTTAATTCATTGTAAATAATAATTGCTTAACATCCCTTATCCAAATACTAAATAGATCAATGCATGAAAATTCTAGTTGATGAATTATGTCTCAAGCTATGACAATTATACTTGTTGACAAAACATAAATCAACCAACTTTGATCTATCAGAATTTTGAGAATACTTATTTCAAGAATTCAATTAGTGAAGTTCTTGTATGTGTGCATTCAAATAATTTGATATTGCCACATAATATTTCATAAAGTGTGTGACATCCTCAATCACTAATTTATGATTATCAAACTTTCAAACAATATTAAAGTTTAAAGTATTCTTATTCTTTTAATATATAATGCAACTATGCTCTTAGTTAAGCATAACTAGTACACATGGCCATTAACAAGGATGAAATCCTACCATGACTAGTATTGAGTGTCATCTCAATTTCATTAGCATCATTGTATGCAAACAACAATATTCTCTTTAAAATTCCGTAAACTTTAATATCTACTATAAAATGTTTGATGCCTTTCAAACTTTTAAGTTTGTTGGCTATGACAATTATCACAACAATTGACAAATTGTTCATATATATAATTTGGAAGCTGTTACAGGCTGAGGATGTAATTCTATATCCAAACATATTCCATTAGAATATTCATTACACTAGTTATCTAATAACTTTTAATTAGATATCAACATTGTCATAACATCTTATAACAATTCGTTTATGTAACATGATGTTCATGAAAAATCTTCGAGTCATACTTAGATTTCATTCATGTTCTATCTTATTTAAAAGGTATGTATTTATTTAGACATTCTAAATAATATATCATGTTCTATTAGATTTATTTACCGCATATGTTTATAATAATAAACACACATTCCAAGGTTATATGTTTTTCTTCCTAAATCTTTTATATGAAATTTCATTCCAAATTAAGTCTTAACATTTAACTTATATATAATGTTACTTTCTATATGTTATCCAACATATATGATTTAAGACAGTAGACATAATACTCCCACTAGTTTTCAGGAATACTTAGGAGTTATTTTATTTTAAATTATAAATCAAAACTTGGATTTAATATTTAAACATAAGACTCATCTCCTTGATGCATGCATTTATCCATACTTGAATTCTTGCATTTTGTACACTTTCAAAGATTAAATGAATTCATAAAACTCTTAATTACTTACCATCCTCGCTTAAGTAATTATACAAGAAAGAGTTTAATAATCCATTGTCAAATTTCATATTCATGAAAATAAATATGACAATTACCATCTTTGTATATTTAATATGATTAGAAAATAATATTCAATCATAGTTAATTGCTTAAGTATGATTAATAATCTTGTCATAAGACATTCATTAAAATATGTACAATATTATCCATATGATTTCTACAGAAAGATTTAAACCACTAGGGTTACCTTATCTTTGAAGAAACTCATCTTCATTCTCTAGTCTAACTATTAAGAATTAAGATAAACCAATTTTCCAAAAAAATGATTATCTTTATGGACATCATCTTTAACATTCATAGTATGAGTAATTTACCCAATTCAATATTTGGTAATGCATCATATATAATCCTCAGCACATTAATCAAATATCTGAGATATCCTTGCGGATCTATGAATGAGAATTCCATCATCTTGAGGTCTATCATTTACATGTTTTGCCTCATCATGATTTTTACTAGTGTGTTTTAGAAGATTATGTATCTCGTAATTTTATCTTTTCAAGATAAAAACTCCCACTTAATTTTTGTAATTTATAGACTATCTATAAATACTTAGCAGGTAGAGCAACACTAAATTGTTCTCTTTTGGGATATTACAAATACACATTGACAGTTCCTTACATTAGTTTGTTAATAACCTACTCATAAGTAGTTTAACAAATTCAGAACATCAATTTAAGACTTAATGTGATTCATCACATTCCATAACAAAACGGTGTCTTATTAATCTTCTAGATTGGAATCTTATTGAGTATATCCAATCCATACTCAATTTTCTAACCATGATAACTTTTGGAAGAATAGAAGATATAGTTATCTTTAATCAAACAATATAACAAGAATTTGACTTTCCTAACTGAACATACCATAAACATTATGTATTTCATTAGGATTAATATTGTAAGACAATCTTACAATGTAAGATAAATATATTTCGTTTGGCTTATCTATGCACCAACTAAGTCAGCTTAATGGTATAATAGAGTTTTCAAGCCAATTGTATGCTATATAACATAAGTACTTTTTGACCAAGTCACTTTATGTCCATGTCTTAACAAGAAGACATAAACTGTTATAATCCCAATATACGTTATAAATCATTGATCAACTCAATGACTCCTTGTATATATCTTAATTAAAAAACATAACAAGTTAACGTCTTACTTTATTATAAGTCTTGTAACAATTAAAAGATTTCATGTTTATATCTTTACAATGAAACATAAACATGTTTAACTAAAGTAATTATGAACACCATCTCTTGGTTTCAACAGTAATTTCAAGTTAATTTATTACTTCACTTATTTTATGTCATTCCAAAATTACATAAATCTTCAAATTGAAGTAGTATTAGATTACTTCATTTATTTTATGTCATTCCAATAATACATAAATATTTAGTTTGAAGTGGTCTTATTATCATATTGACACTTGTTCTAATAAGTATCTAATTTAGAAACTTGCAAATTAACATAGTTTCATTACATCAGTTGATCTGCTAGTAATGAAAGTATGAAATTTACCTTTCCATTGTAATCTAGTCCAAGCTCTCACATGACGTAGATTACAACTTCAAGTGTTATATTAATTAGATCCGAATAAGTCACATTAGACTATTAGTCTCTTACCTTGTAGTCAAGAGAATCCTTTAAATCATATTCCTATGTGTTGTTCCTTGCACACAATAAAGATTTCTCCCACTTGTGCATTGAACAACATCATGTATCAGATAAACAACACGTCACTCATTTGTTTATGTGATCAATATGATTGTGTCATAGATATTATCATAATAAGTAGATATAGAACCACATTGTCTAGTAAAGAAACGTACATGACTATCCTTAAAAACACAAGTGTCTACTATTGGAAAGTAATTATCTCAAGACATTCTAGAGATAATCTAGGTTACTACCAAGATAACAAAGCTTGTAGCTCCCACTGAATTACAGATCATTACATTAATTCATTATTCAGTAATTACAACCCTATGCTCTCACTGGATTTGACAACATTATAAGTGTTTCATAACCAGTAAAAGCAAATAGTATGCTATTTAATTTCCTACACCTTTGAGAAATCCCATACGTAACAATTACTTAGGTACTAAAAGAATGTATTCTACTTTGTAAATGATGAACTATCCATCAATGCAATTAACTTGAAAAAATTGGGCATGCAATTTCTTCCTTAATAGTTCTACCATCTCCACAATGGTATGTAGCACCTTTAAATGGTCAAAACAAAAACAACTAGATAAAATATACTAGTTTGACTTTTACCATTTTGCGGTAATAAGTCTAGCTTCTAATTAAATAACTCATAAAATGTGCAATAATCTTAACTATTAAAGTTTGCTAAGAGTTATGTATTTAGAATTTAGAAAATTCTAATTTTTCTATCATATCTTTCTCATTCATGAAAAAGAATATGATTAAGTCTCACGCTTCACTCATGGAAAGGAGACTAGGTTATCCTTTTAGTAAAATTGACTCTAGCCGAAAACCCCTATAGGTGTAGATCAATTTACTAATAAAAGAATATCCCACGTTTACGGTTTAATGTTGTATTAATACATTAAAAGAATTTACAAAATTCAATTTCAGTATTTTCGATAATACAATTTTTCAAGAAAATAAAATACCCAAGGAAATATTCATATAACGATAGTATTTTCTTGAAAATTATGATCCAAATTATTATAGTTTCATTAGATCAGTTGATATGCTAGTAATGCAAGTATATAATAGGGCAATCTGTCGAACAATAATTGGCAAACAATTTCCAATTCCTAGATCTTTATGGGATTTATATTGGCAAACAATTTTCAATATAAGCAAGTTTCATCCCCATCTTATGCCTTGAGTACAAGCTCTCCCTTAACTGAATTTAAGTCGTCTAATTAAAAAACTGTAAATTATCATAGTCTCATTACATCAGTTGATCTGCTAGTAATGAGAAGATGAAATTTACCTATCCATTGTAATCTAGTCCAAGCTCTCACATGACTAAATTACAACTTCAAGTGTTTTGTAATTAGATGGCATTGACTTAATTTTAAAGGGTATCAATTTTGATGTGTCAATCAAAATATGTACGAAGAAGCATGCATACATCTTCGTATCATAAGTGTTTTAAAACCTTTTTACCAATTTTAAGCTAAGATTTCAATCAACAAAGTTTTAATTGAGGTATTGGGTTCATCAATCAAAGAATTACCTACAATTATCGCCCACTATATCCTACTACTGCATGAGTCAAAAGACCCAAGTTATTCGGATAATTACCACAAAAGTGGCGCGTGGAATTGAGGTCAATTCACCCTTAAGGTGATTTTGTACATAAAATAGCTTACTTGGTAGCTCCAATTTGACGCACAAAGGAGCGGAGAGACAAACGTTTGCACAAGTGCTAATTAAAAACGTGTCTCTTTTGGTTTGACAATTTAATGTCAATCCTCCTTATACCCCTCTTATAGTTTGTCAAAACTGGGTGAGCCGTTTACACTATTGGTACAAAACTCAACAATCAATCAAAAGTTTATGATTTTAGTCTTAAAAACCATGTCATAAATTACAATCTTACTAGTCTCACTTGGGAGCAAATTACCGTGCAAAGCGAACCACTATCGGCACATAAGACTTTGCAAGATTCATAATTTATTACATAAAGTTTCACTATTATTTAGTCCGTTTAATTTTTATTTAAAAAATTATCCTTTTGCTTAAAACATGTCGAACAATGAAACAAAAAACAAGTAATTTTAAAATAAAACAACCAAATAATACACATAACTTAACAATTAATTATGTAAACATGTAGCCACATGCAAATTAATTCAATGACCTATTAATAATCAATCTATGTTTTTAATATGCATATATTTAACTAAGGCTCCCATTGGTTTTCGAGCAAATGGTACCAATGGACCACATACACTAAATAATTTGGTTGCGTAAGTCCTAACACATATATACCAAGTTGCACATAATTGATTACTTAATTTATTGGAGTCTTCCTCAATTCGACATCTATTAATTAACTTACATGTGAAAACAAATAAATCATCAATGAATCAATGCCAAACATGCACGTTTGCATGGATTCTACTTAATAATTAGCATATTGCCACAGGATCACTTTCAAACACATAAACATGTTAAAACTTAGGGTTTCTAATCAAATTAATTACAAATCCAGAACCCTAAATATTATAGGGCAATCGGCCCAAAAAATAAATTAGGGTTTCGATTTGAACAAACCCCAAATCGAGTAAAACATGTATAAACTCAATCAATATTGGTTTTTTAAGTGATTTCGGTAATTAATTACATGTTATAACGGCTCTCTGATACCACTGTAGGAATTATACTACCATGACAATCATATATTATATATATATATATATATATATATATATATATATATATATAAACCAAAACATCAAAGAACACATATAGCGGAAGCAAATGATACATAACACATAAATAATTAACCGAATTTAAAAGTAAGCGTACCTTAATGATTCTAGCAAGAACAAGAATCAATCTAAACAATAGGAGTGATGAACCCTAATTAGGGTTTATAGGATTACACGAATTGCCCCTTACCGATTTTGCAATTCAATCCAAGATACTTACAATAGTGTGTAAGTATCACGTTCTTGTACACACGTACTAATACTAAGAAAACGTTTATGCAAGTAAATAAACACAAAACAAAACCAAACACTTTGTTTTGAAAAACAAAGTAGATCGACCCTTAGGAGGGGGAAAACTTATCGGCCTAGGTGAGGAAAAGAGCAAAGAAAACTTTAGTTATTAGTATGTGCACAAAAGGTACCAACTAATGACCCCTAGGTTTGCTTATATACTAATTGAATCTTGGTGACCAAGTTTGAGTAGGAATGGGTTTGAGCCCAAGCCCTACGACCGGCCATACAACCCACAAGGGTTTTCGGAACATTCTTGTCATCCAAATTTCAATCTAGTCCATTTCCTTTTCCCGTTAGTCAATTAACAATAATTACTTAACAGTCGTTATGTTTTTTGTGTTAATTAATAATTATATATAACGTTTTATAAATAATTATTATTCGTTAACCCTTAATTGTGCAATCCCGTGATCTCGAGTTCGATCCTAACATACGACAACTAAAATAATGTCCATAAAACTAACATATGTCACCTAATAGTAAACAAGTTTGAGATCTGTTTCAATATGATTACTCAAACTTTATATCAATTATAAAAAGTATCAAAATTTCAAAACTGTTTCATTCTTGTGTAACTTTCTAAAATTGGTGTGATTAAAGTACCCATATATGCACTAATATGTGCAAACTAATTTTAAACACCCACCTCTTAAATTTAACTATTTCTAGCCAACTTCTTGTACAACCCAGTAATGCACGGCTAAACATAAACAATAACTACAAAATAATAACAAAGTTTGAGAAGTTTTCTTCATGTTACTCTAACTTAAAAAATACACAAGAATGAAATAGTTTTGAAATTTTGATGGTTTTTATGGTTAATATAAAGTTTGATTGGCCAAATTAGAATAAATTTCAAACTTGATTAGTATTAGATGATTTAAAAAAAAATGTGAGCAGAAATAGACAGTTTGGTAAAATTGTCTTCTTTTGGTAACTTCCACTACAAGAAAAAGTGTGTTTAGTGACCACTTTTATTTTGGTCACTATTTAGCCCATTTAGTGACCACATAATCCTTCGTCAATGATTTTTTGTCATTCGTAAATCAATAGTGACGAGCTAGATGGTCACTAATTATTCACCGAACTGCATGTCGAATATATTTAATTCATAATATAGATGAGATTTTTAGCCACTTATTTAACATATTAATAATAATAACCGACTAAAATCAGTTGTGTAAAAGTGAATTTTGAAACATTTTATTATGGCAAGATAAGTATAAATAGATGTAAAAATACAACAAAAGAATCGGTGTAACACTATGCTTTAAATAGGATATTGTCAAATACTTACAAGTCCATACTTAACCCTTATATTCACTAACTTGTTTCTTGGAAATTACCATTTACAAACAATCTTCCGGGTCGACCCGATACTTAAAATTGAAAGCCGGATATCCATACTTAACCCTTATATTCACTACTGTTCCATTAAATCCTTTATCACTTAAAATAATATTCACTACTGTTCCATTATTCTCACAAGAAGAAGAGCCGGATCTCCATAATTAATCGATAATACAACATTAGGTTTCATCACAAATTCATCACAATTCAAATGCAATCGCTCCTCATGGATTCGCTCGGTTGATTCGTGCGTCACAAATTCATCACAATTCTGATTCGCTCACTTATCAGGTTTCATCACAAAAGCACTTTTCAACTATATTAATTTGTGAATAACAATTATCATGAATTAGTTATGTAAATAACTAATTCTCATGAATTAGTTATGTGTTATCGGTTGTTGCTGCTGTTGAGATGTTAGGTTAGGTTTTGATTTGTTGCTGTTGAGATGTTAGGTTAGTAATAAGAGCTGAGTATAAGTTTTGCGCGTCGTGATTCAGTCTGATCTATGAGTGTAAGTAGCGTAGTTGTAATTGCTGCACCAAAGGTATTTGATGAAATGTCTAACATAATGAATAGCCTTAGGTTTTGAAACAATTGCTGCACCAAAGGTGTTTGATGAAATGTCTTTGTTTTTTGGGAACTTTTTAGTGTTTTACTGATGTTTTTTTTTAATGCTAAATGATATGCAATGTGTTATGAATGTGGAATAATTAGGATCGGATAATTAGGTATTTGTAAGGAAATGGGCTAAATTGAAGTTGTGGTTGACGGTTTAGTGATTTACATGTAAAATGATCCCTAGATAATAGCATAATCATGGGGGTATTTGGAGTTGCTTTTTGGAATAAGCAACTCAAATAGTCCTAGTTGCTTATATAAGACAGCCTATTTGACTTCTGAATAATCTGTAAAATCAGTTTTGATAAGCAATCTAGATCGTAATCCTAGGCAGGCAGCCCATTTAGTTTGTTGTAGCCGATCCCCTGAATAATCAAATTCAGTTTGAATATACCCAAATACTAGAAACTGCCAAACATACCCTATATGTAGCTAGTAATATTGGTTTAGAAATTTTGATGCTACCTTTTTTTGTAGAAATCAACGATATGTTATTCTGTGGTTGTGACTAGTGAGTAATGGACTCATTCTATTCAAAACAGTTGAAAGTGTCACACATGGAACTTGTAGTGGATATGTTATTCTGTGGTAGTGACTAGTGAAATAATACATATACACAAAACACTTATGTGTAGCGAGTGCAGATACTTCTAAATGTGAGGCTATTCATGAAATGCACATACAAATATATAATGCCAAAGATCACGTCATGAATGTAGAGTTTCCGTTCCATAGAGTGATCAACATCATTTCTTTATACTTTGTTTATACATATAGATATGGCTATATTAATTGGAATCTGATATAAATATATGGAAGATTAATATACAGTGACTAATTGAGTAAGAGATATGATGGATGGAAAATCACACCAGCTTACGGCCTAAATTGGTATTAGTATAGTTGTCAAATGATTTCTAATTTACAACAGTATTATATGCTTGTTGCATTAGTATTATTAATATTCCAAGAAACTGATTCCAGGTATTACAGGTTAAGACTGATCCTGTATCTGAAAACTAGTACTATGACTCCCAATATCTGCAGTTATTGTTGTTCATTGTGTCAGTATATATATACAGGTATTTACTTATAACCACATGCTTATATTATGAAGTTAATGGGCTCCTTAGTTTACAACAGAAAGTTAATCAATTATACAGCTAGATATGATCGCCTTTTAGAAATGAACTATCACATTGTTTGTTTAGATTATTGAAAACACATTACTTCTTTGCTCGTTATACATAGTTCTATCTGCTAGGTATTAAATTACTACTGTTTTTTAAATTGTAGAGTAACTGATATTAAGCATATTTTTTACTATCATGTCGTAATACCATATATTCTCTCAGGATGGATAAATCTTGGATGCACATTGTTCATAGGTTAACCGACCCACGATATAAAATTGGTGTGAATGAGTTTCTTAGATTTGCCTATCGTGACAAAAACAAATCAGTAGATATTCCTTGCCCTTGCAAAATTTGTAATAATTTTCGTGACCATGCAAAATCTACCGTTTATAAACATTTGATGCAAAATGGAATTTCTACTAGTTATTATGAGTGGACACGTCATGGGGAGTCTTGTGATGTTTCGGATGATAGTGATGATCATGTATCATTTAATGATGAGGATGTGGGTAGTGATAATATGAATGTTGATAATGATGATGTTGATGATGACGACCTTGATGAGATGTTAGATAACATAGGTCAAAGTAGGTGGGGTGATAAATGGAAGACTAATGGTGAATCTTCATCTACTATAGACAAAGATTTAGAAACTCTCCGTAGATTATTAGATGAATCGCATCAAGATCTTTACATGGGATGCCAAAGTTATTCGAAATTTTCGTTCATTGTTACCATTTTACATTTGAAGACAACATATGGTTGGTCTGACATGTCCTTTAATGACTTACTTAACGTATTCAAAAAAGCACTTCCATCTCCATCCTCAGTTCCAAAGAAGTATTATGAAGCAAAAAAGTACATACGTGATTTGGGGTTTCGGGCGGAGAAAAATCATGCTTGTGTCAATGATTATGTTCTTTATAGAGGTAAGTATAAATCATTTACCCAATGTCCAAATGATAAGTGTAAAGAACCTCGATTCAAAAAAAAAAGAACCTAATGTACCACAAAAGGTGCTTCGATACTTTCCTTTAAAACCTAGACTTCAAAGGTTGTTTATAGATCCGCAAGTCTCTAATGACATGAGGTGGCATAAGGATAAAAGAGTTAACGATGATAACATAGCTAGACATCATGCAGACAGTGAGGCCTGGAAACATTTCGATAGAGTGTTTCCTTCATTTGCTAATGATCCACGAAATGTACGATTAGGGTTGGCAACAGATGGATTCAATCCGTTTGGTAACCTAAGCTGTTCGTATAGCATATGGCCTGTCTTCGTTGTCCCATATAATCTTCCTCTGTGGAAATGTATGAATGACCCATACATGTTCATGTCGATGTTGATTCCAAGTCCCAAAGCACCAACTAATATTGATGTTTACTTAGAGCCTCTCATTGACGAATTAAATGATTTATAGGATGGTATCAATGCTTATGATGCACATAGAAAATAAAATTTTACGTTACATGCAGGCCTTTTGTGGACTGTAAATGATTTTCCGGCATATAGCTTGTTATCTGGTTGGACTGTTAAGGGTTGCAATGCGTGTCCAATATGCATGAATGAAACAACATCTAGTTACTTGAGTCACAGTAGAAAGGTATGTTACATTGGTCATCGAAGGTTTTTTCCATCTTCACACCAATGGCGACAGGATAGAAAGAATTTTGATAGGACAATGGAAACTAAGGAACCGATTGTACCAATGTCTAGACTTGAAGTTCTGCATGATGTAGATTGTACTATTAGTGAGCCATATTGTTCTGTTAAGAAGAGAAAGTGTAAGTATTTAGAAGGAAAGAAAGGATGGTATAAAAGAGCATATTCTTCAAGCTTCCATATTGGGATAAACTGAAATTGCGACACAACATTGATATCATGCATGTTGTTAAGAATGTGACAGAAAGTTTGACGGGCACATTATTCAATATTAAGAGTAAGACTAAAGATACATCGAAATCCCGTAAGGATTTGATGGATAAGGGGTTAAGAAAGAGCTTGCATCTTGTAGAAGATGGTAACTCATTCATAATGCCAATGGCCTGCTATCACTTCACAAAGGAAGAGAAATAAAAAGTTCTAAATTTCCTAACTTCAGTCAAGTTTCCTGATGGATTTGCCTCAAATATGCCTCAAATATTTGTAGATGCATAAAAGAGGGAGAATTCCAATTGTCTCGCATGAAAAGTCACGACTTTTATGTTTTCATCCAGAGATTGTTGCCCTTTTCAATTAGGGGTTGTTTGACAAAAGAAGCTCGACTTGACTTGTACGAGCTAAGTGATTTTATACAAGTATTATCTGCATGAAACATGTATATCGATGTACTTGAGAAACAAGAAGAAAATATCACTCTCATCCTGTGTAAGTTGATCAAAGATAGAGAATCTGATTCAAATCATTGTTTTTTAACAACGTTGATCAAAGATAGAGAATCTGATTCAAAAACGACATTAGAGTAACCTCTACTCCGAGCATGTATAGTAGCCCACCATATAGCTTTAGTTTCGGCCTCTATTGGAGAATTTGCATAGGATTCTGACTTAGCTCCTAAAACGATAGATTTCGTTATAACTTTTGCATGCTAGTTATTTATTTTTAATTCTGCACATAAGGTGTTCCGCCGTTCCAGGGTCAACCTGACCTGGCCAAATTTGACGAGTACAAAAGTATCAGTTTTGACCCATATAACAGTGTCTGTTTTGACCCGTTTGCGTGACCCGACCAATTTTTCCACCATCAACTTTATTTGTTTTTACTTATCAATGGGGTAAATAGCCTCCATAACCTTTTAAAATGCTTAATCCAACAATTAGCTGCTAATCTTTACATCTGGTCATAGGATTAAGCAGAGGTAACCAATGAGTGAAGCAGTGGTTGTACTAGATGTTTTACTGATTGCCAAACGTGTGTTATTTTAAAATGCTGAAGTAACAATGATGATGATTGTAGAAACTTCGAATGGTGTTATAGGCAGTGTAGTGAATAAGATTTCAGCTTGTTTTTTATTTCTATTATTATCTTTGGTAAACATATGCATTAACTGTGAACATTTTCAGTAAGAACATTTTAGAGTATGATTCATGTCACATATACCTTTGCCTAAGCATCTGATCACCTCTGCAGCCTTGGTTGGTACAAGTTCATGTTGACAGATTTGATTGTGCTTATGTTTATCCTTTGTTAAGCTTGATTGAAGTCATATACTTGAAAATGAAAGTACTCTTTTGAGCATATTAATATAGGGTTAGATTAAGTCGCACCTTGTACTTTTTTTAACATACAAGTATAGGTTAGCGTGTGATACTCGGTTGTGAACCTTCTTTTTTCATTCACAGATCTTGGGTTTTAGTGGTGTGTGGGTCACTTAAGAGATGAACGTTGACTTTTTACTTTCATTTTCAAACTTAATGGCGTTGAAATCCAGGATAGTTGATTATTATGGTAGTTTTGTCCATTCTATGTTCAAGGTACATTTGATAATTATGCTCAATGTCATCCTTCTGGTTTAACATGCTCAATCTTTAGATAGTTGGCATTAGTTTCTTTGTACGATTTCATGGTGTGCTAGAAATGAAGACACTGGTTGTAGGAACTAGTTCGTGTTAAAAACGGGTAAGAGTCCTAATGCACGGATCATGGTTATCATGTATGTTTCTGTAAGATGTTTTGCTCAGCTGATATGTTAATTTATAAAAACAAGATGGACTTATACCTGCATATTCAGCCTGCTGACAAGCTGCGTGTGTTCACCTGCATCATGCCAATTTAGAATTGGAAGGACTAATTTTAATAGTTAGCACTTAACATAAAGCAACAATGATGATGATTGTAGAAACTTCGATAAGTAAAAATAATTAGAGTAATAACTGCTTTTATATAGTACTTACAAGACCACGAGAAGAAGCTGAAATATGTGACTTCCCATATTTTAATATTGTCCAATCGAATACATAATCAAACTGAAACCCTGTAAACTAATTTATGAACTTAGAATCACTGATACAGGTTTCATCTGTGACCTTAAAGCTTTATGCACCTCTATTGATGTACAAACTTTACTTTCGCTAATCTTCTCATACTTTTGTTTCTTATTTTGAAGGATTTGCAGGATTGAATTGAAGGATTTGCAGGAAAGAAGTTGCAGGAAAGGATTTGCAGCAAAGGATTTGTAGGATAGAGTATGCTGGAAATAATTTCGCTAATCATGTTTTTAGACTTTATTCATGTTCAATGTTGTATTTCCTTAATAACATGGTAGACAAATGGATGCAATTGTTGGTATGTTATATATTGATTTGCATTATGTTAAGAAGCTAAGAATTTTAGTTTTCTGTTTTACTAAAAGTAAAAAGGTACGACGAAACTTAGTATTTTGTGGTTGTCGGCAACTTGTGGATAGTGACCACCTTTTGGTCACTAATCAACCAAAATAGTGACCACCATTTCGTCTCTGGCAGAATAGTGACCACATATTTGGTCACCGATTGGTTTGAAGTTGTATTTACCCCATCCGATCAGTGACGATGTTTTGGTCACTATTTAGTGACGAAACTGCTTTTGGTCTCTAATTGTAATTAGTGATGGACCTACAGTGACCACAAGTGACCACTTAAATATGGTCACTAATCACGTTTAGTGACGAGATTGGTACTGCTTGTGACGAAAATCTCTTGTCACTAAAGTCACTTTTTCTTGTAGTGTTTGATTAAGAAAAACAGCTTTGTAAATAAGTCATCTGTGTCATTTTCCATTTTATTATTAATGATTGATAGTAGTATGACTAGATGATGCCACATGGACTAGGTTTTCAACTTGACATCAATTTGCTTCATAGTGTCGTACTAATGAAAACAACATCAATCCACCAAAAGTTGTATGTTTGTGGTGCCATTGAATTCAGTAACTCCAGTTTTAGTATAAAATCTGTTCAGCAATAATTATTGATGGTCGCCAATTTACCTTAAATCATGTATCCATTTTATATGTCCTTAGTCTTCTAGATAAACTCTTGTCAAATGTTTTCAGTTTCGTTGGTCTCATCATTTCTTAATGATGTTTGTGTCACGATAAATTTAGCTAGCATGTGATTTTTTGTACGTACAAGATTCAATAAAAACCATTGAAATTAATTGGAGTAGTATCAAGTATACCTATAGATATATATCACAACTTCTTGAGTACCTTATTTATATAATCATACAAAAGAACATGTTGGGCATATATTAGCGAAACTCTTAAAAGAAATCATGACAACGCAAACTATCATTTGCCAATAAGCTTATATATATTTCTGTGTAATTTATCTTCTCTATTTTCACACTTAAATTTTTCGTGTGTAAAGGGTTCTACGTGTTGCTATCGCATAGTGATACCGAAAATCACAGGACGATCTCAAAAAACAGAATTCAGTTATTCAAAACATTATTACCAAAAATGATATGGATAATATAATGTTTTATTCATAAGGCAGATTTGTTATTATGTTAGATAGGTAAGCTAACACCATAATTATGCAGCATGAGTAAATAGTGACAAGAAAGATGATCAATGAGAGTATGGGCAAGTTCGTTGGCAACGGCTGTGAATATGTGATGCATGTGACGACATAGTTTGTCAAGTCACTATCGAGTTTAATGTGGTGGAAGTAGGATTGATAGAACTTATCTAGTTCATTCTTTCTTAAAGGCCGTCGCCTTATGGAGTAAACTTTGTGTTGTGAGGCAGAAACGGTTAGAAATTATCACCAACTAGAAAAAGGAAAATAACAAAATACCCATTTTTACAAACATATTTTAAAAAATACATAATTTTTTTCAAAAAAACCGAAAATACCCATAAAATCCTCCAACTTTGCGAGCATTTGCATATTTTTCAAAGTATCGTAAACTTTGCGATTTTTTTTAAAAAATCGCTTGTGAAAATTTTTCATAAAAAAAAATCAGCAAATTTTCGGATTAAATTTGTGAAATTTCCCCTAACTTGCGAGATTTTCATGCAGATTTTGGATAAAACTTGTATTTCTTGCTGATTTTAGCTCTTTTCACTAAAAAAATTCAACTTTGTCATGAAACCTGTCAAGTAAATGGTAAAATTACGTGTGTGTAAAGGAGATGCATGGGAAAGAGTGGATGGTGTGTTGGAGTATATGTCGTTAAATTATGTAAAACGTACACTATTTTACCATTTTTGTCATCATATTCATGTCTACTTGAAGCAGTATCCGATAGGCTAGAAATCGATGTTAATAGCGGTTTTATGGTAACTTAAAATTCGGGTAATGATATTGTAGAGGTATGTGATGATTTGGAAGTCAATGAATTTATTGAATTTGTTGTTAAAAGTAGTAGAATTGTTACGTTGTGTATTGTTGAGTCTGGTGTAAATGGTAGGCAATTATCAACTACGAGAAGCAATCAACAAAGCAATTTTAATCATGCTACCCCGTCTGTAATAATATATATAATTATAATATATATATATATATATATATATATATATATATATATATATATAATATATATATATATATATATAATATATATATCATATATATATATATACATATATATATAATATATATCAAACCGAGTAACATGCCACACAATTTCACAAAAAAAAATGCTTGGATTTCCTGGTAGTGGTTATTATCAGAATTTTCCTAGCTATCATCAAATGCATGGATTTCCTGGGTATCCTATGCAGGATCCCCAAAGTGATTCAGTTAGTCGTAAAAAAAAGGTTGCTGGTTCGCCAAAAACCTATACGGCTAACGAAAGGGATTTACTAGATGATGAGAAATTACGGCCTTGCGCTGAAAAAGTAAAGGGTAGTGTTTTGGGGAAAGTAAAAACATTATCTTGCGAGGAGGAGAGTAGTGAATCTGATGAGGATAGTAGAAAATCTGATGAGGAGAGTAGTGAATCTGATGAGGATGCAGAAACAACACCCGTAGAGAACAGTGAATCTAAGAAGGATAAATTTTGGAATTTTCCTCCCCTACTCAAAACACTAGCCCTAGATATAGACTCGAAAAAAGGTATGTGTTATGGAACATATAGTCTTGTTCGTTTACATGATACTTTTGATGATAAAGAACAAATAAAAGTTGCTTTGGGTAGAAAATCTCTTAAAGAGGGATTTCAAATCAGATATCTACGATCAGACCCCCAAAGGATATATGCAAAATGTGTTGTTGACACATGTGAATGGGTTTTTTAGCCTATATACCCAAAGATTTAAAAGTTTTATGTAACAACTTTTGTCGACCGTCATACATGCACTAAAAACTCAAATTCACCCACATCATCGCAATACTTCCCCGAAAGTTCATTGTTATTGGCTTGATGAGTGTCAATATACACTCCTTGATCATATAATTTATATGTTGAAGATTTGATCGCGAACGTAACCATCTAACCCCGCCATATTGTCATTTCGTGCAATAACTTCTATGATCTTTCAATTAAAATGATTATGCAACGTGTTCCTTCCATGGAAAACCAAAAATTTGTGTCTAAAGAATGGAAGGACATAATAAAAGAAATTTAGGTGCAAAAGAATTGAAAGTTATCGAAATTTTTTTATAGTTATGTTCAGTGGCGGAACAAGAAAAATACGATGTGGGGGGCAAAAAAAATTTTTGACGATAGCAACAAAATGCGAAAGAAAAATCTAGATTTGAAATAATAAATCGAGTATTGTTACTTAGAGATGAAGGATTTACAAGATTTAAAACGTTGAATGTTGGGTTTTTTTAAAGTGTTGAATGTTGGGTTTTAGTATGTAGGTAGGAGCAATTTGAGTTTTGAGTGGGGGTCCTTTCGAAAAAAGGTCCTAATTTAAAAAAAATAAAAAAATAAAAAAATAAATAAAAAAAATCGCAACTTTTTCTGCTAGTCATGGGTAGCACCGCCACCCCATACTACATACATAAGTCCACCCCTAGTTATGTTGAGGTGAGATGCATGTAGATCATCTATTTTCTAACTAACAAAAATATCAAAATTCCACTTACTATGTCAGTTTTTATATAGCGGCTTCGATTTGATTTGCTTTTTATCATTGAAGGCAATCTCGTCACGTACAAAAACTAAAAATCCCTAATCCTTTTCAATTCTATAACAAAAGATTAGGTTTTCGAATTTCACAAACACACACAAACATGCAATCGAAATTACTCATAAAATCAAATCCAAAAATATTCAATAATTGTCGTTTCATCATAAATCTTCGTCATTCATTGTAATTTTTCAATATTAGCTCGATTTTAGTTCCGAAGTTATCAATTAACAAAGGATTAGCTAGATATAAATGATAATCACATTATGGACTACAAAAATGAAGTTATGATGACGAAAATCATATTGTTATTAATGAAGAAAATGAGGTTATGGACAAATAAATCAGGTTTTGGAAGAAACAAATTCAGATCCAGATCTAGAAGAATATGTAGTTTCTATTATAGATAAAATCGCATTTGATTCTGTTTGGTTCTCAAAAGGTGAAAATCACACGTGATTTACATATACTAAATCACATGTGATTATACATATGTTAAAACTTTTATAATTAGTTTGAACGGTATAATGACATGTTATTAGATTAAAAATCACGTGTGATTGTAACCGACGGTATTACAGATGATTTGAATGTATGCTGGGGTTAGATGGCTATGTGAAATGACAATATGGCCCTTCCATTAATAATCATTTTAATATAACTAATCTTTAATTAAAAATCAGTTTTAATGCACACTCCTTGATCATATAATTTAAATGTTGAAGATTTGATCTTTCAATTCTTAAATAATTACTGATCTTTATAAAAACACTTCTCTACAGTAAAATAGCAAATTTCAATTTGAATGTGCAAAGAAAATACTAATTTTCAATGGGCCCTCAGTCCCAAAATTATTGTCCCACGACAAAAAACACATTCTTTTAGAAAAATGTCACTATCACTACTTTCTCTCTCTTACTTTTTTGCCAAATGACAAGTTTACCCTTAACCAATTAATTAACACTTCATTAAAATTTGTAATATTAATTTCAACCAAGGGTAATATAGTAAACTTTACCAAACTCACTACCTATTCACTTTCTATATTTGGTATGAGACAATAAAATTGGGACAGACGAAAAAGGAAAGTGGGACTATAAAATTGGGACGGTGCAAAGGGAGTAGTAATTTTCAATGGGCCGCCACACAACACTATGAGCCCATTAGTTTTAATGTTATTTATTGTTGACAACTTTTATCATAAATTACAAGCAACTACCAACGACATAATAATTACTTTTGAAATTTTTAGGATTTTACTAAGCATGTGAATGGGTCTTTCTTTAAACTTATTTATATGGGCGTGAGAGCTTACTTGTTTTTGTCTTATGTTTCATAAGTCACTTATGTTTGACTTAATTTGAGACTTATGAGCTTATATAAGTTTATTATGTCTTAAAAAGCTTATATAGCCTCACAAGCCATAAAATAAAGGGAAAAACTGAACTTATGAAATTTAATCAAAAACATGTAAGCTCATAAATAAGCTTAAACAAACACCCAATAAGTTAATAGAAAACTAGGCAATGCTTGATCACAAATGAGTAAAAGGGCAGAGCCATTGAAAACAAATTACTCAAACGACATGGAGTAGCAAGAGTAAAAGGGCAGAGCCAGAGGTGAAAAAGGATTTGAAAACACTTTTTTCGCAAGCTTAGCATTGTAGGAGTTCAAACCGGTCAAGGTGGCAAGGTGATGACGACATCACAACCGTGTAGGGCAAAAAACTACTTGTGCTTAATGCTGTAACCACAATATATTTCATTACAAGAACAAAGTCATTATAATATTACTATGATTTGATGTTTCTTGAGTGAGTTATGATAGCATTATTAAAGTGATAGTCATTTGTATAAATAAAACTTTGTGTCGTGTAACTAAGTGATAGTCTAGAATAGTGGGCTTTTGGTTAATCTAATATGTACAAGTTATGTTAGCAAGTTGTAAGTAATAACCAAAGCCCAACAAAGCCCAATGCCAAGCCCATTGGCTCGTTAGGATTTGTGTATAAATACACACTCACCACCTCATATTCAAGAGTGACTTGTGTGTGCCTTAGAGAGTGTAAAGGTGGGAGTGTATGTGTGTTTTATGTTTTGTGCTTTCTTTCCTTAATCTAATATACGATCGGTTCATATACATACTCTCCTCGTCTCATCTTTCTATTGTGCCGAGTTCCATATTTAGTGTGTGATAAAGTATTGAGCTAGTGTCATACAAGTGGTATCATATAGCCAAACATCGATTTAGGAGTTCTAGTGTTACGTTTTTTGATCAAGTTGTTAAAAAAGGTTGCGTTTTTTTTGTTCTCCATAAAAAACGTCATCTTTTGTTTAAAATCTTTGATTTTTACGTGTGTTTTAGGTTAAAAGTTGTTAAATTTCATAGTTATTTACGTTTGTTAGTGAGTTTTGGTTGACTTCTTCGATTCTAATCTTCAAAATCTTGTTTTTGTGGCGTTAAAAGTTTACCCTTGTGTCGAAATATTGGTTAAAGAACATAAAGGTGATAAGGGTTCAATCTTTATAAGTTTTTACGGGTTTTTGAAGTTTGTTTGATTGTAGAAAAAGGCTTAGAAGATTGTTTGTTACTTGCTTGTGGATCTTCATCGAAAAGCTCTCTTATCGAAATTCTTGTATAAGAATTTAGACACAAGAGGGTTTATAGAAATTGTGGTGGAATTTCTATAAGTAAGGGTTTATAAAAATTGTAATGGAATTTCTATAGAAATTAGGTTTATAGAAATTGTGGACGAATTTCATTAGAAATTGGGTTTATAGAAATTGTGGACGAAATTCTATAGAAATTGGGTTTATAGAAATTGTGGACGAATTTCTATAGAAATCGGGTTTATAGAAATTGGTAACGAATTTCTACAAGAACGGGCTTATTGAAATTCCTTGTATAAGGGGTTATCGAAATTGCAAGGTTTATAGAAATTAATTTCTATCAAAATTGCAAGGTTTGTAGAAATTCATTTCTATCGAAATTGTAAGGCTTATAGAAATTCATTTCTATCGAAATTGCAAAGTTTATAGAAATTAATTTCTATTAAAATTGCAAGGTTTATAGAAATTCATTTCTATCGAAATTGCAAGGTTTATAGAAATTCATTTCTATCGAAATTGCAAGATTTATAGAAATTCATGTCTATCGAAATTGCTTATAGGAATTTCAAGTAATTTCTGGATTTGACTGCTGACGATTAAACCTCAACCGATCATAAGCTAAAGACCGGAACTTCACTACAACAACTGAGCTTAACCTACCAAACACAACTCCTATTTCGTTGCAACGATCCAAGTTCAACTTTATCATACGAAACATCATCAATGGCTACTCAGCAAGACATTCATGCAGCCGGTGCAGAAAACCGTCCTCCTATGCTTGAAAAAAGGTGGATATCTTCCATGGACGAGCCGTATGCTTCGCTACATCAAAACTAAACCTGATAGACAAGGTAAACTCCTGCTCAACTCCATTCAACATGGACCATTCAAGCCTCGTCGAGTTCAAGACCCTGGAGATCCAAATGGAACACCTCATGTCCTACCATCCCTTCGTGAACAAAGAGAAGATGAATACACAGCAAAGGATTGGAAGCAAATTGCAACTGATGACTTAGCAATGCACTTAATTCAACTTGGTTTACCACGGAAAATCTTTGCTGCTGTCGACAGTTGTGAAACTGCTTATGATATGTGGGAACGAGTTAGAAGGCTTTGTCATGGCATAGAAATTGGACAACAAGATGTTGAAAACAAGCTTCTAACTGAATGGGAGAAGTTCACATCCACTCCAGCAGAACCCACTGAATCTTACTACACCAGTTTTTGCACCCTAATGAACGAGCTAATCAGAAACAAGTTGACACCAAGACAAGTTGTTCAAAACATCAAGTTCATTAACAACCTACCAGAAGAATGGGGATGATTTGTCACAATTGTTAACCAAACCAAGGACCTTCACCAGGTGAACTATGATCAGCTCTATGATTTTCTAAAGCAAAACCAGGCAGAGCAGATGAAGTCAGGAAAGAAAAATTAGCAAAGCAACATGATCCTCTTGCACTCATTGCTCAAACACCAACACCTGTACCAGTGAATACACAACCATCATCATCATCTTCCACTTAGAACTACATGCAACAACAGTACGTTCCACAAACTGCTATCATACCACAACAACAATGCTACCCACAACAACAGTATCCACAATTCCAAGAACCAGAGTTCACTAACACTGATGAAGCTATTGTTGCTATGACACACGCATTTGCTTTAATGTCAAAGGCATTCCAAGGACGCTATTCCACACCAATTAACAACAACCAAAGGATTTCATCTAACACTCGCAATAGGTAGATTACATAGCCGAGTTTCAACATGGGTCAACAAGGACAAATGGTTGGAGTTATGAGGTGTAATACCTGAAATTCAGATAAACTATGAAATGACCAAATTACCCCTGAAACCATAAAACATAATTAAATCACTTATAAAAATCCTGAATTATTTCCAAACTACTGAAAACGAACTATATATGAAGCAAATTAAATTCTGGGACAACATTATATTATTTTTGAATGTCCAAAAAATTATTATGACACTTTAGAATATATGTATATAACCAAAAATACTTTACTATTCATTTATATATATTTAAAAGTCAATTAAACTAAGGATAATCACAAATTCAAAAAGGAAACTATCACAAAAGTTAATTTTGATTTTGGGCCACTATTATACCGTGTGAATTGGTCCTTTCCCCCCCCCCCCTAAAGTCACGGCAATTCATATCAATTGGTTAACTCCCATTTATCTCCCATTTACCCTAGCCGACTAAATCAAAACATACACAAAAATTCACACACAATCCATACGATTTTCTGAAGGTTATTTAGTATTTTTTTGGTGTTGATCTTCATCCAAGGAGGCTACAAAAAATAAGGTTGGGCTTGTGGATTCGCTGGTTTGGTCGTGAGGCAATTTTCTTTGTTGAGTTTCCATTCGATAGGTACAAAATTCGTGCACCTTATTCACACGTTCAAAAACTGATCTGGTATTTTTCTCATGATCCTTACATCATATATAACTCATATAAATTGTATAAATCGAATCATGCAAGCTAAATCATGCGTACGGAAAATATACAAATAAAACACACATAATTTGTAAATATATGTGATACGAATTTTTGGGTGTTATGATTATTTTATTTAGACCTCATATGAAGTATATGATCTGTGAAAAATGATGGAATGAATTATAAAGGCCTAAATATGTCGTGGTAATTATAGGTATCAAAAACGTATATAAAATCTAAAATATGCTATACGATTTTCTGGGCTTGTTATATAATTTTTATGAGTTCCTTATGCATCATATAACCTGTGAAAAATATTGGTTCGAATTTTGAAGGCTTAAATAAATCGTGGCTAATTTTTGTACAAACCGGATTTTTGGAAAAATAAAGAAACAAATAAAACCTAATCGAAATAATTAGGGTTAGGGTTTGTGGGGACATGATCTGGTCATTAAAGGTGTTTTAAGGTTTTAATAATGATGGGTCAATGATTGGAATTGATTAGGGTTTGAAATTGTATCTTAAAAGTTAATCCGATTGGTTTTTAAAATTGTAAGGACCTGTATTGCCAACTTTGAAACTTCTGGGATATTTTTGTAATGTTATATAGGTCAGTACTAATGTAGGAAAAATATGACATGAGGGTCTTATATGTAAAATTTGCAAGAAAAGGATTTATTTGTTAATTAAGGGGTCGAATTGAATTAAATTAAAATAGAGGGACTAAAAGTGTAATTTCTGGAAACTTAAGGTTCTTCTGTGTAAATAATGATATTAGAGATATAAGGTGTAATTTTGGATATTTAAGGGGTTGATATGTAATTATTAATAAGTTATGATTTAAATTGTAGTTTTGTAAATTAAAGGGGCTAATTGTGTAAATTATGAAATGTGAAGGGGGTATTCGTACCACACATAAATGTAAGGGTATATTCTGAAATTTGGTAAAAATAAGTGCTTGATGTGTAAATATAAACATGGTAATGTTTAAATTGTGAATTATGTAATTATAAGGTTTGTTTTGTAAATATTGTAACTAGAGGGGTATAAACTGTAAATTATGAAACTAAAGGGATTAAGATGTCATTCTGAATAAAATGTGTATTTAAATCAGTAACTTGAAGTATTTTCATTTTATACCTTTGAAATTGATGAAATTACAATTAAAACCCTAAACTATGTATACTTGTCATAATTAACCCTAAACTTTTGTAACTTGATAAAATATACTTAAATTCCATAATAATCTTTAAATAGGGACTTAACCTAATCTGTAACATTAATGTCTTGCTAAATATGGAAACCTGCTAATTATGGAAACTTACTAAATCTGGAAAGTTACTAAAAATAGAAAGTTATTAAAATGGAAAGGTAAATTAAAAGTAATAATCTGAGTTTGAATATTTTGTAATTCCGTCTTCTACTCCTTTAGGTGTGAAGAAGGAGAAGCCCTGATTTCCGTTTCGTGTTTGCTTTCTTGTTTTTCTGCTGTGCTAATAAGGTACAGATATTCTGCCCTTTTTCAGTAAGGGTTTTTCATCCCCTTCTTTCTGCTTTTCATTTTCCTTATTAGGATTCCCTATACCATTGCTATGTTCCCTTCTGTTTGTGAGCTTTTGATGTGATCTTTGTTTTGAACCATTTGCTATGATCTTCTATCCTGAACCTTTTTCTTAAACTTTGATTTGAACCTTTGACATTTATTTCTGAACTGTTTGACATGAACCTTTTTGCCATGTACCCTTAAGATATGACTTTTGATTATTTTGATAGTACATCTGACCTTTGACCTACAGTTTGATATCCGAGCCAATCACTAGGCATGAGGGTTTCATGTCCATGTCATTGATGCACCTTTGACATGACTCTAGGGCAGGAGAGTGATGACCTGTTCCGTCCTTTATTTATTATCTGCTATGGCCATTATGATTATGATTTGTCTGCAGGGGCGTATGGATGCATCCTAGATTTGATCGGTTATCTGAAATTGTTATATGTTTATTGTTTATTATATCTGGTGACTGATGGTGTGTGCGATACACGTCTTTCACATTATCTGAGAGCTGATCACTCTATATAGGTTAGTTGGATTATATTGGTATGTTATTGTCTGTTTTCTGGGCTCGTGATAGAATTCTGTTTCTTTTCCTATCTTATAAATCTTATTTATTCTTATTCCTTATTTGTTCCTTGTTCCTATTCCTTCGTTTTGTTTATGTCCGTATGATCTGTATTCTTGATTTCTTGTACTGCTGTTTATTATTGCTTTTGTTATCAATATATCTGTTCACTGAGCTCTCGTAGCTCAGCCGCATTTCTTTTCCTGCGGCAAGTACTTAAGCTAGGAGCTGGGGTTTTAGCTTTGGGATGAGAGCAATCTATTTTGGAGTTTTGACCTTAGTTATTTAGCTTTACCATTTGAACTTCTATTTATTTTGATATGCCATTGTTTAGGCATTTGAATATTGGATTTTGTACTTCAGTTATTTTGTCTTGCATTTTGATTTAAGTCATGTTGATTTATCTTGGAATTAATGTTAAGACTTTTGATGTTTTGTTTATTGAATGTTCTGTGACTTCTGATATGCCACCATTGTTGTGATATCTTTACCCTTGTCGGGTTGGGGTGTTACAATTTATGGTATCAGAGAGACAGGCATTCAGAAACCTTAGAGCTTAGGCTATTGACCTGTGAGGATTGGGTAGACATTAGGTTTCCTTTCGCGTACTCTTTTCCTGTTCTGCTCTGCCATGTTTTCTTTCCTGCTCTATCATCTCCTGTTTGATCTTTCTAATCTTTTGAAAATCCTGTAGATGGTTGTTACTCGTCATGGTGACTATTCTGAAGGGGAGGAGCAAATCCCTAATCTGGAGGAGTTAGTGGCTAATGCTATAGCCAATCTGCTACCAGGGCTTAATGCCAACGAGGTGATCACTCGGATGATCAACGATTTTCGTAATGGAGCTGGTCCCTCTGGTGGTGCTGGTGGTTCTGGTGGTGCTGGTGGTTCTGGGGGTACTGGTGGTGGGGGCCGACCCACTACCATTAATGGTTGGCTTGAGAGTTTCAATAAACTCAAGCCGTTGTCTTTCAGTACTGTTTCTACACCTCACGCTGCAGAGGACTGGATTACTCACATGGAGAAGCTGTTTGAGGTACTGGGTTGTGAGGACGAGTTTAAGACTCGTCTGGCTGCGTTTAAGCTTGAGGGTGATGCGCTTAACTGGTGGAAGGCGCACAAGGAAGCTAAGGGAGGTGATACTTATGTTCTTGGTTGTACTTGGGCTGATTTTCGTGCTACGTTGTATAATCGGTACTTCCCTGTGTCTGAGCAGCAGAGATTTATTCGGGAGTACAACACTATTTCCCAGCTAGATTCTGAGAATGCAGGGGAATTTCTGGAGAGGTTCCAGAGATTGGTTAGCTTTGTGGGTCCGGTTGCTGGGGATTCTGAGCATCAGGCTAGGCATTATAAGTGGGCACTGAAGAAATGGGTTTTAGATAGTCTTCTTAATCAGGAGTTCGCTGATCCGTCAGCATGTTGCGACGCAGCTCGCAACATCGAGATTTTTCATGAGAAGGTGGGTTACAAGCGAAACCGTGATGGCGACAGGATTCAGCAGCAGGGTCAGAGTCGGGACAACAAGGGGTATTCTGGTAAGGGCTTTGAGTAGCGGGGTCAGTCAGATCGTGGTCGTGATTATCAGGGTCAGTCAGGTAGGAGCTATGATCAGCGGAGACCAGATTCTAGGGGTCAGGATTCTGGTTCGGTTTCTAGGCAAGGTGATGAGCGCCAGGGGCGCAATAATGGTCAGAAGCAGTGGAAGGATCAGCCTTCCAAGGGTTATCAGCAGCAGTCTCGTGGTGCTGGATCGAGTTCTCAGAGGGGTTCATCTGGGAACTTACCTCCTCCTCCTATCTGTACTACTTGTGGGAAAAGTCATCCAGGAGAGTGTCGTAGAGCATCTGGTGCGTGTTTCCGATTTGGGTCTGCTGAACATCGGGTGAAGGACTGCCCAAAGCAGAATCCTGCATCTGCTGGGAACTATCTTATTCCTCCCCCTCCTCCGAATACTAGGCGTGTGTTTTCTACTACGCGGGATCAGGCGGCTAAGGCTACAGGTACCATTACCGGCATTTTGTATATTGGTGATTTTACTGTTTTCGCGCTTTTTGACACTGGAGCAACACATTCCATCATATCTGTGAAACTAGCTAAGAAACTGAATATACCTTCAACACCACTAAATAACCAAATTGCTATATCTACCCCAATGAAAAATCATATCCTTATCGACCATGAATATTTGAACTGTCCGTTACGTTTCGATGATCGGATTCGTCCGGCAAATTTACTTCCTCTGGACATGATTGATTTTGATGTCATCCTGGGTATGGATTGGTTGGCTTCCCATCGAGCAACCATTGACTGCCACGCCAGAAATGTGATTTTTGGTGATCTAAAACGTCCTGAATTCGTCTATCATGAATCTCGTCCTCTGAAAACTGTTAAAATCATTTCTGCTTTGAAAGCAAGAACCCTGATGTCTCATGGTTTTCCAAGGTTATTTGGCTTCTGTTAAAGATTCATCTGTGGAGAGTCCTGATATTTCTAGCGTTCCCATTGTTCGGGATTTTGCTGATGTTTTCCCTGAAGTACTTCCTGGTCTTCCTCCGGCTAGAGAAGTGGAATTTTCTATTGATCTGATTCCCGGTGCCAAACCTATCTCTAAGGCTCCGTACCGGATGGCACCTGTTGAACTGAAAGAGTTAAAGGAGCAACTGGAAGAGTTGTTGGACTGTGGTTTTATTCGCCCTAGTGTTTCGCCATGGGGTGCTCCTGTGCTTTTCGTGAAGAAGAAGGATGGCTCTATGCGGTTGTGTATTGATTACCGTGAGCTTAATCGCATTACCATTCGTAACCGTTATCCGCTTCCTCACATTGATGACTTGTTTGATCAGCTGCAAGGAGCCAAGGTGTTCTCTAAAATCGACTTGCGATCTGGTTATCACCAATTGCGGGTTAAAGAGCAGGATGTTTCTAAGACTGCTTTCCGCACCCGATATGGACATTATGAGTTTCTGGTTATGCCTTTTGGTTTAACAAATGCTCCTGCGGTGTTTATGGATTTGATGAACCGGGTCTTCCATGAATTTCTTGATAAATTCATCATCGTTTTCATTGATGATATTCTGGTGTATTCTAAATCGTCTGAGGAGCACGAGCAGCATTTGCGTATTGTTTTGGGTATTCTGAGGCAGCAGAAATTGTTCGCGAAATTTTCTAAGTGTGAGTTCTGGCTGAACCAAGTAGCTTTCCTTGGTCACATTGTGTCTGCAGATGGTATCACCATGGATCCATCTAAGGTTGAGGCTATCACCAAGTGGCCGAGACCTACCACGGTGACTGAAGTTAGGAGCTTTCTGGGATTAGCTGGCTACTACAGACGTTTTGTAGAGGGATTTTCTAAGTTGGCCTTGCCTTTGACTCAATTGATGCGGAAGGGTGAAAAGTTTGTATGGACAGATGAACGTGAACAGAGTTTTGAAGAGTTGAAAAGGCGATTGGTGTCTGCACCTATTCTGACTTTACCATCGGGTTCTGGAGGTTTCCAAATCTATAGTGATGCTTCTAAGAAGGGTTTGGGCTGTGTGCTTATGCAACACGGCAAGGTGATTGCCTATGCTTCCCGGCAATTGAAACCCTATGAAGAAAATTATCCAACTCATGATCTGGAGTTAGCAGTTGTTGTTTATGCATTGAAAATCTGGAGACATTACTTGTATGGCGAATCATGTGATATCTTCACTGATCACAAGAGTCTCAAATACATCTTTACTCAGAAGGAGCTTAATATGAGACAGAGGCGATGGTTAGAGCTTCTTAAGGATTATGACACGAACATCCAGCATCATCCAGGCAAGGAAAATGTTGTTGCCGATGCCCTTAGTCGGAAATCTGGAATGATTGCTAGTTTGGAGATTGATCCCCATGTTCTCAGGGATTTGGAGCGTTTGGATGTCGAGTTGTGTATTCGGCGTGATGTTGGTTACTGGGCTAGTTTAAAAATTGAGTCGAACCTGATGTTGCGTATTAAAGAAGCTCAGAAAGATGATGGTGAGCTTTGGGCCGTTGTTCAGAATATAGAAGAAGGTAAGCAGACTGAGTTCAGAGTTGATGATAGTGGAGTTGTCTCGTATGAGGATCGTCTATGTGTGCCTAATGATCCTGATCTGCGTGAGGCACTGTTGACTGAGGCTCACAGTTCTCCTTTCACTATTCATCCTGGTTCTACCAAGATGTATCGGGATCTTAAGCAGCATTTCTGGTGGAACGGCATGAAGCAGGACGTGGCTTTATTTGTGGCTAGGTGTATGACTTGTCAGCAGGTCAAGATTGAGCACCAGCGGGCTAGTGGTCTGTTACAGCCTTTGGAGATTCCTGCATGGAAATGGGATGAGATTTCCATGGATTTTGTTTCTGGTCTGTCTTTGACTCGTAAAAGACATGATGCGATTTGGGTGGTCATTGATCGGCTGACTAAATCTGCTCATTTCTTACCTATTCGTATGACCTATAGTATCAGTAAGTTGGCGGAGATTTTTCAGCAAGAGATTGTTCGATTGCATGGTATGCCTTCGTCTATTGTTTCTGATCGTGATCTTCGTTTCACTTCGCGTTTCTGGAAGGGACTTCATAAAGCTTGGGGCGCTCGCCTTAAGTTCAGTACCGCATTTCATCCCCAAACTGATGGTCAGTTTGAGAGGACCATTCAGACTTTGGAAGATATGTTACGGGCATGTGCATTGGAATGGACAGGTAGTTGGGATGAGTATTTGTGTTTAGTAGAGTTTGCGTATATGATGAAGCGAAAAGTGTACCGCTTTTAGGGGGTCATTTAAGCCCTAAATCGTATTTATTTGATCAAATATTGCCCTAAATCGTTCCTTTTGTCATTTTAGGTACTTTTGAGAAGAAATCTGGAAAAGGAAGCATTTTGGACGTTTTTGGAGCATAAAAGTGAAGGAAACGGCAAAGTCTCAAAATTATGCTGGAAAGTACCTTTGACGGCGTCAGGAATTGGTCCAGACGGCGTCACGGCTTGGCAAGAAAAAGGTGGATATGAAAATTACTCATGATAAGCCAGAGAATTTTGCATGAAAAATCTGACGGCGTCACCCTTTGAAGTGATCAAGGTCGTCACGACTTAACTTAAAGAGGGACGGCGTCAAGCTCTTTTCTGACGGCGTCACCCCTTGATAGGCCAGAGAGGATTTTGGAGCACTAAAGAGGGACGGCGTCAGGAAGGCCATCCGGGAACCCTAAAAGCGGCGAGGTGACGGCGTCAGAATCTACAACGTGACGCCGTCAGCCATTGATCTCTATATATAGTTTTGCAATTTTTTGTCATTAGTGTGGAACTTTGTGTGTAATTTTGGGAGGAAACCCTAAGACGATTTTAGCAGCTTTCTCAAGGCTTTTTGCCTTGAGATCTTCCATGTTACATTGAAGATAAGTTATCAATTAATCATTCAATATGTCTATGTGTTGTTTGATTCTATCTTGTTCTTGTCTTTTGTTTAACATGCTAGGCTAGGTTTTCTTTGTGTTTGCTTAGATCTAATGAAATCTAGCTATTGATTATTGGTTATTAGTGTGTTATTAGTTGTATTGGATGATTGTTCATCTATGTTAGGCTTAAGAAAACTGGCTAACTTCCTATACGGTAACTTGCTTGAACGTCTTAAGAAACATGAACCAATGCGTACTAAGGTTTTTATGGTTGTATTTAATGCATGAGCGAATTCTAGTGATCCCATGTTAGGAGCTTCCTAGCCGGCTTGACATAGGAGTGAAGTAGGAGTTCATAGAGTTGGGGAAGTACGTACGCCACCCCACGATTGGTATTAAGGAATACACCCGTCATCCACGCAATTAATACAAACTAATCAACCGGTAAAAGATAGTTAGGGAGTAAGGAAATCTAAGTAAACACATTTCTCTCCATATAAGTTTCACCACATTTTCATTTTCTGTCATTTTATTTTATTTGCATTCGTAGTAACTTGGGTTAGTTGACTAGCAACTAATTCCGCCCACTCTTTCAAACCCGAGATTTTACTTGCTTTCATAAAATTATAAAAACATAAAAAGAATCTTCTCTCACCCTTAGACCTATTAGAGTAGTTTTTCATACCTAACGAACACTATTCCCTGTGGAGAACGATCAATCCCCCGTACTTACCACTACACTATACTACATCGGTCAGGTACACTGCCTGGTGGGGTTGTAAGCCTCTTGAGATCCCTCGAGAGGTAAAACCTGTTGTAAGGTTGCAAAACCACGCATCAAGTTTTTGGCGCCGTTGCCGGGGAATAGTTATTGTTTAGGTTGAATTTTTATTTTATAGGTCTACTCACTAGATTCCTTTCTAGTGAGATTTTTATTTTATTTTTTTAGGTTTTCTTTAGTCTATCTATTTTCTTCGTGCTTTTGTTCGTATAAGATTTTCATTGACTATTCAGTTTGCCATTATGGAAAACGCGAATCCGCCCCTTACACCTGGCGAAGTAGCTTTGTTGCGTAGCCAACTTGAGAATGAGATTAGTGAGCTCAGAGAGCTCAATAGAATGATTGATATAGAGCTCGATTATGCCTTGAACAACTTAGAGACCGCCATATGCTCAGATAATTACTTAGAACGTAATAATCTTACGGTTGAGAAGTTGATTGAGAAAATTGATGAAGTGAAGGTAGATCCTAGGTGTGATGATTATTTCAATGAATACCCCACTAAGGAGGAGATTGCTTACTATAACAACCTAGTTGATAACCCTCGACCACCTTTTGTTATAATTGACCCAAAGATTAAGAGGGGTGATCCCGGGAATGTGAAGATACCATGTATGATTGGGTACCAATACGTTGAGCTTGCTTACATTGACTGTGAATCCCCAATCAACGTGATGTCCTCAGGCCTTTATAGCCAGATCATAAACACACCACTTGAGCCTAGGATGGACCCCAAGTGCCCAGGCGGAGTTTGCAACTTCGTTGGAAGGATTAAGGATATGCATATCCTTGTCGGGAATTTTACCTTTGTCACCAACTTCATGATCTTAGAAGATTTGGCAAGTGTTGTTGACTGCCGCCTATCTCGCGTGGTGTTAGGTAAGCCATTTATTGAAGCATCCAATTTAAGGTATGATCGTTTGAGAGGCACGGTTCAGTTTTCTAATCACATAGATAGGATCACATATAGAATGCCTTATCGGGTAAATGAATTTCGTTTTGTGCCTCGATTTGACAAGGACAACATTGGTGCGATTGAGGACATCAATGATGAGGATAAAGAAAAAGGCATGGACTATGTTTGGAATAAGAGAAGCCTTTATTATAAAGATTGCTTGAACCTTGGACCTAAATACAAAATTGATATGGAGGTTGTTAGGATGATTAGAGGGGCAATTGAGAAGCAAAACGGAAAAACGTAGAACCCGTGACTTTGAGTCTAGCTACAAGACTCGTTAATAAAGAAAAGCGCTTCTTGGGAGGCAACCCAAGTTTTATTTGCTTTGTGTGTTTATTTGTTTGTTTGATTTTATTTGTTTCCGTATGTGTGTTTAAGTTTTATTATTATTGATTCATGTTCAAAACTAAATTGTGAAAATGCTTTATTTTGTTTTTAACTTCATCTTAACTACATATAAAGGTATTTTGCAAAAGTTAAGTGTAAGGGAAATCTAAATCGGTTTATTAAGAACACAAATGAACATGAATCGTAATAATATTAAATGAACATACATATTAGTATTTGTTTGAGTCAAATGCTTGTATCAAGTCATAATGATGTTTTGCAGGAATTCCAGGAAGTAAGGTATAGGTTTTTCCAAAATTTTTCCGGAAACTTAACATGAGAATTCTGTCAGATCATTTCTGACGGCGTCAGGATTTACAACCTGACGGCGTCAGGTTTAATTTTCTGAAAATTTTTGAAAGTTTTGTTTTCATAAAAAGTTTTTATTAAATCTCTAACTTATAATCTCCAGGAATCTGCAAAACTATCATTCCACAAGCATTATATCCTTATATATAGAGTTTATCCCGCCGATGTTATGCAGGTTTTCGTGTTTGTTTTCTCAGGTTTAACAGGTTATTTTGGACAAGGAGATGTATGTGGAATCAAGCTTTTGGTGATGCATTAGTCTTGGAGCTTTTACATTCTCTTGGAAGAAGATTTAACCATGTTACTTCATTATCCACCGAGCGAATCAGGGGAGTATTTGATTTCATTCTTTTACTTTATGCTTTTACATCTTGTTATTTGAACATTGGGGACAATGTTCATCTTAAGTGTAAGGGGGGGGGGGTAAAAGTACGATTAGAGAATGCAATTGCACTTGATTTTTGTTTGTTTGATGGTAGATGTGTAATAAAACTAAGAGAAACACCTGTTAGGGTAATTTTAGTGCCAAATTTAAAATTTTTTACAACATTTAGGAGTGAAAACTTTGATCTTAATGAGCGTCTCACGGATAGGAGTTATATGACTAGCACAAAAACCGTACCACTAAAAAATTTTCCACCCCCAAATATGTGAGGTTCGCCCCTAGAATTGGTAGGAAAAGCATTTATGCTATGATGTGTGTACCGGTAGCACTTAGATTCTAGAACTTGCGTTAGGACCATTCCAAGGCCACAAGTGAGACTACATTCGTGTAGTTAGATTTACTACATGATAAGAGGCATTAGGATTAACCCATTATTTTACACCTGTGTTTTTGTTATAATTACTTTGGCTACATTGGTCAAGTAATTCTCCCACACCCTTTGCGTTGTACTCATTTTTAGTACACGATACCCCTAGTACACCCCTCAGAGCCTATCTTTTCGTTTCAACCTTTAAGCATTTTACTTAAAGGAAGAATTTGTTACACCCCACTTAAATGTACACCCAAATCGCCTTAGCCTACCTTGTATGCACTCATTTTTAGTGCATTATTGTGACAACATTTGTTTAAACCCAAGTTAATTATCTAGTTGATTACATGGTTGCTAAGTCGAGTCATATCCTTGTACATATTGTTTTGGGACGATTGGGACTCATGGGTAAAGTACTAGTGTAATGGAGTAATGGGGAAGAACATCATTTATTACCCCCATATGTGCTAAATATTTTAAAAGTACTCCAAGTTTTTTGATTATCTTAATTCGAGTCATTAGAATAGTTATTTGTAAAGTTATGTAAAAGTTCAAGTGTAAGGGGAATGCAACGCCCCTATGATGTATTATTTTGGATGGTAGGGCAAGAGTGTATGAAAAAAAAAAAAAATACAAAAAAATGAGAAAAAGAAAAATAGAAAAAAACATACGGACTACCATCCCGTTTCATTTTATGTTTGTTTTATGTTTTTGTTATTTTGTTTTTAGCTTAAGATTGAGTCGAGTCTTGGCTTAGCAACATTGTATAGTACATGTAATTGATCAAGATCTTTAACTCGCCACCAGTAAAATATCCTTTATCCAACAAAACCGTGTTTTCCTTTTCCCTACACCTAACGTTATAACCCATGTAAAATCCCTCTTTGATAGTTTATCTTAGGTGCTTACGCCTAGTGGAGGAGGTTTTCGATCCTTTCCCAAGCCTATGGTAATCTATTTGCTATGACAGGTAGTGAGAGATATTATCCGTTTTCATTTATGAGATTTATTTTGATGACACTTGAGAGATGTGAGTATCTAAACACTACTTGTGAGGTGCTAGTTTGTAATCTCCGTGCCTATTATGATTAAAGTGGAACGAATATTTGTTGTAATTACTTTTATGTTAGCATTAAATGACCCCTAACTTGTATTTTGATTAGAATAAAAGCGCATTTGCTTGAGGACAAGCAAATCTCAAGTGTAAGGGTATTTGATGAAGCGAAAAGTGTACCGCTTTTAGGGGGTCATTTAAGCCCTAAATCTTATTTATTTGATCAAATATTGCCCTAAATCGTTCCTTTTGTCATTTTAGGTACTTTTGAGAAGAAATCTGGAAAAGGAAGCATTTTGGACGTTTTTGGAGCATAAAAGTGAAGGAAACGGCAAAGTCTCAAAATTATGCTGGAAAGTACCTTTGACGGCGTCAGGAATTGGTCCAGACGGCGTCACGGCTTGGCAAGAAAAAGGTGGATATGAAAATTACTCATGATAAGCCAGAGAATTTTGCATGAAAAATCTGACGGCGTCACCCTTTAAAGTGATCAAGGTCGTCACGACTTAACTTAAAGAGGGACGGCGTCAAGCTCTTTTCTGACGGCGTCACCCCTTGATAGGCCAGAGAGGATTTTGGAGCACTAAAGAGGGATGGCGTCAGGAAGGCCATCCGGGAACCCTAAAAGCGGCGAGGTGACGGCGTCAGAATCTACAACGTGACGCCATCAGCCATTGATCTCTATATATAGTTTTGCAATTTTTTGTCATTAGTGTGGAACTTTGTGTGTAATTTTGGGAGGAAACCCTAAGACGATTTTAGCAGCTTTCTCAAGGATTTTTGCCTTGAGATCTTCCATTTTACATTGAAGATAAGTTATCAATTAATCATTCAATATGTCTATGTGTTGTTTGATTCTATCTTGTTCTTGTCTTTTGTTTAACATGCTAGGCTAGGTTTTCTTTGTGTTTGCTTAGATCTAATGAAATCTAGCTATTGATTATTGGTTATTAGTGTGTTATTAGTTGTATTGGATGATTGTTCATCTATGTTAGGCTTAAGAAAACTGGCTAACTTCCTATACGGTAACTTGCTTGAACGTCTTAAGAAACATGAACCAATGCGTACTAAGGTTTTTATGGTTGTATTTAATGCATGAGCGAATTCTAGTGATCCCATGTTAGGAGCTTCCTAGCCGGCTCGACATAGGAGTGAAGTAGGAGTTCATAGAGTTGGGGAAGTACGTACGCCACCCCACGATTGGTATTAAGGAATACACCCGTCATCCACGCAATTAATACACACTAATCAACCGGTAAAAGATAGTTAGGGAGTAAGGAAATCTAAGTAAACACATTTCTCTCCATATAAGTTTCACCACATTTTCATTTTCTGTCATTTTATTTTATTTGCATTCGTAGTAACTTGGGTTAGTTGACTAGCAACTAATTCCGCCCACTCTTTCAAACCCGAGATTTTACTTGCTTTCATAAAATTATAAAAACATAAAAAGAATCTTCTCTCACCCTTAGACCTATTAGAGTAGTTTTGCATACCTAACAAACATTATTCCCGGTGGAGAACGATCAATCCCCCGTACTTACCACTACACTATACTACATCGGTCAGGTACACTGCCTGGTGGGGTTGTAAGCCTCTTGAGATCCCTCGAGAGGTAAAACCTGTTGTAAGGTTGCAAAACCACGCATCAGTATAATAACAGTTGGCACGCGAGTATCCGAATGGCTCCCTTCGAGATGTTGTATGGTAGGAAATGTAGGGCTCCTGTTTGTTGGAATGAGGTATGTGAACGTCTGATCGAGGGTCCTGAAATGATCGAGATCACTAATGAAAAGGTAGCTGTTGCTAGGGAGAAATTGAAAGAGGCGCGTGCTCGTCAGAAGAGTTATGCTGACAAGCACCGTCGTGATCTGGAGTTTAATATAGGTGATCGGGTATTTCTGAAAGTATCTCCTTTCTGTGGTGTTAAGCGTTTTGGAATCAAGGGCAAGTTGAGTCCTCGATTTATTGGACCGTTTGAGATTCTGGAGCGTATTGGGGAGGCTTCTTATCGTCTGGCTTTACCTCCTCAGCTATCTCATGTGCATAATGTTTTCCATGTATCTCTTCTGAGGGGATACAATTATCATCCATTGCATGTAGTATCTTATCCGCTCGATCAGATCCGACCTGATATGTCTTTGTCTGAAGAGCCGGAAGCGGTTCTGGATCGTCAGGAACGAGTCATGCGAAACAAAGTTATTCCGTTCGTAAAGATTCTTTGGAAGAATCACCCGGAGCGTGAGGCTACCTGGGAAACCGAGGAATCGATACGAGCCAGTTATCCGCAATTCTCGTTTTAGTCTGGTATGTCCTTGTTTTGTTTTTCTGCTCTCTTTTCTTTCTGCTTTCTGCAAATTTCGAGGACGAAATTTTTTTTGTTAGTGTGGAAGAAGTTGTAATACCTGAAATTCAGATAAACTATGAAATGACCAAATTACCCCTGAAACCATAAAACATAATTAAATCACTTATAAAAATCCTGAATTATTTCCAAACTACTGAAAACGAACTATATATGAAGCAAATTAAATTCTGGGACAACATTATATTATTTTTGAATGTCCAAAAAATTATTATGACACTTTAGAATATATGTATATAACCGAAAATACTTTACTATTCATTTATATATATTTAAAAGTAAATTAAACTAAGGATAATCACAAATTCAAAAAGGAAACTATCACAAAAGTTAATTTTGATTTTGGGCCAGCTATTATACCATGTGAATTGGTCCTTTCCCCCCCTAAAGTCACGGCAATTCATATCAATTGGTTAACTCCCATTTACCCTAGCCGACTAAATCAAAACACACACAAAAATTCACACACAATCCATATGATTTTCTGGAGGTTATTTAGTATTTTTCTAGTGTTGATATTCATCCAAGGAGGCTATGAAAAATAAGGTTGGGCTTGTGGATTCGCTGGTTAGGTCATGAGGCAATTTTCTTTGTCGAGTTTCCATTCGATAGGTACAAAATTCATGCACCTTATTCACAAGTTCAAAAACTGATCTGGTATTTTTCTCATGATCCTTACATCATATATAACTCATATAAATTGTATAAATTGAATCATGCAAGCTAAATCATGCGTACGAAAAATATACAAATAAAACACACGTAATTTGTAAATATATGTGATACGAATTTCTGGGTGTTATGATTATTTTATTTGGAGCTCATATGAAGTATATGATCTGGGAAAAATGATGGAACGAATTATAAAGGCATAAATATGTCGTGGTAATTATAGGTATCAAAAACGTATATAAAATCTAAAATATGCTATACGATTTTTTGGGCTTGTTATATAATTTTTATGAGTTCCTTATGCACCATATAACCTACGAAAAATATTGGTTTGAATTTTGAAGGCTTAAATAAATCATGGCTAATTTTTGTACAAACCGGATTTTTGGAAAAATAAAGAAACAAATAAAACCTAATCGAAATAATTAGGGTTAGGGTTTGTGGGGACATGATCTGGTCATTAAAGGTGTTTTAAGGTTTTAATAATGATGGGTCAATGATTGGAATTGATTAGGGTTTGAAATTGTATCTTAAAAGTTAATCCGATTAGTTTTTAAAATTGTAAGGACCTGTATTACCAACTTTGAAACTTCTGGGATATTTTTGTAATGTTATATAGGTCAGTACTAATGTAGGAAAAATATGACATGAGGGTCTTATATGTAAAATTTGCAAGAAAAGGATTTATTTGTTAATTAAGGGGTCGAATTGAATTAAATTAAAATAGAGGGACTAAAAGTGTAATTTCTGGAAACTTAAGGTTCTTCTGTGTAAATAATGATATTAGAGATATAAGGTGTAATTTTGGATATTTAAGGGGTTGATATGTAATTATTAATAAGTTATGATTTAAATTGTAGTTTTGTAAATTAAAGGGGCTATTTGTGTAAATTATGAAATGTGAAGGGGGTATTCGTACCACACATAAATGTAAGGGTATATTCTAAAATTTGGTAAAAATAAGTGCTTGATGTGTAAATATAAACATGGTAAGGTTTAAATTGTGAATTATGTAATTATAAGGTTTGTTTTGTAAAGGGCAAATCGCACAAAAAGGTATCAAAGTTAGGGTCTTTTTCCAATTAAGGTATTATGCTTTTTTTCGCGCAGATTTGGGTACCCAACTTTTTTTTTAGCGGATTTGGGTTTTTTGGTAACTTTCCGTTAACAACTAACCCAATTTTTCGTTAAGTAGCGAATGAAACTTTTGTCAAATTTAAAGGGTCAAAGTTGAATTTTTTTTCCCTTTCCTTTTATAACCCGTTTCTTCCCCAAATCATATCCTAACATAAACCCTAAAAGTCTGTAGGTTAGAAAAACGAAACGATTCAGAAAATTGAACCTTTATTTTGTGTTCGTTAAGGTAATTAAAACTTATTGTTGATTTTAATTATGTTAATAACGGTTAAGTTAAGCGCTCATATTGACTTTTGTTTTAATTATTTTGTTTAGCAAGATGGCTTCTTCATCCAAAGGAGCTACATTATTATTGGATGTTTATTACAACTGGTATTTCAGTCTAAAACCTTTAACCTATCATAATGCTGATATGCTCACAAAGTCTGTTGATGTGACCCGTTTAACCTATATTGAGTTGATAAATATTGTTCAAAACAACATAGCTTCAGTAGTGACTGGGTTGTATTACTTTAGTAATGGGTTAAAAAGTATTAATTCTGATGCTGATGTTAGTTTTTTTGTTGAAAAGTGGCAAAGTAGTGATGAAGGTATCATAGCCTTATATGTTACTCACAAGAATGAACGTTTAGTTAATTACACTGGTGATTATGTTGTTGTCATTATAAACCCTGCTACTTATTACAAAGACTCAGATGATGAATTAACTGATGTTGCATCACTTGATCATTTATCTGAGGGTGAAGAAGAGTTGAGGCAGGTTAGGATAAAAGAAAGGAAAAGATTAGATGAAAGAAAAAAAGAAACTGATGTTGTTGTATTTGATGAAAGTAAGCTAGTGTTGGAAAATGACAGTGATGATAATGAGCATGAAGTGGATCCTATATTTTCAGACCTAGGTGATGAATCTCAAAAAAAGAAACCTCATGTTGAACCAGAAATTAACTTAGATGAGGATATGCCCAACAATGATGAGGATGAGATTGTGTTTGACCCTTATAAAAGAGATTACCCTATCCATGACCCAAACACGCATTGGAAGTTAAAAAAACCTAGATTAGGTGAGTTGTATGCAACCTTAGATCAAGTAAAAGATTGTCTTACCTTTTATTCTGTTGCCAATGGATACCAACTTTGGTATGAAAAAAGTGATAGTGAAAAGTTGCTGGTTAGGTGTGGGTTTGATGAAAAAGACAGAAGAAAGAAAAAAGTTCCTAGGGATCCCAATAAGCCTTGTTGTCCTTTTAGGTTAAGAGCTGTGAAGATGCATGATGGTAATTCTTGGCATATAAGAAGCCTAGTTAATGAGCACAATTGCAGTAGACAGTGTAATCTTGGTTATTTAGTGACTTCAAAATGGATTGCAAGACAATTTGTAGACAAAATCAGAATGTATCCTGATATGAAAGTGGTTGATCTGCAAGAAATGGTGATGAAAAAATATAGGGTTAAGACATCACACAATCAGTGTAGTAGAGCTAGAAAGATTGCACTATATAATCTTAAGCAAAATGTTGGAGATCAGTATGACAGGTTGGTTGATTATGCTGGTGAACTGAGAAAGACCAACCCTGGTACCACAGTGCAGTTACGCATTGATCCTCTTGCAGATGGTACACAGATGTTCAATAGTTTCTATATTTGTTTTCATAATTTGAAACAGGGTTGGAAAGCAGGTTGTAGAAAGGTTATAGGTTTGGATGGGTGTTTTTTGAAAGGGGTGTGCCAAGGTCAACTGTTGACAGCTGTTGGGAGGGATGGAAACAATCAAATATACCCAATTGCATGGGCTGTTGTATAAGTTGAGAATGCAGACAATTGGGAATGGTTTATTAAATTGTTATCAAAAGACCTTGATTTAGCAGATGGGACAGGGGTTACATTTATATCAGATGGCCACAAAGGACTTTACCATGCTGTTAAGAGAGTGGTCCCATTGGTAGAACATAGGTTATGTGCTAGGCATATTTATGCCAATTTTTCCAAGCTCTACCCTGGTGTTCTATTTAGAAACCTGTTTTGGCAAGCATCAAAGGCTTCTTATCATCAGAAATTCTTAAATACAATGGAAGAAATAAAAAATGCAAGTCAAGAAGCTTATCAGTATTTGAGGGATAAAGATCCATGGTCATGGTCAAGATCATATTTCAAAGAAGGTACAGTCTTTATATTTGTAGTTGTTGATTAGAATAATGATATAAGTTGGACTAACTTATTACTTGTATTATGTTGACAGGAATGGATTGTGATGCTGTTGAAAATGGTCTTACTGAATGTTTCAATTCTCATATAAAGGATGCAAGGAGAAAACCAATAATTGGAATGCTTGAAGACATCAGATCTTATGTGATGACAAGGAACTACAGTCTAATGAAGGAATGTGAAGCCTGGAAAAGTTCACTTTGCCCTAACATCATCAAGGTTTTGGAGTTGCATAAGTCAATCAAAGGATACAAGGCCAAACAACCAGCCTACTGTTAATGATGATGCTGATTTGGTGGATGTACAACTTGGTCAAGCAAATACAGAAGAAATGGATATTGATACAGACACAGCTGCAAATGCAGACACAGCTGCAAATGCAAATACAGTTGATGCCAATGAGGATGAAACAACTAAGCTTAAAAAGAAGTATGATGATTTATGGGAAAGTCAATACAAGGCAGGATACAAGCCCCCTAGAAGGACATCTCAAAGATTAGAAATGAAGAATTATAATAGGAAGTTAATTCAGGATTATGAAGGTCAAGGTATGACACCAGATGAAGCCTTTGGAGTAGACTAAGTTTTCTTTGTTTTCAGTCTCTATTATGTGTAATATCAGTCTCTTTTGTAAGAACTTAATAGCTATTGTAAGAACATATCAGTCTCTTTGGAATAGACTAAGTACTCTATTGTAAGAACATATCAGTCTCTTTTGTAATATAAGTCTCTTTTGTAATATCAGTCTTTTTTTTAGTTAAAACATAAGCATGATACCATTACATTCATAATAGTTGTAACTGGTTACAACAGGTTTATTTAATGGCATTTAATCCATACATACTAAACCATGATACTAGACCAGACATACTAAACCATCTTTTTTTTGCCCTTCCCTTTTTGACTGTCACTTGCATCAGTGACTTTTTTGGGATCAAATGGCTTGATTCCATGTAAACCACAAGTTTCCTTGTTTTGCAAGCCTAGCACCTTGACCCTATCATCAAAAGCTTGCTTCTCAGCAACCTTCTTTGAGCATGGTGGTGGGTATGATGCATCAGAATAATACCCTTGTGGAAAATAGGTAGACCATGATGGTGGGTATGATGCATCAGAAGAATCACTGGAAATGCTTATGACTTCTGAAAAAAAAAAAACAAAATTAATGGTTTGTTAAAGATATGAGAAAGGAGATTGTGCAGTTACATACAATACATGGTTTCTTGTTTTTGCTCATTTTTTCAGATGTAGGTTTTCTTATAAGTGTGAGTTGAAAATGAGGTCTTGGGTATGCCTTTATATAAGGTGGTAGAGTCATATGCCTTTAGTCCATATCAGCAAGGTCTTTGGTTTCTTGTTGAAAATGTGCAGTAAATGTGAGTTGAAAAACTGCAGAAAATGTGCAGTCAAAAGCATGACTGCCCTTTTAGTCCATATCAGCAAGGTCATGACTGCATTTGTATCAGCTATGTCATTACTTTGGCATTTGTATCACTGTGTTCTTTTATCATGACTGCAAAGCACTTTATTCATGGCATTACTTTTGCACTCTTTTTGTTACACATATCATCAGCAAAACCATAACATCTACATTAATAACATACTGCATTTCCATTCAAAAGTTAACATACATTTCCATTCATTGATCAAATTTATACATTTCCATAACATCTACATTAATAACATAATGCATTTTAGTTCTACAACTAAAAAGCTTTCATAAACATAAACAAAAGCATTCCTAACAGTACAAAGATAACCCTAGATTGCATATTAACTGTAGACTTCAACACTGCAACTTCTTCTTCCAAGCTCTTTTTTTTCATCTCAAATTGCACAGCTTCCTTTTTCATTTTTTTTTCCACTTCTGCCAATCTACATTTGTAATGCTCAATTGGCAAATCTGGATCCCACCAATGAAAGAAGTTACACTTCTTTCTTGCCTATTTAATCAAAAGAAAGTCAAAACTTGTTTTTTACATACAAAAAACATTAACACAAACATGTGTTTACCTTATAGTTAGGACATCCCAAAAACCTTCTGCCTGGGTTCTATTCAGTCCAAGAAGTCCACTTACCACTAACATCACCACATTCGCACAAGACACAAACACGATTGTTCAAATTGTCTTTTTCCCAACCTGCATTTCTTCTATTCCAGTAAACCCAGTTTGATGAGTTTGATGAATTTGATGAGTTTGTCATGTTTTCATATTTGGGAACAAACGAATTTGCCCTAATTAGATTTTTTGGGGAGACACAATTTTCCCTAATTTAATTTTTGGGGACAAACGATTTGCCCTAATTTGATTTTTGGGGATAATCATTTGGGGAAGAAACGGGTTATAAAAGGAAAGGAAAAAAAAACAACTTTGGCCCTTTAAATTTGATAAAAGTTTCATTCGCTACTTAACGAAAAATTGGGTTAGTTGTTAACGGAATGTTACCAAAAAACCCAAATCCGCTAAAAAAAAGTTAGGTACCCAAATCTGCGCGAAAAAAAGCATAATACCTTAATTGGAAAAAGACCCTAACTTTGATACCTTTTTGTGCGATTTGCCCCGTTGTAAATATTGTAACTAGAGGGGTATAAACTGTAAATTATGAAACTAAAGGGATTAAGATGTCATTCTGAATAAAATGTGTATTTAAATCAGTAACTTGAAGTATTTTCATTTTATACCTTTGAAATTGATGAAATTACAATTAAAACCCTAAACTATGTATACTTGTCATAATTAACCCTAAACTTTTGTAACTTGATAAAATATACTTAAATTCCATAATAATCTTTAAATAGGGACTTAACCTAATCTGTAACATTAATGTCTTGCTAAATATGGAAACCTGCTAATTATGAAAACTTACTAAATCTGGAAAGTTACTAAAAATAGAAAGTTATTAAAATGGAAAGGTAAATTAAAAGTAATAATCTGAGTTTGAATATTTTGTAATTCCGTCTTCTACTCCTTTAGGTGTGAAGAAGGAGAAGCCCTGATTTCCGTTTCGTGTTTGCTTTCTTTGTTTTTCTGCTGTGCTAATAAGGTACGGATATTCTGCCCTTTTTCAGTAAGGGTTTTTTCATCCCCTTCTTTCTGCTTTTCATTTTCCTTATTAGGATTCCCTATACCATTGCTATGTTCCCTTCTGTTTGTGAGCTTTTGATGTGATCTTTGTTTTGAACCATTTGCTATGATCTTCTATCCTGAACCTTTTTCTTAAACTTTGATTTGAACCTTTGACATTTATTTCTGAACTGTTTGACATGGACCTTTTTGCCATGTACCCTTAAGATATGACTTTTGATTATTTTGATAGTACATCTAACCTTTGACCTACAGTTTGATATCCGAGCCAATCACTAGGCATGAGGGTTTCATGTCCATGTCATTGATGCACCTTTGACATGACTCTAGGGCAGGAGAGTGATGACCTGTTCCGTCCCTTATTTATTATCTGCTATGGCCATTATGATTATGATTTGTCTGCAGGGGCGTATGGATGCATCCTAGATTTGATCGGTTATCTGAAATTGTTATATGTTTATTGTTTATTATATCTGGTGACTGATGGTGTGTGCGATACACGTCTTTCACATTATCTGAGAGCTGATCACTCTATATAGGTTAGTTGGATTATATTGGTATGTTATTGTCTGTTTTCTGGGCTCTGATAGAATTCTGTTTCTTTTCCTATCTTATAAATCTTATTTATTCTTATTCCTTATTTGTTCCTTGTTCCTATTCCTTCGTTTTGTTTATGTCCGTATGATCTGTATTCTTGATTTCTTGTACTGCTGTTTATTATTGCTTTTGTTATCAATATACCTGTTCATTGAGCTCTCATAGCTCAGCCGCATTTCTTTTCCTGCGGCAGGTACTTAAGCTAGGAGCTGGGGTTTTAGCTTTGGGATGAGAGCAATCTATTTTGGAGTTTTGACCTTAGTTATTTAGCTTTACCATTTGAACTTCTATTTATTTTGATATGCCATTATTTAGGCATTTGAATATTGGATTTTGTACTTCAGTTATTTTGTCTTGCATTTTGATTTAAGTCATGTTGACTTATCTTGGAATTAATGTTAAGACTTTTGATGTTTTATTTATTGAATGTTCTGTGACTTCTGATATGCCACCATTGTTGTGATATCTTTACCATTGTCGGATTAGGGTGTTACATGAGGAATCAGCAGGGATATGCTCCTAGATATCAGATGGGTCAGTTTGTCAGGAATCAAATGGGTCAAGTTGTTGGAAATCAGAGGGGTCAGAATGTTGGGAATCAGAATGTTGGTAATCAGATTGGAAATGTTGCTACTCCAGTTGCTGGGAATTATGGAAATGTGAATCAGGGCAATCCAGTAAAGTGTTTCAACTGTCAGGGAGTCGGTCACATGTCAAGGAACTGTCCCACCAAGCCAAAAAAGAAAGACCCGGCGTATCTGCAGAAAGTATTGCTGTTGGCACAGAAGGAAACGGCAGGGTTTCAGTTGAGTGCAGAAGAGAATGATTTTTTGGCATTCATGGATGATATGGAAGACATTGAAGATATTGATGCAAACTTCATTTTCATGGCAAATCTTCAGGAGGCTAAGTATGATACGGATTCTGAGACACCTCCTGTGTATGACACCAATGCAGTCTCTGAGGTACCATCATTCAATACATGTCACAATAATGAAATATTTGATATGTCACCTCATGATGAACAGTATCCTGCAACTCCAGCACCCACGTATGATACATATATGGACACGCCAAGTTGTAGCAATATTAATTTGGCAACTCCAGATATGCATCCTAATGGAGGCTTCGAGTCTCAACATACTGAGAATGATGAGGAAACACGTGCGTTATTTGAATCATTATTGAACAATTGTAGTATTGAAATTGATAAAGTCAAAAAGGTCAATCGCGATGTTAAGGCCGCGAATGAGAAATTGACCGCAGAGCTTCAGAGGTATAAGGAAAATGAAAACGTTTTTGAATTTAATAAAACACGATAGTCAAAACTAGAAGATGGTTACAAAACCTCCGTTTTAAGAGAAAAACAATTGCAAATCAAGTTTGACACTCTCGATGTTAACTTGAACATGAAAATAAAATCCTTAAACGCGGAAGTTTCAGATTTAAAAAACCAACTTTCTAAACAAAAATCAACTTGTTCTGATCTTGAAAAAGAAAAGAAACAGTTGAAAGCAGATTTTTCAAAATGTGAAAATGATCTTCTTGAGGAAATCATTGAAAAACAAGAAACAATTAAGAAATTGGAAGATTTGCTTGTAAAAACGGGTCATTCTGCTCAAACAATTCATATTCTAATTAAAGATCCAAACCCGCTTTTGCACACAATGAAGAAAATGGCTATCGGTTGCGAAAATCATTATACACTCAAGAAAGCTCAGAAAGAACAGAATGTTTTGTATAATGGTAATGTGATATTTGCTAAACATTATCCTCCAGAGGTTCGGGATTCTGATGAAACAATTTAGCTTGCTGAAGAGAGTAGAATCAAAATAAGACAAAAGAACCCAGAAATAAAACCAATTGATTATAATAAGCTTAACATACTTTCTGGAGTAAATTTTGTTAAACGACAAGAAACACCAAAGGTTTTCAAAACACCAGTTGTTTCAACAAAACCAAAAGTCGTTTCCAAAAATCTTTCAAACTTGGAACAAATGTCCTCTAGCAACCCTTTTAACACAAGTGAAAATAGAAGATGTTTGGATGATCTTAAAGAGAGAGTGAAAACACTTCAAAGTATTGTTGAATCCAAAACGAATCTTAGTATCAACAACTGGCATTCAAGTTTTCATATTGAAATGAAAAAGGTGTTTCAAACAGAAATTACTACTCCACTCAATAACATTAGTGCGAGAGTAATTCATGTTGAAAATGCAATTTTAAAAGAAACAGCCGACTTTGTCAAGGACTACAAATCCCTGGTTAAGGAAGCTAATTAAAACATTGAACGCATCAAAGTTTTGGAAAACCATAATGATTCTCTCTTCGAGGCAGCTTTATCGACTGATGTTATGTCCATTATTTACCTAACATATTCTGTTGAAGATGATGAAAGACTTCGAGCTGAGACTTCTGCAATTGTTTTAAAATATGAAAATGCACTTGCTAAGCTTGAAAAAGAAAATGTAACATATTTTAAACAACTTGATCGAAAAATTGAGGAATACAAGTATGACAAATTGTCGTATGAACGTGCCTACAAAAACATGAAAGAGAAAAATGATCAATTGAGGTCTCAGCTGGAAAGTCAAAAAGGGAAGGGTGAGCAAACTAAGTTTACAAAACCATCAACTTCTGACAAACCGGTTGTTAAACCAAAAATGTCAATTTCTCAGTGTGTTCCAAAATTTGATGTGATAATTGATTTGACAAAACCAGTCACTCCAACACCCTTGCCTAAACATAATGAAAAAGTCAAAAGTATTGACAAAGGGAAAGCGGTTGTAGAAACATCGAATGTGATAGCACCTGGCCTTTATAGGATTAGTCCCACTACTGCGTCTGCCTCTACATCTCAAACATATAGGGCGATAGACAAAAGTGTTAAAGATAATCCAAAAGAGACTAGGACTGCTAAAACAAATTCAAAGGACAACAAAATAAATCCTAATGTGTGTGCCTTAACTTCTACAGGAATAGAAAGCACCTCTAAGAGCAGCAGACTACAGCCTAGGAGCAATACAAGAAACAATAGAGTCTCGCCTGTCTCTGCAAGTAGATGCAAGAATAAAAATGAAGAAGTAGAAGAACACCCTAGGAATTTATCGCTTTCTAATAAGAAACATATGTCATCTGGATGTAATGTTAAAAGTACTGATTCTAGTGCATGTAATGACTCTATTTGTTTAATGTGCAAGAAATCTTTGTCTAAAAATGTCTGTGATGATAATGTTTCCAATAATGTGAATGTGAATGCAATGCCTGAACAGAAAGATGTTCCTCCAGGAACTAGTGCTAGGACTAGATATGTTAAAAGACTAATTGCAGCATCTAGGTCAACCACTAGTAGCATATTTCCTAGGAACTATTTTAAGCTGTGTGTATGAAAACCAACGGGTAGAGAGTTCATACTAGTGAATGGTAAATTAAAAAAGGTTCCAAAAGAACAAATAGAAACCTTCTATGAGTGTGAATCGCATGTTACCTCTAACCCCATGGAACCAAATGTTAAACGGTTTCCAAATGCAAAATCATCTGTTCTTCGCAGGTTATCGAAATATGTCTTTGGATTGTCGACTCGGGTTGCTCCAAGCACATAACCGGGAATCTAAAGCTGCTGATCAACTTTGTATGGAAGTTCATGGGAACTGTACGCTTTGGAAATGATCATGTAGCAGCTATTCTGGGTTATGGAGATCTTCAGTTTGGAAACTACTTAATCACTCGAGTTTACTATGTTAAGGATTGGGACACAATCCATTTTTAGTCGGACAGTTTTGCGATGCAGATTTAGAGGTTGCATTTAGGAGAAACACTTGCTTCATTAGAAATTTGGTTGGAGATGATCTCTTAACTGGGAATCGTGGCACCAACTTATATGCTATCGACATCAACCAAATGGCCTCTTCATCACCAATTTGTCTCATGACAAGAGCATGCGAAACTAAGTACTGGTTGTGGCATCGAAGATTATCCCATCTCAACTTTGACACCATCAACAAGCTAGCCAAAGACAACATCGTCAACGGTCTCCCAAAGTTCAAATACACCAAAGATCACCTATGTCCATCCTGTGAACAAGGAAAAAGCAAAAGGGCACTTTATAAACCTAAAACCGTACCCAGTTAGGTCGATAAGTTACATTTGTTGCACATGGACTTATGTGGCCCACTGAGAGTTGAAAGCATAAATGGGAAGAAGTATATTCTTGTTATTGTCGATGACTATTCAAGATATAAATGGGTAAAGTTTCTGAGGTCAAAAGAAGAATCATCTGGCATCATCATCACGTTTCTGAAGCGCATTCAAGTCCTACTCCAAGCTCCAGTAAGGATCATAAGAACAGACAATGGCATAGAATTCATAAATCATGAGTTAAGAACCTACTTTAAAGATGTTGGAATTACACATCAGACATCAGCTGTTAGAACTCCACAGCAGAATGGGGTAGTTGAAAGAAGAAATCGAACTCTTATGGAAGCTGCCCGTACGATGCTGATTTATTCTAGTACACCACTATTCTTATGGGCTGATGTTGTTGCCACTGCTTGTTTCACTCAGAATCGTTCCCTAATCCATCCAAGATTCAATAAAACCCCGTACGAACTAGTGAACAACAGAAAACCGGGTATCTCTTACCTTCATGTATTTGGCGCTTTGTGTTATCCCACAAACGACAGAGAAGATCTGGGGAAGTTGAATGCTAAGGGTTATATTGGAATCTTCATCGGTTACTCAGAAAACTCGAGGGCATTTAGGGTGTATAATAGAAGAACTAAAAGGATAATGGAGACGATGAATGTGAAGTTTGATGAGATTTCTAAGATGGCTTCTAAGAGACTCGCTCTAGAACCTGCGCTTAACCCAATGGCTTCTTATCATACCAGATTAGGACCTGCACCAAACGTTAAGACTTCTGGACATATTAGTTCAGGACTCGTACCCTAAGGAGCTCAGTCAACTAACACTTGAAAACCTACAGAACAAGAACTGGAGAATTTCTTCGAGTATATGTTTGATGAATACTATGGTGGAACTTCGACAATTGCATCACAACAACATTCCGCTGCACCCGCTCAACATCATCAACCACCACCACCACCGCAAGATGCATCAACAACAATTGAAGCTGATGTACGAACTCCCTCAACGTCATCAACATCTACTCCAGCAACTCCAGTAATTGAAATTGTCCTACCAAGAGTTGATGAGCAAAACCAAACTACACCAATTCAAAAAGAACCACAACAAAACAATACTGTGTTAGAGGAAGATGTGTTCGAAAACCCATTTGCAATGGATTCTGCTGAATCATCTTCACTGTTACATGAACCATCTAACACACATACGTTAAATCCAAGGTACCCTTCTACGTTACAATGGAAAAAAGACCATTCAATAGAACAAGTAATTGGTGAACCTTCAAGGCCAGTTCAGACGAGAAAACAACTTTCCACCGGCCCCGACATGTGCATCTACGTCTACTCAGTCAGCTTAAAAGAGTAAAAGAACATTCGGGAGGCGATGGCAGATAATGCATGGATTGAAGCGATGCAGGAAGAACTTCTCCAATACAAGTTACATGACACTTGGGAATTAGTTCCAAGACCAATTGACAAACTTGTCATTGATCTAAAGTGGTTATGGAAAAACAAAAAGGATGAAGAAATGACTGTCATTCAAAACAAAGCTCGTCTAGTGGCTAAGGGATTTAGACAAGAAGAAGGCATAGATTTCAAAGAGTCATTCGCACCAGTAGCAAGACTTGAAGCAGTCAGGATTTTCTTAGCCTATGCAGCTCACAAGAACATCATGGTCTATCAGATGGATATCAAGACGACATTCTTGAATGGAACTTTGAAAGAAGAAGTCTATGTGAGTCAGCCAGATGGATTCATTGACAAAGATCATCCAGAATATGTCTACAAGCTAAAGAAAGCCATTTATGGTTTAAAACAGGCACCAAGGGCGTGGTATGACGAATTATCATCTTTCCTGGTCCAAAATAATTTCACCAAAGGAACAGTTTACTCAACCTTGTTTACAAGAAAATTTAAAAATGACATTTTGATTGTTCAGATTTATGTGGACGACATTATTTTTGGGTCCACTAATCCGAAGCATTCAAAACATTTTGAAAATCTCATGAAAAGCAAATTTGAAATGTCCTTGATGGGGGACTAAAATTCTTTCTTAGTTTACAAATACATCAATCCCCTCGTGGTATTTTTGTAAATCAAGCTAAATATACTATTGAGATTTTGAAAAAATATGGAATGGAAAACTGTGACTCTGTTGGTACTCCAAGGTCACTTCACCAAAAATAGGTGCTGGTTTATATGGGAAACCCGTGGATCCAAAGAAATATCGGAGCATGATTGGTTCTCTCATGTATCTAACTGCTAGTCGACCTGATATTCATTTTGTTGTCTGCCTATTAGCACGGTTTCAGGCAAGGCCTAACGAACTGCACCTCCAAGAGGTTAAACGGATCTTTCGGTACCTACGAAGAACCATTAACATGGGACTTTGGTATCCGAAGGATTCGGAGTTTAAACTAATGGCATTTTCAGAAGCGGACCATGCAGGTTGCCAAGTTACAGCCAAAAGTACATCCGGTGGAGCTGATAACGCTCATTTTGTACATGTTTTAGTCGCGTTATTTCTATGTTTGTGCATTGTATTTGGTTGTATTTGTGAACATTTTACGCTTAAAAGGTATGAAAGATGTATTCTAGTCCAGGTACAATCAAGTCCAAGGGAATAGCTAGAAAGATGTGGAAAATTCGTTAAATCAAGAGCTTATGCACAATGAAAGATTTTACCCATAATAAAGACGTCGGAACGATCATCAAAGATTAAGATTCAAGATTCCAAAGATTCCCGAGCTCGAGAAAAGATCAAGTGTTGATGAATTGAACGAAAAGTTGCATACAAAGAATTATGGCTTGCTTCCTTAACCAAAGGTTCAAGAAATACAACTAAGGCTTAAGTTCAACCCAAGGTTCAAAAATGCCATGCCAACCTTACTTCAAACCTTGGGCTGGGACTGAACCTCAGGTTGAGACTTCAACCTTGGGTTGATGCAACTCCTGGCACACTTAATGACTATCTTTAATGAACTAACTCTTCATGTGGGTTGTCATTACACCATAATTACTCCAAGTCCATATTTTAATGACACTTTGTGCACAAGAAAATTGCTTGGTGACCAAGGGGAGTCATTCTATTAATAAGGGGAATCAATCAATCATCATAGAGAAGGCTATTATCTATCATCACCAAAGTCTCATACTCTCTCAAGGAAGAAAACGCAGGAAGAAGTTGGCTTACATTCATCATTCATCAATTTAATCATTCAAGGAATCATTGTTGATCATCTCATAATTGTTCCTAACTCTTGTAATCATCATTACAACTTTTGTAAGACTTCTTAATCATGTTTTCAAGTGATAAATTTTCTGTGGTTATTTCTTTGTTTGCCATGAGTGGCTAAGTGCCTTGTGCACTTGCCTAGATGATGTTTGTTACATGAATATTGATTGATTATGACTCTATGGTTCTAGTTCAATAAAAAGCTAATACTAAGATCGAATTGTACTTTAAAGTTTTCACAAAAAAAAGAGTTATCAAGTTTGGTTGATTGTTAATAGTGTAATAGGTCGAAAGAGTCATTGTTATTCAATCAATTGTAAACCTTTGTCTATGAAGGCGTTACCTTATGTATTGACCATTTCATAAGAAACTTGGTAAAACTTAGAAAACTAAAAAGTGTAGTTGTCAGTTACTTGTGAAACGATAGCGAATCAGGTGATTGAGTTGTGTTAGTCTTGTTTGATCAAAAGGTAATATTGTTTTTGTCATCTTAAAATCTTGACCAGGATTGAAAGGGTTGAAAGCAAGAGAATTAGTACATCAACTAATTCAATTAGAACACCATCTAATTTATTTGATCATAATCGATTTGAACCATTGTCATAATCATATCAAGGGAATTGTGCAAACTAATCTAAGCAAGTGTAGTTTTTATATATTGAATTTACATCATCATCACTATTTGCTTGCTATTAGAATCATTGATAAAGCACAATTTTATATTCAACTCACGTTTCATAAAACTAAACAAATCCTTGTGAACGACCTCGGCTTACCATATCACCTCTTACTATACACGGACGAGTATACTTGCTCGTATGTGTTTCGTTTGAATCATTGGTAGATCGTGTTACAAATTTCAAACTTGCACTCGAAACGGGCACATCAGGAGCACAATTTTTTGGTGAAAAGCTAGTATGCTGGTCATCAAGGAAATAAGACTGTACCGCGTTATCAACCGTAGAAGCCGAGTATGTGTCTCTATCTGCGTGTTGTGCCCAAGTTCTATGGATGAGGACACAACTCACAGATTATGGCTTTACTTTCGACCGCATACCTTTGTATTGTGATTCAAAAAGTGCCATAGCCATATCGTGCAATCCAATATCACTTCATCAAGGAACACGTAGAAGAGGGTACTGTTGAATTACTTTTTGTGGAGACTGAATACCAACTCGCCGATCTATTTACTAAAGCTCTTCCAAAAGAAAGGTTTGACGATTTAGTTCGACGAATTGGCTTGCGAAGCCTAATTCCCGAAGAGTTAGAAAGTCTTCTCGAAACTTCTTGAAATTTATCTCAAAAAGCTTCGCTGTAAATAGTTTTGAAAAAAAGAAAATAACAAAAATTTTGAAAAACCAACAAAAAGCTTCGTATAATCGATATTCTATACGTATCTGGAAATGTCATTCAAAAATGATACGGATATGTACAGATGCTTGAGTGAGAGTTCATTTAAATGTTTTCAAAACATTTCGTTTCTCAAAATTTTCTTAAATGATGGCTTTCGTATACTTCAGTACGAAATCCGCACTTTAATGATGGCTTTCGTATACTTTAGTATGAAACCCGTGCTACAATGATGACTTCTGATTATTTCAGATCAGGACTCGTATTGTTAATGGCATAATAAAAAATCCTTGAGCACATGATTAAGATTTTTCAAAATCTTTCTCAAAATTCTGTGCTCAAGATAACTCCCTCTATACCCTTAAAATTGATTTTATACTCAAATGTTTAAAAATATGCTTTATTTAAGGGGGAGTATAAAAATAAAAACAAAAATGTTCCAAATCATGCTAAAAATGATCCGTCTATCTCTCCAAAAAGCTTTATTTTAATCCGTTGATATCAAAAATATCACGAAATGCTATTTTTGAGGGGGAGAAGACGTGATTAAAATGTGATCAAAATGTTTAAAGATCGTGGATTGAATCTCAAAAAGAGCTCTCCAAAAAGACTCAGATCTGAACCCTCGAATTGACGAAAGCTAAATGTCAGTAATCGAAAAGACTTGTCCGGGAAGGGTAATAATTTCAAGCTGGTTCATCCAGTGATGTAAACGTGTCTCGCAAAGGACTTGTCTGAGCAGAATGTACCAATTCGAGAAATAATCTTTTGATATGACCTGGACGGGTAATAATTTCAAGCTAGTCTAACTAGTGATGTAAACGTGTCTCGCAATGGTCATATAAACTGAAAATCAATCAATTCAAATGTGCAAACTCTACCCAACATGTGCAAATTTATCTTAAAAATGCATGAGCACATGTAAAGGGGGAGTATTTCAGAAAATGCAAAACTCTCAAAGTGTTAACCAAAATGTGTTTTATTCATAAACACTTTGAGAGATTTTCACAAAAAGGTTTTATGGCAAGTGATCAACAAATCTAGGATAATCATGGAGTAATAATGTGATTATGATTAGGTTATGTCCTATCATCTGCCAGAGCCGGAAGGATCTACCCAAGGACAATTTCAATAGATTAGAATTAGAAGTCCTTAGGAAAAATTAAAAAAAAAAAGAGTAAATGAGAAAGGGAAAGAAGGGGTTGAAGAATGTAAAAGAAAAGGTTAATGAAAGGGTGAAAAAAAATAGCGCTCCATGAAAAATTAGGGCAGAAACTGGGTCAATACATCTGCTATCGGTTATCATAAAGTTGATACTGATATTGAAGACAAGACGTCATGGACCCAGTGACGCGCTGCACCACCCCTCCTAGCCACTCAGATATCTCTTAAAAGATATTTGTTTCATTTCTCACGGAGAACACTGCATAATCTATCGGCCTCTCACTCCGAGATGTGTTGATATTGAAAAGGTGGCACTCTGCTCCATGCCTCCGACTACTAAAACCAAAACGCACATTATCGATTCTAGAGCCATAAGATTCATCAAAAATCTCTTAGGACACACTTTCAATATAATACACCTGTGTTCACCGAAAAGGACACATGGTTTACAAGAGTCTTAATGAGATCTAAGGATCTTGCCATACATATCATGTTGGTTATTTGCTTCTAACGGTCTACAGTATTGAAGTGATACTCCGGTATATTTCAGATGCTCACAGCGGCCCTAGTAAAGATTAGAGAAAGTTTTCACACTATGCTGTTAACAATCTCGAAATCTGAACCTGTAAGTGCTGGACGATTTATTGCTAACTGTTTTATGCAGGTACTGATGAAAGTCCATCAACCATCATCATATAGCTCAACATCCACATCTCCTCATACTCATACTTATGAAGATCATCCTCAACAAAGCTCGAAGTGAAAAGTTCAAGACAAAAAGATCAAGTTGAAGACAATGTGTTACGACAAAGTCAAGAAGCTAATCAAGACGTCAAGAACAAGTTCATGTATCAAAATGAGGAAAAAATAAGTACGAAGTTCAAGAAGTATGAGTATGATGGAGGATACGACGCAAATGTACAGAAGATGTTGATTAAAGGCAAGAAGAACCTAAAGACGATTACTTTGAATATCACATAGCATGGAGGAACGAAGAATCAAGACTATTCTACAACGACACACAAAGTTCAAGACATCGAAGACGAAAGACCTAATCACTGGGAGCATCATTTGGATGACCATCCCATAAAGGGAGATTGTTAGCATTATTAAAGTGATGGTCATTTGTATAAATAGAACTTTTTGTCGTGTAACTAAGTGATAGTCTAGAATAGTGGGCTTTTGGTTAATCTAATATGTACAAGTTATGTTAGCCAAGTTGTAAGTAATAACCAAAGCCCAATGCCAAGCCCATTGGCTCGTTAGGATTTGTGTATAAATACACACTCACCACCTCATATTCAAGAGTCACTTGTGTGTGTCTTAGAGAGTGTAAAGGTGGAAGTGTGTGTTTTATGTTTTGTGCTTTCTTTCCTTAATCTAATATACGATCGGTTCATATACATACATACTCTCCTCGTCTCATCTTTCTATTGTGCCGAGTTCCATATTTAGTGTGTGATAAAGTATTGAGCTAGTGTCATACAAGTTACATATTTTTTCGAGAAAAAATAATTGTTTATCAACAAAATGTACCACCATATAAACCTTTCGAACAAGTAAAAATTTCATAATTAAACCCGTTTGCATTAAGGTTTTTGTTAGGATAGGGATTAAAGTAAAATGCTTTATTTGGTTGGTGTACGTGATATCCTTATAACATAGGATGCACAAAACCTTGTGTAGAAGCCTGATTTAGATTAAGGGCATCTCCGGTTGATACTTGAAACTCTTCTTCAATAACCAAATATAGAGATAGATGGCACTTTCGCTTAACTCTTCTTCTATAACCAAATACAGAGATAGATGGCACTTTCGCTTCTCAATTAAGTATTTTAATCATACAAAAAAATAAAAAAAATAAATAAGAATTCTAAAATTCCTATGTTTATAAAACAAAAAACTTTTAATGATTTCTTACATTTCAAATTTAATACTTTTGTTTCTATCATATCATATTCCAAATCTATAACAAAACACACAAATATTTAAGAGAAACTCTAAAGTATGCACCAAAAATAACATCAATTTGTGTAACATAAAAATCATATTGAAATATAATTGCACCGAGTCATGTATTTTAAACTTTAAAATGTATGGCTAGCTCCGAATGCAAAGACTTTCTTAGTACATTCTCAATAACAAAATTGGAACTCAAATTTGTTCCAATAAAAACTATGTTCTTTTTTAATTGTACGGCTGACTTGAGTTACAGTGACTTTCCCTTTAGCGTTGTGCTAGTTTAGATTAGGTATTTAGTTATATTTCTTATTAGAGTTACCGCTTTGTGCTAGTTTAGATTAGGTATGTACTTATATTTCTAACTAGCCTATAAACCCGTGATAAATCACAGACAGCTTATAACAGTTAGAAAATATAACCTTAAAAGGTAAAAATCCAAAAAAATAACAAATATTGACTCTCAAACAATATTGTTCATTTCATTAATAAAAATAAAAGTAAAAAGAACATTTAATTTGTTAAAAATAACAAAGAAGAATAAACGAACAATCTCAAAAACTGGATAATGTTAAACTTAAGTACATATAAGATAGGTAAAAATAACAAAGAATAATAAAGCATTTTAACTAATGGCGGATGAAATCTTTTGCAGCACTTCATGGTAAACAACATTCAAAGTACTGTTTGAAACTTTACCATCCTTGTCGTATATCAAAATCTTCAATCCTTTCCTACTTTTTACTCTCGACAAAGCGACGTAAAGCTGACCATGTGTGAAGACTGGCTTAGGCAAAAAAATTCCAACTTTTGATAAAGACTGGCCTTGACTTTTGTTGATGGTCATGGCGAAACATACAGCTAATGGAAATTGGCGTCGATTAATCTTCAACGGAAGCCTCTTGTCTGAAGGACTGAGTTTCAACCGTGGGATGATAGTAGTGTGGCCGACATTTGTTCCCGTTAAGATTTGTGCCTCGATAACGTGTTCACCAAGTTTTAGAATCCTTAGTCTTGTCCCATTGCATAACCCAGCAGTTTGATCAATGTTTCGAAGAAGCATGACCGGTGCACCAACTTTGAGAGCTAATTTGTGGTTAGGTATTCCAGACAACTTTAGACCATTCAACACTTCAGGAGAGTACAATGATTCGGTGTAATCATTGTCTAGACCTTCAGATTCGCATATACTATCTGAACTATAGTAAACAACCTCGTCACTTGGAATTTGAGATAGCAAATGCTCGTTTATAACTTCAACAACTTCGTGGGTGGGAGCAAGAATTGCCCTCTCTTGAAAAAAAGAAGAATCCTGTAAGTTGTTGAGAAACGATGTATAAACAAATTCGACCAGTGAGGGAATGGGATTAACATTATCAGTTATGAGTAAATCATCCGGAATATCAACTGTTGCCTCACCATCGTTAGCTCCACCTAAACGACCATCTCCCATCTTTAATATCCAATATCCAAAATCCTTGATTTCTTGAATATTACACTTATCAGAACCTTGTCTCAATCTCATGTTTGTCGTTAACTCAAGTACTGTACAATCATCCCATATATAAGACGAATTAAGAGATGCATGTACAATGTCTTGCCTTGTTCCACCTGGTATAACTAGCAAAATTTGCCTAAAATCTCCTCCAAAGATGATAACCTTACCACCAAACGGCATATCTCTTGCATTTGGGTTAGTAGTCCCAATAACATCTCTCAAAGATCGATCTAAAGCTTCGAAACAATGTTTCTGCATCATTGGAACCTCGTCCCATATTATCAAACTTGTCTTGATCAATAAAGCAACAAGATCTGTACCAGCGGTTATGGAACAAAAGGAGTCGTCGTTGAGATTAATAGTTATACCAAAGCGAGAATGGGCCGTACGACCACCTGTCAGAAGCAAATAAGCAATATTGAAGGTATGTTAGACATTGAATATCTTTTTTTAAGTTTTTCAATAAAATTTTATTATTACATTAGATCAGATCGGTACAAACCTGTTAGAAGCAAAGAAGCAATACCACTCGATGCCACATTTAAAACAATATCTCCTTTAGAGTGTATAGCAGCAGATAATGTTTTCCATATATATGTCTTTCCCCTACCACCATATCCGTAAAGGAAGAAAACACCGCCTTTTTTATTTTCAACAGCTGAGATAACTCTTTGATATACTATTTTTTGTTCAGCTGTTGGACTTGGAAAGAGCGTGTCATGTTCGGCTTTGAGTAAGTTGGTGTCATAGCAAATTTCTTCATGAATCAAAGAGTTTGTGTGGTTTTCCAGGAACTCCAGATCTGGTAAAGGCATTCCGTTTATAGAAATTAAGCTACTTCCATTCTTACGAAGAAGATTGTCTATATATTTTAGACATAGATTTTTACGATGACGTTCATGGATCTCCAAATCGGCAAACATAAATGGAATATGTAAATGATTAACAGAATAAAATGTAATATGTAAGTGCTAAATAGGTAATTTGAGTTTAACGGACCGAAAACAATGTTACCTGGATTATTAAAAAGTAAACGTTGCTCATGTTCAATATCATCAGACATATATTCCCATGTTTCGTTCCATACATGATCGGGTCTGACCAAACTATTTGACATAAGCAACATCAAAAATAAACGACGAACAGAATCTGCGAATGAAATACGATGTCCTTCTTTAATAGCCTCGATGTACTCTTTGTCATCGCCTAACAATCCGAGTGCAAAGCATGTGTCCCTATATGAATCATATATTTTTTCATCTTTACCCTGATAATCATAGAATCTACCACTAACCGTGCGAATATCTTCCCATGATGTCGGTCCTTTAAGCTTATTCAAAAGAACCCTCAGATAGTATGCATCACCAACAGAAGGAGGAACATAGTGAATCCTTCCTACAACAAATCCCTGCTTCCTACGCTGCCATATCTTCTTTTCTGGCTTCCAAACGAACTTAGTTGGGAATTCAGCATATGTCAAAGTTCTGGCAAGAGCATCGGTTTTATTACATTCCATCCATGCCAAAAATTTGGAAGAGGCAACTGAAGGTTTGTTTAGGACATCATTGATATCGTCATCAGCCCCATACACGACCTGTTGTTGTCCAGGTAAATGAAATGGCAACCTCTCAACAGGGAGGTAACGGTAGTGTTGATCCTAATTAAGCAATTGATCTTACTAGTTATCTTAGATGTGAATCTAAAACAACAAGTATAGAAACTGACTTGTCTTGAAACAATATTAAACACTATGCGGAATATAATGTTTAATCTTAAGAAGAACAATTAATAAAACAGTAGAATTCTCAACAAACACTTCAATATATTAGATATACGAATACTCAAAAGTATTAGGGTTACAATACCTTGAAGTGAATCGACTCTAACAATGATACGTACCAAACTCTAACCCTAGAACCTCCTTTTATAGACTAAGGAGTTCTGTACAAGAAACGTATAAGTCTAACTAAATAGGATATACACAAAATCCTTTTCATACTTATCTAACCGACTATACATCATTATCACATAAATAGTAGAAACAAACTCTAGCAGTAGAATCATTAAGCCTAGCAGTAGTATCTACTTAGTGTATTCTCTTGATCTTTATCAGCAACTCCAGCAGTAGTATGAATAAACTAGCAGTAGTATCATTATCACTAGAAGTAGTATGACAATTGGACAATTTTCCATTAAGCAGTTGTATCATCCTAAGCAGCAGCCTCTCAAAACCCAACAATCCTCCCCTAAACTTGATATTTTCTTCCAAAATCATCAAGTTTCCATTTAAGATTAAACCTTCACCAGGAGGATGCTTCCAAACACATTCAGTTCTATTTTGAAGGCTTAGGTTTGAGCACTCTTTCATACTTCTTTAAAAGTTTATAAGCTTGATCTTGAAACCAGAAGTCTTTTTGCATCTGTAACATTCCAGGCTTCAACATCTGATTCATAATCTCTTTGTTGAAATTCAGTGTAGGATAATCTTTTTCCACCAACATGTAGATAATCACTCCATGAGTATTCAATTCATGAACACCACAAGACTGATATAAATACCATTTTTGAACTGTGTTATGTTTTAACTTCATCCACTCAATATCTCCATCATGTGGTTCAAACATTATCTTTAAATAGTAGTAGACTACCCTTTCATACTCCTCCTCTAGTCTTGTATTACCATATTTTTCTTTATATAACCTCCAGAGGGTAGCCACACCATCTCTGTCCATCCAATACAACATTTGTGAAAACCTAATAAACCTATAATGGAAACCATTGGTTCTTTTAAACTCCCAATAGGCTTCACTCCCATCATGGATTCCAGAAGTATATAAGATGATTGGATGTTTAGCAGATAGAGGAACTGCATTAATGACCTCAGGTTCTTGTCGTTTGGAAAGAACTGTAAGATCCATCATTTTTTCTCTATCATCTTTAGATTCCTCCTCAACATCAACTTTTTCTTCATTCTTATGCTCTGACTCAGAACTCTGCTCCACTACCTTTGACTTATCAGCCTTCCTCTTCTTCCTTCCAATAGATTTCAAAATTTTCCCAGCCCTCTTTTCACCAATACTAGAGCTCTCTTTCTTTTCCTCCTTCACTATTTCTTGTACCTTCTCTTCCACATTTTCTTTTACAATCTCAGTCTCCACCACTTTCTTAGGCTTCTTAAATTGATCTTCTGACCCCATAGGCACAAAACTATCACTTTCTGTTTTTGCTTGTTCATACATCCTTTTAATTTCATCATCACAATATGGCTTCAACTGAACAAGTTTGTAGCCCTTCATGTTTTTCAAGTAATACACATGAAATTTTCTTATCTGTTTGACAGTTGGTGGTTTGAGCAATTTTCTTTTTCTTCTTTCAGCAAGATACCATTTCTTTCTTTCTGCTTTGAACTTCTTCATCCACTTAGTTCTTTCTTCTATAGTTTGTGTATCTTCCTGTTTCACCAACTTGGAAAGCTCAACATCTGCTTCACACTTGATTCGCTCTTCATCCCAAGCATCAAGTAATTCCATTGTTTTTGCTTCATCTTCAGCATGCTTTCTCTGTTGTTCAAGAACTTGTTGATTTTCAGATTCAAATTCAGCAGCTAACTTCCTTGCAGCTTCTTTATTGAAAGCAACCTGTTTATCTTTAGGCCAAAACTCAAAAGGTATGTCAGGTTCAGGCTCACGTTCTTCAAGCATTATGCCTTTACCTTTTTTTGAATACTGAGGTGTCTGAGCAGCTTTCTTGGTTGAGATGGGTTCTCTAATCACAAGACCTTTGACAGGTGCTGTTGATACTTTTTGTGGTTGTGGTTGTGGTTGTGGTTGTGGTTGTGGCTGTGATTGTGGTTTAGAAGGTTGTGATGTTTTCAATTGGATGATAGCTTCAGCTAAACTCACATCATCATCAAATAACTTAGCAGTAAAATCACCTTGAGTCTAAATAGTAGAAACTTTAACACTAGTAGCAGAATCCTTTACCTCAGCAGTAGGATGCAGAACATCAGCAGTAGAATCATCCTTACCTAATTTTCCACTATCACTAGCAGCAGTTTCAACTTGAACTTGAGCAGCAGAATCACCCAAGCTTTAAATGGGCTCCACCATCACTTCAGAAGCTTTGACAAGCTGTTTAGGCTCCAAAGTCTTCAATTTTTCAAGCACATCCTCATTTCCTTCTTTATCAGCAACCACAAACTCATTTGCATTATCCCCATTATCCAAATCCATATCCACATCCAAATCACCACCAGCAGCACTTGTAACATTCGAATCATTCAATACCTCCCCTGAATCCTTAGTAGCCTCCCCTGAATCCTTGTCCAAATTCAACCCCTGTTTGGGAGCATCCTCCCCCAAACTTAGTTCAGAAGATTCCACCCTTTCAACAGATCCAAGCTTGTACAACCTCTTTGTTTTGTGTGTTCTTGATCTCTGTAGACCTTCAAGATGCCTAACCCTTTGCTTCAACTTTCTGATTTCAGCACCTTGAGAAGTTTTAACCTCCTTAAGCTCTTTCTTGAGACCAAGAACAACCCTTGACAATTTTGTACATTTTTCCATCAATTCTCTTATAAGTTCCATACTATCCTCACCACTTCGGCCTGTGTTACTTGGCCCGAGAGGTGGATCACTGGAATTTTCATTTTGTACATTTTGGTTCATCAATTCTTTAGTTGCATTTCTATCCTCATCACTTCGGGATGTGTTACCTTCCTTGAGAGGTGAATCATAGGATGTAAACTCAGTATCAAACCTAGTTTGATCATTTGAGCCCCCCATATTATCCATTTGGCTGGGGTTTCCATCACTTGCTTCTGGTTCAATTGAACCTTCAGCGTTAGATGTTGCCTTGGTTAGGGTCTTATTTATGTTACCACTGACCTGCTCTGCTTCTAAGCTAGCAGCAGTAGTGGTAGCCCCTTCCAACATGTCACTTTCCACACCTGTGACAGCCTCATCTGCTCCAACCATCCTAACACTAGCCTGAGGTAGCTCAGTGTTCTTATTTTGTGAATCCCTAGGGGTTTGGGTCTTTTCTGGTTGTGTAGATGAGGTATCCAAATTGGGTGTGTGTTGGGTAGCAGTTGTGTTTTCTGCTCCTTCACCCTGATTTTGAGCCGATGACAACATATAGGGAAATAATGGTGTCACTGTCCCAGAAAAATCTTTGCCACTCTTTTTCAAGTATGAAAATAATTTCTGTTGAAGTTTAGGGCAAACAAATTTTCTTTTATGAACCCTTGGATTTGAAAGTTGTTAGTTCAGAATAAGTTGCAAAAATCTTGGATAAATGTAATAGTTTCCTTTTACATTTCTTTTCAAACCATCCATTATCATATTTTAAAAATTAAAAGGTTGTCCTTTAGCCAGACAAATCATAGCAGACGCTTGAGTTGTACTGAATTCATTCCAACCTGAAGTTTTAGGACTTGAGCAATGGAGGATGGTATGAATTAAAAATTTCCATTGAGGACAGAGAAGACCTTTATAAAATTTTAGACCTTCAACTTTCTTCTCATACCTCATGTTTTCAAGTTCTTCAAAAATGATAGAATTTTCAAGACATGATATTTCCACATCATCTGAAAAGTGAAGAGCTTCTCTCACAGATGATTCAGAAACAACTATCTTGTGGCCATCTACCTCAGCCGTTAACTGTTCTTCCCTATTTGTAGTTATGGTCGTAACAGTAGACCAAAACTGATCAACGTGGGAAACAAATATAGTAGGGTTTGCTGTTAATACATACTTAATGTGAGTAGCATTAAGAAAATCTATTACCTCAGCAAATCCATCAACTTCTTTAGGCTTTTAAAGAAAAGCGACTTGATTGTGACTATCAGAAAAGATTCTTGTCGACATTGTGAATTAGGTTTTGATTTTGGGGGTTTTTTAAACCAGATGTTAAAAAGAGTGTTAGGGTTTGAATTAGAGTGATTTTTGGGCGCACAAAGCCAATTATGAGATCGAATTATGTTTTTAAGCCGTTTGGATTGAATTAGGTTTTAATTGGCGCCAAATTTACATAACCGTCCCTAAACTTTCAAAACGAGCAGTAGAATCCCAGAAGTTACAAAGCGAGCAGTAGAACCCTCAGCACTAGAAAGTTTTGCCTAGCAGTAGAAACTTTGTAACTAGCAGTAGAATGTCTGCTGAACTTTCCAAACACCTTTTTCTCATCAGACAAGCATTCCCATTTGACTTTTCCTGCAAAAGATTAGTCCAAAACCACAAAAACACAAGAAAGAACATGCCATAATAATTACAATCCATAGTTATACTTAGCAGTTGTATAAGCAACAAGCAGCAGAACTAAATATAACTAACAGTAGAACTAGCAACAGCAAAAACAACTTATTGACCAATAACAGTACAAATCCTTACAAATCATTACAAAAACACAAAGAGATAAGTGTTTTCAAAGATTTATCATTCCAATACTAGCAATTAAGAATTGAAATCTACCCACATCAAAACCTTTTGTGAGCAAATCAACAACATTATTGTCAGTATGGATTTTAACAATTTGAATTAACTTCTTCTCAAAATAATCTCTTATAAAGTGATGTCTTATCTTAATATATTTTGTTTTAGAATGAAAAACAGGATTTTTAATAATACACATTGTACTGTTATTATCAATATAAATTTTGGTGTGCATAAAATTATACCCATAGTCCAGTAATTGATTTCGAATCCAAAGCACTTGACCACAGTAACTTGAAGCAGCTACTGTAACACCCCAACCCAATAAGGGTAAAGATGTCACACTAATGGTTTCACATCAGAATCAAAACAAAGCATACGTTTCAAGTAATACAGAAATTCTCAAAGGTTACAAATGAAATTCTGAAATTTACATGGTTACAACGGAAACAAAACTAAACACTAAGTCTGCAAAAGCAACTCCTTCTAATGGTCTCTACTTCAGAACACTTATCAAAGTCTTCTAAGTCCAAAAGTCTCTTCACTCATACCCAAACCCATCGTCCTGCTTATTACCTGCCGCACACGAAAAGAAAACGTGCGGCTGAGCTTAAAAAGCTCAGTGAACAGATACGTATACAAAGCAAAGAATAACGAAACAGAAATATAATATGGGCAATGGGGAAATGTCATAAGGTATAAAAGAAATAAATGGATAATAAGAGAAGAGTAGGATAGTCATCTACCACGAGCCCAGAAACTCAAAGTCATAATCTCAAAGTTATCATCTCAAAATCATAGTCTCACAATCAGAGGGGATACCTCTCAGGCAACCAGATAATATGAGGGGTGTCCTCATGTATCATAATAGTGGAGTGATCAGCTCCCAGAAATGTGAAAGGCGTGTATTGCACACAGCACCAGTCACCTCAAAGTCATACTCAAAGTCATAATCTCAAATTCACAAACATGCTTAGGATTGCAATCCATACGCCCCCAAACTCAAAGTCAATCTCAAAGTCAAGTAGCCGGCAGATAATATAAAAGGACGGTGTGAGAAATCACTCCCCCACACAGGAGTCATGCCAGTGGTGCATCACAGACATGGCCAGGTTACCTTCCTAGCTAGGAAAGGACAAAAATGGCTCGGGTATCAAACTAAGAGTCATGTCTCAAAATCATAGCTCAAGGTCATATATCACAAGGTGCATCTCAAAGTCATATCAAAGTAATATCAAAGGTTCACTCAAAGGGAACATAGCAATGGCTTGGGAAATCTTAACTGAATCATAACTCAAAATCAATATATAGGTTCATCTCAAAAGTTAATTTCAAAACTTCCATCAAAAGTCCATTTTAAACAATCCTTTATTCATGATTTTCATAAAACGATCCTTTAAAGTAATTCTCGTAAAATATTCTTTCAAAATGATTTTTCATAAAAATTAGTCTTCCAAGAATAGTTTTCATAAAAGCTAGTAACATTTATATAAAAATGGTTTTGCCTCATTTATATACCTCTTTTAAATTAGCTTTTCTCAAAACATTTTCAAGATATAATTAGAAAAGGTTTTCATAACATAGTTTCCGATCAGAAATCATATCAAATGGAATTCAACCGGGGAGGTTCAGGCAAGGGAAATCATAGCAATCAAATCAGAAACTAATGGATTCAGAATACGAGAGAGATGGATCATGAGAAACCTTAAAAGAAAAGTCAGAATATCTGTACCTCGACAAAGCACACCAAATATCAAAGCAACGAAAGAAATAGGGATGGATGATCACTCCCTCTTCACCCGATCTACAAATATGCATAAGTTCTCTTATAAGTTTCATATGATCGTAAGGTTTCATTTTTGTTCTCATTCCATTTAGGTAATTTTAAGTTATAACATTCTCATATGCCAATTCAAGTATTACAGATGATCATATTCATAGTTCAAGGTTCATAATGTCTTTTACAAAGTTTTAGGATTCATATAGTAACTTTCATAATTTAGGGTTCAAAGTGTTATTATGATAAGATTAGGGTATAATATGTAGATATCATCAAGTTACAGGTTTTACAAGTTATGACCTTTGGTTTTAGCAAAATATCCATTTACACCCTTTAGGTTACAAAATAAACACACAACACCCCTTTTTAATCACTTTTACTCTTTCACAGCTTTTACACTTAGTTCAGACCTGTTTTGCACGATTTTTAGTCCTTATAAGAACTCAGTATAAAAATTCCCAAAAATTCATACAAGTGCCCAGGTTTCTTAAGAACTAACCCAATTTTTTCCAGAATTTATTTCTAAGTATAACTATGGTTTAAAAATCCTATATTTCAAGTTGTCCAGATTTCTGGAAATCTTAAACATACGAAAAGTAAGCTGCTTAAAGTCCCATCAATAAAATTTATAAAAATCTGGAAAAATTCAAGAAAATCACCTATGTTCCAAATACTAACATGCTAGAATTTTAGATCTCAAATCTTTATAGATTTCAACTTAAAAATCATAAACTACAGGTGAATTTTCGTAACCCGAAATACAGTTTTGACACCCGATCTCATAAATTCAGAAAAAGTACCTTCCCGACCTCAAAAAAATACGAAACCAATTTATAAAGGTAGCTATTTCATAGAACTTAGTTTTAGACTCAAAAACACCCAAAAACACGTTCGTATCACTGAGATACATTCGATTTAATTGGACCTTTTTCCTGGATCAGAATCAGTTTAATATAATCATGCATATACTTAGGGTTTTTATCACTCCAATCATTAATCCTTAATACCAAACGATTATAGGTTAGTCTATAACATATTTAGGTCGATTTTAACATGTTTTAACATAATCAAATCGAATTGTTCATCACATAATTTCTGGTCGATTCATACATACGAATTTTTAGGGTTTTTCATCAAGATTTTATGTGTTATTCTTTCATACGATTAACAAGGACCAAGAACAAGATTACCTTAGAACAAGAACAAGATCAAGTCTTCCTTTGGTGGTGTGGATCGACAGTAGCAGCCAACAAGAGAAGAAAAACTGACTTTGGTGAATTTAGGGTTTAGTTCTTCTCTTTTTTTTTTTTTTTTTTTTTTTTTTTTTTTTTTTTTTGATTTTCGGTAATATAGAATTTTTTGGAGGAACCGGTATTTGTTTTTTTTTTTTTTTTTTTGGATTGGGCCAAGAGGGCCGAAATTTGTGTGTGACCAAGTTCATTGGGCCCTGGGTTTGGTTGTTGTAGCATAACAAAAGATACATGGCCCGAAACAATAGTTCATGTAGTGAAATTGGTGCCTCGTAATTATTTTATGTTTCAGAAATATTTTGGAATTCAAATATGTTCAAAAACTCCATGATGACGTTTTGTTCGAATTATTTGGATTCACGGTTGATTCGTTTAATTTCTTTCAGTTTTAAATTAATTGTATCAATAACTTAGGAAATTTCAAATTAGATGTAAAATTTGGTATTTAAAATTTAGGGTTTTACAACTCTTCCCCTCTTAAAAAGAAATTTTCGTCCTCGAAAATTGAAGCACGAAACCAAAGTGAAAATGCGAAGTTAAACGGAGTGGTAGCAAGTCGCAAAAGACCATCACAACCATTCTCATGTCCGAGGAGGTTCTTCCAAAAGATTTTCAGACCAAAGGTTTCTCATGACTCAGATCAAAATGAGGTGGTTTCAAACTTCTCAGAAAGAGACAAAATAAGTTGATCTTGATCAAAAGGTCCATGCAATATAAAATGGACAATAGGTGCATCTTCAGAAAGTTCATCTGGAATACGAATCAAGATTTCAAATCGAATTAATTGTTATCAATAGTAGGGAGTTCTAAAAGGAGTTCAAGATTTATAGTGTAGGTCAACACAATGCAAACGAGAGTCCAAACTCAATCAGATATCTAATGAACGAGAGCAGAGTATACGCATCGATATGATGGATCTAAAGTCTTACTAATCACGGATAATCCAACGGAGTTCAAATTCTTAACTTCTTATGTACTCCCCAAGATATCCTATGCCCACAACAAGTTCACGTTATAGGATGTAAGTATTATCACGTTGGCCAGACGTCATAATACTGGCATCATATAACTATGCCCTCATGATGGTCATACTTTATCTCAAGTCGTAATCAAAATCACCTATCTTAATCCACTTAATACTTCTACAGTCTCAAAAGCCAACAAGGTCAAATATCATAGCCAAGAGGGAAAACAAACTATTCGCACGAGTATCAAAATCCCAGATTGCCAACTGAAATGAGGTATGCCGTCATAAGCATCATAACTTCCACAACTAGCCAAAATCTCTCAAACAAAGCTATCACCGAACATACAAAAAAATAAACACGAACTGAAATGCTTCTAGGAAACTTAAATCATCAAGGATCTTATTAATCTTCAAGAACTTCGGCCTTCATAAAATCTAATCTTCCAAACATGAAGGGTCTGTTTCCCGATTCCGCTCATTCAACACCTCCAATCTCTTCAAGTCCTGTAAATCTGTCTTTGTCTGTCTATCAATCGGGAAGTGAAACCAAATTCGGAAACTTATGTCTGGTTCATCGAGCCTCCTGCATTTCTTCTTGGAATGTGATAGAGTGTTGTGGATTTCTGGCACGATCTTTCAGTCTCTCAATCATCCAGTCTGCTTCCGCTCTCAATTCATCTTAGTACAACCAAGATGAATAGGGAAGTGAGACTGTACGTCTTCATCAGCTACAGGTTCGCTATCTTGACTCGGTCTTCTGCACCGCCCACACTCCTGTATTGAAAAGAATGTCTTCAATCTTCAGGGTAGCCTCCTTTGTTGACAACTCCAGGTCAGGCGAAGAACGTCATTGTCTTCAACAATTATCCATCTCTCAGGATGGACAAATGATCGTCAAATTTCTAACAAGGTGCAAAATGATCTTCATGCTCTTCCTCGTCTCTGAATGTACCATTAAGTCATACAATGACCATTCGTCCAAGTACTCACGAGAAAACCTCATTTATCAACTTCGCAAAACAATCTGAGCTTTAGCTAATACTATTAGCCTCACTAATCGTCATAGCAGGCTTTTACGAATACGAAAAGCGATTTCAAAAATCAGTCAATTCATCAGAAAGGAAACTTCGCGCTCTGAATTTAAACAAACACATAGCCGTTCCAGGGTGGAGGAATATTGACTCCTAACAGTAATACGGTTCAGCTTCCATACATATCTCCAGTTACCATCCTTCTTTCTCGCGAATGAACCAAAAACATGCCCAGGAGATACACTTAAGTAAACTCACTTCCTGGTCTTCGGTTGCTGCTCTTCCCGGTTGCTCCAATCAATTGGTATGATCCGACAGACATCCTCGTTTAGTGACTAGAAATCTCTCGGTATCATGTCAAATCTTACTTCATACTCCGGTGGAAAACTTGGTGGTTCAACAGGAAATCAAATTCAAGAAATTCAGGGTTCCAAATAACGTTCAACACAAGGTTCATGTTCAGAAACTCAAGGTGCCAAAGGCTTCTACGATAAGGTTCATTCATTGGTGTACGAAATGGTTTCTAGGAAAACTTCATAACCGTGAAAGTGACACACGCGTCTCCAGAGTAATAAGATAGAAAAGGGTTTGAAAATTGGTAATCGTAGTCAGAAGTTCAGAATTGTTGCAAATGCCAAAGGTGAAACATAGAAGGGTAGTTGTCAATATTTGACTGATCATTCCACAATTTCCTTGTCAGAATAAAATCAAAGTTAACTATTCAAAGAAAGACGGTTCGCAAATCAAAGCTATATCATTAGAAGTGAGGAAGAAAACATTCTTATACTCATGGTTACACACCACAAGACTTCTCATAAGGACAGAGATGGGTAAAACGAATTCAATAGTGTCGAAAACTTCATAGATACTTATCAAATAGCAACACATATCCAGTACGTCATCGCGATAGAGGTTCTCGGAATGCCTGAAGAGGCGTCAAAGGGATTAACAAAAGAATCAGAGTGAAATGCGGGTCATTATCAAAATGATTAACAAAAGGGATTTGAAGATAAGGATCAAATAGTGTCAGGCCATTATTATGAAATTCTCAATGCCTTCAAGATTTAATCAGGTTCAAAACTTAGGTGGTGCAAAGCATAAGCTTTCACTTTCCAGAAGTGGTATCAACAGGATCTAACCAAAAGCAAGGCACGAATCAGAGTGATACGGAAGCAATGATGCTTAAACAAATGCCTTATAGTCTACCCATTCCTCACCGGTCAAAACTTAGGTTCCTATGGGAAATCCTAAATCAATTTTCAAAGGTTGACTTACGAGTGCCTACAGGGAAAGCTTAGTGGTCCTAACTTACACAGGTCAAGGGTAAATGTATTACGAAATCGCAACCTGGCTCTGATACCATAAATTGTAACACCCCAACCCAATAAGGGTAAAGATGTCACACTAATGGTATCACATCAGAATCAAAACAAAGCATACGTTTCAAGTAATACAGAAATTCTCAAAGGTTACAAATGAAATTCTGAAATTTACATGGTTACAACGGAAACAAAACTAAACACTAAGTCTGCAAAAGCAACTCCTTCTAATGGTCTCTACTTCAGAACACTTATCAAAGTCTTCTAAGTCCAAAAGTCTCTTCACTCATACCCAAACCCATCGTCCTGCTTATTACCTGCCGCACACGAAAAGAAAACGTGCGGCTGAGCTTAAAAAGCTCAGTGAACAGATACGTATACAAAGCAAAGAATAACGAAACAGAAATATAATATGGGCAATGGGGAAATGTCATAAGGTATAAAAGAAATAAATGGATAATAAGAGAAGAGTATGATAGTCATCTACCACGAGCCCAGAAACTCAAAGTCATAATCTCAAAGTTATCATCTCAAAATCATAGTCTCACAATCAGAGGGGATACCTCTCAGGCAACCAGATAATATGAGGGGTGTCCTCATGTATCATAATAGTGGAGTGATCAGCTCCCAGAAATGTGAAAGGCGTGTATTGCACACAGCACCAGTCACCTCAAAGTCATACTCAAAGTCATAATCTCAAATTCACAAACATGCCTAGGATTGCAATCCATACGCCCCCAAACTCAAAGTCAATCTCAAAGTCAAGTAGCCGGCAGATAATATAAAGGGACGGTGTGAGAAATCACTCCCCCACACAGGAGTCATGCCAGTGGTGCATCACAGACATGGCCAGGTTACCTTCCTGGCTAGGAAAGGACAAAAATGGCTCGGGTATCAAACTAAGAGTCATGTCTCAAAATCATAGCTCAAGGTCATATATCACAAGGTGCATCTCAAAGTCATATCAAAGTAATATCAAAGGTTCACTCAAAGGGAACATAGCAATGGCTTGGGAAATCTTAACTGAATCATAACTCAAAATCAATATATAGGTTCATCTCAAAAGTTCATTTCAAAACTTCCATCAAAAGTCCATTTTAAACAATCCTTTATTCATGATTTTCATAAAACGATCCTTTAAAGTAATTCTCGTAAAATATTCTTTCAAAACGATTTTTCATAAAAATTAGTCTTCCAAGAATAGTTTTCATAAAAGCTAGTAACATTTATATAAAAATGGTTTTGCCTCATTTATATACCTCTTTTAAATTAGCTTTTCTCAAAACATTTTCAAGATATAATTAGAAAAGGTTTTCATAACATAGTTTCCGATCAGAAATCATATCAAATGGAATTCAACCGGGGAGGTTCAGGCAAGGGAAATCATAGCAATCAAATCAGAAACTAATGGATTCAGAATACGAGAGAGATGGATCATGAGAAACCTTAAAAGAAAAGTCAGAATATCTGTACCTCGACAAAGCACACCAAATATCAAAGCAACGAAAGAAATAGGGATGGATGATCACTCCCTCTTCACCCGATCTACAAATATGCATAAGTTCTCTTATAAGTTTCATATGATCGTAAGGTTTTATTTTTGTTCTCATTCCATTTAGGTAATTTTAAGTTATAACATTCTCATATGCCAATTCAAGTATTACAGATGATCATATTCATAGTTCAAGGTTCATAATGTCTTTTACAAAGTTTTAGGATTCATATAGTAACTTTCATAATTTAGGGTTCAAAGTGTTATTATGATAAGATTAGGGTATAATATGTAGATATCATCAAGTTACAGGTTTTACAAGTTATGACCTTTGGTTTTAGCAAAATATCCATTTACACCCTTTAGGTTACAAAATAAACACACAACACCCCTTTTTAATCACTTTTACTCTTTCACAGCTTTTACACTTAGTTCAGACCTGTTTTGCACGATTTTTAGTCCTTATAAGAACTCAGTATAAAAATTCCCAAAAATTCATAAAAGTGCCCAGGTCTCTTAAGAACTAACCCAATTTTTTCCAGAATTTATTTCTAAGTATAACTATGGTTTAAAAATCCTATATTTCAAGTTGTCCAGATTTCTGGAAATCTTAAACATACGAAAAGTAAGCTGCTTAAAGTCCCATCAATAAAATTTATAAAAATCTGGAAAAATTCAAGAAAATCACATATGTTCCAAATACTAACATGCTAGAATTTTAGATCTGAAATCTTTATAGATTTCAACTTAAAAATCATAAACTACAGGTGAATTTTCGTAACCCGAAATACAGTTTTGACACCCGATCTCATAAATTCAGAAAAAGTACCTTCCCGACCTCAAAAAAATACGAAACCAATTTCTACAGGTAGCTATTTCATAGAACTTAGTTTTAGACTCAAAAACCACCCAAAAACACGTTCGTATCACTGAGATACATTCGATTTAATTGGACCTTTTTCCTGGATCAGAATCAGTTTAATATAATCATGCATATACTTAGGCTTTTTATCACTCCAATCATTAATCCTTAATACCAAACGATTATAGGTTAGTCTATAACATATTTAGGTCGATTTTAACATGTTTTAACATAATCAAATCGAATTGTTCATCACATAATTTCTGGTCGATTCATACATACGAATTTTTAGGGTTTTTCATCAAGATTTTATGTGTTATTCTTTCATACGATTAACAAGGACCAAGAACAAGATTACCTTAGAACAAGAACAAGATCAAGTCTTCCTTTGGTGGTGTGGATCGACAGTAGCAGCCAACAAGAGAAGAAAAACCGACTTTGGTGAATTTAGGGTTTAGTTTTTTTTTTTTTTTTTTTTTTTTTTTTTTTTTTTTTTTTTTTTTTGATTTTCGGTAATATGGAATTTTTTGGAGGAACCGGTATTTGTTTTTTTTTTTTTTTTTGGATTGGGCCAAGAGGGCCGAAATTTGTGTGTGACCAAGTTCATTGGGCCCTGGGTTTGGTTGTTGTAGCATAACAAAAGATACATGGCCCGAAACAATAGTTCATGTAGTGAAATTGGTGCCTCGTAATTATTTTTTGTTTCAGAAATATTTTGGAATTCAAATATGTTCAAAAACTCCATGATGACGTTTTGTTCGAATTATTTGGATTCACGGTTGATTCGTTTAATTTCTTTCAGTTTTAAATTAATTGTATCAATAACTTAGGAAATTTCAAATTAGATGTAAAATTTGGTATTTAAAATTTAGGGTTTTACAGCTACATACTCAGCTTCAGTTGTAGAATTTTCCACCACAGTCTGTTTCTTGCATTGCCATGAAATCAACCTATGTCCAAGAAATTGACATCCTCCAGTTGTTGATTTCCTATCTAAACATGCTCCAGCATAATCACTATCTGAGTATGCCACCAGATCAAAAGGTGAATCTTTTGGATACTAAAGGCCCAACCTAAGTTGACTCCTTAAGTACCTAAAAATTCTCTTCACAGCATTCAAATGTGATACTTTAAGGGAAACTTGAAATCTGGCACAGGCACATACAGCCAACATAATGTTTGGCTTGGAAGCTGTAAGATACATCAATGAACCAATCATTGATCTGTATAAATGCACATCAACTTCTTCTCCATCTTCATCCTTGACTAGAGGCTTGTTGGACTCCATGGTTGTCTTAGCAGGCTTCACATCAGAAAATCCAAACTTCTTCAAGATATCAACCACATACTTATCTTGGCTGATAAATATGCCATCATCCTTTTGTTTGACTTGAAGTCCTAAAAAGAATGTGATGTCTCCCATAGAACTCATTTGAAACCTGTTGTGCATTAGTGTCTCAAAATCATCACATAACACCTTGTTGGTTGACCCAAAAATGATATCATCAACATACACTTGAACCAATAAGATATCCTTTTTGTCACTTTTGATAAATAAAGTCTTATCAATTCTTCCTCTACTGAAGCCATTGTTCAACAAGTACTTTAATAAAGTGTCATACCAAGCTCTAGGAGCTTGATGCAAACCATACAATGTTTTCTCCACCTTGTAAATTCTATCAGGATAATCAGGATCTTCAAAACCAGGTGGTTGGGTCACATAAACTTCTTCATCAATTTTCTCAAATAAGAAAACACTCTTGACATCCATTTGATACACTGTGAAGTTCTTATATGAAGCATAAGCCAAAAATAATATGATAGCTTCTATCCATGCAACAGGTGCAAACACTTCATCATAATCAATAAGTTCTTCTTGAGTGTATCCTTGAGCCACTAATCTTGCTTTGTTTCTGATCACTATGCCTCTTTCATCCCTTTTACATCTAAAGACCCGTTTAGTACCAATTGCCCTTTTCCCCTTAGGCAAATCAACCAAGGTCCATACTTCTTGAAGCTTAAACTGCAACAACTCTTCTTGCATAGCTTCCACCTAACTTTCATCTTGTAATGCTTTATAAGCACTCTTGGGTTCCAATTGTGACAGAAAACAAGCAAACATGCAATTCTGAAGGTCTTTGTGGCTATTTCTTTGATGAAGAGATTGAGCAAATAAACCTTGATGTTGGGAATTAAATTAAGCAGTTAGTACGGTTCGTTAGTATGGTTATTTATATGTTAGTATGGTTGAACAGTTGCTGAAGAATAGAAGAACAGTTAGTACTGTTGATGAAGAAAAGTTCGTACTGCTTACAAGATTAAGGTGAAACCGTGTGAAGATAAATATGGAATGGATATGATGTATATCTTATTTGTATAGAATGATACGAATATAGTTTACTTGTAAAGGACTCTTTGTACTATAAAAAGAGATCCTCAGTTAGGGTTTTAATATAATCGATATCCATATCTCTTATACGTACAAGCATTGTTAAGAGCTTCACGTTTAATCGTTCAATATATTGAAAGCAAAGTGTTTGGTTAAATAATTGTCTTGTTTATTATTATTGTTACAGTCATATTATCATACAATCTCCAAACACATATTCTTCTAAGTACTTGGTAGTAAATTCCGCGTGCTATCAAGTATATACTCAAAGTATCCCCAACACAACTTGTGTGTTTAGATCCGGTCAAGTGGTATCAGAGACAGGTTTCTGATACTTTGAGTTTAGAAGATTCAGAAGCATTTACTCACTAGCAACCAAGAAGATGGACATGGAGACACCTCAAACCTCAATTATTGCTAAACTCCCCATGCTGAAACAGAATGAATACGATTTATGGCGGCTCAGAATAGAGCAATATCTCATGGTGCAAGACTATGCACTATGGGATATCATTATCAATGGTGATTCCTTCAAACCAATTCCTGTTGAAGAAACACGTGCTGATGGTTCCAAGATCACAAAGCTTAATACTGAGCCAGTTACAAACGAGGAGAGAATCAAAAAGAAGAATGATCAGAAGGCTAGGAATTTGTTACTAATGGCAATTCCTAATGATCAAGTGCTGAATTTTAGCCATTACGAGACTGCTAAAACTCTTTTTGAAGCAGTGGTGGAAAGAATTGTTGGTAATGAAGCTACCAAGAAGGCACAAAAAACCATACTTAAGCAAAGTTATGAGAACTTCACTGCATCAAGCAATGAAACTTTGGACCATATCTTTAATAGGCTTCAAAAGATCATCAGTCAACTTATTGTGTTGAAGATTGTGATTCCACAGGAAGACCTCAACATGAAGTTTCTAAACAGTTTATCTGCTGAATGGAACACTTATGTTGTGATTTGGAGTAATAAACCAGAGCTGGAGAAAATGACAATGAATGAGCTTTACAACAATCTTAAGATTGTTGAGCAGAAGGTCAAGAAGAGTGGTAGCACCAGTTCTAGTTCATGGAATATGGCCTTCTTATCTTCTTCAAACAGTTTGAATCATGAAAATGAAGAAGCAGTTGGTACTACTAAACCAACGGTTAGCACTGCTAGTGTAAAAACTAGTACTGCTGGCTTGACTGAAGAGACCATATATGCATTTGTGTCAGAACAGTCTGGTGGGTCAAAGATCTTTAATGAAGATCTTCTTCAAATTGCTGAAGATGATTTGGAGGCTATGGATTTAAAGTGGCAGTTGGCTTTGATAAGCATCAGGGCTAAGAAGTATTACCAAAGGACTGGGAATAAGATTACCTTTAATGGAAGAGATGTTGCTGGGTATGATAAGTCTAAAGTGGAATGCTTTAATTGTCACAAGATGGGGCACTTTGCCAGGGAATGTAGAGGTCCAAGACAACAAAGCAACCAGGGTCAAGGGTTTAAGAATCAGCAAAGAACAAGGAGAACAGTTAATGTTGAAGAGCCTTCTTCTAATGCTATGGTAGCTATAGATGGAGCTGGATTTGATTGGAGCTTCATGGAGGAAGAAGAGGAACTAGCTAACTTGGGTTTAATGGCTTTCTCAGACTCTGAGGTACATATTATTAAAAAATGTTCAAATACTTGTTATGCTTTAAAAGATTATGAGTGTCTTAAGAAACAGTATGATGATCTTAGAGTAGAATATAATCAAGTAAATTTTAGTCTGTTAAATCATAAAAGAGGACTAGCTATTTTGGAAGAACAAATTTTGTTTTATAGACAGAATGAGTCAAACTTTTCTGATGAGATAGGTGTTTTAAAGAGGGATTTGCAAATAAAAGATGATAAAATGAGTGGACTTGTATATGAACTAGAAAAACTTAAGAAGGAAAAAGAAAACATCCAGTTAAGTGTAGAAACTCTTGAACATACTTCAAAGGGAGTTCAGAAGATAGTACAGACTCAAATAGTTAACAAAGCTAAGTCTGGTTTAGGGTATAAGTCAGTTGCACCCCCTCTTAGAGGAATGTTTGTTCCACCAGGAATTGATTTAGCTCATACAGGTTTAGAAGAGTTTAAGGATATGGATTTTCCTGGATATGTTGTTAAGATTAGTGAGAATTCTGTTAAATTTGTTAAGGCAGAAGATTCTTTTGTGAGTGCTAGTGATAAATCTCTTTCTGAGGAAAAGATGTCCTCTGATAGGAACTCAGATGCACCAACTATTGAGGATTGGACATCTGATGATGAGGATGTAGAGGTTAAGGACAAACCTAATGTTGTTAAGGTAGAAGTTAAACATGCTCCTAAAGTGGTTAAGACTGAAAACATAAAACCAGTTAGGAAAAGTGTTCGATATGCTGAGATGTATAGGACTAAGAACAGATCACCAATTTTTGAGGGTAGTCATAGGAACTGGAATCACTCAAAATCTAAGCAATTGGATAACAAGTTCACCAATTGTTTGTGGAAGTTTTGATCATATGGCTGCTTATTGTGATTCTAACCCATGGAAAAAGAAGGTTTCTGGGAATACAAGGGTGAATAGGAATAACAATGCTAGGGTAACTCAAAACAGTCCAACTAGATTGACAAGCCCTAATGCAAATCATAAGATGTCACCCAAAGCTGTTATGTTAAAGACTGGCATCAAAACAGTTTCAACTGCTAGTCAAAATAAGTGGTTTAATGACAAGCAAACTGTTTCAAGTGCAAAACAATTTTCAAATCATGCACAAACAGTTAAAAGGCATTTTTATAAGAAAACAGCAATAACAAATCAGAAATGGGTGCCAAAATTTAAATAAGCAGTTCCAACTGCTAGGTCAGCAGTTCCAACTGCTAGACCAACAGATCCTACTACTAAGCACTTAAATGTTAAGGGAAAAAGGGGCAATGCTGTCAAGGCCTCAGCACATTGGGTTCAAAATTCTACCAAATCCAATGGTGCATCAAAGACCTCCAACAAGTTTTCTCATCTTGATGTACAAGGCAGATCAAAACCAGTGATGGTTTGGATCCTCAAAAGAAACTAACACTTTTATTTTGTGTGCAGGAACATCCTTCAAATGGTAAAGAAGATAGAGGATATTTAGACAGTGGATGTTCAAGGCACATGACTGGCAACATGTCATATCTTTCAGACTTTATTGCTCTGGATGGAGGACCAGTTGTCTTTGGTGGTGGTATTGGAGGAAGGACTACTGGTAAAGGGGTAATTAAAACTGGTAATCTTGATTTTGAAAATGTGTATTATGTACCAGAACTTAAGTACAATCTTTTCAGTGTATCACAAATTTGTGATAAACAGAACAAAGTTTTATTTACTGATACTGATTGTCTTATTCTTTCTCCTGATTTCAAGCTACCTGATGAAAGTCAAGTATTGCTTAAAATCCCTAGGAAGGATAATACATATAGTGTTGAGATGAATAAACTAGTTCCTAAGGTTGGACTTACTTGTCTTGTTGCAAAAGCCACATTGGAAGAATCAATGTTGTGGCACAGAAGGCTTGGTCATGTTAATTTTAAAACCATTAACAAAATTGCTAAAAATGGGTTGGTAAGAGGTTTACCAAATAAAACTTTTCTCAATGACCAAACCTGTGTTTCTTGCCTTAAAGGTAAGCAACACAGAGCCTCATGTAAGCCAAAGACCCAGAACTCTATTTCTCAAGCTTTATATATGTTGCATATGGACTTGTTTGGTCCTACTTCTGTGAAAACTAAGGATGAGACTAGTGAAATCCTTAAGACCTTCATTGTTGAAGTAGAAAACCTAGTTGATAAGAAAGTTAAAATAATCAGATGTGACAATGGGACTGAATTTAAGAATAGGGTGATGGATGATTTTTGCAGAGAAAAAGGTATTAAGAGGGAATTTAGTGTAGCTAGAACCCCACAGCAAAATGGTGTAGCTGAGAGAAAGAATAGGACTCTTATAGAGGCTGCTAGGACAATGTTAGCTGACTCTAAGCTACCAGTTTCATTTTGGGCTGAAGCAGTTAGCACTGCTTGTTATGTGTTGAATAGGGTTTTAGTTGTGCAACCTCACAATAAGACTCCTTATGAGCTTCTTAGAGGTAGAACCCCTGCTTTAAGCTTCATGAGACCTTTTGGTTGTCATGTTACTATCCTTAATACCAAAGACCAACTAGGAAAGTTTGATGGGAAATCTGAGGAAGGTTTCTTTGTTGGTTATTCTCTGCACAGTAAGGCTTTTAGGGTGTACAATACAAGCACCAAGCATGTAGAAGAAAATCTACACATAGAATTTTTGGAGAATAAACCAAATGTTGCAGGTGTAGGTCCAGATTGGATCTTTGATATTGACAGTCTTTCAGATTCCATGAATTATGTGCCTATTACAGGTACAAATACTAACCATGATGCAGGTTCAGAGGAGGAAGATGATGATTGCATTTTCATACCAGTCATGGAAGAAAGTCCAGTGAATGAGTCTTCTACAAAGAAAGATGATATTCCATCATCAAGTGGTGTAGACAAAGAGAAAGATGTTGCTAAAACCAGTGGTCAGAATGGTAAAGAAGCTGAAAATCCAACGAGCAGTACAAATGGAGTTAGTACTGCTCAGCCACAAGTTCTTATTGCTGAGCAAAATAGTGATGCTGCTGGACCAAGTAAACCTCATCTTGATTCACCAGTTGATACTGCTTCTCAAGTTGATGAGTTTGATTTCTTTGGAGATGGTCTGCAAAACATGCCTACCAGCTATGCAGCTCCTTCTACTCCCCATACTATTGTACATAGGAATCATCCACTTACCAATATCATAGGAGATGTACAATATGGAGTCAAGACCAGAAGGCAAATTCAAGACCCAGATCATCATGGCTTTCTCAGTGTGGTATATGAGGAGAAACATCATGAAGATGAGCATGAGTGTATGTTTGTATGTTTTCTATCTCAGATTGAACCCAAGAATGTGTTAAAAGCTTTAGAAGAATCAAGTTGGGTTGAAGCTATGCAAGAAGAACTGCTTCAATTCAAAATTCAGAATGTATGGGTTCTGTTTGATCTACCAAAGGGAATGAGAGTGATTGGTACAAAGTGGGTATTCAGGAACAAGAAGGATGAGAGGGGCATTGTGATAAAGAACAAAGCAAGATTGGTTGCTCAAGGCTATACTCAGGAAGAGGGTATAGATTATGAGGAGGTTTTTGCTCCAGTTGCCAGGATTGAAGCAATAAGATTATTTCTTGCTTATGCTTCATTTATAGGGTTTATGGTCTATCAAATGGATATGAAAAGTGCCTTTCTGTATGGTACTATTGATGAGGAGGTCTATGTTTCACAACCTCCAGGTTTTATAGACCCAGAGCATCCTGACAAGGTTTATAAGGTGGTGAAAGCTCTATATGGATTGCATCAGGCTCCAAGAGCTTGGTATGAAACTCTTGCTAAATATCTTCTGAAGAATGGGTTTCATAGAGGGAAAATTGATTAAACTCTCTTTATTAAAAAGAAAAAGGGTGATATTCTACTGGTACAAGTCTATGTAGATGACATCATTTTTGGTTCTACAAAGAAACAGATGTGTAAGGAGTTTGAAAAGCTGATGAAAGACCAATTTCAGATGAGTTCTATGTAGAGCTTACCTTCTTTCTAGGTCTTCAAGTACAGCAAAAGCCAGATGGTATATTTATCTCTCAGGATAAATATGTTGGTGAAATATTGAGGAAATTCCAATTCACAGATGCCAAGGTTGCTAGCACACCAGTTGATAAGGAGACACATTTGCTATTAAAGGATCACAGTGGTGAAGATGTGGATGTGCACATGTAGAGATCTATGATTGGGTCTCTGATGTACCTTACATCATCTAGGCCTGACATTATGTTTGTTGTTTGTGCCTGTGCAAGATTCCAAGTAAATCCTAAGGTGTCTCATCTCACAGCAGTAAAGAGAATCTTCAGATACCTTAAAGGTCAACCTAACTTGGGGCTATGGTATCCTAAAGAGTCTGCATTTGATCTAGTGGCATTCTCTGATTCTGATTATGCTGGTGCTAGCATGGATAGAAAGTCTACAACAGGTGGTTGTCAGTTCTTAGGTCGAAGATTAATATTTTGGCAGTGTAAGAAGCAGACTATGGTGGCCACATCTACTACTGAAGCAGAATATGTGGCAGCAGCAAGTTGTTGTGCTCAAGTTCTTTGGATTCAAAACCAGATGCTTGATTATGGGTACAATTTCTTAAACACAATTATACATATAGACAATAGCAGTACAATGCGTATCATTAAGAATCCTGTTCAACATTCAAAAACTAAACATATTGAAATTAGACATCATTTTATAAGAGACTGTGCTGAAAATAAATTAATAAAAGTTGTTAAAATACACACTGATGACAACTTTGCTGATCTCTTAACAAAAGGTTTTGATGTAAGCAGATTTCAGTACTTGGTAACAGGTATTGGAATGCTTAATCATTCAAAAGATTAATGTCTAAATGGTTTTGGTTTTTGTACTGCTAGTTGTGCTATTTGTATAGTTAGTACTGCTTGGTTATTTTTAGAACTGTTTATGAATTTTTTTAGTCAATTGAGATAACTGTTAAAAGAAAATATTGTGTATTGTGTTTTCTTTGGTTTTGGACTGACATTTCAGGTTAAGAAAAGCTTTTTGCTTTGGATTGTGCTTTGGAAAGTATGGTGGTTTGGATTGTCAAGTGTGAATGCTTGTCACACAAAAAATGGTAATTGATTCACCATGTCTAACCGACATAAGAATCAACTAGTCCAGATCAAACGGTTTCTGGTAAAGACTACTCAAATCCGTTTATGGTTGACAGTTTACCAAAAACTGGTTGGTTATTAACTCACCAAATCTAAGTATGAAGAGTTGGCTAGTCCATAGCAAACGGCTATTGGTAAAGACATGACAAATCCGTTCATAGCTGATAGTTTGCTAAAAACTATAAGTGGACAAAAATGTTTTCAAATCCACATTAAAAATTACAACTTGATTTTATCTCTGAAAATGTTTGCTAACAGTTTGTACTGTTGGGGTTGACAGTTTGTACTGCTGGCTTCACCAGTTCGTACTGATTGTTCAAATTTGGTTCCTACTTAGTTTATGCTCTATGATACACCTCTCTCAGAAGGTCACACATCTGGAAGTGTTGAGAGCAGTTTGAAACTAAACCACTGAATTGATGGTAACTTGTACAAATTGTCATATTGGATGCTGAGCTTGGATGTCATATGTTCTAGTTCATCTGATGATGAAGATTCTTCCAAACAGGGGAGGAATTAAAAGTTTGTTCTAGTTGCTGTTAAAGACGATTATGAAATTCAGGGGAGGAATTAAGAGTCAGAGATGAATTATAAACAGGTGCTTGAGTCAGAGATGAATTATAAACAGGTGCTTAAAATTTATTCATTAAAGAAGTGGATTCATTACATAAGAAAAACCAACATAACTCAAAAACCAACACAAACCAACCAACTCCCAACACTCAAAACTAAACCAATCCAACACACAACTACTACTCTAGCTTCCTCTTTCCTTTGTCCTTCAAGTCTGGCTTGGATTTATGAACTCCTTTGCCATCGATTGAGTTCCACACTTTCCAACAAGGAAGTCCCAAAACTTGTTTGTCAGGTCTTGGAAGTGGTTGATGTTTTTCGGGCACTTGAACCTTACTCATTTTTGCTACAGCTTTCTCTATCTCTCTTTTCAATACAACTAATAGTGGAAGTGCTTGTTGATCATCATCATCAGACGAAGTTAAAAGGTCATCATGAGAAGATACTGATGAAGCGAAAAGTGTACCGCTTTTAGGGGGTCATTTAAGCCCTAAATCATATTTATTTGATCAAATATTGCCCTAAATCGTTCCTTTTGTCATTTTAGGTACTTTGGAGAAGAAATCTGGAAAAGGAAGCATTTTGGACGTTTTTGGAGCATAAAAGTGAAGAAAACGACAAAGTCTCCAAAGCTGCTGGAAAAGTACACTTGACGGCGTCAAGAATTGTTCTAGACGGCATCATGGCTTGGCAAAAGAGGTGGATATGAAAAAATACACGTGACGCGCCAGAGAGTTTTGCAATGGAAAGTCTGACGGCGTCACCCTTTAAGGTGATCAAGGCCATCACGGTTTAAGTTAAAGAGAGACGGCGTCAAGCACATTTCTGACGGCGTCAACCCTTGATAGGCCAGAGCGGATTTTGGAGGATTAAAGAGGGACGGCGTCAGGAAGACCATCCGGGAACCCTAGCCACGGCGAGGTGACGGCGTCACCTCCTACAACGTGACGCCGTCAGCCCCTAAACTCTATATATAGTTTTGCAATTTTTATTCATAGTGTGCAACTTTGTGAGGAGAAACCCTAAGACGAATTTTCTGCCATTTTTAAGGGTTTTATACCCTTGGATCTCCCATGTTTAATTGAAGATAAGTAATCATTTAATCATTCAATATGTCTATGTGTTGTTTGATTATATCTTGTTCTTGTCTTTTAATTAACATGCTAGGCTAGATTTATCTTGTGTTTGCTTAGATCTAATGAAACCTAACTATTGATTATTGGTTATTAGTGTGTTATTAATTGTATTGGATGATTGTTTATCGATGTTAGGCTTAAGAAAACTGGCTAACCTCCTATTCGGTAACTTGCTTGAACGTCTTAAGAAACATGCACCAATGCGTACTAGGTTTATTTGGTTGTATTTAATGCATGAGCGAATTCTAGTGATCCCATGTTAGGAGCTTCTTAGCCGGCTCGACATAGGAGTGAAGTAGGAGCTTATAGAGTTGGGGAAGTACGTACGCCACCCCACGATTGGTATTAAGGAATACACCCGTCATCCACGCAATTAATACACACTAATCAACCGGTAAAAGATAGTTAGGGAGTAAGGAAATCTAAGTAAACACATTTCTCTCCATATAAGTTCCACGACCTTTCATTTTCAGTTATTTTATTTTATTTGCATTTGTAGTTATTTGGGTTAGTTGACTAGCAACTAATTCCGCCCACTCTTTCAAAACCGAGATTTTACTTGCTTTTATAAAAAATATAAAAATACAAAAAGAATCTTCCCTCACCCTTAGACCTATTAGAGTAGTTTTTCAATCCTAACGATACTATTCCCCTAGAGAATGATCAATCCCCCGGTACTTGCCACTTCACTATACTACATTGGTCAGGTACACTGCCTGGTGGGGATTGCAAGCCTCTTGAGATCCCTCGAGAGGTAAAACCTGTTGTAAGGTCGCAAAACCACGCATCAGATACTTCTTGAGCTTTTGGATAAGGGTTTCTGATAGTCAGATTAGTGTAGTTTGGTGGAAAGTAAGATCTCCATCCATCACTTTCTGAATCTGAAGATCAATCTGATGAAATCTCAACAATGTTTGGATTGGACGAACTCATTGGGTTTGATAGTTGTGATTTGAAGAATGATGGGTTAGTATTGAGAATTTAAGGCTTTTTATAGAACCAATTGAGTATTAATGAAATTAAATGCAGGGTTGGTATTAGGAATTAAATTCTTTGGGTTGGTATTTGGAATTAATTCCTTACAGGAATAAATTTAATTTTGGTAATTTTTGAGGAGTTGACCAAAAAGGGTATGATATGTGAAGAAAATTCACAAGTGTTTCGAGATTAAAGATAAGTGTTTGAAAGAATCCACCCCATCAACATAAACAGAAGTTTAATTCAAGAAACTTGTTGATTTGCATAGAAATCATAAGTTTAGGGAAGGATTGTTGGGAATTAAATTAAGCAGTTAGTACGGTTCGTTAGTACGGTTCTTTATATGTTAGTACGGTTGAACAGTTGCTGAAGAATACAAGAACAGTTAGTACTGCTGATGAAGAAAAGTTCGTACTGCTTACAAGATTAAGGTGAAACCGTGTGAAGATAAATATGGAATGGATATGATGCATATCTTATTTGTATAGAATGATACGAATATAGTTTACTTGTAAAGGACTCTTTGTACTATAAAAAGAGATCCTCAGTTACGGTTTTAATATAATCGATATCCATATCTCCTATACGTGCAAGCATTGTTAAGAGCTTCACATTTAATCATTCAATATATTGAAAGCAAAGTGTTTGGTTAAACAATTGTCTTGTTTATTATTATTGTTATATTCATATTATCATACAATCTCCAAACACATATTCTTCTAAGTACTTGGTAGTAAATTCCGCGTGCTATCAAGTATATACTCAAAGTATCCCCAACACAACTCGTGTGTTTAGATCCGGTCACTTGACTAAACAAATCTCTCAATCCTTTTGTTTTACTTCTTGTTTGAACAGCAGATTCAACATCTCCTATGATATGCTCTTTTGGATGATTTTTGTGAACTTTGGTGGTTAGAATAGGAATGACAGGGATTGCATTCTCCATATTTGTTAAGTCAGCCTCTGCACCAAACCCATCCAAATCTTCATCATCAGTATCTTCATAAATATTGATCAAACCAGGTATATTAGGATAATCAGAAGAGTCATCATCAGCAAAAGATCTTCCATCTTTGTCAGTAGTAGGAACTTTTGGTGCAGCAGTAGAAACACCAGGCTGAGCAGCAGAAACTTTTAGCTTAGCAGTAGAATCATAGATACTACTGCTTATGTTACTTCCTCTATTTTCACCATTTGCTGATTCATCATTCTGCACTTCTTCAACAATTTGTGGTCCTTTATTAACCATTTTTCCATCATCAGAAGGTTTATCCCCACCTTCTGTATCTCCTTTTGGTACTTCATGAACAACATCATCTTGTGAACTCTTTCTCTTTGGCTATGAAAGTTGGATCAAGCTTCCATTTTTCAATCAAAATAAACACCTTTGCAGATTCATTCACCTTAGCTTGTGTAGCTGCATTAGAATCATCTTTTGTTCCTGCAGACTTGTTAGTTGTACCTGCAATCACTGGCTCATAATTCATGCTTTTGGTTAGTGAATCAATATCAAACAGCCAGTCAGGTCCACTCTCTGCAACATTAGTTGTGACTTCATTAAACCTAACATGCTAGTTTTCTTCCACATGCCTAGTTCTTTTATTAAATACCCTAAAAGCTTTACTATTGGTAGAGTATCCAACAAAGACTCCTTCATCAGCCTTCTCATCAAACTTGCCTAGGTGATCATTGGTATTCAAGATAGTAATAGGACACCCAAATCGTTTTAAGAAATCTATCATAGGTTTCCTACCATGGAACAGTTCATAAGGGGTCTTGGTATGAGGCTTAACTACTTTACTCCTATTTTGCACAAAACAAGCAGTATTAACTGCTTCAGCCTAAAAAGTAGTAGGTAATTTTGATTCAGACAACATAGTCCTTGCAGCCTCAATAAGTATCCTATTCATCCTCTCAGTAACACCATTTTTTTGAGGAGTTCTAGCTACACTAAACTGTCTTAAAATACCTTTTTCCACACAAAACTGGTTCATAACACTATTCTTAAACTCAGTTCCATTGTCACATCTTATCACCTTAACTTTGTGATTAACTAGGTTTTCTATTCTTGCTATAAAAGCCTTAAGAATGCTAGAAGTCTCATCCTTGGTTGCTAAAAAGAAAACCCAAGTAAATCTACTATAGTTATCTGTGACAACTAGGCAGTACATCTTTTTGTTCAAACTTTTCACATATGTTGGCCCAAACAAATCCATATGCAACATATATAAAGGCTCAGAAATAGAGTTCACAGCTTTGGACTTATAAGAAGCTCTGTGTTGTTTTCCCATTTGACAAGCAACACCGGTTTCAGAATTTTCAAAAACTTTTGAAGGTACATCTCTTACAAGGTTTCCTTTAACCATTTTATTAATAGTTTTGAAATTTAAATGGCCAAGTCTTCTATGCCAAAGTTTGGATTCATCATTTTTGGCCTTTACAAATAGGCAAGTTGAAGCTCTTTTGGGAACTATGTTCTTTATGTCAACACTGTATATGTTGTCTATTCTAGGGACTCTAAGTAGCACAAATTTATCATCAGGCAACTTAAAATCAGGAGATAAGACAAGACATTCAGTATCTGTAAAAAGAACAAAGTTCTTTTTGTCACACATTTGTGAGACACTAAAGAGGTTGAACTTAAGCCCTTTTACAAAGTACACTTTTTCAAAATACAATTTTCCTGTTCTTATTGTACCTTTCCCAATGATTTTACCTCCTTTAGGATCATTTCCAAAGGCTACATATCCACCATCCATAGCTTCAAAATCTTCAAGGTTGGACATGTCTCCTGTCATATGTCCAGAGCAGCCACTATCAGATATGCATTTGTCCTTTAATTCCTCTTGTAGATTTCCCTGCACACAAAGTAAGAGAATCGGTTTCTCTTAGGGACCCAAGCCATTACTGACTTGGATCTGCCTTATGCATCAACATAGTCAAATCTCTTTAAATCCATTGATGCACTGTTGTGTCTGAGAACATGATCTAAAATCTTTATTTTTGGTTTCCAGACCCAGCAAGCTGAGGCCTTTACAACATAAAAATGGTTGCCCAAAACAGTGTCTGTTTTCACTTTTGGCTCAACAATAGAAACTGCTTTTACCTTAGCAGTAGAAACATTTGTATTATTTTGAAAAGGCCTTTCTGGTGGAGCAGTAGTAAATGACCTAGTTACACTAGATCTCATCAATACTGCCCTTGGAACCATGTTTTTGTTAGCATAAGGGTGAGTCTTTTTAGAAAAGTTTTTGTAGTTCACCCTTCTGTTTTGGTTCCAAACAGGTTTTTGGTAGTAATAACAATCTTCCTGTAAATGCTCAAAACTACCACATTGATAACAAGCCTTTTTAAGTAACTGAAAATCACTACCTAAATTATAAGAAATTAGGTTGTTCCAGTTTCTTTGATATCCTCTAAGCCTGTTATTAAACTTTCTAGGTTGTTCTCTAGGTTCCTCATTATATTCAACTATTTTCCTAGAGATCTTATCACCAAACACAGGTTTCACAAACCTAACCTGCTTGTCTTTAGATTCAAATATTTTAGGAATTTCTTCCTTTTTAACCTTTGGTGTTGACTCAACCTGTTCCTCTGAATCATCCTTCTCCTCATCACTATCTGACATCCAATCATCAATAATTGGACCATCTGAGAAACATCTTTTCTACCTTAAGTGTTTCTTTATTAGCCTCACTAGATTCACCTACAGGTTTGCTATCAAGTTCACTTATAAAAAACAACTCTTTCTTATGAGGTGTAAAGGCACTCTTAATTGGAGGAGCTACATCATTATATCCTATGCCACTCCCTTTCCTCATTAACTGACTTTCAATTGACTTATGCACAAGATCAGATGCAAATTGTTGTTTCTCAACTCTAACTACATGTTTTTCTTTTTCAGTCAAAGCAGCATTCTTTTCTTGTTCAGCCTCTTCTAGCCTATTATTAAGTACATTTATCTCACTTTTTTTAAGAAAAATCTCTGGTTCTAGAATATTAATCCTATCAACATATTCTAACTCATTCTGTTTGAGAAAGTCAAGTTTTTCTTCAACAGATTTTAGACCATATTTATAACCTAAGTTATCTAGTTTTAACTTTTCAACTTCTGCTCTTAAACTTTCATTCTTAGATTTAAGCTCTTCTACAGTATCTAAACAAGATTTAAATGAACAACTAGATTCATTAGATACCTCTGAATCAGAACCAGATGATGAATAAGCCATAAGAGCAAAGTTGTGTCCTTTGGGTCCTTCTTCAGCCATTGAAGCAAAGTTGGGTCCTTCCGTAGCTTGATCACTCCAATCATAGTCTCCCAAACCAACATAGGATACTAAAGCTATAGTAGTCTTGGTCTCTTCAGTAGCAGCCTTCCTTAAAATTCTTCATTCTTCTTAGGTGCTCTACATTTCCTTGCAAAGTGACCTTTTCTTCTACAGTTTTAGCACTCAATTTTGGACTTATCAAACCCCACATTGTTTTGTCCTCTAAATTTGAGCTCCCTTCCTGTCTTCTTCAAGAACCTTCTGGCCCTCATTGTCAACATAGCCATTTGCCACTTCAAATCAATTTTTTCAAGATCATCAGGATCAATTTGTTCAAAATCCTGATGCATAACTAGAGTACTGGTGGTAAGATCAGCCAAGTAGGCACAAATAGCAGCATCACTAATGTTATCTCTGTTTGTTGAGCCAATAGTAGAAACATTAGTGCTAGCAGTAGAAACTCCATAAGCAGCAGTAGAATGAGTTTCATGAGTGTTGCTAGAACTGTTGTTGTTGGAGGACATAAAAGCTAGGTTTTGTGCCCCAGAGAATGAACTAGATGATCCTATCACTTCAAACTCATAAACTTTCAAGTTGTTGTATAAATCATCTAAAATCATCTTTTCAAAGTCATCTTTGTTTCTCCAAACCACTGTATGCATACTCCATTCAGATGACAAGCTTCTCAGAAACTTAAGGTTGATATCTTCTTGAGAAACTGTAACCTGCATAAATGCTAATTGACTTACAAGCTTCTGAAGTCTGTCATATGTAGCATCAATGTTTTTAGAAATTGAGGCAACAAAGGTCTCAAATTGATGCTTCAGAAGATTTTTCCTTGACTTCTTGGTAGCCGCATTCCCACCAAATCTTAGCTCAATTGCTTCCATTAAAGACTTAGCATCCTGAATATGACTAAAGCTCAACTGATACTCATTAGGTATGCCCATCATGAGAATTCTATGAGTCTTGATCTGTAATCTTCTTTGAGCCTTGTCATCAGCAGATTTAACGGGTAGAAGTGTCCCATCAACAGCTTTTGCTGGTAAAGCATCACCATTCAGAATGACTTCCCACATTGAGTAGTCAAGCATCTTGATGTATTGTTGTATTCTCATCTTCCAGAGCTCATACTCTCCAGGCTTGAGCATGGGCACTTTTGATACAGTCACCATGTGTGTTGATTCGGATTCCATGTCTTCAGTAGATGATAAGCAGAACAGATCAGAGTTAACACAGATTCTTCTTGATATCAGTTTCTAGATCACAAGCTCTGATACCACTTGTTGATCCTAGTTGAGTAATTGATCTTATTAGTTATCTTAGATGTGAATCTAAAACAACAAGTATAGAAACTGACTTGTCTTGAAACAATATTAAACACTATGCGGAATCTAATGTTTAATCTTAAGAAGAAAAATTAATCAAATAGTAGAATTCTCAACAAACACTTCAATATATTAGATATACGAATACTCAAAAGTATTAGGGTTACAAAACCTTGAAGTGAATCGACTCTAACAATGATACGTACCAAACTCTAACCCTAGAACCTCCTTTTATAGACTAAGGAGTTCTGTACAAGAAACCTATAAGTCTAACTAAATAGGATATACACAAAATCCTTTCCACACTTATCTAACCGACTATACATCATTATCACATAAACTGTAGAAACTAACTCTAGCAGTAGAATCATTAAGCCTAGTAGTAGTATCTACTTAGTGTATTCTCTTGATCTTTATCAGCAACTCCAGCAGTAGTATGAATACACTAGCAGTAGTATCATTATCACCAGCAGTAGTATGACACTTGGACAATTTTCCATTGAGTAGTTGTATCACCCTGAGCAGCAGCATCTCAAAACCCAATAGGTAGTGTACTTTGTATCCCAGAATTCGCCAAGTAGCTTCACACGCCGAAAGATACCTACAATCAAAATATTCTTTGATTTCATCCTTCACTTCTGCGTCGGTGGTTTCTTGATTATCATTGTTGTCAACATAAACGGTAGCAGTAACACGATCTGGTCCCTTGTTTATGTATTTGAACAAATATTTGATAGAACCAGCCTGATTGCACCACTCCACATTTATGTGCGCCTGGTAAGTTTTTAACAAAAATTTATTATAACCTACAACAAAACCATTGTGTAGCTCCACCCCGCTTTTTTTTATTAAACCTTCCATTATCAGGCCTTTTGTAAACTGGGAAACCATCAGAGTCTATCATAGTGCGAGCTGAAAATTTCTTTGGAAAATTTTTTGTGCATTTCCCTTTAGTGGTACAGGGGCAACTTGGATTATCAGCTCCACAAGGGCCATGCATCATATGTTTACTTACAAGGCGATAAAGTTGCGGGTCACTATTTTTGTCTGGTATTTCAGCAGAAATGAAATCATCGATCTTTTCATGATTAACCAACTTATCATCCGGGTGAAAAAATACATATGTGGGCGTATGGAAGTCCTCTCTTCTGAAACTCGACCGTATATACAACTGCAATATATAAAAGAACAATAACAATCAGGTAGCAATATATAAAAATTTCATCTTTTTACTAATGATGATGGTTAACGTGGGTTGTTACTGATTAACTCGACCATCTTCCAACTTGACAACAATTTATGTATAATAGGAAAAAAAAATAGAAAAAGAAAAAGTGAAAGTCAGTCTCTCAAAAACCGTAACCAAGTTGAAACATGGATGCATAAACTGGTAAAAAGTTACTATAACTTTGTTGCATTTTTTACGTCATTTTCCCTACCCAAAACTGATTAGTTGACTCCTAAATAATTAGATAATTGGTATCATTTTCCTAAAACCCGAAGTCTAGATACTGATTATTTGTACCTTGAAAACACAGTAATCGATAAAAGCACAAAACGCCCCTTTAGCTATATCGAGGAGAAGCCTAATTGGCAGTTGAATTTTAGTAACATGCTTCCAATGTGTAATACTACCTCAGTACTTGTCTTATTATTACTTTTGACTACAATAATCAAAGGTATCATGAATCTAGCATCCCCATTTCCGACATTACATCCCACTTGCAAAAAAGTTAAAGCCAGAGTCCCAAAAATGAAACTAAGTTTGACATTTCAACCTAGAATGCAACCAAACAACAGGAAGTTTACTAAACATTTTAAACAGTTACCTGCATTGACGCGTCCAAAAATCTTTGACTCCCTCAAATTCTTGATTAAATGATCAAGATTCATCTTGAAGGTCTTGCATATAATTTCTGGCCTATCTTCGGGACGAAGACCAGTTCCATTCAAGAACCTTGTAATCTCGGGCCATTTCGGATTGCATATGAAAGTGATGAAAAAATCTGGATGGCCATATACTTTGCACAGTGACATTGCATCTAAATAATTTTGACGCATATATCGTGCACCTCCGGTAAAAGACGATGGTTTTACTTTACGCTTGCTGGTGGTAGATGCATCTGTATTGCCCTTATCAACATGAATTGATAGCTGTTGATATGATTCAACACGTAGGTTTTTTTGACTACTGCGATGAGAATATAACCTTTCTGTTTCGACCATGGTAAAAGCGTCAACCAAAAATTGTTGAAAAATTCTTCTAGAGTTATGATGTAGTGAGAATCTGTCTTGCCTTTCTTGAATGATGTAAGCAAAATATTCTCTCATTGTTAACCTATCACCTTTTTTTGGGTCTGGTTCAATAACATCTCTATAAAGAATATCGGTTATGTATCCATCTTCACCATACGGAAACAAAAGAGGATATTGTAGTGACAGAAATGAAGGGTGCAAAACACTAATATGTTTAAGTTCACCAGTTCGTGTTTCAATCACAATATCTCTTTTATCAAGAGAATCTTGGATGTCGCCCACAATTAAAGCAGCTACCTCTAAGGCGGTAGGGAGATTGTAAGTCCTTCCGTCAGATTCCCTGTTACCAAGTAATCTCAACCGTACGTTGTGTAGTTCATCAGCTTTGTATCGATCTCTGACCATTCTATATGACTTGACCAATTCATTTTCCACATATAAAGTCTTCCTTAAACCTTCAATTATTTGTGGATCAAGTGAGTCAGATTATTTCTTTCATTTTTTGATCTGGATCTGCAATAACAAAAATAACAACTTAGTAATTAATATGATAAGTCAAAAGAAGACATATATGTCTAAAAATGCAACATCAAACACTTCCAAATTGGATCTATAATACATGAGGAATCTTAATTTTGAATGACAGAATAGTTATAAAATTTTAGTACATAATATATGTTGGGTTTTAAAGTTTACTATTGCTGACAATGTTAAGACTGCTCAGGATATACAACCAAGTTATTAATGCTGCTGGTTACAAAGTTACTGCTGCTTATGAAAGATTAATGTTGCTGCAAGATTAATATTGCTAGAACACTTGGTTATTAGTGTTGCTAGTGTATTAGAGTCGGTTATTATGTAAAGTATGTTTAAATAAATATAGAAAAGATTCTATAAAGATTTATCTTCTATAGGAAGTTATTGTAAGCCGACTAGGACTCCTTAGCCTATAAAAGGAGGACCTAGGGCATAGATGAATAGATAGTCATACGGCTTTAAGATAGTTTTTCGATTTACTTCAAGGTTTTGTAGCCCTAATACTCAGAGAGTATTCGTATTTTATCAATAATATTGAAGTGTTTTGTGTTCATTGTTTAGTTCTTCTTAAGTTCAAATACAAGATTCCGCATTGTGTTTGATAAGTTACAAGGCAGTTTCTATACTCAGTTGTATTAGATTTATCTAGCATAGCTAAACCTTTACAAGCTAAGGGATTAGATCAAGTGCTCAACTGGGATCAACAAGTGGTATCAGAGCTTGTGATCTAGAGACTGTGAATTAAGAAGAACCTGAAGGATCGTTTATAGCTCGAGGGAAGACAAGGACTCAGAATCTACTCACATGATTACTGCATCAAAGGTCCCCATGCTCAAGCCTGGAGAATATGAGCTATGGAGGATGAGGATAGAACAGTACATCCAGATGGTTGATTACTCTATGTGGGAGGTCATAGAGAATGGTAATCAACTACCTAAGATTGAAACTTCTACTGAGGGTAATATCACTATAATGCCTATTAAGACTGCTGAAAATTTTACAGATCATCCAAACTCATAGTATCAAGATCATCCTTGTTTCTCCATACCACAGTGTGTGTGTGTTCCACTTTAGTGATAAGCTTCTCAGAAACTTTTGATTGACATCTTCTTGAGAAATTTTGACTTCTACAAGTGCCAATTGACTGAGGAGTTTCTGAAGCCTGGCAAAACCATCTTTTCAAAGTCATCTTTGTTTCTCCAAACCACTGTGTGCATACTCCATTCAGATGAAAAGCTTCTCAGAAACTTAAGGTTGATATCTTCTTGAGAAACTGTAACCTGCATAAATGCTAATTGACTTACAAGCTTCTGAAGTCTGTCATATGTAGCATCAATGTTTTTAGAACTTGAGGCAACAAAGGTCTCAAATTGATGCTTCAGAAGATTTTTCCTTGACTTCTTGGTAGCCGCATTCCCACTAAATCTTAGCTCAATTGCTTCCATTAAAGACTTAGCATCCTGAATATGACTAAAGCTCAACTGATACTCATTAGGTATGCCCATCATGAGAATACTATGAGTCTTGATCTCTAATCTTCTTTGAGTCATGTCATCAGCAGATTTAATGGGTAGAAGTGTCCCATCAGCAGCTTTTGCTGGTCAAGTATCACCATTCAGAATGACTTCCCACATTGAGTAGTCAAGCATCTTGATGTATTGTTGTATTCTCATCTTCCAGAGCTCATACTCTCCAGGCTTGAGCATGGGCAATTTTGATACAGTCACCATGTGTGTTGATTCGGATTCCCTGTCTTCAGTAGATGATAAGCAGAACAGATCAGAGTTAACACAGATTCTTTTGATATCAGTTTCTAGATCACAAGCTCTGATACCACTTGTTGATCCCAGTTGAGTAATTGATCTTATTAGTTATCTTAGATGTGAATCTAAAACAACAAGTATAGAAACTGACTTGTCTTGAAACAATATTAAACACTATACGGAATCTAATGTTTAATCTTAAGAAGAAAAATTAATCAAACAGTAGAATTCTCGACAAACACTTCAATATATTAGATATACGAATACTCAAAAGTATTAGGGTTACAAAACCTTGAAGTGAATCGACTCTAACAATGATACGTACCAAACTCTAACTCTAGAACCTCCTTTTATAGACTAAGGAGTTCTGTACAAGAAACCTATAAGTCTAACTAAATAGGATATACACAAAATCCTTTCCATACTTATCTAACCGACTATACATCATTATCACATAAACAGTAGAAACTAACTCTAGCAGTAGAATCATTAAGCCTAGCAATAGTATCTACTTAGTGTATTCTCTTGATCTTTATCAGCAACTCCAGCAGTAGTATGAATACACTAGCAGTAGTATCATTATCACCAGCAGTAGTATGACACTTGGACAATTTTCCATTGAGAAGTTGTATCATCCTGAGCAGCAGCATCCTAAAACCCAACAGGTAGTGTACTTCGTATCCTAGAATTCGCCAAGTAGCTTCACACGCCGAAAGATACCTACAATCAAAATATTCATTGATTTTATCCTTCACTTCTGCGTTGGTGGTTTCTTGATTATCATTGTTGTCAACACAAATGGTAGCAATAACATGATCTGGTACCTTGTTTATGTATTTGATAGATCCAGCCTGATTGCACCACTCCACATTTATGTGCGCCTGGTAAGTTTTTAACAGAAATTTATTATAACCTACAACAAAACCATTGTGTAGCTCCACCCCGCTTTTTTTTTTATTAAACCTTCCATTATCAAGCCTTTTGTAAACTGGGAAACCATCAGAGTCTGCCATAGTGCGAGCTGAAAATTTCTTTGGAAATTTTTTTGTGCATTTCCCTTTAGTGGTACAGGGGCAACTTGGAATATCAGCTCCACAAGGGCCATGCATCATATGTTTACTTACAAGGCTATAAAGTTGCGGGTAACTATTTTTGTTTGGTATTTCAGCATAAATTAAATCATCGACCTTTTCATGATTAACCAACTTATCATCCAGGTGAAAAAAATACATATGTGGGCGTACGGAAGTCCTCTCTTCTGAAACTCGACCGTATATACAACTGCAATATATAAAAGAATAATAACAATCAGGTAGCAATATATAAAAATTTAATCTTTTTACTAATGATGATGGTTAACGTGGGTTGTTACTGATTAACTCGACCATCTTCCAACTTGACAACAATTTATGTATAATAGGAAAAAAAATAGAAAAAGAAAAAGTGAAAGTCAGTCTCTCAAAAACCGTAACCAAGTTGAAACATGTATGCATAAACTGGTAAAAAGTTACTATAACTTTGTTGCATTTTTTACGTCATTTTCCCTACCCAAAACTGATTAGTTGACTCCTAAATAATTAGATAATTGGTATCATTTTCCTAAAACCCGAAGTCTAGATACTGATTATTTGTACCTTGAAAACACAGTAATCGATAAAAGCACAAAACGCCCCTTTAGCTATATCGAGGAGAAGCCTAATTGGCAGTTGAATTTTAGTAACATGCTTCCAATGTGTAATACTACCTCAGTACTTGTCTTATTATTACTTTTGACTACAATAATCAAAGGTATCATGAATCTAGCATCCCCATTTCCGACATTACTTCCCACTTGCAAAAAAGTTAAAGCCAGAGTCCCAAAAATGCAACTAAGTTTGATAGTTCAACCTAGAATGTAACCAAACTAAGGAAGTTTACTAAACATTTTAAACAGTTACCTGCATTGACGCGTCCAAAAATCTTTGACTCCTTCAAATTCTTGATTAAATGATCAAGCTTCATCTTGAAGGTCTTGCATATAATTTCTGGCCTATCTTCGGGACGAAGACCAGTTCCATTCAAGAACCTTATAATCTCAGGCCATTTCGGATTGCATATGAAAGTGATGAAAAAATCTGGATTGCCATATACTTTGCACAGTGACATTGCATCTAACTAATTTTGACGCATATATCGTGCACCTCCGGTAAAAGACGATGGTTGTACTATACGCTTGCCGGTGGTAGATGCATCTGTATTGCCCTTATCAGCATGAATTGATAGCTGTTGATATGATTCAACACGTAGGTTTTTTTGATTACTGCGATGAAAATATAACCTTTCTGTTTCGACCATGGTAAAAGCATACCAAAAATTGTTGAAAAAGTCTTCTAGAGTTATGATGTAGTGAGAATCTTTCTTGCCTTTCTTGAATGATGTAAGCAAAATATTCTCTCATTGTTAACCTATCACCTTTTTTTGGGTCTGGTTCAACAACATCTCTATAAAGAATATCGGTTATGTATCCATCTTCACCATATGGAAACAAAAGAGGAAATTGTAGTGACAGAAATGAAGGGTACAAAACACTAATATCTTTAAGTTCACCAGTTCGTGTTTCAATCACAATATCTCTTTTATCAAGAGAATGTTGGATGCCGCCCACAATTAAAGCAGCTACCTCTAAGGCGGTAAGGAGATTGTAAGTCCTTCCGTCAGATTCCCTGTTACTAAGTAATCTCAACCGTACGTTGTGTAGTTCATCAGCTTTGTATCGATCTCTGACCATTCTATATGACTTGACCAATTAATTTTCCACATCTAAAGTCTTCCTTAAACCTTCAATTATTTGTGGATCAAGTGAGTCAGATGATTTCGTTTCAGTTTTTGATCTGGATCTACAATAACAAAGATAACAACATAGTAATTAATATTATAAGTCAAAATAAGACATATATGTCTAAAAATGCAACATCAAACACTTCCAAAATGGATCTATAATACATGAGGAATCTTAATTTTGAATGACAGAATAGTTATAAAATTTTAGTACATAACATATGTTGGGTTTTAAAGGTTACTACTGCTGACAATGTTAAGACTGCTCAGGATATACAACCAAGTTCTTAATGCTGCTGGTTTCAAAGTTAATGCTGCTTATGAAAGATTAATGTTGCTACAAGATTAATACTGCTAGAACACTTAGTTAGTATTGCTAATATGTTATTAGTGTTTCTAGTGTATTAGAGTCGGTTATTATGTAAAGTATGTTTAGGTAAATATAGAAAAGATCCTATAAAGATATATCTTGTATAGGAAGTTATTGTGAGCCAACTAGGACTCCTTAGCCTATAAAAGGAGGACCTAGGGCATAGATGAATAGTTAGTCATACGACTTTAAGATATTTTTTCGATTTACTTCAAGGTTTTGTAACCCTAATACTCATAGAGTATTCGTATTATCAATAATATTGAAGTGTTTTGTGTTCATTGTTTAGTTCTTCTAAAGTTCAAATACAAGATTTCGCATTGTGTTTGATAAGTTACAAGGCAATTTCTATACCTAGTTGTGTTAGATTTATCTAGCATAGCTAAACCTTTACAAGCTAAGGGATTTGATCAAGTGCTCAACAAGTGGTATAAGAGCTTGTGATCTAGAGACTGTGAATCAAGAAGAACCTGAAGGGTTGTTTATAGCTCGAGGGAATACATGGACTCAGAATCTACTCACATGATTACTGTATCAAAGGTCCCCATGCTCAAGCCTGGAGAATATGAGCTATGGAGGATGAGGATAGAACAGTACATCCTGATGGTTGATTACTCTATGTGGGAGGTCATAGAGAATGGTAATCAACTACCTAAGATTGAAACTTCTACTGAGGGTGTTATCACTATAATGCTTATTAAGACTGCTGAAGACAAGGCTCAAAGAAGGCTTGAAGTAAAGGCCAGAAGTACTCTTATGATGGGGATTCCTAATGATCATCAGCTGACCTTTAACCATATCAAGGATGCTAAACAGTTGCTAAAAGCAATTGAGACAAGATTTGGAGGGAATGCTGCAACCAAGAAGACAAGGAAGAACCTTTTGAAGCAACAATATGAAAATTTTGCTGCTTTAAGTTCTGAAAATCTTGATCATCCAAACTCATAGTATCAAGATCATCCAAACTCATAGTATCAAGATCATCCTTAGTTTTTGTGTCATCTAGCTCATCAACAAGCACACAAAACTTAGCTTTTGTGTCCTCCTCAAACAACAGTTCTAGCAGTCCTAATGAAGTAGTTAATATTGCTCATGGAGTTAGTACTGCTGGCACACAAGTTAATGTTGCAGGGTCTCCAACCCTTGATAACTTGAGTGATGCTGTTATCTATGCTTTCTTGGCTGGTGCATCTACTAGTTCTCAAATGATTCATGAAGATTTAGAGCAGATCCATCTAGATGATCTTGAATAGATGGACTTGAAGTGGCAGATGGCAATGTTGACTGTGAGGGCAAGAAGATTTTTGAGCAGGACTGGAAAGAATCTCAAGATTATTGGGAAGGATACCTTGGGTTTTGACAAATCCAAGATTGAATGCTACAACTGTCACAAGAAGGGTCACTTTACTAGAGAGTATAGGGCACCAAGGAACCAAGACAATAAGAGTAATGAAGTTTCAAGGAGAGATGTACCTGTGGAAACTATAAATTCTACAGCTTTGGTGTCTCAATATGATGGTCTTGGAGCATATGACTAGAGTGATCAAGCTACTAAAAGACCTAACTTTGCTCTTATGGCCAACTCTTCTGCATCAAGTTCTGATTCTGAGGTATCTAATAGTTCTAGTTGTTCATATAAGATACTGTTGAAGAACTTAAGAATATGAATGAAAAGCTAATGGAAGAGGTAAAAATGTTAAAATTGGACAATTTAGGCTATAAGGTAGGTCTAAAATCTGTTGAAGAAAGACTTGACATTTTCAAACAAAATGAGTTAGAGTATGCAAAAAAAGTAAATGTTCTTGAAAGTAAGCTTTTTGTAAAAGAAAATGAAGTTAATGTACTTTCTAAATGATTAGAAAAGGCTGGAAAAAAAAGCGGCTGCTTATAAGGAATTAGAAAAACATCATGTTAAGGTCAATAAGCTTGAGTTTGCATCTGAAAGTGTTAATAAGACAATTGAGTGCCAGTTAATGAGGAGAGGTAGTGGCATAGGTTATCATGAAGTTCCTCCTTCAATAACAGGAAATTATGTTCCTCCTATTCCAGAATTGTCTTGTTTGAGTGAGTCAAATGTTAAGTCTTTAGGAGAAAGTAGTGAATCTAATGAGGACAAACCTAAGACTGAAACAAAGTATTCTGATGCACCTACTATTGAGGATTGGGTGACTGATGATGATGAGGAACAGGAAAAGGATGAACCTAAGGTTAAGAGTGTACCAAACAAACCTAGAGTTGAACAGATTAACTTTTTCAAACCTAGTTTTGGGGATAAGGTGTCTAAGAAATTTATTAAGTACACTGAGCAACCTAGGCAGATCACAAACAGGCCTAGAGGTAATCAGAGAAGTTGGAATGGTATGATATCTCAAAGGTTAGGAAGTTATTTTGAGATGATCAATAAGGCTTGTCATTATTGTGGTAGTTTTGAACACTTACAAGATAACTGTTTTTACTATCAAAAACCAGTTTGGAACTATGCTAGGAGGGTGAGTCATAAAAGTTTTTCTAAGAATACTCACCCACATGCTAAAAGAAACATGGTTCCAAAAGCAGTACAAATGAGATTTGGTGTAGTATCAGTTACAACTGCTAATCAAAATGTTTCAAAACAAGCAGTAGTAACTAATACTGCTAGATCAGTTTGTACTACCAACACCAAAAGGAAAAGGAATGGTGCAAATAAATTGTCAAAGTTTTCAAACAAAGCACATTCCACTGTAAAACAGCCCATTCAAAAGCCAACAGATATTTGTGCTGCTAAGGCAAAAGCAATAGTTAATACTGCTGAGCTAAAAGTAATAACTGATACTGTTTTGGGAAATCATTTTTATGTTGTGAACTCCTCAGCTTGTTGGGTCTGGAAACCAAAAATTAAAGTTTTAGATCATGTTTCCAGAAACAGCAGTGCATCTATAATTTTAAAGAGATTTGATTATGTAGATGCACAAGGCAGATCAAGTCAGTATTGGCTTGGGTCCTCAAAATGAACTGATTTTCTTACTTTATGTGCAGGGAAATCCACAAGTGGAATTGGAAGATAAAAGAGTATTTGACAGTGGATGCTCATGGCACATGACTGGAAACATATCCTATCTTGAAGATTTTGAAGCTATTGATGGTGGATATGTTGCCTTTGGGAGCAATCGCAAAGGAGGGAAAATCACTGGTAAAGGTACAATAAAAACAGGAAAATTAGATTTTGATAATGTGTACTTTGTCAAAGAGCTTAAGTTCAATCTCTTTAGTGTCACACAAATGTGTGACAAAAAGAATAGTGTTCTTTTTACTGATACTGAATGTATTGTCTTATCTCCTGACTTTAAGTTGACTGATGAAAGTCATATTCTACTTTATGCAAGAAACAAACTGTGGTTGCAAATTCCACAATTGAAGTTAAGTATGTTGCTGCTTCAAGTTTCTATGGACAAGGGCTCTGGATTCAGAATCAATTGCTGGATTATGGGTACAACTTTATGCATACTAAAATATATATTGATAATAACAGTACTATGTGCATTATTAAAAATCCTGTTTATCACTAAAAAAATAAAGCATATTGAGATAAGACATCATTTTATAAGAGATTGTTATGAAAAGAAGTTAATTAAAATTGTTAAAATCCATAATGATAACAATGTTGCAGATTTGCTCACAAAAGTTTTTGATGTGGGTAGATTTCAATTTTTGGTTGTTAGTATTGGAATGATAAATCTTTGAAAAAATCTTATCTCTTTGTGTTTTTGTACAGTTTAACAAGGATTAGTACTGTTATTAGGTCAATAAATTGTTTCTGCTGCTAAGAAAAATTAGTATTGCTAGTTGTTAGTATTGCTAGTTTTTAGTATTGCTAGTTATAATTAATATTGCTAGTTTACTTAGTTTTGTTGTGTTAATGTTGCCAGTTATGCTTAGTATTGCTAAGTATAATTGATGATGTGATTATTGTAAATTGTGTTATGTTCGTGGTTTTGTGTTTTTGGAACTAATCTTTTGCAGGATAAGCTGAGAGAAGTGATAGAGTGCTGATTAAAAGGTTGTTTGGAGTGGAAACTAACTTTATGCTGCTAGGCATAAGTTAATGCGGCAATACCTAAATTAGTGCTGCTAGGTTTCTGTTGCTATGTTTGAAAGAACAGGGTACTGTTTTATAAATGTGAGCGATAAGGGTTTATATCCTCCACTCATTCCCAAAAGTGTCTTTATCCGATCAAAACTCTTTCAAACCTAAACCTTAAAATCTTTTTACACATTAATTGGAAATCCCAACCAAATCCCGCCAAAATTTTTCAAAATTTACAATGTCGACTCTGTCATTCGCCGATCAACATAATATGATTGCGTTTTTGCAAAAGCCCCAAGAATGTGAAGGTTTTACGAAAATCATTGATTTTCTTAATGCTACTCATATTAGGTACGCATTAACTGTAAACCCTACTATATATGTTTTCAACCTAAACAGTTTTGGGCTACTGTAAAGGTCAAAACTATTGATGAGGAAGTACAGATATATGCCCTTGTGGATGGGCAGGAGATTATTGTTACTGAAGCCTCTCTTAGGGATGTTAGGGATGTTCTTCATCTTGAAGATGCTGAAGGTATTAATAATCTTCCAAATTCTACAATTTTTGAAAACCTTGCCTTGATGGGGTATGAAAGCCAAAGTACTTCTTTAAAATTTTCAAAAGGGGCTTTCTCTCTACAATGGAAATTCTTAATTCACACTATCTTGCAGTGTCTTAGTCCAAAGACTACTGGTTAGAATGAGTTTAGTAGTAATATGGCTTCTGCTATTATCTGCTTGGCTAAAAATCAAAGAGATCAAAGATTTAATTTTTCAAAATTGATTTTTGATAGTGTGGTTAAGGGCTTAGATAGTTCATCAAATAAATATTACTTATATCTAAGGTTTTTACAACTTCTTATGGAGAAACAATTTGTAAACAAAAAGGTTCATAACAAAGTTTATACTTCTCTCTTTCATACTAAAAAGATTTTTACTAATATGAAGAGAGAGGGCAAGGATTTTAAAGGTAGAGTTACACCATTGTTTCAAACAATGTTGGAACTAGGTCCAAATCAGGGTGAAAGCTCAGCAATCCCAGCTGATGCTTATCACACACCCACTCTTTCGACATCCCCACCAACACAAAAGACCTATACCCGTAGGATCACACAAAAAGGCACTCAACTACCTCAGGTTGGTGCTAGTATGGTTGCAGATGAGGTTGTGCATAAGGAGAGGGGCCACAAATTAGAAAGGGCTATCACTACTGCTACTGGCTTTGAAGCAGAGCAGGATAGTGATAACATAAGTAAGACCCAATGTAAAGCAACTTCTAATGAAGAAAGTTCCTCTGGAACTCATTTAGGTGAAGGTTGGCCAATCGGAAAATATGGGGGGTATAGATGCTAAGAATAGATCTGAGGCTATGCCTAACTCACCCAATGATGCACTACTCGGGAGAGGTAACACACTCCGAAGTGCTGAGGGTATTATGAAACTTATCAATGAATTAACGGCTACCTGTACAAAATTGTCAAGGGATATTCTTGGTCTCAAGCAGGAACTTAAGCAGCTCAAAATCTCTCAGGGTACAAAATTAAAAAGGTTGAAGCAAAGGATTAGGTATCTTGAATGACAAAAGAGGTCAAGAACACACAAAACAAAAAGGTTGTACAAGGTTGGAACTACTTCCAGGGTTGATTCTTCTGAAGAAGCAAAGAGTTTGGAAGAGGATGTTTCCAAACAGGGGAGGAAGACAAGCAAAGCTTCAGGGGAGGAAACTTTGGTAGATATGGATATTGGGGTAGAGGTAGAAAATGAGTTTGAAGATGATGATGCTAATGAGTTTGTTGTTGCAGATAAAGAGGGTAATGCAGCTGTTACGGATGGTGTTAATACTACAGCTATTGATGGTATTAATGTGTTACTTGATGCTGCTACACTTAATATTGCTGGTGTTGAAGTTAATGTGGCTAGTACAGAAGTTAATGTGGTAGTAGAAGTTAATGTGGCCAGTGAAAAGGTTAGTGCTGCTGCGACTGAAGTTAGTACTGCTGATGATGATGAAACTATTGCTCAAGTATTAATAAAGTTGAAGAGTACAAGACCTAAAGCAAAAGGAGTTGTGATTAAGGAACCAGTATCAATATCAAAAACACCAACAACAACAATCTCACAATTAGAATAAGGCAAAGGGTTGTTAATTGAAGAACCTAACAAGAAATTTAAGTTTCAGTTACCCAGTCAACAACAACAACAAATGATGACTGATGAAGAAGTTGCAAGACAAGTGCAAGCTGATCTTGATGCTGAAGAGGAAGAGGCAAGAAGAAAGCAAGCTGAAAATAAAGAACAGGCAAGTCTTGAACTCATTAATTCATGGGATGGTGTTCAGGCCAAAGTGAAGCAGACCATATGTTAGCTCAGAAGATGTGGGATGATGAGCAAGAAGAGTTATCAATGGAAGAAAAGGCAAAACTCTTTATGGAATTATTGGCTCAAAAGAAGAAGTTCTTTGTACAGAAAAGAGCTGAAGAAAAGAGAAACAGACCACCTACTCTAGCAAAACAAAGGAATATTATGCAGATCAATCTGAGAAATATGGGAGGATGGAAACAAATTCAGTTCATGGGGATGAGCTTTGACAGAATTAAAGAAGAGTTTGACATAGTTTTCAGAAGGATTAATACTTTTATTGCTATGAATGATGAAGAGTTGGTGAGGAGGTCTAAAAGGTCTGGAGAAGAGTTAGCAGCTGATAGCAGTAAGAAGCAGAAAGTAGATGAGCAACCAGAGCAAATACAAGAGCAGGCAGAGCAGGTTCAAGAAAGTGTGGAAAAAGAAGCAGCTAATCTACAACAAATGGTTAGAATTGAAAACACTGATGAAACATTTGTAGATGTTGTTCCTTTGCAAACCAAGGCTCCTATTATTGATTGGCAGAATGGTTATAGAGGAGAAACTCCATGGTGGAAGATAATCAGAGCTGATGGAACATCTCAAAGGTTTGTAACATTTCCACAAATGATCAGACATTTTGATAAAGAAGATTGAGAGACCTTATGGGCTTTAATCAAGAAAAAGTATGGAGATTCAAGGCCAGAAAATGTTTTGGATATAGTTGTTTGGGGAGATTTGAAAATTATGTTTGAAGTTCATGGTGAAGATAGAGTTTGGAAAGAGCAATACAAAAGTACCAAAGTTACTTATTGGAAGTTGCATCAAAATTGTGGAGTTCACACTGTAATGCTGAGGGGAGGACTTCAAATTTACATGCTAGTAGAGAAAGAATATCCTCTGGCAAAGACTACACTTGATATGATACTTAATGGACCTTTTAAACTTCAAACTAAGAAATGGAGTGAAATGGTATATCAGCTTCTCAAGAAAATGGAGAAACAATTTTATGCAGCCGATTACAAGAAGATGAGAAAGTAAGTGTTTGGAAACATCCTCCTGGTGAAGGTTCAAGCTTAGATTGAAACTTGATGATTTTGGAAGAAAATATCAAGTTTAGGGGAGGATTGTTTGGTTTTAAAGGTTACTACTGCTGAGATTGTTAAGACTGCTCAGGATATACAACCAAGTTATTAATGCTGCTAGTTACAAAGTTTATGCTGGTTATGAAAGATTAATGTTGCTGCAAGATTAATACTGCTAGAACACTTAGTTAGTATTGCTAATATGTTATTAGTGTTGCTAGTGTATTCGAGTCGGTTATTATGTAAAGTATGTTTAGATAAATACAAAAAAGATTCTATAAAGATTTATCTTGTATAGGAAGTTATTGTAAGCCGACTAGGACTCCTTAGCCTATAAAAGGAGGACCTAGGGCATAGATGAATAGTTAGTCATACGGATTTAAGATAGTTTTTCGATTTACTTCAAGGTTTTGTAACCCTAATACTCAGAGAGTATTCGTATTATCAATAATATTGAAGTGTTTTGTGTTCATTGTTTAGTTTTTTCTTAAGATCAAATACAAGATTCCTCACTGTGTTTGATAAGTTACAAGGCAGTTTCTATACCAAGTTGTGTTAGATTTATCAAGCATAGCTAAACCTTTACAAGCTAAGGGATTCGATCAAGTGCTCAACTAGGATCAGCAATATATCTGTAAATATGTCAAAAAAATAAGTTAAAAGTGTTTCATACCGGAGTATGTCAATCCTGTTCTATACCTCATTTTCCGTGTCATATATGTACAGTTGCGAGAACTTCACGCTGGACCCATCCTTTGGTAAAAGAGTACCATGACTATGATAGTTTTGACCATGAAGCCTAAAACAATAAGGGCCCTAACCCCTGTTGACGAAATGATCAACTTTTTCGCCCATTTAGGTGAAGACAAACATCATGTTGTACGTACGAATATTTTTTAGAAAATTTCTAGATGTCGCATCGTCATTGCGAAACAGGCACAACAAATGTTTAGGGGCCTCTTTTAGTTTTGGAGGCTTTACTTTTCCATAAAGGCAACATGTAGAGTAACTCCACCCATCACGAAAATGCCTTTTCAGCCTCGCCTCGAAGTCTCACAAAACAGCATTACATGCACCACATATATTGGTTAGATCTCCATGGTCAACATATTCTTAAAACCAAAAAAATGGTTGTGAATAATAAAATAAGGTTTGTCCATGTACACAGTTTATTATGTTAATAAATTTGTAGTTGAAGTTATTATCACCTGGGCAGATTCCATAAAACTTGTCTTAGTCATTTGAACCAAAAACATCTTCCTCATCGTCAATATCAAATTTTATTCTATGAATCTCGTATATTACTTTCCTTTGTCGCTTGCATGGATGTTTTCTTGATGTACTCGTAATGTTGGTTTGTGGTTCATTTGAATTGGCGGTAGAATGATGTAAACCTGGACTGACATTGCTAGAACCTACAATTCCATATAGGTAAAAAAATTAACGAAGCAATTTAAATGTTAACTCACTAAATATGTCACATCAAATTTGAATCTTGTAACTTTGTATAATAAAAAAAATGTTAACCTGGTATTGTATAATCCCAGTGTTGACCGGTTGTGGAGTCATAATTATCAACTTGGGACGTTTGATCTGGGTGACTTCTTTTGCCTTTTTGAAGCACTGCTTATACATCAGACATGACGTGTAAATTAATAACGGGCATCAATAGTAAAACACAGAAAAATATATAAAATATATAAAAGTATACATATAACCATTATACCATTTGAACAATCATTTATAGGCGTCCTTCCCCCAAGTCGAGTGAATGTATCTGTATAGAAGATCAGTCACAAATAAATGGGTTACTTAACCACAATGTTCATATATTATAGTAATTATATAAAATATACCTTGGAGACCAAATGGTGCGTTTGTTTTAGCAGAGATAGGAGTGACAATATTTCCGTTTGCGTTTTTGTTAGATATCTGAGATACACTTGATAATTTAGCTACAAGCATAGGCGCAGATTTGTTAGAACGCAAGTATTTATATCCGTGGATAAGACGAATAAAGTATTGAATTTCCATATGATAATATAGGTGCCAAGATATTGATTTATGATACAGTTGCTTACCATTGGAGATGTCACTTAGCGGTGGCCTGCCTCTGCGTCTAGAGAGCAAATCTGTTGCAAAAAAATGGGAGTTTTGTTGTTGATTAAGTTTGACAGCAGCGTCGAGAATGATTGAGTTTGACAATGGAAACATATCCGAGCCACAATGGAAACATATTCTAGTAATTATATGGGTATTTAAAAATACCTTGAACACCAAATGGTGCATTTGCTTTAGCAGAGATAGGAGTCGCAATATTTTCGTTATTAAACTGAGATACATTTGATAATTTAACTGCAACCATATTGAAGGTATGTTAGAAATTAAATATATATATTTGTGGAAATCACCAAAAAAACTAATGAAATTAGATTAGATCGCATAGTTTCAAACAAATTGATTTAGGATGTAGTTGCTTACCATTTAGGCTGTCACTTAGTGGTGGTCTGCCTCTGCGTCTAGGGAGTAAATCTGTAAAAAAAATAAATAAATAAATAAAGAAAAAAAATGCATGTCGTTGGTTAGTAAGTTTGAAAGAGTAACCGGAAAGATATAAAGATTTATAATTATTTAGAAAACAATATACACAAATTATATTAACAAAATGGGCTTCGTACCATTACTAATGCCATTAACAGGGGGGCTGCCCCTGTGTATCGGAAGAATGTTGGTATTTGCTACAGTGGGAATTGTCATGATCATAGGCGAATTGGTGTTTGCAAGCAGAGAATCACTTGAATAGGTAGTAGCATAATTTACTGACATTGCATATCCTAAAAGAAAATTGTTATTTAGACGGTCAGAATAAGTTTCATTTCAACAAAAATGCTATACAAAATTTCATCTTTTTACTAATGATGATGGTTAAAGTGGGTTGTTACTGATTAGCTCGACCATCTTCCAACTTGATAACTATTTATGTATAATAGAGAAAAAAAATTAAAAAAAAGGAAAAAAAAAAAAAAGAGTCAATCTCTCGAAAACCGTAACGAAGTTGAAACATGGATGCATAAATTGCTAAAATGTTATTCTAACTTTGTTGCATTTTTTACGTTATTTTCCCTACCTAAAACTGATTAGTTGACTCCTAAATAATTAAAAAATTGGAATCATTTTCATAAAACCCGAAGTCTAGATACTGATTATTTCCACCTTGAAAACACAGTAATCGATAAAACCCACAAAACGCCCCCTTAGCTATATCGAGGAGAAGCCTAATTAGCAGTTGAATTTTAGTAACAGGATTCCAATGTGTAATACTACCTCAATACTTGGCTTATTATTAGTTTTGACTACAATAATCAAATGTATCATGAATCTAGTATCCCCATTTCTGACATTACTTCCCACATGCAAAAAAGTTAAAGCCAGATTCCCAAAAATGCAACTAAGTTTGATAGTTCAATGGTACGAATGCAACCAAATTCACTTTTTTTATGCACATATTTTTATCAGGCTGAAAGATGGCAGCGTCGAGAATGATTGAGTTTGAAATGGAAACAAATCCGAGCCACAATGGAAACATATTCTAGTAATTATATGGGAAATTAAAAATACCTTGAACACCAAATGGTGCATTTGTTTTAGCAGAGATAGGAGTCGCAATATTTTCGTTATTAAACTGAGATACATTTGATAATTTAACTGCAACCATATTGAAGGTATGTTAGAAATTAAATATATATATATTTTTGGAAATCACCAAAAAAAACTAATGATTTAGGATGTAGTTGCTTACCATTTGGGTTGTCAATTAGTGGTGGTCTGCCTCTGCGTCTAGGGAGTAAATCTTTAAAAAAAAAAAAAAAAAAAAGAAAAAAAAAAAGAAAAAACAAGGCATGTCGTTGGTTAGTAAGTTTGAAAGAGTAACAGGAAAGATATTAAAATTTATAATTATTTAGAAAACAATATACACAAATTATATTAACAAAATGGGCTTCGTGCCATTACTAATGCCATTAACAGGGGGGCAGCCCCTGTGTATCGGAAGAATGTTGGTATTTGCTACAGTGGGATTTGTAATGATCATAGGCGAATTGGTGTGTTCAAGCAGAGAATTGCTTGAATAAGTAGTAGCATAATTTACTGACATTGCATATCATAAAAGAAAATTGTTATTTAGATGGTCATAATAAGTTTCATTTCAGAAAAAATGCTATAGAAAATTTCATCTTTTTACTAATGACGATGGTTAAAGTGGTTTGTTACTGATTAACTCGGCCATCTTCTAACTTGATAACAATTTATGTATAATAGAAAAAAAAAAGTCCATCACTCAAAAACCGTAATAAAGTTGAAACATGGATGCATAAATTGCTAAAAAGTTACTTTAAACAAACATGGATGCATAAATTGTTATTTGTGTTATGGAAATAAATAAACAACCATGGGATACTCAAAGTTATTATAACCATGGGATAGTCATCATTGCATTGTATTCAACAAACACTTTAAAAAATAGCCATGTAGCATACCTTTTGGCATCTCTTTAATCGGTCTCCCTTTACGTTTACGAACCAATGACGTGTCGGGTATGTCTGATGATAAACTTTGAATGCCTTTGTCTTGTGGTGTACCACTTACACCATGTTGTTCCATTAAGCGAAACTGTGTCTACCATTGCAATAACAATTGGTATTCCAACTCTATGAGAGATAAGGTTATTTGAAATTGAGATGATTTTATGTAATTAATAAGATTTCATAACAGGCAAGTATTAAGTACATTTAATGGAAAATTGATTACTCTTTACTACTTTCCAAAAATTTTAGGAAGTTTCAAAACGTATAGGGAGGTATACTAAAAATATATTTTGCAATAACTACAAAATCAATCACATACATGAGTAAACACAATTGGCTCCTGCCATGATTATATTTCAGTTGGTTACGTTGGTCAATATGGTGTCTAGGAAGCGAGTGTATGGTGGGGATGTTACCAGTATGGTCCCCTCTCCAGCCTTCACTGCACGCTTAAGAGTATCCTGAAAACATTAAACAAAATCAGGAACAAAGCATTTGGAAAGGGCACCCTGGCTGATCCATAAACACTTGTTGCATCAATAATATATTTTGGGCAACCTTCAACCAAGTTCAACCTATTTGACCTATTCCAGTTTAGCTATATTTGATGATTTGAGCAATTTGACCTATTTGAATTAAAACCAAAACCTAAATTGACTCGTTGATAAGTAAAAAACAAAGCTTGACCACTAAGCTTGGTTGCTCCAGATAAAATGTTGGTATAATAACGAAGATAAAAAAGAAAACCAAAAATATACCAAAAAAGGGGCAGTGCATTCCCCATTTATGACAATTCACATCCCATGAAAGGCACCATAACCAGTTTTTTCCTTCAAAAGCCGCCACTTCCTCGGAGCCTCCAAGTCAATTTTACCATCTTCAGTTAGTCCATTCTTTTGCCATTCATAAGGCTCCTCTGCTAGAAACTTTCCAGCCTGGTTACTTGCTGTTAAGTAATCAGTCTTCAGAATCCACCTGCGTTTGTCAAATACATTATAAAACTTATTATTTTGAGCTATCATATATCCTATTTTCAAGTTAGCTATGTCACTAAACAGTAGACTCATGTTACATGAAACGTCTAAATAACAGTTCACAAACGAAAAATGTATAACACAAATGTAGTTTAAATGTGAGGTTTTAATTTTGTAGTACCTTCCAGATGCAGCAGCAGCAGCAGCAGCAAAAAGCTTCTCGGTTATAACGTTTGGTTCTAGCGTGTTGGACTGGATTTTTGCTGAGGTCGATAGCTCCTTTGTTGTCGCAAAGAATGGGAATGTCGTTGAGTTTAATTCCATAGTCGACGAGAGCTTGTTTCATCCACAGTGCTTGTTGGCAAGCTTTTCCTGCTGACACGTACTCGACTTCAGCTGTTGATATTGCAAGGGCCGTTTGTTTCTTAGCAAACCACGAGGTGAAACAAATTTCTACAAAATTACAAATCCCACTTGTACTTTTCCTATCAACATAATCATCGGCATGATCTGAGTCGTCATACACTATGGTTTCTACACCCGTTCCTTTGGGATACCATAATCCTAAATGTGTAGTGCCTTTAATGTACCTAAAGATCCGTTTAACGGCTTCAAGATGAGATATTTTGGGATCTTCTTGAAAGCATGCACATAGAAAGACACTAAACATAATATCCGGTCTACTAGCCGTGAGATAGAGTAAACTACCAATCATTCCTCTATATTTAGTGCTATCTACGGATTCACTTTCTTCATCCTTTGTGAGTTTGGTTTCGGAGGACATGGGTGTTTTCATAGGTTTTGAGTCTTCAAGACCAAACTTCTTAAGCATATCCTTGATATACTTAGATTGGTTGAAGAATATCCCATCTTCTAATTGTTTAATTTGGAGACCTAAGAAAAAGTTTAGTTCCCCCATCATACTCATTTCAAACTCATCATGCATGATTTTTGAGAAATCGTCGCATAACTCTTGACAAGTTGAACCGAATATAATGTCATCCACATATATCTGGACTATGATAATATGGGATCCCTTTTTCTTGGTGAAAAGAGTATTGTCTACTAGGCCCATGGTATACTTATGGTCAACTAGGAAAAATGTTTTTGCACTCTTAGCTGTTGATTTTGGGTTAACAGTCATAAATGATCGAGCAGCAGGAACAATTAGTCTAGCAGCAGGAACCATTTGTCTACCAGCAGGATCTGTGTTTGAGATAGACTTGCTTGAGACTGTTCTGAGTTTTGTTCTATTAACACTAGAACTAGAGTGAAAGTGAGTTTGAGGAGTTTGCCTTTTGAAATTCACCCTATAGTTTTCATACCCAGTTACCCAATGGTTGCAGAAAGCTGCAAGATGGTCAAAACTACCACATGTGTAACAAGCTTTGTTATAAAAAGCAAAGTCATCACCTAGTTGATGAGACTTGAGGTTATTCCAATTTCTTTGGTTACCTCTAGGCTTGTTGGTGGTTCTATATTGCTCACAATATCTAACTGGTTGCCTAACATGCTTAATGTTTGATTTAGGCTTATCAGTATTGTGTTTGACTATCTTAGGAACACTTGTTCCTACTTTCTTAACCACTTCAGGTTTAGACATAACCTGTTCTTCTTCATCACTATCAGTTGTACTATCCTCAACAACTATAGCATCTCCTTTCTTAACAAAGGACACCTTGTCCTGATAATGTAAAGTTTTATCTAAACTTTCACTTACTTTTTCTATCTTAGGACTCTTAGTGGCCTTAGAACCATATTCCATTATTGGTTCTTGAAACTCAGCAAAACCTGTGTGTGCTAAGGAACACCTCTATATGGTGGAGGAACATATTTGTATCCTAAACCAGACTTAGCTTTATCGATTACTTGAGCTTTCCAAATCTTATTCATTCCTTCTGAGGCAAGAGCTAAATCATCTACTGTTATCTTAATATTTTCAGTTTTATTATTGGCTTCAGCTAATTGTTTTTTACTTTGACTAGTAAGTAATTCATCTCTAAATGCTATGCCTCTCTTTAGAGCATTTAAGTCATCAGTAAACCTAGATTCATTACCTTGAAAGTGTGCAATTTGTTTTTCAAGCACACCTATAGCTCTTTTATGATTACTTAAATTGGCTAAGGCAATAATTAGTTCTTCTCGCCTATTATCAGCTTTTCTTTTAAGTTCTTCATTTTCTTTAAGAGTAGAACATGATTCAGAACATTTGGTTATGGAATTTACCTCTGAATCAGAAAAGGCCATTAGAGCAGTCTCAGTGGCCACAAGAGCAGCATTTGTTGGTGCTTCCTCTTCATCAGCCATGAAGCTCCAGTCATAGTTAACCCCATCTATGGCTAGCATAGCCCTTGGTTCTTCAACTGTGACTTCCTTCTTCTTCTCTTGCCTATACCATGTGCTTCTATTATCCTGCTTCCTTGGGTTTCTACATTCTTTAGCAAAGTGTCCTAACCTATGACAGTTGAAACACTCCACTTTCTTCTTATCAAACCCAGCAGTTTCATTACCATCAATGGTAATCTGCTTACTAGTTCTCTACCAGAACTTCTTAGCCCTCATGCTAAGCAAAGCAACCTGCCATTTGATGTCCATCTCTTCCAAGTCATTATCATCCAACTGATCAAGATCTTCATAAATTAGAGAATAACCACTAGATTGACTAGACATGAATACATAAAACGATGGATCTCCAAGTCCAGCAACATTCTTCTGTGAACTAGTAGAAGGACTACCATATGTAGCAATAGAAACACCTTCAACTTCATCTACCTCTTCTGACTTACTAATACTAGGAGATGAAAAAAGTGCCACATTCCCAGAACTAGTACTATAGATTCCAGACTTCTTTAGACTTTGCTCAACAATTTTGAAGTTATTGAACAAATCATTGAGTTTCATGGTTTCAATATCTGGCTTGTTCATCCAGACAACCACATGAGTATGGAACTCATCAGGTAGACTTCTCAAAAACTTCATGTTGAGATCTTCCTTTGCTATCTCAACACTCAATACACTTAGCTGACTGACAAGCTTGTGTAATCTAGAAAACAACTTATCAAGAGATTCATTGCTATTTGAACTAAAATTTTCAAATTGTTGTTTCAGCAATGTCTTTTGTGTTTTCTTGGTAGTTTCATTACCACCAAACCATGCACAAATCTCTTCAAAAAGAGTTTTTGCATCTGGATACTTGCTAAAGGATAGCATCTGTTCACCAGGAATGGTCATAAGCAACAAGTTTCTTGCTTTTTGATCATTTCTCTTCTGTATCCTTTCTTCATTTGAAACTGGTCCAGTATTTCTTTGTCTTACTGTTTTGCCTTCAATGATAGCATCTGAATAGCCTAGTGAAAAAGAATCACCATATGTAATGATATCCCAAAGAGCATAATCTTGAACCATAAAATATTGCTCAATTCCCAACCTCCATAACTCAAACTCATTTTGTTTGATCATGGGCAACTTTGCAGCAACATGTGTAGCAGTATCTTGAACATCCATTTCTCAAGCTTCTTCTTCTAAATCAATAATATCAGCCTTGCTCTGATACCACTTGTTGGGGATTCGACACACGGTTAAGGTGGTTAAACCTTTTTTACTTTGTGTGTATGATATATTGAGTGAATATGATTAAGTATGCAGAATCTACTTAATCACACTTAGAAGGTTATTATGGTTATGGAAATGGAACAGTTGTGTTTGTTATATGACAATGAACAAATGAAAGATTATCACCAAACTATTCAATATTATTAAGATAATAGTACGAGTGATCTTGAGTTATCACTAGGGTTACAACCTTGAATCTTAAGTTTCTATATCTTGTGATATTTTTGTGTTTGTTCTTGTTCTAACAATTATGAAAGTTCTAAGTATTCAACAACCACTTTTTGTCACACTTATATCACTAGTCTAAGATCTTCTTTTATATTCCAAGAAGATCTTTAGAATATTTCTTAAAGTCTTGATAAACTACTTGCTATGATAATACGTGTGTCAGTCAATGAGATACATCTTGTATTTATGTTTACAACTTGTTCTGTGAATATAACATTATGACTGATCACATGGGGTAAGATATTATCTACCGTATATTATTGACTTAAATACACATAATATCTTTTCATACTTATCCATCCAGCAGTAGAAAGCTTATGGCAGCAGCAATGAGTTATCGCTAGCAGCAGGAACAAGTACACTAGCAGCAGCATCAACCAGCAGCAGAATGTTAACGCTAGCAGCAGGATTACTAACACTATCAGCAGGAACACTCAGCAGCAGAATCAATACACTACCAGCAGAAACATACTTGGAGAATTTCCTTGAATAGAACCCGATATTAAACTTCTTGAATATTTAATTCCCAACACTAGGCTTACATGATAACTAATTTAATCTCGTAAATATCGTTCCATTTACATGTACGTTAGGAGCCTTCCCAATAATCTTCCCCCTAATAGGACTATATAAGGGATGCTGGGAACACTTTATTATTATTAAGTATTGATCATTTATGTAATAGGTTGCTTAGTCCTTTAGGTTTGTATTATGGTCCAGCCTGTGTAGAAGGCCCATGGGTTGTGTCAATTTATTTATGTTAATTATTATTTAATTAGGGCTAAGGCCCATGTCTTGTAAGAAACTATAAATACCCCCTCCCATTCAAGGGAGAGGGTTGGTTGGTTGAATGCTCATTTCACATTTCATTATTAAGAGTTAACCTCCCATCTCTTTCTCTCTCTAACTTTCTCTCTCTAGATCTAGGATTAGATTAGTAGCTTGTGTGATAAAAGTGAGTAACATCAAGTGGTATCATTCGCCTAGGGGTAATTTAGGTTGTTAAAGATTAGATCTAAGAGAAATTTGAAGAAAATCAAATCGGTTACTGTTCACGTGCCAAATCTATCGAGTTTCTGATCATTACCGAGTTTGGTAACGATCTGTCGAGTTTGTGAATTTTACCGAGTTTGGTAAAGCTTACCGAGTTTCTGATAAGTTTTCGAGTTTGGTAATCTTATCAAGTTTCTAATATTTACCGAGTTTGGTAAAGTGTTATCGAGTTTGTAACATTTATCGAGTTTGATAAAAGGTTACCGAGTTTCTGATCTGTTATCGAGTTTCTGAAAGTTATCGAGTTTCTCATGACTTATCGACTTTCTCAGGACTTATCGGACTTTCTCAGGAATTATCGAGTTTCTAAGAAGTTATCGACTTTCTAAGAAGTTATCAACTTTCTTAAAATTTGTCGACTTTGTTAAAAGTTATCGACTTTCTTAACAGTTGTTGACTTTCTTTACTGTTACCGAGTTTCCTAAGAATCTTCCGAGTTTCTAGTGTAAAATCCTCCGAGTTTCAAAGTTTGAATTCTCCGAGTTTCTAGAGTAAAATCCTCCGAGTTTCTTCAAGTTCTTCAATGTACTAAAACCTAATCTTCAACAACAACCATTATTATCCTTTAAAGATCCTACATCCACAAGTTACTTCAAGATGTCTCAACCACCATACCATAACTACTTCTATAATCAACAACAACAACAATATCGTCAACAACAACCATATCCACAACAGTATCCTCAACCACAATATCAACCACAGTATCAATAACATCACATGTTAATGCAGCAACATCAATTTCTTCCATAGCAACAAGTCCCTCAACAACAATGCAAAGTTACCAACCTCCTTCAAGAGAACAACACTGGTTTAACAAAATGTGTGAAGCTATAAGAAGTCAACAGTCGAGACATGAAGCAAGGTCTTTGGATACACCACCAATGTTAACACCAGGGAGTTATGTGCAGTGGTCCAGTCATTTTCTTTGATTTATCGAGCTAAAGAAACCTCTTAGGAAGTATTTGAAGAAGGTTATCACTGATGGACCGTATCCAGCTCCTACTACAACCATTCCTGCATATCCAAATCATGTTCCTCCAAGAGAAGCTACAACAACCCCTATTCCTCTAGCTCAAATCACCACAGAACAAGTTCTTCAACAAGAAGCTAATGAGTTAGCCATGTCTTACATCCTCCAATGGATTCCAAATCCTATCTTCAGGAGCATCGATGCACAAAAGACAGCAAAGGATATGTGGGAGCATGTGTACCTTCCCATGGAAGGTTCTGAGTTAAATCAGGAAGACTTGGAATCTAAGCTTTATATGGAATACACACATTTCACCATTGAAGCTGGAGAATCTTTGGAATCATACTACCATCGGTTTACCAACATTATCAACGATCTGGATCGTCACAACCTCATTTTACCAAAGATTGCTGCAAACTCTAAGTTTCTAGGGTGTCTCAGACCGGATTGGCAAAAGTACATGACTTTCGTTCGACAGGCCCAGAATCTACACAACACATCTTATGGGTTGTTATATGATTACCTCAAACATCACCAATCCGAAGTTGACAAGGACCGAGCAGCAAGTGGGGGATTTTCATCAGTACCTACTTCAAACCCACTTGCTTTAATGGCTCAATCTCACTTTGCACCACCAAATCAGGATTTTGTTCCACCACCACCACCTCATTCGGGTTTTGCACCACAACCTTCAAACCAACTTGTCCTATATGAAGCACCTTCACAATACTCTGATAATCAACTTGTCCCATACGACAACACTGATTATAGTATGTACTCCAACGTCAACAACGAGGAAGATGATTCCTTTAACTCTTTGAATGAGGGATTTGCGTTGATCGCTCGCGCCTTTAGCAAATTCTCAAACAAGTCTAACAATCGTTTAAGGTCTTCATCAAACACAAGGAATCAAGTAGTGGTTAATGATGGAAGGGTTGAAATTCAGAACAGGGCTTTAGGAAGATTTGGTTCAGGAAGTTACACGGGGAATTCTAGTGGTCAAAGGTTCAGTTCAGGAGGAAATGGTATAAACAACATGGATAATACACAGAGGAGGACTCATATTGCAGAAAAAGGGAAAGGGATTGCAGACACGTCAATCATATGCTATAATTGTGGTGGGAATGGTCATATGGCAAATGCATGCCCAAAGCCAAGGACAATGGGCAGTGCTTATCACAAGGAAGCTCTTCTTCTGGCATTGAAAGATGAAAAAGCTGGTGGTATTTTGACCGAGAAAGAACACAACTTTATGGCAAATGCATTCTCAGATGATGAAATGGAAGACCTTGAGGTAAATGCAGCCATAATGTTGATGGCATACATGCAAGAAATGAATATGAGTGAGACAGGCCCGGTCTATGATACCGACGGCTTATCTCAGGTATCTGAATCTGACTGTCTTATTCATGAAATTGCATCACCATTTGCATCTTCATCTGCACAAGAAAATATTGGTCAAAATGACTCATCATTATCATCTCAAGACGATGATCAAATAAACACCGTTGTTACATTTGATGAAGATAAAATTAACCCCGTTGTTTCATTTGATGATCCTTTTGATGATGACAATCATGATCACATTGAACAAAATGATCTTATGCATGATACAGATCCAGAGCTTATGACCTTATTGTTGACCACCCAAACACAATCAAATGCACAAAAATCCCAGATTGATAAATGCAATGATATTAACAGAAACTTAAAAACCAAAGTTGCATTGTTAACCAAGGATCTTGAGTTCTACAAGCAACTACTTTCAAATTTTGAAAACAAAGAAAAATGTGAGAAAAGCTTTGAGTCTGCATTCCAAGAGTCATACGTGAAGGTACAAAATTTAGAACATCAAGTTCGTGAATTGACCATTTCCAAAAATGAATTAATTTCACAAAAGGAACATGAAAAATTTGATTTTCAAAAACAGGTTGACATTCTCCATTCTGAACTTTCCAAAACCAAAACAGAATTGTCAACTTGTCAAGATAATTTTTCTGAGCATCGCCAAGTTTCAAGGAAACGTGTTGATTCATACCTTGAGGAAATTATGGCATTGGAAGGCAAACTTAAAGAATTTCAAAACGTTGTTTATAAAATGGTTGAATCTGTAACAACCATTCAAAAATTAACGGTTGTTGGGCTATGAAATATCTAAGTACTGCTAAAAGTCAAAGTACTGCTACTCAAGTCAAAGTACTGTTGTATGATTAAAGTACTGCTGCTCGTTGAAGGACTGCTATGTAAATAGTTTAAGGACTAATGTGTAATTCTAGAATGTTCGTATTAGATTAGAGTTATAATTAGAATTACTTGTTATTCAAGTTTGTAAACCGACTAGGGTTTTCCTTGTGCCTATAAAAGGATCCCTAGGTTGGCATTAGAGATATAAGTTAGAGATACGAATATATGCGATTAGAGATATACGATTATTAGAAGTATTAGAGTTTAGAGTTTGTTAGTGAATCTGTGTAAGAAAGCAGGTTCAAGGTTTTAATAATATTCAAAGTCGTTTATTAATTCTTCTTAGCTTTGTTGAAGTAGATTCCGCATACTTAGCAAAGTATATCAGTGTTTCATTATTAATAGTTTTGAATTTATTCAAAGTTGTTAAACAGTAGACAAGCTACAAGTTAGTTTGGTCAAAGTATATCGATCCAACAAGTGGTATCAGAGCTTGTGTGGAGACTCTGATTAAGAAGAAACCCTTAAAACCAATTTATCAACAAACCCTCAACAATGTCGACTGAAGCTGCACCTATCCCATCCATCACCTCACTCAGAATTCCTATCATCAAGAAGGGAGAATATGATCTCTGGAGCATGAAGATGAGGCAGTACCTTGCTATTACTGACCATGCTCTATGGGATGTAATTGTCAATGGTAATGTTGTTCTTGATGAACCTCTACAAGTTGAAGGACAACCCAAACCACCTCAACCAACCTTACCAGCAGCTACAAAGAGAAATCAAGATAAGGCTCTCAACATACTGCTGTCTGCTATTCCTGATGGTCACCTACTGAAGTTCCATGATGCTAAGGATGCAAAACAATTATGGGCTGCGATCAAGACAAGATTTGGAGGTAATGATGCTTCAAAGAAGATGCATAGAAACTTATTGAAGCAACAATTTGAAACCTTCACTGTTGGTGAAAGAGAAAGTCTTGATGCTGCCTATGACAGATTCCAAAATCTACTTAGTATGCTAGAACTGTATGGAGCAGAGGTATCTGTTGAAGATGCAAATTTGAAGTTCTTAAGGAGTTTGCCGTCTGTCTGGCATGTGGTTGCTACTATGATTAGAGGACAACCTGGATTGGAGTCTATGGACTTTGATGATCTCTATAACAATTTGAAAGTGTACGAGCAAGAGATGAATGGTCACAGTTCTCAGAAAACTCACAACATAGCTTTTGTATCTTCTGAAAACAGAAGCAGTACTTCCACTAAAAGTACTGCTTATCCTTCTCAAAGTACTGTTGGTGATTCACAGCATGTTTGCCCAACCACAACTACCCCCAACCCATCACCAACAAACAACACCAATTCTGATGAAGTTGTATGTTCCTTCTTTGCACAACAAGCCACTTTACCTGTTACCTATCAAGAAGACTTGTTGCAGATTGAAGAAGATGCTTTAGAAGAGATTGACATAAGATGGCAAGTAGCTATGATCACTGCTAGGATCAAGAAGTTCATGAACAAGACAGGAAGGGGAATTGATTTCAAAGCCAAACAAGGTATAACTTTTGACAAATCCAAGATTGAATGTTTCAATTGTCAAAAGCTTGGACACTTTGCAAGGGAATGCAAGTTTGCAAAATATCAGGCAAACAGGATGATTGAACAACCCAAGGTTGAAAGAAAGGAGGTTCCTATTACTGAATCACAACCAAAAGCTTTGGTGGCTCAAGAAAATTTAGCAGAAATTGACTGGAGTGCTGAATTTGATGATGAACCTGTAACCTATTCTATGGTTGCAATGGAAGAGTTTGATTGGGGCACAGCTTTTGATGAGGAACCTGGATATGCTGCTTTGGAATTAAGAGATGGTCTTGGAAGCTTTGACTGGAGCATGGAGGATGAAGATGAACCTGTTCAGATTGCTATGGTAGCCACTTCACCAAGTTCATCCAATGTCTCTGAGGTATGCTCTAAGTGTAATGATGTTTATCAAAAGTTGCTTAAAGAATATGTGACTGAAAGAGATAATTGTAGAACAGCTAGGTCTGAGGTAGCTGGTTATCAATTAACTTTAGACTCAATGGAAGCCAAAATATTAACACATGAAAATAATGAAATGGCTTGGGCAGAAAAATATGAGCAACAAGATTACCAATTGAAATTAAGTGAATGGAAGTTAGGATGTAAGGTGTCTGAATTAGAAAAGATTACTAAGGAAAGAGATACTTTGTTAGAAAAACTTGGTAGTATTAAACAGGCTGGTCTATCACATGTTCAATTTGTTGAAAAACAAAGAGTCATAAACAGTAGAGCTGGACTAGGTTATGGTGAAGATAGTAGTTCAGATGAGACCTCACCTAGTGATAAGGAAGAGACCCCACCTAGTGCTAAGGAAGAGATTCCACCTAGTGATGATGACCTTACAAGCTCAGAAGAAAACACATCTAGGAATGAGGAACCTATTAGTGAATCACCTCCTGAGTTTAAGAAAGATAAGGAGTACCACTCAGTTCCTCCACCTACTGGTCAGTTTCAACCTCTTAGAACAGATGTTTCTCGTTATGGTGTAGACAACCTAGAGTTTAGGAAGAAGCTTAATGGTAGAATTAGTACTGAGACACCTAAGAATGATTTTCAAAGGGGTAATCATCAAAAGTTTCCTACAGCTTTTCAAAAACAAGCAGTACCTCCAAAACCTTTTCAAAGTACTGCTGAATATTCAGCAGTACCTCCAAGAGAAACTTTTCAAAATACTGCTCACTATAGGAAATCTTTTAATCATAGAAGAGGGTTTGGGAATATGGAGAGAAAGTTATGTTATGTATGTTATAGTCCTGATCACTTGATTAAGCACTGTGACTTACACTCAGAATACTTAAGTCAGTTTCCAAAGAATAGATCTACCACCCATAAGCCAAGAGAGACTAGACCAGTTTGGAATCACTCAAATAGGGTCAACCATAGTAACTTCTCAAAAGACTATAGGTACCCTCACCAGAAAAGAATGTTTTCCAAATCACCAGTACCTTCACACTCTGATAAGTCTCAAGAAGTTCCTTCTCAAAGGACTGATAAGTTTTCACCCACTCATGGTACTGCTAACACTTTTTCACATAGAGGACCTAAGAGATTCAATTCATATAAAAGGTCTTACACCTCAAGCAGAGTACCTAGATCAGAGAAACCTAAGGTCAAACGAAATTGGGTTAAGAAAGAAAGTACTGATGGGGAACAAGAAGTACTTTCATCAGATAAGGGTGAAACAGGGAGTGTTGTTGATATTACAACACAGGACATGGGACCAACTCAAATAATCATTGACCATGCCTTTAAAACCAGTGGAGATTACATACTGAAGGAATTCAAGTATGTCACTCCACAAGGGGAACACAAGTCAGTAATGGCTTGGGTTCCTAAAAGAAACAAACCCTTTTCTTTAATGTGCAGGGCAACCCAGAGGAGGAGCTTAAAGATCATATTATTGTTGATAGTGGTTGCTCTGGCAGCATGACAGGGGACAAGGAGATCCTGTCAGATTTTAAGGCATATTATGGAGGAAGAGTTGCATTTGGTAATGATCCTGATGGAGGAAGAATCACTGGAAAAGGAACAATCAAGGCTGGATGTATTGATTTTGAGAATGTTAGATATGTGAAGGAGCTCAAGTTCAACCTATTGTCAGTATCTCAGATTTGTGACAAGAAGTACCCAATTCTGTTCACTGATACAGAATGTCTCATTCTCTCCCCTGAGTTCAAATTTGTTGATGATCACTTGGTGACATTGAGAGTACCAAGAACCAATGATGTATACAGTTTAGACTTAAAGAGTCTCAATTCTGCTGGAAGAGCAACATGTTTAGTAGCAAAGGCATCATTGGAAGAAGCACATCTGTGGCACAGAAGACTAGGTCATGTTAATTTTAAGAACATCAACAAGCTGGTCAAAGGAAATTTAGTTAAAGGTTTACCTTCCAAAACATTCAAGACTGATCATTCATGTTTGGCTTGCAAGAAGGGTAAACAACATAAAGCTTCATGTAAGAAGCTTGGGGAAAGAGATATTAGAGAACCTTTGGAGTTGCTACACATGGATTTGTTTGGACCAGTTTCAGTAGAAAGTTTAAACAAGAAAAAGTACTGCTTGGTTGTGACAGATGATTGTAGCAGATTCAGTTGGGTCTTTTTCTTGGGATTCAAAGATGAAACCTTTGATGCTATTCATGACCTGATAGTAGCCCTTGAAAATCAATTAAGACTCAAAGTAAGAGGTATTAGATGTGACAATGGAACAGAATTCAAGAACAAGCATATGGATGAATTCTGTGCCAAGAAAGGGATCAAGAGAGAGTTTAGCATTGCTAGAACACCACAGCAGAATGGTGTTGCAGAAAGAAAGAACAGGACTTTGATAGAAGCAGCTAGAACAATGCTTGCAGATTCCCAATTACCTATTCTCTTTTGGGCTGAAGCCATAAGTACTGCTTGCTATGTGTTGAATAGAGTTTCAGTAACTAAACCTCAGATGAAGACACCTTATGAGTTACTCATGGGAAAGAAACCAAACATTCGTTTTCTAAAACCTTTTGGCTGCTCTCTGACTATTCTAAATACCATTGACTCTCTGGGAAAATTTGATGGTAAGTCAGATGAAGGATATTTATTGGGTTATTGTACAAATAGCAAAGGATTTAGAGTTTATAACAAGAATACCAAAAAGGTACAAGATTGTCTTCATGTTGAATTTTTGGAAGATAAGGAAACTCAGAAAGGTAAAGGTCCTGATTGGATGTTTGATCTTGATCTCAAGTTAACACCATCTATGAATTATGTTCCTGTTAGAGAAGAGAATCAGGCTAATTACAAAGAAGATGATTCACAGTACATTGTTCATGGAGTCAATGTTACACCAGAAGATGTTCCTGACAAAGAACCTGAAGTTCCTAATGAGGAACAAAGTACTGCTCCACCAACTAATACAGTATCTGATGAAGATCAAGCCATACAAGATGAAATTAATAGGATGCTTTTTCAAGAAACCATAGCACAATCCTATGAAGATGAACAAAGGAAGGCTTATGAGGCTGCAAAGAAACAGGATAAATTTCAAGATACTGCCCACAGTACTTTAGATCAAAGTACTGCTGATCCTTTTGGCAGTACTTCTGGTGTGTTAGAGCAATCAAATTGGAACAATGCTGATGATTCCAATGTTGATGATGATGATTTAGTTAATGCTAACATTCCTGGATTAGAAGAAGTTGATGATGAGCTTAATCCAGAAGGTATTTTCTCCAATGAAGGCATTGATTTTAATAACTTGGAGTCTGATAATCCAGTACCACCAACTCCTACATTGAGAGTTCATAAAGCTCATCCTCAAAGTAACATTATTGGATCACCCTCTTCAGGAGTGGTTACAAGGAACAAAGTTAAAGGACTTTCTAAGCAACATACTGCTTTACTTAGCTTTGTTTACAAACAAAACAGGATGAATCACAAGGATCAACAAACATGCCTGTTTGCTTGCTTTTTATCTCAAGAAGAACCCAAGAAGGTAGCTCAAGCTTTAGCAAATGAAAGTTGGGTTGAAGCCATGCAAGAGGAGCTTCTACAATTCAAGCTTCAAGAAGTCTGGGTATTATGTGATTTACCAGATGGCAAAAGAGTCCTTGGTACAAGATGGGTTTTCAGAATCAAAAGAGATGAAAGAGGGAATGTTATCAAAAATAAAGCAAGATTGGTTGCACAAGGATATCGCCAAGAAGAAGGAGTGGATTATGATGAAGTGTTTGCTCCTGTTGCAAGGATAGAGGCAATAAGGTTATTTCTTGCCTTTGCATCATACATGGGATTTCCTGTCTACCAAATGGATGTGAAAAGTGCTTTCCTTTATGGCACAATTTCTGAGGAAGTTTATGTTAAACAACCTCCTGGTTTTGAAGATCCTGCACATCCAAACAAAGTCTACAAGGTGATCAAGGCACTGTATGGCCTTCATCAAGCTCCCCGAGCTTGGTATGAGAGACTCTCAAATTTTCTATTACAACATGGTTATAGGAGAGGAGCAATTGATAAGACTTTGTTCATCAAGAGAGATAAGAAAGACATTATGTTAGTCCAAGTATATGTGGATGATATTATATTTGGAGCTACAAAGAAGTCTATGGTGAAAGAATTTGAAGATCTTATGCAGAAGGAGTTTCAAATGAGTTCTATGGGAGAATTAACTTTCTTTTTGGGTCTTCAAGTTAGACAAACAAGAGATGGAATCTTCATTAACCAAGAAAAGTATGTTGCAGACATACTTAAAAGATTTGACCATCCAAATCTCAGGCCTGCCACCACACCCATTGATAAAAATAAACCCTTAGGCAAGGATGAAGATGGACAAGCTGTGGATGTCAAGCTTTACAGATCTATGATTGGTTGTCTTATGTACTTAACTGCATCAAGACCTGACATCATGTTTGCTGTTTGCTTATGTGCAAGATTTCAGGTTACACCAAAGGTTTCCCATATGTATGTAGTCAAGAGGATTTTTAGATATCTCAAGCATCAACCAAAGTTAGGATTATGGTATCCTAAGGAGTCACCTTTTCACTTGGAAGCCTTTTCAGATAGTGACTATGCAAGGGATAACTATGATAGAAGATCAACCTCAGGAGGATGTCAATATCTTGGAAGAAGATTAGTCTCCTGGCAATGTAAGAAGCAAACCATTGCTGCAACCTCCTCTACTGAAGCAGAATATGTTGCTGCTGCAAGCTGTTGTGGACAAGTTTTGTGGATGCAAAATCAACTCTTGGATTATGGATTCAACTTCAAAAATACTCCTATCAACATTGATAATGAGAGTACCATCTGCATTGTGAAGAATCCAGTTTATCATTCCAAGACCAAGCATATTCAGATTAGGCATCACTTTATTCGGGATTGTTATGAGCACAGGCTTATAAATGTGGTTAAGGTTCACACAGATGATAATGTAGCTGATCTACTCACTAAGGGATTTGATGTTTCAAGATTCAACCACTTAGTTGTGAGCATTGGGATGATTAACTACTAGGCTACATTTGAGGGGAGGCTTTAGTATTAGTTAGTATACTTTCTATTAGTTCTTAATGAAAGTATTGGTTTTTAGTAGTTTAGTTTAGCCTATATGTTGTATTTGAGGGGAGGCAACATATGCTATTAGTTAGAACTTAAGCATGAATCATTTACAAGTTCTTGGTTTTAGTTTGGAGTATAGATTGTGGATAAAAAGATGGAACGTACTGCTTTATTGCTTAAAGTACTGCTTCAGCAAAGTACTGCTTCAGCGTACTGCTTACGTGGACGTACTGTTCCAACGGTCAAAAAATTGTGGGGCTACGGTTAATTAATTCCTTACGGCGGAGATAATAAGCTAATCCAAACGGTAACTTTATTATTATGAGTTTGATTTCTTTCCATCCTATTTAAAGAAACTCACTCCTATTTCCCCGCCTTTTACCATATTTGAGATCCCTCATTCGCTTTTACACCCCAATCTTTTTATCAAACCACACACTCAAAGCGAATTCTTCTCTACCACTCATCATGGCTAATCGACTCACTGTTAGCAAACACAATATGATCGCTAACTTGGACAAGACACGGGATAATGTTGATTTTCATGCGATCATTGATTTCTTAACTGGGTCTTCCATCAATTACTCTATTTTAGTTGACCCTGATGTTATTGGTCCTTGGATGCAAGAATTTTGGGATACTGCAACGATTGAAGATGATTCGTTGATTAGGGCTACGGTTGCTGGACGAACTATTCGGATTTCTGAGGCCACGATTAGGGATGTTTTGATGTTTAATGATGAAGGGGGGGCTGTTCGTTTTGAAAAACAAGTGCTTTGGGACACTCTAAGTCATATAGGTTATGAAGGCGATCTGACGAAACTTACTTTTCAAAAGCCTTTGTTTTGTTCTCATTGGAAGTACCTCATTCACGTTCTACTTCATTGTTTGAGTCCCAAGAGTACTTCTTTTGATCAATTTGGTCAAAATATTGCATCTGCATTAGTGGGTTTGGCTACCGATCGAAGATTCAATTTTTCAAGACTAATTCTTGATGGTATGCTTACACATATTGCTAATGGATCACCATTTTTGATGTATCCAAGGTTTGTTCAGTTATTCTTGAACAATCAACTTGAGGATGTCCCTAAACCTCAAAGTTTTTTACCCACTGTCAAACTTCCATCAAAGGTGTTTACTTTTCTATCTAAACAAAGTGTCAAGTTTTCTGGAACCAACACACCTTTGACTGCTCATATATTGGGAGTTGCACAAGTTGTTAGAGATGCAGAGCAAGAGCAAGAGCAAGAAGCAAATTCTGAATCAGCAAGTCAAGAGTCTCCTGTTTCAAGAGAAGTTAGTATTCCTCAACCTACTGCTTCTCAACATACTGCTTCTCCACATTCTGCTACTAGGGAAGATACTGCTCCTATGGACATTCCTACTCATGAGGAGTCAGATCAAGGTATGAATCAACCACCATCTCCTACTGATTATTCTTCCACAAATATGTCTAAGCAATTTGAAGAAGAAGAGGCAGAATTGGATAATTATGCTTTAACAAGGGAGTTAAAGAGGCTGAAAAAGGAGAGTGAGGCTCAAGCTGCTAAGATAGTCAAATTAAAGACTAAGTTTCAAAGATTGAAGAGGTATGTTTGGCCACTAGTTCAACACCATAGATTATGGGTAAAGTCTCAGAAGCAGAGTGGTAGGATACCTACGAAGATTTCTAAGTCAAAGAAGAAAAAGTCTAAGAAGCAATCTTCATTCCAATTGGGGAGGAATTTAGAGAATTTGAATGAAGATGCTGGTTTTGAACAAGATGCTGGATTTATGGATGATACTCAGAGGACACCACCTGAAAATATTCCTCAAGATACTGTTGAGAGGAAGAGTGATGAAACAGAGCAAATAAATTTGGAAGAAGCTGCTGTTGAAGTAAGGAGTGGTGATACTGAGGAAATAAACTTGGAAGGAGCTGAAGCTGAAAGTACAGCTCAACAAGGTACTGAGAGGCAATTCACTATTACACCTAGAATCTTAGATTTTGAAGAAGATATTGGTCCTTCAATTCAAGTTCAAGAGGAAGTTGGCCCTTCTAAACCAGCTCAGGAAGAAGATGTTATAGCTCATACTAACAGTGATGATGAAACAATTGCTGACATCATGCTTAATATGTCAAGTCAAAGAGGCATCAGTATTCATGAGGTTGAACAACAACATCATGCTTCTTCTCAACCTGCATAAGAGATAGATCCAAAAGATAAAGGCAAAGGGATCTTGGTAGAAAAGAAAAAGAAGAAGATGACATTGGCACAGTTAAGACAAATTCAGATTGCCAAAAATGAGGAAGCAGCTAGAATATTGCAAGCAGAAATAGATGCTGAAGAATCAAGGAAGATTGTTCAATCAAAAAGGCCAATTAGTAAAGCTAGAGAAAGGAATGATATGATGACTTATCTGAAAGGTCAAGGATATACAGGTTTAGTTAGATTGACATATACAGAGATGAAGGATCTGTATGATGCTATTAGAGAAGCTATTCAAAAGGATCTTGCAAGCATTATTTCTTTTGAAGATAAGGAGCTTGAAGATAAAAGAAAGGAAAGAGCTGTTACAAGAAGCTTAAAGAGGAAAAGAATCACTGATGAACAGCCATCAAAGAAGTTCAAGGAAGCTGTTGAATTAAGAACAGACACAGTTGATGAGCTCAGGAATTATCTTAGAGTTGTTGACTTTGAAAATCCAAAATTGAAAGAAGATACTGATAAGAAGTCCAAGATATCTACTTTTTCAGTTGTAGAATCTAAAGAAGGAGATTATCTGATCTTTCATAGACAAGATGGAAGTTTTAGAGTGTTCAATTCATTATGGGATATACTACATCTGATTGATAGAGATGATATGCTTCAGCTATATCTCCAAGTGCAAACTTATTTTGAGCATATTCCACCACAAGGAGTAGGTTTGATATTGTTAGGAGATCTCACAACAATCTGGGAGACAGAGGAAACAAAGGACAGTACTTTGTGGGAAGATCAAGACAACTGGGAGATTAACAAATGGAGATTCTTTGAATCAGTTGGGATACATGTTTTGGAGTTAGAAGATGGCACTATGATTCATATGCTAGCAGAACAGAGATATCCACTCACAAGAGATCTGATGATCAGGATGCTAGAGCATGGAATGGAAGTGGAACAAGAGGATGAAGTAGCATTGATGGTCATAAAATTATTCATCAAGTGGACAACAGAATCTGAAGATTAATGCATAACTACTGGTATGGTTTAATTATTATATAAATCTTTTGAAAAATAAGTACTTTCTTCAAAGTACTGCTGGTCAGACAGTACTTTCTCAAAGTACTGCTTGCAGCATAAAACCAGTAAAGTCTTTTGATAAAATTAGTAATTTTTGATAAGTGCAAAAACATTTTGAAGCACAAAGATTAAACAGCAACAAATGGTTTTGAAAGCAACAATATGGTGTTAGTACTTGTACTACACAACAAATGGTAATCAACTCACCATGTTTAATAAACAAGAAAGAGTTTGACTCATCATGAGGGTACGGCTCTGATGTGATTATCAAATCCGTTTTTAGTTGGCAATTTACTAAAAATTGTATCGTTTTCAACTCACCATATCTATATTAGTGAAGAGTTGGCTAGCCCACAAGATAATGGCTTTGTGGTAAAGGTTGTGGAAAACCATTATATGGTAATTAGTTCACCACGGTAGTGATTGTACTAAAAGAACTAGCTAGTCCAAAAGAAAACGGCTATTTGGTAAAGACTACTCAAATCTGTTGATAGCTGATGATTTGCTAAAAATCATATGGTTATCAATGTACCATGGTTTTTCCTAAATCTAAACATTGGCTACTCCAGAGTTAATGGCTTTGGTAAAGAGACATCAAAATCCATTAAGTTTTCAATGATTCACCTCTCACAGGAGTTAACACACCTGGAAGTGATGAGAATAGTATGAAACTTTTAAGATCTGATGTACATATTGCCAATATGATGCTGAGTTGCTGAAAAGATCTGATGCTGAAAAGAATTGTTGCTGATGAAGATTGAAGATACTGATTGTATTGATGATGACAAAACAACAACGAGTCAGATTTCAAAGATACAACCTTTCCTTGAAGATAAAGTGTTGAAGTTAAAGACATACAAAGGAACTTGAAATCAAGCAAGTAGAATTCAAGTTAGGGGAGGATTGTTGGGCTATGAAATATCTAAGTACTGCTAAAAGTCAAAGTACTGCTACTCAAGTCAAAGTACTGCTGTACGATTAAAGTACTGCTGCTCGTTGAAGGACTGCTATGCAAATAGTTTAAGGACTAATGTGTAATTCTAGAATGTTCGTATTAGATTAGAGTTATAATTAGAATTACTTGTTATTCAAGTTTGTAAACCGACTAGGGTTTTCCTTGTGCCTATAAAAGGATCCCTAGGTTGGCATTAGAGATATAAGTTAGAGATACGAATATATTCGATTAGAGATATACGATTATTAGAAGTATTAGAGTTTAGAGTTTGTTAGTGAATCTGTGTAAGAAAGCAGGTTCAAGGTTTTAATAATATTCAAAGTCGTTTATTAATTCTTCTTAGCTTTGTTGAAGTAGATTCCGCATACTTAGCAAAGTATATCAGTGTTTCATTATTAATAGTTTTGAATTCATTCAAAGTTGTTAAACAGTAGACAAGCTACAAGTTAGTTTGGTCAAAGTATATCGATCCAACAACGGTCAAACCAAATCCCCAAGGATATGGCTTTGCAATTGGAAATGATCAACCACGTTTTTTAAACAAAGCGCTCAAGGAAAATCCAAAGTTGTACAGTGCAGAATTATTGTTGGATGATACTTTCACACGTGTGGTTGTATATAATACTGAAGAGGAATTGGAACACGAGGACGAGAGTCGATCTAAGTTGAGTTGTGTATATTATAACAAACCATATGATTACTCAAAAACACCTCATATTAGTGAAACTTTTGTACCTCAAAAAGATAGATCTGAACAACCGTGGTCTTTAACTGAACTAAATGCTTCGTCTGAAGTTGGTCCAGTAACCATTGTAGCACAAGTCAATGGCCTTTTACCAAATCAAGGTGTCAATGCACAAATGCCAAAACAATGTCGCATTCTTAAATATTTTAATACATTTATGGATGACATCAAACTTTTGGAAGACGCAATTGATCGTAATTCTGAAATCAAAATCTCTACTTTTCTCTCTCCCTATGAGAAAGAAAAGAGAGAAGTTTTTCAAAAGCAATTTTTGCCATATGTCAAACACCTGCGACTTTGTGCAACACAGTGGGAACAGGAACTTCAATCAGAAGTTGCATCAATGATGAGCATTTTCAAAGCAAAAGATAACAAAATTGCAAAACAAAAATGTCAAAAGAAAGCTTTGGAAAAAGATTCAGATCGACTCTTGACGAATGTTCTCAGTTCTGATGTGATATCTATGATTATGAATGCTATCTATTTGTCATGCAATGAATTGCTTGTTGATGATCACTGTGTTGAAATTGAGACAATGAGAATTGAGATTGATAATTTGCATAGAGAAAATGAGAGACTTAGACAAATCAATGATGATGTGGAAACCAAATGTGCAAAAGAAATTTTCAAACTTAACCAAAAGCTGCATTGGTGTCAGTCTCAGAATATTAACTTTGAGTTAGCACTACAAAGCCAAAAAGAATCTTTATCTTCTCAAAACGTTCATGTTTCAAAACTTTAAAATCTTGAAAAAGAAATTGATGTTTTAAAACATCAAATTTTTTAGTATGAAAAAGATATTGATGAAGTTTGTGAAAATAAAAATAACACTGTTCGGTTAAACAGAGAATTGGACTAAAAAATTCAAGAACAAAAACACATCATTATTGATTTGAAAGAGAAACTCAGAGTACTTGACAAAGGGAAAGTTGTACAAAATAATGTGATTTCATCAGGAATGTACAAAGTAGACGAGACTCATAAGACAGCATCTTCAATAACCACTAATGTGCAAGCTTTAACTTTCACAGGATTCGGCAACCCCCTAAGGTTAGAAGATCCAAGACCACCAAAAAGACCAACAAGCAGCTTAGGGTCTGGAAACCTAAGAGTGGATCACCTAAAGATGCTGAAGTAGAAGTTCACAATAGAAAGTTGAATAAAACGCGTGTTATGTCTAGATTAGAATCCAACTTGTCAAAGTGTAATTCTGAATATGATGTAACGAATGTTGAATCTTTGAATGCTTGTAATGATGTTATGATTGATGCTTATTGTGTTTTTTGTCATACGAGTATGTTGTTTGGTAATCATCATAAATGCATTGCTAAAACCCTTTTGTCATGTAAACAGAAATGTACTACTTGCATTTCCTATAGGCCTATAACCGCTGCTAAGTCCATTTTAGGAAAACCGCCACAAGTAGTTTCTGAGACCAAAGTTGACAAGACCATAGCTGCACCTAGGACAATCCGATCACCAAGTGCCTTCACTAGGAAGAAAGCAGAGTCTAGTTGGACGTGGTAGCGTTGGTTACAACATAAACCTACATTTACGTGGTTACCAAAGATGCATAACAATTGTGCTACTAACCCAACGGGATCCACCGTTACAAATTCTCCATCTATGTCTTCTTGTGATGCAGGTTATTCAAATTGTATTGTTGATTGTTGATAGCGGGTGTTCCCGGCACATGACAGGCAACTTAAAGCTTCTAGTAAACTTCGTCGCGAAGTTCATAGGCACTGTCAGGTTCGGGAATGATCATTTCGCGGCTATCATGGGTTATGGTGATTATGTCAACGGGAACATCGAAATCAGCCGTGTCTACTATGTCGAGGCCTTGGTCATAATCTTTTCTCCATCGGGCAGTTCTACGATAGTGATTTAGAAGTGGCTTTTTAGGAGAAAACATGTTTTGTTCGAGATGTACAGGGGAACGACCTGATGAAAGGAACGCGGAACCAGTCTTTATACTATTTCCTTCTCCGACATGACTGCTTCATCACCGATCTGCTTACTATCCAAGGCACATTCCACCAAAGCATGGTTATGGCACAAACGTAGTCGATGGTCTTCCAAGGTTCAGATACGCCAAAGATCACCTTTGTCCCGCTTGTGAACAAGGGAAGAATACTCGTGCTCACTTTCCTCCAAAAGCTGAGCATAGTACGGATCATGTACTTCAACTTCTGCATATGGCTCTTTGTGGCCCAATGCGTGTTCAGAATATAAATGGGAAGCGGTATATTTTGGTAATCGTAGATGACTTCTCGAGATGGACTTGGGTATATTTTCTTCATAGCAAAGATTAAGCTCCTCTGATGATCATCACCTTTCTCACAAAGATTCAAGTTTAGCTCCGCAACACCATCCGTAAAATTTGAATAGACAATGGAACAGAATTTAAGAATCAGACTCTTCGGGAGTATTACGAGAAAGTGGGTATTGAACATCAAACATTAATTGCACGCAGCCCAGAACAGAACGGAGTGGTCCAAATACGCAACCGAACATTAGTGGAAGCCGCAAGAACGATGTTAATCAATGCTCAACTACCGGATTATCTCTGGGCTGAAGCTGTTTCAACCGCCTGCTACACCCAAAATAGATGTATGATCACCAAAAGGCACACCAAAACACCATATGAGATTGTTCACCGCAGAAAACCAAACATCAATTACTTTCATGTCTTTAGAGCTCTCTGCTATCCAATGAATGATCGTGATGACCTTGGAAAATTAAAAGCCAAAGCGGATATAGGGATTTTTGTCGGATATTGTGAAAATTCCAAAGGATTCAAAATCTGGAACCGTCGAACCCGAGAGATTCAGGAGACTATACATGCTAATTTCAATGAGCTCACCGACATGGCTTCTGAGCACAACAGCTTAGGACCCGAATCCAACCGTCTCAACTTCCCTGATCCTTCAGCTGCATCCTTCTCTCTAAACCGAAAAGACCTAGAAGATTTGTTTGCTCTGTTATTTGATGATACTATTGTTCATCGTGCTTCTGACGTATCCACAAGTTCCGCTGCACAACCACCCGTCGATAATCAAGGACTTGATACACCAGTAACTACAACCACAGCAGTTGTTGACGATGCACCTCAACCAGAAATATCATCATCCGTAGATCAAACAGCTTATACTTCTACGTCTGCAGCTGAAGATCCCCCTCTCCATTCTTCTGAAGTACCCACACCAACAGATTTTGATGAAAATGCTTTCTTTAATCCATTTGCTCCGGGTCCCACCACTCCTGATATCGCAGAGTCGTCCACACACAATTTGGAACCATCAAATCTGCACCACAATTATCAACACTACCCATCCACTCACAAATGGACTAAGGATCACCCTTTAGTAAATGTAATTGGCAATCCAGAAAACCCAGTGATGACACGTCAAAGACTCCACACAGACGGTGAAACCTGCATTTATGCACTCACCGTTTGTCAATCAGAACCCAAAAACATTAAAGAAGCCCTTACCTACGACAACTGGATTGAGTCTATGCAAGAGGAATTTGATCAATTCAAGAGGTTGGAAGTTTGGGAATTGGTAGAAAGACCAGATGGGGTATACGTCATCGGGCTGAAGTAGATCTGGAAAAATAAGTTGGATGCGGATGGTACGGTTATTCGTAACAAGTCCTGGTTGGTGGCTAAAGGATTCAATCAAGAGGAAGGAATCGATTTCGAGGAATATTTTGCACTAGTGGCGCGTCTTGAGGCCGTTCGAATGTTCCTGGCATACGCTGCTCACAAGAATATCACGGTATATCAAATGGATGTGAAGACGGCATTTCTTAATGGACAACTCCGGGAAGAAGTGTACATTACAAAACCAGAGGGCTTCGTCGATCCAGAGCATCCAGACCACGTCTACAGGCTCAAGAAAGCCCTCTATGGCCTTAAGCAAGCCCTGAGGGTGTAGTACGACAAACTATCTGCACTCTTACTAGCCAATCATTTCTCTAAAGGATCAGTTGACCCGACTTTGTTTATACAAAAACACGGGGAGGATATTCTCATTGTTCAAATTTATGTAGATGACATCATTTTTGGTTCAACTCATAAAAAATACTCAAACACTTTTGCAAAACTAATGAAACAAAACTTCGAGATGTCCATGATGGGTAAACTCAAGTTCTTCTTAGGACTGCAAGTTCATCAATCACCCTGTAGTATTTTCTTAAGTCAGTCCAAATATGCTCAAGAGATTTTGAAAAAAACATGGCATGACCAACTGTGACACCTATAATACCCCCATGTCTTCCTCATCCCCAAAGCTAGATGCTGATCTACATGGGACACCCATTGATCCTATAAAATACCGTAGTATGATTAGGTCTCTCATGTATCTCACAGCTAGCCGACCGGATGTTGTATTTGCCACGTATATATGCTCCCGCTATCAGTCACGACCAACTGAACGTCATTTGTCTACTGTTAAGAGAATCCTTTGATACATAAAGGGAACCATTCATTTGGGGATCTGGTATCCGAAGGATTCTGGGTTTGAACTTGTTGCTTTTTTCAGACGCTGACCATGCAGGATGCTTAGATACAAGGAAAAGTACGTCTAGGGGAGTATAATTTTTAGGTGACAAGCTTGTCTCTTGGCAGTCAAAGAAGCAGGACTGTACATCACTGTCGTCTACCGAATCAAAATACGTCGCCATGTTAGCATGCTGCGCTCAAGTCATTTGGATGCGATCTTAGTTGATGGACTACGGATATGTGTTTAACAAGATTTCGATGTACTGCGACTCCAAGAGTGCCATTGCTATCTCGTGCAACACCGTTCAACATTCAAAATCGAAGCATATTGCTCTTCGATATCACTTCATCAAAGAGCACGTAGAAATGGGTACAATTGAATTATATTTCATGGGTACAGAATACCAATTGGCGAATTTGTTCACCAAAGCCTTGCCTCATGCAAGATTTATGGAACTAGTTCACCAGATTGGTATGCGATGTTTGACTCCAGATGATTTGAACAATTTTCTTACACAAAATTAAATGAGTCAAACATCAAAACTATCTTTGTAAATAATTATTGAAAAACACAAAAAGATTTTCCAATTTTTTAAACTTAAACAAAAAAAAAAAAAAAAAAAAAAAAAAAAAAAAAAAAAAAGGAAAAGGAAAATAAAGAAAAAAAACTCTTTAAATGTGCAAAAGTAAAAACGAATCAAAATACGTTCTCGTCATTTCAAATTTCATAAATTTCAAATCACGAACATATTTTGAGGGGGATATTTTTCTTAACTTTTGTACATTTATCATCTTAAATCTTCATCATTATCAAAATCTTCATCGAAAAATATTTCTATGATCTCTTGGACTACAAGTCTGTAAAAATGTCACAAATAGGTCTTAATTCAAGGGGGAGAAATGAAATACAACAAATTGGATCAAGGTCTTAACCGTCTTAATAGTCTAGTTAAAGGACTGGAGTTGTCAAAGAGAAACAAGTTGTCACTTTAGGGCCTAATAAGAATGAGAACAATAGTTAGAGGACTAAAATTGTCAAAAGAGAAAAATAAATTCAATATAATGAAACTCTGACCTTAGTCAAACACACAGTAATCGACATAACTTTTCCCTCTCACTAAAACCCGCCAAAAACCCTCTGTGATTTCAAGATTTACGATTCATCATTAAAACTCCAGTTGTAAGTGTTCAAATCGATTGTTTATGTCTTAGAATTATTCGCTTAACATGCTTGTGGCTTAATTTCATGGTTTACAATTTAGGGTTTAAGCGGATCAATTTGGGTGTTTCTTGTTTGGTGTTGTTTAGTCTAATTAAACTGATATAGGAGCTTGAAAACGTGATTCAGAATGTATTGCATATAGTTAATTAGATTCAACATCATCAGAAAAGGCTATTCGATCGATTTAGGGTTTAAAGAGTCGTGTTTTATGTGCTGAGGTGAATGAGTGATGTCTTTGTATGGTTTATTGGTGGGATATGCTTGTTTATGGTTCTTGAACATGCGGTTAAAGTTTCATAACATGAATCAAATTGTTGAATAAATTGAGTGATTGTGTATGATAATTGTGACTGTGATGAACAATGAATTGCTATGAATGTTTTTCTGAGTGTTTATCTGTGGTTAGAACATGTTTTGGATGTTTGTTGAACATGTATTGTGACTTGCAAATGTCTTACATGAAATCTGGATTAGCTTGATAGTTACCAAGTTTATATGTGTTCATCTTATCGAGTTTCTATGATAATTATCGATTTTGTGCTAAGATGTTATCGACTTTGATTGAAATCTGAAATCTCTCGACTTTGTTTTCGAGTTAGGAAAACTAAAGTCCAAACTTGTCGAGTTTGTCCAAACTTGTCGAGTTTGTCCAAACATGTCTAGTTTGTACAAACTTATCGAGTTTATACAAACTTGTCGAGTTTGTATGAACTTAACAAGTTTGTACACACTTATCGAGTTTGCACAAATTTATCGAGTTTATACAAACTTGTTGACTTTGTACAAACTTATCGAGTTTATACAAACTTGTTGAGTTTGTATGAACTTATCGAGTTTATACAAACTTGTCGAGTTTGTATGAACTTATCAAGTTTGTACACACTTATCGAGTTTGTACAAATTTATCGAGTTTATACAAACTTTTCGAGTTTGTATAACTTGTCGATTTTGTATAACTTACCGAGTTTTAAAACTTACCAAGTTTGTATAACTTACCGAGTTTGTATAGATTACCGAGTTTGTATGGATTACCGAGTTTGAATGAATTACCGTGTTTTTCACAATTTTCCAGACTTAGAATTTTTTTTATATAAACTTAGGAATGTGCAAATGTTTGTATGAACTCGTGTGATTGAAAATGGTTTGCTTAAATGATATGTGAATGTTTTCATGATTTAGCCTATCTATGTGATGCCTCATATAACTTAGACTATTATCATGTAACAAATAACATTCACTAACACATATATATGATATCTATTGTATTGTTGTTGGTGATTGTGGTACACAGGCTAACCATGTCTCAAGGATCCGTGACACAAACGGAGATGATTCCCGAAGGAGATGAGCGCAAAATCAGTGAGTCAAATTCAAGAGTCGACTTTGATAATCTGCCATGTCATCAGTCTTGCGAAATTATTGTGGAAATACTCAGAAGACACTTCATCAGTCCGGTATTGACTAAGACAGCAAGCGTCCCAGAAGTGTATATGAATCAGTTTTGGCATTCAATGATCATAGGAAAAGACAACGAGCACATTACCGTCACAGTTGACAACTCAGAGATATAATTTAATATTGATACTCTTCGCACCGTTCTAGAACTTCCATCCAAGAAGCCTCAAGCCCAAAGGGAAAATTTTACGATGATCCAACCTTTGAAACCATGGTTGAAACACTAAAACTTCTCGGCTATGATGAAGAGGATGAAGAGCTCACCTCAATCTCCAAAGTGGGCAGGAAGTACATCCCTCAGCCGTGGTTAACCCTATACACCATAATCATTCATTGTATAACTGGCAAAGCAACTGGGCTTGAACACCCAGGGTTGACACAGTTACAATTCTTCTGGGGTGTCGTCACATTTTACCACGTGGACTTCGCCAAGTTCATATGGAAAGACATGATATTCCAAGCCCAACAGTTCCAACAAAAGAAGGGTTACAAGGTACCCTTTCCCCTATTCACTAAACTCATAATCTCACACTTCGTGAAAAGCCACCCTGGAATCGATAGACGATCAAATGAGAAAGCACACACCGAACAAATGAATCACATGCTCACCAGGGTTAAAGTGCAGACGAGCAACACGAAGAAACAAGGGTTGAGAATTCCACAAAGTATGTTGACAGAAGCGGTGAAGGGAACTGATGCTTACCAATGGTACTATGAAGCTGAAAAGGACGAAAAAGTGGGAGTTACAGAAAAGAGAACAAAGTCAACCAGGGGAAAAGGTAGAGGTACAGGAAAAACTGTCCCAGCAGATTCATCTCGAACAAAGAAAATTGAAAGATTTGAAAAGAAGAAAATTGTAATCAGAGAAAAGTCCCCAGACTTGAAACTCCGAGATGAACCCACAGACGAAGAGGAAGATGTAGAAGTTGATCTTAGTGAAGGAAGGAAGAAGAAAGATCTTGAGAAAATGAAATCAGTGATGGCAGAATCAGACAAAAGTTTGGGCAAAGGAAGAGGAAAATCAATCAAAATGTTCGATCAACTGTTCAAAGCCATAGAACACCCAATAACTGAAGAAGAAGAGCAAGAAAAATTTAATAAAGCGTCAAAGGAAAATAGAAAGAAACTTCTGGCAGATCAAGAGAAACTTGAAAGAAAGAAAAGAGGTGAAGGATCAGCTTCACATGCTGAAGAAGAAAAAGATTCAGAGGTTACAAAGTCTGCTACACTGGATAAATCTGAGAGTAAATCAGAAGAGTCGGGTGAAAGAATTCATACACCCTCAGGATCTGGATCTGAAGAAACTGATAGCAGTGAAGATGATGAAGATGATGAAGAGGGAGATGAAGAAGGTGAAGATGATGAAGATGAAAACAATGATGACGATGATGATGATAAAGGAAATGATAACCAAGATGACAACACTGTACCACCATCTCCACAACCGTCATATGTGGGTCAGTCCATAAGTGAACTCAATGACCTCAAAGAACAAATTGGTGCAATTCAAAATTTGGTTTGGAGAAGTCGACAAACTGAAGAAAATGAGCACAAAGCATTGAATGAAAAGCTCACTGAAGTGCAAAAACAGGTAGATAAAAACAAATTTCACATCAAAAATCTCAAAGCATTTGATCTAGAAAAGGCAGCAGGGGAATATCTCAAGACACATGTTCCTCAAGAAGTTAGTTCGCAAGTACCTCAAGAAGTCACCAAGAATCTGAAAGAGGCACTTCCAGATATTCTCAAAGAATACGTCAAACGAAATCTGTAAAAGACAATGGCTAATCTCATGCAGACAACACCAATAACTATCCAAACTGTGCCACCCAAGCCGTCTACAGCTGACCTAAAAGGAAAGTTACTTGCAGACATCATCGATAAACCCGAAGAGGAAGAACTCCGAAAGGCATTGCTCAATTCAATCAGAAAAGCTGAGAAGAAAGCCGATGGATGTAAGCAAAATAAGCCAGTCAAGCGTCATCGGGATGAACCTGACAAAGACGAAGGGAAGAAAAGAAGAAAACCTTCCAAGTCAACCAGCCCTTCTACCACAGCACGCTCTTCTGGAACAACAAAGCAATCAAGCCAAGAAAAGTTTGTTCCGCTCAAAGGAGGGGCATTCGATGAGACTGAAGCTTCTGATGACATGAGTTTTGATCAAGAATTTCCCGTTGCACCTCCAAGAGTTCTGAATGTCACTGCGCCACCCACCAATGAACGAGCCAAACCTCAACCAGAATGGATACATCCTAATGCTCCAAGATTTGATTGGTTTGAAACGATGGTGGATGCATATCCGGAAGCTCAAAATGATGCACCTATTGAAGGCTCTATTGTGGATTTCACCAAACGACTAAAGAAGACAATGAAAGTCCAGAAGTTGGGATTGCCTGATATCATTAGAATTCGCAAAGATGGCTTCACAGAATTCAAAATAGTCACTACTTCAGAGCTGGAGTTTGAGTACAACATGGAACAAGTAGCAAGAGCTCTTTCTAAAACCATTGACCGGGATCATGCGTGGGTTTCTCATCCAAAAGAACATCTCCAACTCCGTGATTTCTCCCAACCTTTACCACTCGTTGGCCATTCTCACAACCCAAAGATACCCAAGGCGTATTTCTTCAATAACGACTTTGATTATCTGGTCTATGGAAACACGAACCATGAAAAACGTTATGCAACTTCCCTTACCAAGTACCTGGCAGCATCCTATACTTTAGAAGGTTTTGAAGAACAAATCAGCGATTTGTTTATCAACGAAGTCCGAGAATACAATGATGAAGCTGCTCTGGGAATCTATCACTGGCCAAATCTGAGGAAGTGGTTCTACAAATGGAAGCTCACCTATCCTTCAAAACCTGAAGCTGAAGTTTATCAAAGAAGTAGAATCCTGTCTATCACAAGTGCAGAAACTGAATCAATGTTTGGCTACAACTATCTGAAGAAAATCACCGTGAGAAGGCTGGACGATAAAGAATACACCTTCAAAGAAGCAGACTATCCTTACCTGCACATCAATGATATTGAAAACATGTATCTCCTGAAAGTTCAAGGAAAACTCAAACATCTTCCTGGGCGTCTTCAGTATGATATCGTCAACTCTGTGTTGTTGTACATCCGCAATATTGTCATCAGATCCAGAGTTGAAGACATGCACTTTGGGGTAGAAAGCTACCAGAAGAAACTAAATTTGGTCAGGCCTAATCTCTAACCTTCGAGAATAATAGAAAAGAAGCCGTACACTTTCGGTGATAGACCATTTGAGTTGGTGTATGTAAGGGATAGAAGCTTAACGAGATTCATGGGGTATCAAGAAATCCACAAGTTCAGTGATGAAACTCTTCTGTATGTCAAGTCTGAACTTGAAAAGATTCTGGCAAACCATAGAAAGGGGTTGAAGACGGGATGGTTAAAGTATATGAGCTGGAGTAAGAATGATGCGAAGCAAGCAGTCAAGTTCATTGATCGGGTTGACAAAAGGCTCAAGTTTCGAACAACAATGAGACGACTAGAAAGCTATGTGCGAGGACGTGCCAGAGTTCCTAACATTCTTACTTTCCATCGACCTGAGCAGTAATCCTTGGTATAATTTGTTATCAATTGTCATATTTCATCATCATGTTCCATCATTTATCATCTTTGACGATGGCTTGTGCACACAAAACAGTGCACAACCCGTTCTTGTAATGAAAGGACCCTGAGGTACGCTTCAGTGCCTCAATCATGATCTAAGGAGAGAAAGTTTCTTACTTATGATTAGAATTAAACCAGAATTTTTTCTAAGTTTTTCAAAATTCTGCTCATAAGGACAAGTATTCCCTTGTTAAGGGGGAGTATTTGAAACATAATCTTTGTTCCAAAAACAAAAGTTCTTGAAATTCTTCCCACAAAACTCAAAAGGCACATTTTTATCAAACGTTTACCAAAAACATCATAAGTATGCTATTTTTGAGGGGGAGAATAAAGATATGATTAAAATATGCACTACTAGAAAAAAGGCCTTTAATGACGCGCATTGCGTGTCATAAAAGGGGTCAGATGACGCGCTTTTTGGTGTCATTGATCGACCCGTCATAAAGCTTTATGACACGCATTTCGCGCGTCATGAATTTATGACACGCTTTTATGACTCCCTTTTACGACAAACTTTTATGACACTATTTTATGACCCCTTTTTTGCGTGTCATGGGTCAAATTTAAAAAAAAAAAAAAAAAAAAAATTATAAAATTAATAATATCCCCACATTAAATAACAAATAATCTCATAATACAAATAAATACACAAATAGCAAAAAAGCGCATTTCATATATATCAAAACAATGTGTTTCATACAACTACAAGCAAAATTCATAACATTGTGCTTATACTCCGAAAGGCAAGCACGACATATAGAATTTGCACCCAATATGAAAATACAACACTGTACCTACATCTATATGTGATGTTTATCTCACAGTCTGCCTAATCTTGATCATTCGCTTCAGAGTTGCTAACCAGAAGCTGCATTCATCCCAGTCACTTGTGGTAAGATCCACCTGTGGAATAACAAACACATCAGACTTAACTCCTCGGCCAGACTTGATTGTACAAAAAGTGATCAAGGTATCAAATAAAATTACATATACATACAGGATATAACTGTGAGCCCAAGGTGGGAGCCTGCTGGTACTGGTCAGCATTTCTTATTACAGGAGGCGTTGAAGGAACAAAGACTTTAGGTGCCGGTTGAGTTGTAACTGGAGGTGGATTGAATCCCGTCTAATAAAAATCATAATTCAAAATTATATTCGCAGGAGCAACTAGCCATATTTGAAATACCATCTATTCTAACTTCAATATTTTACATACCGGAGGAACATGAGCTGCTGGAGTCGGAACAAACATAGAAGGCAAACGTGCTAGACATATTGCCTATACAAATCACACAACAACCAAAAAAAATTATGGCATGAAAATAACAGCTGTAATTGAAACAGCAAATTAAAAATGTCAACAGTAACCATCGACAATAATTATTTCACCTGCTATTGAACCACTTCTGAAATTGCGACCAGAATTTAACATGCGTCTACTAACGCTAAATCCTGCATAGATACCGAAACATTAAACAACTCGAAAACCGAAACATTAAACAACTTGAAAAAATATTATCAAAATGTAGATAATAAAGACAACGTGTACTGCATACAACAACTTATAACTTTACGTTTCGCTATACAATTACAGCAGCCTTTAAAACAAAGTGCATGAAACATTAAAAGCATTTACTTATACCTCTTGAAGACCTGCCTCGCCCGCGGTGAGCATAAGGTGACTGAAATAGCGAATCAAGGCGTTCGAGCACGCCTACAAAAGCATCGACATATTTAGAAAACTAACAAAACAGGTCTTAAACCTAAACACGAAGACCAGCATGTATTGCAAATAACCTTCAGAAGTAGAGACAGTCTTCTGTGATTCGAAATCTAACGTTACCGCACCACGTTCCGCACCTGCAACATTACACGCGAAATGCTACTACCTTTACTAACAACCATTTGTCAACAGGTTAAGAAAATGCGAATATAAAACCATCGCCTACCTTGAAGGTCCACTTCATCTCCAAAAGTCCAACTACCAGGAACGACAGGAACCACAGATTGAACCTGAGAAGTAGAAAATCGAACCGGTTGTGCAGTCCCCGACTGGAAATCAAGAAGTGCACCAACACTCGATGTTGCTGCAATAAAGTAAGAAAATGTTACCATATATGAGGTTACAATCCACTCTAAAGACCCTAATAAACATAACCAATATCAGTTTAAGCATCCAAACACATTAGATTCTTTGTTCGAAAATTTTGAGAACACACAAATTTCTAACAGACCACAACAATGATCCTGACCATGTTTAATCAACACCAAAACAACACTAGTACTCAATATAACATAACTGAACAAATGCCAACAACTCCTAACACAAACACACCCAATTCGAAAATTTCAAGAATAATCGAATTCAATTCAAATCAACTAATTGTTAAAATTAATTAAGGATGAATGATCTATGATAGATTCCTAGTAAAAACCACAAGATTAATTAGACTTAATCACATTCAATCAAAAATCCCCAAATCGTTTATAAACCCTAATTTTCGAAAATCAATCAATCATGTTTCTGGGTATGATTGGAGGATTGGAACATATCCCACCAAAGAAATCAGTCACTAACACACTCAAACGATTTTACCCGAATCGTTATAAACCCTAAATCTAAGAATCAAAAATAAGAAAAATCTAGTCGTTGGATTGAAAAATGGTTAAAAACCCTTTCTTATAATTGAACATAGATTACAAAACCACTTACGGATTGAAGATTCAAAGCACGGATTTTACGTTTGAATTTGGTTTGTCGATTTGGTGGGTGAGGAGTAATAAAGTTTGCAGCTTCAGTAAATAATTGAGAATGAAATGAAATGAACAGTACCTATTTAGAAGAGTGACGAAAGATGTGAGAGTGAGTGAGGGAGGAGATCGGGGATGAATGGAGGTGAAGGAAGGATAAGATGGTTTTGGGGGAAAGGGTTTAATTTTTGGAGAAGTGATTTGAATTTTTCAGGAGTAAATTAAACTGTACTTGCCGCCTGAAGAAAGTGTCGTCTGTTTTAGGGATGACACGCAAATGTAAGTGTACTCCGCGTTAGAGGACATTTTTGTATGACACTAAAAGTTGCCTGTCATCTAGCTTTCAGAATGTATAATTTATGACAGTTTTTTTTATGACACACATTTTTGCGTGTCATTATCGTGTGTGTGTCATAATTTTGGTGTCATTAAAGGCTATTTTTCTAGTAGTGAAATATGGTAACAAAAATGGTGAAATCTCATGCGAGCAAGACTCCGAATTGACCCTCGAATTGACGATAGCAAAAGTCAGTAGTCGAAAAGACATGTCCGGGACGGGTAATAATTTCAAGCCAGTTTATCTGGTGATGTAAACGTGTCTCGCAAAGGATGTGTCTGAGTAGAATGTACCGATTTCGAGCGATTTTCTTTGAATGTGATCTGGACGGGTAATAATTTCAAGCTAGTTCTGCTAGTGATGTAAACGTGTCTCGCGACGATCATGTTCATTGAAAATCAATCAATTCAAAAAGTGCTAACTCTACCCGACATGTGCAAATTTATCTTAACCATTTATGAGCACATGTTAAGGGGGAGTATTTCTGAAAAATCACAAAACTCTCAAAGTGTTAACAAAATATGTTTTCATAATCATAAACACTTTGAGAGATTTTTCAAAAAGTTTAGTTTATGGCAACAATAGGATAGTCATGGAGTTATAAGGTGACTAAGGTTAGGAAAAACCGTCCTATGATCCGCCAGAGCCGGAGGGATCTACCCAAGGACAATTCCAATAGTTTAGTACTAGAAAAGTCCTAGGTATGATTGAAAAAAAAAGATAAATGAAATGAAAGGAGAAAGAAGGGGTTGAAGAATGAAAAAGAAAAGTAAAGAAAAGGGTGAAAAGAAATAGCCCTCCATTTGTTCAACCTTGGGGCAGAAACCGGGTTCAATACATATGCTACTAATTGTTACTACGGTAACACTGGTATTGAAGAATTAAGTCATCATGGACCCAGTGACGCATTGCACTAAACCTTCTAGCCACTCAGGTGTCTCTCAAAAGACACTTGTTTCATTTCACACGGAGAACCCTTCATTATCTATCGACCTCTCACTCTGAGATGTGTTGATATTGAAAAGGAGGCACTCTGCTCCATTCCTTCGATGACCAAATATGAGCACTTAATTGAGTCTAGAGCCATGAGATTCATCAAAGATCTCTTAGGTATACTTAGCATACACTGGTTGTTCAACAAAAGGAACACTAGTTGTAAAATATAAGAGTGTCCTTCGCATATCTTAGCAATCTGCCGAGAACATTCATGAGAGAATTCACAAATTGTGTTTCTCAGTGATTGAACGGAAATCCTGCCAGGGTCAACATCAAACAGCCCTGACAGCAGGTCACTTCGGTAATCCCTTGAGGATTACGCTTAGTGTTAGCTCCAAAACGGTCTACAGTCGTGGGGTGATCTCCAGTGACTCACTGAATCGTGGGTGCACTTCGGTATGTCTGTGTAAGCCCTTTCGGGGGTATCTAATTTAGACTGGCCTGGGTTAGGATTAGAGAGAGTCTTCACACTATGTTGTTGATGATCTCGAAGTCCGAATCTGTAAGTGCCGAATGATTTATTGCTAACTATTTACCTGCAACGAATCATGGAGACCTGAAGTTCCAACATCTTTCCATCATGCTCATATCCTGAAACAAAGTTCTCACAAAGACTAAGGAATAACAAAAGTTCAAAGAAATTCAAGAAAATTCGAAGATCAAGTACGTTAAACTTTCACAAGTCAAAGTTCAAGCTTATGAAAAGAGAACTACGTGATATATGAAGAACAAAAGTCAAAGAACATATGAGCATGGTGGAAAAGACGTAAAGACACTATTAGAGAGAGGCAGATCGTGAAATTACCATATCATATCACATCAAGAACTAAGGAACAAAGATGCAAGAGACGTAAGAAGCCAAGAAGCAAAGACGATGTCAAGCAACCTTGATGACCAATACTTAGGGGGAGATTGTTGGGAACACATTATTATTATCATGTATTGATCATTTATGTAATAGGTTACTTAGGCCTTTAGGTTTGTTTTATGGTCCAGCCTGTGTAGAAGGCCCATGGGTTGTGTCTATTTATTTATGTTAATTATTGTTTAATTAGGGCTAAGGCCCATGTCTTGTAAGAAACTATAAATACCCCCTCCCATTCAAGGGAGAGGGTTGGTTGGTTGAATGCTCATTTCACATTTCATTATTAAGAGTTAACCTCCCATCTCTTTCTCTCTCTAACTTTCTCTCTCTAGATCTAGGATTAGATTAGTAGCTTGTGTGATAAAAGTAAGTAACAACAAAGGGATTACTTACAATATTTCCTACAAGTACAAGAATAAGTAAAATAAAGTCTTCATAAGCTCTTCAAATGCTGAGGATGACTGCAGTTGATGCTCTTTATCTTCATTTTGTACCTCGGCTAGAGAACTTTTCTTCACTTGTAGGCAAATGATGTAATATGCATGAACTGGAATAACTCCCCTCCCCCCCCCAATTCATGCTGCATGTCTTTAGCAGCTTTTCCATTCACTTTTTTTTGGCGAAGTTTCTGAATCAGCTTCCCCCCAAACTGACAACCGTCTTCAGCAGATTCAAAACTTTGATGTAGTTAACATGTCTTCTAACTTTTGAAGTTTTAAGTACGTAGCAGAATTTATAGATAACACCGTAAACCACACCAAGCAAATCTGACTAGTCACTTAATCACAATTATGCTCAATGCGAAAACTCTGTTCGTGGGTAACATGCAAGAAATCAGCAAGATCTTCTCACATATGTAGATGTTTCACACCAAATAAACCACGAAAGACAAAATAATACTTCTTCCCCCTGATTGTTGTGATCTATCAGAATAATACTCACCTGTGTATATACGAATACTCGATAATATAACCGTGTGTGAGGCATCATAATGCGGTTAAAACATCATCTATAGGTAACTTCACACAAAACAACCCGTGAAAGTTGAGATGATAACACCAAAGTAAGACGTTTGAACCACTGACCGTCTCATTTCTTCCCCCTAATTGCAGAAACTCATGGAGGAAAAGGATTTTCGCAAAAAAAGTCAAAGAAAGTCAAAGAACATCCACTCTCTCTTCCCCCACGATGCCTTCGCGGAATCGGAAGCATACACACTATGTTTACAATGGAAATGGAGGCAGCGTAACCCTGTATTTCCAATTAGTCGAATATGTGTGAAGTACCATAAATAGCCCGTGAGAATCAACTACTGATAAAATCTCTCCTCTTTTATACTCCTCTCAGCTAACTCTTTACGGACCTCACTATCATTCTGACGGCTCTTTATAGTGACTACTGATGGAGAAAACCCAATATGATGAACTTGAGACTGAAGTAAAATAACCCGAACTTGTGACTTAAACTTGCACTATTTTTTGACTAAGAACCAATACTGAGAATTTCAATAAAGGTAGAATCATATACCTATCCAACCATCCTTAACTGTATAAGAACTTCTCTCGAATTATCTACAGCTTTTTGTGACACTTGAGCACTACAACGTAACTCCTTTAAAGAGATAGCTATACACTGTGAGCACAACAAAGTAACTCCTTACATCAGATATAATTAGAAAACTCAAGTCGTAATCATTCTAACGGTTAAAAGCTCAAACAAGGATCTCGAAGAATCTTCATCCAACCAACCCCGATATCTTCGGATACTAAGTTTACGCATTCGTGATATTCCACTTCAACCTCAAATAAGTAATACTAAATTAACGTCGTAGTCACATCTTGCGGTTAAATGCCCAAATCTAGCCTTTTTTTTACGGTTTAAGTGAATATTGATAACGAGTTTTCCCGATCTTGTCAAAAATGTATCACCCCGTGAAAAAATTGTAACACCAAAATTACCACTCTTTTTGCCAACAAATTTGTGTATCCAATATGAATTCATTCATTTAGTTCAGCCCAAAAAAAACGGATAACACATATTGTAGAGAAAAAAATTCATTCAGCCCATTTAGCAAATTCATACAACCCCGATCCGGTTCCAGTCCACAACCGGATCCAACACCAACCCTAACCACTCGGGAATTAATAACTCATTTAACTCAAATCCCTAACCCTAATCTCACACACTTGTTAAACCCTTCGCCCCCACATCGTACCAAACACAGTCAAACACTTTCATCTCTTTTAAACAAACGCGTCAAACACAAAGCTTCTCAACAACATCTTCATTGTTGGTCACCATCATCCACACAAATGCAAACCATCATCCATGGTTTGATTAAACTGTTCGAGCAACAGATGTGGCTTCAAAGTCGAGACGCAAGACCAAAAGCTTGTTCCTTCAAGATCCTTTTATAAGGGTCTCGGTAAAAATTTTATGGTGTTTTCATTTTTTGATTTAGTCTTTGAACCGAATGAAACAAAGGGTATAACACTACTGTTATAACTCTTTTCTTTAATATTTGGATATTAAGAAAGAAGCAAAGCTTCAAAAAGAGATCAATGAGGAGTTGGTTTGCACTTGTTTGAATATCATTACTGTTCAACGAATCTCATAAGAGATACGAATGAACCAAAATGAACCAAAACGGATTCAATTGCGATAAAACCCAATTGCGATGAACCCTAATTTCGATGAATAGGGGTTTATCGAATTTTCTTTACAAGTAAATTCGATAAACAAGGGTCTGTCAAAATTTCTTTACAATAAATTCCGATAAAAGAGGGTTTTGATTTTTCCGATGAATTTCTGACCACTTTTTCCGACCAACCCTTTTTACCAGTTTTCCGTCCACAAATCTTCACGGGTACAAAACTGTTTCAAATATGTTATAAACAGGACTGGTGAAGAAACCTTTTATGTAGAACACTTATAATGAAATTATTAGACCATAAAGAACACGTTATTGACCAGATTCTTACAAGATTGTTCACATCAAATATGATACAAGTTTGACCAGATTAAAAGAAATATGGTAAACAGCTTAAAAGCAACATACGAAACACAAAAAATACAATTTTTGACAAGATAACACCACAAAAAATCAACCAATAACTAAAACCTGGCTCTGATGCCAATTGTTGGATCTATTATTTTGGTTGATATTGTGATTCGGGAGGTCGGGGATGATGGAAGATTCAAGCTTCCATTGCTAGAGAGAGAGAGTAAAGAGAGAAAGGAAAACTTGGTTTTATTATTGATAATGAAAGTGAAGATTACACAACTAAGTCTCACCCTCCTTGTGAAGTCTAGGAGGGCTTATATAGCCTAACTTACACATCACTTTACAATAATGACAATTTTAGTACTTGTGTATTAGGCTTACATGATAACTAATGTAATCCCATAAATATCATTCCATTTACATGTTAGGAGCATTCCCAACACTTTGTCATAAAAATATGAGCATTTATAGCACAACCTGTTTCATTATAATAGCTTTTAAATTAGCTTTTGTTTTTGTTCTTATAGGAATATGAAGCCAAAGCCATCATTAGAAGTAAACCAAATTACTTTTCTTTAATAAAATCCAAATTGGATCAAAAATGAAAGAAGTTATTTCGGGCTACTTGTTTCGGTAAATGGTTGGACCTTTCTTATTTTGACCACGAACCACATATGATAGATTATATCTTACAAAAACAATGTTCTCCAAGTAATTCTCATTTTGATATGCCAATTGTATATTATGTTGAAGAACTTCCTCTACATTTCGGACGTCCAGAATTTTCTCTTATCACTGGTTTTTGTTTTGGAAATGTAAGTTTTAGCTTATATAAGTCGGGACACCTAAATTTTAGGAACAGGGTTTTCCCGGGCCATGTAGGTCAGAAAGTCACCAATTTAGATATTCTTGGTCTAATTGGAGATGAATGTGCATTTGGTATTATATACGACGAAGATGCAGTACGTTTTTGTCTATTGTTAGCATTGGAGATTATCTTTATGGGCAGATTATTGGTTCAAGAAGTTGATGATACACACTTCCGATTTATTGAAAACCTTGATGACTGGGATGCCTTTTCATGGGGGGAGCATATTTGGAGACATTTGTATGATCAAATTTTGGATGTGGCGGATAAACACAAGTGGGATTTCCTTCAAGGTATTAACAAAGACCGCAAGTTTGTTCCAACATATTGGCTTTCAGGCTTTGTTTGGGCTTTCAAGGTTAGTATTTTTTTATTTTTTTTGTATCAATATAGATAGTGTATGTTACTTATGTTATGTTTTTTTTCACTAAAGTTGAAGCATTTGTTAATACTTTATAGATATAGATACTGGAGTCATTTGAAAGAAGCATTCTTTGGTGGAATAAAGTGCCAGAAATGATACCAAGAGGTGTATCGTGGTCAAAGAATGCAACATTTAAAAGATCGGATTATATGTTTCTTTTTGGAAAGGTAAAACTCTTCATCAAATTTTTCGTATTAATGCAATCTGTTATTATAAATTAATTTTTTTTTATTATTATATATTTTATTTTTTTGGAATTAATCGAACGTTGTTCAAGATCTTAGACCGACATTAGCTGAGAGGAAATCTGATTGGTATATGCGGTTTATGGATTTTTTCCATCATTACATACCTAGAACTCCCCCAGTCAAAACCACACATCTTTACGATCTGTATTTCAAGAAGTTGGCCGCAGCACGCAAACGTCGCAAGATAGAACAGAAACATTTACCTATTATACGCAAAAGTGAAAGCAGTATAATAGAGATCCGCATAAGTCAAGATGGTGTTATTACAGAGCTGAATGACCGTGTGTTCAAACTCGAGTCAATTATTCAGGTTCTTGCTCGAGAAAGAAATGGGGTAATATATCTTGTTGACTTGTTTACTTACATTAACATCCTTTTTTCTTATTTATTTTGTTTTATAACCACTATTGCTCATTCACAGGAGAAATTGGAGTTTGATGATGATCTTCGGAATCTTAGTGCAGAGTTTTGTAACGAGCTTAATCATGATTTTCTTGACTTGTTCCATTCAAGTATAGATACCAGTGGATCAGCGTGTGTACATGAGGATGACGATGACGATGAAGATGTTGCAAAGGTAAATTATAGATTCAATGTATATGTAAACTCTTTCCGTACCATAAGATATATAGTGGTTATTGTTGTAGAGAAACCATTGACTATAGCAAAACAACGAACCGAATTAAGGGGTTGTTTGTTTTGGCTTATATAGCAGACTTATAGCCTATGCTCCTAGGGTCGACTCTTACACACCCATTGACTGTAACGTTTATCCAATTAAAACGAGAGCTAAAAAAAGTTGCAATTTGTGCCTCACCTCTCACCTCTCACCTCCGTTTTTTATGATAAGGGCTGAGTAAAGCTAGAACTAATAAGACTCGGAACCATCACACACATTGAGGATTTGAGGTGGTGAAATATATGATTAACATCCGTAAATTTAAGTTAAACTACAACTAACCTCGTACACTTAGATCCTGGCTATAACTACAAATATGCCAACAGTTCTTAAATATGAAAGAGATCGCAGGTGCATCTTCTAATAAATTGAGTGTCCAAGTCGTATTAGCCTTAAAATCACCAATTTTTACGTTCTAGCTCTTCATAGTAGGCAGATTGCAATATGTAGTGTATGCGTTGCCAGCATCATTGTACTCTTGCTCAGATGTTGGACGGTAGTAGGGCACTTCCAACAAGACCACAGGCTTCTTGGTCTCGGCAATCTCTTCCAACGTTGTACACTTTTCGCAAAAGATGGCAGCATTCACCAATTTTCCCACAATCTCTTCCACCTCATCACTATGGTATAATTCCATGGCTATGTATGGAACAACCTTTGACACCACATCAGCTCTATCCTTCTTCAAGCTCTTGCAACGAAGGTTCAAACCATCTACCTCCTCACGTAGCTTGATCTCCTATTCTCCAATCTTAGCCCTCTCAGCTTCAAGACCTGCACATTTAGATTCAAGAGTGGTAACCTGCGATTTATAGCCAGCTACCTTTGCTTCCTCCAACCTTAACCTCCCACATTCTGATTGGGTTTCCTTCAGTTGCTCTTCGAGACCATCAATTTTGACTTGAAGGTCTTGAACAAGTGGATTCTCCTCGAACTCCTCCATAACCTCCTTACACTTTGCTTCTAACTCAGCATACTCAAGATCCCTACTCTTTTCCTTGGCCAAGATGGCATCCATCTTCACTCTCGCAACCTTCACTGTACGTACCAGATCCCTTGTTCGGGAATTGAGATGGTTGTCTAACACAACTTGACTTGTGTAGCTCTTATCATGCAGATTACACAACTCTTCCATGGACATGTTATCCAGAGTCCCCCTCCAACTGGCGGGAGCCACCTTCTCCACCAACTGGTAACATGCAGGGGCATTCGGAAGCTCTTTCGTGTTAGGCAAACCTGCATAAGATAGATTAATTAACTATATGGTGTATTAAGGATCATTAAGTATAGAAGATCTTCACTTACCATGGATGTCAACATCTGAGATATCTAAAGCTGAAGGCACAAAGGTCTTAACATGCGAACTTTTTTGTCTGGTGGTTCTTGACGGAGGGGTTGGTAGGATCAGCTTCCTCTTAGGAGGAGCTTTCATAAACTTCGCATTGGTTCCTTTTCTGTTTTGTACCCTGTCTGCGATATCGGAGGACCCTACGATCATCACTTGATCACCCTCGGAGGGGGGATCGTCAGAATCAACAACATTTTCCACAAGTTGTGGAGCTTCTTCTGTGTTAACAGGGTTTGAAGGTTGGGCTATTGCTATGGGCTCAACTGCTTGAGCATCCACATCGTTATTGTTGACTGAAATAGATGGAGAGCCTACTCCATAACTCACATCCTTGGGATCCTTCAGGATGAAGTTCACTTCCTTTGTACCACCGGACACGACAAAGTTCTTGAAGGCCATCTCTGCAACAAAAAGATAAAAAAGATAAATATCATCAGAGAAGTTATTTATTTTAATTAAATGAGAATGTACATACTTTGTCCTTTACACATTATCTCAGGATTCAAAGGCGACCCTTCTCAATGGTCAACTATGCCCGCCATGAAGAGAATCGGTTCGGGGAACGTTTGGACATCAATGGGATGGCGAGCAAGACGCTGGTAGATTGGACTCCTTCTTATGGTGTACGGCAATGGATCATTAAACCATTTTTCATCAAATTGGAATGCATCATCTAATAAAGCTGGATATTCTGGAGGTATTATAATGTTTTGAATATAGAAAAATTGACCTTTCCAGTTCCTTATGTTTGAAAAAGGTTTTGTGACCAAATAAGGCACATCATGCTCACCCCTTTTTGCCAGGGTTTTCCAATCTCCACCAAGGTATAGGTTAATAAAGCCTCTGAGCACAGTCAATGTAGACTCATACCCGTATGCCTTACACATTACAATGTAGGTGGTAAGTTTGGCTAAGCCAAATGGGTTTAACCTAGATATGTGTACCTGATAGTACTGTAAAAACTCTAAATTAAGGGGTGGATTGGTATCCTCAAATTTGATTGGGTGAAGGCAAGCACATAAAGCCCCACATACCCTTCGGGTGCATCGAAGATGTTTTGGTTTTTGCTCGGAAGCATCACCTTAAATTCTTTGGGTATAGGGTATTCATTGAGGAAGTCTGATAAGGCTTTTTTAGATGATGTGCATTTTTGTTGTCTGATTATGCGTTTAACAGCCATACTCATGATGTATTTAAACAAGTAAAACAAGAAAGTAAAGAATGAGGATTACCTTTCAACTAAAAGGATGCACGAAGCACAGTGATGTGTGTGAATTTTGGGTGGAAGATAAAAAGTAATTTAGGGTTTACGGTATAAATGTATTTACATTCCCCTTGTCCCTTTTATCTCAGCCATCCACGTGTCCATCAAGTTTGACGCATATCCGGACTTCAAATACTTTCAAAATTTGAAGGGACGTTTGGTGTTTACTGAAGTTCTAGCCGTTATGGCCTCTGATGCAAGTGGTTGGCATTATCATTAAGTGCATTTAATGCACAATTAGTTTAAGCACTTCTTTCCTATCGTATGACTTTGTGATGAAAGGGATATGGTGTAAGCAGATGCTAGACTCATAAGCAATATATCCTTGTACGTATATATCACTTTCGACTGGGGGGCTTGATGATGTACCCTCCGAACGGGTCGAAGGACACCCCTTCAAGCCTGTACGAAGCCTTCTTCTAGAAGGTCCAGGTCAACCTCCAAAAATCTTCATTGGCGTAAAACCATTCATCTATGAAGTGGTTATGTTGGGTCCTTCAGTACCCAAGAGTCGTTAAAACAAGATTTGAATACAAATTAAGCTAAGTGTAAATTAAACCGAAAACATTCAAGTCACTGAGTGAACAGTCACTCAGTGAGTTACCTTCAAGATGCACAAGACGAGTATAAGAAGAAAGATTCACCACATAGTGAGGCGGTACTCACTGAAGTGTTACTTGAGATGAAGAAGAAGGTAATGGATTAGTGAGCTTTAGACAAGAGCTCACTGAAACCAGTCTCCTCAACAACAACAACTGAAGACAAATTCATGAAGAACCTAAAGCCTGAATAAAAGGCGGGAAAAGAGGAATGGTTTTAAGAAGATAAGAACAAGTCTTATCAGGGTCAGACAAACCATCCCTCAAGTGGCAAAAAGTCTAAGAAGTGTAAGGTCAGACACTCGAAGACTTATTGGCGCAATCCTATTGGTTCTTGGAAATGACAACTACTGTTGCAGTTGTCAGACACGCTTCCTATTTGTTTATCTAGTTTTAATCTTCAGTACTCTTGATCTGTTTGTCTATAAATAGCAAACAGATAGAGAAAAGTGGGTAAGGTATTCTTGTGCAATTAAAGCTTAGACTTTCACAAATACCCCTTTTCTTCTACAAAGAGTAACGTATCCCTGAGATAGCTCAGTGGGTCGAATTGTTACCACTTAAGCATAGCTTGAGTTTAGATAGGAGACACCATACCTTGTCTATTCAATCCCAAGTGTTTGTTCCGCAAAACACTTGGGTAATAGATTCTTTGATTCATTTCTAATAAGAATTTAAACGTTAAAAATACTGTGTGTTTTTATATTAACGTTTCATTAACTGTTAGAAGTAATAATTACATTGTATTAGTCATAAACACAAATAGATTAACTTTCTAGTTAACTCTAAGCGTGTTAAGGGAACAACAAGTGGTATCAGAGCCTCTAGTTTATAAAATCTTTCAAAATTAACCAAGAGTGCTCAAGGTTTTTAAAACCAAGATCGTACTATGACTGATGCAAATGTGCCCCAGCTAATCGACAAAAAGGGAGGAAGCTTTTCAGCTGTTGCCCCACGACTTGAAGCTGGTAAATTTAGCAAGTGGAAAAAGCGAATGCTTTGCTACTTGACTGGTATGGAACCATACTACATCACTTGTGTCAAAGATGGTACTTATGTCCCAAAGACTGCTGAAGGGCTAAACAAGCCTGAGGCTCAATGGACCATTGATGAGAGGAGGGTGGTCAATCAAGACCAACGCCTGAAAAGCATCATTATATCATGTCTTCCTGACGATATAATGGAATCAGTCATCAACTGTTCAACAGCCAAGCAAACTTGGGATGACTTGGTCAATAGCTTTGAGGGTCCCTCAGATACCAAGGAAAACAGGGTCATGGACCTGAAACTTAAGTATAATACTTTCAGGGCAAAAGACTCTGAAAGTCTCTCTCAGACTTATACCAGATACAAGACCTTGATAAACGAACTATCAAATGATGGTGTAGTTTTTTCTAAGCATGAGACAAATGTTGGCTTTGTCAACAGTCTCCCTGAGAAGTGGCTAAACTTCTCACAAGGCCTGAGGAATGCTAATCACATTCAGACCCTTGAGCTCCCTCAGATCTATGGGAAGTTTGTCTATGAAGACAACTTAATCTCAAGGAGATACCCTGACTCAAAAGCTCTTGAGTCCAAAAAGGCCTTGACCTCCACACCCATATCAACTGCCTTTTATACTAATGGTGTTGTGCAGGACTTTCAAAAGGATTCTGAGGATGAAATTGATGAAAGGACTAGTGATGAGTACCTAAAATATTTAAACTTGGAATTCCAAGAGAGGGCACTCCTTGCTAGTTCAAAACATTTCATCAAAAGAAACCAGTCCAACTTTTCAAAAGGAAAAGCAAATGAAACCACTGAATGCTTTAATTGTGGTAAAAAGGGTCATTTTGCTAGGGACTGTTATTCTAAAACCACCTCAGAACCCTCTTACAAATTTTCAGGAAATAGTTCCTCAAGAACTAGCAAGTTTCAACCTAGAATGTTTCAGTCGATCCAACAATTTCAAAACAAGGGTCAAAAAGTCTTTGAAGCAAAATATAGGATAGCCAAGGCTAAACTTGCAATTCTTGAAACTAATCCCTCTATGCCTCAGGCTGCTCAAACATCCAAACCTGTTCAGGCAAAGAACAAGGTTTTAGTAGCTGAAGCTTATGATTAGGATGAAGAAGAGGTATCCTCAGATGAGGAAATTAGAGTGAGTGCACTGATGGCACTCTCTTAAGGTGATCAAGTGGCTGTTGGGAAAAGCCATGCAAGGAATGGAGAGTGGGTAAACATCACCATGAAGAAGGTAAACACTTTACTTTCTATGGATGATGATTCTGATTGGCAGTCTTACATGAATTATATTTGTGTAGATCTTAAATTTGTTGAGGAACAAAGGCTTAACATGTTTTCAAAATACAACAACATAGTGTCAGAATTGAATAAATGTAGAGATGAATTGCTTGTACTGAAGCAAGCCAAATTAGAAACAATTACTCAACAAATTCAGAAGACTGAAATTTAGAAACAAAACCAAGCCCTACAAACTGAACTTAACAAAGAAAAGGCTGTCATCCAAGGCTGGACCAAAAAGAACCCTAAGGTCTTTGATACTATGGGTTTAATCCCTAGGAAAACAATAGGAATTGACCATCACATGGTTAAGTCCCAGTGAATTGACCTTTGTTCCAGCTGGCATATCATTTGAGCAAGAAATGCTTCCCAAGTCAAATGACTGGATTGTCAGGGACAACCCAGTCAGTAAGTTACCAAACTTTGAGACTGGAAAGATCTTGCTTCCTGAAAGTCAGGCTTTGAAAAATATGCTTAGACTTACTGAACAACTCAGTAAGCTTGAACTCACTGAACAACTCAGTAATATTGAGTCAGTGAATGAGTCTGAATCAGAATCATATCCACCACTCCCACCACTGAATACCCTTCAGGGTGCTGCACCCAACTTAGGCCTCCCACCAATGGTCTACTCTCAACACTCTCCAAAGGAGAGATCAGGAATGGGAAAAACAATCCTGAAAAGACCAACACTTGAAGTCTCAGTAAATACTGATGACTCATCTTCTTCAGTCCCTTCTGAAGTAATAACCCAAAGCCCTGACTCAAAATTTGATCAGTTGGCTGAAATGGTCAGGAAGCTGGGTGAGAAGATTGCATCTTCTGAGAAACCTTCTCAATCCAAGAAGGAACAAAAACCAGCTTCCTCAAAGACCAAACCCAAACCCTCAAAACCCCTAAAAAGATGTGAACTGTGTAACTATACCAATCATATCACTGATAATTGCTATAGAATTCTTTATTGCATGATTTGCAAAAAAGATGATCACAGGACCTCTGATCATAAAACATACTCAGTCACATCAAAGATGGCAAGCCTTAAAGCTCAGTCTTTAAACTACCCTTCTGATTCTAAACAGAAACAGAAATAAAGGGCAAAACCTTTTGCACCTTGACCTTACTGTGGGTTCAATGATCACCATCCTAAGGATTGTCAAATTGACAATTGTTGTGAAAATAGTGGAAGTTCCACTTATGACACCTCAGGAGGTGATAAGGTCATTCAGGCCAGAAGAGGTATGACAAAGTCAGCCTCTCAGTCTACTGAGTCTACATCTGCAATCAAATGCATAATTTGTGGTAGCACAGTCCACTCTACCACTAACCATAAATCAATTGTAAATATTAAAAAGACCCCCAAAGCTAAGCCCTCCAAGAAGTGGAGTCCTAGAAAGAACTAACCCAGTTTACTATTTGTGCAGAAACATGTCAAGGATCCTGTTTGGCATCTAGATAGTGGATGTTCAAGGAGCATGACTGGTGTGAAGGAGTATTTCCACAAGTATGTTGATGAATCAGGACCCAAAGTGATATTTGCTGATAACTCATCATGTCTCACTGAAGGTTATGGTTCAGTAAACTGCAATGGTATAGTCTTTACTAGGATAGCTTATGTAAATGGTCTTAAATACAATTTGATCAGTGTCAGTCAACTATGTGATACTAAATACATAGTTCAGATTGATGATAAACAAGGAATCATCTTCAATGCTAATAAGGAAGTTGTCCTTATTGCACCAAGAAGACATGATGTTTATGTGTTGGACATGACCAATCTGACTCAGAATGGAACTTGTCTCTTTACCAAGGCCACTGATACTCTCAATTGGCTTTGGCATAAGAGACTCTCCCACCTAAATTTCAAAAACATAAACAACCTTGTTAAACAAAACAAGGTCCTTGGCTTACCATCTCTTGTGTTTTCAAAGGATAAACCATGCTCAGCTTGTGAAAAAGGTAAACATCACAGAGCATCCTTTAAAACCAAAACCAACTTTTCCATCAGGAACTGCCTACATCTTCTCCATATGGATCTATTTGGACCAATTAGTCCTAGATCCATTAACCATGAGAAATATACTCTGGTCATTGTAGATGAATACTCAAGATACACTTGGGTATACTTCCTGATCAAAAAGAGTCAGGCTGCTGAAACAATAATGTCCTTTGTCAGGAACATTGAAAATCAAAATGACATCAAGGTCAAACAGATTAGGACTGACAATGGAACAGAGTTCAAAAATTATGAACTTGAATGTTTCTGTGATGAGAAAGGAATTTCCCAAAAATTTTCCTCACCATACACACCTGAACAAAATGGTGTGGCTGAAAGGAAAAATAGAACTCTCATTGAAGCAGCCAGAACAATGCTAAATGGATCAGTCCTTTCCAAACACTTTTGGACTGAAGCAGTAAAGACTGTCTGTTACACACAAAACAGATCCATCATTGTCAAGAGACATAGCAAAACTCCTTATGAGTTATTCAAGGGAAGGATCCCTGACATCAGCTACTTTCATGTCTTTGGGTGTCCTGTGTTTATTCATAATCACAAGGATCACTTAGGAAAATTTGATGCCAAAGCTGATGATGGATACTCCCTTGTCTCAAAGGCCTTCAGGGTGTTCAACACTAGGAGACAGCATACTGAGGAAACATTTCATGTTACCTTTGATGAGAGCACTGATGCTATCAGTGTCTCTAACAACTCAGTGGAAGAGATAGGTATTGATGAATCATCAAGATATCCTCCTGATGAACATCATCCTGAAAATGGTCCTTCCACTCAGTACCAAGCAAATGCTGACATCTCCTATTACATCATTCCTCATAACCTTCCTTACCCAACCATCACTGAGTTTGTTGAAGCACAAAGTACTGATGAAATCATTCATTTAGTACAGAATACTCAGGAAACAAACAATCACAGTGATGAGTCAACCCACTCAGACACTCAAGATACTGAAGATCATCATGTGTCTAATCCTGATCCTACTGATGGGCGTGTGCGTTGGAGTAAAGTTTTGGCAGTTTTAATGCCTACTCAAGTTTTAAATTTATATTTAGCCGACTTATCAATAACACACACACTTAACAAGCAGTGTACCCGGTCAGTATGAATATAATGGTAAGTAGAGTGTCGATCACTAAGAGTGGAACGTATTATCTCGTTATTCTAATCAGTATTTTAATATCCTAACGCAAGGGGGTTTCAGCCTGAGAGACTGGCACGATTTGTTTGCAATTAAATAATAAAATAAACCAATAGGCACGAATCAGCAAGTAGCACACACGTACACAGATAAATACTCGAGACAATAAGAGGGCTGTCCTTATGATTAAGTAGATTGTCACTTGTTTTATTGATAGCTTTATATGAAGTGTATGTAGTTAACCCTTTCTCGTTGGTCCTATTCTTATCGGCGAGTAAACCCTTAATGATTACTTATGTCTAAAAGTTATTCCTAAGTGATCAATTTAGTAATAACCGTGGGAGCCACATTATTTTCCGCAGTCAAATTCCCGCAAGCCACTAATAAACACAGAGGTTATCAATGCACTAATAAGTAGTAACCAAAGACATCAACATATAAACTTTAATTGATGGGAAAGCAAGTATTAAAGGGAGTGCAATCTTTCGTTGTCACATTACACAAGCCACCAATCCTGATGAATTAAAGTTTGCTAACACAATAAAACAAAACTACTTAATGAATTAAACACATGCAGCACCTTCTTACAGCTCTTGTATCTTTGATTTGGGTGTGTCTTGTGCTGCCTCCTTGACTGAATTCGTCCTAGGTTTCTCCTGTTCGGTCTTCGGTATTATATGGTATATCGAAATTCGTCTGGTCTTGGGGTATTTATAGTTTCTGTCTGAGGGAAGATGCGGCGCATCTAGTAAGTAGATGCGGCGCATTGACTTAACTTCGCGTGGGGTCCAAGATTATAATATTCAGGAATATTCGTACACCGCCAGAAGATGCGGCGTAACTCCATGATTATATGCGGCGCATGTCCTCTTGTATCTTGGATCGTATCTGGTGATATCTTGATAGAGATGCGGCGCATGTCATGAGTGAGATGCGGCGCATCTGGAGCAGATTAGTCTTGATCTTCTTCATTTCAGTAGACTCTTAACTTTATGCATGTTTTGCTCCATAATCAGTCCAAAATCGCTAAGTTTCACCAAATGCTTGTTTTTACCTGAGAATTACAAAAGTAAATGATTAAGTATCAATCCTCATACATAATATAGCAAAACAAGTCAAATTAATAGGATAAATGATAGTAATAAAATGTACTTATTTGAGTTCATCATGTGTCTGATCCTGATCCTACCCATCAGGCCTCTACAAGTTCTAATCAGTTTCCAAGACCTCAGGACAGTTGGACTAGGTCTCAGGATATAGAACTTGTCAATATAATTGGTGAGCCTACTGAAGGCATGCTCACAAGAAGCATGGCTGCTGAACTGAGAGCAGCCTCAGCCAATGAATGCCTATTTGTGGACTTTATTTCCACAATTGAACCCAGAAGTGTCAAGGAAGCACTTATTCTCCCAAGTTGGGTTCAGGCCATGCATGATGAACTAGAATAATTTGACAGAAATAAGGTAATGACCTTGGTCAAGTGTCCTGAAGATGTTTTAGTAAATGGTTATTTAAAAACAAATCTGATGAAAATAGCATAGTCATTAAGAACAAAGTCAGACTTGTAGCCAAAGGCTATAATCAACAAGAAGGCATTGACTATGAAGAAACATTTGCACCAGTAGCAAGGATGGAAGCCACCAGGATCTTCCTTGTTTTGCTACATACATGAACTTCAAGGTGTACCAAATGGATGCTAAAAGTGCATTCTTAAATGGTTCACTGAAAGAAGAAGTTTATGTTCAGCAACCTCCTGGATTTGAAAGCCATGAGTTTCCTGACTATGTCTGCAAGCTTAACAAAGCCCTTTATGGACTGAAACAAGCTCCCAGGGCATGGTATGAAACTCTTTCAGCCTTCCTGATCCAAAACAAATTTGTCAGAGGCAAGATAGACAACACATTGTTTATCTACAAGACAAATAATGATGTCATACTAGTACAAGTGTATGTTGATGACATCATCTTTGGCTCAACAAGTTTCAAACTTTGCAAACAATTAGAAAAACTAATGGCAAAGAAATTTGAAATGAGCATGATAGGAGAACTGACTTACTTCCGTGGTCTTCAAATCAAGCAGACTGATAAAGGAACCTCTATCAGTCAAGAGAAGTATGTCAGAAGCCTACTGAAGAAGTATGAGCTCAGTGACTGTGCCTCAGTCAAAACTCCCATGGTACCCCCAAACAACCTTGGTCCTGATCTCACTGGAAAACCAGTAAATCAAACTCTTTTTAGAGGAATGATAGGATCACTGATGTATCTACTTGCATCAAGGCCTGATATCCAATTCTCAATCTGTTTGTGTGCCAGATATCAATCTGACCCAAGAGAATCTCATATCACTGCTGTGAAAAGGATATTCAGGAACCTGAAATGTACTCCAAGCCTTGGATTATACTATCCAAAATGCTCAGGCCTTGATCTTAAAGGATACTCAGACTCTGACTATGCTGGATGCAACATGGACAAAAAAAGCACTTCAGGCTCCTGCCAAATTCTTGGTGGAAAACTAGTCTGTTGGAGTGCTAAGAAGCAACAGTCAGTTGCCATGTCCTCAGCCGAAGCTGAATATGTTGCAGCAGCAAGTTGTTGTGCAAATGTACTCTGGATGAAAAGTCAACTCAGTGACTATGGAATTCAGTACAAGATGGTTCCCATCTTTTGTGATAACACAAGTGCAATTGCCATCTCAAACAACCCTGTTCTTCATCAGAGAACAAAACACATTGATATTAGATATCATTTCATCAGGGACCATGTCATGAATGGTGACATAGAATTACACTTCATTCCTACTGAATATCAGCTAGCTGATATATTCACCAAGCCATTGGATGAACCAACTTTCACAAGACTGAAAGCTGAACTTGGAATGTTGGATATTGAGAATCAGTCCACTGATTGATTCCATCCAAATAAGTGTAAATTCTGAAAATCCAGGTCCCTGACTCAATGTGTACTTCAGTGAAAAGAATCACTGAAACCTCAGGAATAAGCCCAATTTCCTGAAATGTTGGACTTCAGGAACTAAACCCAAGTTCCTGAACCCTTGAACCTCAGGAATTATGTTGATCGCAGATGAGCTTAACGATCTTGTTAATTACTTTAGATATAAACCTAAAGCAATAGGTATAGAAACTGCTTTTGAATGATCTATTAATTACTATGCGGAAACTAGTAATTAATCTTAAGAAGAATTAACAATAACACACAGTAATTCTCTCAACCTTCACCTCAATAAATGAATATACGGTTACTCAAAAGTAACAGGGTTACAACGAACCTTGAAGTGAATACAAGACAATACGTATGCTAAACAATCGTATACTATCCCTAACCCTAGATCCTCCTTTTATAGACTTAAGGAGTCCTAGTCGGTTACAAAAACTTTCTATACAAGAATAATATCTATTTGTATCTTTACTATAAACAAACTATACATATCTAATAAGCAGCAGAATCAAAACTCTAGCAGCAGAATCATCTTAGGCAAGCAGCAGTTTGACACTTAGCTTATTTCATCATTCGTCAGATATCATCAGCAGCAGAATAAATATACTAGCAGCAGGATGATTATGCCTAGCAGCAGAATCATACTTAGTATATTTCCATTAACACCATGAGTAGCAGAATAAAATACTTAGCATCAGCATCTTCAAAGTAGCAGCAGTATCTCTTAAACCCAACAATCCTCCCCTAAACTTGATATTTTCTCCCAAAATATACAAGTTTCTTTTAAGCACAGATTTACACAAAGAGGATGCTTCCAAACACTTTCTACTATGAAGTCTTTGATTTCAGAATCTTTCTATACTTTTCTACTAACTCATACGCTTGATGATCTGACAGAAATGCTCTTTGTAACCTCAACTTTCCATGTTGTAACATCTGGGTGATAACAGCAGTATTGTTGTTCAAGGGATAGTGTTTTTCCACCAGCATGTATACACCTAACCCTCTACCAATCAACTCATGTACTCCACATGATTGATATAGATACCATTTATGAACCTTGGTTGAGCTTAACAAATCTATCCATTCAATATCTCTTGCATCAGGCTCAAACATGTTCCTCAAATAATAATAGTGTAGCCTTTCATAAATCACATCTGGTCTTCTATCCCTATAATTTTCCTTATATAACCTCCAAAGCTGTACTATATCATCCCTATCCATGTAATGCAGCATTTGTAAGAATCTAATAAACTTCTGACATACACCATTTGATCTCTTAATCTCCCACCATGCTTCACTACCATCTTGAACATCATGTGTATAAGAAATGATTGGGTACTTTGATTCCAAGGGAACTGCATTTGTTATCTCTGGTTCTTCTTGAGGTTTATGAACTGTAAAATCCATAATCCTTTTCATATCATCTGCAGTTACTTCTTCAACTCCATACTCATTAGTATTTGACTCCTTCTCACCTTTAGAATTGCTTTCAGAATCACTTATTACAACAGATTTAGCTCTTTTATTTTTCCTTCCAATAGATTTTAACCTTTTTCCTGTTCTTTTCACACCAATAATAGATTTAGATTTTGTCTCTTCAACATTCTGCTCCTCAACAACTTCTTTTTCCTTCTCAGCTTCACCTACAACCTCTTTCTCTTTCATAATCTTTTCTTGCACAACTTCAGTTACTTCTTTAGGCTTTGTAACTTGAGATTCAGGATTAAGATAAGCCTTTGGATCCACTCTTCTTGTAAGTTTCTTAATTTCAGCATCAGTCATAGGCTCAATTGGTCTGTTAATTCTTGCCTGAGTCTCATAATAAGCCTTTGCAACAGCAGCTCTACTCATTCCTCTGAATGTACTAGGCTTCCAATAAGCTTGATTTCTTAGATACATTTTCATATAATTATATTCATCAGTTTAGGAAGGTTTCTTCTTCTTGTACTCACCTTTCTTTTCATTTTGCTTCTTTCTAAATGCTCCAAGCATATCAGCTATAGCATCTTGTTGTTCCTCAGGGGTGTACTTCTCTCTTTCCTCCTTCTGAGTTCTCATTGCCACTTCCTAATCCTCCTGTAATTGCCTCTGTTTTTCCATTTCAACATCTGCATTCCATTGTACTTCCATTTCTCTTGCAACATCTGCATCAGACTTACTCTATTGTTCCTTTGCATCAGCATCCATAAATTTGAACTTCTTCTTTGGTTTCTTCTACCAAGATGTCATTGCCTTTGTCTGTTGATGAAATGGTTAGTTGTACAGGTTTTGGAATTGATACAGGTTCTTGAATGACAACTCCTTTAGCTTTTGGTTTTGAAGATGTTGGTTGTTTCATTGTAGCAGCAGATTTAGGATTTTGTGGTGATTGTTGTTGTTGTTGTTGTGTTGTTTTAAGGTTTAGCATAACTTGGGCTATAGGAATGTTATCATCATCTGATTCAGCAGCAGAACCCTTTTCTGAACCAGCAGCAGTATCCTTTAACCCAGCAGCAGAATGTCCTGCACCAGCAGCAGAATCATCCTGTGTCTTCTTCTTACCAACATCAGCAGCAACACCACTTCCAACATCTTCTTCAACTTCATTCTAAGCAATACCACCAACATTCACATCTATATGCATGTCAACCTCCCCTTGACCCTTGTTCTCCTCTTCTTCATTCCTCCCCTGTTTGGGAGCATCCTCTCCCAAACTTGGTTTGGAATTCACTTTCTTGAACCTTCTAGTAAGTGTAGCTCTTGACCTGTGCTTTCTTTACAAAAAGTTGACCCTGAACTTCAAACTTTTGACTGTTTTGGTGAGATCAAGAACTTGAGCTTCCAACTTGGTACATCTTTCCGTCAATGCATTGATTTGTTTCACACTATCCTCACCACTTCGGTCTGTGTTACCTGACCCGAGAGGTGGATCCTTGGATTTGACATTTTGTACATTAGTTTTACCCGTCAATTCCTCTGTTTCAATTTCAATGCTAGCCTCAACACTTCGACCTGTGTGACCTGGTCCGAGAGGTGTATCATAGGCAATGTCATGTTGTACAAATTGATCCATCAATTCCTCATTAGTTTCTTGTCTGTCCTCATCACTTCGGGATGTGTTAACATCCCTGAGAGGTGAATCTTTGGACTGAAACTCAGTCTCAACCCTAGATTGAGAAGCCGAGCCCCCCTTTTTAGCCAGTTGGCTGGGGTTACCATCTTGTGCATCAGGTTCATGCAAACCCTTAGCAGTAGATGTTGCCAAGGTTGGGGTCTTATCTATGTTAACACTGGCCTGTTCAACTTCTAAGTTGGAAACAGTAGTGTCAGCCCCTTCCTTCATGCCATCTCCATCACCTATGGCAGCCTCATCTGCTTCCATACTAGCACTAGTCTGAGGTAACTCAGTGCTCTTTTCTTGTGAATGCCTAGGTGTTTGGGTCTTTTGGGGTTCATTATGAGATGATTCACTTGTATTTTCAAGAGTGGGTATGTAATGGGAAGCTGTGGGGTTTTCAGCTTCTTCACCCTGAGCAACAGCAGCAGCAATGTTTAAAATATGTTGGGACAAAGGTGTGATATTTCCATAAAATCCAGTCCCATTCTTCCTCAAGTGTTTAAACATTTTGGTTACAAGCACAGAACATTTATAAGGCTTTTCATGTTCAAAAGGTTCTTGTAATTGACTATCAATGATTAATTGCAAAAACCTTGGATAAATATAAAAATTTCCTGAAATATTCTTTTTCAACCCTTCAAAAATCATAGCCGAAAAGTTAAATGGTTGTCCTGTAGCCAGACAACTCAAGGCTGATGCTTGAGTTGTACTGAACTCATTCCACCCAGTTGTTTTAGGGCTAAAACAATGTAGAATGGTATGAATAAGAAATTTCCATTGTGGGCAGAGGAGACGTTTGAAAATTTTTAATTTAGTGTTTGGTCTCTCATACCCAATTTTGTCAAGTTCCTCAAAAATAGTAGAAGTAGGAAGGCAAGTTGTTGCTTCATCATCTACAAGATGAAGAATTCGTCTTACAGATGTTTCAGTAACAACTATTCTTTCATCATCTACTATGGCAATTAACATTTGCTCCCCATTTTGAGTGTCAGCCGTAACAGTCGACCAAAACTGTCTCATGTGGGATCTATATATAGTTGGATTAACTGTTAATGCATACCTAATTGAAGTAGCATTAAGAAAGTCAAAGACTTCAGTAAATCCATCTGCCTCAGGGACCTTCTGAAGAAAAGCTATTTGATTGTGCTCAGCGGAGTAAGTGCGTCTCGACATTGTGAATTAGGGTTTAGATTTTGGGGGTTTTTTGATCGAATGATGAAAAGAAGTGTTAGAGTTCGAATTAGGTTTAGTTTTGGGCGCACAAAGTTATTGATGAGATCGAATTGGGTTTTATGCCGTTTAGATCCACTTAGGGCTTTATTCGCGCCAACTTACAAAATAGTCCCTTCACTTTCAAACCAAGCAGTAGAATCCAATAGTTTCAACTTTGAGCAGCATAATCTTCAGCAGCAGAATGGATTCTTAACACTTATACCATTACCCAAAATAAATACCCAACTTTTTGGTCAACTCCACAAAAATTACCATAATTGAATTAATTCCAGCAAATTCAATGAATTAATTCCTAATACCAACCCTGCATTTAATGACTTTAATGCACACTTGGTTCAATAAAAGACCTCAAATTATCAACACCAACTACATCACATACCATAAAACAAGTTTCCAACACAATGAATCCTTCCCAATCAAACGTTGTGGAGATTTCATCTGATTCGTCTTCAGTCTCAGTTTCCGGAGGATGGAAAGGGTATTTTCCACCAGACTACACCTCAAGCTCAAGGAACAAAATGTCAAAGAAAAAGGTTGAAACAACCTCCTCTGATGAAATTTCAACAGATGAACTACCATCCTATGTGAATGATTCATCCTCCTCTTCTGACGCATCTGATGATGATGATCTCCAAGTGCTATCAGTCTTACTAACAAGTGAGTTTGAAAAGGCTGCATCATCAATGAGTATGATCCCTGTGCCTGAGAAGAAGCAAAATCCAAAGCCAAGAACAGTAGTGCTGGGACTCCCTTGCAAGAAGGTGTCTGATGCCATTAGTGGCAGAGGAGTCCACAAAACCATGCCTGATGTCCAAGGAAAAGGAAAAAGGAAGCTGAAGTAGGTGTTTTGTGTTAGGTTTGTGTTGATTATGTTGCCATTAAGTCCAGGATGAAGTAACTTCTGCTGATGTAATGAATGCACCACTTAATGAATAAACTTTTATGATCTTTGTGTTGATAAACATCCACTCTTATCACTGATTCTGAATTGATATCCTCCCCTGAATATCATAATCATCTTTTTCCCATCAATCAACCATTCTCTTGTTACTTATCCTGCAAAAGGTTAGTCCAAAAACCACAAAAACACAAACAAGAGTATCTCACAATAATCACAAGACAATCAGCAGAATAACCAACTTAGTAGTAGACAATATACAGGAATAGCAAAGACTAGAAACAACTTATTTGATTAATAACAACACAAATCCTCAAAAACTTTTTACAAATCATACAGAGATAAGATTTTAAAGATTGATCATACCTATACTAGCAACTAAAAATTGAAACCTACTCACATTAAAACTTTTTGTAAGTAGATCAGCAACATTATTGTCAGTATGTATTTTAACCACTTGAATAAACTTTTAATCATAACAATCTCTAATAAAATGATGTCTTATCTCTATATGCTTTGTTTTAGAGTGAAAAACAGGATTCTTTATTATACACATTGTGTTGTTATTATCAATATAAATTTTGGTGTTCATGAAATTGTACCCATAATCTAAGAGTTGATTCTGAATCCAGAGTACTTGTCCACAGCAACTAGAAGCAGCCACATACTCAGCTTCAGTTGTTGAATTAGCCACCACAGTCTGTTTCTTGCATTGCCATGAGATTAACCTATGTCCAAGGTGTTGACATCCTCCAGTGGTTGATTTTCTATCCAAACTTGCTCCAGCATAGTCACTGTCTGAGTATGCTACCAAGTCAAATGATGAACTATTAGGATAAACAAGGCCCAATTTTTGTTGACCCTTTAGATACCTAAAAATTCTTTTGACAGCATTCAAGTGTGAGACTTTTGGGGACACTTGAAATCTGGCACAAGCACACACAGAAAACATGATGTCTGGCCTTGAAGCAGTCAGATACATCAATGAACCAATCATTGATCTATAAAGATGTATGATGTGCGTGTGGTATTGCTCTAATTTTATATCCACGATATGTCGTTGTGGTTTTAGCAGTATTCAAGTTTTAAATTTATATTTAGCCGACTTATCAATAACACACACTTTAACGAGCAGTGTACCCGGTCAGTATGAATATAATGGTAAGTAGAGTGTCGATCACTAAGAGTGGAACATATTATCTAGTTATCCTAATCAGTATTTTAATATCTTAAGTTAGCTATACAACCTAATCTAACGCAAGGGGGTTTCAGCCTGAGAGACTGGCACGGTTTGGTTGTGATTAAATATAAACTAAACTAATGAGCACGAATCAGTGAATAGCACACACGTACACAGATAAATACTTGAGACAATAAGAAGACCTGTCCTGATAGTTAAGTAGCTTGTCACTTGTTTTATTGCTAGTTTTATATGAAGTGTATAGTTCGATGCAACGCACCGAGATTAAGTCCTTTCTCGTTGGTTCTAATCTTATCGGCGAGTAAACCCTTAATGATTACTTATGACTATCCTATTTATCTTTCTTCCTACTTTTCTACAGACGATAGAATGCATAGGCGATCTAATAAATAGGCGAGGAAGGGGCATGGCGACCCAAGCAATGCTCAGCTAGACACAGAGGTTATCAATGCACTAATAAAAGTCACCAAAGACATCAACATATAAACTTTAATTAATGGGAAAGCAATTTTAAGGGAAGTTGAAGTGAATGATAACATAACACAAGCCCATCAATCCTGACCAATTAAAGTGTACTAATACAATAAAACAAAACTACTTAATGAATTGAATACATGCAGGACCTTCTTACAGCTCTTGTATCTTCGTTCAAGGTGTGTCTTGTGCTGCTACTTCGTCTGAATTCGGCTTAGGGTTTCTGTGGTCTTCGGTCTTCTAAAAATGTCCAACTAGCCTCTTGAAATTCGTCTGGTCTTGGGGTATTTATAGTTTATGTCTGAGGGTAAGATGCGGCGCATAGAATAAGTAGATGCGGCGCATTAACTTAACTTCGCGTGGGGTCCAAGATTAATATATTCAGGAATATTCGTACACCGCCAGAAGATGCGGCGTAACTCCATTCTTAGATGCGGCGCATGTCCTTTCTGTCTTGGATCGTAGCTTGTGAAATCTTGATAGTGATGCGCCGTATATAATAAGTAGGATGCGGCGTATCTGGAGCAGAATGATCTTGATCTTGTACATTTCAGTAGACTCTTAACTTCTTGCATGTTTTGCTCCATAATTAGTCCAAAATCGCCAAGTTTCACATAATACTTGTTTTTACCTGAGAATTACAAAAGTAAACATTAACGTATCAATTCTCGCAGATAATATAATAAAACAAGTCAAATAAATAGGATAAATGATGGTAATAAAATGTACTTATTTGAGTTCATCAAATATCCCCCCACTTGAACTTTACTTGTCCCCAAGTAAACCTTAGAATTAATCTTATGAAAATGTATCCTAAAAGATGTTAGGATTTATTTTTATATTTAAGCATGTATTCATTTTTTCATAATCACACAACCAAACACTTAACGAATTAGAAGTAAAATAAAATATTTTGATAAAAGCAAATCTAATCGTTTAACTGTCCAGTCGTGACGAATATTCTATCATAAGCTTGGCAAGTGTACGCATCTCCCCCACTAAAGCCAAGGAATAACAAGTCTAAAGCGGTAAAAAGGGTTTGTTGGTTAAGGGTTAATCATTCTTCTTAATCTCTATCGATCTCAAATTCCAGAAAAGGAGACAAAATCACAAATACATGATCGAATCCACGAACACGATACTTGCAATTGCTCAAATCCTTAACTCGAATAGGCTAAAGATAGGACCAAGTAATCTTCACCAATAATATTATATCAAAAAGGGCGACAAAATCATAATTTACATAGCCGAATCCACGACTACGATACTTAAGATTGCTCAAATCCCTAATCTCAATAAATCAAAGGTTTTGATAAAGAATAATATAGGGTATGGATAATATTTGGGATACAAATTGGTGTAAAATGAAAAATAAACAAAACAGATAAATTAAAATCCTAAGTGTGGTTAATCACTATCCCAACCATCCCATGAATAAGACTCATATCATAGAATAACTCACGCTTTAACACTTGAAACACACGCTTTAGGTAGACACGAATTATACTCAACAAGATCTTAATCAAAGAATAACCTTAATTGGCGTTCCCATAACGTCCAACTCCCAATCAATCCATAGATATAATATACAACAACTAGTGGTGATATCGACCACTTAATACAAAACTTTACATAAGTTGGTTAAAACAAACATCCAACTTTTCCTTTTTCTTTTTCTTTTCTATTTTTTCGATTTTTTTTTTTTTTTTTTAACATCAACATAAACATAGATGTGTAAAATTTCACAACATCACTATAATGATAACTCTGGATAATTTTTCCATACTTTTCATGACCTCATAAATAACGGTAATAGTGAAAGTAGTAAACACACGAAAAATAAACTCAAAGATATACAATATTTACTTTCACTCCAATTGCATTGTGCAATTTCCCGACCTAACCAAAGATAATTAATTACGCACGCGAACACAGGTAATGTAAGGAAACACACTTTGCCTAAAGCAATTAACCAACCACGGATTTTAATCTACAGGGTAGGCTAAGGTGTAAGGGTGTAATGAAACATTATAACAAAGGTGTAAGAAACGAAAGGAATGGCTCTGAGTGTTTTTCTAGGGGTATCTTACTCTAAAAGTGAGAGTAACAAAAGGGTTTATACGGGGGTTAACTAAACAGTGTAGTTAGCTAATATCACATAACATATAAAGGCAATTTGGGTGTAATCCTAGAAATTTACCAATTTAGACAAGTCATTCCAATTATATTAATAATACTCATTATGGTGGTCTCGAATAGTATACAAGCCAAGTTCTAAAGTTTACAAGTCACCGGCACACTCATAGATTTGTGAATTTTGATAAGTTCACAATTTTTGAAATTAACGTCATGTGTGCAGCTATGTAATTTAGACTTTAAACAAAAACATGCTAAAAATTTTAAATTTTGATATATTAAGCACATTTTAAGCATATTTTGAAAAGTTTAGGACAAGTAAGTGTTCTAATTCTCCAATCCCCCCACTTAAGTTAAACAACGTCCTCGTTGTTTGTATAAAAGGATTAAAAACTGGAAAATAAAAAAATTAGAACAGAAAAACTCCCCTGAGATTTGCTCAGTATGATCCTCCATTATTTGTATAAGAGCAAAAATCATCTTCCTTGTGGATGAGAACGTTTAAGCTTCATATTTGATGTATCCACAGGAAATGCAGGAATCTATAATACCATCAAGACTTTAAACACACCTGAGTTAAGAAGGTTCAAACTTGCATAATACATTAGTAGTTAGAAAAAAATAAAACATAAAAATTAAAATGAAAATCATCAGGTCAGTCGATACGCCGTATCTTATGGAAGAAGATACGCCGTGTCGAGCCTGGAATAAATACGAATCAGAATAGAAGATGCGTCGCATCCTTAACCAGGGATGCGCCGCATTAAAATAAACTGATAAAAAGTTTTAAAGTTAAAAATAAAAATGCAGAAAATAAAGTAAGATATGACCAGTGCAGGAGATGCGTCGCATCTCAGGATTGAGATGCGCCGTATCTTCTGCGGGCCTGACTGACTCGACACAGAACAGAATATTAAAAATTTTCTCCGGGTTGTCTCCCGGTCAGCACTTGTCTTTATTCCAGAGTCTTCAAGTTAGACTCACGTTCAGCTCTTTATTTTGTTCTTGTTACGCGCCATCCTTCTTCCTTCATCCGAAAGATGTTCCCGTATAGCTCCGCAACATTTTCTTCCGTACGACTTGATCTAATAAATTTTTTGGTCTTTATCGCAACATACTCTTCATCAGGTCCCAAAGAATATTTGATGATTTTAAATTTTTCAGAAATAATCATGGGTGGCTTATTATAAGGGATCCCAAGTAGTCGACATTTTCTCTTGGTGAATTCTTCTTCGTCTTTATCAACAAACTCGAAATAAGGATCCTTACTCAAATAGTCATCAAGTTCATCAATCAATTCTTCTCGCGACTCATCGTTATTAGCAGAGGGATCATAATTAACCACGTTAAAGGATTGATAATAATCTTGAATCTCATCCCATTCTTTTTTCAACTCCCATTGTAAGTGTTGACTAAGCTTTGTGTAATCATCAAATTGTCCATGCACCCATTTCCAAAAAGTAGTGTCCGATGCTCCCTTAAGTTCTTTTAAGTAGTTGATTCTACCTTTTTCTTGCAAAGCTTCTGCTTTACGTGGCAGTCTTCAACTTTTTCATACCAATCGTCGTCCTCAAAGTATACATCGTTTCCAACCCGTTTCATTCCAATTATACTTCCCCCATTATAGGTTCCATCATTCTTATAATCACAGGTTGGCCATTCACTAAATCCATCCTTGAAGTAGAAAGGTTTACAAGTGTGATTAATATGCTCAAATTCCCATGGTTTATCCCAAACCCATGGTATTTGGTCATTCCATTCGTAGTACCAGGTGTTTTTGAAATCATCATAAGTTTTGAATCCTGGTAAATCTCCAGTAAGCACATCAGCGTCGATTTGAAGAAGGTAATTAAATTCTTTGAACTGTTTGCACAAGGGTGTCTCATAATTGAACACATCAATGTCTATTCTGAATAATTCTTCAATCCCTTCCTCGATTATTGAATTGTCATCAGACGATCCATTGTCGCTCTCTACTTCCTCATCTTCTCCTCTCGTCCAATATACCCATAACGCATCTTTAGTAGCTTGGTCCATGCTCTTATGGTTTTTGAACTTACTAGCTAACCAATCCGAAAAATCATCATTGTTAGGATCATAGTTAATGTCAAAGCTAGCGATACTAATCATTTTCCTCCTTATTTCCATGAACTCATTAAATTGTTCCTTGAAACTCCGTGTCAACCATGAAGTCATAATCCGCTTGACTTCATTCGCAGGGGCAAATTTTGGATTACCATATTTAAGCTCGAGCCAGTCTTTCAAAGAGATATCCATCAATTTCACCAACCTTTTACGAAACACTATTTCTGCTTCAGAATAAATTCTTTCGTCATCTATATCAACCCCCAAATAATGTTCGGAATATGGCATATATGAAGCTTGTGTAGGTTGGATATTTCCTTTGCCATAGCTTTCCTCACTCCATTTGTTGACTGCCTTTGCTGAGTTCATGAATTCAACTTGGATCTTTCCATCTCTTTCTCCAATAGTCGTCCAAGATAATCCCTTAGATTCAATGATGGGCCATAAGAGTAACAATTCATCTTCAGTGTAGCTCATTAGTAAATCATAAGAGAATATCCCATCTTGAATATTGCATAAACGCTTGAATTCCTTATAAGTAGCTTCAAGAGGGGTCTCCCAAGAGAATAAATCGGCATTAATCATGAGCACATTGAAGTTGACATCATCAAAAATTTCCTTTTCGAATGAATTCGAAAGCAAGAGTTCCTTGGCAAGATATCCGTTCACTGTCATGTCTTCCATAGCAAAACCTGTCATCATAGGTAAAATCGTAAGTACGATTTGTTCGCTAGAAGAGAGATTAATGAATTTAGAAACGGATATAAGAATAAAAATAGCTGATATCTGCAGGCGATGCGCCGTATCCAAAAAGTTGGATACGCCGTATCTTATAATCGTTAAAATTTAATCAGACTTTATTCAGAAAGTAGATACGCCGCTTAGAAATTAGAATGCGCCGTATCAGTATTAAGTTATCAAAAATCTATTATACTTATTAAAATTAAATGCGTCGTATTAACAAAAGTTAATACGCCGTATTTTCGTTACGTTTCAAAATACAAGATTTTTGATTCAGTAGATGCGCCGTATCGATAAAAATCGATGCGTCGTATCTGTTTAATAATTCGAAAACTGTTTTTAATTAAAATAATAGATACGCCGTATCTGCTAAAGCAGATGCGTCGTATGGCGTTATCGTTTAGAAAAAAAAAATTTATTAAAAACAGATACGCCGTATCTTGGGGAAAGATGCGTCGTATCAAATTTATTAAACGCGTTGTATTTTATAAAAAGTAAACGCAACACGCCGTATCTATGAAAATAGATGCGCCGTATCGTTTAAATTAGCTCAGTACAACGATAGCAGAATACAGAAAATACGAAAAATAAAAACAAAAATAAAAACAAACGAAAATAAACAAAAATAAAAACACACAAAAACAGAAAATATGCAAAATAATACAATGAATGCAATTTAACCTAATATACAACAGAGTTAGCGGTTAGAATTAAAAATTAAAAATTAAAAACCTAATTAAAATACTAATCAAATTAACAGATAATAACAATTCACTCCCCGGCAACGGCGCCAAAAACTTGATGTGCGTGTGGTATTGCTCTAATTTTATATCCACGATATGTCGTTGTGGTTTTAGCAGTATTCAAGTTTTAAATTTATATTTAGCCGACTTATCAATAACACACACTTTAACGAGCAGTGTACCCGGTCAGTATGAATATAATGGTAAGTAGAGTGTCGATCACTAAGAGTGGAACATATTATCTAGTTATCCTAATCAGTATTTTAATATCTTAAGTTAGCTATACAACCTAATCTAACGCAAGGGGGTTTCAGCCTGAGAGACTGGCACGGTTTGGTTGTGATTAAATATAAACTAAACTAATGAGCACGAATCAGCGAATAGCACACACGTACACAGATAAATACTTGAGACAATAAGAAGACATGTCCTGATAGTTAAGTAGCTTGTCACTTGTTTTATTGCTAGTTTTATATGAAGTGTATAGTTCGATGCAACGCACCGAGATTAAGTCCTTTCTCGTTGGTTCTAATCTTATCGGTCGAGTAAACCCTTAATGATTACTTATGACTATCCTATTTATCTTTCTTCCTACTTTTCTACAGACGATAGAATGCATAGGCGATCTAATAAATAGGCGAGGAAGGGGCATGGCGACCCAAGCAATGCTCAGCTAGACACAGAGGTTATCAATGCACTAATAAAAGTCACCAAAGACATCAACATATAAACTTTAATTAATGGGAAAGCAATTTTAAGGGGAGTTGAAGTGAATGATAACATAACACAAGCCCACCAAACCTGACCAATTAAAGTGTACTAATACAATAAAACAAAACTACTTAATGAATTGAATACATGCAGGACTTTCTTACAGCTCTTGTATCTTCGTTCAAGGTGTGTCTTGTGCTGCTACTTCGTCTGAATTCGGCTTAGGGTTTCTGTGGTCTTCGGTCTTCTAAAACTGTCCAACTAGCCTCTTGAAATTCGTCTGGTCTTGGGGTATTTATAGTTTCTGTCTGAGGGTAAGATGCGGCGCATTGACTTAACTTCGCGTGGGGTCCAAGATTAATATATTCAGGAATATTCGTACACCGCCAGAAGATGCGGCGTAACTCCATTCTTAGATGCGGCGCATGTCCTTTCTGTCTTGGATCGTAGCTTGTGAAATCTTGATAGTGATGCGCCGTATATAATAAGTAGGATGCGGCGTATCTGGAGCAGAATGATCTTGATCATGTACATTTCAGTAGACTCTTAACTTCTTGCATGTTTTGCTCCATAATTAGTCCAAAGTCGCCAAGTTTCACATAATACTTGTTTTTACCTGAGAATTACAAAAGTAAACATTAACGTATCAATTCTCGCAGATAATATAATAAAACAAGTCAAATAAATAGGATAAATGATGGTAATAAAATGTACTTATTTGAGTTCATCAATGTACATCAACCTCTTCCCCATCTTCATCCTTGAGCAAAGGTTTGTTGTTGTCCATTGGTGTCTTAGCTGCCTTCACATCATTAAAACCAAATTTCTTTAACATATCAGCCACATACTTGTCTTAACTGACGAAGATCCCATCTGTTGTCTGCTTAACTTGAAGCCCCAGAAAGAATGTGAGTTCTCCCATAGAACTCATTTGAAATCTGTTATGCATGAGTTTCTTAAATTCTTCACAGAACATCTTGTTTGTAGACCCAAAAATGATATCATCTACATAAACCTGAACTAGTAGGATATCCTTTTTGTCTTTCTTAATGAACAAAGTTTTATCAATGGTTCCCCTTGTGAACCCATTAGATAACAAAAACTTGGACAAGGTGTCATACCAAGCTCTGGGAGCTTGATGTAAACCATACAGTGCTTTCTCCACTTTATATACTCTGTCTGGAAAGTCAGGATCTTCAAAACCAGGAGGTTGCATCACATAAACCTCTTCATCAATCTTTCCATACAGGAAAGTACTTTTCACATCCATTTGGTACACAGGAAAGTTCTTGAATGAGGCATAAGCCAAGAATAGTCTAATAGCCTCTATCCTTGCTACAGGAGCAAAGACCTCATCATAATCTATTCCTTCTTCCTGAGTGTACCCTTGAGCCACTAGTCTTGCTTTGTTTCTCACCACAATTCCTCTTTCATCTCTTTTGCACCTAAACACCCATTTTGTACCAATTGACCTCTTCCCATTAGGCAAATCAACTAGTGTCCAGACTTCTTGAAGCTTGAACTGCAATAGCTCCTCTTGCATGGCTTCAACCCAACTTGAATCTTGCATAGCTTTGTGAATATTTTTGGGTTCCTCTTGTGATAAGAAACAGGCAAACTTGCAATTTTGTAAATCCTTGTGGCTATTTCTCTGATGCAATGATTGAGCAAATAAACCTTGATGGAGTAGATCACCCAACCCTTTTGTTTTACTTCTGGTTTGTATAGCATATTGTACATCACCAATTATCTGCTCCTTGGGATGGTTCTTATGTATCCTTGTAGTTGGAGTAGGACTGACTTGAATAACAGACTCCATATTTGTTGATCCCAGATGAGCTTAACGATCTTGTTAATTACTTTAGATATAAACCTAAAGCAATAGGTATAGAAACTGCTTTTGAATGATCTATTAATTACTATGCGGAAACTAGTAATTAATCTTAAGAAGAATAAACAATAAAACACAGTAATTCTCTCAACCTTCACCTCAATATATTAATATACGGTTACTCAAAAGTAACAGGGTTACAACGAACCTTGAAGTGAATACAAGACAATACGTATGCTAAACAATCGTATACTATCCCTAACCCTAGATCCTCCTTTTATAGACTTAAGGAGTCCTAGTCGGTTACAAAAACTTTCTATACAAGAATAATATCTATTCGTATCTTTACTATAAACAAACTATACATATCTAATAAGCAGCAGAATCAAAACTCTAGCAGCAGAATCATCTTAGGCTAGCAGCAGTTTGACACTTAGCTTATTTCATCATTCGTCAGATATCATCAACAGCAGAATAAATATACTAGCAGCAGGATGATTATGCCTCACAGCAGAATCATACTTAGTATGTTTCCATTAACACCATGAGCAGCAGAATAAAATACTTAGCAGCAGCATCTTCAAAGTAGAAGCAGTATCTCTTAAACCCAACAAATTAAACCCAAATTCCTGAACACTAGAACCATCAGTGACTAAACCCAAGTCCTGACAATCAGGTTCACTGAATGAAAAGTCATTTAGGGCCCTCAAGAGATATTAAATACTAACTTAAAAGCTCTAAGTATCTAGTTAGTAAATGTCCGAGGTTGGTAACTGAATTCTTATTTAATATAAGAATATTTGTTCTTTTGCCTTTCTGGCTTCCACCTCTGGGCCCCCACATTCCCACTTGGCATTAAATGCCTCTCCAATCACATTATAGATATGTGATGACTCATTTCTGCAAATTACACTTTTGCAGAACTGCTCAACTGTTCACCTTGAATGTTGTGGCTAACTAGGGAAAGTGGAGTGGTGGCATTAAATGCGAATCCCAAGACATTTTATTCAAAATAGTTTCCAAAAATTCTTTTTGAATAAATAAAATCCGCTTAATACCCAAATTACCCTCCACTTTACTTCCCTATAAATACCCCCATACAAAAAAAACACACACATGTTTTTTAGAAATCTTAAGCAAAATTTTGCCCTTTTCTTTCAAAAAAACTAAATCTTTTGTGTGTGTTCTTAGCCTTTAGAAACCCAGAATCATTTGTTAACCTAGAACTACCAATACAAATGGCTTCTTCTAATGCTATCATATACGCCCCTAATCTGGAATTCATATTAGAGGGTGTAGACCTCACCAAGAACAATGTGGTAGGAAACTTTTCCTATCCACAAAAGTTCTATGCGTACAAGAATGTAGTAAAGTATCTTCAAAACTACTTTCTTGCTATGGCATTCACCAAGACCCCTTCAGTCATCTACCATGACTATTTGTGGGAATTCTGGTGCACTTCAGTGGCAACCAACCCTGAGGACACCAAAGAATCCATCATCACATTCACAGTGATGAATGGGAGAAGGACCCTCTCCCTGGATTACAAAACCTTCATCAAGGCCACTGGTCTTGATTTCGCTGAGGCCTTTAAGCCCAACCCTACTAACCAAGAGGTTAAAGCAGAATTGGTTTATCTAGGACCTCATGACCCTAAGCGTCCTACAATGGCCGCCGGAGCCTTATTGGAGAAGGATCCAATAGTTAAAACCTGGTTCCACCCTATCTGGAGGATCCTGATGACCTTCATCATTCAGGTCCTTGGAGGGAATAAATCCTCCATGGAGCAGTTGAACTCATCACAACAATTGATGTTGTTCAGTCTCCTGGAGGGTTGAAAAATAGATATCGGAGGAATAATCTTCCGTGACCTTGTCGCAAAGCTCTCAGGGAAATCTAGGCAAAGACTTATGTTTTATCCTAGGTTTATTTCCTGCGTGCTTCAGGACCTATTAGGTCCTGACTATGTTAGGTCTGACGTTGAAGGTTCAAAACCTGACGTCCTACATTAGACCAATTATACAAGTGGCATTCCTGAGGTACAACCCATTGCCCTGACTAACTACATGCTGGTGGTTATTCAGGGGGAGAACGCTGTTTCTCCAGTACCTTCACCTACAAAGAAGGTGAAGAAGACAACGAAGGGTCAGTCCAGTAAGGTGGTTAGACCCAAACCACTCATCACTGAGACTGATGCCTCAAACATCCCTAAACAAGGGTTAAACTTGGCCGAGACCTCTGAGACACCCGTCACTGAGACCCACTTGACCCAAAATCAAACGCCAACGGAGGATACTGAGAAATCATCCTCAGTGTCCTCGGGCAAACCCTTTCCTCATGATTCCACTGACAAAAATAAGTCATTGGAGTCAGGAACCTCCACCCATTCACATCCCGATGAAGGCACTGACAAATCACAATCAGGGCCTGAGGGAGAAAAGGGTCCTGAATCCTCGGTTGAGCAGCACTACTCAACTGGGAAGGGGACTCACACCCAATCACATCCCGCTAACGTCCCTGAGAAATCACACTCAGGGTCTCAGGGAGTCAAGGATCCTGAATCCCCAAAAGGGCAGAACAACCCTGATGGGAAGGGGGTCCATCAATCATCACAAACAGTGCCTCATGATAGTTCTGAAAAACACCCATCAGGACTTGAAGGCGCTAAGGGGGACAAAGACTCAGAGGGATATAAACCACCCGCTGATACGGAACCCATAAACCCCTCAGGCGGATCCATTCTCTTGGGAACTGACCCCAAACACCAGCCTGAGAAATCAGTTATTATGGTTAGCCAGGCTGAGCAAACCCACTCAGTTTTTATGGCGGGGTCAGGACCTAGCCAAAACCAAGGCAAGTCTTCTTATGAGGAAGAATCGGGTACCTTTTTGGAGATTGAGTCTATGGTAGATATTAAGACTCTTCTTGACTCTGAAGATGATCTCAAGGAAGAGAGTGAGGAGGAAGTTTTTGAGGCAAGTGATGACATGGAGACTGATGTCCAACCTACTGAACAATTGCATCAGTCTTCTCCTCATGGCGAAGAATCTGAATCTCAGGCTGATCATTCTTCAGATTCTGAATCATCCTGCCCTCCTGAACTCAAGAAGTATGACAACATTCTTCCTCTAACTGAAAGGTAATTGGTCAAGTTCCTATAAAAGTCCAACAATGCTCTCTTTACTGGGCTCACTAAAGAATTGTTTGATCAACATACTGAAGCTGTTGTTCATTATGTCGATCTGAAGGAATCAGTGGAATCCTATCACGATGATGTTAATGAGCACAAGTCATCTATCTCCTTCTCCCTGAAGAATCTTGATCATAATCTTAAGTTGTTCAACGAGTCTCTCACCGAAATACAAAAGAGCGTTGAAACTATTCAAGCGTCAGTGAAAGATGACCCTGTAAAACCCTAAAATTAACATAATCCGAAATGACCAAAATGCCCTCTAATTTTGATATTTTTAAGGACATATAAATCATACAAAAGACATATCATTTTTACTTAACCTAAGATAATTAATATCCTAAGTTAACTAATAAAATTTAGCAAATAAAACTTTGCATTATATTTTAAAATCACAAAAACAAATGTTCTCTAATCCTAGTCTAGGTAGGCGACATTCTCATGTACTATAAAATCAAAACTTTCGGCTAAGTGAATAAAAAAAAAGAGATAAGAAGGCATCAAAATATTGATATGATCATATCCCACAATTATATGCCTTTCCATGTATAACTTCATCAAAAAAAAACACGGCTTCTAAATCCCTATATACCGAAACATACTTTCTTTCACTTTACAAAACCCTAAAACACAAAAGCTCGGCTGCCATTTTTCTTCTCCTACTGTTCGATCCAAAGCCAAGCAAAAAGGAGGTCTTTTGTAGCTGCAAATTGGTGACTTTACGTGCCTTGAATTCCTGGTTCGTGGTGTTCTTGTTCGTGGATTTGAAGCTGTAAGAAGGAGGGTTCTAGCTAAGGTGATCGGCCAGGAATTCTGTGTTTGATCGATTGTTGTTCTTGCTCTCTTGATCACGCTACGAGGGTAATCGTATCATCCATGTTCAATACCCATCTTCTTGTTTGATTCTCGTTTGTTTCTTGTTGTTCTTGTCGTTTTCAATACACATAAAATCATAAGTTAAAGATATGAAATATCGACTATGAAAACCCTAATGTAATCGACATATTGTTATTGTTTTGATTCGAATTGCTATGTACATGTTAAGACCACTTAAGGGTCAACCTAGGTCTGTTCTAACTCAACCATAATGGCTTTGTATCAAGAAATAAGTAATGGGAATGAAAATCCCTAATCGATCACATAAAATCATGAACCCTAGTTACTGACCAGAAAATTAAGCCGATTTGATTCGATTGTATCTTGATGATGGTAACGTGTTTTTGAGTGTTTCTGGGGTCTAAAACTAATTTTAAGAAAAGAGCTTTCTGGAAATATAAGCCTTGTAATTTTTAGAGGTTGGGAAGATAAACTTTTTGATTTTACATGATAAAGTGTAAAAACTAGATTCGTATGTCTGGAAAAACAGTCCGGGTTTTTGATTTTTAATTTACAAACCTTGTCGAATTAGAAGATGCCCTTTTACATGAGTCATATTTCATATGTTTAGTAATTACTGAAATTTTTGTAGATGTTTCTAAATTATTTTGATGGGGTAAAGAAATACAAACTTTTTGTATGTAAAATCTAAACAGAAATCTGGACGAGTTGGCTTAAGGGATTTGTAGACTATAGTTATACTAGCTAATAAATTCTGGAAAAATTAGTATGGGTTCTAAAGACGTGAAAGTACATGTGGGAATTTTTTTGAATTTTATTTCTGAGTTCTAATATGATTCATAAATTTGTCAAAACGTGACCAGTTCATATATATAAACTGCTAAAAGTATAAAAAGGTTTGAAATGGATAACTTGTGCAATATTTAACTAAAGGGTTTAAATTGTCATTTTCTAAACTAAAGGGCTTAACTTGTGAAACTATGTAACTTTATAATATTTACATTTTATACCCTAATCTTACCATAATGACACTATAATCCTTAAACTTGTTATATTTGCATAATAAACCCTAAAACTTATGAAAACTACACTATGAACCCTAAACTTATATAAATGGCATTATGAACCTTAAACTATTAATATTGTCATGTTTGATACTTTAAACTTATTAAATGATAACCTTGAATATTTCTTAATATGGAAACCTTCTAAATATGAAAACTTACTATTTTTGGAAAGTTACTAAATATGGAAACTTACTATTTTTTGAAAGTTGCTAAATATGGAAAGTTACCTAAAATAGAAAGAAAATTAAAATGAAACCCTTATGATTAGGAAACTATGAAACTTATAAGTGAACTTATGATTATTGTAGATCGGGTGAAGAAGGAGTGATCCCCTGCTTCTATTCATTTCATTGCTTTGATTTGTGTGCTTTGATAAGGTACAGATATTCTTTCCCTTTTCAGTAGGGATATTTCTATCGATCCTATGCCTGATATGATTCCCTTATTTGACTCATGACTTTCATTGTATGATTGTCATTCATTTTTATTCATTCTAACATTTATCTAAATGTCTCTGCCATGCTATGCTTATGTTTTGCCATGCTTATTGAGTTACTATTTTGTTTCTCTTGCCATGCTAGATTATAATTGTTGTATGCTATGATAGATCTGTGCCTGAGCTGACCTAGTTGTGGAGGTACCATGACCTTGTCTTGGATGGCACCCTAGGCATGACACTCCCGTAGAGGTGTGATAGATCTACGGCGTTCCCCCTTATGTTATGATTTTGCATGCACTATTGGCCAACTTTATATGTGTGACCAGTCTAGTACTGACATACATACTTATGTTAGGGAGCGTATGGATGCATCCTAGGTTTTATGTATATGTGATTATGGTGACCAGGTGGTGTGTGCCTTACACTCCTTCTCACACTTTTATTTACTTAGAAGTCTCCCCTCTTCGTATACTTGTATTGCTTTAGTATGATTTGACGGATTATGATATGTAGTTCTTATGGCACATCCTTATATGAACCTTTTCCTTGTTTTCATTTCATTTCTTGTTTAGTTTCTTATTCAGTTCTCATGTACTCTTGATTCTTAGTTCTCTTTAAAATTCGTACGACTTTCATGATTATGCTTTTCGTTTGTTATTCTTATTCCTTCGTTGCTTATGCTTATTTACCGTTATGTTATGTTTTTATATTATTATATAATTATATAATTATATATATATATATATATCTGTTCACTGGGCTTTTTAAGCTCAGCCGCATGTTTTCTTTTCTTATGCAGCAGGTAATAAGCGTGGCGACGGGCTTAGGAATGAGAGAGCATAGGACTTAGAGACCTATTTATTTATCATTTCGTTTTCCATTGTTTCGGACTTTCATTTATTTCAGTACTTTGAATATTATCGTTTTACTTTGGTTTTGTTTGGTTAACCCACTATGCATTTGGGATTATCTTTTGATACCAGTCTTAATGTTTGAGACTTGGATATTTATTTAAAAGACTTCCGCTTGCGTAATGTATGCTTTGTATGACACCATAATGTGATATCTTGGCCTTTTCGGGTCGGGGTGTTACAGTTATGGTATCAGAGCGCTAGGTTTGACCTGTGAGGATATTGGGTAGACACTAGGCTTTTCGTCTAACGCAATCTCTCTTTTCACATTTTGACCCTTACGCTTGTTTTGTCCTTTGTCTCGTTTATGACCATTCAGATGGTGAATACTCGTCAAAATGATGGACCCTCTAGTGCTGATGTTGATGCAGCAGTGCAGCGAGCTATTGATGCGTTACTTCCCGGTTTGACTGCACGCATCACGGACGAGATTAGGAGGAACACCGCTAGTGGTAGTGGTAATGGCGGTGGTAGTGGTAATGGCAGTGGTGGTGGTGATGCTCCACCAGTGTCGATTCATGTGTGGTTGGAGCGTTTTGTTAAGCAGAAACCACGTTCGTTCAGTGCTGCTACTTCTCCGGTGGAGGCGAAGAATTGGATATCTCACATTGAGAAGATATTCTAGGTACTTGGTTGTGACGATGGGTTTAAGGCACGTTTGGCTAGTTACAAGTTTGAGGGGGATGCCCTCAGTTGGTGGAAGGCATATCGGATGGCTAAGGGAGGTGATGAGTTTGTTGCTGGGTTATCATGGGCTGAGTTTCGGGAGATATTCTTTCTTCAGTACTTTCCTAGGTCAGAGAAACAGAAGTATGAACGTGACTATCATCATATTTTCCAGTTGGATAGGGAGTCGAGTGCGGAGTATATGAAGAGGTTTTTGAGACTTGCGGGTTTCTTGGGTACGAAGGCTGGGACTCCGGAGGAACAGGCTATGCATTTTAAGTGGGGGTTACGTGATGAGTTGCTTGAATGTGTTCTAAATACTGATTTTACTAATGTGGCACAAGTTGTCAATGCGGTCCGTAATAAGGAGTTAATGCAAGAGAGGTCTAGACGTGGAGTGAAGAGGGCTCATGAGAGTGATCATCAGCAGGTTCAGGGTAACAGTCAGAGGATTGCTACTTCGAGGGGTAATGAGTTTCGGGGTAATGACAGGCGTAGTAACAACAACAGTGGGCAGAATCAGCGGTCAGGCCGTGACCAACAGTTCAGGGGTCAACAGAGTCGTGGTATTCAGCAGGGTAATCGTGGTACTACTTCTTCAGCAGGGCAGAGGAATGTGGGGGAACAGCTTCCACCCCCTCCTATTTGTGTTGAGTCTGGGAAAACTCATCCTGGTCGTACTTGTTATAAGGCTACTGGTGCCTGTTTCAGTTGTGGTGAGATTGGATATTGGGTTAGGGATTGTCCGAAGTCGAGTGGCACCAACCGTGGGAATGGAAATGGTGGGCAGCAGGCTTCTAAGGGTCGAGTTTTGGCACTAAACAGGGATCAGGCTGCGGGTACTTCTGGAACTGTCTCGGGTATGCTGTATTTATTTGATCGTCCAACTTTTGCTTTATTTGATACTGGTGCTACACATTCTTTGATATCTCCTACATCTGCTAAACACATTAATTCAACCGCAATACCATTAAACTATGCTTTATCTATCTCAACACCAATGAAGAATTCCGTGACCAATACTCATGAATATGTGAATTGCCCACTTCGTTTCGACGATAGAGTTCGCTCTGCAAATCTTCTTCCCCTAGATATGCATGACTTTGATGTAATTTTGGGTATGGATTGGTTGTTGGAGCATCGAGCTACGATTGACTGCCATACCAGACGTGTGATTTTTGGTGATCCTTGTAATCCTGAATTTGTTTACCAAGGTTCTTGACTTGGTAAACCTATTAAGATCATATCCGCTATGAAAGCTCGTTCTTTGCTGACACATGGTTGTGAAGGTTTTCTAGCTTCGATTAAGGATTCATCTTTGGAGATTCCTAGTATTGAGAGCCTTTCGGTTGTTCATGAATTCCCAGATGTATTTCCTAATGAACTCCCAGGCATGCCGCCTGAGCGTGAGGTTGAATTATCGATTGATTTAATTTTGGGTGCTGAACCCATCTCTAAGGCTCCTTATCGTATGGCTCTTGTAGAATTGAAGGAATTGAAAGAGCAGTTACAGGAATTGCTTGAATCTGGTTCTATCCGTCCCAGTGTTTCTCCGTGGGGTGCTCCGGTGTTATTTGTTAAGAAGAAGGACGGTAGCATGATATTATGTATCGACTACCGCGAGCTTAACCGTATCACTATTCGAAATCATTATCCGCTTCCCCGCATCGATGATTTGTTTGATCAACTTCAGGGAGCGAAATTCTTTTCCAAGATCGATTTGAGGTTTGGGTATCACCAGCTACGTGTGAAGGAGCAGGATATTCCTAAGACCGCATTCCATACTAGATATGGTCACTATGAGTTCTTGGTTATGCCGTTTGGGTTGACGAATGCTCCAGCTGTTTTCATGGATTTGATGAATCGGATTTCTCACGAATACTTAGATAAGTTTGTGATCGTGTTTATTGACGACATCTTGGTTTACTCTAAGACTTAGGAGGAGCATGAGCACCATCTCCGTGTTGTTTTGGAGACTCTGAGGCAGAAGAAGTTGTATGACAAGTTTTCCAAATGCGAGTTCAGGTTAGGACAAGTTGCATTCTTAGGTCATGTCGATTCCGCAGATGGTATCACCATGGATCCGGCTAAGGTTGAGGCTATCACCAAGTGGCCAAGGCCGACCAATGTGACTAAGATCATGAGTTTTCTTGGATTGGCTGGTTATTACAGGAGATTTGTTGAGGGTTTTTCTCATTTGTCGTTACCGTTGACTCAGCTTATGCGCAAGGGAGAGAAGTTTGTATAGACCGACGAGAGAGAAGCTAGTTTTGAAGAGTCGAAGAAGAGGCTTGTTTCTGCGCCGATTCTTACTCTACCATCAGGTTCAAGAGGTTACCAGATCTACAGCGATGCTTCGAAGAAGGGTTTGGGTTGTGTTTTGATGCAGCATGGGAAGGTGATTGCATATGCTTCTAGACAGTTGAAACCATATGAGGCGAACTATCCTACTCATGATCTTGAATTAGCTGCCGTTGTCTTTGCTTTAAAAATATGGAGGCATTATCTTTATGGTGAGAGTTGTGATATATTCACTAACCATAAGAGCCTTAAGTATATCATTACCCAGAAGGAATTGAACATGCGACAAAGACGTTGGTTGGAATTGTTGAAGGACTATGACACTAATATTCAGTATCACCCTGGAAAAGCCAATGTTGTGGCTGATGCCTTGAGTCGTAAGTCGGGAATGATTGCTAGTCTTGACTTTGAGCCGAGGATTCTTAATGACTTAGAGCTTATGGAAGTTGAGCTGTGTGTTCGGGGTCATGATGGTTTTTGGGCTAGCTGAAGGTGGAGTCTGATTTGATGTTAAGGATTAAGGAAGCTCAGAAAGATGATGGTGAGTAATGGGCTATTGTACAGAATGTTGAGGATGGTAAGCAGTCAAATTTTCGTGTGGATGTGGATGGTGTCGTTTGGTTTGGTGATCGTCTATGTGTTCCAGATAATTCTACTCTTCGTGAAGCTGTGCTTTCTGAGGCACATAGTTCTCCGTTCTCTATTCATCCGGGTTCGACTAAGATGTACCATGATCTTAAGCAACATTTTTGGTGGAATGGGATGAAGCAGGATGTAGCTTTGCATGTGGCTAGATGTATGACCTGTCAGCAGGTTAAGATTGAACATCAACGTGCAAGTGGTCTCTTGCAACCTCTCGACATTCCTACATGGAAATGGGACCAGATATCTATGGACTTCATTACCGGTTTACCTCGTACTCTTCGAAAGCATGACGCGATTTGGGTCGTTGTTGATCGTCTGACCAAATCTGCGCATTTTCTCCCCATTCGTGTTGATTATTCTGTGAGTCGTTTGGCTCAGGTCTTTCAGCAGGAAATTGTTCGGTTACATGGTACGCCATCTTCTATTGTGTCCGATCGTGATCCTCGTTATACGTCTTGTTTCTGGAAAGGGTTACATTAAGCTTGGGGTACACGGCTTAGATTCAGTACGGCATTTCATCCTCAGACTGATGGACAGTCGGAGTGGACAATTCAGACCTTGGAGGATATGTTGAGGTCTTGTGCTTTAGAGTGGACAGGCCACTGGGATGATTACTTGTGTTTGGTGGAGTTTGCTTACAATAACAGTTGGCATGCTAGTATCAGGATGGCTCCATTTGAGATGTTATATGGGCGTAAGTGTAGAGCACCGGTTTGTTGGAATGAGGTCGGGGAACGACTCATTGAGGGACCAGAATTGATTAGGATTACTAATGAGAAGGTGGCTGTGGCCAAAGAGAAGTTGAATGAAGCTCGTACTAGGCAGAAGAGCTATGCTGACCGTCATCGTCGTGATGTTGTGCTTAACTCTGGTGATCGTGTTTTCTTGAAGGTTTCTCCTTTTCGAGGCGTTAAGCGTTTCGGTATGAAAGGGAAGCATAGTCCACGCTATATCGGTCCGTTTGAGATTCTTGATCGGGTTGGTGAGGTATCTTATCGCTTGGCGCTACCTCCCCAATTATCGCATGTGCATGATGTTTTTCATGAGTCACTTCTTCGTGGGTATAATTATCATCCGCTTCATGTTGTGTCTTGCCTGTTCGATCAGATTCGGGAAGATCTTTCGTATAGTGAAGAACCTGAGGCCGTTTTGGAGCGTCAGGAAAGAGTCATGAGAACTAAAACCATTCCATTCATAAAGATTCTTTGGAAGAATCATCCTGAGAGCGAGGCTACTTGGGAGACCGAAGAATCGATACGATCCAGTTATCCACATTTCTCTTTGTGACTTGGTACGTATTCATTTTGATATCGCTTTCGATTTTGTACTTCTATTTCGATTTCGTATTTCAATTTCGCGGATGAAATTTTCTTTTAGAAGAGAAGAGTTGTAAAACCCTAAAATTAACATAATCAGAAATGACCAAAATGCCCTCTAATTTTGAAATTTTTAAGAACATATAAATCATACAAAAGACATATCATTTGTACTTAACCTAAGATAATTAATATCCTAAGTTAACTAATAAAATTTAGCAAATAAAACTTTGCATTATATTTTAAAATCACAAAAACAAATGTTCTCTAATCCTAGTCTAGGTAGGCGACATTCTAATGTATTATAAAATCAAAACTTTCGGCTAAGTGAATAAAAAAAAGAGATAAGAAGGCATTAAAATATTGATATGAACACATCCCACAATTATAGGCCTTTCCATGTATAACTTAATCAAAAAAAACACGGCTTTTAAATCCCTATATACCGAAACATACTTTCTTTCACTTTACAAAACCCTAAAACACAAAAGCTCGGCTGCCATTTTTCTTCTCCTACTGTTCGATCCAAAGCCAAGCAAAAAGGAGGTCTTTTGTAGCTGCAAATTGGTGACTTTACGTGCCTTGAATTCCTGGTTCGTGGTGTTCTTGTTCGTGGATTTGAGGCTGTACGAAGGAGGGTTCTAGCTAAGGTGATCGGCCAGAAATTCTGTGTTTGATCGATTGTTGTTCTTGCTCTCTTGATCACGCTACGAGGGTAATCGTATCATCCTTGTTCAATACCCATCTTCTTGTTTGATTCTCGTTTGTTTCTTGTTGTTCTTGTCATTTTCAATACACATAAAATCATAAGTTAAAGACATGAAATATCGACTATGAAAACCCTTATGTAATAGACATATTGTTATTGTTTTGATTCGAATTGCTATGTACATGTTAAGACTACTTAAGGGTCGACCTAGGTCTGTTCTAACTCAACCATAATGGCTTTGTATCAAGGAATAAGTAATGGGAATGAAAAACCCTAATCGATCACATAAAATCATGAACCCTAGTTACTGACCAAAAAATTAAGCCGATTTGATTCGATTGTATCTTGATGATGGTAACGTGTTTTTGAGTGTTTCTGGGGTCTAAAACTAAGTTTAAGAAAAGAGCTTTCTGGAAATATAAGCCTTGTAATTTTTAGAAGTCGGGAAGATACACTTTTTGATTTTACAAGATCAAGTGTCAAAACTAGATTCGTATGTCTGGAAAAACAGTCCGGGTTTTTGATTTTTAATTTACAAACCATGTCGAATTAAAGATGCCCTTTTACATAAGTCATATTTCATATGTTTAGTAATTACTGGAATTTTTATAAATTTTTCTAAATTATTTTGATGGGGTAAAGAAATACAAACTTTTCGTATGTAAAATCTGGACGAGTTGGCTTAAGGGATTTGTAGAATATAGTTATACTAGCTAATAAATTCTGGAAAAATTAGTGTGGGTTCTAAAGACGTGAAAGTACATGTGGGAATTTTTGTGAATTTTATTTCTGAGTTCTAATATGATTCATAAATTTGTCAAAACGTGACAAGTTCATATATATAAACTATTAAAAGTATAAAAAGGCTTTAAAAGGATTACTTGTGTAATATTTAACTAAAGGGTTTAAATTGTCATTTTCTAAACTAAAGGGCTTAACTTGTGAAACCATGTAACTTTATAATACTTACATTTTATACCCTAATCTTACCATAATGACACTATAATCCTTAAACTTGTTATATTTGCATAATAAACCCTAAAACTTATGAAAACTACACTATGAACCCTAAACTTATATAAATGGCATTATGAACCTTAAACTATTAATATTGTCACGTTTGATACTTTAAACTTATTAAATGATAACCTTGAATATTTCTTAATATGGAAACCTTCTAAATATGGAAACTTACTATTTTTGGAAAGTTACTAAATATGGAAACTTACTATTTTTGGAAAGTTGCTAAATATGAAAAGTTACCTAAAATGGAAAGAAAATTAAAATGAAACCCTTATGATTAGGAAACTATGAAACTTATAAGTGAACTTATGATTATTGTAGATCGGGTGAAGAAGGAGTGATCCCCTGCTTCTATTCATTTCATTGCTTTGATTTGTGTGCTTTGATAAGGTACAGATATTCTTTCCCTTTTCAGTAGGGATATTTCTATCGATCCTATGCCTGATATGATTCCCTTATTTGACTCATGACTTTCATTGTATGATTGTCATTCTTTTTTATTCATTCTGACATTTATCTAAATGTCTCTGCCATGCTATGCTTATGTTTTGCCATGCTTATTGAGTTACTATTTTGTTTCTCTTGCCATGCTAGATTATAATTGTTGTATGCTATGATAGATATGTGCCTGAGCTGACCTAGTTGTGGAGGTACCATGACCATGTCTTGGATGGCACCCTAGGCATGACACTCCCGTAGAGGTGTGATAGATCTACGGCGTTCCCCCTTATGTTATGATTTTGCATGCACTATTGGCCAACTTTATATGTGTAACCAGTCTAGTACTGACATACATACTTATGTTAGGGAGCGTATGGATGCATCCTAGGTTTTATGTATATGTGATTATGGTGACCAGGTGGTGTGTGCCTTACACTCCTTCTCACACTTTTATTTACTTAGAGGTCTCCCCTCTTCGTATACTTGTATTGCTTTAGTATGATTTGACGGATTATGATATGTAGTTCTTATGGCACATCCTTATATGAACCTTTTCCTTGTTTTCATTTCATTTCTTGTTTCGTTTCTTATTCAGTTCTCATGTACTCTTGATTCTTAGTTCTCTTTAAAATTCGTACGACTTTCATGATTATGCTTTTCGTTTGTTATTCTTATTCCTTCGTTGCTTATGCTTATTTACCGTTATGTTATGTTATATATATCTGTTCACTGGGCTTTTTAAGCTCAGCCGCATGTTTTCTTTTCTTATGCGGCAGGTAATAAGCGGGGCGACGGGCTTGGGAATGAGAGAGCATAGGACTTAGAGACCTATTTATTTATCATTTCGTTGTCCATTGTTTCGGACTTTCATTTATTTCAGTACTTTGAATATTATCGTTTTACTTTGGTTTTGTTTGGTTAACCCACTATGCATTTGGGATTATCTTTTGATACCAGTCTTAATGTTTGAGACTTGGATATTTATTTAAAAGACTTTCGCTTGCGTAATGTATGCTTTGTATGACACCATAATGTGATATCTTGGCATTTTCGGGTCGGGGTGTTACAGACCCTGAGCTTAACAAGACAATTCTTCAGGCTTCTGAGATTTACCAGCAACAATCTACTCAGCTGGCTGAGCTGGTAAACATGCTGACCTCCTCAAATCTTTAGGGACTCAGCTCTATAGTGGACTCCATCAGGTCTTCCCTGGGTCTTATGGACTCCCACATGGCATCTTTGGCTAAATCTTCTTCTTCCATGGCTTGGACTCTTGGGCCAAGGATGACAGCACTAGAGGCTTCTCAGGCTTCTCTTGAGGCTAAGGTCTCAACTCTTCAGAAGGACACCTCAGACATCAAATCAATGATGACTGAGATCTATTAGGCCTTCAAAGGTCAGGCTCCCTCAACTTCAGTGAGCACACCAACTTTTGCTCTCACCGAAGGTCAAGCAACAGTTGAGGGGGAGAGAGTCACTGAAGAAGAACAACCTGAACAACCTCCTTCTCACACTGAGGGGGAGATTCCTGAGACAAACCCATCTTCATCCCACCAAGACAAAGGCAAGGGCATTCTCACAACCACTGAGCCTGAGTCTACAATCTTGGTGCCTTCTTCCTCTGAAAGAAGGCAAGACCCTAATGAGCCAATCAGGGTCCCTTATGAGGTAAATGGAAAAATACCTCTTCTCACAAATGAGGAAATTCATGCTCATATGGAGAAAGAGGAGGCAATGAAGACCCTAATGAGCCAATCAGGGTCCCTTATGAGGTAAATGGAAAAATACCTCTTCTCAAAAATGAGGAAATTCAGGCTCATATGGAGAAAGAGGAGGCAATGAAGAAGGTAGCTGAAGAAGAAAGGGCGAGCAAGGCTGCTCTTATTCAGGTGGTACATGAAGAGGCTGAGAAGATTGGGATTGAGCCAAAAGACCTAGCAAAAAGGGAAGGTGGTAAGAGCTTTGTGATAGCTCAGGATGCTGAGATATCGGCTCTCAGGCAGAAAAGGGAAAAAAGAATGAAAAGGGCTGAAGAGATTAGGCAGAACAGGATTGAGAGATATCAGTGGGTCATGACAAGCAGGTTGAAACCAGAACCAATCACTGATGTCAAGATTCATCGAAACACCAAGTCTGCCATTGTTACTGTCTAAAGAAGTGTTGACAAGAGAAACTTTGAGGTTCATAACCCCTTCAGATTCGCTGACTTCAGGATCACTGAATTGGATGAGTTGGGTCCAATAATAGCGAAAAAAATCAAATGTTGTGGTCCCTGGTCTATTGAAGTCCCTGAGTCTGAGGTATGAAAGATTGGCAGCAACACCTCAGGAACTTGGTATTCCCTCTCCTCTTCCTGCTTCAGCAGAATAGCCTGCTCCCTCTCAGTCTTCCTCAAGAAAGAGAAAGAAGATTGAAGCTGAGCCTGAGATCAAGGTCCCTGGTCTGGATTGCAACAGAGCCCTCCCTGAAGGAGTTCCATTCAGGAACAACTTAGTCATCGAACAACCTGAAAGAGGTTTGTTCTTCACTGATGAGTTTGGAGACCCAGCCTTCCAAAGATGGAGTGATATTGACCAATCAGGAATCAAGGAAATGCTGGGTTTCCTCATGATGGCCTCACCAATCAAGACTCCTGAGAATGTGAGGTTCTGCCAAGACCTGAGAACAAAGATTCAAGAGCATCCTGACCAGCATGAGCTAGAGTCCAAGAAGCCAAAGCTTGAAGCCCTAGGTTATAAGATCGACTGAATGAATCTGCCAACACCACCACTATCCTTGTACTATGTATAGTTTTGTTAGGACTTGTAATAATATTAATAAGATGATGTTTTTGTTATTTCAGTGTCCTTATTTACTTTCTAGTACATTCAGTATGAGCAGAAGTCATTAGCTCATTTATAACTGATCAAAAACACTTAAGCATAATTTATATCCAAATAGGGGGAGATTGTTGGGTCCTTAAGTACCCAAGAGTCGTTAAAACAAGATTTGAATACAAATTAAGCTAAGCGTAAATTAAACTGAAAACATTCAAGTCACTGAGTGAACAGTCACTCAGTGAGTTACCTTCAAGATGCTCAGGACGAGTCTAAGAAGAAAGATTCACCACATAGTGAGGCGGTACTCACTGAAGTGTTACTTGAGACGAAGAAGAAGGTAATGGATCAGTGAGCTTTAGACAAGAGCTCACTGAACCCAGTCTCCTCAACAACAACAACTGAAGACTGAAGACAAATGCCTGAAGAACCTAAAGCCTGAATAAAAAGCGGGAAAAGAGGAATGGTTTTAAGAAGATAAGAACAAGTTTTATCAGGGTCAGACAAACCATCCCTCAAGTGGCCAAAAGTTTAAGAAGTGTAAGGTCAGACACTCGAAGACTTATTGGCGCAATCCTATTGGTTCTTGGAAATGACAACTACTGTTGTAGTTGTCAGACACGCTTCCTATTTGTTTATCTAGTTTTAATCTTCAGTACTCTTGATCTGTTTGTTTATAAATAGCAAACAGATAGAGAAAAGTGGGTAAGGTATTCTTGTGCAATTAAAGCTTAGACTTTCACAAATACCCCTTTTCTTCTACAAAGAGTAACGTATCCCTGAGATAGCTCTAGGTCGAATTGTTACCACTTAAGCATAGCTTGAGTTTAGATAGGAGACACCATACCTTGTCTATTCAATCCCAAGTGTTTGTTCTGCAAAACACTTGGGTAATAGATTCTTTGATTCATTTCTAATAAGAATTTAAACGTTGAAAATACTGTGTGTTTTTATATTAACGTTTCATTAACTGTTAGAAGTAATCATTACATTGTATTAGTCATAAACACAAATAGATTAACTTTCTAGTTAACTCTAAGCGTGTTAAGGGAACAACAGGTTACCAGTTGGGAACTCGCCAATCGAAGCCTTAAGCCCTTCGGGGTACATCCTTCGAAGAGACTAGAAAGGAGAACACCTTGACTTGGTCATACCCACGTCCCCTTTTTCCTTGAGCTTTCCCGCCAAGAAAGAGATAGTGGGTCACTAAGCCCTAACGGTTACCACAAATCATGCGACGCCCCCATGATCTCCGATATTTGTGCAAGAGCTCTCTAAGGACTATTTCCTCCCCTATAAATAGCTTAAACGGGCTAAGAACAATGGTATGAAAACTTGACTCTCTTATTTCACTACCAACTTATCATATCACATACTCATTCGCACGCCGGAGGTGGTTCGCAGGGTCCAACCCCTGCACAATCACTTAACGTAGTGTCTTTGTATTTCTTAGTTTAGGTTAAAGACAAGCTTGGCACAACCTCAACACCCCCTATATCTTTTGATCATCCTCGAAGGCCTGGTCGTGCAATTTATTGTACAATCAAAGAGACAATCGATGAACAAAATCTTGTTGTGATGATCAGAAGTAAGTCGTCGCTATTGATGAACAAGAGTAAAACGGGCGGGGGCTATTGATGACCACAAGTAAAATGGACGGGACAATTGATGAACGAATTCTCTTTTGATGAACATGAGTAAAACGGTCGTGGCTATTGATGAACTAGAGTAAAACGGGCAGTGCTATTGATGAACACAAGTAAAATGGGTGAGGCAATTGATGAAAAGAATATTGTTTCAATGAACAAAAGTAAAATGGTCGTGGCTATTGATGAACATAATTACAATTGGCGGGGGCTACTGATAAACACATGTAAAATGGGCGACACAGTTTATCAACGAAATCTCGGTTGATGAACATAATTAAAAGGGTCGTGGCTATTGATGAACCAAAGTAAGACGAGCTTGGCTATTGATGAACACAAGTAAGACGAGCGGGGCTATTGATGAACACAAAGTACAAGAGGTGGGGCTATTGATGAACAAAAGTAAACTGGGCGACTAATGAACAAAATTTTGTTATAATGAATAAAAGCAAAATGGACAAGACTATTGATGAGCATAAGTCAGACATATCAGGCTATTGATGAACAAAATTTCATTTGGATGAACAAAAAGTAAACTTGGCGGGACTATTGATGAACAAAAGTAATGCACGCGATGAACAAATTTTCGTTTTGATGAACAACATTTTTAGACATTCGTTCATCGAATTATATTCATGACCAAATGTTTTAAAGAGTGAAGGAATTTTGTTGCACAATGTAGTGAAGGAATTTCATCATTTTGGAGTTCTACTGTATATGTTTAATAATCTTAGCAATTAGTCTTCATCATTTCATAAGTTTTATTTTTCTTTTTTACATATTTCAAAAGAATATTTGATATTTTCAACAGTTTCAGGTCATAACTTTATGTACTGTAATAATTTTGTAGGAATATTGATGAACTAAACAACATTGTTTCATAAATTGATGTACTCATAAACTATAAAAATGATCATCAATTGATAATTGATTATTGATGAACTGATGAACTATACAAAAACTGATGAACTAAACCCTAAACCCAACACCCAAAACCCTAAATCCTAAACTGATGTGTTGATTAACTAATGTTCATGAATAAAAATTGATGAACAAAGTAGCTGATGAACAGAGTAATTGATTAACTAAACAAAAACTGGTGAACTAAACCCTAAACCCAACACCCAAAACCTTAAATCCTAAACTGATGAACAAAATGTCATTTTTAACGTCTGATATCTCACTCATATGACATCGGATTTCAGTGAATAAAAAACATGAGTAAAGATTGACCTAAAATCTATAACTTTTATGTTTTATAATTTTTCTAATTTGAATTTAATATTGGTCAAATTTATGGTAAAAAACACAATAAAATACAATACGTATATTTAAAAAAAAAAATTAAAAAACATCACTTTTTGAATCTTACATTAATAAATGATTAATCATGCGTTGTGGGACAAAAATTAGTGCATTTAACACAATTTTAATACTAAAAATATAAGCTTGACATATCATCAAACACCTTGTGTGCAACAAATATGAGTAAAACGTCAACTTTAATGTTTGATATCTTATTCATATGATATCGGATTTGATTGATTCAAAAATCTGTGTAAAGAGTGAACCAAAATCTAAAACTTTCATGTATTAAGTTTTTCACGATTCGGAATTTATGAGGGTAAAAATAGGGTCGAAAATGACAAACAAATCAAGAAAATCAAGACCCATTTGATATGTAAAAAAAAGTTTGAAATATTTAACAAGATTTATATCAAATTAAAGATGATTAAATTTTAAAAATTATGGTGAACTCGGTTTTTTCTAAAAGTTTGTCGTTTAAAAGATATGTACGTTTAAAAATTGAGGTGGAAAAGTAAAAAACGAGTAAAATTACGATTTTGCCCCTACACGGATTTTTGAGTAAAATAGGTTAGCGACACGTATCAATTGGTGGTTACTTTTTACACTTTTTAAAATTCTTCCACTTTCTAATAGATCCGCTACGTATTACTCAAACCTCATAGGAGTGTTAATTTTGTTCTTTACATATATTAATTTTCAATTTGCCCCATTTACATGTTGTTAGTTTTCAGAAATCCTTCATATATATGAGTCATATGACATACGAATTAATCACTTATTAACCATGTATAATTATTTTGAAGCTAAAATTATTGTCGTTTTTAATAACCTAACGTTACTTTTTTTTTTTTTTGTAAAGGGGAGTAATCCTGCACCCTGGTAAGTAGATTAACCAAAAAACGTTTAAGTACAAATGAAATATGGCTGAAGTACCATATTAACCTCAAGCTAAAAAGCTTGATAAACACCTAACTCTAGTGCTTAAGACATGCCAAAAGCACTCACTAAACTAGAAACAAAAAATGCATCTAGAAAAAGAACTGAAAATCAGTTAGCCAGCAGAAAACGCGCGAGATGAACTTGCCCCTGTATTAGAATCAAAAAGATTGGCATCAAACACATTTTCCACTTGTTCTTCACCATCTTCATCATCCATCACCAATGCAGAATACGGATTAGATGTAGTAACATTAACTTCCTTAGAAGCATTACCAGTAGACTTCAACTGAGACGACGATGTAGATGCATTACCCATAGTAGTAGCTCCCTTCTTAGGTTCACTAGTAACTGCCTTAGGAACAAATTTGAATTGTTTAACCGAAGTACCAACAAATTGATTCCCATTAGTAGCCTTGGCTTTACCCTTCTTCTTTTTCTTACCCACCTTTTGAAAACCATCAGTATCCAACTCCACAGTAGGAGTAGCAACATGAGAAGTAAAAACAGTAGAAGGACTAACCACATGTATAGGAGGACTCACCACCAGTTTAGGACATTGATCATGAGAATGACCAAATATTTTGCATGTATTGCACCTAGGGGGGCCTCCATTCATATTCAACACGTATAGTCTCTTTGTTAAAACCTTCCACAGATAGGGATGGGAAACCAATAGTAACAGCCTCCACAAGATCAGATTCAGAATTGACCTCAATGAGGCATCTAGCAAAACTACTTCTACCCCAAGAATCCTTACACATAGAGCTAGTGTATGAATCAGGCATAACAGGTTTACCAATAAATGTAGCAATCATACTAATACCCTCATCTTTAAAAACTTGAAGGGGAACATCATGTAATTTAACCCATACTGGTATGCTAGTCAGCTCTTCCTTACGTAAGCAAGTATCCATAGACCATTTCTTGAGAATTATCGGAGCTTTGTGGATCATCTCCTTCCTAAACGGCTTCAAGACCAGCCAAAGAATCGAATTTGAAGAAAAAGAATCCTTTAGAATTCAACATGATCCTTTTAAGACCATGTTTCGTCCAATTACTCCTAGCATAGTATTCAACAACACGAAACGCCATCCTTTTTCCAATAAAGTAGCCTTAAATATCAAATAAACACGCTAATAATTTAGTATCGAACATAAAAGTTAAATTTTTGGCAAATCTTACATGTAACACAATAATTTTATTTTACCTTCTAATTAGCAAATTTGCAAGTAAATAAACTAGTTGATTATATATAGGTGGATATATATATCTCAAGTCCAAAGTTAGGTTTATTATATTCACAATGTTCTTGCATTTGAAATTGACGCTGTCATGAAAATAATTACTAGAGTCAACCAACAAACACAAAATTTAACTACAACACTTGAATTTCAAATGGACCTAGCTCCGATCAGAGTTGACTTTTGCCCATACTGCCTTTTAATCACGTACCCCACGACCTCTTGAGACCAATTTTGATAGATTTCTAAGTTCAGAATACCGTAAAATGTTGTTTAAGGTACTACTCCGTATGTTGCTATCCGTTCAAACCAACATAAGTTACAAAAACCGTACTTGGTACGTATAATCTTATTTTATACTCGTTATAATAGAACTATAGAAGGTTGGTTAATGTCAGTAATGGATAAAATATATTGTCTATATTGATAAAAGAACACCCGAAAATTAGATGACATAAGAAAGTTTGCTTTTAAAAAACTTGAATGGATCAAATGGTCGCCGCTCATATAATAAAACCAATGTTTTGTAACCCGGGTCGACCCGTCCGGGTTAACCGGTTGAACCGGTTTCGGCAAAAAAATGGGTAAAAACCCCGGGTTTTTTAAAACGGGTTAACTGGTTACACCCGTCGGGTTTTAATTGACCCGGGTCAACCCAATTCTCGAAACCTGACCAGGTTTGGTTTTATTCATTTTTTTAATAGAAAACCGGGTTGCACCGGTGGTCGAACCGGTTGACCTGTTGGGCGAACCGGTTGACCCGGTTGAAAAAAATTAGTTTCTTTTAATAGAAAATCGGTTTGAACATGTGACCCGGTGACTCGATCGGGTCAATTAAAAATCCGGTTTTCAAAATATTGTATAAAACTCACTTAATAAAGAAAAAAATATTTAACTAATTTTTTTAATTAAAACTCAATTTCACCTTGTTTTTATAATTACATAAAGCAATAACCGTAAACCGTTAAGCTACATAAATTATACTATCGTGAAAATTATTTAATTATCTTTCAATAAATGAGCACTTTCATATACTTTCGATAAACACTTTTTTATTTTTTATTTATTTTTCATTTTTTTGTATATCTTTTGGTTTTCATCGGTACAATATTTTGCTTGATATATCACATGTGATATAGCACTCATATGTAAGTTCGATTACTCAACATGTTATCGTAAAATGGGTATAAATATTTGTGTAGAAATCCCAATGATTCATTGTTTATAGCATTGAAAAGCACACATCCTTAGCTTTCCTACCATATATATCACACATAACTTTTGAACCTCCAAATCAATATAGTTTATTCATACAAGTTGTAGAAAATAGAAACAATTTTATTTGATAGTTAGACCCGTTTGATGTATCACATATGATATAACACTAATCTATAAGTTTGAACACTCAACATGATGTCGTAAAATAAGCATAAGTATTTGTTTAGAAATCCAAAAGATTTACTATTTTTTGCATTAAAAATGCACATCCTTAGCTTTCCTGCCATATATCACACATAATATTTAAGCATCTAAATCAATACGATGTATTCATAAAAGTTAGAGAAAATATAAGGAAAAAAAAAAAGATTGATATACAAACCCGCTTGATATATCATATGTGATATAACACTAATCTTTAAGCTTGAACAATCAACATGTTGTTGTAAAATTGACATAAATATTAATATACAACTCAAAAGATTCACCGTTGTTTGTACTAAAAAGTAATACTTTGTCCATTTTACGACAGTATGTTCAGTTTTCGAATCTACAAATTAGTGTTATATCACGTGTGATATATCAAGCGAGTTTGAATATAAAAAAAATTTAGACTTTCTCCAACTTCTGTTAATAAACTGTATTGACTTTGAACTTCAAAAATTATGTGTGATATATGATTAGAAAGTTAATGATTCGTATTTTTAAATACAAAAAACAGTGAATCGTTTAGAGTTTTATACAAATAACTTATGTCCATTTTACAACAACATATTGAGTGTTTCAAACTTACAAATTAGTGTTATATCATGCAAACTCATGTACCGGAAAAACAAAAAGAAAAGAAAAAAAAAGAAAATTGTCAAAAGTATATAAAAGTGTCCCTCTATTGAAAGTTGATTAAATGTTTGTTGTAATCGTGTAATTTGTTTCACCTAACAATTACATGTCTTTAGGATATATTATTTTCAAAAATGGAAAGGTGGAAATGAATTATACTATAAAAGGGTGGTACTAAAGATTATATACTAAAGATGGGTATGTGTCTTTAGGATATATTATTTTCAAAAATGGAAAGGTGGAAATGAATTATACTATATACTAAAGATTATATACTAAAGATGGGTATGTGGAGTGTGCACAGTAGTGTGAACACAAAGTTGCCTCCACAGTGCTTCGAACAGTACTTTTGTGAGTGTAGACACTGTTTGCCTTTTACTGTAGCAATTACAGTTTAGCCCCTAAGGAAACAGATTTATTACAAACAAATCTACAAAAAATAACTTCCGGCAGCCACATGAATTTTTCCGGCAACCTCAAATTTTCCGGCGACAGAGCCCAGCTTTCATACTACGCCATTATATACTGCACCCCAAAAAAAAAAATAATAATAATAAAATAAAATCAGCTCTTTTTGGGTTTTATTTTTGATCAAATTCTCTAAATGCTTAAGTCACCAACAGATTTATTACAAACAAATCTACAAACTCAAATTTACAATACATAAACTTTATTATAACAAAATTTACATAATAAATATTAACAACCTATTCCGGTGACAAAAATAACTTCCGGCAGCCACATGAATTTTTCCGGCAACCTCAAATTTTCCGGCGACAGTTGCAAGTTTTTTTGGCGAGAGAGTGGCGGCTACAGCAGCGGCAAACGACCAAACGGCAACACTAACAAAAAAAAAACCGTTAGATTGTCAACACACGAAATATAATCATCATAGATCATATCGAAACTAAACTTCTATAACCATCCGAAACAAAAAGATAAAGAAAAATAACAAATATGTTATTCTCTTTTCTTGATTCGTTCAAAGAAAACACAAGGACGAAAATCAATACCAATATTAGATCTTTGAAATTTTTTGTTGTTGTTGTTTAGATTTGTTTATAAGAGAACAAAAATGAAGAAGGAGGCGGATGCTTGAGATGTGTGTGTTGACTGCACAAATGAAAGTGTGGTTTAGGGATTGTTATGCTTTTATATTGTCCTAATTATTAGGGTAAAAGAGTTGGGCTGATTTGTTTAATTTGTACCAAATATTTATTAAGGTTTGGGCTGGTGTGTTACATAAGTGAATTTGGGCTAAAAAACGAATACAGGATTTGTTGGGCTGCTTTGGGCTTAAACGAAGTATTTTCACACAAACATGGATGGATTTTTTTGTGTGTGCCAAAATTTGTTATAAACGATTGTTTGGATAATTTAGTCCTTTTACAAAAAATCTGTTTGAAAATTGGCAAAAAATACCTCTGAAGTTCACGGCTCTTTGCAAAAGGAGTCCTTTTTAAGTTGACAACTATTTGCAAAAGTAGTCCTTTTACAAAAAATTTGTTTGAAAATTGGCAAAAAATACCCCTGAAGTTCACGGCTCTTTGCAAAAGGAGTCATTTTTTAAAAAAAAAACGTTTCGCATCACCTTTTGAATTACGGACACTGCATTTGTTACCAACAACGGCGAAAACAACATTAAAAAAAAAAAAAAAAAAAAAAAAAAAAAAAAAAACACCCCGCAAAGCGCTCCGCTGCAACGCGCGGGCTTCCCAGCTCGTTATATATATACTAAAACCCAAAATCTTGGGCCCCACACCACTCTCACACCGAACACTGTTCATTCCAAAAATGAACATTAGCATGAACAGTGTTTACTGTTTATGCTACAGTAATTTTTTTTTTTTTTTTTTAATTCGAATTTGAAAAAAAAAAAATCATTTTTTTTTAATAATTCGAATTCGAAAAAAAAATAAAAATTTCATGTAAATGCTTTTTTTTTTTTTTTAATAATTTCGAAAAAATAAGAAAATAAAAAAAAAATTGAAAAAATATTTTCAAAAAAAAAAAAAAAAAAAAATTATTGTGAACCTACAAAACCAACAAAAAACAACTATCTGAACAACCCGCTGCAAACAGTACTTTTTTTTTTTAAATCCCGCAACAACGTGCGGGCTGTCCCCGCTCGAAAGGTGGAAATGAATTTTAACTAAAAAAGGGTGGTAATAAATGAAAGCAGGTTATCTATTTTAGTTAAAAATGAGTGACTATATATGATTAGTCCCTCAATCTTTATGTTTTCAATGCTCTCTAAAATAACTCACCTTATAATAATTTTGTTTTACTCAAAATTTGGTTTAGTGTCCTAATAATATAGCATATGTAATGACTGTTAACGGATTAATTAAGTTTGTAATTGATGCTAATTTTACCTAGATCACATTTTATAATTTATAAGTCTCGTTTACCTATGATCTACATAGCACTATCGGGCAGTGTACCCGGTCGTGGGCAGTCTAGTTTGGTAAAACCAATGTCGTCCCAAGAGCTATGGTGCGGATTTTAATCTAAGTTTTCTATTGTAACAAATAAAGGGGTTTTGATTTGATTTGTATTAAACTAAAATAAGGAAAATTAAATTGAAAGTGAATCAGTGGGAGAAAGATGTGCTAGCCTAGTTACTAATCTTATTACGCCATGACTTAGTTTTCCTAATTGTGTCTATTATCATTTTATGTGGTGGTTAAATGTCACTAGGATTAGTTGGTCACATCTCCTGGCCTATGATTCCCAAACTCGTACCTCCTTTGGTCAATTCGGTTGTACAGTCCGGTTTCAATCATTAAGTACCAGCTATCAATCTAGAGCTATTCTTTACCAGGGTGTGTGGTCCTTTGGTCAATTATCACACATACGTCAAGGTCCCACATTTCTTATCTATGTTTGCTAGGATAGGTAGTCCTTTGGTCAATTCCTACGCTGGTGTTGTGTAGTCCTTTGGTCAATTCCTACACTCCTCGCAACCTACTTAGCTAGGGTCCTTTGGTCAATTCAAAATAGCCTTATACGTACTAACCTAGCATATACTTAACCAAAACGCGGGGATCATAGAAAGGCTAGAAAGATAAACACATAAAATGCATAATAAACTAGAAAAAAAAATATCATGGCAATAATAATTTGATAACTAGGCTAACACATGAAGTGTTTAGCCTCTCATGCTATAAAATGCAATAAAAATAATGTTGAATGTCATAATGAAAGAAAACATTGAATTCAATACAAGATTACAATTCGATGCTAAAACTAATGATTAAGTGATATGATTTCTCCCTTGGAAAGTGGTTGAAAGCAGCAGATATTCGTCCTTGGTTAAGCCCTAATTCGTCCTCTCAAAGCTGTGGTAGAAGGTGTTGTTTAAAATGTAGATTTAGGGCTTGTATTTATAATCTCGACATAACTATGGCGTAACCTTTAGTAAAGGGTTACGCCGTAACCCTCGTAACACTGACGATCTTATCTCTATAATAATATCTACGGCGTAACCCCAAGAAGAGGTTACGACCGTAGAATGCTCGTTAACATTTTATGTTGTTTCTACGCCGTAACCCTATGAATGATGTTACGGCGTAACCTTCATAATCTCTGAAATTGTAAGTCATTGGAAATCTATAGCGTAACCATGTCGATGGAGTTACGTCGTAACCTTCAGAATCGTTGACTTTAGTCTTCCAGTTATAAAATATGTTACGGCGTAGGTTGTACACTCCATCTACGCCGTAACTCTCGTATGGTCAGCAAGCTCTTGTGTAATTCATGTTAGTCTTCTTTCTCCACGTTTCTTCGTTCTGATGCTCATTTATACCCTGCAATGAAATAAGAAGTAATAAGAGTATATATTCGTGTAATTCAATACAAATGGTAAGCATTTTAGGAGGAAATTCACACTAAAATGTCAGGACTATTTGATGTTATCAGTAACAAAGGATAAAAGTAAATCGCTAATCAACCTAATCAGCGATCACGCCTACATTAACTTTTCTTTTACAGATGGCCTAGACCCTTACCCTACTGAATCGACTCATCTATAACACCTATTATATTCATCAACTATAGAATTCAACCATTTATGTCTAAAATGAATTAGACCATCCGTGATGGAGGGTTGGTCACACTTGGTCATCTTCATCATGACCCCGATCATACTTGGTCACTCTTATTACCCTTCCAATTGAAAACGCGTCGAACATGAGTTTTATGCAAGGACTTGATCGACTGCACAACTAGGTCGTGTGAGTTTTTGTGTGTGTTTTTGTTAAATGGATTATGTGGGGTACGTTTGTGTTCAACTGAGTTATGTTTTGGTGGTGATCGCGGTCACCTTATTACAAAAATTGGTTGTGAAATTGGTTGTATAGAGATAAAACTAAATTGGCAGTGATGTGGTGGTAGAAAAATAAAGTTGATGTGGCAATCGTCTTAGAACTTTCGATTAATGAATAACTCCCTACTATCTTTGTGATGGGTGGACGACATGCAACATAAAACGGCGATCATAGGTTCAATTGGTAGAACAAGGACTAAAAATAGCCTGTGCACATATTTTTGGAACTATAGTGTAATGGGAAAAGAAAGGACTTCATTTAAAAGACATGCTTAATTTAAAATTGAGTCTACTACAAATTAAACAGAGACAAGATGGGCAAGGTATTAAGACACGGTGCTTCTAGAAAAAATGGGAACTTTTGTGAAAACGAGTTGGGAAGCCCGCGCGTTGCGGCGGGGTGAATTGACATTGGTTTTTTGCAGCCATGTTGTAAATGGGGAGTTTGTATTAATCAAGCAATATTCATTAAAAAAAATATAAGTACAATCAAGAAGGTTCTCAGGGGAAACCGTGTTCAGCAAATAAGAGATGTAGTTAACCTTAATGAACTTACAGTAGTGATAGTAATTTTAGGAATAAAAATACAATCATTTGCATCAAAGTCAATACTAAGTCATTTTGGATTTGTCATGAATCAGCATTCTCTAAAGCTGCAAGTAGTAGTATGGAAATATTCTTTCTTAAGCACACTTTACTTGAGTTTCTCAAGATTCTTGAAATTGCAAAACACGCCGTACCTGAGGTTTCTAAGCATCCTCATGTTTCAAAGGTTCCACTGCCGGAGCTTCCAAAGGCCACAATCGCTGATATTCTCAGGCCCATACTTCCAGAGCTTCTAAACCTTGTCGCGTTTGTAAAACTTTAAAGTTTTCTCCAACACGCTGCAAAAATAAAAAATGGCAAAATTAGTTGCAAAAAAATTGGCCAAAATTAGTTGCACCTATATGTACTTATGTAAAAGAATATGGGGGTGTTTGGATTATATGAGATCGTAACAGCATTTGACCACAAAGGTAGGCGTACCTGATATGGTAGCAAGCTGCATCAGCAACAACAGTAGCAGCGAAAGCAATTCACAGCAGGAGCAACCTACCGCATCAGCGGTAGGTGCTGTTGAATTTCATTTTGGAGTTGCCCCCTTTCGGCAGCAATTGCACATACAATACCTTGCCCTAAATGGAATCGCTTAGTTACGTTGTGCCCTGACATCTATACATTGAAAGAATATAAGGATGGCGTATTTAAGCACCAACAAATTTTTTAGATATAATTTAGTGGACCAACAAAAAAAGGCCCGGGCTAAGGCCCCTCCCAACATTCCAAAAATTCTGAAATATATCAGAACAAAAAATCAATCAAAAACACATGCAAATGAAGAAGGCAATACTTTTTGAAATACTTTTGTTAGACTCAGTTAACGTTTCCTCTAAATCAGTTCACATTTTTTAGAACTCTGTTGATATCTTTGTGACAGTAGGAAGTAAAAACATAATTTTTTTTTTTTGTGACTTTACTATGCCAAAAACTACCTGCAAAACACAAATCCAAACGCCCCTTCAGCAATCCGATGATTTGAAGCCCATGGACTTCTATTTTCGAGCAGTGGTTGGAGCTTCACGTTGCGTTCGTTGTACATAACATTCCGACATAAACACACAAAATGTGCTAAATATCTGTTTAATTGTTGAAAAGCGTCATCAAAAAAAGTTTACATTTGAACACTTACCATTATTTAGCCTGAACTCTCTCTCGCTATCAATGAGATACCTGTATAAGGTTTATTCGACTTACTAATCAACCGACATTTAAAAATGGCTACGTTTAAAATATGATTTAATTAGAATGTAAACCAAGCCCAAAATCTATATCACTCACACACAGTGTTTGTGGCTGTTTCCACCCATACCAAGCTTATGTTCAGTGATGCATACAACTTCTCAAATCGTTTCATCCAAGGGCCTAGATTAGTGTGATAATATTTGTTTCGTAATCATGACTGAACCTTTGATTCATTAGAAATATTACAAATATATAAAAAGGTGTTTACCTGTCAAACCTTCCACCTGGCCCATACTAAAAACAATGGCATGTTTTGACCCCACACCCAAACCCACCTTACCCACCCATGTATATATCCCAACATAAACATAATGCAAGTTCAGGGACCCAAGATGACGTGTAGCTTTGTCCATAGAAGCTTACCTGCATCGAAGACGAATAGTATTCTTTAGCCACTTTTGTTTTTCCTTTACAAAGTTTCATCCTCATCTTCCCCACATGAAGTACATGTATAGACTTTGAAGAATTGTCCACTCCATTCATTTGAATAATGATTACTTGCATTTGGAACAATAAATATATTTAATACAATTCACATCATTTTATAGATATTTGCTGTTGAAAATAATAATTTACCACTCTAGTTTAAGGAAATATAATTTTTTTAAGTTGGATACAGAGGGTTAACATGTCTTCAGCTTTGTCAATTTTCTACTATCCGCGGTTTAATAGATATAGATAAACGAATACTTAGCTCAGATTAGGTGATGCTCTGCCTGCGCACGTGGAGGTTGCTGAGGCGACTGTTTGTCGGACTCTACCTTCCTTCCACCTTCCGCGGCAAAGCAACATAGTTAAATGATCATCACAGCCAAGTGGAACACGCAACCGACGACCGAATTGTCTATGTCTATTATAGGCGATGGTTAATTCTGCAACCCCAATCTGGGTCAAGCTGCCACGCCAGGATACCGGTGGTAGTAACTGGTGACCTTGAAACTAATAAACACAGACGCATACTATCATCGCCATAAGTAACAAACAACCATATTCAGCAATTTTATGCGCACACACGCTGCAAATGATGATGTTGCATCAATATATGTGAGGATCGGGTCTGCAAATATAGAGACAAAGCACAACACTGGTATTAGCTGCAACCATAGAGATGTGTTGAAATCAAATGTCATTTATCATACGACTAATGAATATAGCATGGCAGTAAATAAACCAACATTAAACGCATACCATCAGATTCTAAGGATATACAGTAACAATCTGATTGACAAAAAAATTAGGCTCAGACTTGCAAATGGAGAACAGGCTGCAGAACCATCTGAAGTTCACCGTGGCTGCAAAACATACCCGGTTGCTTAGTTACTATCTACACTATGCCGTCTGGTGATTGCCTCACCACTACCTTCAAATTTTCAACAGCCCATTTTGTTTCTCCACAAATCTCAGCAATCATCACAGCATATTATGTTCAGTAGTTATACCCAATGGAGCGTCGATACCGACGCACAACCTCTAATATTTCTTCTTTTATAACAGGTGTACGCTAACCTACAAATCAAATCAACAAAACCCCCAAATTAACAAAACCCTAATTTGGTCAGTTTTTGCTGGATCAAAGAAAAGATGTTTGATTGAATGAAGGTTGAACAAAGTAAAAAAAAAAAAAAAAAAAAAAAAGCGAGCATCAAAGATGGATAAAATACCTTTTAGATTCTTTGTATGTATTTATTTCTTTCTCCTTTACAATAGATTAGATGAAAAGGTACTAAAGATGATGAACTTTCTGGAGAAAAAAAAAAAAAAAAAAAAAAAAAAAAGATCTTTAGTTAAGTGTGATGATGATGAACTTTCGGGAAAAAAGAAATACACACACAATCTATTTAAAATGTGTGTGTATATATATAAGAGCATGTACAGCACCATAGCCACACAATAGGTGTGGATTGTGTGTGGATCCCTCCTCCTTTAAGGCGGTGGAAGAACCGGGGAGGGGAGGATCAGACTCCTTGGTTTGTTAACAGTGTTATGGATATTTCTAGAGGGAGCGAGAAGAGATAAAGAGGTGGGAAAGTAATAATACATTGGAGTGTACAATTATATGAAGCGGGTTACTGTTATTACAACTGTGGGGTACAATTTTTTGTTGCACCCCACCTCCCCATCTTTAGTATAATAGTATAATTAGCATTACGAAACTTTACTAGTGTCCCGTCATACTCGAGAACACCCTTGTTCAGCTTCTGGTTCACCTTTTTTTTTCTTTTTTTCTTTTTTTTTTGTAATATCTTAATATAACGGATTTTGATGTTAATGTTGAAACCGATCCGTTAAGATGTACACTATGAAACACTACTAATCGAAAAAAAAAAAAAAATCAATGAATTCCTAACACCCGGCATCTTAAGAAAAAGAGCTAATGTATTTAAAATGTATCTTACTTGTCACAAATTTCATGTGTGTGTAACAAACTTTTTTTTTTTCTTTTTTTTTGCAAATTCATGTACTAAACTTTCAAATTTTGTCACTCTGGTGTATTTTCTGACCATTTTACCCTTCAATTTATTAAGACTCCTTTTATCGGGGAGGGGTAAAATGGTCCGAAAATACACCAGAGTGACGAAATTTGAAAGTTTAGTACATGAATTTGTTAAAAAAAAAAAAAGTTTGTTACACAGAGCTAAAATTTGTGACAAGTAAAATACATTAACCCAATGAAAAATCATATCCAACTATAAACGCCTTCATGTGCTTATTAATTTCTTTTCATTAACTGTACTATAATACAAGATATAAACTTGCCATATCTTAACTTGTTCATCATGATTTTTATCTTCTAACTTAAATTCACAACGCTACTACAACTTGAAAACTGCTTTTTTTTTTTTTTTTTCTTTTTTTTTTCTTTTTTTCCCTTCTAAATTGATCCTGGTCAATTTTATCATGTATGATTCTAGGAGTACGTAAGCATGATTGATGTACATCTAAGATGTTGTTTCTTAAATTAAGTGGTTTGTAGTGAGATCTATTTTTTTTTTGAAAGGCAACAATATATTAGACAAAACAAAACAATACAAAAAAATGGCATCTCCCTTCCTCAAACAAGCTGATTGAGAAAGGAGAGACCCGAAAAAACAGCACCCACCCTACACAACCAGGGCCAAACATAAAGGACTGATACAACATGAAACAAAAGGACAATGGACAGCAAGAACCAAAAAGGAACAAAAATGTACACATGCCCCCACCACATTTAGACACAAACAACCAATACTAAACAAGGAAGGACTACCACAACTAATTAAACAACAACTCAAATGAAGACAAAGAACCAAACTAACCCATATGCCACAAGAAGTGCAGATCAGACGCCTGCAGGACCAGAAATTGCAGACACAAAATTCTTCTCGAAACTGAGCTGAGACTTTAAACCATGGAGCTTTACTTGTTTACCGTCTTAAACGATACCATCACTTAATTTTGCAGCTTGAGGGATCTATGAACCATTTCTGCCAGTCGAAATGGGCTTTCTTCGATCTCCTCGATACCCAGTCAAAGCTCTTAACTTGAATTTCATGAAAAATTTTATTAATACTAGCCACTTTTGCTTTGAAGACGCGAGAATTACGCTCTTTCCATATGTAATACCCGGCTGTCCATATTACCAATTGCCACAAGTCTCTCGAGTCAGAATGAACAACCACATTCCCACCAAAACGAAACAGATCATTTGCTGAGAAAACGTTAGCTGGACCGATCCTCCACCATTCAAAAATTTTGTCCCAAACACTTTTTGCCACATTACACATTACTAAGCTATGATCACACGATTCGACACTATCATCACAACATGGACATAATATAGAATCTAACTCAATTCCTCTTTTGTCAAGTTCTACACGAACCGGAATTCTCCCTTGTAAAACTCTCCATACAAACACGTTTACTTTTTTTGGAGCAAGTTTATTCCATATTGTCTCTTGATTCGTATTTCCCACGCGAAGGTATACGTCATCCACCATAAAAGCCAAGTCTTTAACATTGAAATTGCCGTCTTCAGTAAGATTCCAACGCCATGAGTCCCTGCAATTAAGAGATAAAGTAACATTTTGTAAAAGGCCCGTAAGCTCTACTACATCGCCACATGCTCTCCCTCTAGGCTCCCTTACCCAATCCCATTCCCACCTCCACACCCCCTCACACCATCTCCCTCTATCAACCACCCGAGCCTCTTTACACCTATCTAATTGAAATAACCTAGGAAATCTTTCACTAAGTCTTATATCCCCAACCCACCTATCATCCCAAAAAAGCGTATCCCCCCCATCACCCACTGTTTTTGAGAAAGAAGAAGAAAATCCAATCCCCACTTTGTCAATGTCTAGACCTACCTTCACAATATCACGCCAAAGCCCACTCCGACCTACCCTCGAGCCTACGCCATCAACCTCCAAACCGCCACTCTCTCCATAAATACTTTTGATCACCCTCACCCATAAAGCACCACCTTCTATCTTGAACCTCCACCACCACTTTCCCACTAACGCCCAATTTTTTGCCCTGAGAGACCCGATGTTTAACCCCCCAACCCCATAATTAGATAAAACCTTGTCCCATTTAACCCACGGTAATTTTTTATTTTCACCCACCCCACCCCAAAAGAACTCTCTCCTAATACTCTCAAGTTTTTTAATCACACATAAAGGCACACGGAACATTGAAAAATAATACAATGGCAAACTTCCTAGAACCGATTTAACCAATGTCAATCGTCCCCCAAAGGACATCGTTTTTGCTTTCCACTCGGATAATCTTTTTTTGAATTTGTCAACCACATTTCTCCATGCACTTTCCCGACGCATACAATCTCCAATTGGAAGTCCCAAGTATGTAAACGGGAATTCACCCACGCTACATTGCATCCAACTCGCCATATTGCTCACTTCACTGCAATTTACCCCAACACCATACAATCTACTTTTGTTAAGGTTTACCTTGAGACCTGACACCCTCTCAAAACACTTTAAGATACACATTAGATTCTTTGCATTTTTTTTATCCCATTCACCAAAGAAGATTGTATCGTCAGCATATTGTAAGTGTGATACAACCACTCTCTCGGATCCCACATAAATTCCTTTAAAAATACCTTTTTCAACCGCCTCTTTAACCATTGAATTCAACCCTTCTGCCGCGAGAATGAACAAGAATGGCGACAATGGGTCACCTTGCCTAACACCACGTTCTAAACCAAATTCAATTGTCGGGGACCCATTAACCAGAACCGACATTGAAGATGATCTTAAGCACGCGTCAATCCATGAACACCACTTTTCACCGAAACCCATGCTTTTTAGAATATTACACAAATATTTCCAATTAATACTATCGTATGCCTTTTCAAAATCGACTTTAAAAATCAAACCTTTTCTTTTATTTTTCTTCATAAAATCGACCGTCTCATTTGCTATTAAGATGCCATCTAGAATAAACCTGTCACCAATAAAGGCATTCTGAACCTCGCCTATAAGTTTCCCAATCACCAATTTTATTCTCTCCGCCAGAATCTTCGCTATAATTTTGTAATAACAACCTATTAAACTAATTGGTCTATACTCACCAAGACCAATCGGATCCGACACCTTAGGTAACAATGCCACAAAAGACGAATTACACCCCCCTTGAGATTTCCTTCGTCTCCCAAAACCATTTAATCGCATCTATCAGATCATTTTTAAAAACACCCCAAAACCTTTTTATATAAGTAAAATTAAACCCATCCGGTCCGGGAGCCTTATCCCCACCACAACTATTAACAGCTTCCCATACCTCTTTCTCCTCAACCGGTTTTTCTAGCATGTTTGCATCATCACTCGAGAGCTGAGCTAAACCATTACATGAAAGTTGAGGTCTTGAAACCACCTGTTCCGAAAAAATAGACTTATAGAACCTATACGTCTCTTCTTTAATTTTATTAGGGTCTTCGCACCATAAACCATCAACCATTAATCCTCTAATATTATTCTTATTATTCCTCCTCTTTACAAAAGAATGAAAGAATTTGGAATTCTCATCCCCATCTATGTCCCATCTCACTCTTGCCTTTTGTCTAAGCATGCAACTCTTTTCCCTCTCTTTATCGATCCACAAACGCCTTGCTTCCAACCACTTGAGTCTTTCTTCATCATCAAGGGCCCTCGACTCTGCTTCTAGTTCCCATCCCATTGCTTCCCTACTATATTCATTTATTTTCTCATTTATTCCACCAAACCTCTTCGTACTCCACTCCTTTAATTCTAACTTCACATTTTTAAGCTTATCCCGAAACCGACAGTCTGGCCTTTTACTCTTCACCTCTTTATTCCAACCTCTCAATACAACATTCTCAATGTCAACTTCCTTTAACCAAACGTCAAAAACACGAAACGGTTTCGGACCAAAATCGACATCCATATCCTTAAGAACAATAGGACAATGGTCTGAAAGCTTCCTGTCTAACGCGACCATAGCAAGATTACCCCATTTATTCTTAAAGCCCTCGGACACCAAAAATCTATCAAGCTTACTAAACTTTAAACCATCATCACTAATCCGAGTAAATTTACGCCCACCCAACGGTATCTCAACAAGCCGTGTTATGTTAATAAAGTTATTGAAATCCTCCATTTCTTTGACATTAATGTGAGAATTTAATCTATCCTCTTGACTTCTAACCACGTTAAAGTCACCAAAGATGCACCAATCTTCACTACTATTACTCATTAAACCCGCTAACCTATCCCACAAAGACGACTTTTCCTTACTAACATGCGGACCATAAAGACACACCAAAACAATATTACCTGAAACTCCCTTCCATCCACCCTTAATAGCTATAAATCTATCGTCACCCGTAGCGTCAAAGCAATTAAAAACATTGGTGTCCCAGATCAGCAACATACCACCTGATCTCCCATTCGCCTCCATTTGTGAAAACCCAAAATTCCTATTACCCCATACTTCTTCCACCCAAAAATCATCAACTAGCCCACTTTTAGTTTCTTGCAAAGCAATTACATCTGGTTTCTCACCACGAATAATCGACATCACCCAGCCTTTTTTACCCTCCACCCCTAAACCCCTGATATTTAAAGAAATAATCTTCATTGACACACAATAACGAACGATAACAACTCACCTGGCTATTGATCTTTAGTTACGGAGTCTGCACCCGCAACACTAGATACATTTGTTTCTTCCATACCATTCCAAACGACACCAATCTGCTCACCCACCTTCTTCAAGCGTTCCTCACTAATTGAACATGTAAGCCCCATAACGTTTGCTTTAAATGGACCTTCGCCATTTTCATTCGTACCACCATCCAACGAATTTCTGTTACAACCTAAACCATTAGTCAACGAGTGACTCCTCTTTCGTCTCATACCAGCTTTCGCGAGATTAAAACCACGCCTCCTGTTCTTCTTACCACCACTCACCTTCTCATCCATTTTCCCACTCGACTCTGTGTTAGCTTTCATCACTCCCTCAAAAGATCCATTTAATGATTTTTTTCTCTTCTTGTATACTCCCTTCCCACTCGATCCTTGCTTGTCTGAACTACTCCCACTCATATCACAATTATCCACTTTATCTTCTTTACTTCCAATATCTCCTAGATTACTATTAATTTTATCACCTACTTCACAGTCAATCACCCCAACTTTCTTGTTATCTTCAGCATTAAACTTTACCGAATTATCTTTTACACTATCTGTGTTATCATGGGCCTTTGAAGTATCAACTTTAGTAGCTGAATATTGATCCATATATTTTTGGTTTTGTTGGCCTTTTGAAGAATTTGCATTATCCAGCCCATCAGGCCCATCCATGCCCAAAATATTATTTGTAGGTAACACATTCTTAGACCCACATCTAGGTGTACAGCCTATCCCACTTTTACTAACATTATACTCATCAGCCGCCCACAGCTTTTTTTTCTTCTTTTTTCCTGACTCGTCACTTTCATGTACTACCTTTTCATCCGAAACAGTTTTGTCACCCCCCTCGAGCGCCTCGCTGACTTTTCTAAAAGTATCATTGACTTTCATTTCCGAGGATCTTCTCTCCCCCCAAGACTCCTCCGCCTCTTGATTTTTCCGACCACCGTACTCTGCTGTCCGAAAGAATTGATCATCACCATCTTCATTTTCGTCACCCTCTTCGCTCCTTACATCTTCGTTTTCACCCTCTTCCATCTGAACCGTATCTATTTCGTCCTCATCATCCTCATCTTTTCGTTTTGGATCCACGATATCGCCTTCCACCACATCACCGACCTCCTCTATCACAGAAACAGTAAACGTTTTCCCTTTTAATTTCACTTGAAGTTTCTCTCTGATAAGCTCCGTTGCTCCTGTGTGGATGAGAACTCGACCTGTAATGCACGTTTGGTTACCTTCTAACTTACAATTACTAAGCTCGATCACATTCCCATGCCACCTTGCAATGTTAGTAAACACCGATTCCTTCCAGCACATGATTGGAACTCCAATGATACTAATCCACGTTAGCCTTCCTACCGTCCTATACTTCTCATCCCATAAGCGTAGTTTGTGGATCCATCTTCTTAACCCATGATCCAAGTCCTCTAAAATATTAGTTGCCGTCTTCAATGTTTCGAATACTATTATGACTTCCAAACCACCCATATATTTTACTTCAGCATTGAAACACCCTTCTTCCTCACATATTTGAGACAATTTTTCCAAATACTCAATTTCCTTGACTTCACCTACAATGCTTCTACCCAGAATATCACATTCAGTACCATCATCAACCACCTCAATTACGCGAGTGCCATTGTTGTTCGTCTTATCCTCTGAGTCATACGCCTTCTCATCCGCCCTTTTTCCCTCTTTCTTTACGGGCTGTTTTGACCCACTTAAAACCTCATTATATCGTCGATCATCACGCACTCCAAAGTTCCTGTTTTGCCCATATACATTCGATTGGTTTCTCATAAGATTAAATTCCTTAGTATTGTCATATTTACCATTGTCTTTTGAATTCCACTGGCCACCATGAGTGTAATTTGTTGTCTTCTCACGCCTATCATACGCCACATAAACTCTCAAATATTCATTCCCAATTTGAATCTTACGCAACCTTTGATGTAGCAGCTCCATATCTTCAATGTTTTTAAATCGAACAAAACCATACTTGTGTCCATTCCTCAATCGCTTTTGCACCATAAACATATCAAAGACCGTCCCATATTTCTTGAATATCATCCATAGATTACCCATTCCCCATGAGTCCGGGAAGTTATGAAACATAAACGAAGCCGAAGAGTTTCTCTTGCCACCGGTGTAACCAGATCCAAAAGTTTTGCCATCGTATTTTCCTCTATTTCCGTAGTGCCTTGATCTCTCATCTCTCAATCTCACTGTTGTTTTTTTGGTCACGTTCTCATGCATCTTGGTTGAAGTTTTCTCTCTCTCAGTTGTTTTCTTACACCGTGGTTGGTGACTATTGTAGTGAGATCTATTTTAGTCCGTAAATGAAAAGATAGAGGTTTTTGTGAACCTCCACATTAAGATGAAACAATAGTCTGGCCCACCGAATAAGTGGTAAAGAAACAAGACTATCTTAAAGGTGGTGGCAACCATACCTCCCAAAAAAACTCATACCTCTCAACCCACCAATAATATCATTCTACCTCACTCACACTTTTTCCATACCTCCCAACCCTTTTTTAGTGGCAATGGTCACTTTTTTCATACCTCCCAAACCACCAACTTTTTTTTTTTTTTTCATAAATAAATAATTTAATAAAAACATAATATTTCATTAATAATTAAAATAAAAATACATAATACTTTAAAAAGAAAATTACACAATACTTAAAAAAAAATAAAAATACATAATACTTTAAAAAAAACATAATTATTCTAAAAATCCGTAGGCCATCCATATTTCTCCGCGATCTCACGTTTTTTAGCAATAGTGAAATCTCGCATAGCCTGATTGGTTATGTGATCATGCGGTTCGTTAAAGAACTTCAAGGCCCGAAACATTTGCTTTTCTTTAACACTATCGAGTTGTGCCGACATCAACTGTTCGGCCAATGCATCATTTGCACGTTTTTTTTCCATCTCCTCCTCCAACATTTGTGTTTTTTTTGACGTGTACGCCTCGAATTGTTCAACAACACTATTCTTTGTCGATGCCTCGCTAACGGTCTTTTTCCCTTTTCTTTTCCTTGTGGGAGTTGTGTCGTCATTTAGATCGGGAATAACAGTATCGACATGCTCATTGCTTCCCGACTCGTAGTAAGTAGATTCCGACGACTTTCTTCGTTTGTCGGAATTAGATGCCGAAGATGTTTGAACAAAGCATGGTTGTTCCAACCATTTCGGTTCTCCCCTAACAACCTCCCATGCCTCAATATGAGTAAAAGATTTGCCTTTATTTTTCTTATTAAAATCGGCCAAGGCATTTTTCAATTCATCCACATCGCCACATCCACTCTCCCGAATACGCTTCTACAAGTATACAAAAGTATATAAATTAACAAAAGTATATAAATTAAAAAATTACTTGTTGGATGTATAGCCCGTTAAAGACACCCATGGCGGCATTCATAGTTGTCCACTTCGTGTTCAAGGAATGATGAGATCGGGTAATACCTTTCACGTTTTGAGTGAAATGTTCGGTAATTCTCTCCCAAAACTTTTCTCTACGTTGTGAATTCCCGACTTTTCGACATGTCGAGACATAAACCCACGCTTTTGCCAACGCAACCTCTTGGGCCGTCGTCCAAGCCACTTTATCCGCCTTAGTTCTTACTTTCACAACTTGAACATCTTCATCTATATAAAAAATAATAACGTATAAAAAAAAAATTTTAACGTATAAAAAAAAATTAACGTATAAAAAAAAATTAACGTATAAAAAAAAATAATAACGTATAGAAATTAATACCGGCTTGAGTTTGTTGTTGCGTTTCGGGGACAGACTCAACCTCTTCATCATCATCATCATATAGAGGTAGTTCGCGCTCAACACTAGGCTCACGATGTGAAGGACCTTCACGGTACTCACCAAACGGGTTGAACTCATTTGTCATAATTACGTTATATTGACTTGGATTCAACGGTGGTGGGGGTCGTGCATAATATTGTTCTTGAAAGAATTGTGGTTGAACCGGTGGTGGAGGTTGGGGATAGTAGGCCGATTGAGGGTGTTGCTGAGTTGCAACTTGCGGACGAAAATGTTGTCCACGAACGCCACGAGCACGACCTCTTGAGCTAGATTTTCTTTGATCCATGCTACACTTATTTTTAAGATATAGAGATGATTTAAAGATTATGATGTAGTATGATATAGTTTGAGTATGAAATAGAATGTGATATAGTATAGTATTTATAGGATTTTTTTTTTTTTTTTTTTTTGTTCCAAGCTAACGTTCGTATTTTAAATCACCAACGTTCCAATTTGCTTTTCAACGTTCGAATTTCTTCCCAAACCGCGCCTGTGAACTTCCCCGTTGAAGCAAACCGCCAACCCAAACCGCTGGGGTGGCGGCGGTGTTCCCCGGCGGTTTGGGGCAAACCGTTGCCCACCCCGCTGTGGCTGCCAGTACCCTAAGATCTTATATTATCTTCATATAACAAATACGCGGTTTACAGATAGAATATCCATGTGAATGTCCTTGTTTCCTGCATGAAACTAGCTAATTAGCCATATACAACAAAGACGTCTCAACCTATTCTTCAAAGACTTGTATCTGAATACTTCGAAACCATGTGAACCATTTGAATTATTGGTATAATAAGAGTAAATTGCATTTTGTCCCTGTGGTTGGCAAATTGCAATTTGGTCCCAATGTTTTTGAAAGTGTCCCAGACGGTCCCATTTTAAGTTTACGTTGCATTTGTCCTAGTAATGATGCCCCGTTGTTTTCTTTTTATTCTTTTCAGTTTAACCAAATGGTCCTTGTATTGCACAAAGGCCTTTCATTTGTCTTTTTTTTATCAAATGTTCATTTTTAACAAAATGTCCTTGTGTTGCGCAAGGCTTTACAAATGGTCCTTTGTTTTCCATGTTTTTACAATCGTCCTTGTTCAGGTTATGTTTTGTCCGTTTTTTTATGTTTTTGTCCGTTTTCTTACGTTTTTACGTTTTCGTCCTTATTTTACGTTTTTTCCGTTTTTCTTTTTCCGTTTTCTTATTGTCCGTTTTTGTCCGTTTTTCTTACGTTTTTTCCGTTTTTGTTCCCGTTTTTATCTTTTTGTCTTCTTACTGTTTTTTGTTGTCCGTTTTTCTTACATTTTTTCCGTTTTCATACGTTTTTGTCCGTTTTTCTTACGTTTTTTCTGTTTTTTACCCGTTATTGTCCGTTTTTATTACGTTTTTGTCCGTTCTTATCCGTTTTTCTTACTTTTTTTTCCGTTTTTGTCCGTTTTTATCCGTTTTTGTCCCTTTTTTCCGTTTTTGTTCATTTTCCTTACTTTTTTTCCGTTTTCTTTTTTTTTGTCCCAATTTTTTATTTAGTCCGAATTTTTTGTCCCGTTTTTTTTTACCAATTTTTTTTAAAAAATAAATAAAATTAAAAAATTAAAAAAAAATAAAAATTTTTGTCCTAATTTTTTGTCCGATTTTTTTTTTTGTCCGAATTAAAAAAAAAAAAAAAAAAAAAAAAAAAGTTCAAAATTTTTGACGAATTTTTTTTGTCCGAATTTTGAATTTTTTTTATTTTTATATTTTATTTATTTTTTTAAAAAAATTTGGTCAAAAAAAATAAAAATCGGAAAAAAATTTTGAATTTTTATATATTTTTTTATTTTTTAATTTTAAATTCGGACAAAAAGAAAAAAAAAATCGGACACAAATTTTTATTTTTTTTTTAATTTTTTAATTTTATTTATTTTTTTAAAAAAAATTGGTCAAAAAAAAAAGGGACAAAAAATTCGGACTAAATAAAAAATTGGGACAAAAAAAAAAGAAAACGGAAAAAAAGTAAGGAAAATGAACAAAAACGGAAAAAAGGGACAAAAACGGATAAAAACGGACAAAAACGGAACAAAAAAAGTAAGAAAAACGGATAAGAACGGACAAAAACGTAAGAAAAACGGACAATAACGGGTAAAAACAGAAAAAACGTAAGAAAAACGGACAAAAACGTATGAAAACGGAAAAAATGTAAGAAAAACGGACAAAAACGTAAGAAAAACAGATAAAAACGGACAAAAACGGAAAAAAACGTAAGAAAAACGGACAATAACGGGTAAAAACGGAAAAAACGTAAGAATAAGGGACGAAAACGTAAAAAATGTAAGAAAACCTGACAAAAACATAAGAAAAACGGACAAAAACATAAAAAAACGTAAGAAAAACGGACGAAAATGTAAAAAACGGAAGAAAAACGGACTCAAGGACCATTTGTGTAAGCCTTGCGCCACACAAGGACGATTTTGTGTAAGAAAGACCATTTGTGAAAAAAAATGACTAAATTTGTAAAGCCTTGCGCAACACAAGGACCATTTGTGTTAAAAACTGAAAAGGAATATAAAAAAAGAAAAGAAGAGGGGCATTTGTGTCATTTGACTGAGGCCAGGGACCAAAAATGCAACGAAAACTTGAAAATGGGGACGTCTGGTGCACTTTCAAAAAGTTGGGGACCAAATCTGCAATTTGGCCAAACCACAGGGACCAAAAATGCAATTTATTGGTATAATAATATAATATTTTACTGTCGGACAAGTTACACATTAATGCTGACAACGAAAAGTAAGTATATTATGGTTTCTTTTGGTATGAGAAAAGGTATAATAATTAATAGGATATACCAAGTTGAACTTATATGTTTTGCCCAAAATAAATTCAAGCAACCAACATGATTTTTTTTTAGCAAAACCAACATGATATTGACCCCCCATGAATTAAGACGTATTATTTCACAAGTTATTGCCACTTGTATGGTTGTATAAATATCATATCATATAAAGTATTTCTTTTCTTGCTAATTAATGTTATTTTAATACATTACCTAATTGTATTTGATTGTGCAGTACTCTTTAATATATTTTGGTTTTAAAGACTATCTAATTAAAAAGCATCATTCTCACAAATAGTATTTTTAGGTTTGCTAAGCTGGATTTGTCTATGGTTAAGATCGACTTATCATGATAATATAGGGAATGTGACTTCTATCAATACTTTTAATTGCTAAATAAATTCTTACTGTATATGAATTGTTCGGCGATGTTAAGTCCCGTTTGATGTGTTTTCTCTAGTCTTTGTTTAAGTTGATGTGATCGCGGATTAGTTTTCTACTATTCTTAAATAATAAATGTAACTAACTCAATACAAAATAATGACCCGTCTAACGAACATTTGGTGTCTAGTACGTAGTGTTTAGGAAACTTAAGTTTGAATACGAAGAAATGTACCAAAAGTAAACGAGTCACATCCGTCACCCGAATTTGACGAGGGGGGGGAGGCTGCTAGCTAGTGACACTAAGTATACAATAAGTTGCATTAATTTTTTATTTTTTATTTTTTATTTTTTTTTTTACGTCAATTTGGAGAAACAAATAAGTGGTGTCTGGCCGTAACAAGTACTTGCTTCGTCTTAAAAATATGATCCGCTGACCAGATAAAACACTAAATGCAAAAATATAAATGACTGCTTTAAATGTTGCAAAAGTCGCGATGAATAGTTTTAACTTTTAACAATTTATTGTTATTTCATTTACTTTTGTAAACAGTTAAGGGTAATTTGATAGATTTAAACAATTTCAATTTTCATGAATAATTAATTTGGTTAAGATGGACGATATAGACATTGCAAATTTGCTTTTGTAGATATTAAGGGTAATTTGATAGATTTAAACAATTTCAATTTTCATGAATAATTAATTTGGTTAAGATGGACGATATAGACATTGCAAATTTGAGATATTTTCATACAACACTTTTGGGCCTTAGTGACTTTAGTAATGGGCTTCTTGTAACAAAATGTAAAAGCCCAGTATTTTAATGTGGTAAATGTTTACTCTCACTAACAATAATAGTTTTGTTTTGGTATTTAGAACTTTAAAATAGCGATACTGATTTCTTTGTATCTACTTTTTTGTTATATATATTTACTAGTTATAATACACATGCACGCACGGGGTTTTGTCTAATTTTTTGAATAATGTAAATTTTATCTTTAAAATAACAAATAGTTTATTTTTTTATTTTTTTAACTATGGTTCTTACTTCTTAATTTTGGATTATAATTATTTTTTACTACCATAGTAAAAGTTCATATATATATATTTTTTTAAATTTAATCACAAACTTTTTAAACCAAGTTTACTTACCGTTTATTTATTATGTTTCTGCATCGGTAATTTAGGTAAATTAATAGTTTAATGTTATGTTGGAATATTGATGGTTAGGTTACGATGTTACTATTGTTAGTTAAGCTATTATAACATTTTATAGGTTTTTGTAGACAAATCTATGAACATTTTTTATTTTTGTAGACATCTTTAAAAGAATTTAATAGAGGTTCTTCAAGAGTTAGGAAGAATAAGTATCTACAGAATGAGTCAGTTGACCACCTTCCTGGTTCTAGCCCATATTTTAGAGGTGTAAATGCTAATCCTGAAGATTCACCTAGTAACATTGGTGGCTTGTTTAAGTCTTCTCGTGAAGATGGGCTCTTGAAAGCGTCTCGTAAATCTGCACGATCAAGCAGACTTGGTAGAGATGTTGTGAAGGTTTCATGTGATTTTATGTACATGTCTTGGAGGTAAAATATGTTGGTCCCATCCGGATCATATTTGTATCGAATCAAACATGTCTATGAACAAACACACTACGCACAAACTCACACTTTGTATATAATGAAATCTGTTACTTTTACAATACATCGACACTTCTATTTATACTATGTGAAACGATACTACAGGTTCCATTGAACCATCGCGACCTTTCACCAATAACTAACTATATAACCGCTATAACCGCTATTCGGTTAGTAACTTTAATCTTGACATATTTGGACCCTAAACTTATACACTTTACAAACTCGACTCTAAACACATAAACTAATTACACTACGACCCCTAAACATGGATTAATGAATTATCATCCAATATTCCTCCCTAATTTATTAATCCGTGTCTTCAACATCTTCATGTCTTCAACTCGATCATCTCTATCTTTGAACATGTTGTAGCAGGTCTTCTCGTTTTTGTCTTCAAATACAATCTTTGATGACTTCATATCATCTTTTCTATAGAACCAATTCTTCCAAATACTTTGATACTATTTGCTACTGCATTCTTCTTCCTAGTCGCTTGTTATGATTACCAAATCATCTTCTCCATATGTCCCACTTTCAGCGTTTGGGTCTTTCTTGCAATTGGTTTATTTCTCAATACTTGTACTCCTGCATGATCCATCATCTTTCACTGTTGTCTCGTTTCTCTCTGCAGTCCACTTTTGGTAGCCCTTTCATTCTGTCTAGCCCCATCACTATTCTTGATCTTGCTTTCTTCTTTGTACACAATGTCTAGTATTCCCAGATACTCTTCATACGCTTCTCTGAACTTAACCCAGTCAAGTTCATTAAAACCAAAACTGCATGCCACTTCGACCCATCTACTTTCTTCTCTGATGTTGAAACGCAACTAGTAAGTTTTCTTTTCTTCTTTTGGTTCTCTTTGTCTCATCTCCAAACTTGATTCCTTGATCAAATTTCCTTTTTTTTTTCTCTCTGAATTAACTGATCCTCTGATCAGTTTCTTTCTCTTTAATCTGTTTTCTTCAATTCTGACACCAATATAGAATCGTTGTTGCTGATGTCCCCTTCAATTCTGACTTTCATTCTAACTTTCTCTGCATTTGTTTCTCAAATGCTACTTCTCTTTCTCTGAATCGGTTCTCTAACCGATGTCTTCTCTTTTCTGTTAATCGATTTTTTCTAATCGATTTCCACTCTCTTCTCTTTGTCTAATCTTTCTCTCTTTTGATTAACCGGTATGCCCACGGTTTCTTCTTCTCTTGATTGATTCCCTGAATCAATCGGTCTCTCTGGATCTTTTACAACAGCACTATCAACCACTCTTTGGATCTTTTACGTTAGTACTATCAACCACTTCTTTCTCTTCTCTGAAACGATTCCCTGAATCGTTGGTCAACTTGATACTCCTGATCAAATTGTTCTTCTCTCTGGTGTTTCCTTTTTTGTTTCTTGCAATCTGCAAAACGTACTCTTCTTGAATCGTTGCACTCCTATGATCGCCTTGGTGAAACACAAACTGAACACCGGGTTTGATTCGAACTTCTGACGCTCTGATACCACTGTTGGTCCCATCCGGATCATATTTGTATCGAATCAAACATGTCTATGAACAAACACACTACGCACAAACTCACACTTTGTATATAATGAAATCTGTTACTTTTACAATACATCGACACTTCTATTTATACTATGTGAAACGATACTACAGGTTCCATTGAACCATCGCGACCTTTCACCAATAACTAACTATATAACCGCTATTCGGTTAGTAACTTTAATCTTGACATATTTGGACCCTAAACTTATACACTTTACAAACTCGACTCTAAACACATAAACTAATTACACTACGACCCCTAAACATGGATTAATGAATTATCATCCAATAAAATACCTTTTAAAACCTACATAATTTATAAGTCCCCAGTTATATTGCCATATAATTCAAGTCTTTGTCAAACACCTAAACTGCCCCTTGATTAACTAAAGGAATCTTAAGCGAGCAGATCAATACCATGATGTCTAAATAGCTGATAATGGAAAAACATTAAGTTCCCTTATTAGCTAAACATGTTTCTATTACAATGAGATTATGAAGAACAGCAAAGTCCTGACAGACTTCCAGGAATCGATTATTACAACCCACCCTCAAGAGGACTAAGAAGTAGACTCACCAGAAGACGACTCCTCTGAAGATTTTGCATCATCCTCAACGATCCTGTCCACATTAATTAGCAGGTAGATCATAGCTTTAGATTAAATCTTAGGTGGATTATCATAGCTTGATCATACAAAAGCCCAATAATCATATTAACTTAGTAACATAATTTAGTGTTCAAATTGAAATATTAGATTAATAAAGATAATTATGTTAGCTTTAAAAAGCTATAATCAGATCAATACATCAGAAATGGACCAACTATCAAATATGAACAAACTATTTCAAACTACTTAGCACCTCTCATCACATATTAGGATAGTTCTAGAGCCAAATCTAGACTTGCTAAAACCATGTTCTCGACCTGCATATAGGAAAAATGTGTAAATTTGCAAAGTTTTTGTTACTAACTACTAGTATATAAAATAGAAGAACATGAAAAACATACACACTTGTATTATCCATGTACCTAAGTATCATCTCATCTTACTTGCATTATACATATGTGGCTTTAGAAAAGAGGCTTTAAAGAGTAAGATATGACGCAACAATATTTAGAGTTTTGCATGTAAATTGTTTTGGCGATTAGATGAACACGAAAATCAAGTGGTTTCATAAAACATGCATTACTATGTTCTATTAAAATTGGTCTATGTTAGTATGGGTGAAATTATGGGGTTTTGTAACGGGTCAATACGGGTAATATTTGTATGGTTTAAATTGTTCGGTCAGCTTAATCCAACCCGTAAACAGTTGTTTATTTATCTCCAAGTATGACGTGAGTGCATTATACGTAATTACCTACAACCAAAAAACCAAGTGATTTAACAATAGATATGGTAAAATGGGCTGGAAGGTGATGGGTCAAAATAGGTTCATACTGAAACATGTTACCATCTCTTAGTGTTACAACGGGTTAGACTGCGTTGATCCAAAAACCATTCTAAGAGCTCTTTATAATTTCTTATATATATTTATTAGTAAAAGAGTTGGTGATTAATAATAATAACAATTGATGACAATGCACTACATATCAGATATTTATATGAACACAAAAGCATAAAGAATAGTAACTGCATGATGTGTATGAACAAATAAGTAGTTGCCTGTCGCCATGTCAAGCCATAGTTAAAATGAGTTGGTTGAGTAATCTATCATTTGCCTATGTTATTTCACCAATATCCATTCCAAACCACAAATATTGCATAATCATTTAGTAAGACAGTCAAATAATAATCCTAAAATCTCTATATCATTCAACTAATATCCATTCCAAACCACAAAATGAGTTGCTTACCTCATTCAACCAAGATCCACTATAAAAGCAAACCGTCCTTATATATATATATATAGACTGTGAACACCATCTAATCCCATGTCATTGGTCGAAATCCCAAGTCTACATTCATGATTTTATTATCTATCGATAGATTTTTTATGCCACTTCATTACAACAGAAAACCAAATTACTAAGCGACCATCCCGTTATCCATGATAATCTATACAACCTTGTCCCCAAATTATCCTACTCCCATTTAGCTAGGTTAGGCATTGTTAAGTTTGGTTATCAACACAACAATCGATTTCCTCATACCCCAAATCCATTCTCATTTGCTAAAAAAAAATAAAATAAAATAAAAATCCATTCTCGTATGGTAAATTACATTGAAGATCCACAAATTGTTTATATTTAAGTAATTGCTACCACTTTGATGTCAAGGTTAAGGTAATAAGGGATGGTTTCTTTACTTTACTACATGAGCAAACAACTATCTCGTTTTTAGGTTGCATGCATTAACAGCAACACTGGAACAGATTTTAGTGACAACGAAACATGTATGATAACCAAATATCATCCATAACAATATGATTTAATTTCCTTACAAAAGTAATTCATATATAATATGCCATAATTCTACACACTACCATCAACTCATAACACAATCTCCTAGAATTATGATACTTTTATGTGTTTATACTTTATATCATGCAGACCCCTTTACGACTTACCCCGTCACTAACTTTCACACAGACCCCGTTTATGACTTACCCCTTCATTGACTTTCAAGATTATATTTTGCTCCTACATAGCAAATTATGACCTGATATAAAATATGATACCTGATGTAAATTATGATACCTAATCAGCCTTAAAAGTAAACCACATATCAAGTCTTGGTCTATTCCAACTTCTAAATAAAAATTTGTTTACGTACACAATCCCGCGATATATAAACATTCCATTAACCTATCATTAACTATTCAGTCATACTACTTATTAGTTCAGCAAAACATCAAATTTATACGAATTTTCATAAGTGTTCCCTAATTAAAACCTGAAATAAAAACACATCGACCACCAGTCTCTGTCTATTTTTTAGGAAAACAATCAGGTTGTTTGGGTTTGCTTATTGAAAATGCAGTTTATATAGGGTTGAATGGGATTACTAATTCTAATTATTACGGGATTGTTTACACGATTGCTTATTGAGACTTCTTATAGGGCTATTTGGGATTGCTTATTAAAACTACTTATAAGGAGTTAAATAAGCAATCCCAGACAACCCCTTTATAATCATTTCCATTAAGCAATCCAAAACAACCCCTTTATGATAAACAATTTCAGTAAGCAAATCCTAATCAGCCACTTTATGCGAAGCAATTTCAATAAGCGATCCCAAACAGTCCCTTCCAACAACTTCGATTAAAGAATTCCTAAAACAGTCCCTAACTTGATTTTGTAGCTAAACCTTCGGAGTCAGTCATATCACAAACTTATACGATGGACTACGTTAAGGACATAAGTTGGTCCTAAATTACTTACCCTCTTTCTTCTTGATAAATGTACATGACCAAAATTTCCCCTTCTTAGTAGCCTCCTGCTTTCAAAGTCACCAAGTGTCCACCTCTTTTTTAGCCTTTGAACCTTTGAAGAACCCTGTAAACAGCATAAGAAAGAAAAAAACAAATAGGTAAGTAAATTACGCAAATTTCACATTTTCACCTAATGAAAAGCAATATAATATCCTAAAAAAAGCAAAATTTCACCTAAAGAAGTCATGACATTTGCTTTCACGACTTCTTAATTGTTTTCTTTTAGACCCTTGCTAAAGGAAAATTGTAATTTGTTTCACCTTGGCGCCTAACTGCCTAAGCCAATTAGTACGTCGACATAACTAAACAAACTTTTAAGTCTTTTATGAGCTTATTTTTAGGCTTATGAGCTTATTTGGTTCGGCTTATATTTCATAAATTCATATTATCTGGCTTATATGTAGTATAAGCTTGTTACAACTTAAAGATAGATAATAACCTCATAAACTACAAAATAAACCTAGAAAAATATGTTCTTATGAAATATAAGCTGAAAAAAGCTAATAAGCCCAAAATTATGCTTAAAGAAACATCCTTTAAGTCGTTGCTGACAAGCTTATTTGAAATAATCAAATTCAGACACTATTTTTTGTATTGTGTTGTGCGACATCATAAGATTATAGGCTGTTTTTCTTGTAAATAAGCTATAATTTGGGATACAAAAAGAATTAATATTGTAGGTATTAAAACTATCGTTGAAACTATGCTGATCCGTTTTGGGTCAAACAGGCTGAAAAATGACCTGATACACGTATAATTATAAAGAGGTTCCCACATCGTGTCGAGGTTGAACAGTTAAGCATAGGTCGTGTTTGGCTTGGTGCGTAGCGACTTTTATAGGATTTCAAGTCATGTTCTTGTTGAGGGGTATTTGCTCATATTCAGGTTGAGTGGGGCTTGTCATCTTAAAACCCGAGGATTGACAAGTACCGTGTTTAAAAACATTGTATTGTTAAGAACTAAAGCTGAAAGTGACTATTTAGCAATCGTTTTGATTGTTACCTACCTCGTCCATCTTGTCACCTCTAGCATTACCTTCTGCATTAGTGGAAGTGGAAGTGAAAATTATGCATGCATTCACTAATACATCAGTTATTGCGCTAAATTCAGCATTATGCCCAAGCAATGTCTTCACACTTGAGGTGTCTACTTCTCTAAACAAATAAAAAGGTACAATGTAGCCATTCCAATCTGCATTTAAAAAAGAAAGATTATTTCATACCAAAAAAAGGATAACAAATGCATATGGGTATGATAAGTATTGATCAAGTTTAGAATACATGACCTTATGCGTATGAGATTCTTTCATATTTTTTTAATGACCAAAAACAATATAATTGGATTCAAAACCTACCCAACAAATGCCTTAAAACATAATCATCACATATAATTAAGCACCAAACATCTATTACGTTAACACGACCGTTAGAAGTTGCACCCGATTTCTCTTTCCAAGACTTGCAATATCGAATGAGACTTTTGTATTAACCTGCACATCATTCCCAGTAACCCAGTAACCCACCTATGACAACCATACCCACCAATTCATCATTATAACACCCCTCCTGACCTCTACTTTACGCCTACTACCTTTACAAAGAGTCCAAAATCCGTAAAGCCTACTATCATTGATTATAAAGATTCATTTGAAATCAATTAAGCCAAAGTATTACACTTTACACCTCTAAAGCAGTAGTTTGAAATACCATGATGAATATGACAAACCTCGACTATATACAGCCATCAAGGCAGATCAGTGCACACGTTGTCTTATTCATTTATGCAGTTTGACATGGGCATATGTACCCTTAACCATTCAAAACATGACTCACCTAATACTAATTTAATATTATTAATTTATTAGAACAATCATAGCCAAATAGATCAAACACAGCTCATTCGATACTTCTTACAAAGCCACATATCTATATTTGCACTCTGAGCTCAAACCATCAAACTTTATAATTTAAAAAAAAAAAAAAAAAAAAAAAAAAAAAAAAAAAAAAAAAAAAAAAAAAAAAAGCTTTATAACAAAAGATCATACCATGTGCATAAAACTTTCAATTAACACAAAAATCTCATTAAACACAAATGGAAACATATCAGATGATACCGGTTGGTGTAGGTTATGGAACAAAAACGTAAGAATAAGATGATATTACTAATTTTGGAGGTCCGCATTTTTTATTTACAATTTTGGCCCAAAAGTATCAATTAATTAATTTTAAGGACATGTGTATTTTGGTCCTTTTTCTACAACTGATTTCTAAGGACGATTTTTTTTTTTTTTTTTTTTTTTTTTAATTATCTAAATTAAGAAATATTTAGACTTTCTTTTTGTATTAAAATCTTTTTAAAAAATAATAGTTAAAAAAGTATTACTTAATTAGGGAAGATCGAATTTTTTTAAAATGAAAAAGTCCCCACTTAAGGTTTTGTTTTATTATATAATAAAGATGTAGTTAACGTGCTAAATATGTGGCTAAGGTGTGAAGGTGTTTGGATCTCGCTCTAGACGGTCAAACCGGGGAACCAAACCACACCGATTGGCAATATCAACTATGTTCACTTTGCTTCTTAGTAAGTTCGGTTCCAAGCCAAAACCGATATGGTCCTTTTATAAATTTATATCTAGCACTTGTAGTATTTTCAAAGGCATGCTTGTGTACTTGCTAGGTTCACAATATGTTTTAGAACCAAAACCAAACCCAAACCCGTACGAAATGGCTGCAAGTGTCTAACTTGCTACATTTAAGTTTGACAAAAGTATACTGGTTCGCGTTTAAATAACAGAATGAAGAGACGAATACAAATTCATGTATTTAGAATACTGAAACATAATCATGAAGTATTGTAACAAAAAAGATAGGAGATAATTAGAAATTAGAAATCATGGTATTTCTAAACAGAACAAAAAAAATTGACATATGACAATCTATGTGATTAGAAACTAAAAACAAGATACAAAGCTCACGAGGTCATCTCATCGGTAGTTTGGTCCGATTTGTTGGTTCCGGGCGGGTCCACATCCATTTGATCCAATGTCGGTAGATTGTTCCCAGGTTGTTCTTCATCTACGGGTTGGGAGGCTGAGTCTGTTTGAGCCACTTCATTTGTCTCTATCGGTGCAGTTGGGGTTTCATTTGTTGCTGGCGGTGCAGTTGTGGTTTCATGTGTTTCTGGTGGTGCGGTTGTAGTTTTATTTGTTGCTAATAGTGAAGTGTCGGTGTTGCTTGTGATAGGCAAAGGTTCCACTATAGTGTTGGTGGTTTTGTATTCCGATAAGAGATCCATAAACTCGTTTAGCAGCCGCTGTACTTTACGGTTTGATGCCATTGCGGGAAGGATATCTTCCCTTAGGAGCTTATGCTTCTTCATTCCCTGTTTTTGTCACAGCGTAAGTTGAAAAAAAAAAAAAGAGTGCCTGCAAAATAATCAAAAACCAAAAAGGGGAGCAGAAACTGACAAGAACACAAGGATCCCATGCAGAATTTGTCGCATCAGAAGCAGTAGCTTCCGCCATCCCTGTCGGTGGTCCAAGAAAATTCTCGCACACTTCTCGTAGTCGAGACTCATCAGCTTCTCTGCATTTCAAGAGTAGATGCAATGCATTAGTGCCGAGTTTTTGCTTAATAGGTAAATAGAGTAAATCACAAATTTATGATAACCAACCTAGCCAGAAAGCGTATATATGACAGGAGACACTGGCGATACTCGTTTGGAGACTTTAACGCCAAAGCAGAGGCTAACTGAGCTTCTAAATGGGCCCGTGTCTGCACTCCATCATCAGTCACTCTGCAACACAACGCAAATGCAACAACTTGTCAAATGTCTAAAATGCTCTCCAAAAAGATGATGGTGAATTGGTGACCATACAAACCTGCTCCATCCCGGTTTTCTAGCCAAGAATTTCCTCACGTCAACTTGCAAGGCAGCCAATTCACCATTTTGGGGAAACCCTAAATTAAACGAGCTCGCAAAATTTGATGCTGGGAAGCAATCATCAGCAACACGAAGCCAACACATGAGGCTCATATCAAACATGAATGCGTGACGTGTTGCAAGTGTAACAAGAGGAGATCCCGACTTTGATAGCTTTGCCGATATGACTTTAACTGTACCTGAAAAAGTAATCACAGTTATGCATAAACGTTACGAATATAAAAAATTTAGTAAATCACATAAATAATGAGGTAAAAAATACGGAAATTTTCCTTTGTCAATATTAATTGCATAAATGGTCACTAATTCCACTATTTCTTTCCCTTTTGGCCCTCAAGTATGTAATCAATTTTGACTGGTCCCTAAAGGGTAAAGGGTGAGGGATGATTCCCGTAACTTTCACCAAACCACAAGGATAATTACTGAAATTTAATTTTATTTTAATTTTTGACTTTTATTCTTACCAGTTGACTTTTGGTCCGAAGCCATAAGCGAGGTCAACGAATCATGAAGAATACATTTCCGGTTAAAAAGATCCCACACATATAACGCGCCTCTTCTTGTAACAAGTAACAACTTCCAAGACTCATCACAGTCGATGAACACTGGTGTGGACCCCGTCATCATAGTCGGCATAGAACGTCTTCCACATTTCGTGTAAACCTTCGAAGATATATTTACATTTCAAGTCACATTCCAAGATAAAAACATACGGAGTACTTTTATATTGCTCTTCAAAAAAAGATTGCATAATAAATAATTTCTCATAGAATAAAGCTAACCTGAAGGGATCCGTCTTCACACCCAACAGCCCAAAAATTGGCATTACCAGCCATAACAGTGACATTTGCGGATATTCGGTCAGACCATAGAGTTTGGCCATTTCTTGTACAAGAGATTTCAGTTTCTTTCATGACAAAAGTACTCCCGACCCCAATAATGTCATTGGCGGCACGTTCTTTAGGCCGAGCTTCCAAACAAACATGTGATGCATCTCCTCTCTCCTTATCAAATACCCGTATCGAAAGGGGTCTAGCAGAACCTGAAGAACCCACATTTTTTGAACCACCAATCTGTTCAACGCTAATATTTCCGTCTTTATCAGCAGAAGCTGCAACTTTTTCAATTATTAAACTCTCACTAACAGTGGCCCGAGCTGACACACCCCCAACCATTGCCTTCTTAGTAGGAGGACCCTCAAGAAGCACCGAATCAGCATGTACAATGCCGTTTTCAGTTGACTTTGATGAAAAATCAGTAGTTTGAGGTTGAGTAGAAGCCCCGGAGTTGACGGATTCTGGAATGATCCGTTTCCGGCCATCCGGTCGGCGGTATTCTCTTTGCTTTACGGGACTAGACACTCGAGTAGAAGACACTACAGCTTTACTTGATACATTATTCTTATCAAGACCCGGTAAAGATTCAACCTTTGATGCATCCGCTAAACCAGCAGATGGTTTCAATCTGGAAGAAGTATTGTTTGTGACATTTCCAGCAACCTTTTTAGACGCTGCTTCGAGCAACAACTGTGCTGGACTTTCGGCTAAGTTTGCTTGTCGGCCTCTAATGTCACCATAACGACTCTTTTTCAACTCCTCGAGTTCCACATCACTTAACCTTTGACCAATTTCTTTGACCTCAAAATGGAAAGTAGCCACAGTCCCATCCAAAGAACAGGCAAACAGTGAATACCCATCTGGGCTCCTGAAAATTAGAATTAGAACAATTATATATCACAAAAACGTAAAAATAATAATAAAAGAAAAACTGAAGTTATTTTAGTTGAGTTACAAATTTACCAAGATAAGTCGACAACGCTTTGAGCAAAGAAATGTTTAGCAACAAAAAGAGGGCGAGCACTTGCAGTAGTCCAGACAGTAATGGTCCGGTCTTGACTTCCAATAGCGATAACATTGTACGGTTGGGATTCTTGTCCACCGTTCTGTATGATCCCATTAGTGGCCCACCCTGCAGAACCATCTTTCGATTGCTGGCTATTTGTCGGGCTCCTTCTAAACATAGAATGATTAAACTTTACCACAATAATAGGGGCATTGTGCCCTAAAAAGTCAAATGTAGCAGTCCATTCCCCTCGTTCTAGAACAGGTGCTGAATGTCTTGGCTTTTGAAAACCGTGGGTCGTAGTTATAAAATGGCCACAAGGAGACCACCCGAGCCGCCTAAAGAAAGTAGATCCAATCTGCAGGAGACAATTAGAAAGTCCAAATAAATAAGACTTGAGCATTATATACGAAAATAATTTTAAAAATACAGTAAATGAGTTGATATAGATTATGTTCATTAATGGGTCAACTCAGTCAACAAAATAATAGCTTAAAAAGAAACGGGCCAACTCCAGAAGTGTACTTTTAATGCATGCAATCTTCTAAATCAATTTATTAAAAAACAAAATCCAAAATATCATTGAATTAATATAACTTTTCTAATCCTACATTGCCCGTTTGACCACCTCTAATGGATATACATACCGATTTTGTCCAGTGTCCGTCTGTTCTATGTGCAAGACTCCAGTCTGATGTTCGCCAAAAAATTACAGTTTTGTCATCTGATTGACTTGCTATAAAGGAGCCAATGGGATCCCAAGTTACCCCTTTAACAAGACTGGAATGACCCCTTAAAACAGCTGTGCAGATGCCGCTGCTCACGTCCCATATATGAACTGTGTTATCCAAACTTCCACTAGCCAAAGTCGAATCATCAGGGGACCAATTAAGATCCACCTACTCTAAGCACAAGAAACAGAAACTCCATGATTAGGTCTTACAAGGAAGACAGAATGTGGAATATATTTAACAAAATCACTAGCTACTGTTTATGATCGTGATTCCTTCTTCTAAATAGTATATAGCATACAATCATATAGGGAAAATCAACTTAATATAAAAAAATTATAATTACCACATCAGCAGTATGGCCTCGCAAAGTGAAGGCAATTTTCCAGTTCTCAACATCAGGTGCCTCACCGCTACCAAATTCAGTGGTTCCGGAACCAGGTTTTCTTTCATGAATTTGAATAACTTTATCATCTGAACCCGATGCAATATATCGACCATGCTTAGCCCACCTAACGCAATTGACTGAACCAAAATGATCACGAAGTGTAGCAAGAAGTTCTAACTTTGCTTTATCTGGATCCAATTGCAAGACCTTGGAAACATATTTCATGTTCCATATTCTTACCTAAAAAATAAAGAAATGTCACGTGTCAAGCATAACAGCTATACATATAATTGGCATTAAAAGTGATGCCCTTTTTTTTCTAAACACAATCACCTAAGAGCATGAAACTTGCATATTTAACTTACCAACTCAGAAATAGTTACAACCCAGCTAAGACAATATACAGCTATGATACACGTTATTTATTACTATCATTTATGTATTCAGGGGATATTTGGCATTAAGTTTTAATAAGTAATTATCTGTTAATAGTCGTTTCAACTCGTAGATATCCAGTTTCTATTGTTTAAATATACTAAATCTATTTCTGATTATCCAATTATTTAACAATCATTATACATGAAATCCTTAATTACAGATAACTATCCAAACGCTCAAACAACTGTATATATGACTATCAGAACTCAAACAGCAGAAGGAAACTTAAAACACCATCTCCGACCCTTACATTACAGCAGATCAGCAAATTCCAACAGCTTCGTATCACATAAACACATAATCTCACACATATGAAAGTTCCTACAAAACGCTAAAACCTAAACTAAAACTCTGTAAATATAACAAAAACACAACAGGGTATTTCTCAATTTCTCAGTTTTCAATTCAAGATTATAACAAATTACGATATCCACACGTAAACACTACCTCATATTTTCATTAATTTAAACACCGTAAGTCTACTAAACTATTTTCATAAATTTAAACAAAACATTCAATACTGTAATTGAACTCAATTCATAAAAAAACTAAAAATCATATATTAAAAAAACATTATAAAAAGAATACCTTATGATCACCACCACCAGTAGCAAATCTAAGCCCACCAGGCTGAATATCAATTGAGAATATCTGCAAGCCTTCATGTTTAACCCAATTTGGCTTCTCTGAAATCATCTTTATAAAAAAATACTAAATCTTTAAGCAAAGAACCTTAAATTGACGACCAAAATCAGTATTATATTACAATTACTTTACACCAATTTAATCAAGAACAAAAACCCACAAAAACCCTTGAAGGAATTTTGAAATTAGTGATAATTGAATAAACCCCTATTTTTGAATTTTGGTGTTTTTTTGTTTTTTGTTTTTTGTTTTTTTTTTTTTTTTTTTTTACAAAACCCTAGCGTTGTGGTGCTTTGTGAGTTTTTTTTTTTTACTTTCTTTTAGTTGTTTAAACGGTCACAATCTAATGGTGTGTGATGACGAATCCACTAAAACAAGTACAAGACATAATTAAAGTACAGATTTGCAATAGAGTCTCTTTGACTCTTCCTTGGGTGAGTCGAAACGGGCTTAGGTCAAAACGGGCTTGAATTAGACTGATTGGTAGTCTGTTTTAACCAGAGCCCGAACAAACCAATTTCGTGCTAGGTCTGAAAGTCACATTATTATATATTAAAATTTGAATGTGACATGATATGATTTAGGTCAAAACATACAAATATTGATCGTATAATTGACTATACTTATGTATGTGATCAAACATTGTTGTAGAACCGATTAGACCTAAATATATGATCATTAGACTTTTCCGGTATGAATTCATGATTCATTACATTAAGAGAAAATTATCGAAAAGGTTGAAAATTTTGACTTTTTTCAAAAAAAAAAAAAAAAAATAACACCCATGGTCATGTGCGAACGTGCGACTCCATTATTTTTTTGACACGTGTCCAGACAAGAATTACAATCCCAATCATTTGCAAGTACAATCACTATCAATTGTACCTCACGTGTTGTTTGACTTTTATAAACAAATGTGCGAACGACTGGTGTGCGAATGACGGCTACCCCATGTGCTACTTTATTAGGAAAGAACAAAGATCTTACTTTATTGGGAAAGAATAAAGTAGCAAATGGGGTAGCCGTCATTCGCATATTCGCACATCCGTCATTCGCACATTTGTTTATAAAAGTCAAACAACATGTGGGGTACAATTGATAGTGATTGTACTTGCAAATGATTGGGATTGTACTTCTTGTTTGGACACGTGTCAAAAGAATAATAGAGTCGCACATTCGCACGTTCGCACATGACCATTTAGAAAATGGGTGTTATTTTTGTACTTTTTTTTTAAAACGTCAAATTTTTCTACCTTTTTGAGAATTATCTCTTACATTAATTGGTACATGCCTCGTATTATCATGACACTAGCATATTTAGTTATATTGGATTATTGGTGTTAACAGTATATCTCAACATTATATAAAACAAGGTTGGGATTTGGCAAGTACCCTACCAAAAATCCCTAAAACTGCCAAGTGACATTTATTTTAATCTAGCAGTTGATAATCATCTAAAACCCAACATTTTTGCGGTACTACCTCATTTACCTCAAAACTAATTTGCCCCAAATCAAATCATCCCCAAAATTCATAACCGATACATTAAACCCTAAATCAAATCATCCCCAATATCATTTATCATGATCAATTCATCCCCAAAAAAAATCATAACCGAAACATTTTTAAAAAAAAATCAATTTTATTACAATTTATTTCACATCGATTCACATCTAAAAATCAGTTAACCCTAAATCAAATAATCCCCAATTTCAGTTACAATGATCTGATAATCTTCACATGATGAATAAATCAATCAGTATGTCTTTCTATTATCATAAACCAAAAAACCAATATATATCACTGATTACCAAGTTTCAATTTGCAAACAGGTTTGTTTTTTAATCCTTTTTGTTAAATTATTGCTTATACAGTTCCATTGTTATTTTAAGTTTTTGTTTTAAAGTTTTTTTTTTAATGAAATTCGGGGTTTTGGATGTGTTGTTAGGATTCAAAAATTGATGATAATGTAGGAAATGTAGGAAAGTAAATGACGATAATGTTGGAAAGTTTTAAAATATTGATATAGTGTATCAAAAAATTGAATAAATTGTGCATAATATTCGGTAACTAATTACTTTTACAATATTTGCCTTGCTTATCCACATAAACTTTTGAAATTTGAATTACATTTTAACCTAATAATCTTCTATAAATTGGTTTCTCATATCCAGTGTTAATCACTCATCTTTACAACTCCCCTGTATTTTATTCTCTGAACCAAAAGGTAAGGTTTTTTGTGCCTAAACACTTAAATGTGATAATTTTATTCATATTGTTAGCTATTTGATAAATGTTCTCTGCATTTTTTTTTTGTAGATACAAATAATGGAATAGAATTTGACACCATTGTGTGACATAGATCCTATGTTAGATGATATAAAGGTTGTCGCACGCTGCAATAGCAAGTGGAAACCCCATACTTTAGGAAAGCCCAGTGATGTTTGGTCATTAGACTTTATATTACAAGATGCACAGGTATGTACAATCCTATACACTGCCCAATTTATATAATGTCTAATGAAATAAATAGCAAAAGACAATCATATGACAATAGTTTACTAATACATTGAAAATTTTAGTATAATGGATCTGTGTTACTTTTAAAATTGTGCCTAATTATATTTGTATACTGCATCTGTATTACTTACAATAAGATATGTGTATAATAAATATTTGTGTGTTATCAGTTTAAACTTTTTAAATTGTTTATTGTTCTTTTTCCATAATTTATTTGAATTAGTTACAACATGATATATTGATAATTATGTTTTTAGATCAAAGCTATCAAATCATGTATATGAATTTACATAACCAGTATGCTAATGTTTTTACGGTTATAATCTATTTCAGGGAAACCGTGTTCATTGTACATGTAGGAAGGACCATATTAACAAGTTCCAACTTTTGATTGATGAAGGATCATGTTACAGAATCGGTAACTTTGGGGTAGGAGAGAACGGAGGCAGCTATCCATTACTCAGTCATCGTTACAAGATGAATCTGTATAAAAACACTTCTGTGACAAGGCTTTCAAGCTTTGACAACAATGTTCGTGGATTCAAATTTGAGCCGTTCTCCAACTTATTTGTTAGACGTTTTTCTGAATCGGAGTCTGTTGGTTAGTATTACATCTTATAAGACATGCGTGATGAATCACATATTTTGATTTGGTTTTGTCATTTGATTTTTTTTATTAAAACGCAGATGTGATTGGAACCATTGTGTCTATTTCTGACTTGATCCACTTTAACAAATATGGGAAGGAGAAGACAAGAAGAAATCTTATTCTTGAAGATGTTGAGTAAGTTTTTTTCCAAACATTTTATTAACCATAAATTTAAAACTCTTATACAGTTTCATTTTTATATACCATCTGTAACAGAGGGAGGAAGCTTCAATGTTGTTTCTTTGATGCTTGGGCGTCAAAATTTGATAATTTACACGCTCAGAGGGACAAAGTCGGTCATGTCGTCATCATATTGCAGCTTGCTAAAGTGACATATTTTAATGGTAAAAATCATATTAACTAATATATTTCAATTATATTCTTTTTACACTAAATTAATATTGCCATTGTGTATGTACTGCTACTGATTCGCCTTCTGTAACCAATGCTATGTGGGGCTCAAAACTGTATATAAATGATGATATTCCAGAAATCTCTGCCTTCAGACAGATGTAACACCATCGTTTATAATTTACGGTTTGCTTACTGAATACATTTGTTATTTAAGGTTTAGTTAACTATAAATACTAATCATTGTTATAGGTATGAAAGTCAAAATAGTTATGATCCCGCTAAACATAGCATTTCTATTTTCTCCTCTGCTAAAAAAGAATTGACCTCGGAAGACTTTTTCAAGAGCTCTGTTAAGAAAATGGTCGGCAGTATACGTGATTCTGAAACTGTGAGTTTATATTATAAAATTGGACTTATTTATTACTTTATAAAATGTCGCATGCATATTAAAATCCTTTAAACCATAAACTTGCAGAACTATAACTGTATTGTCTATGCCAAGATACACAAGATTCATCGAGAGCATGGCTGGGCATACCTTGCCTGCAAGAGGTGTGGATGTAGGGCCAAAGTAATTGAGAAAGGGCAAACATCATCGAGTGGTTCTAAGTTCAAAAAGCAACAGGTCTGGCATTGTAAGAAACACAAGGAAATCACTGCTGTTGGGATGAAGTATGCATGCTTTTGCTCTCTTTTACATTTTATACCTTTTCAAATGATTTGTTTTCATTTACTTTTATGGTAATATATAAACTCTACCTTTCAGAATGAAAGTCATAGTCCGTGTTATTGATGACACTGGATCTGCATCATTGGTGATGTTTGATGATATGATAGTGAAACTTTGTGGAGTAGAATGCTACGGTCTCATCAAGTAATATGGACCTGAAGTTGATGACTATTTTCCAGCTGAGCTTAATGTCATGGTTGGTAAAAAGTTGCTATTTCGCTTTGAATATACGGACTTCAACATAAGCAATAACAACCATGTTTACCAAGTGAAATTGATGTCGGATGAGGAGGCTATGATCAACACCTTTAAGAAGGATTTCATTACGGAGGTAATTTTATGGTTAAAAATTAAGCTATTCTTTTAATCAAATACCTAACAATACTGAAATGATTTATTAATTCCACATGTATATATTCTGATCTTATGAAATACACCTTCTTAGGAGGTTTGTGATGAGGTCCAAACTCCTGAACTGACTGCCACCAACATCAGCAAATTCAAAACTGTAGACAACATTTCATTTAACATGGAAGAAACACCCACTTCTGTTAAAGGAAATCAATCTTCTGTTGGTGATTCAGGCATTCAAGCTTCTGGTGGCGATACGAGCAGTTCCGGCAGTGCGAAGCACACATTCATTGACTTGGATGATTATGAAGAAGAAGATGATGAAGCAAAAAAGTCAAAGAAGATGGTTGAAGTGAAAATTGAGCCTGAGGAGTGATTTCCTTAAAATTGTTATATCATCTTCACTGTTTTGTTTTTCCAATACTGTTTGTTTTCTTCAGTGTTCTTTAAGACATGTTTCATTTGCGTGGTTTGCATTTTAGCTATGGTTTTTCCTAAGACTTTAACATCTGTGTTTTTTTGGTGTTGTTCTCCAAATAAACAAAGCCTTTGAATAAAGAGGATGATATATTCATGTTTTTTGTTTGCCTTCTTTATCAAATGTATATCATTTTAGCATAGATTTGTTAATCATCAAACTTATAGACCTTTTTAGCATATATTTATTAATCATCAAAGTTATAGACGTAAACAAACATAAATTTGAACATTAGTTTATGATTTGGCTCAAAGTATATAACAACATTTAAATAAATTAACAACTTTATGGAACCATTTTAAGATAAAAAGGAATACGATGGCTTACATATGTTACAAAACAACTTTATGGAACCGTTTTAAGCTTATGCTTTATAACAATTAAATAAAAACTTATTCAACTCTTATAAAAACAGTTAGACAAATCTTTTTTAACAATTCAACTGTTATACTAATTTAATCTAATACTAAAATATTAGTAACAAACTTTCAATTTTAAAGATTTGATAAATATATACATTTAAACTTTATTCCTATCCATATCATTTCCTCAAAACTCATTCTATCTAAACCCTATATATACTATCAACTTTAAACCAAATACATTTGCCTATACTATTTTCTAAACCTTCATTTAACAACATTACATGGCTGATCAACAACATAACTCATCAAAGGTAATCATACGTTTGAACAACTATTCTGTTTATGCTAAATGCATCCTTATAACATAACACATATTTACTTAAAATATATTGTTGTACTTATCCTTCCCTAATTTCAGAAAATCAGCCAACTATATAAATTCATTAGTTTGGCCCCAATAATATTTGTAGTATCTTTTGGTTAACCAAAATGTATTTTATTTATGGAAAATCCTAAAAACATGGTAATTCAAATCTCTTATTAGTTATCATGAAGCGAAATAATAGTAAAGAAAAAAATCATATTGTCAATTAGCATATGAATCACATTGCTGAAAATTGTCATTTATATCACTTTTAGTTTTTCCAAATGAATAGGAAGAAGAGGATTCTTCAACCAAATCACTCACATAATGAACATCATGAAGGTTGTTTTAACATGCCTCAACATCTTAATGGAACTTTTGATGTACAACAACATCATCCGTCGACCAATATCTGCTCCAACAAGGTTTTAAATCACAGCATGTTGAATACACAAATTGATGATCATACTTCATTACAAAATGGTATGTTATTCAATATTCTTTAAAATACTTTTTCTTTGTTTGTGTGAACATTTGGTTTCTTTTTTATTTAAACAATATACCCTACTATAATTTTAACACACAACCCAATTATACCAGATCATCATGATACAAGAAAGAAGGGAAAGTCCGTTATGTTAGATAAACCATTGAACAACAAAGTTTTATCCTACACTGATTTGCCATACACGCAATTGGATCACTCTGTCACGCATAAGCAAGTACCCTATAACCAATATGATGTTGCTTCTCATGTTTCTGGATCAAATCATAACATGTTTGTAAATCAAACACCGATTCGTACTACTCAAAATATTGGCTCAATCCCAATAACATGTAAGTCGTTAAATATAAATGATGGTCATGTAAAAAAAATATATCTCTTATTGTTGTAACATGTTTTATTACAGCTAATGCCAAGATTCATCATGTGCCGGCTAAAGTTAATGATAATGTTCTTAACTATCAGCCGATATACATCCCAACACCATCAAATGTTTTTAACCAACATGCTAATAACCATATACATAGATCTCCTCTATCAGATATCACACCAGGTAATTTTTAACTTTATTCCTGTTTCCATTTAGTCTTTCATTTTTTACTAAACCATTTTCATTTATATTCATACTAAGTGTAATATGTTTTGTAGGTAAAATGTCATCCATGAATCAAACATTTAGCAACTCAATTTATGGGAGTAAACAGTCAACAAACCAACCAAATGTTGCTCTTATAGCAGGATTGCAAAATATTATACCACTTAAAAGGAAGCCAGGACGCCCCCGTAAAAACCCTGTTGATACAGTAACTATATCCAATACAACTAAAGTTCGTAAAACAAAAGAGAATAGAAATCCTGCAATAACTAAAAGCCGAGTAGTGACACCGTCAAATGTAGTTTGCCCTGTTCCTACGACCCATTTGCAGCAATCTCCACTGTCCGACATTACATCAAGTAAATTTTCTCAATTACACTTTTTTTAATCATTATATAAATTTTTTAAATACATTTAATTTTATACGCATTTTACGTTTTATTAGGTACATTGTCTCGCTTAAACCAAACGGTAGCCACTTCACATAATGGGAAAGGTGGTCGACCCCGTAATGATCCAACATCACAGCCTGTTACCTCAAACACTATTAAATCAAGAGGAAGGCCTCGCAAACCAAAACAACCAACTGAACTGCCAATCAATGCAACTTATCCAGTTGATTCAAATCGCCAGTCATGTTCCACACAAGGTTAAATCCATTAACTTTTATGATTATAACAGTATTATAATTTGATGTGCATATATAACGGCTGCATAGTTGATAACCAATTTTTTTTTAAACTGTCTCTCTTTAATAGATCATAATACAAGTAGTACCATACAACATGTTCATAATACTCCTTTTACCAATTGCGTTGGATCTTCATCTCATACTTTCTACACACCTGAGTTACCACCTGCTATTAACACAAGTGACAACACATATACAAGTAAGTTTTGTTAATGTAAATTATATAATTTGTTTGCATTTCTATATATTTTCATCATATACAAGTTGTTTAACAAGAATTACACAATACAGTTGATGCATCAAAGACTAACCCACGTTCAAGATTCAAAAACAAAACTCCTGTTCACTTTGACATTGGTGAGCTTAAATATTATTATCCGTTTACTATTTTTTCTCTTTATATGTTTCTTCATTCAACCAAATCCTAATGAGTATACGTATACATTAAATAGGTAGTCCTACTATTAGACAAAGAACTTCTGATACAGATGCCACCACCCTTCGAAAAAGCAAATCAGTCGCAAATATACCTCAAATTGATTTGTCTGATGAAGAATATGAAGATGAGCATGGCTATACTGAACGTATAGAAGGGATATATAAAGGTAAACACGTGTTAACACTTTTATAGGCATACTATATATTAGTATCCTTAATTAAACAACCAACCTTTTTTTGGATTTAATCAGAGTATTTAGACCTTAGAGATCCGACTGAACAATGCGACAAATGTGGTGCATTGTTTGGCTTCCCGAAAGTAAAAGAGGGTCTAACAACGCAAAAGATGCTGATGCATTTTCTATTTGTTGTGGTCGAGGAAAAGTTAAACTACCGGTGGCAAAGAATAGTCCTCCAACGTTGTTAACAAGCTTATTAAAAGGAGAACACCCAAAAAGTGACTCATTTATGGAGAACATACGACGTTACAACTCTATGTTTTCTTTCACATGGATGTCTGGTAAGCAAGATACTACGGTTAATACTGGACGAGATCCATTTTGTTTTAGAATTCAAGGAGAAAACAATCATGTATTGGGAGATTTGTTACCAAAACCTGGTGAACGACCTAAGTTTGGACAACTTTACATATATGATCCAGCCAATGAGGTTCAAAACCGCATTAATGTTGTTAGGTATGTCAAATTTTTCATACATTAAAGAAACCTATATTATACATTATCAGTATATATATTATAATAATAATTTTTCTGTTTTCATTAGTTCAAGAGACAACGCATCTTCTTCCTCATCAAAAGATATAGACCGGCAACTCACAAAAGACATAAAAAATATGTTGGATCTAAACAACCCTTTGGTTCAGAAGTATAGGCATGCTGGTCTTAAATTAGTTGCTGGTGAGGCAAATGTTAAGATCAGGCTTTTAGGTAGACGTCCACATGATGGAAGGCAATATGACCTTCCAACATCAAACGAAGTTGCAGCACTAATCATTGGTGACTTTGCTTCTATGCCTGATGAAAGAGACATAATTGTGCACAAAAATAGTGGTAAACTTAAAACAATTAGCGAGTTGCACGTTTCATTCCTTCCATTACAGTATCCGCTATTGTTCCCGTACGCTGAAGATGGTTATCGTACGAACATTTATCACCAAGGTATTACTGATGATACACCAGACAGTAAAAAAAAGTATGTCACCATGCGTGAATGGTTTGCTTACCGTCTTCAAGAACGGCCAAACGTGTATTCACCAATTTTGAATGGTAGAAGATTATTCCAACAATTTTTGGTTGATGCTTATACCATGGTTGAGGCTGAAAGGATGAGATATGTGCGTAGGGAAAACAAAGAACTTAGGTGTGAAACTTACTCAAGATTAGCACAAGCGGCAGAGTCAAACAACCAACAAAAAAAGAAACGTGGTACAAAAGTTATCTTACCGTCATCATACACTGGTAGTCCACGTTACATGTTGCAAAACTACATGGATGCCATGGCTATGTGCAAGTTTTATGGATACCCCGATTTGTTTATTACGTTTACATGTAATCCGAAATGGCCTGAAATTACAAGGTTTCTTCGAAAAAGGGGTCTAAAATCTGAAGACCGACCAGATGTTACAATGAGGGTATTTAAAATGAAGCTTGATCAATTGTTAAAGGATATAAAAGAGAAAAAAAAAATTTTGGACGTGTGCGAGTAGGTAATTTACAATCTATATAAAATATACATGATATATTTAATACTGCCCATATTGTCATTTGTCTTTATGTTATTAAAATCTATTTCTGTTTTCTATTGTTAAACAGAAGTATATACGATAGAGTTTCAGAATCGCGGTTTGCCTCATTGCCATTTATGTGTATGGTTGGAATCCGGTGATAAGTTGAGGTTACCGGCTGATGTAGACAGGTGTATATCGGCTGAAATACCAGATAAAGAGGCAGACCCCGAGCTACACCAATTGGTTAAAGAATTTATGATGCACGGCCCATGTGGTCCCGAACATCCAAGTTGCCCGTGCATGGTTGAGAATAAGTGTTCTAAGAAATTCCCCAAGCACTTCAATGAGTTCACTTTCATTGATGAAAGTGGATATTGCATATACAAAAGGAGCGATAATGGCAGAACTGTTAGCAAACAAGGAGCTGAGCTTGACGGTGGATTTGTTGTCCCCTACAACCCTACGTTATTGAAGAGGTACCAAAACAAAACATTTTTTAATTTTATCGTTTATATTGTAATTCTTTTAACTATACTTATTTTTAGTTGTATCGTTTGTTGTCTATAAGGTACCAAGCTCACATCAACGTAGAATATTGCAATCAATTTGGATCAATCAAATACCTTTTTAAGTATATTAATAAGGGTCCGGATAGAGTTACTGCGGCTGTGGAAGATGAAGAAACAGATGAGATTAAGGATTACTTAGACTGTCGGTACCTATCTTCATGTGAGGCTGCATGGAGGATTTTTAGGTTTGATATACGTCATAGGTCACCCGCTGTTGAACGCTTACCTTTTCACCTCCCAAACCAGCAATCTGTCATTTTTGATCCCTCTGAAAGCATCGACTTTCAACTTGATAAGGTTTCATCAAACACTTCCAAGTTCTTAGCTTGGATGGATTTAAATAAAACTGATGTTGAAGCGAGAAAGTTGTTATATGTGGAAATCCCAAAATTCTATGTTTGGAATAAAAATGACAAAATTTGGACTAAAAGAAAGCAAGGTAAAATTTCATTTTTAAACAATCATATTATTCAATGTCTCACATAATTTAAATAGGTATGCTGGCCTTAGCAGCCATAAGTTTTAACAGCCATATCTTTTGATTAAATAGGTAAAAACATTGGACAGATTCATCATGTTCCTGTTTCTTGGGGCGAGGTGTTTTATCTACGAAGGCTATTAAACCATGTCAGAGATCCTCAAGAGTGGGAAGACTTTAGGGAGTTTGATGATGTAGTTTATCCTACATGTAAAGATGCATGTTATGCCCGTGGATTGTTGGATGAGGACAAGGAATATATCGATGGATTGATTGAAGCAAGTGAATGGGGAATGGGAGATTACTTACGAAATAATTTTGTAAGTTTAATATTAACCGACAGTATGTCCTGGCCTGAGGTTGTATGGGAGAAGACATGGGGTCTTTTAGCTGATGATGTGTTAGAATTAGAAAAGAGAAAACTAAATCATCCAGGTATTTAATCATTTGTATTCTTCATAATAACAAATATGTTTGATCATTTTAATACGTTTATATTAAATAACATATTGTCTCTTGGTTGCAGATCTTCAACTAACAGATACACAGCGATACAATATTTGTTTAACGTACATTGAGGAAAAGCTGCTAAGTTGCGGTAAGAGTCTTAAAAATATAGTCAATATGCCTTACCCGAATGATGAGTTTACGATGGAAGGTTACAACCGGTTGATTTATGATGAATTGGATTATAAAATACCGGAACTCATTATCCAACATGAAATCCTTTTCAATAGTTTAACCAACGAGCAGAAAGGGTGATGAGTGTGTAAATACTCATCATTTTATGCCCATTTTAGACCATAAAAATACCAAAAACACCAGAATAGACCATATTATACTGCAAATATCCTTGGTTTGTGTTTTTATGTGTTTCAGGTACAAAAGGATCGAAAACAGGGCAAAAACAGAGAAAACCGAGCACAAGATTGGAAAATCGTGAAAAGCCGAGGACGGGGACGGAATTCATGAGTTTGGTCCGGGAAATTGCTCAAGTGTCAAAGTCAACCTTCAAAGAAATTCAATATGGCAGAATTGGCCCTTGGACATATTTTCAGAATGTAGCATAAATGGTCCCTCAATTTTCAGAATGTTACACAAATGGTCCCTAAACCTTATCACTAATTCCAAAAACCCTTAAAACTAAAAACAACCCAATCCCATTTAACCCTTTACCCTTTTAATCCTTAACCCAACCCACCAAGCCCAACCATTACCCAGCCCAATCCTTTTAAAATAAAACCCGACCCACCCTTATTAGCTAATACCAGGGTCAAACCCAAGTCAAACTCTTCTTCTTCAAAACCAAATGCCGCCAATACCACCCTTATCCCTGCACCTTCCCTGACACTCCACCACCCCCCTCATAAGCTTCTTCTATACACTCCCTAACAATCCAAAGTGCAATTAATGCACTCCTCCCCCTCACACGTTAAACCCAAGTGTCTTTTACCCACTATCCATTTTTCCCGCCAAAAATCCCAATGGATGGCTATAATTAATTAAAGCAATTAAACAGGTGGGATTTGATCAGAAGAAAGAGAAGAAGCTAATTGGATGTCTATTTAAAGAAAAGAAGATACACAGAAGACATTGTCACATGTTTTAGACCATTCGTAGTGTAAATTTATTTAATGCTTGTTTCCAGTTTAAATTTAAGTTTGGATTCTCATTGCAAGTCTGTTTCAAGTCATTTGTCCTTATTTACTTCTGTATTGTACTGATTTTCCAAGTTTATGAAATTCCAAGTTTTCAAGTGTACTGTTAAGTTCGAATTAAGTTAAGTATTAATTAAATAAGCCTTATTTCTGTTTATATAAGCTTATATAAGCTCATCATAGCTTTTTGTAAGCCTGTATTAATTTAAATCTGTTCAAATTTCAAAAAAATGGAAAAAGTCAACAAAAGTCAAATTTAAGTCAAATAAGCTATTTGATGAAATTAAGCTGGAGTGATTAAGCTGGAATGGAGTTTAGCTTGGTATTGACAAACCAAGTGTAGTTCTGATCTAGTCCTATCCTGTTTCATTTCCTTTCAGTTGTAAGCAATTTCCAAGTTTTACTTAATTTTCTATTGTTACTGTTACATAGCTTATTGTTAGCTTAAGTTTATAATTTTCAGCTTATTACTAGTTTTTAACTATATTTCATCTATTTCACTTGTTTTAAATAGCCTTCTCTTTATTTTACTTAAAAAACACTAAAAACCAAAAATAGCTTATATATAGAATAGCTTATTAGACTGCTTGTTTTCATTTCAAGATTACTATTTAGTGCTTGTCACACTCAGTTGTTATTTTAGATTTCAAATCTCAGCTTAATAAAGCCTGTTTCCTTTGAAAATCCAAATCAGCTCAACATAAAGGAGTGTTTGGTTTAAGCTTATTTTTGGGCATATTGGCCTTGTACTGTTCAATTACCATTTCATCAACTTTAATCCTACTTAACTTGGTTAGAATTAGTTGTCTCTAAGTTCTTTAAAGCCAATTTGTAAGATTTAGTGGTTTTGAGCCAACTGTGGTAACCCTAAAGCCTCAACTGTCCAAATAAGCCAATATAAGCCACAAGCTCATTTGGCCCTTAACTTTGGCATTTCTAATGTCCTTTAAGTCTATTTAGTGTATTTGCAAAAGTTTGTTAAGGGTCCTTTTGGTTTATGCCATTTTGTGCCCTCTGCACAACTTCTGCACATCAGACCACTTTTGTAGTCTGCAACAATTTTCTAGACCAGTTTTTAGTGCTTATTTGTGTTAATCAGCCCTTAATTTTTGATTTCTAGATAGTTTGCTAGGTCTTCTTTGCTTATTACAAAATCCAGGCCCTAGTTTAGCTTATTTTGAGCTAAAAATAAGCTCAAAAGTCTGATAGTCCAACAAGCATACACTGAGTAAATCAGTGTATACTTGCTGTGAATGAGCCACTTTCTCAGCTTATCCACAGCCCTAAATAAGCTCCTCTTGTTCTGAAAATTGGGTTCTGAGATCCTTGCTAGGTGATCTTTAGATATTATCAGTCTTTGTAGTCTTTAGTTGTTAATTGAGTGCTAAAAAATAAGCCCAAAGTCCCCTCTTTGTAGTCTTTAGTTGTTCTGATACGTGTGATATAGGAGAAATGAGATAAGAACTTAAAATGAAGAAAACACCAGGTATGACTTGGATAAAGTCTCCACCACCAAGTCTAACAACCTGTTTAACCCCTGGGTAAAGTAATGAAACACCACCAAAGATTAATTCAGATTGGCGAAAGATGAAGTTTCTAGTGATAAAGCAAACAACACCACACTAAGAACTATCAAAAATCGACTCCTAATTTTGAGTTAAAAACTCAGGGAAAGCTTCATAAGCTGTAATGTATTCAAAACTGAAGATGATGTCTTCTAATACAACTTGGAAGCCTTTTTATAGGCTGGAATAAGTAACCAAAGCAAACATTTAATCCTTGCTTTGGAAAAGACAATAAAACTTTAAAAAACTGATAAGTGGTTGAAGAATTAAAAGCTACAGTAAACTAAGTGAATAATTAATAAAAACCCAACTCTCCATGCTGAAATGCAGATCTCAAAAAAAGACTAATGACTGATGTGTTCTTTATGGGCTCATGGGCTTGACTTAGGGCTGGGATTAGTGGGCTGCCATAAAATTACATTCATCCCACTAAGAGTTTTGAACCCTAGTAATTCTTGTGAGCCATAATCTGGGCTGAGGGGAACACCACACACAAAGTGGGTCTGTTTTGTACTAATCAGATCGATTGGGTTAGTAAGCCCTGATGCATCCGCATCAACCCCTCCAGGTTCAGAAGAATTTGTCCTCAAATCTTCTAATGGACCATCATCGAAGTAAGGGGACAGATCCCCAACATTGAAGGTTGCTGATATTTTTGAATCTCCGGGTAATTCCAGCTTATAAGCATTATCTCCAATTCTTTCCAACACCTTGTATGGTCCATCACCTCTTGGCATAAGTTTGTTTTTCCTTTTTGAGGGAAACCTCTTCTTCCTTAAGTGCAGCCATACGAGATCTCCAGGTTCAAAAGAGCTTTTTTTCGATGCTTGTTTGCCTTTTTCTTGTACAAATCATTGGCATGCTCAATCTTTTTCTTGACTTGTTCGTGAATCTTCTGCATTTCTTTAGCTCGAGTTTCTGCCTCAAAATGTACTTCACTACCCTTAGGAAAGGGTACTAGATCAATAGGTGTGAGAGGGTTTACTCCATAATTTACCTCAAATGGTGCACGTCCAGTAGCATATGTAGGAGAGCGATTATAAGCAAACTCAGCAAAGGGAAGCTTAATATCCCAGTCTTTTAGGGACTTGCTTACCATGGTCCTAAGCAAAGTGGTAAGTGTACGATTGGTTACTTCAGTTTGCCCATCCGTTTGTGGATGGTACGCCGTACTAAATAACAATTTTGTACCAAGTAACTTCCATAGCGACTTCCAAAAATGGCTTAAAATTTTGACATCCTTGTCAGAGACTATAGTCTTAGGAACGCCATGAAGACGTACAATCTCTTTGAGAAACAAATCAGCAATATGTATAGCATCATCAGTTTTGTGACAAGGAACAAAGTTTGCCATTTTGGAAAAACGATCTACCACAACCATTATAGCATCTTTTCCACGTTGGGTACGCGGTAAGGCCACGATGAAATCCATAGAAATGTCTTCCCAAGGTTGGGAAGGAACGGGTAGTGGAGTATACAAACCTTGATGAAACTTGCTCTTTGCTTGGTGACAGGTTGCACATCTAGAAATAATGGCAGTAACGTCACCCTCCATACGAGGCCAGTAGAAGTGTTCCTGTAGAACACCAAGGGTCTTGTTGATGCCAAAATGACCTGCTAACCCTCCTCCATGGGCTTCTCGAACCAGCAGCTCCCTTGTGGTCCCTTTCGGAACACAAAGTTTATTGTTTTTAAACAGAAACCCATCTTGGACAGAATAAGGTCCATAAGCTTTCTCTTTGCATTTTGGAATTACAGGAGAGAAATCAGAATCATTTAGGTATAATTCTTTAATGAAAGAAAAACCCAAAACTCTAGCACCAAGAACAGTAAGCATGGCGTGTCTCCTTGAAAGTGCATCTGCAACAATGTTAGAACTTCCGGTCTTATACTTTGAAGCAAAAGTAAAAGATTGGAGAAACTCTACCCATTTTGCATGTCTAGGATTTAGTTTACTTTGGCCATTGATATGCCTCAAAGCTTGATGATCAGAATGAAGTACAAACTGTTTTGGCCGCAAGTAATGGCTCCAATGATCCAAAGCACGCACGATAGCATAAAACTCCTTGTCATAGGTGCTGTAATTCTTCCTCGACCCATTCAGTTTCTCACTAAAATAGGCAATTGGGCGTTTATTCTGCAATAGAACAGCCCCTATGCCAACTCCACTTGCATCACATTCAACTTCAAACAATTGGTTAAAATCTGGTAGAGCTAAGATAGGAGACTCACATAAGCGCTCCTTGATTTGCTCAAATGCCTTTTGGGCAGATTGAGTCCATTCAAAGGCGCTTTTCTTGATACATTCAGTAAGAGGAGCAACAATGGTGCTGAAATTTTTTAACAAATCTTCTATAAAATGAAGCAAGACCATGGAAACTTCTCACCTCGGTTACATTAGTAGGTGTAGGCCATGTTTTGATTGCTGCAACTTTAGAGTCATCTACTGAAATACCATCCTTAGACACAACATACCCGAGAAATACCACTTTTGGGGAAAAGAATTCACACTTTTCCAGTTTTCCATAAAGCTTTTGGTTCCTCAAAACTTCAAATACTCTCCTCAAATGTTGAGCATGTTCTTCCATTCCTTTGCTGTAAACAAGTATGTCATCAAAGTACACAACAACAAAGTGACCGATAAATGATCGAAGTACTTCATTCATTAATCTCATAAAAGTACTAGGAGCATTAGAGAGTCCGAACGGCATTACCAACCATTCATACAAACCACCTTTTGTCTTGAAAGCAGTTTTCCACTCATCTCCTTCACGCATTCTGATTTGGTAATAGCCACTCCTAAGATCAATCTTAGAGAACAAAATGGCACCTTGGAGTTCATCAAGCATATCATCTAATCTTGGAATAGGGTACCTATATTTGACTGTAATGTTGTTTATGGCCCGACTATCAACACACATTCTCATTGTTCCATCTTTCTTAGGAACCAACAAGGCTGGAACAGAGCATGGGCTCATGCTTTCACGAATATAACCTCGATCAATGAGCTCTTGAACTTGTCGCTGCAGCTCTTTAGTCTTTTTTGGATCACACCGATAGGCTGGTTTGTTAGGGAGGGGTGCTCCCGGGATCAAATCAATCTGATGTTCAATACCCCTTAGTGGAGGTAATCCTGGGGGTAGATCAGTAGGAAACACCTCTTTGAACTCTTTCAAAAGTGGTCCAACAGCTGGATGCACTTGTTTCCCACCCTCATTCAACCTGTTCTCAGTTAGAAACAGAATGTAAATGGTCTTACCCTTGTTGATAGCTTTCTCCATTCGTGTTTCAGTCATGAACAAACTTTTCTCAGCCTTGTTCTTCATCCTCTGCTCAGTTTTCTGGGGGAAAGCAGGTGGTAGTGGATCAAGAATGATCTTCTTCTTGTCCATGATAAAAGAGTACGTGTTTTGGTGACCATCATGCAACACCTGTCTATCATACTGCCAAGGTCTACCAAGTAATATATGGCATGCATCCATAGGTATAACATCACAAAGAACCTGATCTTGATAAGACTTACCAATAGAAAATGCAAGTAAAGCCTGTTTGGTTACCTTTATGTCAGTTCCCTGATTTAACCATTGAAGATTATACGGGCGCGGGTGAGAAGATGTAGGGATGTCGAGTTTGTTGATAAGGGTTGTAGATGCAACATTTGTACAACTTCCACTATCAATAATAAGGCTACACACCTTCCCCTTGATCGTGCATCTTGAGTGGAATATGTGTTCTCTTTGTTCGTCATTGGAAATCTCTTCTTTTGTATGAAGTACTCGTCGCATAACCAAAAGCTCTCCTTCATTAGGCCTGATTCTTTCTTCAAAATATCCTTCATCGTCATAGACTGGCTTATCTTCTTCCTCTTCCTCCACGAGAGTAACCTCCTGAATTTCTCTTAAAGTCATGACTCTTCGATTTGGACATTCTGCTTGAAAGTGTCCCAAACCTTGACATTTGAAACACTTCTTCTTTGGGGCATCTAGGGTAGGCGCTTTGTCTTTTTGATGTCTGGTTGAGCTTTCAACTTTTGGAGGATTTCCTGCTTTATAAAATGGATTTGTAAAGGAATTACCTTCCTTAAAAGAGAACTTGGGGGCTGATTTTTCCACCTTCTTAACCTTGATACGTTTTTCGATCTTTGAAGCTAACTTGCACACCTCATCAAAGGTCCAATAAGGCTGCAACTCCAACTTCTCAGCTATATCATGGTTTAACCCACCAATGTATCGAGCAATGGTTTGCTCTTGCTTCTCTTGTATGCCACTGCGCAACATGAGTTGTTCAAATTCACGAGTATAATCATCGATGTTAAGATTACCTTGTTTGAAATTGGTAATCTTGATATAGAGATCTTGCTTGTACGAATCTGGTAGGAACCTTTCTTTGAGCAGCTTCTTGAGTTTCCTCCATGACTTGATCTTAGCCTTTCCATTCCTCTCTCTTTTAGTTTTTACATTCTCCCACCACAATGAAGCATATTTCTTGAACTTTAAAACAGCAACTTTGTAGCTTTTCTCATCAGAATATCCCTTAACATCAAAGATGTTCTCAATGTCATTTAGCCATTCAATAAAATCATCAGGGTTTGTTCCCCCATGGAACTCTGGTGGTTCTGTTTTGACATCCCGCAAATCATCCCAAATCCTTCTCTTTCCACGTAACGAAGACTGGCCAGAATCATCAGAATTGTAGCCACTTTTGTAATCACTTTGGTAGGTAGAGTCGTCACTAGAAGAATAAATATCCTCCTGGTTTCTTCGTTTAAACTTACGCGGCTGTTCGTCAAGAAGCTTAGCAAGTTGTTGGGTGATGAGTTCTGTTTGTTTCTGGAGTTGTTCAATCTGCCTATCACGCTTAAGATTTTGGGCTTCTGCTGCTGTCATGTTAGAAGGAATTGCCATGGGAATAATTAAGAAAGATATAGAAGAATCAGTAGGATGACAACACAAACCAAGGTTAACCTGGTTTGCTTTGATACCAGTTGATACGTGTGATATAGGAGAAATGAGATAAGAACTTAAAATGAAGAAAACACCAGGTATGACTTGGATAAAGTTTCCACCACCAAGTCTAACAACCTGTTTAACCCCTGGGTAAAGTAATGAAACACCACCAAAGATTAATTCAGATTGGCGAAAGATGAAGTTTCTAGTGATAAAGCAAACAGCACCACACTAAGAACTATCAAAAATCGACTCCTAATTTTGAGTTAAAAACTCAGGGAAAGCTTCATAAGCTGTAATGTATTCAAAACTGAAGATGATGTCTTCTAATACAACTTGGAAGCCTTTTTATAGGCTGGAATAAGTAACCAAAGCAAACATTTAATCCTTGCTTTGGAAAAGACAATAAAACTTTGAAAAACTGATAAGTGGTTGAAGCATTAAAAGCTACAGTAAACTAAGTGAATAATTAATAAAAACCCAACTCTCCATGCTGAAATACAGATCTCAAAAAAGACTAATGACTGATGTGTTCTTTATGGGCTCATGGGCTTGACTTAGGGCTGGGATTAGTGGGCTGCCATAAAATTACATTCATCCCACTAAGAGTTTTGAACCCGAGTAATTCTTGTGAGCCATAATCTGGGCTGAGGGGAACACCACACACAAAGTGGGTCTGTTTTGTACTAATCAGATCGATTGGGTTAGTAAGCCCTGATGCATCCGCATCACCTGGCATCACACATATCACAACGTGAGTTTTTGCAAGTTAGCCTTTTTCCTAAAGGGTTGATTTGTCTTTATTCACGCGTATCCGTCGTCTGCATAATATTTATATACACACTTTAGCACAGATCAAAGGGATTTATGAAACTATTATTGATGCATGCAACAATAATAGCGGAGGCATGTTTTTTTATATGGTTACGGAGGCACCGGTAAGACTTTTTTGTACAAGACATTGACTGCAGCTTTAAGGTCTAAAGGTAAGATTGTTTTAAATGTTGCATCGAGTGGTATTGCATCCCTTTTGCTTGAGGGTGGAAGAACAGCCCATTCTCGGTTTGCTATCCCTATAAATATTGTTGAAGATTCTATGTGTACTATTAAAGCTGACAGAGACCTTGCTGATTTGTTAAGGGAGACAAAGTTAATAATATGGGACGAAGCTCCGATGATTAATAAACTTGCTTTTGAAGCTTTTGACAGAACATTAAGAGACATATGTTCAGGTGATTACAACACTGATTCTGACAATGTGTTTGGTGGTAAAGTAGTTGTCTTTGGGGGAGATTTTCGCCAAATACTTCCTGTCATTCCAAACGGTTCTAGGCAAGACGTTGTACACGCTTCACTTAACAAGTCTTATTTATGGAAGCATTGCACAGTTCTAAAGCTTACACAAAACATGAGGCTTCGTGTGGGGTCCAATCCAAATGATGCAGCAGAAATAAATGAGTTCGCTGAATGGATTTTGAATATAGGCGAGGGGAAAATAGGTGCAAAAAATGACGGTCATGTGGAGGTAGAATTCCCAGAAGAAATGCTAATTCCTGATTCTGATGATCACGTGGGTGCTATTATAAAAGATACTTACGACAATTGGGAGGATAATTTGTGGGATCCGTTATATTTTCAAGATCGAGCTATTCTTGCTCCCACACACGAACAGGTTGACAAAATTAATGACCGAATGATGTCCCAATTGCTAGGTAGGGAGAAGGTTTGTTATAGTTCAGATTTTGTGTCAGATATAGATGTGGATTTCAATTACGACGAGTCGTTGTACACAACAGAATTCTTAAATACAATAAGAATGTCTGGTATTCCACATCATAAGTTAGTTTTGAAGGTTGGTGCTCCAATAATGTGTTTGCGCAACATAGACCAAAGAGGTGGTCTTTGTAATGGTACAAGGTTACAAATAGTTAGAATGGGGGTAAATAACATCGAGGCAAAGATCATATCTGGTGGTAAATTAGGAATGATAGTCGCTATTCCTCGCATGAATATTAGCCCTTCCGATTAGAAAATGCCTTTTCAGCTTAACAGGAGACAATTCCCGATATCTATTTGTTTTGCCATGACAATTAACAAAAGTCAAGGGCAAACATTATCTAAGGTGGGACTATACTTGGAACGACCGGTATTTTCGCACGGACAACTATATGTAGCCGTATCAAGGGTAAAGAGCAAGAAGGGCCTCAAACTATTATGTTGTGACACTGATGGGAACCATTGCAATCACACAACAAACGTTGTGTACAAAGAAGTCCTTATTCGTCTTTGATTTTTTCCATTTTTTTGTTTGACCGTGTTATCTTTTAAACAATACATTCAAGGTTATTTATTTTATACCTTTTTATTCTTCAACATTATACATTTTTTCGGATACCTTATTTTAACATCACGTTTGTAATAATTTTTATGTTTAATAATAAAACTTTAAGCTAGCCGGCTAGCGGCCGGGCCTTAGGCTAGTAAGAGTATATTTTAAAAGCGATTATTATGAATCTTAAGGAGGAAAAAAAAAAAAAAAAAAAAAAAAAAAAAAACTACTTATAACAAACTAATTAACTTACTTCATAGATATGTTTCAAAAATCGAATTCCTAACTATTCAAAAACTTATAATCTCAAGGGCAACTATACGACACAAGATGTGATGGGCACTGACAATAGCATAGAAATTAATTATAAATCGAGTAGCTTTGCACGTCATAGTTCAATCGCACTGAACAATTTTAATACAAAAGCCTAATTATGCGAAAAATTATGTTTGGCGCGGAGCTTTTTGGGGTAATGAGCGGTGAGAATGAGCTTTTTTTATTTTTGATGTTCGTTTGATAAGAGAGCAATGAGTTGTAGCAATTTTTTAGAAAAGTTTTTTTCCCAATGCTTCCTTTTGAAGCTGTGGATATTTACAAGAGCTGTGGATATATTCAATGACTAAAATACCTCTACCCCATCCCTAATAAAAACCCTAATATATATCACGTAATATATCTTCAATGTCGCATCTTTTTTTTTCTCTCAATTGCTGTCACAACTTCTTTCACAGGTTAGTGTGTATGATCCAATAACTTGTTTTGTTTAATGCAAATATGACATGCATGCTTATTATTTAATTGCCTAGTTGTGTGGCAGTGTTTGACCGCATTTCGTTGCAGTTAAAACATGCATTATTAATTCGACGATCTTGTTATAGAAGGTAGAAAAGAAAAACACAACATAAATTAATTTGCTAATCGGTTGGTTCATGTAAGGTCTATGCTAAGAGGACAAGACACCCAAGCGTGTTTATGTTATTACTTCTATTTGTCACGAGTTGTGGTGCACCTACAGACTTACAAAGACAGTGACATGAAATTTACTAGAAACTTAAACAGCTTGTTATCAAATGTTTCGTTTATCGTCTTGGAAATCAGTGTTATTATGAATTGTTACATTGTGATCCACTTGATCTTATAGGAATCAATGAATTTTCATAGTAAACTAGTACTTTTCAAACCATGTTTCTTTTCTATGAATCATATTACATAAATATATGATCAAACCTTCAAACCAGCATTACCAAATTTGCCTAGCTGTGTGGCTGTGTTTGATTCAGTAGTTTTCTTATTGACGACTCTGAACAAAACTTCGTAACACTTATCATCAATGCTTAGCTTTTTATATGATACAAGTAGTTTTCTTTTTATATGGAATGTCCTATTTGCAAGGAAGGATCGGAGACGGCTAGTCATCTTTTCTTCCAATGTAGGGTGGTTAGACAATTGGCTCAAAAAATATCTAATTGGTGGAATGTTGAATATTCGGACATGAATTCGTATGAGGAATGGTGTCGTTGGTTTGTGTCTCTTCGGATTCTTTCCAAGGCTAAGGTCATGTTCGAGGGAGTATTTTATGGTCTATGGTGGTTGATTTGGCGTTTCCGTAATATGGTTCTTTTTGATTCGAAGACTCCCGAGAAGGCGATGATATTTGATAACTTAGTCTCTATTTCTTATTTTTGGTGCAAATATAGATGTAAAGCGTTGTTCACTTGGAATGATTGGCTTAAAAACCCTTATATTGTAGTTGTTTAATCTAGCTCCTTGCTAGTTGCTTTATAAAATTGCAGTTCAAAAAAACAAGTAGTTTTCTTATTGACGACTCTGAACAAAACATACTAATGAACAAAATTATGGACGAATATAACAAACTGTAGCAAGATGTTTGTGCTTGAGATTGACTTAGCGGTCTGTTCCAGGAAACGTGAATTTGTTTAGTAGTGATGATATGTTGTTGATAATGTTGCTAATGATAGTAGTTAAGGTGCATATGTTGATTTTGGGCTCGGTTAGTTTATGAGGATGTAGTTACGGCTGCAATGATATTGCCACTTCAATATGGAATGCACGTCGTCGGTAGTACATTACTAGTGTATAACGGTATTATGAAATGTCCTGCATGTAAACGTAACTTTATTATTTATTTAGACAATTTTTTATTGAAATATGTATATGTCATTTTACGTCATTTTACATATATATAAATACAGCTACAGCTATGTTACCAAACGTTTTTATTTAAAAAACAGCTACTGCTCACGGCTACTGCTCACTGCTACTGCTACTTTTACCAAACACTAATAAAAAGAAATATCCAAACCATTTACAACCAAGAACCAAAAATCCAAGCAAGTAGGAAGAATATATCGTAGAAAAATTAAAGACTTACATCACTAAAGCGAAGTTTCAAATTCGCATCTTAATTTCTGCAAATTATATGAAGTGGTCATGCCAACTCTTTAAAAGCTAGAGGGCTTTATTCAATTTAAGGGTGCGTTTGGTTGACGCCTTTGGTAGGGTATCACCAAAAGAAAAATTAAAACCCTTGTTTGGTTGGTATTCGGGCCCACAATTTGGGAATGAAGGAATCAAAACTCATTCCTATTTTAGTTGGGTGGTTTCACTTGAAACCTGCGGGCCCCACTTTTTTTCCTCTCACATTTTTAACTTATTTATTATAATATAATATTTAAATACAATATAAAATTTAATAAATTATATATAATTATATATAATAATATATTTTCTCTCTCATACTTTTTTCTCAAATGTTTCCCACATCTTTCAAACCTTTCTCAAATTCAAATCCAATTCCAATCCCACTTACGAACCAAACGCACCCTAAATATGTGATGATAACAAAAACTCAGGGCCCGTTGGTTGCCCCTTTTTGGATTCAAGTAATCCTTTGATTGTGAATATCAATTGTTTGGTAACACAAAATAATGGAATTAAAGTGTCAAATCAAAATCTTGAATGTGCAAATCAGGAATTAAAGTGTTAAATCAAAATCTTGAATGTGCAAATCAATTACCATTTATGCTAACCTATAGGCTATAGTTGAACGGCACTTTGGATCAACCCATTACAACACCGGATCCAATATGCTATGCATAACCCGGATCTTTTCCAAAAGTACTAATCCGTTAAACATGACTTCAAAGTCAAACCTTTGACTTTTTCCCAAACACAATGCTCAAACAAACATCAAAACCATGAATTTACAAAAATTAAAATCTTATAAAAACCTTCAACTTTTTTACCAGAATCAATGCTATCATTTATCACAATCATTCACTTCTAAAACCCATCTTATACCTGGTTTTTTTCACAATGCACCCAAAGTGTTCGACGAAATGCCTCAAAAAGATTTTTCTGATTCTAACAATAACAACTTACTTTTCGAGTACGCGCGAGCTAATGAAAATGTTCTAGCGTTAAAACACTTTCTGGGTATTCGTCGTTTGGGGTTACCGGTTAACGGGGCGAGTTTTTCGTGTGTTTTGAAGATATGTGGGAGTTTGTGTTATGAGGTTATAGGGAAGCAAGTGCATTGTGATTGTGTTAAGTATGGTTTTGTTGCGGATGTTAGTGTGGGTACTTCTTTGATTGATATGTATACGAAGACTGAAGTGGAAGGGGTTGGGATGGCGGAGAGGGTGTTTAGTGAGATGCCGGATAGGAATGTGGTGTCGTGGACTTCGATGTTAACGGGGTATTCGTTGAGAGGTATGTATGATCAAGCAATAGAGCTTTTTTTGCGGATGCAAGTGGAGGGAGTTATGCCTAATCCGTTTACGTTTGCTACTATTCTTGGTGCTTTGGCTGATAGTGGTGCGGTTGTGAAAGGTATGCAGGTGCATACCATGGTTGTTAAATTTGGTTTTGAGTTGACGACGTATGTTTGTAACTCGTTGATTAGTATGTATTCAAAATCGAGAATGATAAAAAGTGCGAAGAAAGTTTTTGATGGTATGGAGATTAGAGATGCTGTGTCTTGGAATGGAATGGTGGCGGGTCTTGTGGCAAACGGGCATGATTTAGTTGCGCTTGATTTGTTTAATAAAATGAGGCTAGCTGGAGTTAAGCTAACACAAGCTATCTTTGTAACAATACTTAAAGTTTGTGCTAACATTAGAGAAATACGTTTAGCGAAACAACTCCATTGTTTTGTTGCAAAAAATGGTATGGAAACCAATCCTAATCTTAGAACTGCACTTATGGTATCATACACAAAAAGCTCCGAGATGGATGATACGTTTAAGTTGTTTAGTACAATGAATGGAGTTAAGAATGTGGTGTCGTGGACAGCGCTGATTGGTGGATACATGCAAAACGGGAGTGTTGAGAAAGCAGTGAATATGTTTTTTCAAATGTGTCGGGAAGGTGTTAGACCAAATGACTTCACTTATTCAACCATTCTTGCTGCCCATCCTTTAATTTCGCCTTTTGAGATTCATGCACAAGCCATAAAGTCGAATTATGTGTCGTCAGCTTCAGTTGGTACTGCACTTTTGGATGCTTATATGAAGATGGGAAACAATGATGATGCTATAAAAGTTTTTGAACGTGTAGAAGATAAGGATATTGTCACATGGTCGGCTATTTTAGCAGGATATGCACAATCAGGAGACATTGATGGTGCGGTAAAAGTATTTTCTAGGTTAGCAAATGAGGGGGTGAGGCCAAACGAGTACACGTTCTCGAGCATTCTTAACGCGTGTGCAAGTCCTATGGCGGCAATCGAGTATGGAAAACAGTTTCACGCGGGTTCAATTAAAGAAAATTATAGTAATGCGCTGTGTGTAAGTAGTGCACTTGTTACCATGTATGCAAAAAGAGGCAACATTGAGAGTGCAAACAAAGTTTTCGAAAGACAACCTGAACGAGACTTGGTGTCATGGAATTCAATGATCTCAGGGTACGCACAACACGGGTATGGGAAAAAAGCTCTTGAAATATTTGAAGAAATGCAAAAAGAGAATTTGGTAATGGATGATATAACGTTTATTGGTGTAATTACTGCGTGTACACACGCGGGTTTAGTCGATGAAGGTGAAAAGTATTTCAATATGATGGTGAAAGATCATGGTATCGAACCAACATCAGAACATTACTCATGTATGGTTGATCTCTATAGTCGAGCAGGATTACTTGAAAAAGCTTTGGCTTTTATAGATAACATGCCATTTCCCGCTGGTGCAACAATATGGCGCTCTCTTCTAGCTGCTTGTCGTCTCCATAAAAACATAGAAATAGGAAACATTGCAGGTGATAAACTTATGTCATTAAAGCCGCAAGATTCAGCTGCTTATGTATTACTATCAAATTTATACGCAACATCTGGTAATTGGCAAGAAAGATCAAAAGTTAGGAAATTGATGGATGATAGAAACGTAAAGAAAGAAGCCGGTTACAGTTGGATTGAAATCAAGAACAAAACATATTCATTTGTGGCAGGGGATACTTCACATCCTTTATCCGATCTAATTTATTCAAAATTAGAAGAAGTAGGTTGGCGGTTAAGGGATGCTGGATATTTGCCTGATACTAGTTACGTTCTTCATGATGTTGAAGATGAGCATAAGGAAGATATACTTTTTCGTCACAGTGAGAGATTAGCTGTTGCTTTTGGATTGATTAGTACACCTAAGGGGACTTTGTTGCAGATTGTGAAGAACCTTCGGGTTTGTGGTGATTGTCATACTGTGTTTAAAATACTATCTAAAATTGAAGAAAGAGAAATAGTCGTTAGGGATTCAAACCGGTTTCACCATTTTAAAGATGGCTTTTGTTCTTGTGGAGAGTATTGGTGATCATCATAACAAGTACTTCAGAATATTTATTGTATAATCGTTGAATGAACATCTTCACATTTTGCTATTGAAGATCGATAAACATCACGTATACCTAATTGAGACATCAATTTAGTTTATGAAATCCATGTCTCAGAAGACGTCTTTTTTATTTTAACATATTCAACCCTTGAAGGTCTTCTGCAATTTATAATGAAAAAAAGTATTTCCAGTACATGATTCTGACAAGCAAGGTATGCAAGAGGCATCGAGAGGACAAGCATTACTCATGTATGGTTGATTTGTATAGTCGAGCGGGATTACTGGAAAAGCTTTAATTTGGTTTTTATAAATAACATGCACGAGTTAAGGGATGCTCTGGATTTGTGACTGATACTATTTACGTTCTTCATGACGAGCATAAGGAAGATATATTTTTCCGTCACATTAAGAGATTAGTTATTGCGTTTGGATTAATTAGTACACCTCTGGCATTATGCTGCACATTGTGAAGAACCTTCAGGTTTGTGGTGATTCTTCTACTGTGTTTAAGATTTATATCCAGGATTAAAGAAAGAGAAATAGTTGTTAGGGATTCAAACGGGTTTTATCATTTTAAAGATGGTGTATGCTCTTGTGGAGAATATTGTTGATAATCGTTTGATGGCATTCAGAATTTTGGCCATAAGCTTTCAGGGATCATGTTTATGTGTATTTTCTTCATGGTGATCTTATGTTGAATATAAATCCCCTGAGTTATAGTTTTAACATAGACAACTTTACGGTTTGCTCATTAATAGATGATCTTAAGGACATCTACCTTTAATATATATTACTTGTGTCTAACATGGAGCTAACGTGATCAAAGACATTTGAAGCAAAGGATTGGAGACAGGAATGAATTTGATTTTGTTCCACATGGGTTACTGAACAAATATTTGAGTAGTTTATAAATAAGATGATAGAGCAACCAAGGCTACCTATGTAGTCTCACCGTGAAAACATATGTTCAAAGTGAAATTACTTGGTATTTTTATATGGGATTTGCTAACGGTGCTATATCCCTTTTTATATAAGCATTGCTATATCCTTTCACATTTTCTTACTACTTATCTTCCAATCCACTTCAAATTATCATCCACTCCACTTCAAATGGGTATTTTTATATAACCATTGCTATATCCTTTCACATTTTCTTACTACTTATCTTCCTATCCACTTCAAAACATGACAAGTGGGTTCAACTTTTCATTTATTTATTTATTTATTTATCTATTTATTTAGAACGGCAAGTTTAATTATCTCACAATGTTTGTACCACAAATCTATCTCACATGTTTTATGCAGGACTTGAACCCACAACTATTCGGTTGGAGAGCTTTTCACACAACATGGCGTACCATTGAGACACAAGCTTTTGGTTGGGTTTCACTTATTTTCTCTCATCATCTCATCCGATCACTCTTCTAAGTGTCATAACTTCAAGGGTAGGCATACAAGTAGGTGGATTTTGTAGGGATATTTAACATTTTCCTTTTTATATACATTAGAGCAATCGGTATGGGCTCGCCACCACCTCGCCATGGTGACATGGCTTGCTCGCCACCCCTCGCCACCATACCAGCGCAACTCGCCACCGTTCGCCATCTTGCATCTACTCGTCTGCATGGCGAAGCAAAATGACTGACAATAGATCCATTTGTGGGGCCCAAGTTTGAATATCAAACGGTAAATATTACCGTTTCCTTTCTTCTTTTTTTTTTTAAAAAAAGTATCCGTTTGTGGGTGTTTGTGTGTTTGATATGTGCTATGTCTGTGTAGTGTTTGTGTGTTTCGAGTGTGTATTCTGTCTTTTTTTTTTTTTTTTTTTTTCTTCCTTTTGCAGGAGGTATGAAGAAGCAAGAAGAGGAAGAATATAATGTCTTTTTTTTTTTTTTTTTTTTTTTTTTTTTTTTTTTTTTTTTTTTTTTTCATTTTTAACCTTATACATTTTATTTTATTTTATAATTTTTATCATCGTTAGTCTTCTTTTGGTTTGCAATGTTAGTCGTTTTAGATTTTTTTTTCTTCCCTAAATGTAAATTTATTAAGGAAAGTGCCAAATAAACCTGGCAAGGTTACTTACAACAACCATAGTCAAGACTATAATATCTAGCCTAACTATAAATGCTAAAACAGCAAAGGCTTGGACAATTCCCAAGCTCAGACTACAAAACAGAAAACTGAAACATATAACCAAATAGCTAGGCACAACATACTCTGAATCCATGAAAGACACTTGTTAATACAAATATCGTACTAAAAACGTTATTTATATTTTACGATCTTTGCTTAATGTTTTGTTCATGACAAACACAAAGTATATTCCTTAAGCAAATTATAAATACTAGTTAAAGTCTTTTTCAAAACACATCTTTTATTTAACATGATCACTAACATTATATTACATATACATGTGTATTTCCTTTAATGGAAACTTTAATTTAAAAGTTACAAAGTGACATCATGGTATACATCACAAATACAATCTTGGTAAGATTGTGTGATATCTTGATTAGATACTCAAGTTATATAGTTGACATTGGAAGATATTGATTTGACAACACAAGGATATGGTAAGATCTCATGTGCAACATTAGCTGTCATACCGCGGATCCAAGTCTATACAAAGACGGATCCCTTCTGAGGGATCCGCCGGATCCGTAGGAGCCTTTCTTTGTTTGCCTATAAATAGCAGGCTTGGCATTTGATCTGATCACCCACTTAGAAAAGAAAAACACATACATTCACTTTAGTTACTAACCACAGTAGTTATATATATATCATTGATGTTTCTTTTGTAGCAAAGAAGATCAAGTTAACAAGCTTCAAACAAGCAGACTGTTGTGAAGTTGTAGTATAGGTTCTGTGTAAACACTTTAAGTGTTTCTTGTCATTTGTATCAGTTAGATCAGTAAGTGTGGTTAGTGCTTTAGTCCTCAAAGCACAAAGAGAGTAGGGAGTAGTTGTACCCGTGTAAAGAACTCGACATCTAGCTTAGTGTCGGTAAAGTAAATAGGCGACGTCAGGTTGGTTCTACCTTGTGAAAGAACCCGGTGTTTAGCTTAGTACCGGAAAAGGAAGTAAGCGACGTGTAAAGGTTTTCTCCACCTTGAAGGGAGTTTGTTTCTTAGTGAAAGATATCTCTCGAGTAAGCAACTCGAGGAAGTGGAGTAGGGCAAGGATAAGGATCTCTTGCAAACCGAACCACTATAAACACTTGTGTTATGTGGTTTGATCTTTCATCTCTTTATCTCTAGTTTATATTGTGTGATAACTTAATTTGTGATTGATTCCTTAGAACTAACAAATTAAACAAAAGAAACGGTAAAAACTATTCAACCCCCCTTCTAGTTTTCCACAATTGGCATCAGAGCTACGTTACTCAAGATTTTTAAAATAAACTGTATTTTAAAACTTGAAACGATCAAATCGATTTTGAAAACTTTAAAGAAGGGAAATCCTTGCAAAGATCACCAGACCTCAAAAACAGTTTTTATAGTTCGGAAAAACCATTTTTAAAATGTCAAAAGACTCAGATCTAGCTAGACACAATATTTCACCTAAAGCTCCTGATGAATCCATTTCTAGTAAGTATTTTGACAGGAAAGATCTTGACCCAAAATGGAAAGTTAAAGCAACAAATATTGAAGATTCTAAGGATCATTCAAGGATGACATTGGACGAGCTCATAGGATACCTCAAAGCTCATCTAGCAATAATTGAAAAAGATTCGGTGATACCTATAGGCATAAAGGAGTGGATAGCTTCTAGCACTATAGCCAGATCCAGTTTCAACAGTGAAGATGTGCTAAAAGACAACAAAGTGGATAGTACGGCGAACATAACAGAAAAGGTATTCTCTGACTCTTCATATATATTTAATGAATACGACACATTAGATATAGAACACAATAGATTAAGTAAGTTCATTATAAACGTCATAAGTAAAAATAAGATCTTGAAAACCAAAGAAGAATACTTGATGAATAAAATACATAAGTTGAAAGAAAAAGTTAAAAGCTTGGAAGAAAATATGGTAACTGAATGTTGTGCATCATGTCAAGAAATAAAACTTGAATTAGAGTCACATAAACTCACACTAAGCAAATACATAAAACAAAATCTCAAGTTTCAAAGATTCAATAAACACATAAACTGTGTAGATGACACTATGAGAATTCTTAAAACATCTCATGGTAGCTTCAAGCCTGATTTTATGGAAAATGGTCATTTAAGTGATTTTGAAAGTCAAACGATTAATGAAAATCAAATCACACCAATTGAGTTGGTAAACCGCGGATCCCACTGATGAGTGTCTAAATACTCATCATTTTATACCCATCTGAACTGCCAAAATATCCAAAAACACTCAGAAATGCATCAAAATACTGAAAATATCCCAGGATTGTGTTTTATATGTTTCAGATGCAAAATGAGTAAAAACAGATAAAAAATGAACAAAGTTTGCAAAATTGGCAGTTTCAGTCCCCCAACTTTCATAAAATGTCAAAAATAGTCCTTGGAATTCAAAAATGTGGAGTTTTATCATTCAAGGTCCCTGAAATATTATAAGTTGTCAAAAATTGGTCCTTGAATGAATTTTTGGGCAAATGGCAGAAAAGGTCCTTCAACTTTTGAAAATGACAAAAATAGTCCTTGGAAGTTTAAATTTGGAAAATTATCAATTATAGTCCTTGGATTATTTACAAATGGAAAAATTGGTCCTTATAACAAACTTTGGAAAGTTGTCATTTTCAGTCCCTCAAAAATCCAAAATTACAAAATAGTCCTTGTGTTTAAACTATAAACCCAACCCATATCCTATAAAAAATTAAACCCAGGCCCAAACTCTAAACCCGGATCCAACCCAACCCCGTTTAAATAAATACCAGTCAAACCATCGGTCAAACCCACCCTTATACCTCCTTCTTCCTCACAGCCCGCCAAAACCAAAACCACTCCTCCACCTCCCTGGTATCTTCACCACCTCACACCCCCAGTCACTAACCACTCTCCTCCACCTCACATAACCTTCCAAAACCCATTGATTGCCTGAAAACCCTCACATTCAACCCACAACTAGCAATTGGATATTTCTTGGCGCCAAAATTACAAATGTACGATTGGGATTAATTTTGGCCAATCCAATGGTGGGAATTGCTTAGAAGTCGACAAGGAAGCTTTTGGATGGGTATTTAAAGAAAAAAAGAAGACAGAGAAGAAGCTTGTCACTAGTTTTAGACCATTCATAGTGTAGAATTTAAATTATTGTCATTCTCAGTTTCAAGTTAAGGTTTTATTGTTAATTCAAGGTTGTTTCATGTCACTTGTCCTTAAGTACTTCTGTGTTGTATTAATTTTACCAAGTTAATGTAATTCAAGTTTTCATTGTTTCTTGTTAATTCGAATTAAGCCATATGCACTAATTAAAAGTCTCACAAGCTCTTTTACCCTTCATACAAGCTTATATAAGCTCCTTGTAGCTTTTTGTAAGCTTGAATTAAAGTCTAGTAGTTTTATTTTGAAAAAACCAAAAAAGTCAATGAAAGTCAACATAAGCTCAAAATAAGCTGTTCTGGGTAATAAGCTATTAGGGAAGGCTTCTATGGTGTTTTCTAGCTTGTGTGAACAAGCTAGGTTGGTTCTTGGTCCATGCTTTTCAGTCCCATAAGCCTAACAGTTGTAAGCTATTTTCCTCAATTTTTGGCATTATTTTCTGTTTACTGTTCATTAGCTTATTAGTAGCTTTTTATTGTTAATTCTTGCTTATTATTAGTATCCTAGCATATTTCATCAGTTTATTAAGTCTTGATTAGCCTTTATCTTTATTTTCCTTTTAAACTCTAAAAAAGCCAAAAATAGTCATTTCTAGTTTAGCTTATTATAGTGCTTATTTTTGTTTTGAAAGTTGTTTAATATAATCACAGTAAGTCATATAAGCCATAATAATAAGAAGTTATAACCTAGATTGGTCTTTGCTAGTTTAAATTTCAAAACAGTCATAATAAGGACTGTTTGGTTTTGAGCAGTCAAACGGGTAAAACTAGGGCATTCACTATTCATGTGCATTTAATCCAACTTTGTTCAAGCTTAATTAAGCCAATATAAGCTGTTTCCAAGTTCTATTTAGCAACTTAAATAGTTTTAGCCCTTTTTCATGTTTTGTGTTAATTTTAGTCCATAAAAAGCTCAATCAAGCCAATACAAGCCATAAGCTTGTTTGGCCCTTATCTTTGGTTTCTTTAAGTTCATTTTGGTCTACTTAGTGTGTTTTCAAAGTCCTAGCATTTGTGCACACTTGTGCACAAATCTGCTCACCAAAACAGCCCACACAAGTAAAAAATTCTGCACTATTTTCGTAACTTTCATTTTCAGCCCAGTTTTTGTCGATTTTTCATTTCTTCATCTTAAGGAGTTAGAAGCTAAAATTTGGCACGCATATAGCTCCCTAGCTTGTGTACTTCGCCATATTTTTAGTTTATTTTTTAGAATTTTTTATACCAGCCTTTTGATGCCTTGAAAAGCTGCGTTTTTGCCCTGTGCAACAGAAAAATCAGCATTCATTTGGCTTATTTTGAGGTTTCCAGCTTATAGGCCTAGCTTTTCATGATTACCTCAGCTTATTTATACATACCTTAGTCCCTTTTAGCTTTTTCCAATAGCTTTTAGCTTATTTTCAAGCTTATAGCTCATTTTGCAAAATTCCAAATCCATAAGCATTGGCTGCTAAGCTTTTAAGCTTTCAAACTGCTTATTTTTAATTTCCAATAATCTTGTCTTTATTAAAGTTTGCTATTTCCAGTAGTTAAATAGTTTTGTAAAAGAAAATCCAAAAAAATCCAAATAAAAATAAAGTGATAGCTTCTATTTAAGCCCTTTGGTTTATTTTTCTGCTTTTTAATTAAGCACTTTCTGTTTTTATAATTTTCTTACCTTTCTGTCACCTTAGGATAATTATAAAAAAAGTTTCATAATTTTCTTTATTTGTTTAGTATTTATTAGAATTTAAAATAGTTAAAAAGTATTTAAAATAATAAATAATTAATAATAAATAGAGAAAAAGCATAAAAAATATATTTTCAGTTTTAAAATTAGTTTTATAATATTTTAGATTTTTCTAAATTATAATTTCATTTTTCTAGGATAATTTTATATTTTCTTGTATTTTAAGTTATTTTTAAATCATTAAAAATAGTTTTTAATTAATAATAATTAATTAAATAGTTGTAAAAATAATTTTTAATTTTCCAATAATTTTCTTTTATTATTAGGTTTGTAAAAATATAATTTTCATATTTGTAGGCTTTTTATTTCTCAATTCTCACGTTTTATTTAGTACGTTTACGTAAATTTAAAATTAAACGTACGCGTTTTTAGTTTTAAACGTTTCTAAATAAATTGCTCTCACGTACTTGTTCATATAGCTTGTTTAAGCTATTTCCTTTTATATTTCCTTAGTTTAATCTCTCACAACCTTATTCGTTCAATCATCACCCGATCACAAATTCGTTTTATTTCAGAATTCACACCTCGCTGGGACATAACGACCCGGGGATCCTCTGTACTCCTCTGGTAAATTGCATTGTGCCCTAGATTGTTTGACTCTTGTTGACCATTTGCTTGGTCAGTATTAGCAGACCGTTTGGGGCCGATCAAATTTTGGCGCCGCTGCCGGGGAGGTGTGCTGCGTTGAACGAATTTGAAGTATCAGTGATTGTTGAATATACACCCATTGTATATTTACCATCTTTTGTTCATATTTCCTTATTTTCATATAAAACCAAAATAATCGTGAAGTTAATTCGTTTGACTAAACGATTGCCAAAAACATTTTTTATTTAAGTTTTCAACGAACACAAAAAACAAAAAAATATTCATCTTTACCCTCTCACCCTTTTTGATTCTTCATTTCTTACCCTCTGTTACCCTTTAATTCTTTCTATGTCTTATCCTCACCTTCTTGGTTGTCAATGGTGTGGTGGCCCTCATAATGATGATAATTGTCTCAGTTTTAGCATGGTAGAGTCAGGAAATGGGTCTGTCTATAACCAAGATCCTTATTCTTACCATGACACGACTGATTTATTCCATCAGCTACCACATCATGAGATTCAGACATATGTGTGTGAATTTTGTGGAGGTCCTCACCAAGGATTTGAGTGTCAGACCAGAGACACGTTTATCTATGAACAAATCTCTAATAACACTCTGAACTTTGGAAATAATCAATATCCATGTTATTCACCAAATCAGTCACAACAATCATTTTGTTGTGAGTACTGTGGAGGTCCACACTTTAGCTCTGATTGTCAAACAAGGAATCCATTTCCTTGTAACAATTATGACTCTTCGTATCATGACCAACCTCTACAGTACCAAATGAATCAGGCACCACCTCAGCCTCAGCCACTTCCTCAAAATCTTCTCCTTGATCTTTTGGATTTAGTGAACGATTTGAAGGGATGTAAACATTCCCAAGATAATCCAAATCAAAAATCCATGGAAGAATTGTTAACTGAAGAGCAAGCTGCTAAATTAGATTCCCAGATTGCTAGTGAAAACTCTATTAGGGAATTAATTAAAATACAAAAAGCAGCCAGATCTAGCTCTTGATTCCGTTTCATTCCTGATGATAGTGATGATGAAGATATCGTTGATATCCTTGTTAATGATTCATCCAGTTCATCAGATGAGACTCGATCTGTGGAAATGCAGGGAGAAGAAAGTATGATTGAATCACTAGCAGAAGAACATATGAAAATTGAAAAATCCATGAATGCTAGGCCTTCTCAACTCTCTGAGTCAGTTGTTATCACACCCGAGGTTCCCACTTACTCTCTAAGCATGGGGGATGAGCATCTTAGCACTGTTCCTGAAAAGGAATCGGACGAATTCATAAAGTCTAGTGTTGAGAACCTTGTCCCAATCCCAAGTGAGTCACAGGGAATTCTTGATCATGTGTGTGATATCCCTTCCCCTCTTGAGTGTTCAAAAGATCATTTTGAGACTTTCTCCGATTCTAATGATGAATATACATCTTATGGAGAAGTTGAGTATGTTGAGGCATCACTGCCCCATTCTGATGTTGACCCTCTTCTTGAGGAGTTTACTGATGAACTTACTCACATTGATCCACTTCCATCAGGAAGTGATGATGATCTCTTTGATTTCGAATCCAATCTGGAAGAAATCGAAAGTCTCTTATATCATGATCCATCACTCAATTCTTATCCCAACCCCAAGCTTAGTGATTCACATACTGATGAAAATTCTTTATCTTGTGGAGACATCAGTCATGTGGAGGAACTACCTTCTGAGCTCGTCAGTCCAAAAGAGAATATTGATCATCTTGTTCCCGAAGCATTCAAAACGTCTTTCACCAATCCTCTGTTTGAATTCGAATCTGAATTCACTTTAATTTCTGATAATCCACTCTTTGATATTCAGAACGAGGAAGGTGATGATTCCATAATAGAACAAGGGTTCACAGATTTACATCACGTGAATGATTCTCTTTACGAGGAGTTCTCCTTTGAACTCACTCATATCATATCTCCACCAGAGTATGATAACTTCCACTTTGATCTAGACAAAAATAATCTTTGTGTTCCGGAGGGAGATGTTCTCAACCATGAGAACTTGCTTGATATCAAAATTCCATCCTTCTCGCCCGGAATATGTCTTGATCAAATGAGCTTAAATGATGAGATTCATGATCCTAAAATCATGAATTCTCCTTCTAATGATAATGAGTTAGTCATGATTTTTATCATGACTTTCTTTCTTTTCTTCACCTACACGGTGACTTCTCCTGTTCTTCACTCCTTCGGGAATGAAGACACTATCTTTGATCCCGGCATTTTCATTTATCATTTATGAGCCGGATCTCTGTGTATATCTCATCGGTGTGGAACTTTCATGAAATTCAATGTTTTTCCAAACATTTTGAATGAAAGTCCGATGGAGATTTTTTGTTCCACATGCTTCCCCAAGAACAAATGAATGCGGGGTCGAGTCAAGCTAAGTGACTCGGTGAACAAAAAAATTAGCTCACCATATGGGTTTTCACCCATATTTCTGTCTTCTTTCTCTGTTCTACCACCTAAGTGTGGGGGAGATTCCCCACATGTTGTATATATGTACATTTCAAGTCTAAAAAAAAAAAAAAAAATGTGTATATAAAATAATGGCTATTAGTATTGCCTTTTTACGTTCTAAGTGTTGGTTTAACAACCGGTACTTTGAATATTGAGGGCAATATTCAGTTCTAAGTGTGGGGGGGAATTCTGGCGAATTTTGTCACATTGTACCTTCTAGTGCCCTATTCCCCCATTTTGGCCAAAATTTTAAAATTTTTTCTCACTTAGAACGCAATAAATGGTTATCAGTCCGCCATGTCTAACCCACATAAGGATTGGCTAATCCAGGAGCAAACGGCTCTTGGTAAAGATATATCAAATCCGTTTATGGCTTGCAATTTGCCAAAAATTGTATGGTATTCGACTCACCATATCTTTATAAGTGAAGAGTTGGCTAGCCCGCAAGGTTATGGCTTGTGGTAAAGGTAGTGGAAAACCATAATTGGTAATCAGCTCACCAAAGATAATAACTGTATTTTATCTAAGAGTTGGCTAGTCCAGAAGCAAACGGCTTCTGGTAAAGACAAATCAAACCCGTTTACAGCTGATGATTTGCTAAAAATCATTTGGTTATCATTGTACCAAAGTATCACATACTAAAACAGTGGCTACTCCAGAAGTAATGGCTTTTGGTAAAGAGATTTAAAATCCATTAAATTTTCATAAAATATTGCTAGGGACTAGCAATAGTTTAGTGTGGGGGATCACGGATCCAAAACTTTGGATCCGCGTAGTATAAACAAAGGATCCGTGAGTACAGTAGAAAAATTGAAAAATCAATATTCAAGTAAGACTAATTCAAAAACAATCAAAGACAGGGATGTAGTTAAAACAACAGTAAAATCATGTTCATACATAGAAAATGAGCTTAGTAGACAAATACCATTTGCCTATCTCGGAGATATTAGTGAACCATGGTAATATGTTGTTTAACCCAATAAGGACCCATGAGATATTGGGGACCAAACACTCAAGTTTTCTTTAGGTATGCTTAAAAGGATTTGGTCTTTATGATCTTACTTAATCCCAAGATACATTGATGAATACTAAGGTATCTTCTCTAAACACTAAAGTGCTCATCTCGATCAATAGCACTTTTGGTATTAATCATCAAAAAGGTATGAACTCTCATAACCCTACTCATAATGATTATTCTTATAGATAATTCATGATTTCATAACTATCTCTTTGATGTATGATTAATTACTACTACATATGTAATAATAGAGATTCTATGTGTATAAGATAGGATGATTACTAGGAAAAGGTTTTTAACCTTTGCTAAAACCGGATATAACACCTCAAGACAAATGTTGTCTCATAGTCTTATGTTATATCTCAGCACTTAGGTAATACTCATACATGGATAAACTTGCAAGAACTCTAACCAAGAGAAGATTTAACCAACACATTTGTGATTATCACATCCAGAATGTTACTAAGTAAGTTATAACTTAATTATTCATAACCTTAAAAAATACTTGGAAGAAAATTAATTTTAGGATAATCTCACCATATTATAAAGGTTTATCTCTCCATAACTCATAATGATAATACATAGATCTAAACAATATTGTTTATAATAATCCCATCCTTTAGAAAACATTAAGATTTAAATAATTTAGTTTTTCTCTAGAATCTAAGTAAAATTGATAACTCTAGAAATAAGAGCATAAATCAAAGCTATCTAATTAAAATTTGAACATATAGGAAAAACATATTCTCCTATTTTCGTACATACTAGCTTTAGTTAAATGTCTTAAAGTTATCGAAACACAAATGAACCTAGTAGAACCTCATCTCCTTATCAAGATATGCTATGACCAAAAATCATGCATGATAAGTGCCAAACAACTAGGAATAAAAAATGTTTTCACTCAATCATGAAAATTAAGGATAAAAATCATTTGCATTAAGGATCAAAATAGTTAACTCATTGGATAACCTTAAAAGTAGTAATACATGAGTAGAACACCAAACCTTGTGTACAACTATCATTCTTAGAAATCATAACAATTAGGTAGATCCCTAAACATGTTGTGTACAAATGTGAGACATTGTACCACAAGTCACTAAGAAACTAACGTTCCTTAATACTTAAGTGGTTAAGGAGAAGTGTGGAGAAAATACCCGTAGTTTATGTCTTTAGTCTCTATTGCCAATCTTCTCCTGTTTCGTCATCCTTGCAATCATTCATCTCAACAAATTACTTAGCTCAACTGTTTTAACTTTATTCCCAATTTTAACAGTAATTACAATATGCTGAGAAAGTCTCTAAAAAAGGATTACTGTGATAAATCCTCTTACAAACATCTCAAGAAAGAAATCTCCGTTCCTTATAAAACATACAAATATTTAGAAGTAATCAAAACATTCGTCCAAATCTTAATTTAACCAAAAACAAAAATACCACAACCTTGTTCTGATCCTGCGGATCCAATTGACAACAAGGGCGGAACCCTTTTTAAGGATCCGCCGAATCCGTGAGTTGTCAAATCCAACTATGTATTACCAAACACTCCTTACTGCACTACACACTTAATTAAACCCTCAATATCAACTCATAATTAACTCTCATCATCCCTAACTCAAAAATTAGATCCTTCATATCAATTCATGCTTGATCACTCACTGTAAGTTCACTAATTCATTTCAATTCAAAATTAGGGTTCATGCAATTTCAATAATACATTTTCTTTTGTCAAAAAAATTAATAGGAATTCTATTTTGTTAAACACTTTAACAAAATTCAATAAAACCAAAGAAACCTGTATTCTAATCTTTCAAATTAGAATAAATTTTCATAATTAAATGAATTTAAAACATTTCTAATACAAAATCAAAGAAAAAAGTCAAACAGGAATGTTTGGGGTATAAAGTGTTTTGTCACAAAACATATTTTCAAACATCATAATATGTCAAAGATAACCACACCTCCATATTTGTCCACATCTCATGTATTTTTGATTAGTGTAACTAAAACTATAAATTGTTTATGACTAGGAAAATCATGCCTCCTGCCACTAATTACGATCACAAGAAAACAAAGAAGTACCTACCCAAACATCATCAAACAAAAGGACTCACAGAAGCGCAAGTCCAACTTTTCAAAGCTTTAGAAAGTCGGTATGTTCATGAGGGTAGAACCGTAGACTCTTCATTTTTAGAAGAAACAAATATTCGTGAACAAATGGCCACCATTCAATTTGATTCACTTCTCGACATAGATGAACCTATCATTCCTCGATTCATTCTCGAATTTTATGCCTCAGTAAAACTTATTTCTGATGACAATGGATCATTTAGCATCAACTTCAATGTAAATCAAAATTCTTACAATTTTCCTTTAGACCATTTTGGGGAAGTGTTACACATCCCAAGTGAAGGAACATGCTTCTATTCTGACAAATGGTCCTTAACCATTCTAAATTCACATCTAGGAAGGGAACATCCTTACGACACTCCCTTAACTCCTAAAGAAATTATCCGAGATCATCTTTTTAACACTAGAACCAATCCAATTAAGAAACTTCGGGGCAAAGATGTCAATCGAGATCCATTTGCCATGGAACTCAATGAACTCAAACCTGAGTTCAAAAGACTCGAAGAAATTCTAAGATCTAATGTCATTAGTACTATTGGTAACAAAGATCACGTGAATGCTGGACTATGCTATATGCTCTATTGTATTTCAACTCATCAAAAATTCAATCTTGCTTACTATATCGCCAAAAGGATGGTTGATATACGTGTCCTAGGGAAAACCACATTGCCATATGGAATGCTACTCACTCGTTTGTTCAAAGCCTCCATTCCTATCCATCCAAATTCTGTTGGTTTTGTCCCAGATTACCCCGAAATCAAACACACCTTTGTCCCTCTTAGTGACCATAGAGTGAAAGTAGGAAAAGGGAAACGAGCTTGTCTCTCATCTTCATCTTCATCATCTTCATCAGCTAGTGACGAAGATGGATTACCTAACTCAAAGCTTCCGCTATTAGATTACTTGAGTCAACTTCCATCTCTCAATAATGAATCTGCAGAAAGCCGACAAACAAAGGGAGTTCTAAAGTGTGCAGGACGATGGATGATGAAACTCCGAAAGGATCAAAAGAAAATACTCAAAGTATTAAAAGAAAAGCGAGAATAAATGAGTGTTTGGAACAGTTGTTCTTTAGATCCTATATGATCATATTTCTATGTTTGTTAAGACATGTCTTTAGTACTTTATGCTTATGTGTTCTTGCTCAACTTTAACTGATGATAATGCTCATGGTTATCAATTTTTCAAACTTATGCCACTGCTTAGCGTAAAACATCGCTCATGATGAAGTTTAATGATAAAGTCTATTTTTATACTTGATTATGTTTTATTTTGTGTATGAGAACTAACTGATCATTGCAGATTGATAACACTCGGGGTTATCAATTTACCATGTCTAAACCTATGTTTGGTTTAACTCCTACTAAGATAAGTTTCTAAGAACAAATTAACCTATGATCAATTGTGCGTTAATATTATCACACTTAGTTGTTTTGCTATACATATTAGATGTTAAGTAAGGTCTAGATGAATTTTCAGGTCTTCGTCGAATAACGCATAATATAACAAGTCTTCTGCTTAGTTTTAGAAAATTAGGGTACGGATCCGACGGATCCTTAAAATTGGATCCGCCAAGGTTTATCGTTGGTTCCGCCATCCTCCAACCTGCGGATTTGGCGGACCCCTCACTTTGGTTCCGCACTTGATACTACTTGGATCCGCAGCTTTCTCAGTAAGTCTAAAACTTTTTCGACTCATCTCAATTCCTAAATCTTAGTGTTTAGTATCATTTAGGATTCATTCTCTGATCATAATTCATCTTAGAATCATTTAGGAATTCTTAAGAAAACTTAGGAACAAAATTTCCCACCATAATTGAAATTTTTGAAATTTAGGTATGAGTTACCAAACCAATACAAATAAGGAACCCTTTTTAGGGATCCGTCAAATCCGTGGTAATATCAAATCATAAGAGTTTCCCATATCTCCTTGTATTTACTGCAAATCCACAACACATCACTCAACCCAAGCTCAATGGATTGACTTCCTTGATATGACCTGCACAAATCTCTGTTCCAAACCATTAGAAACCATTATGAAATTCAAAGAATATTTTCTTGCATAAATTTGATTTATCTGTTCTATCCCATCATACACAGACTGAACTTACTCCTATTAATCAATCAAATTTAACCCTTTTGAGTCATTTCTCTACACACTATTATGTCAACTCCATTTTTATGGTTTGACTTTGTCAATAGGACAAACAACTTTATCTTACTTCAAGTCATAGATATTCACACTCATTTAATCCAAACATAAATTTTCATACAATTAGGAAGTATAAATTAGAACTTTAGAGATGATCATAGTACACTAAACATCCACAAAATTCACATATCATCTCCAGAAAGTTCACATGTCTAGACCATACAGACGAACAACTAGAATTAGTGTCAGACCTTATTGGTATGCAAACCCACTTCGTAATGTAACCTTTCCTGTTAGATCCACAAACACCACAACAACTCCTATTACGACTCCTATAATCAACATATACTCTTCCTCAAATTCACCTGCTACAAACTCATCCAATACAACAACATCACCTCCTATCATTACTCCTGTAGCAACCACACCACCACTCGCTCCCGCTCCACCACAAACTAAGAAGTCTGCATTATCACCATCCTCATCAAAACTCCAACCCATGGAACTATTTAGAACACCACCAACATCTCCACAATCATATCTTGAAGAGTTAGAAGATCTTCCACTTACATCAACCAATTCTCCACAAATAAGTCTTGAAAACTTAGAACCCATGATAGTCCATCCTCTCCATCCGAAGATTCATGAACCTCAATACCATATCACATCAATTATCAACAAAACAATTGCCACACCATTGTCACTTCACCAAGTGTTTCCACAACAATTGACTCCTCACCACAATCATCACCACCTAAAGAAAGAATCTCATCCCCATCTTCAAGCTTAATAATAGACCCATCACATGACATAATTACCACTCTTCAACACTTGGATGAATCAATGTGGATCAATAAAACAAACACTCAAGATGACAACAATATTGTCTCTAACCTCTACGACATTAGTAATTTAGAAACTAAATGGCTTGCCTCTATCATGTCATCATCAAAACAAGCAAAATAGAAGTTTGTAGTATCATCGCAATAATTACTTTTAAGATCTTATCGTCTCTAGGAACCTTCATGTGTAATAGTATGTTTGAGACTTTCGTCACAAACAAATTTTCAATGTATAATTATGCTCTAAAATATGATATCTTGTCTTGACACAAAAAGTGATTTAGGCATACAAGATGAACATCCTTTAAGATTAGTCAATACTATCATCATAACACCTTATTAGCTCAACATTATAGTTCTGCACCAAAACCTCATGAAAACACAATCATGTGTTTAACAAACCTCTTAAATGAGATACATTAAGTCTCCTTAGAATTTGACTAGGATTAGTAAAACCAAATTAGTAGTTATAAGTGAATAGACCTTAGCATGAACCTTCGTTTGATCAAAAACAACAAAACATGACCAAATCAATTTTGGTTCCGCCCAATCCGCGGGTACCTGATCAACTTTTAACCATTCAGAAACCAAACAACCTTCTCGTAACCAACGAATCTAGAATTTTCATCTTAATCTCACAACTTAATTGTCTAGAACATCTTCAGTATCTAGAACACCATCATAGGATCTCATCCTTTTCATTCTTGATACATATCAAGCACGTCATTGTCAGTGCAAACAGAACCCTCATTCTCAACACGTTATTCCAACCAACACTCTCATCATATGATGTCATTTTCATCCACATATAGGTATCTAGTATTTTCATCATAGATGATAATATCATAACCTTAACCATCTTCAATACCTTTATAGCATTTGCTATACATTAGAGTTTCTGAATTCATTGCATTCTTTAAAACCAGCACCTTCCATCATCTTTTTCACTAATCAACTAACACCAACACTAACGTCACTAACTTAACTTCACTTCATATCCTCATCATAGGCATTTGTTTTAGGACTTTTTATTTCTTTCTAGGATGCCTTTTTATTATACTTATAACATCATTTCATAATTGTGACTTTTGTCACAAAATTTTCAATATCTATGAATGTGATCAACATATTGCATATTATCATTCTCAGTGTGAACTAACATTCTTATATAGCATATATTATATCTTGATTATGATTGCCTTAGGTACAAATTATGATCAGACATTTACTTTGACTTTTAAAAGTCAAAACATATTAGAAGGCTTGTTTGGGAGAATACTTCACAAGCATTCTACTTCTTCATTGAAGTCATTCATTACTAACAATTCATATGCAGCATATCATACCCTTCATAGTATACGTTGGTACTCGAGAAGTGAGGAGTATACATCGAGGGGGAGCATTTCATAAATCTTTCATATTCTAACCATTTGTCTTGTAGGTTTATGCACAATTTACTTGTTACTCCATTTAGGGGGAGTATAAAACAAGGGGGAGCTATTAAGTTCTCAAAATCGCATTCCGCTACGCACCTCTTCTTTTTGTTTCGACAAAAAGGGGGAGAAAGGAAAAAGGATTAAGTTTGCATAATTAGTTCATACTAAGTTATTTCATAATAGTAATCAAAATTTGAATAACTCAAAACTTAATCTATATTTTTAAAAGGACTTAAACTATATTTACTTGTTTGCTTAAAAATATAATTTATGTTTTGTCATCAACAAAAAGGGGGAGATTGTTAATACAAATATCGTACTAAAAACGTTATTTATATTTTACGATCTTTGCTTAATGTTTTGTTCATGACAAACACAAAGTATATTCCTTAAGCAAATTATAAATACTAGTTAAAGTCTTTTTCAAAACACATCTTTTATTTAACATGATCACTAACATTATATTACATATACATGTGTATTTCCTTTAATGGAAACTTTAATTTAAAAGTTACAAAGTGACATCATGGTATACATCACAAATACAATCTTGGTAAGATTGTGTGATATCTTGATTAGATACTCAAGTTATATAGTTGACATTGGAAGATATTGATTTGACAACACAAGGATATGGTAAGATCTCATGTGCAACATTAGCTGTCATACCGCGGATCCAAGTCTATACAAAGACGGATCCCTTCTGAGGGATCCGCCGGATCCGTAGGAGCCTTTCTTTGTTTGCCTATAAATAGCAGGCTTGGCATTTGATTTGATCACCTACTTAGAAAAGAAAAACACATACATTCACTTTAGTTACTAACCACAGTAGTTATATATATATCATTGATGTTTCTTTTGTAGCAAAGAAGATCAAGTTAACAAGCTTCAAACAAGCAGACTGTTGTGAAGTTGTAGTATAGGTTCTGTGTAAACACTTTAAGTGTTTCTTGTCATTTGTATCAGTTAGATCAGTAAGTGTGGTTAGTGCTTTAGTCCTCAAAGCACAAAGAGAGTAGGGAGTAGTTGTACCCGTGTAAAGAACTCGACATCTAGCTTAGTGTCGGTAAAGTAAATAGGCGACGTCAGGTTGGTTCTACCTTGTGAAAGAACCCGATGTTTAGCTTAGTACCGGAAAAGGAAGTAAGCGACGTGTAAAGGTTTTCTCCACCTTGAAGGGAGTTTGTTTCTTAGTGAAAGATATCTCTCGAGTAAGCAACTCGAGGAAGTGGAGTAGGGCAAGGATAAGGATCTCTTGCAAACCGAACCACTATAAACACTTGTGTTATGTGGTTTGATCTTTCATCTCTTTATCTCTAGTTTATATTGTGTGATAACTTAATTTGTGATTGATTCCTTAGAACTAACAAATTAAACAAAAGAAACGGTAAAAACTATTCAACCCCCCTTCTAGTTTTCCACATACTCTGAATCCATGAAAGACACTGAAACCAATCAGTATCCCTCAATCCATCACCATACACTGAGCCCAAACTATAAGTTATAAGTCAGTACAATACATAGTCTAAGTAGCACATACAATCATAACATAACAAATCCCAACATATAGCAAACAATCAGAAACAAAGTCTACCAAGCACATAGCCACTTCAAACTCTCCAAAATCTTCAAATGAAAATAGCTAAGGAATCCATAACAACCTTCCATCACATCTGAATTGCCTCCTTAAAAACCTTATCCAAGTAAAACCCATTTGGGCAAAACCTCATATAAGGAAAAGAGTGCAACTTCAACTTGTAGTATCCATAGCAGCCCCATCCAAACTCACAAAGCAGGCTCACACATGAAAATCAACAACCTGTCTTTGAACAATATTCCATACCTTCAAACAGCAATAATGCTCACACACCAAAATAAAGCTGTAGAGACAGACATTAGAAACAACATAATAAACCAGAAGAAGTAGAATGGCCTCCTTAAAAACCTTATTCAATAAAAACCCATTATGGGCAAAACCTTGACATAAGGAAAAGAGTACCACTTCTATTAGTACAATACAATCCCATCACATCAGATCCAAAAAGAAGGCTCACACAAGAAAATCACCCGCCTTTCAAATACCATAATACACCCCATCAGTAGTAGAAAACTCCACGTGATATCACCTCAACTTCATAATCCAAATTCTTCCAACATTTGCCCATATCATCACAGTCAAAGATAGCATTACATTCCCAAAAACCAGTATTCTCAAGAGACCATCTAAACCAGATAAGAATCACAACAGAAATTTCCATATCTATATAGTATCATTACACAACTCCTCAGCTAAACTGCTATAATAAGCAGTTTTGTCTAAAGGAATACTCCAAAAACTTGCAGCCTTAACAACATCAGCTGTCATTTTCAGGGAAAGGCCCATGAGTTTCAATCTAACAGACTCCACCACAATCTTAAACAAACAATTACAGGTTCTCTCCACAAATTGCATCCTCCTAATATTTCTTTCTTGCCAAATAAAGTATACAGTAGCCCCAAGTACCAGCCTTTGAATGACACTCCACACTTTGATATTAGCAGGCAAATTTACCACCCCAAATATGATATATAGCCAATCATTACTAATCTCATCCAATTTTGCAAGAGTTTTTAATCTCTCCCAAAGTCTTCTAGAATAAGGGCAGGCAAAAAATAAGTGGTTGTGAGATTCATTGTTACTTTTGCATAGATGACATAGTTGGTTTGACATACTAAACCACTTAGCAAGCCTATCCTTGGTTTTCAATCTTCCCTTAACTGCTAACCAAAGAATAAAACTATGCCTAGGCACACACTGGTTAAACCAAACATGATTACTCCAAATAACTTTAGGGCCATCATTACTAAAAGCATTCCACACTTCCTTAGCACTGAAATCAACCTCTCTACCCTGCTTATTAACCCAAACAGTCCTATCATCAATATCATTCATAATCCTGGGAACAGCCAAATTCACCACATTATCAAAATTTCCCACCCAATCAGAAGACCATTTCCAGAAATTGTTATGAATCATATCAGCAATACAAGTATCAAGATTCAAACCAGCCAGCTCAACAACTCTTTGGTTTATAATCTTAATAATTGAACCCTCCAAACACCATTTATCAAACCAGATATTACATCTCTTACCATTCCCAATCCTAACCTGAATAAACTTCTCAATCTTATTCCTTAACTGCATAAGTTGCTTCAAGTACCATGAAGAATTAGAATTAACTTCAATGCTCCAAATATTCCTACCTTTCAAAATATGAACATTAACCCACTTCACCCAACTAGAATCCTTATTACTCACTATATTCCATAAGTGTTTTGCCATCAATGCTTCATTCCAAATGTGCATAGACTTTAACCCTAAACCTCCCTGACTTTTAGGTTTACACATATCTTTCCAAGATATACTAGCCAACCCTTTTACAGAGTCACCCTTAGCCCATAAAAAACCCTTACTCAATTTTTATATCTTCTCACAAACAGACATAGGGAGCATGAATAAGGAAGCCCAATAAACTTGTAAGGAGGAAAAAATAGATGCAATTAATTGTAACCTTCCAGCAAATGTTAAATTCCTATTCTTCCAATCTCCCAACTTTCTCATCATTACTTCAATAAGACCCCACAATTATTCTTAGTCAGTCTCTTAGATATCATAGGTACACCCAAGTACCTAAAAGGCAATGACCCTTCACTAAAAGGCATCACAAGCATGATTTCGGCCTTAATGGTATCAGGAACATTACCAAAAAAACTATTACATTTACTAGGACTGGGATACAACCCTGAACTCAATGTAAATTCATCTAATCCCCGTCTTAACACAGAAGCTGACACAACATCACCATGACACAATAGTAACAAGTCATCAGCAAAACAAAGACTCACAAGCTCAAGCTCCTTACAATGGGCATGGTATTTAAACTTCTCTTCAATTCTAACTTGTCTCTTAATCATAAGTGTCAATACTTCCATAACAAGTGTAAATAGATATGAGGAAACAGGGTCACCTTGTCTCAACCCCCTCCCAGACCTAAAGAAACCTTTAATTTCACCATTAATACAAATAGAGAATGAAGCTGTGGTAACACATAGCATAATCCAATGCACCATCACTTTATGAAACCCAAACTGCTCAAGAGTCCATTCCAAAAATTGCCAATTCACAGTATCATAGGCCTTCATGATATCTATCTTAAAAGCACATTTCCTAACTCCACTATTCCATGTATACTCTCTCATAAATTCCTGAGCTAGTAATATGTTATCACTATTTTTTCGTATCGTAGTTTGTTTCGTTTTTTTCCTTATTTGTAATTTTATTTTTATGAATGAATTTTAGTTTATGAATAAATTTTATGTTTTTTAGAAAATTGAATAAAAAATTAAAATAGGAAGTGGTGGGACCCAAATGAGTAAGTTGTGCTTAGTTGTGAATTTGTGATTTGTTATAGTGATGTGCCACCCCGCGGGGTCCAAATGAGGAGTTTTTTTTTTACTCACCATACCTATTGCTCTCACAATCACTCGCGCATATCGGCGACAGTAGATAATTGCTTTAAGTTGCGTGTGCAATATTTTTATGTAAATACGAGTGTGGCATAAGTGATAGTGAAATAGTTAATGGTTTTAATTGTAATTAACTATTTAGTTAATATATTGCATTGTGTATTATAAGTAGAGGTATTTTAGTCTAACAATATTATTCATTTTTTAAGATTTTAAGTTTTAAGTGAGCGTTCTGTTTTTATATGTAATATATATGAAAACATACCAAACGTCCCCTTATAGTTTTTACAAAATTATTTTCACGTAATGACATGAGATGCTAACTAATTGACGTACGCAAGAGAGAATTCAGAAAGAAGAGAGAGTATTCCACAAATCAGCGTGTCATGTCAATAGGGATGAGCGCGGAATTAGTTTCGTGCCGAACCGACACCGTTTGGGTGGTATTGGTTTTTCTTTCCGGCCAAAAATTAAGACACCGTTCCCGGAACCGTGTACATGTCCGGTACGGGTACCCGGTTTGGGTTTTCCGGTGCGGTCACCTTCTCCCGTTAGAGAATCGATGCCAATTTATACGGTGGCAACAATTATAATTTACTCCTTTTTCAAGTGTGTTCTTTTTAAGATAAGTGGCAACATCTTTTACTGTCTATTTTAAACGATGCCAGTTTATTATGTAATTCATCTCAAACAAGTAAAAACATGGACCAATAGTAAAATGGGTCACATTGGTTAAACTGTCATATAGCTCGGTTTACTATATATCTCTCATTAGTTTACTAGAGTTATTGTTTGATCCCACATGGGTGAGTGAACAAACATTAGAGCACATGGGTGAGTTATTGTGTATTTTTGGCCCCCGTGGATTTGTCTTTTTTTTTTTTTTTTTTTTTTTTTTTTTTTTTTTTTTTTTTTTTTTTTTTTTTTTGCTGCAGGGTGTGAAGAACCTTTCAGGTTTGTGGTGATTGTCATATTGTGTTTTAGATTATATCTAGGATTGAAGAAAGAGAAACAGTTATTAGTGATTCAAACAGGTTTCATCATTTTAAAGAAGATGTATGTTTGATGTGGAGAATATAGGTGATAATCGTTTATTAAAGTTCAGAATTTTGGCCATAAGCTTTTAGAGATCATGTTTATGTGAGTCAGCCTTGAGGTCTTGTGTGCACTTTATAACTTCAAAATATAACCTTTAACGATCTAATACGTGTTCCAACATGGAGAGATCATGTGAATGAGAATTGAGGCATTTGAAACAAAAGCTTGAATATAAAAATGAGTTTTAGTTCATCCCACATGGATGAGTGAACCAACTGTTGGAGTTTGTGTGTCTGATGTGTGTTCCCAGAACAGGGTAAAGATAATCAGTAATCAAAGGTACCGGATATTCATTTGAAATCGTGTTATCACTTTCCAATAGAAACTATTCGACCCTATGCCTGGGTTGCACGAATATCTCTATAGGATAAGACCAAGTGATGTTCTTGTTTTAGGCACAAATCAAGAACCAAATTGCTTTCAAGTGTTTAGTTTTATGTGTTCTGTCCATGCGGATGTGATGATCTCTATTTAAAGTAGAGAATACTCAAGCCTAGTCAAAAGGAATTATGAGTATTAATTGGCCAATTAATCTCCTTATAATTATCCTCTATTCTAGCCATAGTAGTTACAAGACCAGATAATTAAGGTCTTAATTACGAATTTGAAACTTCCCATAAATAGGTCAAAGTTGTTACAAATTCTTTCCTGCATTACCAGCAATAGAATCTCTGCCTAGCAGCACAATAAATTGTACAAGCAGTAGAATCTCTGCCTAGCAGCCCAGCAGTACTGTTATTGTACTAGCAGCAGAATGTTCTGCATCAACAGTAGTATCAATAACACTAGCAGCAGAATGTTCTGCATCAGCAGTAGTATTATTAATACTAGCAGCAGAACTACAAACCACTAATTGAGTCAGGGTAAACAGTGACCTGATAGGTGTACACTCCGTACCTCCAAGCCCATTACCAGGTATGAATTGATCTCTCAAGTGCACTAAATTTTCCAACAATCCTCCCCAAATTTAGTTCACTTCCTTTGTATGAAAATAAACATAAAACAAACATGTGCATAAATGAAAATATCTTGAAGATTGAATTCTCATCTTAGTACATTACACGTTCAAATATTCGAGAATCAGGGTGTTCTAAGAATTGGACCCTTCAACCCATTTGAATACCCGAAGATAAAATACACACAAGTTTTCAAACACTTAAATGCTCCTGACACTATACAAGCCATGTGTCCATATCCAATTCATAAATGTTGTAAAAGCTAAAAGTCCAAAGCTTCCTGAAGCGGCAAAACTTCAACATTTACATAGGTGGTTCCTCTTTATTCATGCTCCTGCTTAGCACTTTTTCAAAGAAAATAACCATTGAGAAGTAAAGACTTCATCCTCTTTTCCAGCTGCTTCTGAGCACAACCTTGGGATGATAATAAACATGTGCTCTAGTCCACTAAATGTTCAGCTTTCCACATTGAACTCAACTCCCAAGTTTCCTCAGGAGGGAGTTGGGTGTCTTAGCATTCAGTGACTAAGTTGGACTTCAAACCCATCCCTTTAGCAGAATTTAAAACCAAGTCTCTAGCCAAACCCTTCGTCAAGTGATCAGCTAAGTTTTGTTGAGATCTAACAAACTTTATAGATACCACCCCATTCATGATAAGCTCACGAATCATGCTATGCCTGACACCTAAGTGTCTAGACTTCCCATTGTACATCTGGCTATAAGCCTTTGCCAATGTAGCAGCACTATCAAAACGGATAGAAATAGGTGTTATAGGTTTAGGCCACAATGGAATCTCAAGAAGCAAGTTTTTCAACCATTCAGCTTCTTTACCAGCAGCTGCTAAGGCCACAAATTCAGATTCCATTGTTGAACTAGTGATGCAAGTTTGCTTCTTGGATGCCCAAGAAATTGCACCTCCACCAAGTAAGAATACCCAGCCACTGGTAGACGAATTGTCTTCAGTGTTACTGATCCAACTTGCATCAGTGTATCCTTCTACTATTGAAGGATAACCGGTATATGAGAGACTATAATCCATAGTTCTCTTCAAATACTTCAGTACCCTCTGAATTGCATGCCAATGATGAGCACTAGGATTACTAGTATACCTGCTCAATTTTCCCACAGCAAATGCAATATCAGGTCTTGTACAAGTCATGTCATACATTAGGCAACCAATCACCCTAGAATACTTAAGTTGAGATACAGCCTTACCAGTATTAGGCATGAGCTTCTCACTTGTATCCATAGGAGTACTTACTGGAGTACAATCAAAGTAATTAAATTTCCTCAACACCTTCTCAATGTAATGAGACTGAGAGATAGAAATTTTGTTACTTTCATGTTTAATCCTTATACCAGGGATAACATTAGCCTCCCCCATATCCTTCATGGAGAACTTTGATGACAAAAATTCCTTTGTCAGGTCCACCCGAGTTTGGTCAGTGCCAAAGATCAGCATGTCATCAACATATAGGCAAATGATGACTCCTTTACCAGATTTATCAAATTTGCTATATACACATTTGTTAGACTAGTTAAGTAAATAATCACTAGACAAAACCACTTCATCAAATTTTTGATACCATTGCTTAGGTGCCTGCTTCAATCCATATAAGGACTTAATCAGTTTGCACACCTTGTTTTCATTGCCAGGCATGATGAAGCTCTGAGGTTGGTTCATATAAACCTCCTCATCCAATTCACCATTCAAGAAAGCTGTCTTCACATCCATCTGATGAATAATCAGATTGTGAATTGATGCCAAAGCAATTAGCAATCTTATGGTACTGATACGAGCCACAGGGGCATAAGTATCAAAATAGTCTATCCCTAACTTTTGTTTAAAGCCCTGAATGACTAGTCTAGCCTTGAACTTTTCAATAGTTCCATCTACCTTCATTTTCCTTTTGAAAATCCATTTGCAGCCTAGAGGCTTGCAACCAGGTGGTAGATCTGCCAACACCCAAGTGTTGTTGCCCATGATGGAATCCATCTCATCACTTATTGCTTCTTTCCATAAAGCAACATCCTGGGACTTCATTGCTTCTTCAAATATTTTGGGATCATCCTCAACAATGAAGCAATAGGAGTATTGGTCAGAGACCTCATCCCTAGTTCCTTCAATTAAATATAATTGAAACTCAGGTCCAAATGACTTTGGAGTCCTGACTCTATTGCTCTTTCTGAGCTCAGGTTCAGGTTGTTGAACCACAACCTCATCAGGGACCTCATCAGAGACCTCTGATACACCAATATCATTAGTTCCATTAAGAATCCTCTGACTTGGTCTAGGGACTGATGAGAATCTATTCTCATCAAAAATTGCATCCCTTGATTCAATTATTGAGTTAATTGAAACAGATTCATTAGGCTCAATAACATAGAACCTATATGCTTTGGAATGCTCAGCATATCCAACAAAGATGCATTCAATGCATCTTTCACCCAAAGTCTTTTGCTTTGGATCAGGGAGTCTTACAACAGCCCTACATCCCCAAACCCTGAGAAAGTTCAGGTTGGGTTTTCTTTTAGTCCAGAGTTCATAAGGGGTTGTCTTGTTCCTTTTATTGAGAACCCTATTTAATAAATAACAAGCTGTCAACATAGTTTCACCCCAGAACCCTTGACTCAGCCCTGAATAGGACAACATGGAATTAACCATCTCCTTTAGCACCCTGTTTTTCCTTTCAGAAATACCATTTTGCTGAGGAGTATAGGGAGCAGTTGTTTCATGGATTATACCAACAGACTGAAAATACAGAGTATCCATGTACTCACCTCCCCTATCAGTCCTTAATCTCTTGATCAGGGACCCTTGTTGCAATTCAACCTCAGTTTTAAATACTTTAAATTTATCTAATGCTTCATCCTTGGTATGTAATAAATAAACATAACAAAATCTAGAAACATCATCAATAAAGGTCACAAAGTATTTCTTATTCCCCAAAGAAGGAGAAGCATGTAAATCACATAAATCACTATGAATTAGTTCCAACACTTTAGTTTCACGTTTTACACTTTGAAAAGGTTTCTTAGTTATTTTGTTCATCATACAAGTTTTACACTTTTCAGTGTCCATATCAAAGGCTGGAATTAACCTATCCTTGGACATATCTTGCATTCTCTTAAAATGTACATGGCCAAGTCTAGCATGCCATAAGGTTGAATCATTTAATTTAGAGGTTGACATAAAAGCAGAATTAACAATATCATGAACAATGTTAAGCCTGAACATTTGATTACACAAATAGCCAAAACCAATAAACACACCATGTTTAGACAAAATAAACTTATCAGATTCAATCACTTGTTTATAACCACAATTATTCAAAATACTACTAGAAACCAAATTCTTTCTAATATCAGGAACATGTAAAACATTAAACAAAGAAACAATCTTTCCAGAACTAAATTTTAAATCCACACATCCTCTTCCATGCACCAGGGCTGTTGACTCATTTCCCATATGAAGAATATAACCATCATTCATTGACTCATAGGTCTTGAACCAGCTTCTATCTTTACACACATGAATTGTTGCTCCAGAGTCAACCCACCACGCAACATCATCATCCTGCACAAAGTACACTTCAGATATATATGTAACATAATAAATCTCAAAAGACTTATCAAATATATTCTGACCTTTTAGAGAATTGGTATTACCATTCCCTGATCCATTGGCTTTATTGCCAATTTTAACACCTTTACAATCCTTCCTGAAGTGTCCAGTTTTACCACACTTCCAACAAGTAGCTTTTGGCTTCTTGTTAAGATCAGTTTTGGTGCTATCCTGATGTTTACGTTTGCCCTTGTTGTCATTGTTCCTGGAGGAGTTGTTATGCTCCACCATATTGACAACTGATGGACCAGTAGCATTGCTACTCTTTGGCTTGTCACTATCTTGTGCTTTGAGTGATTCCTCAATGCGCAAATGACTGCCCAACTCAACAAGAGTTAATTCCTCCTTCTTATGTTTCAGCATATGCTTGAAATCTTTCCAAGAAGGAGGTAATTTATCAATGATACAAGAGACTGAAATAGCCTCATCCATGTTCATCTTGTGTTGTGTGAATCGACCAAGTATACTAAGAAGTTCATTGTATTGTTCCATGACAGGTCTGGAATCGACCATTTTGTAATTGTTAAAATTACTTACAAGGAACTTCTTACTTGATGCATCCTCAGCCATATATTTGGCTTCCAAGGAATCTCATAGTTCTTGGGAAGATTCAACATTATGATAAAGATCAAAAAGAGAATCAGACATACCATTGAGGATTAATCCTCTGCAGACATAATCATCATTCTCCCATTTGCTTCTATTCCTTATTTGTTCCACAGTAGCATCATCCCCATGATCCTCAGGAATGGAAGTGGTCAGAACATACACCACATTCATGCTTGACAACAAGAAGTGCATCTTCTTTTGCCATCTTCTGAAATCGATACCTTCAAACTTTTCTAGTTTTGAAAAGTTAGCAGCCATATGCCTCATAGCAGCAGCCATTGATTATCACCAAATAGTTTCTATTGATTGTTGGAGTTTGTGTGTCTGATGTGTTTTCCCAGAACAGGGTAAAGATAATCAGTAATCAAAGGTACCGGATATTCACTTGAAATCGTGTTATCACTTTCCAATAGAAACTATTCGACCCTATGCCTGGGTTGCACGAATATCTCTATGGGATAAGACCAAGTGATGTTCTTGTTTTAGGCACAAATCAAGAACCAAATTGCTTTCAAGTGTTTAGTTTTCTATGTTCTGTCCATGTTGATGTGATGATCTCTATTTAAAGTAGAGAATACTCAAACCTAGTCAAAAGGAATTATGAGTATTAATTGGCCAAATAATCTCCTCATAATTATCCTCTATTCTAGCCATAGTAGTTACAAGACCAGATAATTAAGGTCTTAATTACGAATTTGAAACTTCCCATAAATAGGTCAAAGTTGTTACAAATTCTTTCCTGCATTACTAGAAATAGAATCTCTGCCTAGCAGCACAATAAATTGTACAAGCAGTAGAATCTCTGCCTAGCAGCCCAACAGTACTGTTATTGTACTAGCAGCAGAATGTTCTGCATCAGCAGTAGTATCAATAACACTAGCAGCAGAATGTTCTGCATCAGCAGTAGTATTATTAATACTAGCATCAGAACTACAAACCACTAATTGAGTTAGGGTAAACAGTGACCTGATGGGTGTACACTCCGTACCTCCAAGCCCATTACTAGGTATGAATTGATCTCTCAAGTGCACTAAATTTTCCAACACCAACATTAGAGAAGTCTATAACCAAGACCTGTAAGCTAAGAAAAATAAGTGTGTAGTTGATGCTGAATGGCCCTGGTTACAAGTCCCTTCAACCTCAATTCTCTCACTTTTTTAACAATTTTTATCATGGCATAAAAATACAACCATATTATCATTATAACCTCTCGTATACAACCTAGCTAATGCTTTGCCATTCGATGCACATCCCATTTCAGTTAATTTTATACTCCAACTAGTACGTAAAACGAATAAGCAGTTATGAGGTGATGCATTTTTATTACTGAAAAGCAAATGAAAATCTCGTTACATTGAGTATCAAAAATATTTCTATATTAGTTAATGCACATCCCATTTCAGTTAATTTTATACTCCAACTAGTACGTAAAACGAATAAGCAGTTATGAAGTGATGCATTTTTAATACTGAAAAGAAAATGACAATCTCGTTACATTGAGTATCAAAAATATTTCTATATTAGTTAGTAGTTACATATACAAAAAAAAAAAAAAAAAAAAAAAAAAACCCTGTAACTTTCGATATATGTGTGTGTGTGTGTAATTTCAATTACTTCAAAGTATCATAATCTCCATCTCATATCACTATTCTACTTTAGATTTTTTAGAGTTAAATGGAAAAATATTAACGTGTATGTCTAGATTCAAACACGGGACCGAGGGATTGCACACTTTACGTATGATGATCAAGTAAATAATTAATATGTATAATTAGTGTATATATTAATTATTTGGACACAAAATGATACATAACGGACGTTATGTAAACTAACGGTGTTGACTAACGACCATTAGGGAATAGTTAAAGGACTATTAGTGAAATTGGGAGTGGAAGAATCTAGAATTCTTGGGGAGCACACATGCACCGATCGGCCTAAAGGGTTTAGAAACCCTAGTCGACTAGCTTATGCTCCAAGGTATCCAAACACTATAAATACACATCAAGGGTTATTAGTTATGTTACCTTGTGCAATACTATAACCCTAGTTTGTGTTTTTTTCTTCCCCAAAACCCCAAAACCGATCGGATCTATTCTATAGGTCGATCCATAAAATATTTTGTGTAGCAAAATTTGTTTTGGTTTTTATTGTGTCTAATCACTAGCATCATTGCTTGATCGGTTATAGTACGTGTGTACAAGAGTTCGGTAACAACTTAATTAGTTGTTCATCTTGGATTGTGGAACAAAACGGTAAGGGGTTCCACGTTAATCCAATTTGTTGATCTTGTGATTAGAAGAGAAGACCGATCCTTGTTCTTGCTAGGATCTTGAGGTAATTCTAATTTACTTTTCGGTAATTCATTATATGTGTTAAATACGATCTTGCTTCCGCTACGTTCTCTTGATGTGTTTATTTACTTAGATGTTGATCATGCTATTTAAATCACAACAGTGGCATCATGAGCCAATTTAACATGTTAATGATATTACCTAAACGCATAATAAAAATCAGTACTTGATTTATACATACATGTTGGTCGATTTTATTTTTTAGGGTTATGTTTTTGTAGAAAACATACCAATAAAAATCGAATGGAATTTAGGGTTAGGGTTTCGACCCTTGTTTAACTAATTAATTAGTTTGTAACCCTAAATTAAGAACATGATGTGCTATGTGTTTATTTGAGTAATTAGGGTTACGTTCCTGATTGATCCATAATTCTTCATGCAAGGAATTATGGATTAGGTTTTGTTTATGTGCTACATGTTTTTAGATAAATCTAAAATTAGGGAAGACCTAATTATAAATATTAATGAATCAGTATATGTACAATGTGGTATGTAATTATTAAAACTTACGTGGTCAATTTATTGGCGTCTGTGGTCTATTGGGTACAATGAGCTCGAAAACCAATGAGAGTTTTATTAATTATATACATTAAAAAAAATTCACATAGAGATTATTAGTAGGGTTTATCAAAAGGTTTGCATGTGGCTATATGATTTTTATCATATATGTGTTATTATGTGTTTGTTTATTTTATTAAATTACTTAATCTTTGTGTTTTAATTATGATGGATTGTAAACATCAAAGAGGGTAATTTTTTGAATAAAAAATAAATGAACTTAATAACTATGAAACCTTTGTGGTAAATTATTTATTGCCAAGTCTTATGTGCCGATAGTGGTTTGCTTCGCACGGTAATTTGCTCCCAGGCGAGACTAGCAATTTAATAATTTACTACATAAATGTTTTAAGCTGTAAAATCTTAAAGTTTTTAATTGATTGATGCAACTGTACATAATGGTCGAAGCGGCGGACCTAATGTTGGCAAACTATAAAGTGGGTATAAGGTTGGTTTCGCATTAAATTGTGGCCTTAAAGAGACTCCATTCTGTCTCTCCGCTCGCCTGTGCGTCACATTAGACTTACCAAGTACACCATTATTCATGTACGAAACATCTTAAGGCAAAGTTGTAAGTTTCTCAACGCCATCAATTAAAATTTTGTTGATTTTAAGCTGCGAATGAGTAAATAGTTTTTTGTAGAAAACATATGATACAAGATGAATGCATGACATCTTGTACATATTTTTTGATTCACATCAAAATAACTACCCTTAAAATTTAAGCTATATGCCATCCAATGAAACGGAAACACCTGAGATTAGATGCCCTCATTACTAGCAGCCAAAGCTGATGTAATGATCAAGGGATGGTAATCAAAGGGTAAATTGAGTACTTTCATTACTAGCAGCCAAAGCTGATGTGATGAAACGACGTCAATTTGCAGTTTCTTAAATTGGTTAACTTAATTGAGCACTTTCATTACTAGCAGCCAAAGCTGATGTAATGAAACGGCGTCAAGGCATAAAGATTTGGGGATGAAACATGCTTACTTTTGCAACCGAGGTTGGCAAAATATGTAAGTCCCATGACTCTAGGAATTGCAATTGGACATTGGCAATTGAGTTTAACTCTACCTTATTGAGTACTTCCATTGCTAGCAGCCAAAGCTGATGTGATGGAACGACGTAAATTTGGATCCTAGTTTTTAGTGAAAATTAAATGGTTAAATGTTAATTTACCATGGGTGTTTAATTTTCTTGAAAAGTTAATTATCGAAAGTACTAACTTTTGAACTTTTTCTGTAGAAATGGCCCAACCCGACAACACTAACATGTCAAACATGACTTCTGCTTTCAAAACTATGATTGAAAGAGAAAAGTTGACTGAGACTAAAATTTTTAATGATTGGTACCGTTCTTTGAGAATTACTCTTAGAAATGCCAAAAGATTTGATTATCTTAGTAAGCCTCTTCCTATAGCTCCTGTTGGTACTGCTTCTACTGCTGAGCATGAGTAGTACAACATTGATTATGAGAAGCACAATGATGTGGCTTGTCTCATGCTATCGGGGATGGATACTCAATTGCAAAAGCAATTTGAGAATTATGGCCCGATGGAAATGATAAATGAGCTCAAACGTATGTTTGAGAAGCCACCTATGGCAGAGTTGTATGATGTCTTAGACTCTCTGGCCAAGTGTAAGCAGGAAACTGGTAGAACCGTGAGTGCCCATGTATTGGAGATGAAAGGATATCTGGACCAATTGGATGCCCTCGGATGTGGTTACGTGCAGGATGTGCAAGTTGGCCTCATCAATCGATCTCTCAATGAGGAATTGTATGGTGAGTTTATGCGCAACTTCAGTATGCATTGCACGGGGAAGACAATAAGTGATTTGCATGCAATGCTTATTGACTTTGAGAAGGGACTCTCAAAGAAGGTACCTACACCTGCTGTGATGGCTGTTCAAGGTGGTAGGATTACTAAGCCCAATAAACCGCGACATGTGAACAAGAAGGGCAAAGGTAAAGCTGACAAATTGTGATCCATCAGCAGAAGCCTAAGAAGCAGAATCCTCCTGTGAAGAAGGATTATCCCAAGAAGGATACGGCTGCTTGTCACCAGTGCAACACTCCTGGACAATGGAAGAGGGACTGTCCATTGCTGCTTGAGGAGTGTCGCAAGTATAAAAATGCCAAGGCTGCAAATGGCGCGAGCACTTCAGGTATTTTTATGATTGAATTATTTTCTTTTCCTCGTAAGCAAAATGCCTGGATATATGATACAGGATGTGGTACTCACATTTGTAATACATCGCAGGGGCTTAGAGGAGCGAAGAAGCTGAACTATGGGGAATGCTACTTGTACGTGGGCAATGGCATACGTGCAGCAGTTGAAGCCATAGGGACATTTGACTTAGTTCTACCTTCGGGTTTAATTTTAGTATTGAACAATTGTCATTATGCACCGTCTATTATTAGATGTGTTGTTTCAGTTTCTTTATTGTTGGATAATGGTTTTGATCACACATTTAATAAAAATGGAATTTCGGTTTCTTTAAATTCTGTTTTTTACTTTAATGCAATTCCTATAAATGGTGTGTTTGAAATCGACATGGATAATCATGTATCCAATGGAAATAATTCTATGTATAGCATTGGCAATAAGAGAATCAAGTCTAACTTGGATTCGTCTTATCTTTAGCACTGCCGTCTTGCTCATATAGGCAAGAAAAGCATGGAAAAGCTGCAACATGATGGGCTTTTGCAAAATATCAATGATGATTCAGTTGATAAATGCGAATCTTGCATATCTGGGAAGATGACAAGGAAACCCTTTTCACATCATGTGGAAAGGGCTACGGATCTACTTGGATTAATACACACTGATGTGTGTGGTCCCTTTAGACATGTGTCAAAACGCGGTGCTAGCTACTTCCTAACCTTTACGGATGACTATAGTTGTTATGGTTATGTTTATTTACTTAAACATAAACATGAAGTCTTTGAGACATTCAAGGTGTTTAAAAGTGAAGTAGAATTACAACTCGGAAAGAAGATTAAGGCTCTTCGATCCGATAGAGGTGGTGAGTATTTAAGCCAAGAGTTTAAAGATTATCTAGCTGAGTGTGGAATTGTCCAGCAACTCACATCTCCTTATACTCCACAGCAAAATAGTGTATCTGAAAGGAGAAATCGTACATTGCTTGATATGGTACGATCTATGTTTAATCTGACAACTCTCTCCTTATCCTTTTTGGACTATGCCCTTGAAACAGCTGTTCACGTATTGAATAGGATTCCAACTAAGAAGGTTGATAAGACTCCATATGAAGTATGGACTGGAAAGGCTCCCAACTTGTCTTACTTAAAGGTCTGGGGTTGTGAGGCGTTTGTTAAATGTGACTCACCTGATAAACTCCAACAAAGATCTGTTAAGTGTATCTTCGTAGGATACCCTAAGGAAACAAAGGGTTACTACTTTTACTTCCCACCTGAGAATAAAGTCATTGTGGCTAGGTATGGAGATTTCCTTGAGGAGAATCTCATATCTCAAGAATTAAGTGGGAGAGTTTATGATCTTGAAAGTGATCAAGAAGATACGTCACCTTCTAAGAACACTAGCACACTTCCTGTGGAACCTGAAAGTTTAGGTCCTCCACCTGAAGTTGAAGTGGTTCCCATTCGCAGATCCTCAAGATCTGTAAAAGCTCCTGAACGTCTATGTTTAAACGTAGAGTGTGAGGAAACTATACTAGGAGATCTTGATGAACCTACTAGTTATAGGGCTGCCATTAATAGTCCTGAGAAGGATAAATGGCAGGTTGCTATGAATGGGGAAATGCAATCCATGAGAGAAAATGAAGTCTGGATTGAAGTAGAACTTCCTCCCAATGCAAAGGTTGTTGGGAGTAAGTGGCTCTTCAAAAAGAAAACGGACATGGATGGCAATGTACACACCTATAAAGCTCGTTTGGTGGCTAAAGGCTTCACCCAAACATATGGTGTTGACTATGAGGAGACCTTTTCTCCTGTAGCTGACATTAGAGCTATTAGGATTCTCATAGCCATAGCTGCACACTATGACTATGAGATTTGGTAGATGGATGTCAAAACCACCTTCATGAATGGTCGCCTAGATGAAGATATCTATATGGCGCAACCTGAGGGGTTTGTGAATCCAAAATTCCCTAATCGTGTATGCAAGATTCAAAGATCCATTTATGGATTGAAGCAAGCATCACGTCAATGGAATAAAAGATTTGATGAGGAAATCAAAAGATTTGGATTTACTCAAAATCTTGATGAGCCGTGTGTATACCACAAAGCTAGTGGGAGTGATGTTATTTTCCTAGTTCTATATGTTGATGACATATTGATCATTGGTAAAAACATTCCAAGTTTACATGAGGTGAAAGCCTATCTTGGGAAGTGTTTTTCCATGAAAGATCTAGAAGAAGCAGCATACATTCTAGGAATCAAGATCTATAGAGACAGATCTAGGCGGTTGATTGGTTTAAGCCAAAGTGCTTACATTGACAAGATATTGAAGAGATTCAATATGTAAAACTCCAAGAAGGGATTTTTGCCAATGCAAGTAGAACATGGCTTGAGTAGCAAAGCTTGTGCTTCGACACCTGAAGAAGTGGAACGCATGAAGAGAATTCCTTATGCTTCGGCTGTAGGATCGATTATGTATGCGGTTCGATGTACAAGGCCCGATGTGGCATTTGCTCAAAACATTACCAGTCGTTATCAGCAGAATCCAGGTGAACTCCATTGGACTGCTGTGAAACATATTCTCAAGTATTTAAGATCTACAAGAGAAATGCTTTTAGTGTACGGGGGAAATCCAAACGCAGAACTGTGTGTTACAGGTTACTGCGATGCATCCTGGAAGTGTGATAAAGATGATACGAAGTCGCAGACGGGTTATGTCTTTGTCGTCAATGGAGGTGCAGTGGATTGGAAGAGCAAGAAGCAGAGTACTATCGCGATGTCTGCAACAGAAAGCGAGTATATTGCTGCTTCAGAAGCCGCAATGGAAGCAGTCTGGATTAGGAAGTTCGTTTCAGGGCTTGGAGTTTTGCCCTCAATTGATAGACCTATAAAAATGTATTGTGACAACTTAGCCGCAATTACATTTGCTAATGAGCCTGGAATCATGAAGGGCACCAGACATTTCCCGATCCGGTACCACTATGTTAGAGAACAAGTGGAGATAGGCGAGATCGAATTACTCAAAGTTCACACAGATGATAACTTAGCAGATCCATTAACGAAAGCTCTGCCTGGTGGAAAGCTTAAGCAACTTTCAGAGGGTATAGGACTTCTTTTAGCTGATAGTTTCATGCATATCTGTGATTAGTATTTGGATAATGGGATGTTGTAAAACGTTATTATTTTAATGAAATAAAATACGGTGTTATGTTTATTTATCATTATCTTAATAATATATCCTATATTTGTATGTTTATATCCATGAATATATGTATATATTCTAAACTGTCCGTTGTCGATTAATGATATGGGAATATCATTAAATAAAGACAAATGTGTGGATTGGTAGAATATACTTGAAGGTATATTGATGTGTTGAGATGCCAATATCACATGATATTCAAAGGATTGAATATAGGACTTATCCCGACTTCATGAGTTTACTTTATGGATCTTGTCATTAAGTAAATCATGTATATATTTATCCTCAGACTTGAGATACCAGATAACCGTTCATGCATGTAGTGCATTTCTGTAATTCAATTTAACGCTATACGTAACTGGTAGCTATACGGATTGTTTTCGGAAGTGTTGCAAAGTGTATGAGTTATGCTTGTAGTCAAAATGGGATTTGTTCCTTCAAATTTATTTGAAGTTTAATACTGCTGGGCCCCTCGTGGGATTAATAAGATGTTTGTGTGGCCACACCCAAAGTCTCCCCTGATGATTCAGAAGATTTGGTAATCTTATTTAATCATGAATAACGAGAAACATAATTATTAATAAAGAATAACTTAGATCCATATCTTTATTAATGTAGTATTAGAAACAAAAGGATAAGTATGTTGAGTTATCATCAAGTGGTTTTTCCAGGAGACCACACACCCGAGTTGTACTAGGGGCATTGGCGTGTTGCTAGACGCTAACCAATGTCATTACACTTTTAATAGATTTCCAAGTGGGAGCTGTTAGAGTTAAATGGAAAAATATTAACGTGTATGTCTAGATTCGAACACGGGACCGAGGGATTTCACACTTTACGTATGATGATCAAGTAAATAATTAATATGTATAATTAGTGTATATATTGATTATTTGGACACGAAATGATACATAACGGACGTTATGTAAACTAACGGTGTTGACTAACGACCGTTAGGGAATAGTTAAAGGACTATTAGTGAAATTGGGAGTGGAAGAATCTAGAATTCTTGGGAAGCACACATGCACCGATTGGCCTAAAGGGTTTAGAAATCCTAGTCGACTAGCTTATGCTCCAAGGTATCCAAACACTATAAATACACATCAAGGGTTATTAGTTATGTTACCTTGTGCAATACTATAACCATAGTTTGTGTTTTTTTCTTCCCAAAAACCCCAAAACCGATCGGATCTATTCTATAGGTCGATCCATAAAATATTTTGTGTAGCAAAATTTGTTTTGGTTTTTATTGTGTTTAATACTAGCATCATTGCTTGATCGGTTATAGTACGTGTGTACAAGAGTTCGGTAACAACTTAATTAGTTGTTCATCTTGGATTGTGGAACAAAACGGTAAGGGGTTTCACGTTAATCCTATTTGTTGATCTTGTGATTAGAAGAGAAGACCGATCCTTGTTTTTGCTAGGATCTTGAGGTAATTCTAATTTACTTTTCGGTAATTCATTATATGTGTTAAATACGATCTTGCTTCCGCTACGTTCTCTTGATGTATTTATTTACTTAGATGTTGATCATGCTATTTAAATCGCAACAAGATTACTAGTGACTTGTCGTACGTAATTACGTAATTAGAAGTACTCCAGGATAAATATTTTATAATCGTTGAATGAACTTTTTAACACATTGTGCTCTGGAAATTTTTGATAAGAAGTCACGTTCGCATAATTGAGAGATAAAATACTAATAAAAACAATTAAGTTCACGAAATTTAGGTAGCAGTTCATGTTTCTATAAATATGTGGGTGTTTGTAATTCCTAAACTAGAAAATCAAAAGAAAAAAAAATCAAATGAAGAAAGGTAGAACACACAACCTACATAACTTTTCTTAATACCTTACCAAGATATATGCACTAGCTTTAAATCACATGCTCAACCAGTAAAAATAAATTATAAATTTGAAGTCTTAGGGGAAAAAAAGGTTAGCTTAAGTATAGATCGAGACGCCACTAATGTACACTAGCTTAAGTATGAGCTTGTTAGGCATTCGAAACAAAAGCTTGAAGATAGAAACGAGTACCACATGGGTGAGCGAACAAATATTAAACTAGTCTATAACTAAGACCAGTTGAAGCATAAACATCGAATGGTCTTAGTTACAAGCCTCTTCAGCAACAGTTGATCAGCAGCTTTTTGATCAATATACTTTATTCACAAGTGCAAGTGTTACTTAAAAGACAATTATTTAACACAGAAATGGTTTTGGTTACAATTTATCATCGACTATATGTTGGCGTATGTGTCTGGATGGCCTGTCTTGACTGGCCGTCCGGACGACATAGGGCCGTCCGGACGACATAGGGCCGTCCGGACATACCGAAAGGCATATAGGTCGTTCGGATAATCCAGCTGTCAACAACAGGACAAGTGACATTATCTCTTGACAGATGGCAGCTGCAGACACCGCCGCCGCCCCGGGATTTACGGGATTATGTCTGGGACATATTTCCTGAAAACCCGGCGCCGCCATTTTAGGTACCAAGGCTGGGCACTATAAATACCCAGCTCATTTACTACTCTCAACCAACTAATTCATTAGCATTTACTTCATATTACTGTTCGTAGCCCTTAGGATATCAAATAGTTACTCTCACGCCGGAGGTGGGTCCTGGGATAACACCCGGGGCGAGCCTAACGCGTGCTGTTGTGTGCAGATACCCGAAGGATCTCCAGTAGACGAAGGGATCGACACACAGACCTCTCGGGAGAACATCTAGCTGGTTCAACCGAAAGGCCTCTCTTATTTGTATGAAGTGATTGCAAGAAATTACTTCAACAAATTGGCGCCATCCGTGGGACCTTCCGCTCGATCTACCTGAGTGCCGGAATGACAGGTCCTCCACCAACGTTTGGAATAACGGGTTCTACACCCCTCTTTACTCCTGTCCGGAACACGGGGGAAGCCGAGACATCCGGAGGAGACCAAGATCCTTCAGATGCCCAAACCCTAATCGCAGGTCATCTTTCAGCCTTAAAAGAGTTGTTCAAGCAACCGAGCAATCGCAATCTGGTAAGCCCCAGAATGTTGAGGCTTGGCGACAAGTATGATAATTCGGAAGAAGAGGAAGTTGAAGGGTCGCCGTACGGAAAAGGGAAAAAGGCAGACGATGACTTGAGCAAACCGTTCAAGGAAGTGATTAAATGCCCATTTACTAAAAGGATCATAGAGTTCTCATCTCCCAAGCACAAGATACCGACGAACCTAAAGTTATACCAAGGAACCACTGACCCAGATGACCACATCAATCGTTTTACCGGAGCAGGAAATCACGAAGAATGGCCGATGCTCGTATGGTGTCGAATGTTCCAACAAACCTTGGATGGGAAGGCTAGGGGATGGTTTGATAAGCTCCCAACGGGGAGCATTGATAGTTGGGACGAGCTTCAAAAGAGGTTTCTGAATAGGTTTAGCATGTTAAGAGTAAGCACTAAAGACCTCACGGAGATCAACAAGATTCACCGGAAGGCCAATGAGAGCCTCGCGGACTTCAAGGAAAGATGGGTGTGCGAAGTCAATTACTTCCCAGACGCTCCCGAAGTTATGCAAATCGGTTCGTTTCTAAACGGTCACCACTACCCGGAATTAGCAAAAAAGTTCTCTGACAAGATCCCTAAGACTGTCGAGGAGATGTTGGAGAGAATTGATGATTTCATCCGAGCCGAAGAGGCGTACCGAACAACAGAACTCCCGAAAGGAGAGAAAGTGGAATCCCGGCCTAACCCATACCACAACAGAAATGATCAGCAACCAAGGCCCCTTTTCGGAGGAGATCGCCGCCGGAATAACCCCAAGGTTGATTTCAAAGGACGCAGGGGTGAGTACTATGCTCCTTATGCCCCTCCTTATGTTCCCCCGAGGCATGACAGCTCTAGCCGAATCGATCCCCGCCGCATGGATCATCGCCGAAACGAGACGAGGCCGATAGATCTAAGCGTCCTGACGAAAACACCAAAAGAGATATTAGCAACTGAGCACCAACTGAAGTTACCACAACCTCCTCCCACAAAGGGGAAAATAGCAAAGGATTTTGCGGACCGGTATTGCAACTATCACGGTGAGAAAGGACATTACACCGATGATTGTTTTCAACTCAAAGAGGAAATAAAAGCCGCACTAAATACAGGGAAGTTGGACCATTTGTTGAAAGGTCTTAGAGGAAGGGGAAAAACCACACAAGGGGACAATCACAAGGGGAACAAAGGAAAAGTTATTAACATGATTCGAAGCTCAACAACCTATCAAAGGGAAGGAAAGGCGGACTCAGAAGAATGGATGAACCTTCCGGTAAGTTTCCCGCCCATCTCTTCGAATGAGATGTCGGACGAGCCGCTCGTGAACGAAGCCGAGGTGGAAGGGATGGCAATACAAGGAGTCTACGTGGATCCTGGCGCTTCTACGGAGATAATGTATGAACACCAATTTGAAAGGTTGAGCCCTTCTACTAAGGCCCGGATGAAAGAATCCAGCACTACTTTGGTAGGGTTCACAAGGAAGCCCGTTAAGCCGCAGGGATCGATAGGTTTAGAAATCTGCTTCGGAAGTCAAGGCCAATCCCGAAAAGTTTGGATGGAATTCGCCGTGATTGATTCGCCCTCCTCCTACAACATCATATTAGGATGCATCGGTCTAAGGAAATTACGAGCCATCCCCTCAACCATTCACTCAATGGTCAAATTCCCTACTCCAGGCGGAATAGCAACACTGACCGCACGACCAATGATTCGAGAACACCACGGGTCAAGGGAGGAACGGATGAAGAAAAAGGGGGTAAAGGGAGAAGCTTGGAACTCTGAAATGACAAAGGGGAATACCGGAAGAAATGTACGTCATTCGGAAGACTCAGCGCAAGAACATGGGGAAAAACCCGCGGTCGGAGAAGTTATCCGATGCTGCAACAGAAGGAACCCTCACGAGTTAACTAAGGTAGGAATAACGGCTCAGGTAACTCTTAACACAAAATAACCATTTTGTTATTTGCTATTTCATTCTTGCAATTTCATTCTTGCCAATGTTTGCTTTCATCATGAACTAACGGGAGGAACGAAAATGCCTTCGTAACTTAAGGCGGGTAATCTCACATGCCAATGGAACAAAACTAATGGGAAAGCAAGCCGAGAAAAGCATGAATCAGCCGAAGGAAAGGAAACTTGCCGAGCAGAACAACACAAATCACGCAAGGATGGAAAAGAAAGCACTGATGATATGACGGGCAATTGATCGTTGAAAATGTTTTTATGAATATTCGGTTTATGTATCTTATGTAACACCCGAAAGGGCTTGATATTAACTATCTAAATGACAAGTGCAGCTATCCCACCATTGAAGGGAGGCAATTTTCTTACAATACGTTATGGCAACACTTGTGACATTCTGAACATAAGTTGAAAGTGACCCCTCCGAGAGGTTCGCGCCCTCCGGATATTTTCGTGGTCAATGTTCAAAGATGGTACGCCCAAAAAAGGGGCTTACCATATAGTTTCTGAACATAAGTTGAAAGTGACCCCTCCGCGAGGCTGGCCCCCTCCGGAGAGTTTTGTGGTCAATGTTCAAAGATGGGACTCTTGAAGAGGGGGTTACCATAACGGTACCCAGAAAGGGGTGACCGAGTAATCATTTATCTTACTTTGAACATAAGCCGAATGTGACCCCTCCGAGAGGTTCGCGCCCTCCGGATATTTTCGTGGTCAGTGTTCAAAGGTTGGCGTGTGTCGCCCAAAAACGTATAAGCTTGTACCTCCGGAACTATGCAAATAGTGAAGGTAATAAAAAACAAGTATTATACGTTCGTAACAAAAATCTAGCTCCAACGTAAGCTTGTACCTCCGGAGCTATGCAAATAGTGAAGGTAATAAAAAACAAGTGGTACGTTCATAACCCGAACGTAGGCCGAATGTCAGCTTGTACCTCCGGAACTGCGCAAGCAGTAACGGTAATAACAAACAAGTGTTCGGCACACACTCGGGGTCGAAAGCGCAGGTGTAACAAAGGGATAATAAATGATCCGTAAAAGCTAAAGTGGAACAAGCAATCTGAAATTATCATATTTGGGAAGCTAAAGTGGAACAGGCAATCTGAAAGTATCATATTTGGAAAGCTAAATTGTTACATCCTTTGCTCCGCACGCATAAATAAAAAAAAAAGAGGGAGAAAAGAGGAGGGGGAAAAACTAGGTAATCATCAATAAGGGCAAGTGTATAAAATCCGATAGTCCAATCTGAGTACTCAAAAGAGCGCACCATCGCACGAGCCAAAGTAGAAGTCCCGTGAGGTCAAAGCAATACTGAACATCCCGGTTCACCGAACGGGTAAAATACTCCGAAGTAAATTAAAGTGATGCGTAAAATAAGGAACATGACAAACCAAATTATGCAAAGCGACCACATATCTAGATGTATGAATAAACAGATATCATGCAAATTGTACGATAAATTATTACAGTCATCCGAATCGAATAAATTATTTCTGGCCCGAAGGCCTTACGTCCACCAATGTTTTTCAAAGTAACAGTTTAAAGTAAGCTTCACAAGAATTCCGGGGTGATCAGGAGGCCGACTCGTTCGCTCCAGCAGAAGAGCCCTGGACGTTCGCAGCTTCGGTTTCAGCAACACCGGAAGTTGATCCAACGGCAGCACCGGCATGTTGGTCTTCAGCGGAAGTAAAAGGAGGCGGGTCAGGGAAGATCTTCAAGATTTCATCGGGAGACTTAAGGTAGGAGCTGCTAATCCTCCTGATGCAGGGATACTCGGCGGTAAATAACCCATCATACAACGGGTCAAACTTCTGGCCAGCTTCCACATCCAGATTCTCCGTCTCGGCCACAATTTTAGCCACCTCCTCCGGCTTACGACCTATTACCACTCCTTCCATAAAACCGGATTGAGATGATAAACTGAAAGGGCCCCCCAAATGCTCCTTATATTCATGACTACCCAAGAGACGGCGAACCACTTCCGGAATGACTTCTTTCACAACCTTAAACCTCTCTGCCTCCGTCCGGCCCAGTCGGGCGATAAGATCCTTCTTCACATTACGGAGGTCCAGATTGTCTTTCACCTCTTCACCCAGCTTGGTCTTGGCTTTTTCCAAATCAGCCTCCAGAGCACTGATCCGTACCGCCGCGACCAACCTCTCGTCCTCAACCAACTTCTCCAACTCCTTAACCTGACCCATCAACTCCGATTCTTTCACCATACAGGTGGAATGCTCGGCCCTCAGCTGTTTAAGCTCTCCACCCCCGTTCTTTCCGAGGTTTCCGCACTGTTGATGGGTGCGGTACAGTTCGTGATGCTCATGAAGAAGATTTTCAAACCGGAGTAATAGGTCCGACTGAGCTACGGCACCCATACCCAATAACTTCCAGGCCCTTTGACCAGCTTCAGCATCACCCAGATTTTCTAGTAACGACTCCTCCTTCGGAGTCGGCAGATTCAGCATCAAGTCCCTGCAGACTTCCCAACCATCCAAACGATCGTCCTTGCGAACTTTCCACGCCGGAACATGCAAAGCAGCAGGGTCATCCGCGTCAATTACCTTCTCCTTCCCATGACCAGGGCCAGCACCGGAAGAACCCCCTACAATAAAAAAGAGATATAAGGAAAAGTAAGAATGGGCAATGGTTATTATCAAACTAAGTGTAAAGGAAAAATGCAGGGAGTGATGTTCCTGAAAGGCATACCCGCACCAGCAGCCTCGGACGTGAAGCCCACGCCAACACTTTCGGGGCCCGTCGGCTATTTTCTTCCGGCCGAAGAGCCTTGGCCCTCCGGCTGTTTTCTTGCGGCCGAAGCATCTGGCCTCGCCGCATTAACGTCTTCGTTCGGTCTGCTTCGCTTGACCGACTAGAACTCGCCGCCGCCTTCCACGTTGCGTTGAAGGCGGAATCTTGTCCCATGTTGCTGAGACTGGGACGTTTGCCGAGCAAGGTCCTGCTCCGGTTTCTTCCTCTTGGCCTCCAAGACCTTATCATCAGGGACCTCGACTCTTGTCAATTCGGCCGTCTTCTTCGGGATGTCGGCATTAGAAGTGGCGGGAATAGTCACATGCGTCTCGGGAGGTTGACCCTCTGGATGCTTATCCCCTTGCATCACAGACGCGTCCTTTCGGACCTTTGGCTTCTTTAAATATTGAGACATTGTGATAACTGCAAAAAATGAAAACGTTAAACCGATGAGAAAGCGAGCAAAATACATCGGTCAGGGAAGTACAAAACAAAGGCTGCAAGGCTATACCCCTCCCCTAGGCATCCTTTATGGCGACCTGATAGCCGGGATGTTCCCAATGAGATGTAAGCCCCACGGCATAAAGAAAGGCCCGAGGAACCTGGATAAGATCGATCACGCCCTGAGCCAATCGGTCAGCATCTGCAACATCAAACTCTCCTTTCGGATACGGATCCGATATATCCGAATTATGATGCCTCCAAGGCATGGCAAACGGAATAGCTCGCCTATCTATCAGAAATAAATCACGTTTCCAACCCTTCAAACAAGTCAAAATTTCCCGAAAGCACACTCTCTTCTCACGACCGCCCCTTTTTTCAAAGGAAAACCAATGACCTTGCTTACTCAGTTTGTAGAAGGCCCGAAATAGAGGAGTAGTAGGATCGATATGTGAGCTTTGGCAATACACTTCGAACAAGCTCGCACGATGCATTCCCAGCGGAACCAATTGAGAAATATGAACTTTATAGTATTTAACAACACCCAACAGGAATTTAGAGAAAGGCACGCTCAGACCACCCTCAATAAAATGTTCCAAGTACAAACCGATAGCATCATCTGGTAGCTCGTCCATTGTCATACCTTTCGGGGGCTGCCGCGGATGCAGGTCTGTCGGTATACCATAGTCCACAGTTATCTTACGCACAGCCTCTTCGTCCAACCGAGAGGTGTACTTTTGAATATCAAACTTGGGAAGAAATACCTCAACCCCTTGAATATCCTCGTCCGGAGTCGAAACGAGAGGATCCGACATGGTTCAACCGAGGGAAATTGGGATACAGCCGAACAGAAAATAAATACAAGAGATGAGTAGTTCGGAACGTACCTTTACAAACGAAGGATTAGTATTAAAGCCGCTTGAATCAACTCACGATTACTGTTCGGAAAACAATGCCGCAAGACGTCTTGAAGAAATGTGTAAAATTATGGTAATAACAAGTGACACGAATAAGGCTATTTATAGGAAAAGAGAAGCGCGTGAGATATCGCGTCCAATCAAGGGCTGACATGGCAACACCTTCACCAACGCGCAGGACACATGCGCACGTGTCAGCCATTTATGATTACAATCCTTTTACAATAATAATAAAATATATCTAAAATGACTCCCGGACATTTTAAAATAACGCCAGGTACACTCAAGCCTAGCGGTCCGGATTGACCGGAAAATGTAAAATGTGAATCCACAAATTGCCTAAAAATACCATGCCATCGGCACAACCGACCCTCCGGATAAAACAAAAAAGTACATTGACTCACCAGGCAAACATAACAGTTATTCTTCGGAAAAGCAAATGGTTATTGACGACCCGAATCACTCGGGAATGATAAGAAGGGGGCGTAAGCATCTGGGTAATGGTCCGCAAGTCAATATAAGTAGCAAGGCGTATGTTGTAAACCGCAAAGGATTCAGAAATATTGCAATGATAATTTCTGTACATCAAAGTCGTTATGTCAGGGATGATGTGGGAATTTTCAAAGTCTCACAATATCGGTAAAACCGATACTATGATACTGAGGGGGACATGTTGACATATGTGTTCGGACAGAGTAATGTTGACCGAAAGGCAATAAAACATTATTTGAAGTATTACATGTACATACATCCAAGTGACGTACGTTGGAAGAAACAAAGACATTCTTTAAAAGTATTACATCATCAATCTTCAATCGATAATGCAATACTGGGGGGGCATGTTGGCGTATGTGTCCGGATGGCCTGTCTTGACTGGCCGTCTGGACGACATAGGGCCGTCCGGACATACCGAAAGGCATATAGGTCGTTCGGATAAACCAGCTGTCAACAACATGACAAGTGGCATTATCTCTTGACAGATGGCAGCTGCAGACACCGCCGCCGCCGCCCCGGGATTTACGAGATTATGTCTGGGACATGTTTCCTGAAAACCCAGCGCCATTTCAGGTACCAAGGCTGGGCACTATAAATACCCAGCTCATTTACTACTCTCAACCAACTAATTCATTAGCATTTACTTCATATTACTGTTCGTAGCCCTTCGGATATCAAATACTTACTCTCACGCCGGAGGTGGGTCCTGTGATAACACCCGGGGCGAGCCTAACGCGTGTTGTTGTGTGCAGATACCTGAAGGATCTCCAGTAGACGAAGGGATCGACACACAGACCTCTCGGGAGAACATCTAGCTGGTTCAACCGAAAGGCCTATCTTATTTGTATGAAGTGATTGCAAGAAATTACTTCAACACTATACATGCTTTTTATTTATCAAAACTTTATTCATTACTTCAAGTGTTACTTAAAAGATAACCATGTGGCATAAAACCGAACCGAACAGACCAGAACTGACCTGAACCAAGCAGACCAAAACTGGTAGATGAAGTAAAAGCTAGAAGATAGAAATGAGTAGGGCTAAGCATCTGCTCAAAACCGACCCAAACAGACCAAAACTGACCCGGATCGAAATACGATTTTGTGATAACATGAACCAAAGTGACTCGGTCGGTTTAGGTTTTTTTGTTTTGTTGTTGTTTTGGCCCGCATCGAGCCTAACCTAAAACCGTAGATATATAAAATCAAAAGAAAACCGAATAGGGGTTGGTTCGGTTGGACCATTTTGTAACTGGCAAAAAAAGATCAAGAATTAGGAAATTAATCGATGGGAGAAAAGTGAAGAAAGAAGCCGATTAAGGTGGACTGGATTCAAAAACAAAAAATATTCATTTGCATCCTTTATCATATTTCATTTATTCAAAATCAAATGAATTGAGTTTGCGGTTAAGCAAAGCTGGATTTTTTTCTTTCTAATACTAGTTATGTTCTTCATGAGGTTGAAAATGAGCAATAGGAAGATACACTTTTCCGTCACATTGAGAGATTAGCTGTTGCGTTTGGACTAATTAGTACACCTCATGGCATTATGCTACACATAGTGAAGAACCTTCGGCTCTTTTGTAATTATCATATTGTGTTTAAGATTATATCTAGGATTAAAAAGAAAAATAGTTGTTAGGGATTCAAACCAGTTTCATCATTTTAAAGATGGTTTTTGTTCTTGTGGAGAATACTAGAGATAATCGTTTTATGAAATTTAGAACTTTTAGCCTTAAGCTTTCAGAGATCATGTTTATGTTTGTATGTTCAAGCCTTGTTGAAAAAAAAAAGCTTAAAGATGGAAGTAAGTTTGGTTTTGTCCCACATGGGTGAATGAACAAACTATAAAGCGCCTTATAGCAAATTTCCGTTAAGCTATGAAACATTAGTGGGTAGAAGATGTTGAATGGTCTTAGTGAAGAGCCACTTCAACACGTTCTACTCCCACTCTTTTTTATCAAAACTTTATTCATTAATCTAAAGTCTAACTATATACCGTATTATCATTCATGTAAGGAGTAATAATGTGGTGCATAATCAGATACATAAATCATATCTTGAATGGTCTTAGTCATGAGCCACTTCAACATGTTCTGCTCCCTCTCTTTTTTATCAAAACTTTATTCATTAGTCCAAAGTTTAACTATATACTGTAAAAATAAATCGGTATTATCATTAAAGTGGCGCATAATCAGATACATAAATCCTATCTTAAATGGGTATTAGACGTTGAATTGTCTTAGTGACAAGCCTCTTCACCATCTACCCGTGCTTTTCCTTATCAAAACTTTATTCACTCCTGCAAGTGTGTTACTCAAAAGACGATAATGCATCATGTGTGAGAATGCTCTTCAACCAAATGGTTGTAGGTTTAAATCTTATCAAGGACATTTGAGATAACTTTGTGGTGTTTTTTTGAACGGAAAAATGCATTAAGAACCTAGCAAGGAGCTAGAATAAGGTTACAATGAGTTTATAAAAGCATTTAGAGGATTGATGATCCAATTGATCCATTTTTGGACACGATTTGTGTGAAGATCGTTTAGCTCGAGATTGGTTAGTTCTCATCTAGGGATTACACAATAATAATGATTAACAACGTTGCACAGCGGAATAACATAAACTATCATTATTATTGAACAAAGTTTTTCTCGTCATCATCTCTACCACTAACAATACAATCAGCCCCAATGCTATGTGATCAAGTATAGCACGGTTACACTCTAACAGGGATCTACGATCCTTGAGGCTTAACCAAACACGAACCCTAACCTTAGGCGTTTAAACAAGAACCATACGCCTAGGTTCACACACACACCCCTTTAATGGAGTTACATCTTGACTCCTGTACTACAAACAATAGACGTCCCATTTCTTTATAAACTAGAGATTAGGGTTACAAAGACATTTAAATAATACATATTAGGTCCTTCATCTTTGTCTTCATAAGTCTCCTCCATCTTTCATCTTTTGTCAATATCAACTCAAATTATAATTCCCAACAATCTTCCCCTAGTTGATATGACAAAACCATGTATGAAAGATGTCGTCTTCCCCTTAAGCCATGCATATCATCAAGGATTTTCAAGCTGCAATCTTCAATATAAATCTTCTTCCCCTTTTTGTCATCATCAAATATTACACGTCCAATCCATCTTTCCAATGTCTCAAATTACCCACCATTAAGTTTTCCGCACTAAAAATGAACTTGAAACAGTAGAAATCAAAACTAGCAGTAGTAATACCAATTAGCAGTAGTAAAAACCTTCACCTCGATGTAGCATATAAATGGTTAATCATTTGAACACTTAAGCTTCCCCTGAAACCCATATGTTAACCATTCCTTGAATCGTCAATTCGGTAGACTGTATGTATTGAAGAAGAAAACTAACCATTACTAACTTGATGCTGAAGTAGAATAACCCAAACTCATGTCTTAAATATAACTTCGAACGTATACCCAAACCAATGTATAAGGAGATCGCAATCCCTTGACAATGAACACTGAGCACAATAACGTAACTCCTTCAAGTGTTCATCAATTCGTAGATATAATAAGAACACAAACCCAAGTAATTCCACTTCATCTTCAAAAAGTAACAAATAACCTTCTTCACCAATAAGAACGAGCCATACACCTTTAAAGAACATGAATCCAAAAATCAGCCGTGTGTGTGTTGGAACCTCCTGTTCCAAATCAATAACTTATGTTAATATACTTCCCCTCACTTCGTGTATCTCATGCTACCAAATCTTCACAAGCAGTATGAATATTTTGTCTCGTACAATTAAGCAAAAGAATAATCAACTGACCCATGATTGGTAAAAGTAGGAAAGAATATTGTGTGACATGCGAATGACCCACAATAACAATCAAATAATAAAACCCTAGCCATATACTGATTGCACTGTCCCATCCCATGATAATTAGATGAATAGAAAAATAATCAGTATCATGCAAAGACTTCAATCTTCATATAATATATCCTCATGTATTATATCAGTATCGAGTAGAATAAAAATCAAAGTCCAACCGACCATTGATCTATTACCAATAAAAGAATGCACCATCCAATGAAATAGCTAGCCGACCCATGATAATCTCTTGTGAAACAAAGCAACCATGCATCATATAACTCATGCAAACCGTCCAATGAGAGATAGATAAACACATTTGCCTCTTCACATATAATGCAACCATCACTGTCCAACATGCATGATCAGCTAGAATCCATCACCGACCCACTAATTCTATTAGAAAATGAATGATCACCGTCCAAGGTAGCATTCAGTTCCTTTTCGTCATTAAATACATGCACCATCCCACGTTATAATTATATAACCAAAGCATCCAAGAACCATCGACAATACAAGTTCAATGAAACTGAGATCAAACCGAATGGGAAAAGCGAGCCAAGTCCAAGCAGATTAGGGTTTGTAATAAGCTTGGCAGTATGAACCTTGTTGATAGCAGTACAAACAATTCATCGAGCAGTAATAATGTATATGAACATGCGAAGGCAGTACAAAGTCGATAACAACGGCAGTACAAACTCATTAAGCTAGCAGTACAAAGTCTCACGAACCATTAACGAGCAGTACAAACTAACTTTGATAGCAGTACTAACTGCTATTACTTGCTGGAAACACAGTAACATATACACAACCAATTTTATCTTCACATCAAACAAATAGGGTTAAAGAAACCCTAATAACCACATTACATGAACATCAATCAAACCCCAACATTCAAAGTACCCATGGTAAACCAGCATCTATAAAGCATACGAATCAACAACAATAGCAACCTAGGGTTTTCAAGAAAAATCAGATCGTTTGAAACCCTAACCATATAAGGGTACCTCCAAGGCTGCCTTCTGGGGTGTATAATCGAGAACAAACAGCATATAGCCAGCTTCCATGATGAATTAACAAGTATTGAACCAAATTCAAGAAGTTGAATCAAGAAAACCTTAAAAATTCGAAAATTATGAACACCTCTGCAACAGTTTTCAAAAATTAATACCTGACGATCTAGAGCTCAGATCGAAGATCCCTCCGGTGAAAATATTCCTTGATATATGTAGTAACTCCAGTAAAAAATTCAGCACGATCCAACCGTTAACGAACAATCTATCTCTTTTTGAAAACTGACCTTCAGAAAGATACGAAATTTTTTCTAGATTCGAATTTTCTTCTTTTCTTCGAAAAACCTTATAGATCTTAGATCACGAGCCCTTTGGCTCTGATACCAATTGTGCAGATCGTTTAGCTCGAGATTGGTTAGATCTCATCTATGGATTACACAATAATAATGATTAACCACGTTGCACAGCAGAATAACATAAACTATCATTATTATTGAACAAGGTTTTTCTCGTCATCATCTCTACCACTAACAATACAATCAGCCCCAATGCTATGTGATCAAGTATAGCACGGTTACACTCTAACAGGGATCTATGATCCTTGAGGCTTAACCAAACACGAACCCTAACCCTAGGCGTTTAAACAAGAACCATACGCCTAGGTTCACACACACACCCCTTTAATGGAGTTACATCTTGACTCCTGTACTACAAACAATAGATGCCCCATCTCTTTATAAACTAGAGATTAGGGTTACAAAGATATTTAAATAATACATATTAGGTCCTTCATCTTTGTCTTCATAAGTCTCCTCCATCTTTCATCTTTTGTCAATATCAACTCAAATTATAATGGGATAATTACTAAAATAGCCCGATTGCCCAAGTGCTAAGAGTATCTAGCCCGCTCACAGAAAATTCCCCCTTAGCCCAGGGCAACTGATCCGACGGACCACAGGACGCCACGTCACCGACCAAAGTATATATACAACTGTTGATACGATGTATAAGGGATGTATTGTATTTTGGGCAACTTTTGAATTTTGGGCAACAAATACATGAACAAAAGGATATTTTGGTCATTTTACGTGCATTAAAATTAGAAACTTGTTTTTTATTAACGTAATCCTCCTACTGGTACTAATCCTTTTTCATTACTAATCCTCCAGCAACAAAAATACCAATAATGACTTATATCAATCAAAATTTAATCCGCCTCTTTCAATTTAAACCCATTAGCTATCCACCTCTTTTTTCATTTCATCTGGGTAACGGTTCAAGTGTTTGTTTCCCTCTTCCCCTTTCTGGATTTGATATGGTTTAATCACCATGGATGATCCGGATTATGATCCTAACCTCCCTCCGTCCTCTAAAAGGACGAATTCATCTCTTAAACCCAGGAGAACTACAAGAACTATGAACCCACTTACCAAATCTACTATGAAACATGTGAACATGATTTCTAAAACTCATGAAGGTACATATCAGAAAGTTATCTCTAGGTCTGCATCTAAGAGTATTGATGAAACTATGGATATGGAAGATTTGGAGTATGGGGAAGATGTCCCTGAACCTGATGAAGGTAGTGATGATTTAGATGAGACTTGTGCGGATATGAATGATGCAGTTAGTAAGGTTGACAGGTATGAAAACCCTTCCACTACTTGTGATGTTAGTCACACAAATATAATTGATGAAATCGCAGCTAGCATAAGTAATGGGTCTAATTCGAATGGTGTGGCTGGGTTGTCTGTTACTAATCCTCCTACTGGTAGTAATAGTGTTAAGATGTCTAGTGTTTACACTAAGCTGCCTGAACCGCCTTTGCCATTTGAGGAGAACCCTGTGTTGAATCCTACTTCTAAAAATGTTAAGCATAGAAACCTTTCTGATGCTAGTGTAATGGGTCTAAATGTGGTTGAGAAGAGCAATAAGTCTTTTCGGGACGCTGTTTCAAGGAGTTTTGGTGGTAATGGAAATAACAAGCTCCACTTTGTCCCTCCTACTATAACCGGTGACGGTCGGGAAGTAGCTGTGATGGATCTTGTCTTAGAAGAAGGCTGTAAGAAATGGGGAAACACTGTGGTAGGTTATTTCATTGGGTATCGTATGAATTACAGGGAATTGTTGTTTCATTTGAAAAAAATGTGGAGATTATATCACTTGGAAGAGGTTATAATGAATCAAAATGGAATGTGTTTTTTTTACTTTTAAGTCAAATGACGGGATGGATTTGGTCATTGAAAATGGCCCATGGTTGGTTGACAACAAACCGCTCTTTGTTAAAAAATGGGAGCCGGGCCTGTGTATGTCAAAGCCAGAAGTTACTAAAGTGCCGATATGGGTCAAGGTTTATGATATCCCATTAGAAGCCTGGAATGTTGAGGGCATAAGTAGGATTGTGAGCAGAGTCGGTGTCCCTATCATCATGGATAGAATGACTACAACCATTTGCGAGAAGCCGTATGGTAGGGCATCTTTTGCTAGGGTCTTGGTGGAAATTGATTCAAATAGGTCACCAGTCGAAAAGGTAGAGCTGTGGTATGAAAGTCTGGGTAAAGAACTTACGTTGTGGGTTGAGTATACATGGGTTCCTCCTCGGTGTGAAGAGTGCAAGGTGTTTGGGCATTTTCTGAGTGAGTGTGCGAGGAAGTTGAACACTGATGCTAAAGCTAATAAGAACGGGGAAAACGCCAAGGCTGCTAATGTTAAGCAAAGTAATAGAAAGGAGGGGGCTGATACCGATGAAGGCGAAGAAAGATGGCAAACTACAGGCAACCGTAAGAACTATAGGGGTACTGCCAATAATACCCGTCAAGGGCAATCTGGTAGTTATAATACGAGTAGGGGTTTCGATAATAACAGGGGTGATTTTAACAACAGTGGTAAATCTAATGTGGGTAATATGGGTGATAGGGGAAATGTAGGAAATATAGATGATAGTGTGGTTATAAATGATAATGATGAGCCTGTAAACAATGGTAAGAATAAGGTTAATGGTGGTGTTGACAGTAACATTGGGAATACTAATACTGGCAATGCTGACATTGAAAAGGACATGGCGAAAAACAAGCCTAGTAATAAAAAAGATAAGAGGACTTTGGGAGTTAAGAGTGTGACCACCAGTAATAGATTTGACCTTTTAAGGGAAAAGAGTGTTATTGTGGAAACTGATGCGTGGATAGAGGTGAAAAAGTAGGTGGGGATAGCTTGTAATACTGGAGTTCCGATGGCGGATGATGTTCTTAAAGGTTGGAATGATGATATGGTTAAGTTCTATAAGGTTAAATGGACAAGCAGCTCTAGGATTAACGATTCAGCTAAAAGGAAAATAGAAAGTGAGATATCAAGACTGTCCAACCAAATTTGTAAACTTGAAAATTCTATTTTCAAGGTTGCAAGTGTTTGCCTGTGGGTATTTTAAAATGTGGTATTCCATGATGTTTTTGCTTTGATACTATTATTGTGATCTTTCTTGATGGTTGGCTTATATACCGGTTATTATACACTATAACTGATGCTTGTTGATTAGTTTGCTATTACTACCATCTCTGCATGTCTAGTTCTGTCGTAACAGAATTGATGGTTTCTAAAATTCTATCATAATGCATACTCATCAATTTGAAAGCTCGGATGATCATTGTGTAGGGCATTCAATTGTTATAAATAACGAATGGTTATTTGCTGTCATTACAGCAGGTAAAAAATATGTCATGTTCAAAATGCCAATAATTGTTACTGGTTTAGCAGCTTATCTAGTCATGTATCTTATATTTTCTTTTCTTTGTATATGGAAATACGGCTTTTTGTCAGTAGAAGTAGTTCTAGGATGAAGGTTGGTATTACTAGTTCGAGTAAATGTTATATGTATGAACGTTCGTATTACTAATCACTAGAAATACGGGTGCTTATGATGTGGAACTACATTAGAGAATCAGGAACTACCCGAGTTATGTTCCACCAAGATGGTAATCTACTCCAAATAGTTTATGTTCCACCAAGATGGTAATCTACTCCAAATAGTTCTCCTTGTTTAATTTAAATCCACGTGAATTTTGTGTGTACTTTGTATAGAATATTTATACTTGTTGTAAATTTTGCATCTTTTTCATTTTCTTTCTTTATTTTATTTTTATTTATCTAAAAAAAAGACACCCGGGGTGATCCTGCTGGTCGCTCATTCATTGCTGCTGGTAATGACACCATTGCTGCTGCATTCATTATGCTGCTCTCGGTAAAAATACAAACGTTGCCCAAAAAATTCAATAGTTGCCCAAAAAGTACACAAGTTGCCCAAAAATTCAAAAGTTGCCCATAAAATAAACTTGTGTATTTTTTGGGCAACTTTTGTATTTTTGGGCAACTTTTGTATTTTTTGGGCAACTTGTGTATTTTTTGGGCAAGCAAACGTTGCCCAAAAAATTCAATAGTTGCCCAAAAAATACACAAGTTGCCCAAAAATTCAATAGTTGCCCATAAAAGAATGAATGCAGCAACAATGGTGTCACTACCAGCAGCAATGAATGAGCGACTAGCAGGATCACCAGCAGCAATGGTGTCACTACCAGCAGCAATGAATGCAGCAACAGAATCAAAATAGCGTAGCAACAGTTACAAATTCTGAATACTGATCTGCTCCAACTTTGACCAACACCAATAGATAAGAAACCCATGTGATATTGATCAGAATATCAATATATCATGACAGATCAAAAAGTCCAACTTCATTATAAATAGATGAGTAAACAACAAACTATCTCAAAGTTAAATTTCATATCAACTAAATAGAACAGCAACTAGTGGTTTCATCACAAACTAAACTATGAAATGTTACATAAACTAAAATTATTGTTAAATACTTGCACTATGTAACTAAAAAAAGTTAAACGACAGTTCAAAATTCACATGGATTTAAATTAAACAAGGAGAATACACACAAAAATACCAAAATATTCTATACAAAGTACATATAGACTTAAGCCAATGAGCTTAGCCAAAGTGATATATCTGCTAGAAGTATAAAACTTTAATCAAAAAACAAACAATAAACAAATAATTCACATGCTCAAACTTATCGAAAATTCAAAATAAACAGTTTCGCGGTTTTGCACTATTACATAAGAGAATGTAATATTTGATAGATTTTTGTCTTTGATAGATTTTTATCCTCAACAACAGAATGAATATGCAATACCGCTTTGTATCCAGCAGTAAAGATGGCCTATAATACAAACAAATGAAATTCGTATAAGCAACTACAGAATACAAGTTATAAAGAGTAGAGCAGCATCAAGAGGAAAAAAAACATAGTTGAAACAGCATACCTTATCCAGCAACTCAAGAATATGCAACTGAGCAATGAACTCATGAACTGCTGTTATTGGTTTTTCTGCATAAAAAAGAAACCTCAAATAAACATTAATATGGATAAACAAATATACCAACTATGTAAAGACCACAAAATATAAACCCATCCAGTTAACTTGACTAAGGAAACATACATTCACAAGTTTGCCTAAAATCGGGATCTGATGGATGATATGCTGACCTATTGTAAACAATGTGATTGTAGGTTGGAGTGTTGGACTATAAGTTAACCAAATTGTTATAAAACATAATAGGTTTTTTTTGGTAATATTAGGGGATGTCTGCAATTGCTTCTGAAACTGATTATGTGTGAGTAGCTTTCTTAACGTTGATCAGTTGGGTGTATGACAGATTCTGCCTATCAGATTTTATTGATGGAAAAAAAAAAAAAAAAAAAAACAGACATCGGGTATGTTCACGAGTTTGTCCAGTTAACAGTCGGATCATCCATTTTATTGACAACAACTAGCAGCTTTAAAACACCCAAAGTCTTTGCAAGTTGTACATGCTCACGAGTTTGTCCACCTCTCTCATACCCAGTTTCAAATTCCCCTTTTCGAGCAGATATAACCTGAAAAAATGTTATAAATATAGATATTCTGTTTTACAGTACAAATGAAGAATTTTTAAAAAGCATAAGTCTTTACCAGTACACCAATGTCGGCTTGAGAAGCACCACTAATCATATTCGGTACATAACTTTTGTGGCCCTGAAAACACCAAGGATGCATTGTAAATGCCTCTTTTAACCAAAAAGTATATATATCACAGTGAAACGGCAGTGATGTTACAAATCTAAAACACGCATGCATAGTTCGTGATAGAGATTTTTCAAGAGAAAGCTAATTACAAATATGTGTATTGTCGTATTGTATGTATGTTGTTCTAGAGACATAAAGACATGTCTATACATCATTTATGAAGTATGAACTATCGACACAAGGTAAATCTAGACATATGTAACGTAGGTTGTCCTAGAAACAAAGACATTCCTATACATCACCATGGAGTATGAATTATAGACTCAAGAAATTTCAGAGGAAGAAATGTATTCACAGATCTAGAGTAAATCCAGAATCTTGGTGAAGAAAAAAAGAAAACGCTAGTCGGCCAAAAAAACTGAGCGAAAATAGGGTCTAAAACTGTAACCTAACAAAACAGATAATTTATCCAAATATATTGAACTATTTTGAACGAAGATACCCTCATCAGCATGTATGCCGCCTCCAAAGAAAATATTAACTATGGAAGCTAAATATATATTGTTATTATGTTGTAACTTATTGGTAAAGTTGTGCCAAGTAAATCAAATAATCTACCGGTGCATCCAGTATAGTGAACCGTGTAGTCTCTGTCTCAAAATGTGTTCTGCCAACTTCAACTGTTATACCCTGTAGCCACCATTTAACGTTAGAAAACAAGTAACAAAAGACTACTCACGGAGTATAAATTCATGATGTAGATATATACCTTGGACCTCTCCTCCTCATTGGTATCCATGATATATGCCATGTACCTAGAATAAAGAATGGTAGAGTAAGAAAATAACAAGAAAGGACAACAGAATCTAAAAAGAAGATGATCCGTGTAACAGATAAATTGTTTCACCTTAAATATATATAAGAACGTCTTTTTGGTTATTTTATCCATTACATACTTACAAAATAAAAGTATCTCGTACACTAAACAGCTAATTAATGACTATTAAAACTAAGCAATATTTCCTGCAACACATTTTGCAGCACATAATTGTGACGTTCAAGGTCAACAAAGTCTTACCAACTCTCTCTACTTTTATCCTTGGCTTCTTTTTCATACTTTTGGATCGTCCGCTCATCAACCTGGCCGCTAAGGTATAATACCAGAAAAATGAACTCTCTGTTACAAAGATTATTATATACTTTGTAATTGTAACTACAAGAAACAAGAACTCACAAGCAATTGTACAAGTATTCCTTATCCACACTAGAATGAAACTATAAGCTACCTCAAACTAAAAAGCAAAGTAATGAAAGTCAAAATAACTCAAGTGCAAGTTTAAAATTAGTAAACACAAAGCAGGTTTCCACTAAAAATGAGTCAGTGAGATGTCTCAGTGGTCTAAAGACCCTGTTTGGAAACAAAGGAAGTATCAATTACTTGAAAAAAGAAAGAAGCTAGCAGAGTCAAATTTGGAAGCCAGTCGTCTAGTCCCACATACCAAGCTACGGCCAGGCGGCTACAATTGGGCACGCCCCTTTGCCGGAAAGACACTCCGGGCTCCAGATGTGAATTGTGATGTGAATGCTTTTTAAAACCCGTCAAATACATTGTGACTATATTCTCCAATTTCCCAGGAACTTATAATCATCCAATCTAAAATAATGGTTTTGGCTATTTGGGTCCGCTTTGAATAAGAAATGAAAATTAAGTGTCCACTTCAAAAATGGCACATGGTTTTAGGAAAGTGCAACTATTACGTTGTTCAGGCATAGGGATCTCCTAACTCCTAGTTTTAAACTTGTTAAGGCACACTCAAGAATAGCAGACATGGTCGCTCCTTTAAAGATTCGAATATAGTTCAATTAAAATCACAAGTTATTAACCTCTAATATACGAACTTTCAAAACATTTGAGCCAAGAAGGCAGCCAACTCCATGAAATTACCCGCTAACCAATCTTGATCATACCCATAAACAGTAAACCTGATTAGATATTCATCATTTCATTATATGTCCATTTGACCTGTTATAGATCCGCAAAAGGGTATCTTCTTATAATTTTCACTTAGGCATTTCATCGAACTCTTGGCACACAAAACTCAATACAAAACCAACAAAATATAAATGAGATCCAATTTTACAGCTCGATATGAAATTGTGTATCATATATTCACACATTTACAACCGTTTACTCATATATTCATCTAACTTGTTGACAGTTAACTATTATGAACGAATATTTTCGCACAAAATAGAACACGGAAAAAAATAATCCTAACTAAGAGAAACTTCACAAACTGATAACAAATAGAAGCAACTCACAGGATCTCTATATATCGGATAGACCGGAACCTCTTCATCATTCATAAACACAGCTTCTGCGACTACAGGACCTACAAAAACATACAACCAGCTCTCGTATTAACTTTCGCTACTAAATAATATATAAACAAATTATAAGATAACCAACCATGAATGTTTCTGATTGTGTTAGGGATTGGGATGACTGCGGCTGGTCATCTTCTTCTTCTTTTTTTATAAAATACATTGGTGAAGATTGGTTTTCAAGTTTAAGGGTTTGATTTTGTTTTGTACTTTTGTTTTCAACAGACTTTGTTTTTGTATTTAAAGGCGCCCTTGTTCAAAGATGGTGTTTGGTAGAGTACTAGTTATTATCTTGGTGGTGGTTAGTCTCGGTGGTAGGGTTCTGTGGTGGAGGGTTACGGCGGTGGAGGGTTACGGCGGCGGTGGAGGGTTACGACGATGGTGGGGATTCGGTGGTGATGGGGTTTCGGCTATGGAGGGATTCCGGTCTGAAATGGATATGTGTTTGTGTGTTTGTGTTATAAAGATAGAGAGGTATAGATAAACAGTGTATAATATGTAAAATGACTAAAAAACCATCTGTAAAGTATACGGTTGCCCATCAACTAAAAGTTGCCCAATGTACAATACGTGATTATACGAGTTGCCCTGGGCTAAGGGGGGAATTTTTTGAGATCGGGCCGGATAGTCTTAGCACTTGGGCAATCGGGCTATTTTAGTCAATATCAACTCCAATTATAATTCCCAACAATTTGTTACATCTATGAAGAATCCCAGAGTGGGCTTAGATTCTAATTTCATCTCCTAGTGTGTCTTTTCCAGGAGGTTCAGGATTAATGCATAATCCATTTCGGTATCTCCTAATTATCCAAGTAGACTATGGGTGTGTCCATAGCTAGTTAACTTTGTACAGTTTTGGTTGTTTAATATATTTGCCGGGGTATCGTCCCTTTTACCCATTTTTTTTTTATCCAAGTAGGTGTTTGGACAACCACATCAAACCAAACATTCGCTTTAGGATTGAAATAGACCGAATCGGCCTAAGTGATTAGATCACATAAGTTCCTTGGGTAATCACTTAGCCCGACCCCCCACCATCTAGCGATAGAAATCCAAAGAGATAACTTTGTGGTGTATGTTGGCGTATGTGTCCGGACGACCTATCTTGTCCGGACGACACGGAACCCTTTGGAAGAAGGCTCGGAAAGTACCTAGATCATCCAGCTAGAGTAATCTCAAGCAATGGGACAGGTGGCATTATCTTTTGGACTGATGGCAACAGCAGACGCCGCCGCCACCCCAGGATTTACGGGATTGTGTCTGCGACACGTATCCTGGAAATCCGTCGCCACCGTTTCAGGTACTGTGGCTGGATAGTATAAATACCCAGCTCATTTACTACTCTCAACTAACTTTTACCTTTCATATTTACTCTCAATTATTACTCTAACCTTTCGAATTACCCAATACTCATTCTCACGCCGGAGCTTGGTCCTGGGATAACACTCGGGGTGAGCCTAACGTGAGTGCCTCTTGTGTGCAGGTACTTCGGAACCTCAGCTAGACCTTGTCCGGAAGATCTGACTCCATCTCCGAAGGAGCTGCAGGTTTTTACCTCAACAAATTGGTGCCATCCGTGGGACCAACTATTCGATCTACCTCAAGCCCAAAATGAGTGGTCCCACCCCAATCACCCCGGTCATATGCTTTGGGGAAGCCGAAGGATCCGGGGGGGGGGGGAGATCAGAACCCCCCGTGTGGAAAACTAGAAGGAGGGTTGAATAGTTTTTACCATTTTAAAATTTATTCGCTTTGTTTACTTAACGTGATTTCAAAGTAAAACAAATAATCAAGCAATATATATAACAAGTAAGGAAAGGAATGATCAAACCACACAACACGGATGTTTATAGTGGTTCGGCTACAAGGACTCTCTTCGTTTCCCTACTCCACTCCTCGAGCCTCTAACTCGAGAGTTTTTCTTCACTAAGAAACAAGCTCCCTTCTAGGCGGAGAAAAACCTTTACACATTGCTTACTCTTTATCCGGTACTAAGCTAAACGCAGGGTTCTTTACAAGGGTACAACCACTCCCGTTGGTTCTTTAACAGGGGTACAACCACTCCCGACACTCTTTGTGTTTTGAGGACTAAAACACTAACCAAACACTACTGAATGAATGGTATAAACAATGATTTGTGAACACTAACAAATCACACAATGACTATACTAAAGGTTTACAACTCTGTGTTGAACCTTGATGCTTGATCTCTTTTGCTACAAAAAGAAAGATCACTAAGAATGAAATGAATGATATGGGTTTTTAATGTATAAATGAATGAATGTATAATTTATGCTATGTAAATGATGGTTTCCCTTGAGTGATCAGCTTGCTATTTATAGGCAAAACTGAGGGGACAACTGGCGGATTTGGCGGTCCAATATCAGGGATCCGCCCTTGTAGTTGTTTGGTTCCGCGGGAACCTGACAGCTAAGCTTTTTACAAATCTTTCCATATCATTCTATATCATGCCAAGGCTTGTCAAGATCTTATAAAGTCAACTTTGTTACTTAAAGATCTTTCTAAAATATTTCCCAAATCCTCAAGATATCAAAATGAGGTATGCCATGATGTCATGTTAATATTTCTAGTTTATGAAATAAAAGTAAAACATGTAAATATAAAAATGTATGTAATATTATTCCCAGTGATTATGTAAAATGTGTTTTTTAAAAGACTTGTTACTATAAATGTAAAAGATTTTAACTTATATTTATGCTTTGCTAAAGATAAATGTTATAATTGTCATTAACAAAATAAAGAAAAGATCGTAAAATATAAATAACGTTTTTAGGACGATATTTGTATTAACAATCTCCCCCTTTTTGTTGATGAAAAAACATAAAGTTTATTTTTAAGCAATGGAATAAGTAAAGTGAAAGTCTTTTAAAAATATAGATTAAGTTAGTTTTATGCAAGTTTTTAAAACTATTTTAAGCATAAAAGAATGTACTGTGATGTTCCACAGTGGTGTATAAACTTAATCATATCTCCCCCTTTTTTTCGAAACAAAAAGAAGATGTAGCGGAATGTGGTGAACATTTCTTGGTTATTACTCCCCTAAAATTGGAGTACCAAGATTGCTTCAATGATTTTGAGAACTTAAAGCTCCCCCTTGGATTATACTCCCCCTAAATGGAGTGCCAAGGTTATGATGCATGAACCTACAAAACAAATGGTTAGAATATGATATGCTCCCCTTCGATGTATACTCCCCATTGCTAGGGTACCAACGTATATGTTTCAAGGATGAGAAATGCTACAAAATAATGAGTTAGTACATGATATACTCCCCCTCGATCTATACTCCCCATTGCGAGGGTACCAACGTATATGATTCAAGGTTGAGAAAAGCTACAAAACAAAGGTTAGTTGTGAATAATTCCAACCAAGTAGCATAATGCATATGTATAGGCCAACCAAGCATGATAGTTCAACCCATTTGACTTTAAAAAGTCAAAAATACTTGTCTGATAAAAAAATGCATCTAAGTACAAGTGGTCAAATTATTATGAGAATTCAAACCAAGCATACAATAATGTTAGAAAATCAAACAAACCAAGATATTATGCCAAATAGTGATCACCCACAAGCATAAAAATATAACATCCATTCATTGAAAATTTGTTTGTGACATAAGTCACAAAACATGATGTTACAAGAAAAACAACCTAAATAAATCCTAAAAAGTCCTAAAAGTTCCTATAAAAGGAAACTAGGAAGAAACTAAAGGCTCCTATTGAGGAGGGTGAGAAAGCGCATTAAGGCGTTCGAGAATGTGGTTCAAAATGAACCTCATTTCATTTTGGAGCTCATGGAAAAAAATGTTAGTTCTTTAGGCTAAGTGAGCGGTCCTCTCGCATTGTGAGCAATCATGCCTTGGAAAGTTGGGAGGAAGAGTGGGCTCATTGTGTTGTGGTGGTGGTGGTGGTTGGTTGTTTGATGTTGGAGGGGTGATGGAGTTGAGCAAGATGGATTGAAGATCCATAGCTTCACCAAGGCGGGAATCTACCATATTGGAGAGAGCATAGAGGCGGGTGAGCTCCTCATTGATCTCCTCATGGGTTTGTGGTTGATTGATCCACATTGCCTCATCAATGGCAATGAGTGTGGATGTTGGTGAGAGGGTTGTGTTTGTGGTTGAGGTGGTGGTGGATCACAGTAGAGAGGACCGTGGATATCCCAATAAATGGGATGAAAGAGCATAGGTACTTGACCTTCAAAAGTCATGGGAGGAGGATTGGTGGACCTTGGTGGAAGGTCTTCCAAATCATTCAAATATGGATGAGGTGAGGAAGATGGTGTTCGAAACAATTCTAGGGGCTGAAGTTATGGTGAATGTGGTGGTGAAGGTGATCTAGTAGGTTGTGATGGAGCAGGTGGTGGTGTGGTAGCCACAAGAGTGATTGTTGGTGGTGGTGTGTTTATGATGGTGTGAGGTGGTGTTGGAGTTGCTAAGTTGAGAAAATTCTCATTTTTTGGGAATTATTTAAAGAACAGACTTAAGTCTGCTAAAGAACTCGTTAAGTCTGTTAGTGTTAGTCAAGTCATAGTTAAGTCTGCCAGTACAATGTTAAGTCTGGTAGACATAGTTACATAGTTAAGTCTGTTTAGCCGTATTTAGTTAAGTCTGTTTATGTTTTATAGCAGAGTTAGTTAGCTATAAGTTAGGAAAGGATACGGATGAATTAGATATCTTATTAGAAGATATGTTTATCCTTTCACACGTTTTGTATCTAGGGTTTTCCTTAGAGTATAAAAGGAACCCTATGGCACTGTGTTATGTAAGACATTGTGATTAAAAGATAAATAGAATTACAAAGTTAGTTAATTGTGTTCTTCATTGTTATTGTTAAGATTCCGCATTAACAATCAACAACCAGTTTAGAGTTTCTCATATAGATTGATTTGGATTTATCCAAGTTGTCTATTATCTTATCAAGGCTACTTAGATCCATAATTCGTGTGGACCAACAAGTGGTATCAGAGCCTATAGAGGGACTCTGAGTACGAAGAAACACAAAAACCACAAACACTCATTCACTAAACAATCCTGCACAATGTCTCAAAAGGGTGGTGATGAATACTCAAACCATATCAGTGATGATGAAGTTTCAAATCATAAAGATTCTGCATCAGAAACCAATACAACTAAACAACAACAACAAAGCATCCCCGCAACAACCACTATCTCTAACATCAAACTCCCAATTCTGAAGAAGGAGGAGTATGATATCTGGGCAATGGAGATGGAGCATTACCTAGAGTATATTGATAATGATGTCTGGAAAGTAATTCAGAATGGCAATTCAAAGAAGAAGATCTCAGTTGGAAAAGATGGTGTTGTTAGGGTTCTTCCACCAGTATCTGCTGCAGAGATACATGCTGTGGAGAAGGAGAGGAAGGCAAAAACCCTCTTCCTGATGGCTCTTCCCAAGGAGCATTTGAGAAGATTTCATGGAATGGATGATGCCAAGGAAATTTGGGAAGCTATCAGAACCAGATTTGGAGGGAATGCAAACTCAAAGAAGATGCAGAAGGCTGTCCTCAAGCAAGAATTTGAATCATTCACTGTAACAAGTTTTAAAGGGTTGGAAAAAGGATATGATAGATTCCAACATCTCCTCTCACAGTTGGAAGTTCATGGTGCTGCTGTGTCTAATGAAGATGCAAATCACAAGTTTCTCAGATCTTTGCCAAAAGAATGGTCAAATGTGGCAATGAACATGAGAATGAAAGATGATGTTGACACCTTGTCAGTTGATGATTTGTACAACAACCTTAGGGTCTTTGAACATAACATCAAAGGTGTTTCAAAGGCATCTTCAAGTGCTGCTAATGTTGCTTTTGTCTCCCAAAGCAAGAGCAGTACTAACAAGGTTAATTCTGGTGGCTATACTTCTGGTGCTTCTTCAAGCAATATGAGAGAAAGAGAAGTTCCTGCTGGCTTTGCTGATGAAGTTGTTTATCCCTCTTTGCAAAGAATTCAGAAGAACCAGATCTTATCAATGATGACGTTGAGCAGATTAATGATGTTGACATTGAAGAGATGGATATAAAGTGGCAGATAGCAATGATTGCTCTCAGGGTAAAGAAGTTCTATAAGCAGACTGGAAGGAATATAAGATTTGATAGAAAGACAGCAGTTGGCTTTAATAAGAAGAATGTGGAGTGCTATAGGTGTCACAAAAATGGTCACTTCGCTAGGGAGTGCACATCAAAGGTGACTACTGATGGGAAAAGGCAGAAAGATTCATTCTCTAAAGAAGCAGATAAGGAAGAGAAGAATGAAATGGGTATGATGACTTTGGAAGCTGGTGCTATCAACTGGGGTGAACACACAGGGGAAGAAGAAGAACCAAATCATGCATTCATGGCTATTGGCTCAAGTTCTGAGGTATCCTTGTGTTCAAAAACTTGCATTAAATCATATAATAGTCTTAAATCATTGTGTGATGAACAAATGAAATAGATAGGTGACCAGGAAGCTACCATACTTGCTTATACTAATGCTGTTAAAACTTTAGAAGCACAAATAGTCGCTTATCAAAAACAACAATCTGACCTAAATGAAAAGCTTACATTTCAAGCAAATGAAATTTATGAAAAAGATGAAAAGCTTAAGAGATATAGGAGAATTTGAATGAAAGCTGTAAAAGATAGGGATGCATTGCAGAAAACACTAGACTCATGGAAAGCTTCATCTAAAAATCTGTTTAGATTAGTAGATTCTGGTATGAGTTCAACGTGTAAAATTGGCTTAGGATATGAGATAAAATATGATAGTGAGATTCTAAGCTATGAGGAAGAAATGGAGAGAACTGTGTTTGTTAGTACAGAAAGTGACTTAGCTGGTAAACCTACATACAATAGATTCATAAAAACTAATGACTTTAAAGGGGTTCCACCTCCATTAAATGGAGATTACACTCCTCAACAAAAGGAAGAGCTTGATGAGTCTTTGTTTGTTTATGGTAAAAAGGGACTTCAAATACCTGAAACAAGTGACTCAGATGACAAATCCAGTAAATACTCTACCTGTCAATCCAATGACAGTGAAGGGTCCATTGGGGATGTCTCTGGGGAGTCTGAATCAGAACCAGAAAAGGAATCAAAAGAAGTTTCTAGGTCTAAACCACTTAAGATAAATGAACCAGTTGAGTCTGAACCAAAACTTAAAACAGTTGAACCTAGTTGTGTCTCACACATAAAATCTCCTAGGCAACATGTTAAAAGTAGAGAGTCACCCAAAGTGGATAGAAAGAAAAGAGAATTAGGGAAAAGTCAGTCTTTTGCCCCTAAAAGATGTTTTGTTTGTGGAAGCCTTAGTCATTTAATTAAATACTGTGATTTTCATGAAAAAAGAATGGCTAGAGAGGCTGAGATTAAGAGACAAAGAAGTGTTAATACTAATAATGTGATGGCTAAACCAGTATGGAATAATGTAACCAGAGTTAACCATGCAAACCAATTTGTTACTAGACCAGTACAATTTAATTTTGGTAAATCAAATGTTAATTCTGGTAGGGCATACGTTAATTCTGGTAGGCCAAATATTAATTCTGGTAGGCCAAATATTAATACTGGTAGGCAAAATGTTAATTCTGGGCAACAAGTTAATTCTGTTAGGCCCAAAGTTAATTCTGGGTATGTTAATGTTGTTAGACCCAGACAACCAGTCACACACAGACCACAGGTGAGCAAATTCAATCAAAGAAATAATTTTGCTAAATCCCACTCACCTGTGAGGAGACCTATTGTTAATAATACAGCAAAAATGTCAAATTCTAATGCTGTAAAGGGAAATGGGGGGTCTGCTGTTAAGGCCTCAGCATGTTGGTCTTGGGATCCATTTCAGAATGAACTTACCTATAAATCCCAAAGCAACAGTGGATCATGTTCATATAAGACTTACAAATATGCTGATCCACAAGGCAGACCCAAGCCTGCTCAGGCCTGGGTCCTTAAGAGAAACTAATTTCTCTTCTTTATGTGCAGGATCATCCACTCAAGAACATAGGAGGTAGAGGAATATTTGATAGTGGGTGCTCTGGGCACAGGTCTGGTAACAAGGATCACCTAAAGGATTTTGAAGAATTCAACGGAGGTTCTGTTACTTTTGGAGGTAGCAAAGGCTACATTACTGGTAAAGGTAGAATAGTAGTGGGCAATTTAGAATTTGATAATGTGTCTTTTGTAAAAGAACTAGGGCAATTTAATCTTTTCTCAATATCACAAATTTGTGATAAGCAGCATAAGGTTCTTTTTACTGAAACTGAATTTTTTGTGTTGACTTCTGACTTTAAGATGCTTGATGAAAATCAGATACTCCTAAAAGTCCCAAGACAACACAATATGTACAGCTTTGATATAAAGACACCTGATCCTGCAAAAGGTTTTGCCTGTTTGATTGCAAAAGCCACTATTGATGAATCTAAATTGCGGCACAGAAGGCTTGGTCATGTGAATTTTAAGAATTTAAATAAACTTGTGAATAATAATCTTGTTAGAGGGTTACCTTCAAAGGTTTTCAAAAATGACCATACTTGTGTAGCATGTCATAAGGGTAAACATCATAGGGCTTCATGTAAGACTAAATTAGAAAGGACTATCACTAAGCCTTTACACACCTTACATATGGATCTTTTTGGCCCTACTTCTGTGCAGAGTATAAATTATGCTAGTTATTGCCTTGTCATTACTGATGATTGCACTAGGTTTTGTTGACTTTCTTGAGGAGAAACCTAATGTGAAAGGAATAGGTTATAGATGGATGTTTGATATTGATTATCTGACTGATTCTATGAATTATATTCCTATTTCTGTTGAGAATCAAGCTAACCCTGATGCAGGTTCCCAAGAAGTAACTAACAATGCAGGTACTCATGTTGATTCTGATGCAAAAGCTTCTGAGCAAGAAGAGGAAACTGAGGAACTCATTGTTGTTCCCACAACAGCAATCAAGTCTGATGTAGCTCAAGATGGCACAAAGAAATCTTCTGTACTTTCAAAGAAGAAGGAGTCTGTTACCAAAACTCAAGAACAAGGGAAAGAGACTTCTCCTACAAATGTCTTAGAAGATGTTCTATCTTTCAGAGATGAATTGAATGCATTGGCTGATAAGTATATTGGAAAGAAGGCTACCAGCACTAACTCAGTTAATTCTGGTAGTGATTCAGTTGACAAGAAGGCTACCAGTACTAACTTAGTTAATTCTGGTAGTGATTCAGTTAATTCTGCTGAGTCTGATACTACTCCAAATGATGTTTTTGATAATCTTGAGATGTCAGAACTTGAGATCCTTGAAAAGCTAAGTGAAGGGATTTTTGATGAAGCTTCTTATGATAAAGAAGGAGTGATTGCTGATTTCAACAACTTACCTACAGAAGTGAATGTCAGTCCAGCTCCTACACTTAGGATTCATAATATTCATCCTAAAAGTCAAATACTTGGTGATCCTAAGTCAGCAGTTCAAACAAGAAGCAAAGTGCATAAACAGTCAGAAGCTCATGCACTTTTCAGTTTTGTCAAGCAGCAACAAAGGAACAATCACAAAGATCAGCAACACTGTTTGTTTGCATGTTTCCTTTCTCAAAAGGAACCAACCAAGGTTTCTAAAGATTTGGAAGATTAGAGTTGGGTAAAGGCAATGCAAGAGGAGTTGCTGCAATTTCAGTTGCAAAAAGTTTGAGTTCTGGTAGATTTGCCACATGGAGCAAAAGTTATTGGCACAAAGTGGGTTTTCAGGAACAAAAAGGATGAAAGAGGGGTGGTAGTCAGAAACAAGGCCAGATTGGTGGCCCAAGGGTACAGACAAGAGGAGGGGATAGATTATGATGAGGTTTTTGCTCCTGTAGCTGGAATTGAAGCTATCATGTTATTTTTGGCCTTTGCATCCTACATGGGGTTCATAGTCTATCAAATGGATGTCAAAAGTGCTTTTCTGTATGGCACTATAGAAGAAGAAGTGTATATTCATCAGCTTCTTGGTTTTATTGATCCTGCTCATCCCAAGAAGGTTTACAAAGTGTTGGTCCACACGAATTATGGATCTCTAAGTAGCCTTAACAACTTAGTAGACGACTTGAATAAATCAAAACAATCTAAGTGAGACTCTAACACGAATTGAATGTTTATGCGAAATCTAAACAATCAACTATGAAGAACACAATAGAACAATAACTAACTTCGTATTATTACTAATTGTTTAATGAATTACAATCTTCGTCGTTATCTCTAAACTAATGTGTTAGGGTTCCTTTTATACACCAAGGAAACCCTAGATACAAAACTTGCTGAAGGATAAACGTATCTTCTCCAAAGATAAGTTCGAATCCTTTCCTAACTTATAGCTAACCGACTTCTATAATACATCATGACCAGACTTAATGACTAAAGTCAAACAGACTTAACTTTACATTTACTCTACCAGACTTAACACTAAACGACCAGACTTAACTTTGACAATACTTAACTAACAATACTAGCAGACTTAATTCTGTAGTCCACCAGACTTAATTCTGGTCTTCCATTAAGTCTTCTCTTGTCTTGTGATAATTCCCAACAATCCTCCCCTAACTTGATCTTCATGCTTCATGAACTTCAAGTTCCTTCTGAATAAGCTTCTGAGGATTTAATCTTCAACACTTGGAATTATCTCTAACACTTCAAAGTTTAAACTTGTTCAGCAACTTTAACCTTGATAATCTTTCCACCAACTGATCTAATCTTTAAAACACTTTGTATCAGCAAATCTGAACTTAATCTTCACAGCAACCATCTGATATGCAATCCACTTGATCTTCACAGCAACAATGACAACTTGTACATCAAATTCTTGTTAAGTTTCATACTATTCTCATCACTTCCAGGTGTGTTAACTCCTGTGAGAGGTGAATCATTGAAAATTAATGGATTTGATGTCTCTTTACCAATAGCCATCACTACTGGAGTAGCCAATGTTTGGTGTCTTAGACCATGGTACATTGATAACCACATAATTTTTAGTAAATCATCAACTATCAACGGATTTGTTTTGTCTTTACCAAAAGCCGTACCCTTTTGGACTAGTCAATTCTTTGATGGAATTGCACCTCATCATGGTGAATTGATTACCATTTATGGATTTCCACAGCCTTTACCACAAACCATAATCTTGTGGGCTAGCCAACTCTTCACTATCTCAGATATGGTGAGTTGAATTCCACACAATTTTTGGTAAATTGCCAACCATTAACGGATTTGGAATATCTTTACCTGTAGCCATTTGCTCAGGATTAGCCTGTCCTTATGTTGGTTAGACATGGTGGGCTGATAACCATTTGTTGTGTTAGTGCTATGCACCTTCACCAAGTAGAAAATTCCAATAATCCTACTTATCAACTTATGAAAATTCTTTCAAACATACTTAAGCATCCCAATATGTTTCCTTTAAAGACTTTTCCTTAATCAGATCCAATAGCAATTCATATCCTTCATCTTTCTCATCAGCAAACAATTTCTTTTCCAGCATTGCCTTGCAAACACTAGATGATAAAGGATACTCCACTTCTGCAAGCATATAAACATCAGCATTCTGTAAAGCAGTGTTGCAAAAATCGGCCGAATCGGCCGATTAATCAGCGATTCCAAGGTAATCGGCCCTGGAACTTGGAGAGAATTCCAAGGTAATCGGCCAATTAATCGGCCGAGTCAAGAAAATCGGCCGATTAATCGGTAAAAAATTGTTAATCGGCCCCGGACCGCCTCAGTACCGATTCACCATTTTTGCAACATTGCTGTAAAGACAAACAATGTACTTTACAGTTGTGAAAATATCTCCAACTGACAATTCTTTGCTCCTCAGGTAGTTTCCACACTACATCTGACTCAGCTGGAGGCTCAAACATCACTTTCAAATCTCCCCAAAATACTCTCTCAAATTCTTCTTCAGGTGGATTATCTCCATGTTTGATGTTCACCAACTTATAAAGCTCTTGGAGATCTTCTCTACTCACATCATTTAAGATCCCTGGGAAATTAGTATACACAATATCAGAATTATCCTCCCTTATTATTTGATATGCAGCTCTTTTCCCAGTCTTGATTACATGATACTTTACTATCTTAGCTGGTTCCTTTATGCTTTCAATTGTTCCCATAGTAACCCCTTCAGATGAAGGTTCTTCCTCTGATTCCTCCTCTTGTAATACTTTCTTATACTTGCCTTTCCTTGCCATACTTTTCCTTCTTGTAAATGCAATGATAGGCTTTTTCACTTCTTCTTCTTTCCTTACTTCAGTTGAAGTCATTTCAACCTCTGGTTCTTTCTCAATCTCCTTTTCAGCTTCTTTAATTTGCTCAGACTTTGTCTTTTGCTTTTTGAAAGGAAGAGTATCTTCATAATCAATGGGCTTGTACCCATGATCTCTCTCATAAGCTCTTTGAAACATTCCCAAAATGTCTTCATATGGTCTTCCTTGCATCCTTTTGTAGTCTGAGTACATTGTGTGCTTCAAATAAATCTTCATGTAGTTCATTTGTTCAGCCCTGGTCATCTTCTTTGAAACTTTGGTTTTTGTTTTCTGCTTTTGAGCTTCTCTAAACTTAGACAAGAAATCCCCCAAAGCTTCATTTGCTCTTCTAGCATTCATGAAATTAGCTAGTTCTGCTGCTTTCTCATCTGTAGTCAAACCAGGAATAGACTTAATCTCCTCAAATTTTGTTTTTAACTCATCATCTCCTTCAATCAAGGACATAACTGGATCATTAGATTCTTCTGCTAATCTCCTTGCATACAGCTCATCTTGTCTATTCTATTCTTCTACCCTAGCAGCTTCAGCTTGATCTTCTTCTTGTAGCCTTGCAATAGTAGCCAAGGTTGCTTGTTCTTCCCTTTGTTGTCTTTTGGATTTCTTTGGCTTAGGAGATTCAATGAGAATCTCTTTTCATTTTCTTTTTGCACCAACAGACTCTTCTTGAACAGACTTATCAACCTCACCATACTTTTCTTTATCACCAAAATTAATATCATTACCAGCATTAGCACCAGTATTATCACCAGCATAAGCACCAGCATTAGCACCAGTATTATCACCAGCATAAGCACCAGTATTAGCACCAGTATTAACACCAGATTTGTCTTTCTCATTACTAGAATTAACTCCTTCATCTTTGTTAGGAATATAAATATTCAGATGAAGGCTCGGTCGCCCCGAGCATCTATTTAGCATTCACATAGCTCATAGGCTTATTTATGTTAGTTTAGTATTATTAGTAATATTAGTATTAGCTTAGTTATATATAGTTTTATTAGACTAGTCGCATATATTTGTGGAGTGGGTCGGGGCTTTCCCCACTGTCAGCTCACTCTACAGCCCACTAGGGGCACAGGTATTAGGAACTATAAATAGCCCTCTCCACACAAGGAGAGGGTTGGAAATCTTGTCACAACTTTCACATAGTAATCTAATATTCCCTGGTTTTCTCTCAAGGTTCCCTCTCTCTCTCTCTCTCTCTAACTTCTCTCTAAACTCAACCATGGATCTAATCTTCCATGAACCAAGACCACCCGAATCATCCACACAATCAAGATGGTTATATCCTACAATTGGTATCAAGAGCCATGGTTAGGTTCGGTTGATTGTGTGTCGGTTTTACTTTCTTTGGTTCGAATCTTTTATGCTTAAACTGTTTTATGCTTAAACTGTTCGAATCTTTTATGCTTAAACGGTTTTACTTTTGATGGTCCTTCAAACTGATCGATTTCATATGTTCAAATCCAGATTTGTTTATACTCATGTGGGCCTCCAATATTTTTTTAAGCATTTACTTTTGTGGACTTTTGTTTCAAACGTTTCTTTTAAGATTTGTTGTTAACGGGTTCACTTTTGTGTTGTGGCTTATTTGTGAAGTTCGTCCTTGTTGGGTATGTTAAACAAATTCCATGGCCGTTCACTTTGTGTTGCTTGAACTAATATTTCACTCAAAAATTGGAACTGCTGGTATTGGCTATCTTTGTGGTCTTATTTTTTGGTAGCAGTTTGTATAAAGATAAGTGGGTGTGTTCTTATTGGCGATTTGTGTAGCTCATTGTGGCGTTTTGATGATGAGAAAAACTCAGATCCTGGTTTTCCGGAAAAGTGAGTTTGACTGGTCAAACAAGTTGAGAAAGTAGCGATTTGTGTAACTTAAATGGGAAAAAGGTTGTGGCGTTTTGCCTGGTTTGCTATGTGCAGTTTTGGTTTTTAACTAAAACCGGAAAAGAAGAAAAAAAAGGACGAAAGTGACAGTCTTGTCTGCTTGTAGGCGTTTTGTGTGGTTAGCTTTTTGTCTAATTGGCGTTTTGTCTAAATGGCATTTTGTCTAAGTGGCGATTTGTCTAAGTGGCGATTTGTCTAAATGGCAATTTGTCTAAGTGGCGATTTGTCTGTCCTAGTGATTTGTTCTAGCAATGTATCCAGAATGTAGCGACTTGTGTCTTAAGTAGCGATTTGTGTCTAAACCATGCATCAAACAGACCATATACCACGACCTCAGCTTGTTACCATCATCAGTCAACCACAAGAAATGAGAAAATCAAAAGAAGATGAACTGATCGAAACACAATAACAGCTAGAGACACAATAACCAAAATCAAGCCAACACCTTCCTAATCCCAACTTAGCTACACAACATAACTTTGTAATAGTCAGACTTAACCCCTAACACATACAAACATAAATCATCAAACAACTGCAACCTCAACAATCACTAATCCCATCCCAAACCGAAATAACAAAGAATGAAAAGTGATGCTAAGATCTCAGTTTGTTCATCACCTTCAACACTCTTTAAAAGAGGTTTCGGATAAATCATTAAATCATCATAGATCTTATAGAAGCTTTGCTTCTTTTCAAATATCCGAAAATAAAAAAAAAGGAATATGAACAAGAGTGTTCGAATTCAATCTTTGTTTCGTCAAATCAGTCAAGAACAAGTTACATAACTCGATCTCTGTTAAGTCTTTCTTGGTAATCATAGATATATCAAGACCTCTAAAGGTCAAACAAATGAAAGACAAACACATCATAGATCTTGCTGATGGTATAATTGTTTTAATTTTCGAAAGTTAATAAGAATGAACAAAACCATAAGGTCTCGTCCATATCTTTCTTTCGGTTTTGAAATACTAATACAACAAACCTGATTGGTCTTGACTCTCGTGTGATTATATGAGCGTGTATAAAGAGATGTCGCGGACGAATATTGTGATGTTAAGGGGTGAGATGAGCTGTGTTCGTGTGGTGTGGTAGTTGTTGAGTTAATGTGAGGTGATGGGGCGGATGGATTTTCCGATTGGGATGAAGGAGAGAAGTGTGGCTGCTTGTTTCTTAAAGGTGGATTAGGGTTATGATATTGTTAGTGATTTATATAACCCCAATTATTAGGGTTAATCTGTGATGTGCTTTTTTTGTAATTGGCATGGGCTGCGAAGTTTTTTTTTTTCCGGATTGCAATACATTTGGGCTGATATAATATTTGGGCTTATGATATTGTGGGCTGCGTGGACTTGGATCTCTAAATGGGTTTAATTGGACTCGAATATTAAGAATAAAGTGAGTTGGATGGATAATTGGTCTTGTGAACCAAAATAGCTATGGACGGGATCTAGGTGTAGACTACATTACACATGGATTATCAAGTTGCCTACGACTTGAGTGAGCCTGCAATTTGATCTTTGCAATTTGAGTTATAGCTGACAAATAACAATTTGTTTAAATTGTGATTTATCAAGTTGCGTTTTTGACTTGTTGCGACTTGACTGATAGCAATCTGACCAGTTGCGATTTGACGTTGCGAGTTGACACTTGCGATTTGACTAATTGTGATTTGGTTGATTGCAATCTGACTTGTTGCAAGTTGACAACCTGTGACTTGACTTGTTGCGATCTGATCAAGTTGTGATCTGACTTCTTTGACTTGAATTTTAAAGATTAGTATTGCAATTCACTCTTAGTTGTTCTTGTTAATTTGACGGTTTCTCTTGTAGGTTTTAGAAAATCCCGCGAAAGATTCGATTTCTCGGTTTAAATCTCAAGAGCTGTAAAATCCCATGAAATTAATTTTGGACAAGTAGGCTGGACTTGGATTTAGACTTAATAAAACTTACGGGGTGTGACTAATTTTTCGGGATAAGTTTGTGCTTCAAGATCGGCAGGAATTGGGAAATTATGGTAACTTGATTGGTTTGTTAATTCACGGGTTGGTGTACTTAGTGTCACAAACATCTCGGGGTGGATGGATGCACGATGTTCGAAGACCCTTGCTCGAGCATATTTAAGGTGATTAGACTTGGATGTTCAAGAAGTGGATATATACAATAAAGGATGGTAGGTTGGGTATATATATCACTACCTATATTTAAAGGAGTTACGTTGTTGTGCTCAATATAGGTCCTAAATCACAATTTAGTGCAAGTATAAGTCGCGGATTTGTTCTTTATCAAGCTTCATCAAGTAATTGTTGTTTCTCAAGCTTCTAACGAGATTGTTGTAAAAGATCATCTCAAGAGGTGGTCACACTTAAAGACAGAAGGTGATTTGTTTAGAGACGTGTTTTAACCTTTTACTCACTTTAAAGTTATACGCATTTCATCAAGCGGTTTTGGCATATTACGAGCTTCAATGAATTGTTAATCTGCTAAACCAGTGATGAGGAGGAAAGCAAGGGGTTACTACAAGAGAGTCTTAATCACCATCTTCGTTGCAGTAGTTTCATTTGTCTCTTTCCATGTTTTGTGCCTGTCTAATTCACGATCATCACAGACTCTTAACTTTGGCAAAAAGGTCATTTCATGCCCTTTTTGAGGGGGAGAATTAGGCGTGTTTTCTAGCAGTTCCGTCTCCAGCGATGGGAATTTTACCGGCTCCGGTTACAGCGGGTTAGATCGTATCGGTTCAGTCTCCAGCGGTTTGAATCTTAGCAGTTCCGGTTTTAGTGGGTCAGATCGTAGCGATTCAGGATTCAGTGATTCAGTCTCCAGCAGTTTGAATATTAGCGGTTCCAGTTTCAGTGGTTTAGCTTTCAGTGGTTTGGGTCTTATTGCCTAAGATTTCAGCAGTCTGTTACTTACTGTTGTGTAGTTTGTTCTTGAATTTATTTCTCGGATAAATCTCAAGAACTGTAAAATCCTGTACACAGTACGACAACTATTCCATACACTGCACCTGATAACATCTAAGTAGCTGGGTCAGACAGCTGTGTTTGATAGGACTGACTATGAGTCATGGGCACTGCTAAGAATTAGCGCATGTTTCTTCTCCCTTTGACTATTCAACCGCACAAAATGATCACGAAGTTAATTTGGTATTCTTTATTTGAGATTGAAGTTGAATTTCACGAAGGCGTCTACTTATTTTATCTTGAAGTTGGGGTTGGTTGGATGCATGATTTCAATGATAACTTGCTCGTGTTTAAGATATAAGTTGAGGACTTGGGTTATCTAGTTACCAGCAGTTGGGGTAACTATCACTTAAGAGTTATTGGAGTACTCAGTGTCACACGTCAATGACGATGTCGATAATCGCAAGAGGTGTTAATGTCTCATACGTTAGTTGGGTATTGAGCACTCAGAGATATGCTTGGAGCATTAATTCTCTACACCGTTCTTCCAACATTAGTGCAAGCTTAAGTAACAAATTTGGGGACTTCTACTTCAGTTTTCAGTATTGGTATATCGGGTTTCCTTCATCAAGTGGTCACTAATCTGTGTACAAGGTTGGTTAGTTGTCCAAAGGTGTTAAAAGTTGTGATGTGATCTGTAATTCTCACGGGATACTCTTAACCCAAACTGATATTCACCACAATCTAATCAGTCATGCCACATTTGATTTGTTACTATCTCACGGTTTCTTCTTGATTTTATAAAATCCCGTGAAAGAACATATTTCTCGGTTTAAATCATAGATTTGTAAAATCCCGTGATGATGGATTATGCGCTCTTAACCATGATCGGGTTAAAACCATTATCAAAGTTCAGTTAAACCATCAAAAAGGGCTAGATCTGGGTATTAACCACAAGATGTGACTACGGCGTTAATTCATTATTATTTATTTGAGGCTGAAGTGAAATTTCATGGGTGCGTGTACTTAGTATCTGAAGATATCGGGGTGGTTGGATGAAGATTCTTTGAGATCCTTGTTCGAGCATTTAATCTTTACAATGACGAAGACTTGGATATCTAGTTATTTTTTCTTCCTCTCTATTACAAAATAACTATCACTTTAAGGAGTTACGTTGTAGTGCTCAGTGTCACACGAAGTTGTGGATATCCAAGAGGTGATGTACGTTTTATACTTGATGGTTGGTTGGTTGAAGAGTATAGAGTACTTAGAGATTCAATGTTGCACGAAGTCTCTACACCACTCTTTGTCATGCATTAGTACAAGTTTAAGTCACAAGTTCGGGTTATATTACTTCAGTTTCAAGTTCATCATATTGGGTTTTTCTCCATCAGTGGTCACGACATCAAGCCGACAAAATGATAATGGGGTTGGTAACGAGTTAAATGAGAGAGGTAGAAGAGAGAGAGAAATGACGTCTGTACACATTAGTGTAGGCCTCGCTCTTCATCATAATGACGTCTGTACACATCAGTGCAGGCCTCGTTCTTCAAAGAAAAGAAAAGTGTACGCTTGAGTGCACTTTATCTTCAAAAGAAGAGGAATCTTCTTATTTATGGCCATTCTCATCAACAAGTTTCATGCTCTTTCCGTGCTTATTCAGTCTTCAAGTGGATCGGCGCATCTAGGAGTATATTCTTATTCACTTATTCAACCAAAAATTGCAGTTGACAGGCATATGCAATTTTTGAGGGGGGGGGGGGGAAAGGGTGAATAAACAACATGTCAACCTTCAAGTACCGTCAAGTGGAGTTACTTACCGTTGATGGTATTCATATTCACTAGTTCAATCATCAAAAATTGCAGTTGGCAGGCATATGTAATTTTTGAGGGGGGGAAAGGGTGAATATTATTCTACATGTTGGTTGATGATTGAGAAATGGTCATACGACTCCTGAATACGTCAGTTCAGGAGTCGGGCAAACCATGGTTCTCCAACACTACATCTTCCTCCGTCTATCATGGTGTTGAAGAACATGGTCATGGAATGCTAATCGGCATCGTCTCACCGGCTGGTACAATCAGCATCAAAGGGTTTCTAGTCAATGCTTCATGTACACGTCATTACGCTGCATGTACACATCATGATGATGATTCCGATTAATCGTAACCATCATGGGGGAGAGAAATGTGTACACCAAGGACGCACAACAGGTTCACGTGATCGGGCTTAGTACTTCTTCTTAGTTGAAGTTATTCCAGGAAGACAAATGTCATAACCGCAGAGAAGATCAGTGGTTCAACTTGTTACCTTGGTATTATCGTTTCACTGTTACGTCATGGACTGATTAATCGTAACCATCAGGGGAGAGAGAATGTGTACATCAAGGACGCACAACAGGTTCACGTGATCAGGTCTTAATATCCAAGGATGGATACATACTATAGATGATCAGTGGTTCAACTTGTTACTTTGGTGTTATACTAAAGACTGAAGAAGGTCTAGTCGTCAGTCTATTCTACATTCTCTGTTATGTGTTATCATCTCATGTGTATGCTGCGGGCTGATGGGTTGTTTGTAAGGTTACTGGAAGACATTTGGTGAGATTAAGATGATTGGTATTCTGTTCCTCCATATTGGGCAATCTTGAAGAAGGTCGAGTCTTCAGTCTACTCTACATTCTCCGCTATGTGTTAGAAGACTAAAGACGGCATGCATTTGGTTATCAAAAGACTTCTTCATATTATGGGCGTTCATCCAAAGTCTTCTTTCTATTATGGGTGTTCATCAGAAAGGTTGTCAGATTGGGGGAGAGCACTAATTAGGGGAGAGTGAAAAGCCTGAATTAATCCCTAATTAAATGTGCTCACGTTACTCTTCAGCAAGTCAACTGATGGAAGCGGAAAAGATTCAGGATGCTGAGGAGTAATGGTTTTTGGTTCGTATCCTTGTATATATTTTGCTTCTTACATTCTTTTTCATATCTTACACCATTTTGTAAATAGATATATAGAAATCTTGCTAATTGTAAATAGAGAAATGTAAAATCAGAAAAACCATAAAAATTAAAAAATTAGAAAAGACCAAAAATAGTTTCACCTAGGCATGTCTTCTGTTTATCGATAACATTTACGGACTTAGAAATGTCATTCAATAATGGCACGGGTCTTTAAATGAAGCTCGAGCAGAAGTTAAAATGGATGGTTAAAACATGTCTAAATGGCTTGCTATTACTTTAGATAGCGACCCGCGCTTCAAAATGGGGAAAGCACGTCGCCAAAAGGACGGCTGTTCCTCCAACTGGGTGATGTTCACCTGGGCATGGATTACTTTATATCCATGTTTCTTCGATCTGATGTACGTTTCAGTGCATCATTTCTTGAAAAGGAAGAGAAATCTTCTGTGCATACAAATAGTTTTCATTCTACGATTCTTCTGAAAATTATTTGTAAGACACTTGGTGATTTTGTGTTGCTTGAAATTCTTTTAGACTTGGATTGTGCATAAAAATTTGTCACTCAATCAACGAATACAAATCTTTAACTAGAATACGGGTCATTGATTGAGGGGGAGAGTGAATTCAAATTTTATATCATCAAACGGATTTATTGGTTAAATCATACTTGTTAGAAATTGTTTTGTAGTTAATGGGGTATTAGTTGAAGAGGATCTTGCTAAAACTTTATATCAAATGGCCAAACGTGTTAGTTGCTAGAAAGTTTAAGACATTATGTGCAATTTGCTTATAGTTTCCTAGCTTTATGTATCTAGAAGGTTCATTTGTGTTACTTTGGAATCCTCGTTTAATCCCTAAATACTTTAAGACTCAAAACCTAAAAGAAGTAAGAAAACCAGTTGTGTTTGATGTTCTTGAATACTCCTATGACATTTGTATGATCTGAATGAATGAGTTTCAAATGTTGTTTGACTCTTGTTAGTCGATTGCTGCTTAATTGTTGTTGATATTGTGCATATGTTCTCAGGATTCGCTTAGGTATATTGCTATCATGTTAGAATCATGTTCCTAAGATCCTGAATTGAATATTGAAATCTGTGTGAATTGCCATGTTCATGATTGCTAATTGCTCTTCATGCTAGATAGCAGTTTGACGTATTTCCTGACTGTGGCAAGTTGCTGAAGGGTAGCTATTAAGGGGGAGCAAAGTATGTTTCATCATCAGAACATGTTAAACCTGACCACATTTTCTCCCATGTTTTCTAAATTATTTAAATCAATTGGGATCACAAATCTCAAAAGGTTCGAAATTTTTGATCGGGGGAGAGAATGTGATTTAAATATGAAACCTGATGAAAATGTGATGTTTTGGATTTAAGTGTAGGCTCTCCCATATGTGCTAAACTCTTTCGTATATAGATGCACATATTGAGGGGGAGCGAATTGACAAAAAGGATTTGGCATGCATCTTATGTGAGCAAGGCTCAGACTTCACCAATGAATTGACGATAGCTAAAGTCAGTAGTCGAAAGGACATGTCCTGGACGGGTAATAATTTCAAGCCAGTTTATCTGGTGATGTAAGCGTGTCTCGCAAAGTACGTGTCTGAGTAGAATGTACCGATTTCGAGCGATTTTCCTTGAATGTGATCTGGACGGGTAATAATTTCAAGCTAGTTCACTAGTGATGTAAGCGTGTCTCGCGATGATCATGTTCTTGGAAAATCAATCAATTCAAAAGTGCGAGCTTCACCTGACATGTGCAAATTTATAAAACAATTATTCGAGCACATGTTGAGGGGGGGCATTTGAAAAATATAAAACTCTCAAGTGTTTGCAAAAATGTGTTTCAGAATCATGAACACTTTGAGAGATTTTTCAAAGATTTGGTTTATGGCAATCGTGGAAGTACACCAAAGACCGACCATTTTAATGAATGTATGGAGTTATAAGGATGGTTAGGTTAGGCTCAAGTTCCCACTGTAACACCCCAACCCAGCAAGGGTAGAAGTATCACATTAATGGCTTCATATCAGATCAAACAAAGCATACATTCAATAGTAATACTAGGATTCTCAAAGGATACAAATGAAATACTGAAAACACAAGGTTACAAAGGAAACAAAAGCTAAATACTAAGTCTGCAATGCAATCCTTCTAATGACTTCTACTTCAGAATAACTATCAAGGTCTTCTAAGTCCAACAGTTCTTCACTCATACCCAGCTTCCAACTAAAACCTGCCACACACGAAAAGAAACGTGCGGCTGAGCTTCAAAAGCCCAGTGAACAGATATATAATAAACGGAAATGAAAGCAAACAGAAATGGAAGTAAAAGGAAAAGAACAGATATAGCATAATGAAATAGATAAGTAAAGGTACAGAGAGAGAGTAAAGGTTTAGGACAGTAATCCACCACGAGCCCAGAAACAGAAATATCATATCCATGTAACCATATCAGAAATCCAGAGGGGATGCCTCTCAAGTACCCAGATAATATGAGGGGTGACCTCATGTATCCAACAGAAATATATGGAGTAGCTAGCTCCCAGAACATGAAAGACGTGGATTGCACCCATCATCAGTCACCAAAAATCAGATATATCAGATCTTCACAAAACAGAACAAATCTAGGATGCATCCATTCGCCCCCCAGAACAAATCATATTGGCCATATCAGATATAATATAAGCGCGCATAACAGAATCAGAATGGGGACGGTGTAACCAAATCACTAGGGCTACACACTAGTCATGTCAGTGGTGCATCACAGACACGGCCATGTTACCTTCATGGCTAGGGAACAAATTTTGGCTCGGGTATCAAACTGAGAGTCAAAGGTCAAAGGTCAAAGGTTCATATCATAATCAGAGTGTCATATCAGAAGGTTCAATATCAGAAGGTCAATATCAGAAGGTCAATAATCAAAGTTCCATAGCAACAGTTCATTTAAAAAGGTTTCTAATTAAGAGTCCATTTAAATAAATCTTTTAATAACGGTTTTCATAAAATGATCCTTCAGAGTAGTTTTCATAAAATGATCTTTCAAAACGGTTTTTCATAAAGATATTCTTTTAAAATAGTTTTCATGAAAGTTAGTAAAATCCCAATTAAAAGAGTATGGTATCATATTTGTAAACATCATTTTAAAATAGCTTTTTCTCAAATCATTTCCAAGTCAGAATTAAAAAGGTTTTTCACAGCATAGGTTCATATCAGAGATCATAGGTTCAAAGCAAAAGAATCATAGCGAGGTATCAAATCAGAGGCTAAACAGATCAGGATCATGAAAGAGATCACAGGAAACCTTACAGAGAAGGTCAGAATATCTGTACCTTGACAAAAGCAAACAAACACCGAAGATGGTCACAAAGGAATGACCACTACTCCCACTTCACCGGATCTACACGAATATGATAATCAAGTATTAATTTATATTTGAATCAGGTTACTTATTTTAGTCGGCTTTTCATTTTTAGTGACTTTCCTTTTATAGCAGCTTTCCAACAATAGTAAGTTTCCTCTTTGAGTATGTTAACCATTTTAAGTAACTTTCTATTTTTAGCAGGTTTCCCGAAATAGTAATTTATTACTTTAAGGTTATAATGGTTAATTACATAAGCTTGAAGACTTAATATAATTAATATTTTTGTTTAGGCTATATATGACACTCTAAATAATTTAGAGTCTACACCTGCCACTTTAACAAAGTTCGGGTACTAAGGTGTAATTTACATATTTTATGAAATTCTTATACGTGAATCATTTAACTCACCCCATACATCTCGTGCAATTTCTCACTAACCACGACAATTCTAAGATACCCTTCCTTGACTATTTTAATCGACACAAACCTTTGCTACTTCTTTCGTCCACTTTACCCGACGCCAAAACCTACACACAATTCCATTTTAACGTGATTCAAAACCGCCCTAACACTACTCATCTTCGAACCATATTCGACCCGACACAACCAGGACACCACCCATTTCTTATTACAATAATATACCCCTTTTATCATTTTCTTTGTCCATATAGTGTGACCAAAATTTACACGAATATCCCCTTGTCGACATGCCCAACACAACATATTCACCATATACACAATACCATATCAACACACGCCAAAGTTACTCGCTTCTACCCTACTCGACCCATTCCAGACTGCATAAAAATCTCATTTATACAGCTCCAACTCGCTGTGTACAAACACTATATATGTGACCCATTTAAATCCAATTTCACGCATGCAATTATCATTAGTTTATTAACAGGTTTAATGCCACCCATATTGCCCCCTACGTATTACTTAAAACACAATTGCAAAACAGAATACATGCACTCACATCTATTGCACTCATGCCCACGTGACAGAATATGCATTCCAAACTTATTATTACTTGAGTTTCATATTCACATCTTGATATGTATAGCATGTATCCCACACATGTATTTAGCCCCACAAATCATTAACCCACAACTCCCATGCAATCACACATACTCAGTTCACGTGAATTACTCATGCACATTCCTTAATACGCAACATACACAGGACCTCCACTCTTTTTAAGTCGACTTAACTCTACTTTTCAACCCTTATTTTACACGTGAGACTCCAGTTTCACAGCCCCCTCTTAAGTCGACATGACATCACACACATACACATAGAAACAGCCCACTCGACACCCATAATATACACTCCTTTAGTTGACGTAAGATCACTCTTTTACATGTTCATGATTTCCAGATTATAAGCCATTATAGCGACATAATAACATAAGTCTCAATCCAGGTTTTTAAGTCTCTACGTATATGTGTTTGTTCATTATTTCATGTGATCTATAAATCACTCATGTGTGTTATTTTTAGGTCGATTGTAGCATTGTTTTTAGGTTGAATACGTTAGTATATTTATGAATAAGAACCGAGAGAAACAAGATCAAGGGCATGAAATACCTCGTGTCGATTCACGCATGAAACAAAGAACAAATGACCCAAGACCAGGACCTGATTCGAACCAACGCAAACACCCTCGAACCCCAAACAATACCACGATCTACACAGCTTGCTCAGTCCTTTCACGCCCCCTTGGTACCATCTTTTTATTTGAATAATGAAGGAGCAAATCTGCCGTCACATAAGTTGTAGGTTTTTTTTTTTTTTTTTTGGTTTGTGATTTATATTCTTAAGGTTAAACAGAATGTGTGGGGAAACAAAGAGGGTATACAGTTTGACAAAAGAAAACGTGTGAGGAATGTTTACTATATAGGGATGATTTTTGTTAGGGTTTTAGGTGCTACTGTTTGTTTAAGAAGGAAGAAAGTGATAAGTGTGAGTTAAATAAGGAGAAGGCCGGTCAAAGGGGAGGGGAGGAAGCACAGAATCTCGGCATAATGAAGATGAGATCAAGAAATTTGATTTTGATTGAAATTTTCCATTTATAACATGTTTTATAATTGATTTTTGAATTTAAAAGTATTTTTAATAAAATTTTCGGTCCATACTACATATTATTGTCTCACAATTGTTTTTGGGACATGCACAAATATTTTATTTCATATGTGATTTATTTACCAAGTTTTGGGATCAATTTGGTACATTATATGCTTAATAATCAAAGTTTTTGATTGTAGGGGCATTTTGGCCTTTTATACATTTTAGATTTTTGGGTTTTACACCCACGATCCCGCCAGAGCCGGAAGGATCTACCCAGGGACAATCCACTAGTTAGTGTAGAAGTCCTTAGGTATGATTAAAAAAGGAGAAAAGTGAATAAGGGAAGAGTGCCGACTGAGATGGAGCTAGTACTGGAACAAACCCAACAAGGTACTAGTAAGGAAGTCTCGGTAAGCGCTGAAGAGGTTGAAGAATGAAAAAGAAATGTAAAGGTAAAGGGTGAAAAGAAAGAAGCCCTCCTTACACTTTAGGCAGAAACCGGGTCAATACATATGCTGTCAGAATCACTTAGTTGATTGCTGACATTGAAGACAAAGTATCATGGACCCAGTGATACGCTGCACAACCCTCCCTAGCCACTCAAGGTCCCTCAAAGGACTCTTGTTTCAATTTTCACGGAGCTCAATACATTTCTATCGTCTCTCTCACTCCGAGTTAGATGATATTGAAAAGGTGGCAGTCCTCTCTAGCCTCCGATCACCAAATCAAAACGCACAATAGAGTCTAGAGCCACGAGATGCATAATAAGATCTCATAGGGACATGAATTATTTCTACACTGGTTGTTCAACATCAAGGACACCAGTTGTAAACTCATGAGTCCTACGCAGATCTTAGCAATCTGCCAAAACATTTATGAGAGAATTTACGTATGTAATTCTCAATGATTGAATGAAAATTCCTGCCAGGGTCAACATCAAACAGCCCTGAAAGCAGGTCACTTCGGTAATTCCCTGTGGATTACGCTTAGTGATCGCGGCGGTTTCAAATGGTCTACAGTCGTGGAGTGATCTCCAGCGACTCACCTAATCGTTGATATACTACGGTACGATCTTAAAAAGCCCTCTGTGGGTTTTCGATTAGGAACGGTCCTGGTAAGGATTAGAGAGAGTTTTCACACTATGCTGTTAACAATCTCGAAGTCCGAACCTGTAAGTACCGGACATTTTATTGCTAAATGTCGTATGCAGGAACTTCTGGCGGTTGTGGCTGTTGGATGCTGTAGCTGGTTGCAGTAAAGATGCCAATCCTCTACCACATGCTCACATTACATCATCATTGTAACTCAACAAAGTCATGATCAACCAAAAAGACCTTCAACACGGCTTTTGCAAACTCTGATGCTAAAGATCATGACACCAAATAGTGTGAGCATGTCGGCTCAAAGATTTACACATCGCATGGAAACATACTACTGAAAGATGGCTTGAAGATACATGTTGGATGATATTTTCGAAGAATACTCAGAGTCATCCAAGACAAAGGAAAAGTTATCAAAAGTTCACTGCTGAAAGCACAATGATCAAAGACGTTGAAGAATCAATGACTACGAGCTATGAAGACAAGTTCTGAAGACGGAATGCTAGAAGTCAAATTATTATTTCCGGGGTGACCTCCCTTAGGGGGAGATTGTTAGGAATATAAATATTCAGATGAAGGCTCGGTCACCCCGAGCATCTATTTAGCATTCACATAGCTCGTAGGCTTATTTATATTAGTTTAGTATTATTAGTAATATTAGTATTATAGTTTTATTAGACTAGTCGCATATATTTGTGGAGTGGCTCGGGGCTTTCCCCACTGTCAGCTCACTCCACAGCCCACTAGGGGCACAAGTATTAGGAACTATAAATAGCCCTCTCCACACAAGGAGAGGGTTGGAACTCTTGTCATAACTTTCACATAGTAATCTAATATTCCCTGGTTTTCTCTCAAGGTTCCCTCTCTCTCTCTAACTTCTCTCTAAACTCAACCATGGATCTAATCTTCCATGAACCAAGACCACCCGAATCATCCACACAATCAAGATGGTTATATCCTAGAATCTTCACTTTCTTCAATCCTTAACTTTCTTTTTAACTTCTTTCTTTTTAGTTTAATCTTGCTGAAGGATTGAGCTAAGGTCTCTGTTGCTTCCATGGTTTCTGGGCTTACATCCTTAGTACCAGCAGATTTGCCTTGAGAAGGTGTCTTAAAACTTTGTTCTTCACCAAAACTCCTCCCCTGTTTGGAAGAATTTTCATCCCCTTCTTCCTCACTAAATTGAACCCCTTTCTCCATCAAAAGCTTCTCCAATTTCTTGACCTTCTTGACCAAGGTGATGACAACATTGCTCAAAGCTTGATTGGACTTTTCCAATGCTGACACCCTTTGAGATAGGGTAGATTCCTCCTCCTGAATGGGACTTGGAACCTGGGTTTGTTGTGGTGAGGGTGTAGGAGATGGTGTAGGTGTAGCTGCCCTGGTTGGAGATGGTGATGGACTTGGTTGTGGTGTGGGTGACTTAGGTTGTTCCTGTGCTTGCTCTTCAGTAGTTGGCTCTTGTGCAGCCTCAGATGTACCTGCAATGTTAGTAACACCAACAAGCATAGCAGGCAATAAAGGCCAATGGGCCCCATCAAAACCTCTTTTCATATTTGCAAAAATTTTGGTTGTAAAGGCCACACTTATGTATATCTGCATTTTATCTTCAGGTTCAAAATTTAAAATCATTTGCAAAAATCTTGGGTACATTAAAAACTTATGTTTTGCATTTTTGACATTTGCAACCATGCCATCAAAAATCATTTTTGAAAAATTAAATTTCCTTCCAAGTGCAAGACAGACCAATGCAGAAGCAATGTTGCTTCAAAACTGATCCCATCCACCACTCTTCGGACTTAGGCAATGGAGCAAATGATGTATTAAAAATCTCCACTGTGGTGTAAAATGGCTTTTCCAAAAAGTAAAAGTACCATCAGTGGGATATCCTATAGTGCGCATACCCTCAAAAAGATCATCATTAGACAATATGTATTCCCCTGAAGCATCACCCAATTGGAGACTACTCCTAATGGAGGCTTCAGTAATGGTAAAGTCATGGGTGTCAATGGTTGCCCGTAACTGTGGTGTACCATCAGCAAGGGTTTCATAGGTCACAGACCCCCAAAATTGCCTAACAAGAGATGCATAAATAGTAGGATTATGAGTTAACGCGTACCGAAGATTAGAACCTTTCAAGAAATCTACTATTTGCGCAAAGCCGTCACTTTGATGTGGTTTCTTCAAGAAACCGACTTGATTGTGCTTGTCAACAAACTTTAGTGAAGCCATAGATGAGAGAATAACTAAGTGCTGGTTGAAAATTAAAATTAGGGTTTGTGCTGGTAGTAGAAAACAGAGTAAATCTTGGCCGTGTATAAAGATTTTAAAAATGAGAAGTAAATAATGGATAAAGATGAAAAATGAATTAAATCTTATCCATATATACCTCTTTTCTCAAGAATATCAACGGTCAAATTTTGAATAAGATAAAAAATCTTTATTAACTGACCAGACCTAACGGTAACAAATTAATTACATTTAGCACTACCAGACTTAAAATTGGTCAACCAGATTTAATCATTGACTCACCAGACTTAACCAAGGTTGCATATAAACACTTACTGAGATCGTTAGAAAGGACTTCACATCAGCATCAATCCACATTCTTTCTGCAAATGTTAATCTCAACACCAAAAAAAACATAGAAACAAACAAATTTACAAGAAAATTCAAAGAAATTAACTACCAGATTTAAAACTTAAAGCAACGCAAAAAAAAAAAAAAAAAAAAAAAAAAAAAAAAAAAAAAATTAAATATACAAACTATACATTATCCTCCCCTTAAATGTAAGTTACCATTTTAAAAAAAAAATAAAAAATAATAATAACTAATTACTATAATTAATTGAAAAAGGTATAAAAGTTTTGGTCAACTCCCTAAAAGTACCATAAATACTATAATTAACTTATGCCTGCAAGGAATTAAATCTGTTACCAACCGAGCATTTAATTCCATTAAGCCTCCATTGGCTCTATAAAGAGCCTTAAATCTTCAACATAACTTCATCACATACTTCACAAACTTTAACCATCCAACCAAACAAAATGAATCCCTCCTTAGCAAACATTGTGGAGATTTCATCCAATTCTTCTTCGGACTCATCTTCTGGAGGATGGAAAGGATATTTTCCACCAAACTACACTTCAACCTCAAGAAACAAAACTTCAAAGAAAAAGGTTGATACAACCTCTTCTGAAGAACCTTCAACAGATGAACTTCCACCATATGTGGATGATTCATCCTCCTCTTCTGACTCATCTGATGATGACGATCTCCAAGTGCTATCAGTCTTACTAACAAAGGAGTTTGAAAAGGCTACATCATCAATGAGAATGATCCCTGTGCCTGAGAAGAAGCAAAATCCAAAGCCAAGAACAGTAGTACTGGGACTCCCTTGCAAGGAGGTGTCTGATGCCATTGGTGGCAGAGGAGTCCACAAAACTATGCCTGACTGCAAAGGAAAGAGGAAGATGGAGTAGTAGTCTGGGTTGTTGATGTAGATGTTTGGGTCTGATGAATATGTATAGGCTTTTGTCTTGTTTTTGTAAGTTGCATCTGAGAATGCAACCATTATGAATGAATGAAAGCTCCATGTTTCTTTGATACTATTGTGACCCAATTATACTAGCAACAATAAAATCTTACTACTGCAAAACAAAGTTAACCAAAATATACAAACTAAACAAATAATGGTTAATGGATAACAAAAAAGCCTCCCCTCAATCACAGCTATGCTGATTAAATTCTAATACTACCAGACTTAAAATTTAAAACTACCAGAATTAAAAAAAAAATCTAAGTGCTGGTTAGTATACAAACTTTACATTTTGGCCTCCCCTTAAGTCTAACCTCCCCTTAAGTCCAGCTATGGGTTCATCATACCAATGCTAACCACTAAGTAATTAAACCTAGGGCCATCAAACGGTTTAGTTAAGAGGTCTGCAACATTGAAATCTGTGTGTATTTTCTCAACTCTAATTAGCTTCTTTTCATATCAATCCCTAATAAAGTGATGCCTGATTTCTATGTTCTTAGTTTTAGAGTGATAAACAGGGTTCTTAACTATACAGATAGTGCTTTCATTATCTATGTGAATTATAGTGTTCATAAAGTTCAAACCATAATCCAGCATTTGATTCTGAATCCACAAGACTTGTCCACAGCAATTGGCAGCTGCTACATACTCAGCTTCAGTTGTTGATGTAGCTACAATTGTCTGCTTCTTGCATTGCCAATAGATTAATCTTCTTCCAAGGAATTGACAACCTCCAGTTGTGGATTTCCTATCAAGGCTTGCACCTACATAATCACTATCTGAATAGGCTTCCAAATCAAAAGATGACTCTCTCGGATACCAAAGGCCCAAATTGGGTTTACCCTTTAGGTATCTAAAAATTCTCTTCACATCATGAAGATGTGAAGTCTTTGGGTTAACCTGAAAACGTGAACAAACACAGACTGCATACATAATGTCAGGTCTAGAAGCAGTAAGATACATTAGAGAACCTATCATTGATCTGTAAAGATGCACATCTGCATCAGCAGCATCTTCATCCTTTGTCAAAGGCACCTTGTTCTCTATGGGAGTGACTGCAGTCTTCACAGTTGTAAATTCAAACTTCTTCAAGATCTCTGCAACATACTTGTCTTGAGAGATAAAGAGTCCATCTGCTTGTTGTTTCACTTGCAGTCATAAGAAAAATGTGAGTTCACCCATAGAACTCATCTGAAACCTCCCTTTCATTAATGCTTCAAACTCCTCACACCAAGACCTTTTAGTAGAACCAAATATGATATCATCCACATAAACCTGGACTAGGATGATATCCCTCTTGTTTCTCTTGATAAACAAGGTCTTGTCAATCACACCTCTTTTGTACCCATGCTCTTCAAGGAAGTTGGAGAGAGTTGCATACCAAGCTCTGGGAGCTTGGTGGGGACCATATAAAGCTTTGATGACTTTGTACACATGATGCGTGCGCGCGAGTGCTCTAATTTATACCCACGGTATGTCGTTGTGGTTTTAGCAGTATTCAAGTTTTAAATTTATATTTAGCCGACTTATCAATAACACACACACTTTAACGAGCAGTGTACCCGGTCAGTATGTATATAATGGTAAGTAGAGTGTCGATCACTAAGAGTGCAACGTATTATCTAGTTATTCTAATCAGTATTTTAATATCTTAAGTTAGCTATACAACTTAATCTAACGCAAGGGGGTTTCAGTCTGAGAGACTGGCACGATTTGGTTGCAATTAAATAATAAACTAAACTAATAGGCACGAATCAGCGAATAGCACACACGTACACAGATAAATACTCGAGACAATAAGAAGGCCTGTCCTGATAGTTAAGTAGCTTGTCACTTGTTTTATTGCTAGTTTTATATGAAGTGTATAGTTCGATGCAACGCACCGAGATTAAGTCCTTTCTCGTTGGCTCTAATCTTATCGGCGAGTAAACCCTTAATGATTACTTATGACTATCCTATTTATCTTTATTCCTACTTTTCTACAGACGATAGAATGCATAGGCGATCTAATAAATAGGCGAGGGAAGAGGCATGGCGACCCGATCAACGCTCAGCTAGACACAGAGGTTATCAATGCACTAATAAAAGTCACCAAAGACATCAACATATAAACTTTAATTGATGGGAAAGCAGTTTTAAGGGAGTGCAACCTTTCCGTTGTCACATTACACAAGCCACCAATCCTGATGAATTAAAGTTTACTAACACAATAAAACAAAACTACTTAATGAATTAAATACATGCAGGACCTTCTTACAGCTCTTGTATCTTCGTTCAAGGTGTGTCTTGTGCTGCTATCTCGACTGAATTCGTCCTAGGGTTTCTGTACTTCGGTCTTCTAAAACTGTCGAACCTTTTCTCTCGTCTGACTTTGGGGTATTTATAGTTTCTGTCTGAGGGTAAGATGCGGCGCATCTAATAAGTAGATGCGGCGCATTGACTTAACTTCGCGTGGGGTCCAAGATTAATATATTCAGGAATATTCGTACACCGCCAGAAGATGCGGCGTATCTCCATTTATAGATGCGGCGCATGTCCTCTTGTATCTTGGATCGTATCTGGTGAAATCTTGATAGTGATGCGCCGTATGTAATAAGAAAGATGCGGCGCATCTGGAGCAGAATGTCTTGATCTTGTACATTTCAGTAGACTCTTAACTTCTTGCTTGTTTTGCTCCATAATTAGTCCAAAATCGCCAAGTTTCACCAAATGCTTGTTTTTACCTGAGAATTACAAAAGTAAACATTAACGTATCAATTCTCACAAATAATATAATAAAACAAGTCAAATAAATAGGATAAATGACGGTAATAAAATGTACTTATTTGAGTTCATCAAATATCCCCCCACTTGAACTTTACTTGTCCCCAAGTAAACCTTAGAATTAATCTTATGAAAATGTATCCTAAAAGATATTAGGATTTATTTTTATATTTAAGCATGTATTCATTTTTGTCATAATCACACAACCAAACACTTAACGAATTAGAAGTAAAATAAAATATTTCGATAAAAGCAAATCTAATCGTTTAACTGTCCAGTCGTGACGAATATTCTATCATAAGCTTGGCAAGTATACACATCTCCCCCACTAAAGCCAAGGAATAACAAGTCTAAAGTGGTAAAAAGGGTTTGTTGGTTAAGGGTTAATCATTCTCCTTAATCTCTATCGATCTCAAATTCCAGAAAAGGTGACAAAATCACAAATACATGATCGAATCCACGAACACGATACTTGCAATTGCTCAAATCCTTAACTCGAATAGGCTAAAGATAGGACCAAGTAATCTTCACCAATAATATTATATCAAAAAGGGCGACAAAATCATAAATACATAGCCGAATCCACGATTACGATACTTAAGATTGCTCAAATCCCTAATCTCAATAAATCAAAGGTTTGGATAAAGAATAATGTAGGGTATGGATAATATTTGGGATACAAATTGGTGTAAAAATGAAAAATAAACAAAACAGATAAATTAAAATCCTAAGTGTGGTTAATCACTATCCCAACCATCCCATGAATAAGACTCATATCATAGAATAACTCACGCTTTAACACTTGAAACACACGCTTTAGGTAGACACGAATTATACTCAACAAGATCTCAATCAAAGAATATCCTTTAGTTGGCGTTTCCATAACGTTCAACTCCCATTCAATCCATAGATATAATATACAACAAACAGTGGTGATATCGACCACTTAATACAAAACTTTACATAAGTTGGTTAAAACAAACTTCCAACTTTTCTTTTTTCTTTTTCTTTTCTTATTTTTTCGAATTATTATTATTTATTTATTTTTTTATTTTTATTTTTTTTTGAAACATAAACATAGATGTGTAAAATTTCACCACATCACTATAATGATAACTCTGGATAATTTTTCCATACTTTTCATAATTTCAGAAATAACAGTAATAGTGAAAGTAGTAAACACACGAAAAATAAACTCAAAGATATACAATATTTACTTTCACTCCAATTGCATTGTGCAATTTCCCGACCTAACCATAGATAATGAATTACGCACGCGAACACAGGTAATGTAAGGAAACACACTTTGCCTAAAGCAATTAACCAACCACGGATTTTAATTTACAGGGTAGGCTAAGGTGTAAGGGTGTAACGAAATATTATAACAAAGGTGTAAGAAACGAAAGGAATGGCTCTGAGTGTTTTTCTAGGGGTATCTTACTCTAAAAATGAGAGTAACAAAAGGGTTTATACGGGGGTTAACTAACCAGTGTAGTTAGCTAATAACACATAACATATAAAGGCTATTTGGGTGTAATCCTAGAATTTTACCAATTTAGACAAGTCATTCCAATTATATAAAATAATACTTATTATGGTGGTCTCGAATAGTATACAAGCCAAGTTCTAAAGTTTACAAGTCACCGGCACACTCATAGATTTGTGAATTTTGAAAAATCACAATTTTTGAAAATAACGTCATGTGTGCAGCTATGCAACTTAGACTTTAAACAAAAACATGCTAAAAATTTTAAATTTTTATATATTAAGCACATTTTAAGCATATTTTGAAAAGTTTAGGACAAGTAAGTGTTCTAATTCTCCAATCCCCCCACTTAAGTTAAACATCGTCCTCGTTGTTTGTATCAAAGGTTAAAAACTGGAAAATAAAAGAATTAGAACAGAAAAACTCCCCTAAGATTTGCTCGGTATGATCCTCCATTAGTATAAGAGCAAAAATCAACTTCTTGTGGATGAGAACGTTTAAGCTTCATAATTGATGTATCCACAGGAAATGCAGGAATCTATAATACCACCAAGACTTTAAACACACCTAAGTTAAGAAGGTTCAAACTTGCATAATACATTAGTAGTAAGCAAAAATAAAATGTAAAAATTAAAATGAAAATCATCAGGTCAGTCGATGCGCCGTATCTTATGGAAGAAGATACGCGGTATCGATCCTGGAACAATTACGAATCAGAATAGAAAATGCGCCGCATCCTTAACCAGGGATGCGCCGCATTAAAATAAACTGACAAAAAGTTTTTAAAGTCAAAAGTAAAAAATGCAGAAAAATAAAGTAAGATATGACCAGTGCAGGAGATGCGTCGCATCTTGGGATTGAGATGCGCCGTATCCTCTGCGGGCCTGACTGACTTGACACAGAACAGAACAGAACAGTAAAAATTCTCTGGGTTGTCTCCCGGTCAGCACTTGTCTTTATTCCAGAGTCTTCAAGTTAGACTCACGTTCAGCTTCGTTAATATCGATCATTGAAGGAGTCGGAAACATCGCGCTCCCTCATCGCCAATTCAGTAATATTGAACACTCCTTGCTCGTCCTTGATTTCCACGCCATTCTTCTTTAATATCTGTATAAACAAAGTTCTGTCCCTTTCGGGCAGAGATGACAAAATGATAGACGGGAAATTCTTATTATTAAATAGGCACAAATATGCAAGGTGAGGTGGTAGTTCAATAAATACATCATTATTCAAATTTGTATGCTCAACTATTCTCCTACGTTTGTTAATTACTACGCAATCATGCCACTCGTCATCAGAATCATTAACAATATCGTGTCTAAGTTCGGTGGGTACATTAAGGTCAATAAATTCCTCAAAGTTCTCATGATTAGGATTAGTTGAGTTGTTTTGAATCAATGTTTCTCCTATGAGCCTAGCTTCAAGATCGAGGTCCATACGCTCTCTTAATCCTAGCATATAGACACCTCTAATTATGCTTTTAACAGGATCTTGGCACTTATAGACTAGTTTATTATTCCCTACCCTTAATGAGATTTTTCTTTTAAACACATCAATCTTAGCATGGGCAGTAGACAAGAAAGGTCTTCCAAGGATTAAAGGAATCTTAACATCCTTGGGCATATCTAATATAACAAAGTCTACAGGGAAAATAAACTTCTCAATCTTAACTAGCACATTATTAGCAATCCCTTCAGGTCGTTTTACCGTTTTATCAGCCAATTCAATAAGTAACTTAGTTGGTGCTAATTTTCCTAGTCCTAGGGTAGTGAATGTCTTAAGGGGCATTACACTAACGCTAGCTCCTAAGTCAGCTAACACATTATTGAAAGATATATCATTAATTGAACAAGGTAAAGTAAAACTTCCTGGGTCTTTTTCTTTATGAGGCAAGGCATTTAAGTCGGTTGTAGAGCTCTCTTCTTTCATTGTAGCCTTGATCTCCTCTTCAATCTTTGTCTTCTCTTTTAGTAGTCTCCTTAAACTGATTGAAGAATTAAAGAAAAATTCGGGTCTTGCACCATCATTACCATTCATCAGTCTTCTAGGAAAAGGAATGTTAGGAGTGACTTCTTCAGTGGTGCTTATGGCCTTGACATGATCTCTTGGGTTGGTTTCAGTTGAGCTAGGTAAACTTCCATATCCCCTTTCTTGAAGAACTTTGCTCATTTGACCAATTTGTTGTTCCAATGCTTTGATCGAAGCTCCTTGATTTCTTGTAATAGTGTCCGTTGAAGCTCGGATTTCTTTGATCATAGCAGTATTCTCTTCATGTCTTTTAGCAACATCGGCCATAATTTGCTTTAGAGTGTCATCTAAAGTCTGCCTCTTTTCTTGATAAGCGGGATTAAAGTTGTTATTTTGATAGAATCCCGGGGTAGCTTCCCTAAATCTTCCTGAAGGTCGGAATGGTTGTCCAAATTGGGTGTAATATGCTTCTTCAAACGTCTCACTTTCATTCTTATTCGGGCAATCTTTAGTGTAGTGAGGTCCTTCGCATTTTTCACATCCAACTTGGGCAGCATACACTTTTTCATCACGCTTCTTCATCTCTCTACTAATTTTATCTAATTGAGCTTGAATAGCAGCAAACCTGTCAAAATTAGTGCTGCTCTTAGATCTAGTAGAGGTCCCATCGTGCTTTTTTTGAGAATGATCAGCAGCTTCTTGGATAGCTTTCCTAGCATTGGTTGCACTCATTTGAGGCACAACTCCCTTAGCATCCAAAATTTGTCTTGTAGGCACGTCCAATCCTTGATAAAACAATATTATCTCCTGCATAGGGGTTAGATAGTATTGAGGACATCTTACCAGTAAATCTTTAAATCGTTCCCAAGCTTGATAAAGAGTTTCATCAGGCTCTTGCTTGAAACTGTTGATAGCCTCCATCTTTTTAGCAGTCTTAGCAGGTGGACAATATCTCTTCAGGAATTTGCTCTTCAAATCTTCCCATGTAGTGATTGAACTAGCAGGTTCATTCCTTAGCCACTTGTTAGCAGCTCCTTTTAGCGAGATTGGAAAGATTCTTAGCATGAGTTGATCGTCAGTGACTCCTTCTGAAGTAAACAAATCCGCAATCTCGAGGACCTTTTCAACATGCTCATTAGCATCCTCATGTTCCGATCCACTGAAAGCATTTTATCTTAGCTCCTTGAGAAACTGACCCTTCAATTCAAACTTTGACTTATCATCAAACTTTGGTCTAGCAACTCCTGAAGTGTAATCAGCACGGGTTTTGTTCATGTATTCCTCCATATTTGTGTTTTTGCCCATTGTTTCTGTTTCTTCTTCCTCTTTCTCTTCAGAAAAATAATCAAGCTCGAATGAACTTGAGATATCAAAGCTTTTTGTGTTGAAAAGCCTTTTAAGCGAATGAAAGGCTCGTTCAGGATCGTCGAAAGGTTGAATCAAGTTCTTCGTAGAACTCCTGGTCATGCACTTCCTGAAATCAACACAAAAACATCAGTAGGGTATGCTCAAGAAAGTAATATATCAGAAAATCAACAACGAAAACGGAATACGAAAAATAAAAGTTACTGATATCTGCAGACGATGCGCCGTATCCAAAAAGTTGGATACGCCGTATCTTATAATCGTTAAAATTTAATCAGACTTTATTCAGAAAATAGATACGCCGCTTATAAAGTAGAATGCGCCGTATCAGTTTTAATTATCAAAAATCGATATTTATTCAAAATTAAATGCGTCGTATTAACAAAAGTTAATGCGCCGTATTTTCGTTACGTTTCAAAATACAAGATTTTTGATTCAGAAGATACGCCGTATCGACAGAGATCGATGCGTCGTATCTGTTTAATAATTCGAAAACTGTTTTTAATTAAAATAATAGATACGCCGTATCTGCTAAAAAACAGATGCGTCGTATCGCTTTAACGTTTAGAATTTTTTTTTATAAAAAACAGATACGCCGTATCTTGGGGAAAAGATGCGTCGTATCGAATTAATTAAACGCGTTGTATTTTATAAAAATTAAACGCAATACGCCGTATCTAAGAAAATAGATGTGCCGTATCGTTTATATTAGCTCAGTACAACGATAGCAGAACATAGAAAATACGAAAAATAAAAACAAATAAAAACAAATGAAAATAAACACAAATAAAAGAAAATAAAAACACACGAAAACAGAAAATATGCAAATATTACAATGAATGCAATTAATCTAATATACAACAGAGTTAGCGGTTAGGTTAAAAATTAAAAAAAAAAACCTAATTAAAATACTAATCAAATTAACAGATAATAACAATTCACTCCCCGGCAGCGGCGCCAAAAACTTGATGCGTGCGTGCGAGTGCTCTAATTTATACCCACGGTATGTCGTTGTGGTTTTAGCAATATTCAAGTTTTAAATTTATATTTAGCCAACTTATCAATAACACACACACTTTAACGAGCAGTGTACCCGGTCAGTATGTATATAATGGTAAGTAGAGTGTCGATCACTAAGAGTGGAACGTATTATCTAGTTATTCTAATCAGTAATTTAATATCTTAAGTTAGCTATACAACTTAATCTAACGCAAGGGGGTTTCAGTCTGAGAGACTGGCACGATTTGGTTGCAATTAAATAATAAACTAAACTAATAGGCACGAATCAGCGAATAGCACACACGTACACAGATAAATACTCGAGACAATAAGAAGGCCTGTCCTGATAGTTAAGTAGCTTGTCACTTGTTTTATTGCTAGTTTTATATGAAGTGTATAGTTCGATGCAACGCACCGAGATTAAGTCCTTTCTCGTTGGCTCTAATCTTATCGGCGAGTAAACCCTTAATGATTACTTATGACTATCCTATTTATCTTTCTTCCTACTTTTCTAAAGACGATAGAATGCATAGGCGATCTAATAAATAGGCGAGGGAAGAGGCATGGCGACCCGATCAACGCTCAGCTAGACACAGAGGTTATCAATGCACTAATAAAAGTCACCAAAGACATCAACATATAAACTTTAATTGATGGGAAAGCAGTTTTAAGGGAGTGCAACCTTTCCGTTGTCACATTACACAAGCCACCAATCCTGATGAATTAAAGTTTACTAACACAATAAAACAAAACTACTTAATGAATTAAATACATGCAGGACCTTCTTACAGCTCTTGTATCTTCGTTCAAGGTGTGTCTTGTGCTGCTATCTCGACTGAATTCGTCCTAGGGTTTCTGTACTTCGGTCTTCTAAAACTGTCGAACCTTTTCTCTCATCTGACTTTGGGGTATTTATAGTTTCTGTCTGAGGGTAAGATGCGGCGCATCTAATAAGTAGATGCGGCGCATTGACTTAACTTCGCATGGGGTCCAAGATTAATATATTCAGGAATATTCGTACACCGCCAGAAGATGCGGCGTATCTCCATTTATAGATGCGGCGCATGTCCTCTTGTATTTTGGATCGTATCTGGTGAAATCTTGATAGTGATGCGCCGTATGTAATAAGAAAGATGCGGCGCATCTGGAGCAGAATGTCTTGATCTTGTATATTTCAGTAGACTCTTAACTTCTTTCTTGTTTTGCTCCATAATTAGTCCAAAATCGCCAAGTTTCACCAAATGCTTGTTTTTACCTGAGAATTACAAAAGTAAACATTAACGTATCAATTCTCACAGATAATATAATAAAACAAGTCAAATAAATAGGATAAATGACGGTAATAAAATGTACTTATTTGAGTTCATCAACACTTTCTTGGGTTCTGCTGGATCAACAAAGCCAGGAGGTTGATGAACATATACTTCTTCCTCAATAGTGCCATACAGAAAGGCACTCTTCACATCCATCTGATAGACTATGAACCCCATATATGATGCATAAGCTAAAAATAACCTAATAGCCTCAATCCTAGCTACAGGGGCAAAGACCTCATCATAATCTATCCCCTCCTCTTGTCTATACCCTTGTGCTACCAATCTTGCCTTGTTCCTAACAACTACTCCTCTTTCATCTCTTTTGTTCCTGAAGACCCACTTTGTGCCAATCACCTTAGCTCCACTTGGTAGATCTACAAGAACCCAAACTTTCTGCAATTTGAACTGCAACAACTCCTCTTGCATTGCTTCCACCCAACTCTCATCTTCAAGTGCTTCAGAGACGTTGGTGGGTTCCTTTTGAGAAAGGAAACAAGCAAACAAGCAATGTTGTTGGTCCTTGTGGTTGACCCTTTGCTGCTTCTTAATGAGACTGATAAGTGCATGAGATGTAGGAATCTTTTGCACTTTACTTCTGGTTTGAACAACTGATTGAGGATCACCAATTATCTGACTTTTGGGATGAATGTTGTGAATTATGAGTGTTGGAGCTGGACTTACATTCACTTCTGTGGGTAGGTTGTTGAAATCAGTGACTACCCCTTCTTCATCATAAGAAGCCCCATCAAAAATGCCTTCATCTGGCTTATCAAAGACCTCAAGTTCAGGCATCTCAGAATCATCAAAATCAGCATTTGGAGTAGACTCAGGTTGAGCAGAATTAACAGCATCACTACCAGACTTAACAGGGTTAGTGCTGGTAGCCTTCTCTCCACCAGAATTAATCAAGGCACTACCAGAATTAACTGAATTAGTGCTGGTAGCCTTTTTCCCAAGATACTTGTCAGCCAAAGCATCCATTTCTTCTTTGAAGGATAAGATTTCTTCTGAAACTTTTGTAGGAGAACCCTCTTTTTCTTTTGGTTGAGGCTTGATCACAGTCTCCTTCCTTTTTGTAGAAGATTTCTTTATTCCTTCATTAGCATCAACATGGTTGACTTCTGTGGTAGGAATCACAATAAGCTCCTCAATTTCTTTGCCTTGATCAGCAGTGCTTGCATCTTGAGTACCTGCATTGTTAGGCACTTCTATGGAACCTGCATCAAGGTTAGCTTGATTCTCCTTGGAGACAGGAATATAGTTCATAGAATCAGTTAAATAATCAAGATCAAACATCCATCTATGACCTAGTCCCTTCACATTGGGTTTTTCCTCAAGAAAATTAACATGCAGATTTTCTTCTACTTTCTTAGTCACTAAATTGTAAACCCTAAAGGCCTTACTATTCAGTGAATACCCAACTAGAAACCCCTCATCAGACTTCCCTTCAAATTTTCCAAGCACACTCAAGGTATCAAGAATGGTCACATGGCACCCAAAAGGCCTTATATAGCTAACAACTGGTTTATGGCCAAAAATAAGCTCATAAGGTGTTTTATTCTGAGGCTTGGTCACTCTAACCCTATTGAATATGTAGCAAGCAGTTGCTACTGCTTCAGCCCAAAAGGTTATGGGTAAGAATGAGTCTGCTAACATGGTTCTAGCTGCCTCAATCAGGGTCCTGTTCATTCTCTAAGCAACTCCATTTTGCTGTGGAGTTCTAGCATTGCTATATTGTTGCTTAATTCCTTTTTTACCACAAAACTCAATCATGCTCCTATTTTTAAATTCTATGCCATTGTCAGTCCTAATGATCTTAACCTTGTGATTTAGTAGGTTTTCTATCTGCCTAATGAACCTTTGAATTAAATCAGGGGTTTCATCTTTTGTAGACATAAAGAATACCCAACAATATCTGGTGCAGTCATCAGTAATGACAAGGCAATAGCTAGCATGGTTGATACTTCTAACAGATGTAGGGCCAAACAGATCCATGTGTAAGGTATGCAAAGGCTCAGTGACAATCCTATCTAACTTAGCCTTATAAGAAGCTCTATGCTGTTTGCCCTTATTACAAGCTACACAGGCATGGTCATTCCTAAAAACCTTGGAAGGTAAGCCTCTAACTAAATTACCCTTCACAAGTTTGTTCATATTCTTGAAATTAACATGACCTAACCTTTTATGCCACAATTTAGATTCATCCAATGTGGCTTTTGCAAGCAAACAGGCAGAACCTTTTGCAACTTCAGGTGCTTTCATATCAAAACTGTACATGTTGTATTGTCTAGGAACTTTAAGAAGGATCTAACTTTCATCAGGCATCTTAAAGTCCGAAGTCAATACAAAACATTCAGTTTCACTAAAAAGCACCTTATGCTGCTTATCACAAATTTGTGATATTGAGAAAAGGTTAAACTGCCCTAGTTCTTTTACAAAAGATACATTGTCAAATTCTAAATTGCCTACAACAATTCTACCTTTACCAAATCTGTCCTTTACTTCCTCCAAAGGTAACAGAACCTCCTTGGAATTCTTGAAAATCCTTCAGATGATTCTTGTTACCAGTCATGTGCCCAGAGCACCCACTATCAAATATTCCTTTGTCTTCCATGTTCTTCAGTGGATGTTCCTGCACAAAAGTAGAGAAATTAGTTTCTCTTTAAGACCCAAGCCTGTGAAGACTTGGATCTGCCCTGTGGATCAACATATTTATAAGTCTTATATGAGCTTGATCCACCTTTGGTCTTGGATTCATAGGTAAGTGTGTTCTTAAAAGGATCCCAAGACCAATATGCTGGGGTCTTAACAGCAGATTCCCCATTTTCCCTTACAACATTTGAACTTGAAACTTGTGCTGTATTTTTAACAAAAGGACTTCTCACAGGTGAATGAGGTTTATAAAAATTGTTTCTTTGATTATATGAGTTCACCTGTGGTCTATTTACTGGTTGTCTGGGTCTAGAATGATTAAAACACCCATAATTAACACTTGGCCTCACATAATTAACATTTTGACCAACATAACTAACATTTGGTCTACCAGAATTAAAATTTGGTCTACCAGTATTAATATTTGGTCTACCAGAACTAAAATTTGGTCTACCAGAACTAACAGATGACCAGCCAGAATTAACATTAGGCACGCCAGAATTAAATGGTGCTGGTCTAGTCACAAACTTATTAGCATGATTAATCCTGTTAACATTATTCCAAACTGGTTTATCATTCATGTAGCCAGCATTAACATTCTTATTCTTTCTTAGTTCAGCCTCTCTTTTCATCCTAACCTCATGAAAATCACAGTCCCTAATCAAATGACTTAGACTACCACACACAAAGCATCTTTTAGGACCAAAATTGTGGTTTCCCTTGTACTCTCTCCTCATCCTATCTGGTTTTGGTTACTCATGATTTCTGACAGAATTCCTAGGAGATTTTATGTGAGTATCACAACTAGGTTTATCTGTATGAGGTTTGGGTTCACTATTTTTGACTGATTTTGACTCAGAAATATTTTTAGGTGCACTCTCTGATTCTGAATCAGACTGCTCAGAGACATCTCTAGTAGATCCTTCACTGTCATTGGTTTGACAAGTGGAGTATTCACTAGATTTATCATCTGAGTTGCCTGTCTTAGGATAGATAGGACCCTTTTTACCATATACAAACAAGGAGTCATCTAGGTCTTTCTTTGGTAAAGGAGTGTAATCTCCACTTAATGGAGGTGGCACCCTTTTAAAGTCATCAGATTTAACAAACCTATTGTACACTGGTTTACCAATAGAATCCTCTTTCCTACATTTGAACACAGATCTGTCCATCTCTTCCTCATAGCTTAGGACTTCACTATCTGACTGTATTCCATAACCTAATCCAATCTTACTTGTAGAGCTCATACTAGATGCTATTATCTTATCCTGACACTTAGCAGAATGAGTCCATTTATCTAATTTCTTTTGCAATTCATCTCTTTCCTTAACAGTTTTAAGCCTACTTTCCTATATCTCTTAAGTTTTTCATCTTTTTCATATATCTCATTAGCTTGAAAGGTGAGTTTTTCGTTTATGGAAGCTTGTTTGTTTTGATAGTTATCTATTTGTGCTTCTAAAGTTTTAATAGCTTTAGTATAAGCAAGAATTTTTGCTTCCTGATCACCTATTTGTGTTAACTGCTCATCACACAAAGATTTAAGATGATTATATGAGTCAATGCATAATTTTGAGCACAAAGATACCTCATTACTGGACCCAATAGCCATAAGTGCATGATTTGGCTCTTCATCCTCAGGTGTGTGTTCATCCCAATTCACAGCTCCAGCTTCCAATGTCATCAAGCTCGTCTGATTCTTCCCCATCTTATCATCATCTTGAGAGTCAAAACCCTTCTTCTTTTTCCAATCAGTAGTCACCTTTTCTGTGCAATTTCTGGCAAAGTGACCATGCTTGTGACAATTGTAGCACTCAATAGTCCTTCTATTGTATCCCACTGGTGACTTCCCATCAAGCTTAATGTTTCTCCCAGTCTGCTTGTAAAACTTCTTAACCCTGAAAGCAATCATGGCAATTTTCCATTTGATATCCATTTCTTCAACTTCAACATCATTGATCTGCTCAAAATCCTCACTAATGAAATCTTGATCTTCTGGTTCCTGAGCAAGAAGTGAGTGAATTACTTCATCAGCAAAGCCTGCTGGAACATCTCTCTCTTTTCTCATGCTGCTAGGAGAAGTTCCATAACCACCAGAATTAACGCTGCCAGACTTAACCTTGTTAGTGCTGCTCTTGCCTTGAGAAACAAAAGCAAAATTTGTAGAACTTGAAGATGCTTTTCCTTGGATTTCCTATTCAAACACCTTGAGGTTGTTGTACAGGTCATCAGTAGTCATGGTGTCAATTTCACCATTCATCCTCATGGTCAATGTCACACTTGACCATTCTTTTGGTAATGCTCTAAGAAACTTCTGGTTTGCATCTTCTTCTGAAACAGCTGCACCATGAACCTCCAATTGTGATAGAATATGTTGAAACCTATCATAAGCTTTTTCCACCCCTTCTGAACTGGATACAGTAAAAGCTTCAAATTCCTGTTTAAGAACAGCCTTCTTCATCTTCTTGGAGTTAGCATTCCCTCCAAATCTTTTCTTGATAGCCTCCCAGATTTCCTTGGCATCATTCATGCCATGAAACCTTCTCAGACGTTCTTTGGGAATTACCATTAGCAGCATAGTCTTGGACTTCTTCTCCTTTTCAATAGCCTGTATCTCTTCAGTAGATACTGGTGGTAATATCCTTATTACTCCATCTGTACCTTGTGAAATCCTTTTCTTTGAATTCCCATTCTGTATGACCTTCCAGACTTCGCTGTCAATATACTCAAGATAATGTTCCATCTCCATAGCCTAGATGTCATATTCTTCTCTTTTTAGGATTGGGAGTTTTATGTTGGATATGGTTGTTGTTGTAGAGATGGGTTGTGGTTGTTTAGATGTGCTTGCTTCAGGTTTTTCTTCATCATGGACTGATTTTTCATCATCACTGTTGTGAACTGAGAAATCATCATTCTTACTGGGATTTTCTAAGCCAGACATGTTGCAGGGTTTAGGTAAGTGAATTTTGGGTTTGGTTGTTGTGCTTCTTCAAACTCAGAGTCTCTTTAGGATCTGATACCACTTGTTGGTCCACACGAATTATGGATCTCTAAGTAGCCTTAACAACTTAGTAGACGACTTGAATAAATCAAATCAATCTAAGTGAGACTCTAACACGAATTGAATGTTTATGCGGAATCTAAACAATCAACTATGAAGAACACAATAGAACAATAACTAACTTCGTATTATTACTAATTGTTTAATGAATTACAATCTTCGTCTTTATCTCTAAACTAATGTGTTAGGGTTCCTTTTATACACCAAGGAAACCCTAGATACAAAACTTGCTGAAGGATAAACGTATCTTCTCCAAAGATAAGTTCGAATCCTTTCCTAACTTATAGCTAACCGACTTCTATAATACATCATGACCAGACTTAATGACTAAATTCAAACAGACTTAACTTTACATTTACTCTACCAGACTAAACACTAAATGACCAGACTTAACTTTGACAAGACTTAACTAACAATACTAGCAGACTTAATTCTGTAGTCCACCAAACTTAATTCTGGTCTTCCATTAAGTCTTCTCTTGTCTTGTGATAATTCCCAACACAAAGTAATCAAGGCTTTGTATGGATTACATCAAGCTCCTAGAGCTTGGTATGCTACACTCTCCAAAATTCTAGAGGAGCATAGATACAAGAGGGGTGTCATTGACAAGACCTTATTCATTAAAAGGAACAAGAAGGATATCATTTTGGTTCAAGTCTATGTAGATGATATCATTTTTGGTTCCACAAAAAGGTCTTGGTGTGAAGAATTTGAGGCATTGATGAAAGGAAGATTTCAAATGAGTTCAATGGGTGAGCTCACATTCTTTCTTGGACTGCAAGTGAAACAAAAGGAAGATGGACTTTTCATTTCTCAAGACAAGTATGTTGCTGAGATGCTGAAGAAGTTTGATCTTGCAAATGTGAAGACAGCAGTCACTCCAATGGAGAACAAGGTGCCATTAACCAAAGATGAGGATGCTGATGATGTGGATGAGCACCTATATAGATCCATGATAGGTTCTCTTATGTATCTAACTGCCTCTAGGCCTGATATTATGTATGCGGTTTGTGCTTGTTCTCGTTTTCAGGTTACTCCCAAGACTTCACATCTTTATGCTGTGAAGAGGATCTTTAGGTATCTAAAGGGCAAACCCAATTTGGGCCTTTGGTATCCTAGAGAGTCATCTTTTGACCTGGAAGCCTATTCAGATAGTGACTATGCTGGAGCAAGTCTTGATAGAAAATCCACAACTGGAGGCTGTCAATTTCTTGGAAGAAGATTGATTTCTTGGCAATGCAAGAAGCAGACCATTGTGGCTACATCTACAACAGAAGCTGAGTATGTAGCAGCTGCTAATTGCTGTGGACAAGTCTTGTGGATTCAGAATCAGATGCTGGATTATGGTTTGAATTTCATGAATACTATAATTTACATTGATAATGAAAATACTATCTGTATAGTTAAGAACCCAGTGTATCACTCTAAGACTAAACACATAGAAATAAGGCATCACTTTATAAGGGATTGCTTTGAAAAGAAGTTAATTAGGGTGGAAAAGATACACACAGACTTTAATGTAGCTGACCTATTAACCAAAGCTTTTGATGGACCTAGGTTCAATTACTTAGTGGTTAATATTGGAATGGTAAACCCATAGCTACATTTGAGGGGAGGTTACATTTAAGGGGAGGTTAAATGTATAGTTTGTAATTCTGGTAGAACAAGTATTAAGTAGATTTAATTCTGGTAGTAGTTAAATCTGGTAGCTTTAGAGTTAATTCTGGTAGTGAGTATTAGAGTTAATTCTGGTAGTTAGTATTTGTTAGTTCTGTTTGCAATATGTATATTTTCTTGGTTTTAGACTAATTTTTCCAGGAAAAGCATGGATTGATGGAAATTGGAAGCCTTGCTTGTGAATTTCATTTGTGTTTGTCTGGTATTTCGGTTAAATCTGGTGGATTGTTTGTTAAGTCTGGTTGACCAAAGTTAATTCTGGTAGTGTTAAAATGTAATTAATTCTTTTTTACCGTTAGGTCTGGTCGTACATTTAATGATTTTCCTATTTAAATAATATCGTTGATATTTTTTTTGGGAAAACGAGGTATATATCGATAATATTTGATTAATTTCTCATATTTATCCATTATTTACTTCTAATTTAAAATTCTTTATTATCGGCCAAGGTCACTCTGTTTTAACAAACAGCATAAATCCCAAGTCAAACAGTCAACCATCACTTACCAATCATCTATGGCTCAACTAAAGTATTGTGATAAGCATAATCAAGTTGGTTTCTTGAAGAAACCAAACAAGAGTGAAGGTTTCGAACAGATAGTTGATTTTTTGAAAGGCTCACATCTCAGGTATGCCTTAACACATAATCCAACTATCTATGATTCCCTAGTCAAACAGTTTTGGGGGATTGCTACCTCCGAAACTCTTGCTGATGGGAATCTACATTTAAGGGCAACCATTGATAACCTTGAGTTTTCTATCGCAGAAGCATCCATTAGACGTAGTCTTAAATTAGATGATGCTTCTGGAGAAACTATATTATCAAATAATATGATCTTAGAGGGTATGGGTAACATTGGATACCCCACTAATGGTGGTGGTTTTACCTTTTGGAAAAGTCATTTTTCACCACAGTGGAAGTTTTTAATTCACCATTTGCTGCACTGCCTAAGTCCCAAGAGTGGTGGATGAGATCAATTTGGAAGCAATATTGCTTCTGCTTTGATCTGTGTCTTTCACTTGGCAAGACTTTTAACTTTTCAAAACTAATTTTTGATGGCATGGTGGAAAATGTGACCAGTAAGCATAAGTTTTTAATGTACCCTCGTTTTCTACAAATGGTTTTAAATGTTGAAACTGAACAAAAAGTGCCTTACTTGTGTGTTTCCTTTAAAGATAAAATTTTTAGCAACATGAAAAGGGGATTTCAGGGGACACACAAACCATTATTGCTTGCTATGTTGCCTGGTGGTACTAACATTGCAGGAACATCATCTGGAGTTGAGGCACATCATGAAACTGAGGAGCATGCAGATCACCTACACCACAACCACCATCACCTACATCTCCACCACCTTCACCTGAGCAACAAACCCATGTTCCAAGTCCAACTCATGAGGAGGAATCAGCTCCAATGACTGTGGAAGCTCTCTTACAGCTGGTTCCTACCTTAGTTGAAAGGATATCTGTTTTGGAGAAATCAAATGCAACCATGGGAAAAGCTATTGTGACCTTGGTCAGAAAGGTCAAGAAGATGGAAAGAATTATGAAGGACAAAGGGGTTGATTTCAGTGAAATAGAGGGTGCCGAAGCAGAAAATTCTTCCAAACAAGGGAGGAATTTTGATGAAGAACTGACTTTTAAGACTCTAACTCAAGCAAAACCAACTGGAGATACAGAGATAAGTCCAGAGGGATTAGAAGTAGCATAAACTTTAGCCCAGTCTCTTAGCAAAATTCAACAAAGGAAGAAGAGAAGGCTAAAGAGAAAGTTGGTGATTGATGAAGAGGTTAACTCTGAAGATGATACAATTAAATCTGCTGAGAAGGATAAAGTTAATTCTGGTGAAGATAAGTCTGATGATGTTATTAAGTCTGCTAATGATAAGTCTGATCAAGTTAAGTCTGATGATGTTGTTAATTCTGGTAATGATAAGTCTGAGAAGGTTAAGTCTGATGATAAGTCTGTTAGTGAAAAAGATAAATCTGATGATGTTGTTAAATCTGCTGAACTTAAGTCTGCTTCAACTCAAAGGGAAGGAAAGCAGATACTTGAAGAAACCCCTCAGACTAAGAAATCAAAGAAGCAACAAGCTGAGGAAGAAGCAAGCTTAGCTGAGATTGCAAGGATTCAAGCTGAGGAAGCAGCTGAAAGGGACAAACTTGAAGAGTTAAAGAAAAGAGATAAACTTTTTGCTAAGAAGTTGCAAGAGGATTTTGATAATGATCCATATATGTCACTGATTGAAGATGATGATGAGCTTAAGGCTAAGATGGAAGAACTTAAAGCTGATACAAGTCTGACTATTGATGAAAGGGCAACTAAACTTGCTAAGTTTATGAATGCAAGAATGGAGACAGATACTCTTGGAGGATTAATGGAGAAGATAAAGAAGACACAAAAGAGAAAGAGCACTACCAAGAAAGAATCAAAACAAGAGAAGATGGCTCATATGAAGCATTATCTGAAGAATATGATGCATTCCAGTTTTGAAAAGATGAAAGGAATGTCATATGAAGAGGTTGAAGGTAGGTATCTTAGAGCTTTTGAAAGAGATCAAGGTTACAAGCCTATTGATTATGAGGACTCAATCAGAAGGAGCTTTAAAAGGCAAAAGGTGTTTGAAGTAGAAAAGATAGAAAAAGTGTCTGAAGTTGAAATGGCATATGAGACTAAGAAGGTATCTGAGGCTGTAAAGGAAGAAACAGAGGTCAAAAAGCCCATCATTACTTGGACTAGAAGAAAGAGAGTAGCAAGAAAAGGAAAATTAGGTTCTACAGAGGAGGTACAAGAGGAAGAAGAACCCTCATCTGAGGAATTCACCATGGGTTCTATTCCAGAAAGTTCAGCTCAGCCTGCCAAGGTTGTAAATTGGCAGATCATCAAAACAGGTAAGAAAGCAGCCTATAAGATAATCAGGGAAGATTATACAGAGGTGGTTTATGTTAATTTTCAATGGTTATTGAATGACTTAAGCAGAAATGATCTTAAGGAGCTGTACAAAGTGATGATGATCAAGTATGGGGACAACAGACCTGAAGAAGAGTTTGAAAGAGTTCTTTGGGGAGATTTGAAAATAATGTTTGATCCAACATCAAGAACAGACAAGGTTTGGATGTTACCATTTCAACAGGATATTGTAAGATGGAGGTATTTTGAGAGCTGTCAAGTACATTGTTTAACTTTACAAAGTGCTCATATATATATATGTTGACAGAAGTTGAATATCCTCTACACCCAAGGATATGTAAGGATATGCTTGAGAAGAAGCTGTTAGGGTATAAGGATGATGAGGTATGTAATCAACTGTTGGAGTTAATTGAGATGCAGTCCCAAAAGGAAGCTATTTGGGGTGTTTGAAAGAATTTTCCAAGTTGTTAAGTGAGATTATTGGAAGTTCTCACTTGGTGAAGGTGCTTTGCACTAACACAATAAATGGTTATCAGTCCACCATGTCTAATCCACATAAGGACTGGCTAATCCATGAGCAAACGGCTCTGGTAAAGATACCTCAAATCCGTTTATGGCTGACAATTTGCCAAAAATTGTATGGTAATCAACTCACCATATCTGTGATAGTGAAGAGTTGGCTAGCCCACAAGAGTATGGCTTGTGGTAAAGGCTGTGAAAAAACCATAACTGGTTATCAATTCACCAAGGTTATTGTTGTAATACACCAAAGAATTGGCTAGTCCAAAAGCAAACGGCTTTTGGTAAAAACAAAACAAATCCGTTGATAGCTGATGATTTGCTAAAAACCATATGGTATTTCAACTCACCATGTTTCATGTACAAAGAGTTGAAATGGTTATCAATGTACCATGGTTTTACACCAAACATTGGCTACTCCAGAGTTAATGGCTAACTGGTAAAGAGACATCAAATCCATTAATTTTCAATGATTCACCTCTCACAGGAGTTAACACACCTGGAAATGATGAGAATAGTATGAAACTTTAAGAATTGATGTACAAATAGTCAATGTTGCTGTGAAGATCAGATGGTGTCAAGTTTGCTGATAACGGTTGCTGCACAAGATCAGACATGATGATTTGAAGAACTGGAGTTCACAATAATTCCAAAAGATTAGAGTTCAATCTTCAGGAAGCTTATGAAGAAAGAAACTTGAAGTTCATGAAGCATGAAGATCAAGTTAGGGGAGGATTGTTGGGAATTATTTGAAGAACAAACTTAAGTCTGCTGAAGAACTCGTTAAGTCTGTTAGTGTTAGTCAAGTCATAGTTAAGTCTGCCAGTACAATGTTAAGTCTGGTAGACATAGTTACATAGTTAAGTCTGTTTATCCGTATTTAGTTAAGCTTGTTTATGTTTTATAGCAGAGTTAGTTAGCTATAAGTTAGGAAAGGATACGGATGAATTAGATATCTTATTAGAAGATATGTTTATCCTTTCACACGTTTTGTATCTAGGGTTTTCCTTAGAGTATAAAAGGAACCCTACGGCATTGTGTTATGTACGACATTGTGATTAAAAGATAAATAGAATTAAAAAGTTAGTTAATTGTGTTCTTCATTGTTATTGTTAAGATTCCGAATTAACAATCAACAACCAGTTTAGAGTTTCTCATATAGATTGATTTGGATTTATCCAAGTTTATCAAGGCTACTTAGATCCATAATTCGTGTCGACCAACATCATTGGATATTAGTGAGGAGATGTTGAGTGGAGATGACTCCTCTGATGATGAATTAGCTAAGTTTACGAAGCAACAAGGATGGACACTCATACGAACTATCCTTCTTGCGGGTCTGCTTGTAGATGAGTTATTTGATTTTGGCATTGTTGAAATGTGAAAGTTTGCTAAGAAGTACATGAGTGATACTTAGAGAGAATGATGAGTAAGTCATTTGTGATGATCCTGATCTTCCTAATTTATAGATAGTAAGGTGTATTGATATTTGTGTTTGGATTTGATGTTGATCCAATGGAGAATGTTGGTTCCTAATGATTTGGAGCAAGTAAATGAGCTTATCACATCACCAAGGTCAATCCATACAAATGGAGTTGAGTAAATTATGGGAGATTTGCAGTAAATGCAAGGAGTGAGTGGAAAATCTGTTGATGTGATGTTCGCATGGATTTCAAGGAACAAATTTGAGGGTTCCTTGCTTGTTACAGAAAGGTAACTCACATGGAAAATTTGAATATTCAAATTTTGGTGGGAAATGGATTTCTTATGATTCTAAGTGTTCCTAAATCATCCTAATGAGTCTAATGATCAGTAGAATAATTATAGAATTAATAATCTATGGATCGGGATTAGTCGAGAATTTTTGAAAAGTTACTGTTGAAGTTGGCGGATCCAAACGATAACAAAGGCGAAACCAAAATTTTGGTTCCGTGGAATCCGCAGGTTGTATTTTGGCGAAGCCAAAGATTTCAACTGACGGAACTCAGAATTTGGTTCTGCCAAATCCGCCATTCAAAGGTGCTAATTTAAACAGTGAACATGTCAAATTTTGCGTTACTCATTCAAATCCTGAAAATTCTCCTAAAACATATGTAACTACTAATATGTGATAGAATAAGACTAAAAACATAGGTTCTAATACACATTTACACGTGGATTAATCCGATGATAATAACTTACCATAAAAGTGGGTTAAGCCAAACGGTGGCTTAAACACTGAAAATTGATAACAACGCGTGTTATCATCCTGCAAAGTTAAGTTAGTTCACATACAAGTTAAATACTAACATAATATCCTAAGAAACACTTAAGTTCAACACATCATTGTTTGAACAAGTCTAATACCAAACACTCCTTTAACTTTACTTCTTGGTAAGCTTCTTGTGAAGTTTCATTACCCATCGTCCAAGATTCTTCATCATACCCTTTGTTTGTTGAAATTCCGCTGATTCGTTCGGGATAGGAGGAAGTTGGCTCAAGTACTCGGGTGGAGAGATCCTAGAATTTGGAAAACCATCCTCTTCACTCATGGATGATGATGATGATGATGTAGGAGGATGAGCACGTTTTCCTCTTGCTACGGCTACCCTATGATCACTTAGAGGAACAAAGGTGTGTGGAATTTTGGTGTAGTCGGGAACGAAACCTAAAGCATTTCAAGGAATAGGTGCAAAAGCTCTATAAAGACGAGTCAAAAGCATCCCGTAAGGCATTGCGGTGGTACCTAAAACCAGAATATCGGCCATTCTCTTGGCGATATAATAGGCGAGGTTGAATGGTTGGTGGTTTCACACACAATACGTCATGTAGCAAAGACATGCGTTGACATGGTCTCTATTTCCTATGGTGTTTATGACATTTGCCCTCAGTACTTCTTCTAGCTTCTGAAATTGGGGCCTAAGTTCATTTAGCTCCATGGCAAATGGATCTCTATCTACTTGACGACCTCGACTTAACCTGTTTTGGTTGTTTCTAGGCACAAAGAGATGCTCATGAATGGTTTCTTTTGGAGTTAATGGTGTGTCATATGGTGCCAATCGATCAAGGTTGGATTCTAGAATGGACAATGACCATTTGTCCGAATAGAAGCAAGTTCCTTGATTCGGAACTCCTAAGACTTCTCCAAATTGGTTTAGAGGAATGTTGAATTGGTTTTCGTTGACTTTGAAGTGGATGTTCATGTACCCATAGTCATTTGAACTAAGACCTACACTAGCATAGAATTCTAGTACGAATCGAGGAATTATGGGTTCATTGATATCTAGAAGACCATCGAATTGAATTGCGGCTAGTTGTTCTCGGAGAATGGTTCCTTCATAGAATGAGGGGTCTACGGTTCTACCCTTGTGAACATAGCTTTTCTCTAAGGCTTTGAAGATTTTGATTTGATCTTCGGTGAGACCTTGGTTTTGTGGTGTTTGGGTAGGTATTTGGTGGTTTTTTGTGATCATAATTTGTCACGGGAGGCATGATTATCAGTGATGATTATAGCACAAATTGGTTGTGGAAGATGATCTAAAATGTGAGTTTGGTGTGAGAAGGGTCGAATTCCAGTAGCTTGTATGTTTTTGGGAAGTGTGATGAATAGTACAGGGTGTTTGTTTAATATACTAAAAATGGGCTCAGCAAGCCGCGGATCCGGCGGAACCAAAATAAGGGATCCGCCCTTGTTGTCGTTTGGTTCCGCATAATCAAACTCACTTTTTGGTTTTTGTTGTGTTTGGTTAATCTAAGGTTTAAGCTAAGGTTTCATCTACTCACTAGGTTCTATTAATCCTAAACCAAGTCTAAGAAAGTTGAAAGGTTCTCTCTTAAGAGGTTTTGTGAGTATGTCGGCAATGTTGTCCTCTGAGGATACTTTCTCAATTGAGATGTTTCCCTTCTGAACATTGTCGCGTAGGAAATGATGTTGTATTTCTATGTGTTTGGTTCTAGCGTGTTGGACTGGATTTTTGCTGAGGTCGATGGCTCCTTTGTTGTTGCAAAGAATGGGAATGTCGTTGAGTTCAATTCCATAGTCGACGAGAGCTTGTTTCATCCACAGAGCTTGTTGGCAAGCTTTTCCTATTGACACGTGTTCGGCTTCAGTTGTTGATATAGCGAGGGCCGTTTGTTTCTTAGCAAATCATGAGGTAAGACAATGCCCTACAAAAGTACAAATACCACTTGTACTTTTCCTATCGACATAGTCACCAGCATGGTCTGAGTTGGCATACACTATGGTTTCTACACCCGTTCCTTTGGGATACCATAATCCTAAATGTGTAGTGCCTTTTATGTACCTAAAGATCCGTTTAACGGCTTCAAGATAGGATATTTTGGGATCTTCTTAAATGCGTGCACATAGACAAACACTAAACATAATGTCCGGTCTACTAGCCGTGAGGTAGAGTAAACTACCAATCATCCCTCTATATTTAGTGCTATCTACGGATTCACTTTCGTCATCCTGGGTGAGTTTGGTTTCGGAAGACATTGGTGTTTTCATTGGTTTAGAATCTTCAAGACCAAAATTTTTAAGTATATCCTTGATATACTTAGATTGGTTGAAGAATATCCCATATTCTAATTGTTTAATTTGGAGACCTAAGAAAAAGTTAAGTTCCCCCATCATACTCATTTCAAACTCGTCATGTATGATTTTTGAGAAATCATCGCATAACTCTTGACAAGTTGAATCGAATATAATGTCATCCACATATATCTAGACTATGATAATATGTGATCCCTTTTTCTTGGTGAAAAGAGTGTTGTCTACTAGGCCCATGGTATACTTATGGTCAACTAGGAAAGTCTTAAGTCGATCATACCATGCTTTTGGTGCTTGCTTAAGTCCGTATAATGCTTTCTTAAGTTTGTAGGCATGATTTGGTTTTTCAAAATCGGCAAAGCCGGGAGGTTGTGCAACATACACTTCTTCATTTATAAAACCATTTAGAAATGCACTTTTAACATCCATTTGGAATAGTTTAAAGTCGTGTGCACATGCATATGCAAGTAGTATCCTAATTGACTCAAGTCTAGCGACGGGTGCAAATGTTTCATCGTAATCTATACCTTCTTGTTGATTGTAGCCTTGTGCTACTAGCCTAGCTTTGTTTCTAGATACTACGCCATTTTCATCCATTTTATTTCTAAAAACCCATTTTGTACCGATTATGGTTTGATTTTTAGGTTGTGGGACTAATGTCCAAACGTCATTTCTAACAAACTGATTTAATTCTTCTTGCATCGCAATGACCCAAGATTCATCTTTTATGGCCTCATTTATATTTTTAGGCTCAACGGTTGAAACAAAACAAAATAAATTACTTTGGTTTTGAGCTTTAGATCTTAATGTTCTTTCATTAATTTCTCCTATGACGTTTTCTAATGGATGACTTTTGGTTTCTTTGATGTTGACTATTTCACTTTTTACCGGTTCATCTTCATTGTCATTTTCTATATTTTCTTGGTTTTCAACCATTTAACTTTCAACTAAGTCATCATCTACCAAAGGTGATGTCTTAGAGGGAGGTGGACTTTCATCGAATGTTACGTTCAACGATTCCTCGACTCTTGAGTTTCTTTGGTCAAAACTATGTAGGCTTTACTATTTTGCGAATACCCAAGAAACACACCTTCATATGACTTTGGGTCAAACTTGGTGAGATAATCCTTAGTGTTTAAAATGAAGCACTTGCTTCCAAAAACTCTAAAATATCCTAAAGTAGGCTTTTTGCCTCTATATAACTCATATGGAGTCTTTTTCAAAAATGGTCTAATTAAAACTCGATTTAGGATATATGTGGATGTATCTACGGCGTGACACCAAAACTTTTGTGGTATGTTTTGTTCATTTAACATTGTTCTACTCATTTCTTGAATTGTCCTATTTTTGCGTTCTACTACACCATTAGATTGAGGAGTTCGAGGAGCCGAGAAATTATGTGTTATGCCATTAGCATCACAAAAGCTCCAAATTGGATTTCGTTATCAAATTCACGACCGTGGTCGGTTCTAATAGAGTAATCATCTACTATTACCAAAGTATAGAAGTTTCCCCCGTAACTTTGTATAGCCGATGGACCAAACAAATCCATATGTAACAATTCTAGACACCTAGATGTAGACACCATGTTTTTAGCCTTATGGCTATTATGAACTTGTTTCCCAATTTTGCAAGCATCACAAAAGTGTTGGTCGTATTTCAACTTGGGTAGGTTCCTAACGAGTTCCTTAGATGATAAGGATTGGATTAGCCTCATATTGGCGTGACCTAAGCGTCTATGCCATAGAGTTGAGTTTTCATCCAGAGAGGTGAGACAAAGTTTGTCTTTAGGTGTTTTGTCTAACTTCATAACGTAAACGTTATTCTTTAAAACACCTTTTCCTACAGTTATGCCATCCTTAAGTATTTTACTTCCATTTTCACTAAAAAGGACGTTATACTTTTTGCGGCATAATTGACTAATACTAAGCAAGTTAAATCCTAAATTATCTACATGAGCAACATCATCAATAGTGAGAGAGTCATGAGAGATTGTACCTTTTTCGATGATTTTACTTTTAAGCTTGCTACCGAATGTGACATTACCTCCATCATACTCTTGGTAGGTTGAGAAAAGGCTTTTGTTTCCCGTCATGTGTCTTGAACACCCACAATCTTTGATCCACTCATCCGGTTCTAACCCGACTTTCAAGCACACCTAAGTTAAAGAAAAACTCAAGCTTTTGGTCCCCAATATCTCATGGGTCCATTTGGGTTAAACATTACATTATCATGGTTCATATATGCAAATGGTGGACAAGTGTTCCATGGCATGTAGTTGGGACCTTGAAAGTTCCTAGACATGTTTTGGTTCCAACTATTTTGATGATGATGCTGTGAGTTAAGGTTACTCTTAGGAAAGGGGTGTTTGGGAAAACTAGTTTTAGGCCTCTGTTGAACCATTTTAGTCCTAAACTCATTTTTAACTTGACATTTTCCTATAGTAACTACTTGTTTTTGTTTGTTAACAGTTGTACTAGTGCTAGGTTTTCTAGTGACTTTTACAAATTCAGTACGATCCGAATTACGAACCTTCTATTCATTAACAATACCCGCGGATCCTTTTGGTACAATTGGCGGAACCAAATTTTTGGATCCGCCAGATCCGTAGGTGTCTGACTTAGTTGGAACAGGTTCTTGTACTTTCACTGTTTGCTTCATAAAGTCATTTAGGTTTCCTGATTTAATAAATCCTAGTCCGGTTTTATCATGAGGCAACTTTTGAATTTGCATTAACTCATCTGCTAAACAAATGTTTTTATCAAACCTTTTAAACTTAGAGTTTTGTTTGATAAGATCTTCCTGTGTGATTTTAAGTGTTTCTATTTCTAGTTTAAGTTCCTGACATGAGCCACATGTTTCTTTAACACTTTTACCCTTTTCTGATCGTATTTCTTTTTCTTTTAGCCAATAGACTTCGTTTTCTAAAAGTGCCATTTTGGTTTTTAAGAACTTATTTTTGTTTATGATTTTTAGAGTAATATCACACAGTTTGTTATATTCTACTTCTCAGGTTTCATCATCAATAGAGGAATATGACGAGTCAGAATGTACCTCTTCTAAGTCACGAGCCATGAGAGCAACTTCGTCGTTCTTAGGCTCGTCGTTATCACCATCACTGTCACTCCAAGCTACACTAACAAATTCTTTTTGAGACTTGTTCTTTGGAGGCTTTGGACATTCTCCTATTAGGTGACTAGAATCCCCGCACCTAAAACACTTCCTATCTACTTTTCCTTTTCTATCATCACGGTCTTTCCGGAAGGATTTCTTTTCTTCACGCGGTGGTCTTACGAACTTTCCTCGTCTCCTAAAGAACTTCTTGAAATCTCCTACGGCCATGGCATATTCTTCGTCTTCGCTACTGGAACTAGACTCTTCATCATCACTTGACTCTACCCTAGCTTTCAAGGCAATGGACTTCATCTTCTCCTTTTTGCCTTTAACTATTTCTGAGTCTTTTTCCATCACTATCTCGTGAACTTTGAGATTTTCGATGAGCTCGTCCAGTGTCATGCTTGAAAGATCCTTGGATTCTTCAATAGCCGTCACCTTTGCTCTCCACTTTGGATGGAGTGCTCTAAGAAATTTCCTGACAAAGTTCTTACTAGAAAAAGATTCGTCAAGTTCTTTAAGAGATGTAATAATAGTATTAAACCTAGCAAAAGCACTATCAATGGTCTCATCTTCAGAGATAATGACCGGATCTAAACACACACGTTGTGTTGGAGATACTTTGAGTGTATACTTGATAGCAAGCGGAATTTACTACCAAGTACTTAGAAGAATACGTGATTGATGATTAATTAAGTAAAACAATAAGAACACACGATATCAATCAAACTATCACTTCAATATATCGAACAATTACAATTATGAACGTGAATAATCTTAGGTATTCAATGTATTCGATATGAATGATATATGTGTATATCGTATCGTCTATCAAACCCTAATCTAAGGATCTCCTTTTATAATGTAAAGAGTCCTTTACACGTTAAACATCTAACCATATCATTCTAAACAAATAAGATATTTACCATATCTTTTCTATAATTATCTTCACACGGTTTCATCTTGATCTCATAAGCAGTCCTAACTGTTCTTCCTTCAGCAGTTCTAACTGCTCTTCCATCAGCCGTCTTAACTGTCCTTGTATCAGCTGTCTAAACTGTTCTTCGATCAGCCGTCTAAACTGCTTAAGTTTAATTCCCAACAATCCTCCCCTAAACTTATGATTTTGATGCAAATCAATAAGTTTCTTGAATTAAACTTCTGATTTCGTTGATGGGGTGGATTCTTTCAAACACTTGACTTAAATCACGAAACACTTTGAGAATTATCTTCATGTATCATACTCTTTTGGTCAACTCTTCAAAAATTACCAAAATTAATTTAATTCCATCAAGGAATTAATTCCTTATACCAACCCAAAGTTAATTCTGCATATCAACCACGCATTGAATGCCATTAAACCTTCATTAACTCTATAAAAACTCACATATCCACACAAAATCTGTTTCAACACAAATCTTTAACTCTTTAACAATGTCTTCTTCACCAAACATCATAGAAATTTCATCTGATTCTTCTTCTGACTCTGAATGTTCAGGTTGGAACAACTATTTTCCACCAAATTATTCTTCAACTTCAAGAGTTAATCTTTCAAAGAAAAAGACTAAAATATCCTCATCTGAAGACACTTCCTCCGATGAACTTCCTCCTTATGTTGATGATTCATCCTCCTCTTCGTCTGACTCGTCTGACTCTTCTGACGATGATGAACTTCAAAAACTATCAAACTTACTCACAAAAGAATTTGAGAAAGCAGCATCATCAGTGAAGATCCCTGTTCCAAAGAAGAAGATCTCTGTTCCAAAGAAGAAGCCTGAGAAGAGAAAGCCTGAGAAGAAGCAATTTCCATCTCCAAGATCAGTAATACTGGCACTTCCCTGTAAAAAGGTGTCTGACCTTATGGGTAGCAGAGGAGCCCGCAGCAAAATCATGCCGGATATCACTGGAAAAGGAAAAGGAAAGCTTGAGTAGTTGTGTTGACTTTTGTGTTGTGTAGGTTGTTTTGTTGACTTTTGTGTAGGTTGTGTGTTTTGTTGGTAGGTTTTGTTGGTTTTTCCTGTGTGAAGCTTTTGTAATGAATCCATCTTTATAATGAATAGACTTTAAGCACTTCTTTATAATTCATCTCTGACTTCTTAATTCCTCCCCTGAATTTCATAATCAGCAATCATCTTTAACAGCAACTAGAACAAACTTTAATCCTCCCCTGTTTGGAAGAATCCTCACCATCAGATGAACAAGAACATAATGTATCCAAGCTCAGCATCCAATAAGACCATTTGTACAAGTTACCATCAATTCAGTTGTGTAGTTTCAAACTGCTCTCAACACTTCCAGATGTATTACCTTCTGTGAGAGGTGTATCACAGAGCATAAACTCAGTAGGAACTAAGTTTTTAACAATCAGTACAAACTGGTGAAGCCAGCAGTTCAGACTGTTTACTCCAGCAGTTCGAACTGTTATCAAAAAGATTTCAGAGATAAAATCAAATTTTGAATTTTAATTTGTGGATTCGAAAACAGTTTTGTCCACTTATAGTTTTTAGCAAACTATCAGCTATGAACGGATTTGACTTGTCTTTACCAATAGCCGTTTGCTATGGACTAGCCAACTCTTCACACTTAGATTTGGTGAGTTGATAACCAACCAGTTTTTGGTAAACTGTCAACCATAAACGGATTTGAGTAGTCTTTACCAGAAACCGTTTGATCTGGACTAGTTGATTCTTATGTTGATTAGACATGTTGAATCAATTACCATTTGTTGTGTGACAAGCATTCACACTTGACAATCCAAACCACCATACTTTTCAAAACACAATCCAAAGCAAAAAGCTTTTCTTAACCTGAAATGTTAGTCCAAAACCAAAGAAAACACAATACATAATATTCTATTTTAACAATTATTCCATTTGACTAACAAGTTCACAAGCAGTCTTAACACCATTCAAGCAGTCTCAATTATACAAATAGCACAACTAACAGTACACAATCCAAAAACATTTACACATTAATCTTTTGAAGGATTAAGCATTCCAATACCTGTTACCAAGTACTGAAATTTGCTTACATCAAAACCTTTTGTTAAGAGATTAGCAAAGTTGTTATCAGTGTGTATTTTAACAACTTGTATTAATTTCTTTTCAGCACAGTCTCTTATAAAATGATGTCTAATTTCAATATGTTTAGTTTTTGAATGTTGAACTGGATTCTTAATGATACACATTGTACTGTTATTGTCTATATGTATAATTGTGTTTAAGAAATTGTACCCATAATCAAGCATCTGGCTTTGAATCCATAAAACTTGAGCACAACAACTTGCAGCAGCCACATATTCTGCTTCAGTAGTAGATATAGCCACCATAGTCTGCTTCTTACACTGCCAAGAGATTAATCTTCGACCTAAGAATTGACAACCACCTGTTGTAGACTTTCTATCCATGCTAGCACCAGCATAATCAGAATTAGAGAATGCAACAAGATCAAATGCAGACTCTTTAGGATACCATAGCCCCAAGTTAGGCTGTCCCTTGAGGTATCTGAAGATCCTTTTTACTACTGTGAGATGAGACACCTTAGGAGTCACTTGGAATCTTGCACAGGCACACACAGCAAACATAATATCAGGCCTAGATGAGGTAAGATACATCAGAGACCCAATCATAGATCTATACATGTGCACATCCACATCTTCACCACTGTGATCCTTTAATAACAAATGTGTCTCCTTGTCAATTGGTGTGCTAGCAACCTTGGCATCTGTGAATTGAAATTTCCTTAAAATTTCACCAACATATTTATCCTGAGAGATAAATATACCATCTGACTTTTGCTGTACTTGAAGACCTAGAAAGAAGGTAAGCTCTCCCATAGAACTCATCTGAAATTGGTCTTAAATCAGCTTTTCAAACTCCTTACACATCTGTTTCTTTGTAGAACCAAAAATGATGTCATCTATATAAACTTGAACCAGTAGAATATCACCCTTGTCCTTCTTAATAAAAAGAGTGTGATCAATTTTCCCTCTATGAAACCCATTCTTCAGAAGATATTTAGCAAGAGTTTCATACCAAGCTCTTGGAGCCTGATGCAATCCATATAGAGCTTTCACCACCTTATAAACCTTGTCAGGATGCTCTTGGTCTATAAAACCTGGAGGTTGTGAAACATATACCTCTTCATCAATAGTGCCATACAGAAATGCACTCTTCACATCCATTTGATAGACCATAAACCCCAAAAATGAAGCATAAGCAAGAAATAATCTTATTGCTTCAATCCTGGCAACTGGAGCAAAAACTTCCTCATAATCTATACCCTCCTCCTGAGTATAGCCTTGAGCAACCAATCTTGCTTTGTTCTTTATAACAATGCCCCTCTCATCCTTCTTGTTCCTGAATACCCACTGTGGAAAACTAGAAGGGGGGTTGAATAGTTTACGTCTTTTTAAATTTTATTTTGAAAACTTTTGTTTACTTTTAAAAACTTCGATTCGATATTATGTGACTTCAATTCTTAAACAATATGAACAATTATAGATAAATATAAGTAAGTAATGCAAGTAAAGTAAAGTAAATCAAATGAAAGATAGAGATGGAAAGATCTAACCGAGACACAAGAGATTTATAGTGGTTCGGCTACAAGGTCACCTTCCTTGCCCTACTCCACTCCCCGAGCACCTAACTCAAGAGTTTTCTTCACTATGTCAACAAGCTCCCTTATGGCGGAGAAAACCTTACACAACTTTAGCTTACACCGGCTTAACGACACAAAGCTAGATGTCGGGTTCTAATCGTAGCTAGAACCAATCTCACAACTTGTACACAACTTAATCACACCTTCTTCACAACTTCTTCTTCACGACTGCTTCACGACTTCTTCTTCACGACTACTTCCTCACGACTACTTCTTCAAGACTACTTCACGACTTATTCACAACTTCTTCACAACTTATATACTACGGCTTCACACCTTCTTCACAACTTAGCACAACCTATGTACACTTCTACTTCTTCACACCTTCACAACTTACACACCTTAACTACACAACTTCACTACTTACACACTAACCTATCCCAAATAATTATACACACAACTATCTAACAAATATACAACTTATATACAAATGAATGATGACACACACAACTTAGATAGCTAAGTTGCAATACTTCTTCTCTAGATGTTGAAGGAGTATTCTTCTTTTGCACTTGAATGTAGAAAGCTTGGATCACTTAGAAACCAATGCTTAATAAGATATGATCAAAGGATTTTGAAATGTATATACAAGGATTTAAAACAGAAAGTTTTAGTGTGTAAAAGGTGAGTAAAAATCCAGGGGAAGGCAGGTATTTATAGGGAGAAAAACTGGACAGCTGGAGCCTACTGGAGCGGGGGCGGTCCCCTTAAATAGGGGGCGGTCCCCTTAATTTTAAGGGGGCCGCCTAGTAAAATTAAGGGGGCCGCCCCTACTGAACGTTGGCCAATTTTGTCCTTTTGTGGGGAAGGTTTTTCTGGAACATTTCAACTGATTTTGGTTAAAAATTTGAATTCATATTTTTATAAAAGATTAAACATTTTTATTTAATACCAAAAATGTTTTTCAAAAATATATAAAATGTTTTTGATGTTTTATAAAAAATCTAGTTTTTAAGAAAATGTTCCTTTGATCATATAATGCATTAAGCATTAGTTCATTCATACCTTAAGTGATTTTAGTTGTAGAAGTGAATATTTACAACTAATTACTTGTTTAATTTTATAAGTTTATGTTTTAATGAGTTTACATTTTGTGATCATCAAAACATAGAGATATGAATAAATATTGATAATGTTTTTAGGCATTTATTTATGTCAACACCCACTTTGTACCAATCACTCTCATTCCCTTTGGTAGATCAACCAGAACCCAAACATTTTGAATCTTGAATTGAAGCAGCTCTTCTTGCATAGCTTCAATCCTACTTGATGAGTCTAAAGCCTTTAACACATTCTTGGGTTCAACCTGAGATAGAAAACATACAAACATACACCCATGCTCATCTTCATGATGTTTCTCTTCATAAACCACACTGAGAAATCCATGATGATCTGGGTCTTGAATTTGCCTTCTGGTCTTGACTCCAGATTGTACATCTCCTATGATATTAGTAAGTGGATGATTCCTATGCACAATAGTATTGGGAGTAGAAGGAACTGCATAGCTAGTAGGCATGTTTTGCAGACCATCTCCAAAGAAATTAAAACCATCAGCTTGAGAAGCAGTATCAACTGGTGAATCAAGATGAGGTTGACTTGGTCCAGCAGTATCAATATTTTGCTCAGCAGTTGGAACTAGAGGTTGAGCAGTACTAACTCCATTGGAACTGCTCGTTGGAATTTCAGCTTCTTTACCATTCTGACCACTTGTTTCAGCAGCATCTTTCTCTTTGTCTACACCACTTGATGAAGGAATATCATCTTTCTTTGTAGAAGACTCATTCACAGGACTTTCTTCCATGACAGGTATGAAAATGTAATCATCATCTTCCTTCTCTGAACCTGCATCATTGTTAGTATTTGTACCTGTAACAGGCACATAATTCATGGAATCTGAAAGACTGTCAATATCAAAGATCCAATCTGGACCTACACCTGCAACATTTGGTTTATTCTCCAAAAATTCTATGTGCAGATTTTCTTCTACTTGCTTGGTGCTTGTATTGTACACCCTAAAAGCCTTACTGTGCAGAGAATAACCAACAAAGAAACCTTCCTCAGATTTCCCATCAAACTTTCCTAGTTGGTCTTTGGTATTAAGGATAGTAACATGACAACCAAAAGGTCTCATGAAGCTTAAAGCAGGGGTTCTACCTCTAAGTAACTCATAAGCAGTCTTATTGTGAGGTTGTACAACTAAAACCCTATTCAATACATAACAAGCAGTGCTAACTGCTTCAGCCCAAAATGAAACTGGTAGCTTAGAGTCAGCTAACATTGTCCTAGCAGCCTCTATAAGAGTCCTATTCTTCCTCTCAGCTACACCATTTTGCTGTGGGGTTCTAGCTACACTAAACTCCCTCTTAATACCTTTTTCTCTGTAAAAGTCATCCATCACTCTATTCTTAAATTCAGTCCCATTGTCACATCTGATTACTTTAACCTTCTTATCAACTAGGTTTTCTACTTCAACAATAAGAGTCTTAAGTATTTCACTTGTCTCATCCTTAGTTTTCATAAAGAATACCCAAGAAAACCTACTATAATCATCAGTGACAACAAGGCAGTATCTCTTAAAATTCAAGCTATTCACAGAGGTAGGACCAAAAAAGTCCATATGCAACATATATAAAGCTTGAGAAATAGAGTTCTGGGTCTTTGGCTTACATGAGACTCTGTGTTGCTTACCCTTAAGGCAAGAAACACAAGTTTGGTCATTCAAAAAATTTTTGTTTGGCAATCCTCTTACCAATCCATGTTTAGCAATATTGTTAATGGTTTTAAAATTAACATGACCAAGCCTCCTGTGCCATAACCTTGATTCTTCCAATGTGGCTTTTGCAACAAGACAAGTAAGTCCAACCTTAGGAACTAGTTTATTCATCTCAACACTGTATGTATTATCCTTTCTAGGGATTTTAAGCAATACTTGACTTTCATCAGGTAGCTTGAAATCAGGGGAAAGTATAAGACAATCAGTATCAGTAAATAAAACTGTGTTCTGTTTATCACAAATTTGTGATACACTGAAAAGATTGTACTTAAGTTCTGGTACATAATACACATTCTCAAAATCAAGGTTACCAGTTTTAATTACCCCTTTACCAGTAATTCTTCCTCCAACACCACCACCAAAGACAACTGGTCCTCCATCCAGAGCAATAAAGTCTGAAAGATATGACTTGTTGCCTGTCATGTGCCTTAAACATCCACTGTCTGAAAATCCTCTATCTTCTTTGTCATTTGAGGGATGTTCCTGCACACAAAATAAAGGTGTTAGTTTCTTTTGGGGATCCAAACCATCACTGGTTTGGATCTGCCTTGTGCATCAAGATGAGAAAACTTATTTGAGGTCTTTGATGCACCATTGGGTTAAGTAAAATGTTTATCCCAATGTGCTGAGGCCTTGACAGCATTGCCCCATTTTCCCTTAACATTTAAGTGCCTAGCAGTTGGATTTGCTGATCTAGCAGTTGGAACTGCTGACCTAGCAGTTGGAACTGCTTGTTTAATCTTAGGCACCCACTTCTGATTAGCCATTGCTGTTTTCTGATAAAAATGACTTTTAACTGTTTGTGCATGATTTGAAAATTGTTTTGCACTAGAAACAGTTTGCTTGTTATTAAACCACTTATTTTGACTAGCAGTTGAAACTGTTTTGATGCCAGTTTTTAACATAACAGCTTTAGGTGACATCTTTTGATTTGCATTAGGGTTTATCAATCTAGTTGGACCATTTTGAGTTACCCTAGCATTGTTATTCCTGTTCACCCTTGCATTCCCAGTAACCCTCTTTTTCCATGGGTTAGAATCACAATAAGCAGCCATATGCTCAAAACTTCCACAAACAAAACATACTTTTCTAATCATAGCAAACTTATCATTCACTGTCTTAGATTTTGAATGATTCCAATTTCTATGACTACTCTCAGAACTTGATGATCTGTTCTTAGTCCTATACATCTCAGCATATCTAACATTTTTCCTAACTGGTTTTATGTTTTCAGTCTTAACCACTTTAGGAGCATGTTTAACTTCTACCTTAACAACATTAGGTTTTTCCTTAACCTCTACATTCTCATCATCAGATGTCCACTCCTCAATAGTTGGAGCATCTGAGTTCCTATCAGAGGACATCTTTTTCCTCAGAAAGAGATTTATCACTAGCACTCACAAAAGAATCTTCTGCCTTAACAAATTTAACAGGATTTTCACTAATCTTAACACCATATTCAGGAAATTTCATATCCTTAAACTCTTCTAAACCTGTATGAGCAAAATTGATTCCTGGTGGAGCAAACATTCCTCTAAAGGGGGGTGCAACTGACTTATAACCTAAACCAGATTTAGCTTTGTTAAGTATTTGACTCTCTATAATCTTTTTAACTCCATCTGAAGTATATTCAAGAGTGTCTACACTTAACTGGATGTTTTCTTTCTCCTTTTTAAGCTTCTCTAGTTCATATACAAGTCCACTCATTTTATTATCTTTTATTTCCAATTCCCTCTTTAAAAGACCTATCTCATCAGTAAAGTTTGACTCATTCTGTTTATAAAACACAATTTGTTCTTCCAAAACAGCTAATCCTCTTTTATGATTTGACAGACTAAAACTTATTTGATTGTATTCAACTCTAAGATCATCATACTGTTTCTTAATATTTTCATAATCTTTTAAAGCATGACAAGAGTTAGAACATTTTTCAGGTTTATATACCTCAGTGTCTGAAAAAGCCATCAAACCCAAGTTAGCTAGTTCTTCTTCTTCCTCCATGAAGCTCCAATTAAATCCAGCTCCATCTACAGCTACCATAGCCTTGGAAGAAGGCTCTTCAACATTTACTGTTTTCCTTGACCCTTGCTGATTCTTAAATCCTTGACCCTGGTTGCTTTGTTGCCTTGGACCTCTGCATTCCCTAGCAAAGTGTCCCATCTTGTGACAATTAAAGCATTCCACCTTAGACTTATCATACCCAGCAACATCTCTTCCATTGAAAGTAATCTTATTCCCAGTCCTTTGGTAATACTTCTTAGCCCTGATGCTTATCAAAGCCAACTGCCACTTCAAATCCATAGCTTCCAAATCATCTTCAGCGATTTGAAGAAGATCTTCATTAAAGATCTTTGACCCACCAGACTGTTCTGACACAAATGCATATATGGTTTCTTCAGTCAAGCCAGCAGTGCTAGTTTTTACACTAGCAGTGCTAACTGTTGGTATAGCAGTACCAACTGCTTCTTCATCTTCTTGATTAGAACTGTTTGAAGAAGATACAAAAGCCATATCCCCTGAACTGGAACTAGTGCTACCACTCTTCTTGACCTTTTGCTCAACAATCTTGAGATTATTGTAAAGCTCATTCATTGTCATGTTCTCCAGCTCTGGTTTATTGCTCCAAACCACAACATAAGTGTTCCATTCAGCAGGTAAACTGTTTAGAAACTTCATGTTGAGGTCTTCTTGAGGTATCACAATCTTCAACACAGTAAGTTGACTGATGATCTTCTGAAGCCTGTTAAAGATTTGATCTAAAGTTTCATTGCTTGATGCAGTGAAGTTTTCATAACTTTGCTTGAGTAGGGTTTTCTGTGCTTTCTTGGTAGCTTCATTGCCACCAAATCTTTCCACCACTGCTTCAAAAAGAGTTTTTGCCGACTCATAATGGCTAAAGTTCAGCACTTGATCATTAGGAATTGCCATTAGTAACAAATTCCTAGCCTTCTGATCATTCTTCTTTTTGATTCTCTCCTCGTTTTTAACTGGCTCAGTATTAAGCTTTGTGATCTTTGAACCGTCAGCATGTGTTTCTTCAACAGCAACTGGTTTGAAGGAATCACCATTGATAATAATATCCCATAATGCATAGTCTTGCACCATGAAGTATTGCTCTATCCTGAGCCGCCTTAAGTCGTATTCATTCTGTTTCAGCATGGGGAGTTTAGCAAGGATTGAGGTTTGAGGTGTCTCCATGTCCATCTTCTTAGATTGCTAGTGAGTAAATACTTCTGATTCTTCTAAACTCAACGTATCAAAAACCGTGTCTCTGATACCACTTGACCGGATCTAAACACACACGTTGTGTTGGAGATACTTTGAGTGTATACTTGATAGCACGCGGAATTTACTACCAAGTACTTAGAAGAATACGTGATTGATGATTAATTAAGTAGAACAATAAGAACACACGATATCAATCAAACTATCACTTCAATATATCGAACAATTACAATTATGAACGTGAATAATATTAGGTATTCAATGTATTCGATATGAATGATATATGTGTATATCGTATCGTCTATCAAACCCTAATCTAAGGATCTCCTTTTATAATGTAAAGAGTCCTTTACACGTTAAACATCTAACCATATCATTCTATACAAATAAGATATTTACCATATCTTTTCTATAATTATCTTCACACGGTTTCATCTTGATCTCATAAGCAGTCCTAACTGTTCTTCCTTCAGCAGTTCTAACTGCTCTTCCATCAGCCGTCTTAACTATCCTTGTATCAGCCGTCTAAACTGTTCTTCGATCAGCCGTCTAAACTGCTTAAGTTTAATTCCCAACAGATAACAAATTGTTCATATTGTTGAACAAGAAGATCAATTTTTTTTATCTTTGACTTGTGAGTTCCCTTGATGAGTGATAATCAATGATTGCCAAATATCCTTAGCCGTTTTACACATAAAAACTCTTTCATATTCTTTATTAGGTAAGGCATTATAAAGCATTATTTTGGCTTTATTATTTTTGGCAATCAACTTCTTTTGCTCATCACTGTGACGAGTAAGAGAAGTACCCTCATCCCGACCACCTGATATAGGTTTATTATCACCTTCTACAATAATATACCACAAATCTATATCATTTGACTTCACATAAGTTTCAAAGCGATTTTTCCAACATATAAAACTATTTGGTTCAAATAGTAGTGGTCTTTGCATAGATTGCCCTTCTTTGAAGTTTTCAAAATCTATTGATCGTTTCAAGTTTTAAAATACAATATATTTTGAAAATCTTGAGTAACGTAGCTCTGATGCCAATTGTGGAAAACTAGAAGGGGGTTGAATAGTTTTTACTGTTTTAAAATTTATTCGCTTTGTTTACTTAACGTGATTTCAAAGTAAAACAAATAATCAAGCAATATATATAACAAGTAAGGAAAGGAATGATCAAACTACACAACATGGATGTTTATAGTGGTTCGGCTACAAGGACTCTCTTCCTTGCCCTACTTCACTCCTCGAGCCTCTAACTCAAGAGTTTTTCTTCACTAAGAAACAAGCTCCCTTCTAGGCGGAGAAAAATCTTTACACGTCGCTTACTCTTTATCCGGTTCTAAGCTAAACACTGGGTTCTTTACAAGGGTACAACCACTCTCGTTGGTTCTTTAACAAGGGTACAACCACTCCCGACACTCTTTTTGTTTTGAGGACTAAAACACTAACCAAACACTCTTGAATGAATTGTATAAACAATGATGTGTGAACACTAACAAATCACACAGTGACTATTGATTGTACAATAAATTGCACGACCAAGCCTTCGATGATAATCAAAGGATTTATGGGGTGTTGAAGTTGCACCAAGCTTGTCTTTAACCTGAAATAGAAAATACTAAAACACTACGTTAAGTGATTGCGCAAGGGTTGGACCCTGCGAACCACCTCCGGCGTGCGAGTAAGTATATGCTATGGTAAGTTGGTAGTAAATTGAGATAGTTCAGTTGACATTACCATGGTTCTTGCTCGTCCAAGCTATTTATAGGGGAGAAATAGGCCTTAGAGGGCAGTTGCACTTGATTCAGAGATCATGAGGGCGTCCCATGATTTGTGGTAACCACTAGGGCTTTGTGGCCCACTATCTCATCCTTAGTGGGAAAGCCTAAGGGAAGAGGGAACGTGGGTGTAACCAGGTCAAGGTGGTTCTTCATTCTAGTTCCTTCAAAGAAGATACCCCGAAGAGCTTAGGGCTTCGATTGGTGGATTCCCACATGGTAACCACTTCATAGATGAATGGTTTTACGCCAATGAAACGTTTCAGGAGATTAACCTAGGCCTCCAAAGAGAGGGCTTCACACAGGCTCGAAGGGGAGTCCTTCGACCCGTTCAGAGGGTACATCATCAAGCCCCCCCAGTCGAAAGTGATATATACGTACGAGTATAAATTGCATTCGACTCCAAAAACATGCTACACTCTATTCCTTTCGTCACAAATTCAGACGGAACAAAGATATGTGCTCAAACAAACTATGCAATAAATCCGGTGAATGAATATCCAATTACCACACCCTAGGATACAGTAGCTAGGATTTCGGTAACCACAAACATCTTTTCAAAATTTAAAAAATGAATTGGTGTCCGTGTATGTCTCAGACTATGCTTGCACATGAATGGCTAGGATAAAAACTACAAAGGATATACATAAACCCTTCATAATCCTAACCCTAGATCACTTTTCTTTTGCGCCCAAAATACACATACACAACACTGTGCTTCTTGCTTCGGTTGAGCTTAAAGGTAATTTTTTCTCCCCAATTCTTTAACCTCTTACTCTCATTGTTTCTAGTTCAAGATGAGTATGGCAGCGAAAAGAATCATTAGGCAACAAAAATGTACTCTATTAAAGCAGGCGTTGACGGAATTTCTTGGAAAATACCCCATACCCAAGGAGTTTAAAGTGATGCTTCCAAACGAAAACCAAAATATTTTTGACGCTCTAATTGGGTATGTGGGGCTTTATGTTCATGCATTTATAGAATCCAACTTTAGGATTCCCCTTCATCCTTTAATCCTAGAGTTTTTACAGTATTATCAAGTACATATCTCCAGGTTGAATCCCTTTGGCCTAGCCAAGTTGACCACCTACATTGTTGTGTGCAAAGCTTATGGCTATGAACCAACTCTTACTGTTCTTAGAGGCTTTATTAACCTTTGCCCGGGTGGTGATTGGATAACCTTGGCCAAGAGAAGTGAACATGATGTGCCTTGTTTAATTACTAAACCTTTCACCAATATAAGAAAATGGAAAGGTTTGTTCTTTTATGTACAAAACACGATCATACCTCCAGAATATCCAGCCTTACTGGATAAAGCATTCCGGTTTGATGAGAAACGGTTTGATGACCCTTTGCCATATCATATAAGGAGCAATCCCCTCTACCAGCGTCTTGCACGCCACCCTTTTGATGTTCAAACATTTCCTGAGCTGGTTCTGTATATGGCGGGCATTGTTGATCATTGGGAAGGCTCTCCGTTGAAACCTGAGATAATGTGTGAAGGGAAAAGTATGTATATACCCATTCAAATAAAGTAAATAACTTATTTGCTGATATTTATCTTTTCTCCTTTGTTGTTGCAGGAATGGCATTCAGAAATTTCGTTGTAGCCCGCGGTACCAGAGAGGTTAGTTTTATCCCCCAAGATCCAAAGAATGTGAGCTACGGAGTAGGCTCTCCGTCGATATCGGTCAACGATAACGAGACTCCGCCCTTTGTGGAAAATGTGGCAGATTCTGATGATCCCCTTATCAAGGAATTTCAAGCGAGGCTCGTAGGGTCTTCCGGCATGTCAGACAAGAAGAAAAGTAGGAAAGGAAGAGTTGCCATGTCTGTGAAAACTCCTCCGAAAAGGAAATTATCTCTTCCAACCCTAAAGATTCCCGAAGATGAAACTCCTAGTAAGTGGAAATCTTTCATGCATAATAAACACCATACTTCATACAGTTAACTGTCCTATCTTTCACAGGTCTGCCTGACGTAAAGGAGCTTCCGATTGCCCTTGCGTGTCACCAATTGGTTGACAAGATGACGCCTGCCAGTTGGAGAGGGATTTTGGATAATATGTCCATGGAGGAGCTTTGTAACTTTCATTCCAAGAGTTATGCTAGACAGGCTGTTTTAGATAATCATCTTAATTCTCGAACAAGGGAGCTGGCGCAGACAGTGGTGGCTGTGAGAGGGAAAATGGATGCCATCTTAGCCAAAGAGAAGGATATGGATTATGAGTATGCTGAGTTGGAAGCTAAGTGTAAGGAAGCAATGGAGGATTTGGAGAAGAATCCTATTATCAAAGACATGCGAACAAAAATAATAGTCTTGAAGGACAATTAAGGTAATCTCAAACAGAATGTGACGGGTTGAGAGTGGAGAAGGCTAAGGTGTCTGGTTATAGAGCACAAATTACGACACTCAAGTCCACATGTGCAGGTCTCGAAGCCAAAAAGGCTAGGTTGGTTGAGCATGAGATCAAGCTTTGCGAGGAGATTGATGGACTTAAACTCCAATGAAAGAACTTGAAGAAGGATAGAGCTGAGGTGGTTTCGAAGGTTGTTCCTCATGTTGCAATGGAATTGTACCATAGTGATGAGGCGGGGGAAGTCATTGGGAGGCTGGTGAACGCGGCCATTTTCTATGGTACGTGTACGACATTGGAAGAAATTGCCCATACAAAGAAACCTGTGGTCTTGTCGGAGATACCTTACTATCGTCCAAATTCTGAGCAAGAGTATAATGATGCTGGCAATGCATTCACTTCAGCAGAGTACCCTTTCCTCACCGAAGCAACCAAAGAACCTTTAGCTTCAGTAGAAGATCTCCTGGCAAAGAACCGAGCAAGGTTCAGCCCCCCTCTCCAACTAAGAAGACTGCATCCGTGAGGCCTCCGTCTCCATCAAAGGACCCAAATTTCTTGAAAAATACATGAGGGCTGCCGTGTTGGCAGTGATTTAGTCTTAATGGTGGCATGTACCCTTTTAAACAATCTCCCATTATGCTTGTTAGGCTTGTGCCCATATGTTTTGACAATTTATCTTTGCTTCATGATGGGCTTCGACCCATGCTTTAAACAATTACCTGGATATTTTTTGTTGGCTTTGACCATGCTTGGTCTTAGTAATGCTAGTTAGGGGATAATGTCCCTCTTTGAGTATCATGTTTTTCTTCTCTTACGCTTACAATAAACGTACACATACAACCTAAGGTTATAACCTTATTGTGTGTATTTTGGACCAAGATTTTTAGCAATTGTATAATTTGACTGCGACAGAGGGTCGTGACCCACTCCGTCTTCATCCTTAAGTTACAAAGGGCTTGGAATACCCTAGGACTTTATAGGAAAGTTAATGTGAATTGTAATGGATGTAATTTGTATACAAGACATGTGTCATGCTTCATCCTTCGACATTGAAACTTGTAAAGTACTTGGCTGAACAAATCTTTGTTGTAAATAACGAAACAAGAGATTTGAGGGAAATGCGTTATATCATTAAATGGGTAGGGAGGATTACATCATTTTAAGAAATGAACACTAAGACACCTACCATTAAAGCTTCTTTCCCCAAGTGAGAAGAATGCGTTACATGAATTTGAAAAAACAAACTGAGTGCTTTTAAAAATAGTAAGTCTTATATGTAAAACTTACGAAGATTAGTACCATTCCAAGTCCTATCCATGACCTCTCCCTTAAGCGTTGCGAGCTTGGAGGCTCCATTACCGTAGGCTTCTGATATGACGTAGGGTCCTTCCCATGTGGGCCCTAGCTTTCCTTCATATTCAGCCTTGCTTGCACTGTTTAACCGAAGGACATATTCACCTGGCTTGAATGTGGAGGGTCGAACTCGGTTGTTGTAGTACTTTTCAAACTTCTGTTTGTAGATAGCCTCTCTGATTGAGGCTATTTCTCTTCTTTCTTCAAGAAGATCAAGGTTTTCCCGAAGCCTTTCTTCGTTCGTCTTTTCCTCAAAGTTCGCAATGCGCTCTGTTTCAATGCTTATTTTGGAAGGTATAATAGCCTCTGTTACATAAGTAAGGCTAAAAGGGGTCTCCCCATGGCTTGACTTGGGGTGCGTCCTATGCGCCCACAGAACCTGGGGTAGCTCGTCTACCCACCCATGATGGCTTCGTCCTAACCTCTTCTCAATTCCATTAACAATTTCCCTATTGGTGACTTCAACTTGCCCATTACCCTGAGGATGGTATACGAAAGTGAATGACTGTTTGATCTTTAGACCTTCGCAAAAGACCGGGAACACCCCTTCGGCGAACTGCTTTTCGTTGTCAGATATGATGATGTGAGGAACCCCAAATCGACAGATTATATGTTCCCACACAAACTTTTCCATATGCCTTCCTGTTACTGATGCCAAAGGCTTGGCTTCAACCCATTTGGTGAAATAGTCTATGGCTACGACCAGGAACTTGACTCCACCTGGAGCCACCGGTAAGGGTCCGACTATATCAATCCCCCACTGACAGAAAGACCATGCTGAAGTGACAGAGGTCATGTCTTGCTTAGGCATTCTTGGAACTTTGGAGTGGATCTGACATGCTTCGCACTTTTGTATTATCTCTATTGCGTCCCTGTGCATGAACGGCCAATAATATCCGAGCTTCATTATTTTCGAGACAACGGAGCGAGGGCCTGCGTGCAAACCGCAGGATCCTTCATGTACCTCGTAGATGATGTTCGAAGCTTGCTTTGGCCCCACACAATGAAGCCATAGAGATAAGAAGGATCTCCTGTAGAGATTATCCCCAATAAGTCTACATTGGGGAGCCTTGACCCTGACCTTTCGCGCTAGTTTTGGGTCTTCAGGAAGGATACCACTAATCAAGTATTCCCTGATTGGGGTCATCCAATTTGATGGTGGGCTGTCTTGCTTCGTAAGAGCCCTTGATTTGGTTGGTGACTAGCTGCGAGTCCACAAAAATGGAGAGGTCACGAACCTCCATGTCCTTTGCGAGCCGGAGGCCAACTAACAAAGCTTCGTACTCTGCTTCATTGTTCGTAGCCTCGAACTCAAAACGTAGTGCATAAGTGTACTATTTTTTCTCCGGACTAACCAGCATCAGACCTGCTCCCGAACCATCAGAGCTTGAGGCTCCGTCTGTGTATAGTTTCCACCCCTCCTTCGTCTTTGGGGGCTTTTCCTTCGGGATTTCCTTGTCTTGGCTAGGTCCGGAGGGTGTTTCAGCAAGAAAGTTTGCAAGTATTTGGCCTTTGACGGAGTTTCGGCCCTTGTACTCTATGTCATGTTCTCCCAGTTCGATGGCCCATTTGTCCACTCTACCCGATTTCTCAGGCTTCGACAGTATCTGCTTAATTGGCTTGTCGGTCAATACTGTGATGGGATGAGCTTGAAAGTACTTTCGAAGACGCCTTGTAGCATAGACCAAGGCTAGGATTAGCTTTTCCAACTCCGGATAGTTTAGTTCAGCCCCTTGCAGGACCCTGCTAACAAAGTAGATCGGGACTTGCTTCTTATCCCTTTCTGCCAAAAGAACAGCACTGATGCTTTTGAAGGATGTCGCAACGTACATAAACAACACCTCGCCTTTGATTGGGGCTGTAAGTGTTGGTAAGATTTCCATGAACTCTTTCAGCTTTTGGAAAGCGGCTTCTGCATCACAACTCCATTGGAAAGTCTTTTTATCTGTACACCCCTTGAGTGTTTTGAAAAATGGTAGAGACCGATCTGCACCTTTCGACAGGAACCTGCTAAGTGCTGCAAGTTTCCCGTTTAGGCTATGTACTTCTTTTTAATGACTTTGGAGCTTGTAGATCAGTAATGGCTTTGACTTTCAAAGGGTTAGCTTTTATCCCTTGCTTCGTTATCAAGTGTCCCAAGAATTGTCCTTCTTCTACTCTGAAGGAACACTTCTTTGGGTTAAGCTTCATGTTGATTGCCCTCAATTGATCGAAGGTTTCTTGAATGTCGGAGAGTAGGTCTTCCTCAGTCCTACTTTTTATTACCATGTCATCAACGTAGGCTTCTAAGTTCCGCCCTATTTTCTTGTGGAAGGCTTTGTCTACCAACCGTTGATAAGTTGCCCCTGCGTTCTTTAGACCGAAAGGTATTTTCTTGTAGCAATAGACACCCTTTCCTGTGTAGAAGGTTGTCTTCTCCTCATCTTCCTCCACCATTTGTATTTGGTGATACCTTTTGTAGGCGTCCAGAAAACATTTCAAACGGAACCCCGAGAGGGATTCGACCTTCCAATCAATTTCTGGTAGAAGGTAGCAGTCCTTTGGGCAAGCTTTGTTGATGTCGGTGAAATCAATACACATTCGCCACCCTCCGTCACTCTTCTTTACCATCACTGGATTAGCTACCCAGGTTTGGTATTTTACTTCTCTTAGAATTCCTGCTCGTACAAGTTCATCTACCTCTTTGCAAGCGGCTGCGTTCCTTTCAGGTGCCAGGCTTAGTCACTTCTGCTTAATTGGTTCCATGTGCTTGAACTGATTAAGCTTATGTTCTGTGCCGAAAGGCTTGCCATCGATCATAAGAGTCCGAGGAACCCCTGTCATGTCTGAGTACGTCCATGCGAAAATATCCTTGTTGGCTTTGAGTAGCTTCTCCAAGTCTGCCTTGAAGTTGGGAGGGAGTTGCTTTCCGATTACTACTATTTAATCTGGATAGAGCTCATTTACCACAATACGTTCTTCGGCATCTGTACAACTTAGAATGGCCTTCGGTGGCTCTTCGGGACTTTCTTTGATCTTTTTACCAACATCTCCTGCCTTTCCCTGATTGCAACTAGAAAATGCGGTTTCTATCCCTTAAGGTGTATGGAATTTTCCATGTATGGTGGAGACTACAATACCCATCTTTTGCATGACGGTCCTTCCTATCAACAGATTGTAGGGAGAGTTGGACCTTACAATAGCAAATGTGAGGGTTTCTGTCCTTGTGAGCTTGCCTTCTCCAATTGTTATGTCCAATGGTACCTCTCCCAGAGGCCACGAATGCTCACCGGAGAACCCTACCAAAGGTATCTTTGAATCAACCCGTTGCGACCTGATCGAAGGCTTGAGCTTAAGAAAACAATGTTCGTATATGACCTCGCAGGAGCTTCCGCAGTCCATGTAGGCTCTGTTTACTTCCCGGTTGAAAATTAGGACTTTGATGACCACTGGATCATTCGAAAGGACTTAGCCTGTAAGAGGAGGAAATGTTACCTCCCCTACTTCATTTACCTCCTGCTTCATTACCTTTCTTTTTAAGCTGGCTTCGCCCCAACTTACCATGAGTATTGGGGCTTCGAGAGGAGTAGTATCTTTAGCCAATTGAGTGTCGGACATTTTTTCCTTTCCCTTCTTTATACCCTTCACCAAATGTGCCAATTGCCCAGACTTTACAACTTCTTCTATCTGCTTCTTTAGCACCTTGCAACTGTTTGTATCATGGCTTTAATCTTCATGAAAGTGACAATACTTCCTGGTATCCCTGTTTTTACCCTTGCTTGTCATGCGAGGGGGTGCTTCGAAGGCCTTAGCAGCCCTCTCTGTTGCAAGTATTTCCTTCGGAGACTTAGTTAAGCTTCCTAGTAAACCGTGGTTAGGACCTTTGTAGGGAGAAAACCTGTCTCTGCTTTTGTTCTTATTCTTTGACCCTTCCCACATAGAATGCTTTGAGAACTTGCTATTGTTGTCTCTATCGATCGGAGCACCATTAGTAGATACTTCCTTTGCTTCAATCCAAGTATACGTCTTTTCCATTAACCCCTTATAAGTTGTCGGAAGGTCAGTGGATAAGAATTCCACCAAGCTCCGATTTCGAAGGCCATGTACGAAACCCGAGATACGCTGATCTTCATGTAGACCCAAAATCTTCAAAGTTTCATCGGTGTACCTAGTGACGAAAGCCCTTGTGCTTTCGTTCTCTTTTTGTTTAATGTTGTGCACCGTCAGATGGGTCCTTGTAAACTTCTTTTGCTGACTAAAGTGTGATCGGAACTTGGCCTTGAGATCATCAAGATTGAGAATGCTGCTAGGCTTTTGCCCATTCCACCAAATACGGGCAGAATCCCGTAGGGTATACGTAAACATGTGACAGGCCATAGGCATAACCTACTTTTGCATCTTAATTGCCCCTTCGAACAAATGTAGGAAATTGTCCGGATCCCCCTTCCCATCATAAGTCCCAATATGCGAAGGCATTTTCAACCCATCAGGCAATGGGTAGTCTTCTATCCACCTAACGATGGGTGTAGCCGAAACCATAGGGTCCGAGTATAGACAATTATAGGGTGGTGCATACGTAGGAACAGTATTATACGGATTATTGTTTGGGGGTATTCCCATAGGAGTTTGGCTTGGGTAGGACTGATAAGGTGTGTTCATGGAGAACGGATAACCATTTCCCATGGCATACGGAGGGTACGCCATAGGATGCCCGAAGGGTATGCTCCCATAAGGCTGAGGGAGACTTGGGTTATTAGGCTGCCCATTTACTGGAGGATATAAACCTTGAGGATAAGACTGAGTTTGGAACGAGGGGTACATACCATTGGGAGGAAGATTTCCTCCCATATTAATTGTAGGCAGATTGCCTTCTACGCCTGATGCGTGAGAACGCTACAACGGAACCCCTGCTTCGGTCCTTCCAAGATGAGTTGCTAACAAAGAAGGCAAATTCACCCCCGTCTCTTCCCTTCGTTGACTCCTCCCGTTGGAACCTTCGACAACCGCTCCTTCTCTCCTAGTTGGAACCCTCTCCGGGACTCCTTCAAACCCAACGAACCTTCTACTTAGCCTTCGACCCACTGGTGACCCAATCCTTAGGGCCGAGAGTGTTGCTCCTTGGGCCGGAGGCCAAGGCTCCATTTCCATCTCTTCATCATACTCGTCACTTGAGTATTCCAATTCCCTTCGCATCTCAGCATTCCTAACTTGCCTTTTGCGAGCCCTTAAGAGAGATTCCAACGCTTCGTGGTCGGCTTCGACAAAGGCTGGGCTAATAATAGGCTCCGGATTGGCTGATGTCGAAGCATGATGGTTGGGTGTTACTTCTGGGTGAGAACGTGTTGTTAACGTGGAGGCGGTTATTGGGGGAAGGTTGCTCGAGTCGTTGATTGGTATTGGCGCCAAGATCGAGAAACCTGGTGGAGGAGTATCTTCTCTCCCTTGATCCATGCCGGATATATAGTGAAAGTAGTTGGTTGGTTATAACCTTGGAAATAACGAGACCAATTGTAGCGGTCCCACGGATGGCGCCACTGATTGTACAATAAATTGCACGACCAAGCCTTCGATGATGATCAAAGGATTTAAGGGGTGTTGAGGTTGCGCCAAGCTTGTCTTTAACCTGAAATAGGAAATACTAAAACACTATGTTAAGTGATTGCGCAGGGGTTGGACCCTGCGAACTACCTCCGGCGTGCGAGTAAGTATATGCTATGGTAAGTTGGTAGTAAATTGAGATAGTTCAGTTGACATTACCATGGTTCTTGCCAGTCCAAGCTATTTATAGGGGAGAAATAGGCCTTAGAGGGCAGTTGCACTTGATTCGGAGATCATGGGGGCGTCCCATAATTTATGGTAACCGCAAGGGCTTTGTGGCCCACGATCTCATCCTTGGCGGGAAAGCCTAAGGGAAGAGGGAACGTGGGTGTAACCAGGTCAAGGTGGTTCTCCTTTCTAGTTCCTTCGAAGGAGATACCCCGAAGGGCTTAGGGCTTCGATTGGCGGATTCTCACATGGTAACCACTTCATAGATGAATGGTTTTACGCCAATGAAATATTTTAGGAGATTAACCTGGGCCTCCGAAGAGAGGGCTTCACACAGGCTCGAAGGGGAGTCCTTCGACCCGTTCGGAGGTTACATCATCAACTATACTAAAGGTTTACAACTCTGTGTTGAACCTTGATGCTTGATCTCTTTTGCTACAAAAAGAAAGATCACTAAGAATAAAATGAATGATATGGGTTAGTAATGTATGAATGAATGAATGTATAATTTATGCTATTTAAGTGATGGTTGCCCTTGAGTGATCAGCTTGCTTTTTATAGGCAAAACTGAGGGGACAACTGGTGGATTTGGCGGATCCAATATCAGGGATCTGCCCTTGTAGTTGTTTGGTTCCGCGGGAACCTGACAGCTAAGATTTTTACAAATCTTTCCATATCATTCTATATCATGCCAAGTCTTGTCAAGATCTTATAAAGTCAACTTTGTTACTTAAAGATCTTTCCAAAATATTTCCCAAATCCTCAAGATATCAAAATGAGGTATGCTATGATGTCATGTTAATATTTCTAATTTAAGAAATAAAAGTAAAACATGTAAATATAAAAATGTATGTAACATTATTCCTAGTGATTATGTAAAATGTGTTTTTAAAAGACTTGTTACTATAAATGTAAAAGACTTTAACTTATATTTATGCTTTGCTAAAGATAAACCTTATAATTGTCATTAACAAAATAAAGCGAAGATCGTAAAATATAAATAATGTTTTTAGGATGATATTTTTATTAACACCCCGGATACTCGAGCCGTTATGGAGGGTCACATATCGGTTCTCAAGGAGTTACTAAAACAACAAGGCAACCGCAATCTGATAAAACCTCTGTTGTTAAACTTCGAAGACGACCTTACGGATACGGAGGAAGAATATGTTGCAAGGCCGCCGAATGACAAGGGGAAGGCGGTGGCCAAGAACGATTTAAGCAAACCGTTCAAGGATATAATAAAATGCCCATTTATGCGAAGGATCATAGAGTTCTCGGCCCCTAAACACAAAATGCCATCCAACCTCAAGCTATACGATGGGACAACCGATCCGGATGACCACATCAGCCGTTTCACGGGCGCAGGAAATCAGGAGGAATAGCCAATGCCTGTGTGGTGTCGAATGTTCCAACAGAACTTGAACGGGAAGACCAGAAGTTGGTTTGATAAGTTGCCAACCGGAAGTATAGATGGTTTGGAAGAGCTTCAGAGGAGGTTTCTGAATAGATTTAGTATGCTAAGGGTATTTGCCAAGGACCTTACGGAGATCAATAAAATCCATAGGAAGGCTAACGAGAGCCTTCCGGACTTCAAAGAACAATGGGTAAGTGAGGCAAACTATTTTTCGGATGCCCCGAAGGTAATGGAGATATCCTCTTTCATGAACGACCACCATTACCCGGAATTGGCGAAGAAGTTCTCGGACAAAATCCCCAAAATAGTGGACGAAATGCTAGAAAGGGTCGATGACTTCGTTCGTTCGGAAGAAGCTTTTCAGAATACTGAACAACCGAAAGGGGAAAAAACAGATGCTTACAGGGAATACCGTCCCAACCCACATAACAACAAGAATGACCATTATGCCCCAAAGGCTCCTTTCTGAGGGGATCGTCGTTGGAACAACCCCAGGAACGAATTCAGACCTCGTAGAAATGATCATTACGCTCCCTACGTTCCCGCCAGACATGATAATGCGGGCCGAACGGATTTTCGCCGAAACGACACCCGGAGATACGACACCAGGCCGATAGACTTGAACTCTTTGACAAAGGCTCCGAAAGAAATCCTTGCGACCAAACATCAATTAAGGCTACCACAACCTCCTCCTTTGACAGGAAACCCCCTTAAAGAAAATCTCGACAAGTATTGTGATTATCACAGTGAGAAGGGGCATCTCACCAACGACTGTTGGCACCTCAAGGAGCAGTTAAGAATTGCCATGGAAACGGGTAAATTGGACCACCTCTTGAAGGATGTTAAGCAGAGGGGAAGGGCACTGCAAAGAGAAGATAACCCTGCGAACAAAGGAAAGGTCATCAATATGATCAGAAGTTAAGGGGCCGCAGGAAAACGAAAAGTCATGGATGCAGAAGAGAATTGGATGAATACCCCGATCAGTTTCCCACCTATCCTGTCGGGCGATGTTTCGGACGAACCCCTAATAGTCGAGGCCAAAGTGGAAGGTTATACAATACGAAGGGTGTATGTGGACCAAGGCGCCTCGGTGGTGGTGATGTATGAACATTGTTTTGAGCATTTGTGCCCTTCCATCAAAGCCCGGCTGAAGGAGACCAACACGCCTTTGGTTGGGTTCGCGGGAGAGTCCATTAAGCTGTTAAGGAAAATAAAGTTGGAAGTCTGTTTCGGAAGTCAAGGTTTGTTTCATAAGACGATGATGAAATTCGCTATGGTAAGGTCTCCCTCCCCGTACAACGTCATATTAGGACGCTCCGGATTAAAGAAGTTGCGGGCTATCCCCTCAACTATTCACTCAATGATGAAATTCCCTACTCCGAGAGGCATAGCAACGTTGGTCACTCGGTCAGTCATAATTTCAGAATGTCACAAGTTAGAAGAAAAACAGGCGGTGGAGATAGAGGCGAAGAACGAACCCCAGAATGCCGAGGTAACCGGACAAGTTGCCGGTAAGACAGAAGAGGTGATGGTACATCCGGCGTACCCGGATCAGCTAATAACCATCGGAGGAAACTTCTCCCCGGAATGCAGAAGGCAATTGATTACGTTACTAAAAAATAGTCAGACGTGTTTGCCTAGGAGCCTGCGGATATGACGGGAATACCACGACGGATTACAGAGCATAGGTTAAATGTAAATGTCCAAGACCGACCGGTAGCACAAAAGAAAAGGACCTTTTCGGCAGAAAAGAACCAGGTCATAGCCAAGGAGGTAGAGGAATGGGTGAAAGCCGGGATAGTTCAGCCGGTACGGTACCCGACATGGATCTCCAACCCGGTGTTAGTAAAGAAGGCCGATGGTAGCTGGAGGATGTGTATCGACTTCAAGAACCTCAACTCATCTTGTCTGAAGGACTATTACCCACTACCGGAAATTGATTGGAAGATAGAGTCAAACATGGGGTTCCGGTACAAATGTTTTTTGGATGCTTACAAGGGATACCATCAGGTGAAAATGGCCAAAGATGATGAGGAAAAGACGGCCTTCTACACCGAACAAGGGACGTATTGCTATACCAAAATGCCGTTCAGATTAAAGAATACGGGAGCCACGTATGAACGACTGGTAGATTCAGCCTTTCGGTCACAGATAGGGAGGAATCTTGAGGCGTATGTGGATTATATGGTGATAAAAAGCAAGACCGAGAAGGAGTTGTTGGCCGACATAGTTGAGACGTTTGACAATCTCCGAAGGATCAATATGAAGTTGAATCCTAAGAAATGTTCCTTCGGCGTAGAAGAAGGGAAGTTTCTTGGGTATATGGTAACATCTGAAGGGATTAGAGCAAATCCGAAGAAAACTAGGGCCATTGCGGATATGCAATCCCCAAAGTCGCTCAAAGAAATGCAAAGCTTAAGCGGCAAGTTAGCAGCTCTAAACTGTTTCTTGTCCAGGTCAGCAGAAAGAGCACTTCCATTTTTTGACACATTAAAAAATATCACGAAAGAGAATCAAAATGAGTACCGTTGGACGGAACGGGCCGAATCAGCTTTCCAAGAGATGAGAAAGATGATCCTTGAACTTCCTTACATGACGACCCCAAAACCGAAGGAAGACTTGTATATATACCTCGCGGAATCAAAGGAAGCAATGAGCGAAGTATTGTTGGTCGAAAGGGAAGGAAGGCAAATCCCAGTGCATTATGTCAGTCGAACGTTGCACGAGGCCGAAGAGAATTACGCTCCGGTTGAAAAATTAGCTTTGCCCCTGCTACACCTGTCAAGAAGACTTAGGAGATATTTCGAGGCTCATCCGATAAAAGTCATCACCGACCAACCGATTAAGCAGATATTGAACAAGGCAGAAGCGTCCGGAAGACTAGCCAAGTATACTGTGGAATTAGGGGTTTACAACATTTCGTACATACCACGAAATGCTGTCAAGGGGCAGGTCCTAGCGGACTTCATAACTGAAATACCACTGAGCTGGTCCTATCAGGTTCTAAAAGAGGGGGGCAAGGAGATATGCAACATCTCCGATCAGGAACAATGGGTGTTGTATACCAATGGAGCATCTAGTAAATCAGGTGCCGGAGCAGGTTTGGTGCTGATCGGTCCGGACCAAACAGAATATACCTATGCTATCCGGCTAAACTTCAAAAGCACCAACAATGAAGCAGAGTATGAAGCCTTACTGGCCGGTTTGAGAATCGATCGGAAAATGAAGGTCCAAGTGTTAGAAGTCAGGGTCGATTCCAATCTGGTGACAAGCCAGATTAATGGAGATTTTGTGGTGTGCAAAGATAACATGATACGGTACCTAGCCAAGGCCAAAGAATGTATTGCATGCTTTGATCAGTTCAAAATCCAGAACATTCTGAGAGCACAAAATCAGAAGGCGGATATACTTAGTAAGTTGGCATCCGTGGCATTCGACCATTTGACGAAAGAAGTCCCGGTGGAAGTCTTAGAGAAACCGTCAACGGAAGAGGAAGTTATTAACGCCATTGTGGAAGAAGAAGAAGAAAATTGGATGACTCCAATCATTCGGTGTAAACAGGAAGGCGTTTGGCCGGAAGACCAAAACGAGGCTCGGGCTCTCCACATGAAGATAAACCAGTATACTCTAGTTGACGATGTGCTTTTCAAAAAATTTTACTTGGGCCCAATGTTAAGGTGTGTCGGACCGCTCCAGGTGAATTATGTCATCCGAGAGGTACACGAAAGAGCATGTGGGATGCACTCCGGGCCACGATCCGTTGTGGCAAAGCTAATGCAGCAAGGGTATTACTGGCCGACCATGCACCGAGACACCAGAGAAGTAATTCAAAAATGTGATTCTTGTCAAATACACGCACCTGTTCCGAGGCTCGCAAAAACCGTGATGACTTCAATCATGGCCCCATGGCCATTCTACCAATGGTGCATGGAAGTGTTGGGACCTCTGCCAGAAGCTCCGGGGAAAATCAAGTTTGTCATTGTAGCAATCGAATATTTCACAAAATGGATGGAAGCAAAGCCGTAGTCAGAACGACCAGAAAAGATGTTAAGAAGTTTGTCTGGGAGAACATAGTGCGTAGGTTCGGATTGCCTAAGGTGATAGTGACGGACAACGGGAGAAACTTCATTCATGACCCCTTCAAAACTTGGTGCGAGAAGTTGAATATAACCCAGATAAACACGGCTGTGGCCCATCCCTAAGCAAACGGATTAGTTGAAAGGGCGAACAAGAGTCTCATGAAAGGCTTCAATTCGAGACTCGGTAGGGAAAGGCCCGGATGGGTGGACGAACTGCCGAATATCCTGTGGGCACACCGGACTTCCCTGAAGACAAGCAATGGAGAAACACCATTCAGCCTCACGTACGAAAGCGAAGCAGTCATCCCGGCAGAAATAGGAATGCCCACCTTATGGACCATGGTAGCAGAAGAAAAGGAGAACGACGAGGGGATCTGTTTAAATCTCAACTTACTACAAGAACGAAGGGAAATGGCTGCAATCCGGGAGGCGAAATACAAAAAGAAGATAGAGCAGTACTATAACCGGAGGGTTCACGCCGAGTCGTTCAAGGTAAGTGTAAAAGTTCAAGTAACTAATAAAATGTCATTAGAATAAACAGCTATTTCATTCCTATCATTACTTGTTTCTACTGTTGACTAACGTAAGAAATGAAAATACCTCCACAATCAAAGGTAGGAGATTTTGTGTACCGAAGGAATGAGGCAAGTATGGTGCAAAATCAAGGAAAGCTGGGACCCAACTGGGAAGGACCCTACCGGGTCGTAGAAGCTTACCAGACTGGATCATACAAACTAGAGACGATGGAGGAGAAAGAAGTACCACGGACGTGGCATGCCATCAATCTCAGAAAATATTTTTTGTAAATATATGACTAATGCATCTGATGTAACGTCCGAAAGGACTTGGTATTAACTATTTGAATGACAAATGCAGCTATCCCATAGTTAAAGGGAAGCAATTTTCTCTATATATCATGTTTTTACATTACTTGTTACATTCTGAACATAAGTTGAAAATGATCCCTCCGATAGGCTTGCGACCTCCGGAGATCAGTGGTCAATGTTCAAAGATGGTTCATACCCAAAAAGGGGTTGCCATACAACTAAGGCAAAAAGACCGAACGGCGCATGACGCCCGAAGACGGCCGACACCTAAAAAGGGGTTGCCACACAACCAAGGCAAAAAGGCCGAACGGCACATGACGCCCGAAGATGGCCGACACCCAAAAAGGGGTCGCCGCACAACCAAAGCAAAAAGGCCAAACAGCGCATGACGCCCGAAGACGGTTGCCATCCAAAAAGTGGTCGCCGTACAACCAAGGCAAAAAGGCCGAACGCATGACGCCTGGAATTAGCTCACACCCAAAAAGAGGGACCTAAAAAGGGCTAAGACAAAAAGGCTGAAGGGTCATATAGTCTCAAACCGCTAGAAGGCGCGAAACAAAGCGACCTTGCCAACCTAGGGAGTGAGTCATTACGGAACACTAGTAGTATAATAAATATTTCCAAAAAAAGATGCAACACATTGAGTAACTAACAAAATAACCATCACAAACAAATATAGAGGATATACAAAGTAGCATACGATTCGTTCAACCTACAAATTATTACATTCAAACGGATTGTTTTCATGGTTCCTAAAGCTATTCTAATGGCCCGAGGGCCTTACATCTTCCAAACAATTTTCATCAAAGTAACAAAGGTTAAATAAAGCTTCACAAGAAATTCGGAGTAACCTTTATCCGTAGTTAAAATGGAGGTACCCAGATTTCAATAGCGATCAAGTCTTTCAGGGAGCTGATGCATCCTCTTCCGCTGTGGAGTCTTGGATAGGAACAGCTTGGGTTTCAGGAACTCCGGAAACAGGACCGGTAGAAGCCTCGGCCTTGTCCATCTCGGTCGGAGGGGGTGGTGCTGGATCTGGGAACATGTTCATTATTTCTGCGAGGGACTTGTGATAAGCATTGCTGATCTTCTTAACATAGGGATACTCCGCGGTGAACAGCCCATCGTATAGAGGTTGGAACTTGGCTTCAGCCTCCATATCTAAGTCATCCACATCCGCCAAAACCCTAGTTACGTCCTCCGACGAGCGGTTCAAGGAAACACCATCTAAGAATCCGGATTGATAAGACAGACTGAAGGGAATGGCCAAATGTTGTTTGTATTCATGGCTATTCAAGAGTCGGCGGACCATTTCCAGAATAAATTCCTTCACTACCTTGAACCGTTCCATTTCCGTTTGGCCCAATTTTACGGCCAGATCCCTCTTCTCCTGATAAAGTTCGGAGTTTTCCTTCTCTTCCTTACCCAGTTTAACCTTTCTCTCATCCAACTCAACTTTCAAAGCACTGATCCGCACCGCAGAAACCTTTCTCTCTTTATCCCTCTCCTTTTCCAGCTCTGAAATACGACCCATGAGTTCCGACTCTCTCACCATACAATTAGTATGTTCCTGCCTTAGCTTCTTAAGTTCCTCCGCCTCTTGGGCCACACTCCTGCACTACTGGAGGGTGCGGTACAGCTCGTTATGTTCATTGAGGAGGGACTCAAATCGGAACAGGAGATCTGACTGAGCTGTGGCCCCCCGTCCCAACAACATCCAGGCCCTCTGACAAGCCTCTGCATCACCCAAGTTTTCTAGATATGACTCCTCTCGGGGAGTAGGCAGATATACCATTAAGTCTCGACAGACTTTCCAATGGGTCAAACGGTCGTCCTTCCTGACCGACCACTCTGGAACGAACAATGCTTCCGGATCATCATCACCAAAAACTTTTTCCTTGCCACGGCCGAAAGCGGCAACAGAGGAACCTCTTGAAAGAAAAGTAAACAACATGACCATTATTGATAATATATAAATAAATAAAAAGAGATGAGAGGAAAAATGCACAAGATAAACGCATCCGAGTAGCTTACGGATATCAGCAGCTCCAGATGAAAATTCCATGCCCTCATCACCTTCCGGCTATTTCCTCATTTCGTTCGGACCAAATGACCGAATGGGGGCAGGGTTAGGAATAGGCTCCGAGGAGTCTTGATCCAGATCCACCACGTGGATATCCTCTGTCGGCCTGCTTCGTTTGGCCAGACGGATCACACCGCTTCCTCCCTCGCCACACTGGACGCGAACTCTGGTCTGACTGACCTTTCCTCCCTGCTGAGATTGAAGCGCCTGTCGGGCGGCAGCTTGTTCTTGTTTCCTTCGTTTGGCCTCTAGAACTTTCTCATCAGCTACCTCGACCTTCTTCTGTTCGGCCGTTTTCTCAGGAATATCAGCATTGGAGGGGGCCGGGGTGGTCACGTGTAACTCGTGGGACTGACCCTCACGGTATTGATCCCCTTTAACCATGGAGGCGCCCTTTCGGATTTTTGGCTTGATCAAGTACTCGGACATCGTTATAGCTGCGGAAAGTGAGAATGTAAGACAGTTAGAAATAAACATGCATAAATACATCAGCACAAAAAAAAAGAGAAGGGGGAAAAGACAAAGGCTGAAAGGCTATACCCTTTCCCTCGGCACCCCTAAGCGCCGCCCGATAACCGGGATGCTCCCAATGTGAAGTCAGCCCAACGGCATAAAGAAAACCCAGAGGAATTGGGATAAGATCGATCACATTCTCGGACAGCCTATCGGCATCTTCAACATTAAACTCACCCTTCGGAAAGGGGTCCGAGATGTCAGAGTCATGGTGCCTCCAAGGCCTTACGAACGAAATAGCTCACCTGTCTATTAGAAAAAAATTGTGTTTCCAGCCTTTCAGACCGGTCAGAATCTCCCTGAAACAAACCCTCTTCTCCTTGCCGCTCCTCTTCTCAAAGGAAAACCAGTGACCTTGTTTGCTTAACTTGTAGAAGGCCCGGAATAGAGAAGTGGTGGGGGTGATGTGCAAGCTTCGGCTATACACCTCAAAGATGGTCGCGCGGTGTAAACCTAACGGAACCAGCTGAGAAATATGTACCTTGTAGTATCTAATGATGTCCAACAAAAAGGTGGAGAAAGGCACGCTAAGGCCGCCCTCATAAAAATACTCCAAGTACAAACCAATAGCATCCTTCGGTAACTCATCCATCGTCATATCCTTCGGAGGTACCCTTGGATGTAGGTCTTCGGGTATACCGAACTCCATCATCACCATAAACACAGCCCCCTCATCCATCCGGGAGGTATATTTTTGGATATCAAACTTTGGTAGAAACTCCCCAACTTCTTGGGTGTCCCCCTCATGAACCGTCATAGGAGAATTCGACATGGCTTAACCGAGGAGAAAGGGGATATATCCGAACAGCAAAGAAAATACAAAGTATAGATGATTCGGAACGTACCTCTTAGGACGAATGACTTATGTAGAAACCGCTCGGATTGATACACAAAGTTCGTTCGTAAAAATATTACCAGAAGGCGTGTCAGAAAGAAGCGAAGAATTACGGTGGTAAAAACGATACAAATGACACTATTTATAGGGAAAAAGAAGGAACATGAAACATTGCGCCGTGTCAGACGCTGACGTGGCACCATCTCATCCATACGATAAACACGCGCACACATGTCTGAATCTTACGACTACAGTATAAATGGCGGCGCTCCTTAAAACGAAGCGATAATGAGTTTTGGCAGGTTGTGCATGGCACCCAACATACTCAGGCCTAACGGATTAAGCCCTTCGGAAATATTAAAATGGAATTCTAAATTTTTCACAAAGTATCACACTATCGGTTTAACCGATACTATTATACTGGGGGGGGGACATGTTGGCGTATGTGTCCGGGCGACCTATCTTTTCCGGACGTCCGGACGACACGGAACCCTTCGGAAGAAGGCTCGGAAAGTACCTAGCTCATCTGGATAGAGTAATCTCAAGCAATGGGACAGGTGGCGTTATCTTTTGGACAGATGGCAACAGCAGACGCCGCCGCCCCAGGATTTACGGGATTGTATCTGCGATACGTATCCGGGAAATCCGCCGCCGCCGTTTCAGGTACTGTGGCTGGGTAGTATATTTTATTCGACTAGGAATACCCAGCTCATTTACTACTCTCAACTAATTTTTACCTTTCATATTTACTCTCAATTATTACTCAAACCTTTTGGATTACCCAATACTCATTCTCACGCCGGAGCTTGGCCCTGGCATAACACCCGGGGCGAGCCTAACGTGAGTGTCTCTTGTGTGTAGGTACTTTGGAACCTCAGCTAAACCTTGTCTGGAAGATCTGACTACATCTCCGAAGGAGCTGCAGGTTTTTACCTCAACAGTGTATATTGTTAGATGACTTGTTGGATTATATAGTGGTGCAAAATCAGAAAATAACCTCTCGTATACAAACTAATGATTGCTTTAACAATTGATTCACATACCGTTTCAGTTAATTTTTTATACTCTAACTATTACATAAATACCGATAAGCAGTTAGGAGGTGCTGGATTCTTATTACCGTGATGACTATGATATCATTACATTGAGTATGAAAAGTTTTCTATTAGTTACATATTAAGAAACCTGTAACTTTTAATACATTTTTGGGTGTTCGTGATTCTTGTTAGAAAACCAATATAAAGTATGATATCAATGAAGGTCGAACAGATCACTTTTGTGAATACCTTACTAAGCTATAAGCACCAACTTTAGATCACATGTTCTACAAATAAAATCAAATTATAATTTCGAGGTCTTAGGGCAAATAAAGAGGCTCGCTTAAGTATAGATCGGGAAGCTGCAAATGTATATTAGCTTATGTATAAATTTGTTAGGCACATGAAACAAAAGCTTGAAGATAGAAATGAGTCCCACATAGGTGAATGAACAAACATTATGGTAGTTTTTAAATAAGATTGTGGCGAATGAGACGTATGTGGTTTATAAACGTTGAATATTATATTAGTTAAAGTCAATTAACTTATACAAACACTTTTTTTTTTTTTTTTTTTTTTTTTTTTTTTTTTTTACTACATAACCATTTGTGTACGGACCTAATGATTTACCCCCATTTCAGTTATATTAACAATCAAGTAAAAATGAATATGGAGTTATGAGGCGTTTGGTTCTCACCATGATAGTGAGAAATTTGAGTCTAGTTTACAGGATTAACAGGCCAGAGTATAATTTGTATGAAGATCTAGTGAAATAGCCTGAGGCGGCCGGCGATTCCATTTATGTATGATAGTTCAAGTTCCCTCCTGTTATCATGTACATAACGAGGAATAAACGATCCCGCCGCGTTGCGGCTGAACCAATGTTTTTAAGATGCAATTACGAACATGATTAACTTTCTCATACAAAACAATAATAGATAGAAAGAACAGAAGAACATGTATGCAAGCATAATAAGCTTACAGAGCTATTCTTGAGAATTTCTTGTAAGTTGTAAGAGTAAAATTATTTCAGTTACATCACCATATATTATAGTAGTACAGTGAGTTAAGGCCATACAATTAATGATTACACGATTCTAGTTCGTGTAATTACCAATAAAATCAACGTGACTCGAACCCACATATAGTGCATTGTTTTTCTCCTGAACCACAGTAATAGTCATGTTCACAAACTGTGTAAATGAGACGGTTTCCAGAACTGTTGCAGACGCATTAACCCTTATTTGTTGCTGTACATCCAACACCGAGGTTGCTACCCAATACTCTCCATCAGTTGCAGCCCACTTTATATTTTTCATGTCCCCACAATCAGTAAGGAATACCTCAATTGTGCCTACTTTCGGTCCCTTCCAGCCAATACCTTATGATAGTCTTATTCAGACTCATCAATTACCACAGTTTTAAGGAAAAGAATGCTCACTGTAATTATTGAAGCACGTCAAAGTGCAAAAGGCAAAATTGTTACCACCGTCCCTTTCGTTTCCATCTCAGGCTTTTCTTTTTCCATGACTCTACAAAGCTCGAATCTTTATCTGTTGGTGCTACGCCTGCAAGCTATCACAAAGTATCATCATAAGTTAAACACTACTTTAAAATTTATGTATATCCCAAATCAATTTAAATATGCTATAAGCTATTATATATGGAAAATAAAAAAATAAAAAAAATAAAAAAAAAAAATAAAAAAATAAAAAAATAAAAAGTCCCGAACAACCCCAGTATCTTGCCAAGATTTCATACCATTCTCTGCAAGTTTCATGCCAAGATATCAGTTTCAGCAACTCTTTGGGATGGCTTCTGACCTCGTTTGTTGCAAACACTCGTTGTTTCTCAATTGACCAGATCCAAATGCACACTATTTCCGCATAAGCATTATCCAAACACACTATATAATACAAATTTCCACATTGACTGTAGTCGTTATGTATTTCACAGGAACTGCGATGCATACCTGTGAGATTTGTTTGTGTTAAGAACCTAGCTCTGTGAACGCACCGTAAGCTTGCCCACATAAACTTTCTAATGCACCTCCCATTCCCACCTAGTTAACAAAAAGTAATCAACTTTAGAAAATTGACCAGTTAAAAGTATTTAATATAATGGCTACCAAGAATATTTTTATATTAACATACTACATAACTTTCATCCCAAGTTCCTACTACTCTTCAATGAGCAGAAAATTACCAAAAAAAACATAAACTTTTGGCATAAACTACTTAATGCAGCGTTTCACCCATCTCGACAAATTAATACCCCATTATACAATGTTCAAGAAACCATTCCCAAACACCCTTAACGATTTCTAAACCATAAAAAAAAACACTTAATACAACAAAACCATTAAAAGTACTTACCAATTGGATTCCGTTCAGCAGTTGCAACTGCCTATTCACCAACAACAGGTGCCATAGCCACACCCCAAATTCAGGCACGTGCAAAATTGCAACACCGTATTCTAAACCCATTATTCAACCGCCTGAAAAATCGCACCACATCAAACCATATTTTGCAGGTTGCTTGTAACATGAGAATGACACAAACTGCTACACAAACCTGTTTTGACATCATCAGCAAATCAGCCATATTTACCACCATGTCCTACACCAGTATACAAAAACCTCAAATCTACAAAATTTAAACAAACGATGATAATGATTGTAGAACACAATTAATTAAAATCGCTTACATGCGTTCTCATTGTGTTGTTCCATCTTTCCACTTTGACTCTTTTTTTTTTTCTTCCACTGCCTCATGATTTTCCACTAATTCATCAGTTTTCACCACCACATACTGCCAAAATAAATCAAAATCATAACAATTTAGCAATTAATCTCTTCAGTAAAGAAAACAACAAATATAATTTATGTTTGTGAATCTAATTTCTGTTTGTGAATCAATCCCGTCTCCCCTACAAACTCATCACAGCCTCTTGTTATATGGGAATAATCATGGCCGCAACAATAGTAAGTTGCCACGCCAACATACGGTCTAGAGGCTGCAAGTGCCCGAAAGAAAGCATAAGAATATCCACAACTCGATTTGAATTTAAGGGGAAAAAAAGGTGTAACACATCTAAAACTTTATTATCCACCTACGTTATATAAACTGAGAATCGATACTAACCACATTAATGAAGGAGGTTTTGCCAGCACCATTTGGACCAACCATACGAAAGCACTCCCCGTGAGATACTGCAAGTGATAACCACCAGGCAAAATTTCCACTTTTGAAAAAAAAAAAAAGAGAATAGCACATCCATCCACCCGCTTCTCTGATTCGCTTGATTTCTTGAAGAGAAGCCTTGCTTCTTCCATAAGGTCTGTGAGAATCGGTCAGTTCTTCTGCTTTTCCAGATATTGAAAGAACCTGCCATCAAGTTTGCCAGAAACTTTAAATGATAGAAATCACATTTTTGGCATACAGAGAAGATACATCTTGGGCAAAACCAATCATGCGTATTTTTAAAACAGGTGTTGATTAGGGCTGTACCGCGCTTGAGTCACCAATATGGGAGATGAATAGCATATCGTTTCCAATGAAGATGGTAGTAGCTGTTGCAGCAGATTCATCATCGTCCCCGTTCATCTCAAGCCTTTACAAAATGAAACAGCATCTAAACCTTCAGCGCAGTCAAATACAGAAAATGAAATGATGCTGGAAAAAGTATACTACTTTTGACAATATACAGATTGTCAGTGCAAGTATATGTTAGAGCTTACCAATTCAAAAGTTTGGCATCAGCGTTCTCGAAAGTCTCTTGCAAAGCTATGTCAATTCCTTTATAGTCCTTTTTATTTAACAGTTGTCCCCTTGTAGAGACTTGACACACTCCTTGTATAGCTCCTACCTAATGTTGCCATACACATTAAAACACCATCAGAAGATATAAGGCTGACATCATTCTCATTTATGTATATAAAAAAGGGGTTCTATAGATAATGAACATACTTGTAACTAATTAAGAGGGTGCTTGGGATTGCTTATATCTGCTTATTTTTACCAGATAAGCAATAGTGTTTAAATAGAAAAATGATTATTTGCGCGTTTACACTGAAATAAGTACTTTTGCCACAAACCCCTAAAAGATATACTACTAATCAGGAGGCAAAACCATAATTGTCAGCGAAAATGAAGAAATTTGATGAGACAGAAACCTAAGGAACTTGACAGAAGAAAAGCCGGCATGATCGTTGAAAAATAGGACCAGTTTGATGAGACAGAAACCTGAGGAACTTGACAGCATCTAACCTGTAGAATTTAAGCTTACGTTCGATGTGTTATTCATTTGATGAGACAGAAACCTGTAGAATTTAAGCTTACGTTCGAGTGATCTATAATGGGAGTTCCAAACAGGACCATATGTAGACGTTGCTTCTGGTATTTAGTTGTGGCCTGCGCGTTACATTTTTTTAACACATAAGTTAAAAAGGAAATGGCGTAAGTCTGTCAATAAATGTTGACAGAAAGCCAACTGTCAGATCACCTCAAGTGGCTGAACGTGCACGACATTCAGTTTTATGTAAATTGGTCGAACCTACTGCCCTCCGTGTAGGTGTACCTAAGAAAGCAACAACAATCAGGAAATGAGTATATGGTTGATCAATAAGAAGCTAGCTTTTAGACTATGACTTACCTGAAAGTCTACATTATACCTCTGCTTCTTGACATGGCGCTCGTGTTCCTCAACCGTTCATTCCAAATATTTAGTCACTATCGAAGCTTTACCTGAAAACAAATACGCTTCCAGTTAAAAAAATGTCAAATCATTAAAACCTATGGCAACGTAGAAATAGTAGAGGTACATTACAGGGATGGCTAGAACGACGCGAATATATATAGAGACTGAAAGCGCATCGATGAATCATTAAAAGCTGTGTCTGAGATACGACGAATACATTACATGTAAGTCTAGTTACATGAAAAATAGAAATGACATTTTAAAGATACAATAATAAAGTCGCTACATTACCGGGATGGCCAGAACGACACGGCCTATTTCGTGGAAAAGGAAGAGGAGCCAGTAGTGTTTGTGGTGTTGTAACTGTAAAAAACCAGAAAAGAGACGTAAGTATGTATGCTAAAATGGCGGTAGCGTGAATGTATTAACTCCATTGTAGGTATAACAAAAGCCCCACAGAGGAGGGTCACTAAATTATAGTCACAAATGACATTTGCAAGATATAGCAACAAAGTATTTGCAACTTACCATGGCGCGGTTGACTGGTGCCGTCTGCTGCTCCATTCGCATCCACTGTATCTGAAATATAAGGAACGCATAACAGATGAGAATCGTTGAATAAAGGACACAAATGATATTGAACGTAAGTGTAGGTGCACCGGTACATATAATATTTAAAAAACCAAATCCAAAAAAGTTGCACAAAATTGTCAATACGTTGTAAATGGTTTTCGGGTTTAAATGGTATCATGGAAACCATTGACAACTAATAATAATGGAAACGCAAAAGTAATCCATCATAATACCATTTAAACTAACCCGTCCGGTGTCTGACGTGCCAGCACGTTCACATTTTTAACAACACATTTCGTTTCCACACAAATTACAGCAATCATCATAGGACGCCATCCTAAATAAAAGAGCGAGAGTATGCCATCTTGGAACACAATGAACGTATTTTTAGAAATTAACGACACTAACAGGAAACAAAACTGAAACTTTGAAATAAAGGCGTACCTTTTTCCATCATCGATAATAGATGTTTATCTGATTTCCAGATTCAAAGGCGAACCCTAGAATACAATATGCCTTCATAGTTAAACCGAAAATCTATGTTCGAAATCCTTCAACGAAAGACGACTATCTTTTTTGTAGCATATGGCGATATCAGTAATAATTAATAGCTTTATATATATATATATATATATATATATATATATATATATATATATATATATATATATATATATATATATATATATATAAGCATATCCTGATTCATGTAATCACCAAGATCAGCTAATTACTCTTTACACAAAAATATTTCATATGTCTATCCTTCTAGTTTAAAATCTGAAAGTATAACTTTTATAAAAACTCAACGCTACATCATATGAATAACACATCGGTTAAACCATCTACAACCGCCTATTTTCCTTTCGGTGCAAAAATCAATAAAAATAAATGTAAAACGTAACTCTAATCAGCAAACAACTCCGAATCAACCATATGCAATCGAAAACCGTTGAACAAAGATACATACACACAATTTAAAGACGTCACCAGATTGGCAAATCCCCCTGGTACTACGAATCGTACACGAATCCGGCAAAATCTGAAATACGTAGAAGTGAAGTTATTGGTCATCAACCAAATCAAAACAACCAAACCCATAGTCTTTAGAAACAAACCTTATATAAAAAGAAGAAAAACATGTAAACATTTATGTAAAAATAAAAAGATTACACGTTGTTATTATTGACAAACACCAACAGGCCTGAATTAGGTTAATTCATAACCCGTGCAACCAAAAATGGTATGTTTTTGTTTCATGTCGAAGATTTTTGAGTAACCGGCTTTCTTCTTCTTGTTTGGTTGAGCAGGTTTTGTTAGCGGTGTGTGAAGATAAGCATCAAAGTAATAGGGCGGTGGTAAAAAGAACCGCATGGGCCTCCGTTTGGGCTGTAACAGGCCGAATGAATGGGCTAACAGTTTTATTATTTTATATTGAACGTTATATAATAAAGAACGTTTTTAATATATTTTACTCCACCGACGTGGGGTTTTAGTATTATAGGATTAATGAGATATAATAACGATATTACTTTTAGATTTAATTATTTAAAGATATAAAAATATATATTGGGTGAATGCACTTAGTGGTATTGCATTTGGTTGGGTTGGGTTGGGAGGCCGGGTTTTACTTTTTGTTAGTGTGGAGGGTATGGTTGAGAGTATTTTATTCGAATAGGGGTGTAAATGAGCCAAACTTTTATCAAGTAATTCGAGCTCGAGTTTAAGCTCGACTCGATTGAGCCGAGCTTTTATCAAGCTCAAGCCTATTAAACTGGCTCGAAACATATAATGAGTCGAGCCTGAGCTTTTGATAGCTCAGCTCCAGCGGTTATCGAGCTTTCCTAGCCTTAGTATAGATATATTTTCATATTATTTTTATGTATGTAAATAAGGGCTGATTTGAATATTAACCTAATTATAAGGACTAACTCCATAAAGGATAAAATATTTTCTAGCCTTGGTTATGAGAATTTTATTGTTGGTTTTATTACTCTTAAAAATATCTAATTTGGTTTTCAAAAGGTTAAGTATTTCTCTTCCAGTTTGTGATTCGAGATCATGTACAAGTTTTTTGTAAAGACTATATTTTTTTGTGGCAATTGCAATTCGTTTTGAAACGGAATGGTGTATCTACTATTTTGTTAGGAGCTCTGTTCAGCTGCAAATACTAGTTGGCATAGATTCGAGCTTTTCAAGCTAAGCTCGAGCTTTGCTCGAATCCTGCTCGAGCCGAGCTCAAACTTGGATGGTTAAAGCTTGACGAGCAATCGAGCCGAGCTCGAGCCAACCTTTTATCTTTCGAGCCGAGCTTGAGCCTTGTTGAGCTCGGGCTTGGCTCGGCTCGGTTACACCCCTAATTGCCACATCAGCTCCAGATCATTAAAAAATACTTTATTTATTTTTGGGTTAATTACTTGAAAATGTATAATACTTGCCACATTTTGTTATTGTGTGTACTGATTTTTTTTTCTTATTGTGTGTATTGAACTTTTAAATTTCGATCATTGTGTGTATTATGTGACTATTCAGCCATGTAAAATAACCATTTTACCTTCCGAAATTTGAAAAAAGTAAGGGTAAAATGGTCACAAAATACACACAATAATCACAATTTGAAAGTACACTACACACAATAAGAAAAAAAAAAGTTTAGTACATATAATAATAAAAAGTGACAAGTATGATACATTTTCAAGCAATTAACCTTTGAGAGTATTTTTTTCCTCCAACTTTCTTTCAACTATTGCATGCTCTCTTTCGGGACTTAACTCCCGCATGGAAATAAATTGGAGTTTTGCCGAATCATAGGTCTAGTGGTCCCGCTGGAAAAGAAAGAAAAAGGTTGTTCCTGTTGCCTTTCCCAAGTCCACACCTTCCACCATTAGTGTGGTTTTCAATTTCGAGCGTTCTTGTTTCGTCCTAGAGTGATTGTTAGTTTGTATGGTAGATGTGGAGGTGTCATATTTGTTTAGATGTATAACTAGGTTCTTGCTAGTTTTTATTTTACTTTTATAATATAATTCTCGAGTTGAGATTAAATGAGAAGTAAAAGTTAAATAAAAAGGTTGGGAAGAAACTACAACCACACACTTCAGATGTTGTAACAATTTACAATTTTGAGATCAAATTTAATATTTTAAGTTTACTTAATATTTTTATTTTTAGTAAATTCACTTTTGCGAGTAACTAGATAGGTTATTCCGTATACGTCGTTAAACGTACATTTAACCTAAACTGACACCTGACAATACTCAGTAGATATATTTTTATGCATCTTGGTTTCATACCATCATATTTTAAATATTCCATTTTTTACTTTTTTATTTTTACTTAAACTTTGTACATTTCGCGTTTTGCTCGGTTTCAATTTTTAAACATCGAGTAATCACCAAACAAGCTCAATGATCACCTAAAATATCAAAATAGATTTTGATGTCAAGTTTTAATATTTTTATAAGTTTCGTATTTTTACGTTACCCAATTTTAAGTTTCGTGTCTTAAAAAATCCACGTTTGTAATTACCGGGATCAAACTATACACTAAATGGTACATCTTATTCAAGATACTATTAAAATCACCAAAATCTACCACCTCCCCATAAGGTGGACAATTTAAGTGTCTTATGAAGACACTTGTCTTAAACCATCTACCTTGTCTTCCACTAATACCCAAAAACCACTTGCTATCATAATCAACATGCAAACTATAATAACCTAAAATACGAAATGACGTTTCAACGTTTGATTACGATTATAATTTAAAACTTTGAACTATGTGTTATGAACTTTAAATCACAAGTATGACATAACTAACCTAAGTATATAAAATGTTGGCACAACCTTTTCTTATTTTAAATATCACACGTTAAAAGATCATGAGAAGAACAAAACATGTTCTTAATATTGTACTAAACATCACACGTATACTACATCCTTTAAGGGTCCGATTTCTTTTTATAATTTGTACACAACATTAACAAGAAAATGATCAAGAATTATTTGAAAAGTTGAAGATGAAATAGTCATCAAACCCTCCCCCTAAACTTGGCCAATTCCAACCCATTTATTCCCTTCGTTATCTCAAATAAAGAACCAAATATCACATTTTTCCCTCTCACACAAAAACCCTAGAAAACTAAACACAATCAGCAGCCATCATCTCATGGTTTATCTCTCAAGAAATCAAGGAAGAAGGAAGGGGCGAAGCTTGTTTTGATCGTGGGTATTGTTGGGTTCAAAGAGTTGATTCGTGGGTCGTTTGTGTCCTCTTTGATTTCGTTATTTCAGCCTCATTAGGTACCATTGTGTTCCCTTTTGTTTATCTTCCACATGACATACATATATAACACTTATAATCCATGGATAATACATGGTATACAATTTTAATCAGGTTTAAGTACTAATATTTGTCTCTTTAAATTCGAATGAGAATACCACAAGAAAAAAAACGCAACATGAAATTATGAAATTGTGATATCTATACATGTTGATCTGTGTTTCTGTTTTACTTTTCGAATCAGTGGTCATGCACGTCTATATCTGGTCATTTGAACACTCATATGATCCCTTACACTCGATCTTAAATTCTGGATAGAAAACAAGTATGTAAAGAGGGGCGTATACATTTATTCGTGGGGGTTAGGGTTTATTTGATGTCATTTATGTAACCTGTATTGTGTCGCTAATGTGGGAGTACGATTGAAGATGATATAACATTAAATCATACAAGCCAATACGCGTATATGATGTTAATTATTGTCGTGTGTTAGTACGTGGTTTAAGATAATTTGACAGCCTATGTCGACCTGGTTACAATTAATAAACAAGCTCTAAGACCTATCTTATATTATCATTAAGAAGGTGTGTGATGTGGAAACCCTAGGCTAAAAATATTAACGAGGGATGCATGCTTTAAATGACGTGAATAGGAGATCGTTTATGTGTCATTTTATGTGACTTATGTGGCTTATAATTGTGTGTGGTTTGTGTCGCGTGATTGTGAACGGTTTTGATGTTTTGTTCCAGTCCTATTGTCGATCTAGGAGACCACTAAACGAGCCCTAAAATCTGAATATGAATGTGCATTAATGAGGCGTGTGAAAATTGAAACCCTAGATCATTTGGTTCATTAATGATGATACCGAGAATGTTTTGAAAACCGGATTAGGGTTTAGTTTGGTATGAGATCCGTAATGGTTGGTGGTTAAATGAATGTTTGTATATGTTAACGTTATATTCAAATCAGGTCTTATGGAATATATAGTCCTCGTGTGTATTGGTATAAAGTAAACATGTTATATGATGGTTTTAAACGGGTTTTGAAACGGGACTGTTTTGTAATCTGAATATGTGTGCACTATTGCTTGAGTTTCATAAGTGTGTAACACTAGTTCTTTACTTGTAAACCTTGTTTAATGTCTTGATTAAGTTTTCCAATTGGTTTGGAGTGAATTGGAGTCATATTGGTCATGTTTATGAATGTTATGGGATCCTGTGTCAACCTGAGTTTAGGAAACTTAAAAATTAGTCGAAGTTTTTGATTTCTCATTTTCAAACCACAAGGAACTGTGAGCTCTCTTTTTTAAGGAGTGATACTTAAGTTATGTGTGACTTCGTGGAATTTTTGTGGATTTTTCTGAAGTGTCTCAATGGGTAAATAAAAGGCAAACTTTCTGTATGTATGTGCAGTTAACTTTCTGAATAGGTCTGGAAAGATGATTTTTAAAACACTACTTGTGCTTGGTAGTAAAATCTATAAAAATTTGTGAAGGTACTTAACTGATATGGGAATCACTAAGAATTACTTCAGAATTTTCTGAGCTAAGTTAGTAAGCATGAAAAATCATAAGAATGTGGTCCAGATTCACTAATATGTCCTAATTAAGTGATATATGAATTGGAAGTACCATAAACCCTAAATTTGATTAATTATGAATGTGACCCTAACTTACTAATTGTAGAAACTTGCTAAATATGGAAATTTACTAATTCGGGAAAGTTACTTAATTCGGGAAACTCACTTAATTCAGAAAGTAACTAATTCGGAAAAGTTACTAAATATGGAAAATTACTAAATATGAAAAGTTACTAAATATGGAAAGTTACTAAATTTGGGAAGTTGCTATAATTAGGAGGAAAACCTAATATGTCAATCTGAACAACAATAAGTACTAAATCAGAAATAACTTATGAAATGGTTCTTAAATAATAAGACGATCATTAATTCGTGTAAATTCGCTGAAGAAGGAGTAACTTCTGATACATGTGTTTTCTGATATGGTTTCATTTGCGATTTAAGGTACATATATTCTACCCTTTCTCAGTAAGGGTTCTGATCTCATGACTTTTCGATCCTTGACTTTGATTCCTTTGCTATGATATGATATGTTTGATATGATCCGTTGATATGATCCGTTTGATATGATCCTTTGATATGGTTTCCTATGATTGATTCAGTTGCTATCCATTTTGTTATGATATTCAGTATGCTATCTCATTTGATATGAGATTCTGTTCAATTTGATATGCCTTTGTTGATTATGCTATGATTGCTTTGTTATGATTATGGATAGCTTTGTTCTATTCTGTTCTGTTGCCCGAGCTAACTAGCCATGGAGGTACCATGGCCATGTCATTGAGGCACCAATGGCATGACACTTTTTGTGGAGGTGTGATTGATCCACGACGTTCCCTTTTGTTATGATTATATGATTATTTGCGCACATGTCCATTCTGTTATATATATATGCATAGTCTCGTTGTAACACCCCCAACCCGAGAAGGGCCTAAGTGTAACATTATGGTGTCAATCAGAACATATAAATGCATACGTAAGACTTCTTATTAAATATTAAGTCAAGAATTAAAAGGACTTGCGAAATGTAATCCAAACAATAATCTAAATACAATACATATCCAAAGCATAATGTCTACAATCATAACTCTAATAATGGAATCTAATCAAGGGTAGGTCCTCTATCTTCTACTCTCAACACTCATGCTCAGCATCCCGCTTATAACCTGCCGCAGAGAAAAGAAAATGTGGTTGAGCTAACGCTCAGTAAACAGATATAAACAAATGAAAGGAAATAAGCGTATACGAAATGAATAAGCGAATGAATCCAAGAGAACCTGCTAAACAAGATGTCGAACAGAATATGGAACATGACCGGATCTAAACACACTCCTTGTGTTAGATAGATACTTTGAGTAATATTAACTAGCACGCGGAATTTACTAGCTAACACTTAGAAGATTATTTGTATTTGTATATATGAATGAATGAAACAGTGTATGAACAAGAGACAATGTTTTTCTTCCAAAACGATTCAATATTATATTAATAATACGAGTGATCTTCTATCACTAGGGTTTACAACCTTGAATCTTTTTCAATAATCGTTTCACTAATCGTACTCTATTCTTGTTTAAACTTTAACCTAGGATATCCTTTTATAGACCAAGGATTCCTATACAAGTAAACTAATATTCATATAACTCTAATACTATAAGATATACACAATATCTTTTCCATACTTATCCTATTACACGTTTACAAAATCATAAGCAGTACTAACCATATATACTAGCAGTACTAACTGACTTAGTACTGTTAGCGTATTCTTCATCAGTTGTAACTTTTCCTCTGGCAGTACTAACTGTTTATGTTTAATTTCCAACAATCCTCCCCTAAACTTATGATTTCTCTCCAAATCACTAAGTTTCTTGGAATTAAACTTCATTTCTGAGGATGGGGGGATTTTTCCAAACACTACCATGTCAATCTCTTAGTCTGAGCTTTTCTCTGTTCTGCAAGATGAAACATCTTCCTTACTAGCTCATCTGCCATTTCTGAATCAGCTTCAATTTCCAATTTTGAATATACTAATGTAACCAACACAGCTGGTCTGAGAGGGTAGTCTTTTTCTACTAACATGTATATCTCCAAACCATCTTTAGTAGAAATTCTATGAACTCCACATGTATCAATTAATTTCCATGAAACATCTTTAATTGGAGCTTGAAACCTCCATATTGCTTCACCACCATCTGGTTCATAGATTCTTTTCAATTGTACCCATAATTCTTTATCTTTATCTTCAAGAGGATTTGCAACTCTGAATCTTTCTTGTACTAAATTCCATAACTGATTGAGATCTTCCCTATCAAATCCCTTAAGCAATTCTTCAAACAATTTGTATCTCTCAGTTATTTCACCAATTCTTATGATCTTCCACCCTTTCATTCTTCCTTCAGAGAATACTTCCCAATCTATAATAGGGTGTTTTGCTTGTAGTGGCTTGATGTTTGTGAATTCAGGAACTACTACAATCATGTTCTTGATTTGCACTTGTGATAAACTCTCAGCTATAGTCTTCTGCTTCTTTGAAGTATCTGACTCTAACAACTCTGATTTTCTCTTCTCTTCTTTACTGTCTTCAGGATTATGCATGAAATCCTTTGGAATTGGCTTGTTGATTCTTGCATAAGCCTCATAGTAAGCTTTCTCTATCTCAGCATCTGATTTTCCTTTGAAGAAACTTTGCTTCCAATATGCCTGATTCTTCAAATAACTTTTCATGAAGCTTATCTGTTCTTTTCTAGATGGCATCTTCTTCTTATAACCTCTCTTCTGTCTATCCCTGATCTTCTGCATAAGATCACTCCAAGCAAATTCCTTATTCTTTAATAAAATAAAACTTGTAAGCTTTGCTGATCTTGCTTCTGCACTTAAACTCTCATCTTTAAAAAGTAGATCTGCTTGAGCTTTCACAATCGGATCAGTGTCTATCAGATATTGTAGTTGTTCTTCAAATTGTTCTTGATCCATCTGAACATCTGAAACCATCTTTTCTTTTTCTAGTCTCTTTGCTTCCATAAAGTCAATAACATCATCTTCAGACATTTTCTTTGCTAACTCTGCATCCAAATTTATTTGAGCTTATTCATTTGCTTGTTCATCTTTTTGAAGTTTCTTTGCCACTTCAGCATCATAATCTATTTGTGCTTGAGTTCTAGGCTTAATTTTCTTCTGTGGCTCATCTTCTTCAACTAAAATTCCTTTCCCTTTGTCCTTAGCAGTTTGTACTGCTTCCTTTGGCACTTCAGCAGTACCTTGTTCTTGCTCTTGCTCACCCATATCAGTGTCATCACCAACAGTACATTTTCCACTAGTACCTTCTTCATTCCTCCCCTGAGTTCTTGATCTCTTTTCCTTTTCTTTTCCAGATTTCCCTGTTATCCTCCCCTGTTTGGGAGAATCTCCATCATCATCTGAACTGTCATCTGAGCTATCATCTGAAGAATCTTCATCCATTACCACCTTAGTTCTTTTCCTCTTAAGTTGAGCTTCCAATCTCTTCACCCTGAATGTCAACTTAGTGTAAACCTTGGCAAAGTTGTCCTTGTGGCTTTTGAGATCTTCCTCTAGAGATTCTACTTTTTCAGATAACTTGGTACAAAGAACCATCAATTCATTAAGTTTAGAACTGCACTCATCACTTCCAGCTGTGTTACCTGCTAGGAGAGGTGAATCAAGGGGCATACTATCATGAAAGATAGGCTCATCTGCTTCATGGGTCTGAGTAGGAGGACTAGACTGAGCAATCATAGTCTCCTTTCTGGTTCTTCTTTTATATGTTGTGGTGACTAGGGGTGTATGAGTTATTTGTGGAATTTCAATGGATGTGTGTTGGGGCTCAGTTGGGTTTACTGAGCCTTCATCCTGAACAACTTGAATCATCTCAGGAAATAGAGGTATTTCTACCCCATTAAAAAGTCTACTAGCTATAGCCATATTTTGAAAAACCTTTTGTTGCAGGCTAGGAGTAGGAAAAAATTCTTTATGTGGCTTAAGCAGATTCTTTTTCTTATTCAGAAAGCTTTGAACAAATCTTGGATACATAAGAAATTTTGTTTTACTTTTTACATTAGCAACCATACTCTCAAATATGAATTTTGAAAAATTAAAAATCCTATTTGTTGACAAACATATGAGAGCAATAGCAATATTGTAATACCTGAAATTCAGATAACGTGTCAAATGACCTAAATGCCCTCACAACTTCTAAAATTTAATTAAAAGCTATAATAAGCTAAATAAATCCGAACCATGTCAAATAAATTACATATAAAGTAAAATAAACTTAAGACAAGTCTTGTAATAATTTTTATATGTCCAAATAAATTACATGTTATCACAAAAAAATTGTAAAAACCGATTATGCATTTATTTTAATTATTTTCGGTATATTAAATTAGTTTAAAGTGTAGATAATATCAAATAAATATGGATAATGATCAAGTAAACCAAATTCTGATTTTGTTAACAATAATAGACCGAAACTTAAGTGATCCCTCCCCTAAAATCAGTACATTATATCCTATATAATTATTTCACAATATTTCTTCCTATTTCAATATTGCCGAGAAAACACAAACACCAAATAATTCACCATTCATTCCATACGAGTTTCTGGAGGTCCAAAAGCAATTTTTTTGAGTTCAATCTATTGCTAGGAAGCCAAGAAAAATAGTCATTCGAATTATAAAGGCCTAAATTCATTGGTGTCGAATTTTTGTTCAAAAGTGAGGTAAATTCCATTTTAATTCGTATGACCCTTGTATAATTCATTTTCCATTTTTCCTGAGTTCCTCATATCATATATGATCTGTTAAAAATGATTACAAGGTTTTTTGGTCGCGTTTGTGCTCGTGGGGAATTTTTGGTTCTTGTTATCCGTTCGAGAAGTGTAAATTCGTTCAGCCCATTCTACGCGTCCCCTATTGGGTTTGGTATTTTTCTCACGTCTCTTACATCATATAAGTCTCAAATAAAATGATAAACATGAACCATGCATGCTCTATGAATTATTTGCGAATTAAACCTTAAAAATGTGTTAAAACTCTAAATAATTATGTATGAATTTTTTGGGTGTGAGGCTTAATTTTTCTGAGCTCTATATAATCCTTATAATCTGGGAAAAATAGTGGTTCGAGTTTTAGAGGCCTATATAATTCGTAGTGGATTTAATTTTAAAACCGGATTTATAAAAATTAAGGAAAAGAAATAAAATAAAATGGAAAACCCTATTGTATCGATTAGGGTTAGGGTTTATTTTGAAGATTCTGGTCATAAATGCTTGTTTAAGGTTGTTAGTAATCATGGTGTAATGATTGGAATTTTATATTAGGGTTTTGGTGGTTTTTGTTAATTACCGATTTTAAAAATAAAAGGTAAGGGGGTGTTTTGTAATTTTTAAAACTCAAGGGATATTTTTGTAAGTTATTTTGGACCATGTATAATTCGTATAAAATATAAAATGAGGGGTTGATATGAAGATTTTGTATTTAAAACGTTAAATGGGTAATTATATATAATTATTAATTTGATTTGTGATTAATTAAACTTGAGGGACTAAAAATGTAATTTCTGGAAACTTGAAGTTATTTTGAGTAAATAATAATATTAGGAGTGTTTGTGTAATTTTGAGTAATTATGGGGCTAATGTGTAATTATTATGGGATTATGATTTAATTTATAAGTTTTGTAAACTTAAGGGACTAATTGTGTAAATTTTGAAATCTGAGGGGCTGAATAGTACTATATGAATACTCTGATGTGACATTCTGAATTTTGGTAAAATAATATGCTTGTTTGGTAAATATGGATATTAGAGGGATTAAATCATGAATTATGTAAATATAAGGTTTGTTTTGTAAATATTATAACTAGAGGGGTGTAAACTGTAAAATTATGAAACTGAAGGGATTATGATGTCATTCTGAATAAAATGAGTATTAAATCAGTAACTTGAAGTATTTTCATGTTATACCTTTGAAATTGGTGAAATTACAATTAAAACCCTAAACCTTGTGAACTTGTCATAATTAACCTTAGACTTTTGTAACTTGATAAAATATACTTATATTCCATAATAACCTTGAAATAGAGACTTAACCTAATCTGTAACATTAATGTCTTGCTAATTATGGAAACTTACTAAATCTGGAAAGTTACTAAAAATAGAAAGTTACTTAAAATGGAAGGGTAAACTAAAGGTAATAATCTGAATTAGAATCTGTAGTAATTCCGTCTTCTACTCCTTTAGGTGTGAAGAAGGAGAAGCACTGATCTCTGTTCCGTGTTTGCTTATTTATTTGTTTGCACTGCTCATAAGGTACAGATATTCTGCCCTTTTTCAGTAAGGGTTTTTCATTCCCTTTTCTTTCAGTTTTTCACTTTCCTTATTAGGATTCCCTATACCATTGCTATGTTCCCTTCTGTTTGTGAACTTTTCATGTGATCTCTTTGTTTTGTGAACCTTCGATGATCTCTTTCATGTTCTGATCTGTTTTACTTCTGAGTTGATGTTCTTATTATAATCCTCTTTGCTTTGAACCTTTTTTCATGATTCCCTGTTGTTACGACCCCTGATATAAAAATCTGTTATGCGAAAATCTTGTAATTATGACTTGGAAATGTTTTGAGAAAAATAAGTTATTTTAAAAGAATGATTATGAATGGTGATATGATACTATTTTATATGACAGTTGTTAACTTTTGTGAAAACTAGTTTTAAAGAATGTTTTTATGAAAAACCGTTTTGAAAGATTATTTTATGAAAACTATTCTGAAAGATCATTTTAGTGAAAACCGTTATTAAAGGAATGTTTTCAATGAACTTTTGACAGGAAATTTCTAAAATGAACTTTTGCAATGAACTTTTAATTATGAACCTTTGATATAATCTTCTGAACCATTTGATATAATCCTTTTAATCTGAACTTAAACTTTGTTATAAAACTTAATCTGATAAACTTTGATTTGAACCTGTGACATTTATTTCTAAACTGTTTGACATGAACCTTTTTGCCATGTACCCTTAAGATATGACTTTTGATTATTTTGATAGTACATCTGACCTTTGACCTACAGTCTGATGTCCGAGCCAATCACTAGGCATGAGGGTTTCATGTCCATGTCATTGATGCACCTTTGGCATGACTCTAGGGCAGGAGAGTGATGACCTGTTCCGTCCCTGACTTGATTTGACTGGTTATGTAGAGGTAGACTCTGGCCACCTGGGGCGTATGGATGCATCCTAGATTTGATCTGTTCTCTATTTATGTTATATGTTTTCTGTTATTATATCTGGTGACTGATGGTGTGTGCGATACACGTCTTTCACATTGTCTGAGAGCTGATCACTCTACACAGGTTTGTTTTATTATATGGTTATGCTATGGTATAATCTGTTATCTGGGCTCGTGACAGATTTCTGTTTTTCCCTTATTCTATAACTTTATTGTTTCCTTTTCCTTATTTCTTTTCTTTTGTCCTTATTCCGTTCCTTACTCCTTTCGCTTTGATTTGTATCGGTATGATCTGTATTCTTGATTTTATTTGTACTACTCTCTATTACTGCTTTTGTTATCGTTATATCTATTCACTAAGCTCTTGTAGCTCAGCCGCATTTCTTTTCCTGCGGCAGGTTTTAGTAGGAAGCTGGGAATGAGTGGAGAGTATACCTTTGGACTTAGAAGATTGAATAGCTATTCTGGATTAGAGTTGACTAGAAGATATCATAATTTAGAAGTAGTTGTTTTTGGAAGTTCTCAATTGTAATCTTGTAGATTCAGTATTTCATTTGTAATCCTTGAGATTTTTGTATTACTGAAAATGTATGCTTTGTTTTGATCTGATGTGAATCCATTATTGTGATATCTTTACCCTTGTCGGGTCGGGGTGTTACAAATATTGCTACTGAATTGCTCCCATGATGTTCTTTTAGGACTTAAAGAATGTAAGAGAGCATGTATCAAAAATCTCCATTGAGGGGAGAAACATCACTTTTGAAAAGTAAGTTTTTGATTGGATGTATCATACCCCATTCTAGCAATTTCTTGCCAAATTTCAGTGTTTAGCATGTTATTGATACCATCTGAATCTTGTAACTTAAGATGTCTCCTAAGTGTAGATTCGGTAACAACAAAAGATATGCCATCCACTTTAGAGTGAATTTCTATGTCTTCTTCTTCACTAATTTTGACAATAGCAGTTTCCAAAACTGTGTGATGTGAGAGAGATTAATAGTAGGGGAAACAGTTAAAGCATACCTTATATGAGACGCGTTCAAGAAGTCCACAATCTCATAAAATTTTGGTCCATCCCCTTCCTCTGTTTTCTCAAGAAAAGCGACCTGGTTGTGCGTCTTAACAAATTCCAAATTAGTCATAATATTCTCAGTAAAAATTGATTTGACTGTGGTGAATAGTGAAAATTTAGGTTAGAAAGTAGAAGATGAAAGTGAGATGAGATATTATTGAGAGAGTTAGGGTTTCTATTTGACCGACTTAAAGAATAAGTTAACTTTTATTTTAGGATATGATTATAATAGAATAAAAGTTAAAATATCTAGAAGAGGATCCTTTAAAAACCGTAACTAAGTCAGTAGAAATCTCAATTAACTTCCAACGGCTAGTTTCTAAACAAAAATTAGTTACTGACACAACAGTTCTAACGGCTAGTTCAGCAGTACAAAGTTTACACTAGCAGTACAAACTTTGCACTAGCAGTACTAATTTTTGAGAAAATTTTTAATGAGCAGTATAAACTTATCAATGATTTAAAACAAGACTGCTCTCATATAGTTTTTAGCAAACTATCAGCTATCAACGGATTTGATGTGTCTTTACCAATAGCCGTTTGCTTTGGACTAGCCAACTCTTCACTATTAGATATGGTGAGTTGATAACCATACAATTTTTCGTAAATTGTCAACCATGAACGGATTTGATTAGTCTTTATCAGAAACCGTTTGCTCTGGACTAGTTGGTTCTTATGTGGGTTAGACATGGTGAACCAATAACCATTTGTTGTGTGCGCAGAACATCACACACTTTGAGCTCCAAAGCATCTTTTAGTCCAAAACATAAAGCATTCAATACACAAACTACAATCAACCTGCAATTGTTAGTCCAACAATAGAAAACAAGGTGCAAAGCACTTGTCTCATAACAAAATAAGCATATGACTAACATTGCACACAAACAAGGAAATTAATTTTGTAACACCCCAACCCGACAAGGGCAAAGATGTCACAGATACATGGTTTCATATCAGATACAAGCATTCAAGAATTAAAATAGCGGAATCCTTAACATTTAAAATTCAAGGAAAAATAAGTCAACACGACTTATATCAAGTGCAAGACAGAAATAACGAAGTACAAAACAGAATCCAAACTGCCCAAACAATGGCATAACAGAAATAATATCCAAAAGGTCACGCTAGAATGACAAGGTCTAAACTTCACACAAGTTGCTCTCATCCCAAGCTAAAACCCAGCTCCTAGCTTAAATGTACCTGCCGCAGGAAAAGAAATGCGGCTGAGCTACAAGAGCCCAGTGAACAGATATAACGGAACAAGGCAGTAGTAAAGGAATAATAAAGTAAAAGAAATAATGCCAGGTGTAACGAGAGTCAGGAAAAAGAATACAAGAGTTATGCAGACATACCAGGAACTAAGAATGGTTACAATAGGAGATGTAAATGAAACCAGAACCCACCAAAGTCCCAAGTTAAATCAAGTCAGGTCAAATATCAGGTCAAGTGTCAGGTCATAAGGTTACAAGGTTTCAGGGAAACAGAAATCCACTACGAGCCCAAAACTCAAAGTCAAACCATATCAAGTCACATATCAGGGTGTATGGAGGGGTGACCTCAGCATACCAAATACAGGGTGAGGGGATACCTCCAGGGGTGGAGTAGCTAGCTCCCAGGGGTGTGAAAGGCGTGTATCGCACACACTCGCCAGTCACCAAGTAATACAAGTAACAAGAACAAGACAAGTCTAGGATGCATCCATGCGCCCCCGCAGGCCACAGGGTTCTTCCTCTACGTAATAAATCAAGTCAAGATCGGGGACGGCGTAACCAAATCACTAGGGCTACACACTAGTCATGCCGGCGGTGCATCACCGACATGGACATGAAACCCTCATGCCTAGTAGATGGCTCGTAGTCTCAAACTGTGGGTCAAGGTCAAGTATCAAGTCTCGGGTGTCAAGTATCAGGTGCCAAGTCTCAGGTATCAAATGTCAGGTATCATGTCAGGGTTCATATCAGGATTCATATCAGGGTTAGATGCAGGGGTTCATTATCAGGAGGTCCATATCAGGAAGGTCAAATACTAGAAAGTCAATACCAGAAGGTTCATAATAGTTTATTAAAAGAAATCCTTTTTACATGGTTTCAATAAAATGATCGGTAGAACAGTTTTCATAATAAAAGTCTTTTAAGTAAATGTTCAAAACCTCTTCATATATATACAAAAAGTAGATATAAAATCCTATGAACCTTCAAGTACCCAAGGTCTTAATTATTCAGGTCATCAAGGGTGAACAAGTCCTGTCAAGTGTCATAGCAGGGTTCAAGACAAAGGTTCAAGTCTAATGGTTCATATCAAGTGTATCAAGGTTCAAGTCCAGGTTCATGGCAAGGTTCATATCAAGGTTCATGACAAGGTTCAAAACAAAGGTTCAAGTCAGAAGATAAAGCAAAGGTTCAAAGCAAGGTTCAAGAACAAGTACAACAGGTCAAGGTTCACAATACAAGGGATACATAGCAATGGTTCGGGAAATCTTAAACGAATCAGTAAAATAAATCAAGAGACGAAGGCCCATTACTGAAAAGGGCAGAATATCCGTACCTTATTCAAATGCAAGCAAAACAGAAGCAGTGAACACTGACAGGAAAACAAGTCACTCCCTCTTCAGACCTAGAGGAGTAGAAGACAAAATTACAAGAGGGGTTCAAGTTCAATTTATCATTCTTAGTTATCTTCCCTTTTTAAGTAGCTTTAAGGTTCATAAGGTTATTATGGTAGCTTTATACTTTTGAGGATTCATTAAGTATTTAGGATAAGTTTAAGGACCAATTGTGTAATTATCATAAGGTTAGGGTATAAGGTGTAAATATTATAGAGTTATAGGTTCCTACGAGTTAAATCCTTTAGTATTATCAAAATAACAACAAGGACCCTTTAATGTTTGAATATAAACACTTAACACTTTCAAAAGCTCATAATACACTTTTTCAAGTTTTTAGGCATTTCTGGACCCGTATTAAATAATTTAAAAATCATAGTAAACCTCCTAAATAAAATCTACAAAAATTCACAGAGCTACCTCAATGTCCCTAGTATTTTACCAAATTTTTCCAGATTTTATTATGTAGCATAGGTATGTATTAAAAATCCACTTTTACAACTTGTTCTAAAATCGTATCTGATGGAACACCGAAAAGTCATCACCTGTTAACCCTTTTAGAAAAATTCACAAAAATCTATAAAAATTCCACCTACTAGAATGTATCCCAAATATTATCCAGTTCAAAGGGCTCTTTCTAATTCGACACGGTTTGGAAATTAAAAATCAAAAACCCGGACTGATTTTCCAGACTTTTTAGTACGACCAGACACATAGTTTTCTAAAAATCAAAAAGTAACCTTCCAGGCCTCTAAAAATTACAAACTAAATTTTCCCAGGTAGCCCTTTCAATGAAATTAGTTTTAGACTCTTAAAACACCCAAAAACTCGACCCATCAATTTGTTACAGCCGGTTAAAGTCGGTTAAAGTCCTGTCTCAGTAGCAGTTTTCATCATCACATGTAATTACTTAGGGTTTTCTTTATCCATTCATTTGTTTTATATACCAAACGACTTTGGGTGAGTTCATAGCACATTAAGATCAATTCTTATCAGTTTGTTACATGTTCAAATCGAATTATACACCATATACAAACCAATCGATCCATAGTACAAGTTTTAGGGTTTTATAGGTTTATGATTTTATGTGACATGATTTTCATTCCAAGATTCGTATAGAACACAAGATTTTCGAACAAAAGGTGAGTAATTACAATACCCTTGATGACAAGATGAAGAACACGATCACACGGAATCAAGAACACCACCCAAAAATCTTTTTCTCCCTCCCTTCTTCTTTGGATCGATCGGCAGCCCCAACACAAGAGCAAAACACACTCTTTTGATTAGTTTTTGATTCGTAGAAACGTGTATTGATGTAGGATTATGTGTATACCTTAGAATGAGATCAAGATGGGGACTTTTGTGGCTCTTTTCTTGGTCGATTAGCAGCAGCAAAGCAGGCGGCAGAAGTGGAGGTTTTTTTTTAGGGTTTTCTTTGGTGAAAATTTAGGATCGGTATTTTGGTGAGGGATTAAAAGAGATGGGCTATTTTGTAGGGATGGATTTGGCCGACATTTGGAGGGGGAATGGAAGGTGGATCGGCCCAAAAGAATCATCCACATCAAACACAACTTAATTTGACACAATTTCCTTTTTAACTTGTAGTATCCTTTCTTTTCTAGTTTTATAATTTAAATAACATAATTAATATGAGATTTTCGATTCACAAGTATTTCATAGTGTGTTTTAATATTTTTGGGGGCTTGTACAAATATTTTATGATGCCTCAAATTTATTTCATATCATATTTGTTTTGTTTTCATAGGTTTTGTAATTATTTTATAAGTTATATAAGCTTTGATTAAAATTTTAACTTACGAGGGCATTTTAGTAATTTTGCATGTTTTAGATTTTCGGGTTTTACAACTCTTCCCCTCTAAAAGAAAATTTTCGTCCTCGAAATTTGCAAAGAATCAGAAATGAAACAGAATGAAAACAGAACAAAAGCATACCAGACGCGCGATCAGTTCGGTCACCAGAAAGCATAAAGACACGACCGGTATGAGGAGCAGGAGGAGGAGGATCAAGAAATTTCTCAAGTTTTGCGATTTCGCTCTAGGTACAATCTTTCAACTTATACAACTCTCGAACACACAAAACAAGCTCCAGAAGTCGTACGACAAAATCCCCCCGTATGATTCGCCATCCACTGAGACAACTAACCAGACCCCTGACTATCTGCGCCCCGACGATCGCCATCTCCTGCTCGAACTACTTGAATCCACCTCGCTGACATAACTACGTCCGTCGATCTCGTGCTCTAAATCCCTACAGACTGTCCTCCGCTCATAACCCTGGTCCCGGTGACTCTGCCCCCTGGAATACACCCGATTACCGTCTCTATCCCGCTTATTAGAACCCCCATCTGCATGTAACAACTCAATGTTGCGGGCAGCATCCGCAACCGCAGCCACATCCTCGTGCTCAAAGTTCACTATACGATCTAATACCCATGTTTTCAACGCCCATTTAAAATGACGTGCCTGACGATGAGCATCCCCAGCAACCTCTGGCCCCACAAAACTGGCCAAACGTAAGAACCTCTGCATAAACTCACCCGACGACTCCCGATCTCCCTGACGAATCGTCCCATACTGTAAAACCCAGAATTTCTGAACATGTGAAATACCCAGAATACCCTTCGATCTCAAATTCATAAAGACATCTAAAGCACTATGACATTAAATCCTGAATATATCCTAAGTATCTAAACGTTATTAATAGAACGAATAAAGTAACCCGATAATAAAACTTAGGATAAACGAATGTTACCTATTTAATATCGTCACACGCCTAATAATAAAAGCATAACCGAAATTACATACAATATCTAATCGTATGGTTTTTTTTTTTTTAGATATACTAACATTGAATTTTTCCTTCAATCAAATCCCACTAAATGGGCATACTTTCCTTTTGATCTCATAAGCCTCACACGTTTCTTATTGCTAACCAAACTTCATATTTTATTAACTCCACACACACATTACACGACACACAATATACTTTCCATACATCACTGTCTACATAATTAAAAGATAAGAATCAAGAATCATAAATTGAGGTAACTATCCCTTATTTTTAGCCATGTATCACTCGACTAATTCACAAATTGATTGATACGATTTATTTTATTTCCAAGATTACAAAACTCGGTTTCCCTTCTTTCCTATACACGCTCCTACCAAATCAATTAAAGTCACTGATTATTTTATTTCCCATGCAAACTGTGTAACACCCTCTTGTGTTCTCTCCCACATCGAACCACAAACACTCACATAATCAATCATTGCTGCAAGAAAAGAAAAAGGAAGAGAAGGGTTGGTGACCAAAGTTTGAAGTACAAATCGTTGGAGTATTCGAGGTGTGCAAGTCGAGCCCTAGTCCTTGTTCCATTCAGTTTCATTGTCGACACGCAGGTCCCTTTTGTCTCTCCTTTATGCTCTTATACAACTTAATATGGGTGTTAACACAAGACTTTAATCATAGCTAAAATAAAAACTATACTAACGATCATTCGAACCACGCTTGAAACTTGTTGTTGCCTCGTTAAAGAAAAAAAAAAAAAAAAAAAAAAACTGCCTGCAAACATAAAAACTATGCACCTGTGTAAACTGTTTTGGTGTCTTGTATACGGACTGCTGTGGATGTTTTCTTTCCAGCCTTTGTCGACCCACACATACCCTTTCTCAAGCCATAACATCTTGTCATTATTGCTTCGTTATTGGTCGCATAAATCATAAAACACACGCCCTTGTGGAACCGTTAATATCGAGTATTTGGGACTGTGTTGTTGTCATGTTTCCAGCCCCTTTGTCGACCTTAATATGTCCCTAACAATACTCTAAAAATCAGTCATAAGAAGTCATTAAAGCGGCGCTAAATATCAGAAAGACCATGGGCTGTTATTACTTGAGTTCTATGATTTCATGTGGGGTTTTACTCTAAAACCTGGAGTCGTGTCATGTCATGTTTCGAGTATGTAATAGTCGAGTTTTGGTTAAGGTTGCGGTGTGTGTTTAAGTTTCAATTCGAGTCACATACGGTTTAGTATATAGTTCATTTATGAGTCGCGAGTGGTCAAGTTATGGATTCTTGATCGACTGGTGTTGGAGATCGATTGTGGTTTATTTATGTCTCACATGCTTGCTCTTCTCTCACGTGGTGTTTTTATATATATACTGATCGAGGGTGATATGTGATTTCAATATGTGAAATGCATGCATGCTTTTCAACTAATCATGCACATGTCAGTACATATATATATGTATAAGCTTGTAGATTTTAAATCTATAATCTATTTTGAGAATTTTAATGATATAGATATACATGAATCAATTTTAATGACGGACGTATGGTTGTGTCTTGGGTCGACATGTATTCGAATCGTCACTTAACCGGCAATCCAACATAAAAGTTATCTTAGAACGCATCAAATCTATTGGGTCAAAAGATGTGTGAATATATTAATGAAAATCGAAACTTGAAAACAATGGAAGTACTATATGCATTATGATCAGGTCATATATGAACCTGCTATACAAATATATGTTCTCTTTTTTTATAATTGATACCTTTTATGGCACTTGAAATTTGATTCATGTTGGTCTTTTGCTTGAACCTACATAAAAGTCAATTTAAAATCATTTTTATAAAACATTCACATAACGATGAGTTATAAGAAGCTGGTGCATGCATATTATAAAATATTGATATTCGAAAAAATCAAGACGTAACCAACGAAGCATGGTGCGATCATGCATGATAAACATATATTTATTTTAAACCGGGATTTGGTAATAATTGGTTTAACATAGTCCTAATTCGGTTTATCACTTAATCTTAATTCGGTTTGTACTTAATTCTAATTCGTTTAAAACATTTTTCCGAGATACTTCTAAAACCCATGTTATGAATACTTAAGACAAACCCTAAACAGGATATTAAATGACAATAAGTACTAAAAATCCGTTATGACATTAAATGAACACATAAGTAGTAAATTATCCCTATTCCATGTAGATTCGTTGAAGAAGGCGTGACGTTGTTTCATTGTGTTCATTTCCCGTTGCTTTCATTCCATTTGCTAAGGTACAGATATTCTGTTCTTTGTATAAAGAGCCTTCGGTCTCTTATTTGATTTGTATTAGGGTTCCCTATACCATTGCTATGTTCCCTACACTTTGATATGAACCTTTGATTTCTGAACCTTTTATATGACCTTTGCTATGAACCTTTGACATTTGAACCTTTGGCATATGAACCCTGTGATTTGGACTTTGATATTTGAACTATGACTACATGGACCTTTGCTTTGATTTAGACTTTGACATTTGACCCCAGTTTGATACCCGAGCCAAGTTCGTTTCCTAGCCATGAAGGTAACATGGCCGTGTCTGTGATGCACCACTGGCATGACTAGCGTGTAGCCCTAGTGATTTGGTTACATCGTCCCCATTTTGCTTATGATATGCATGCACACTATATGATTTATTATGGCCTATACTATTGTTCGGGGGGCGAATGGATGCATCCTAGGTTCGTGTCCGTGTTCGTGGACAGTTCGTTTGATATGATATGGTGACTGGGGATGGGTGCAATCCACTCCTTTCACAAAGTTCGGGAGCTAGCTACTCCATTTGAAGAATGAGGACACCCCTCATATTATCTGATTATCTGAGAGGTCTCCCCTCTATATGATTATGAAGATATGATATGATATGATGTGTGATATGTTATGATATGGGCTCGTGGTGGATTACTGTCCTAAACCTTTACTCTTTAAACCTTTACTTATATCTTATTCATTATGCTACTTCTGTTCATTTCCGTTTACTTTCGTTTCCGTTTATTTTATATCTGTTCACTGGGCTTTTTAAGCTCAGCCGCGTTTCTTTTCCCGCGGCAGGTTTTAGTTGGAAGCTGGGTAAGAGTGAAGAGACTTTTGGACTTAGAAGACCTTGATAGTTATTCTGAAGTAGAAGTCATTAGAAGGATTGCATTTGCAGACTTAGTATTTAGTTTTTGTTTCCTTTGTATCCTTGTGTATTCAGTATTTCATTTGTAACCTTTGAGAATCTTTGTATTACTATTGAATGTATGCTTTGTTTGATCTGATATGAAGCCATTAACGTGATACTTCTACCCTTGCTGGGTTGGGGTGTTACACATACTCCCTCTCATACTTCTGCTGCTCCGATAATGGAATATACTGCCTATAGAACACCTCAATGAAATCCGCCCAAGAACAGGTCCCAGCATAATCACCTCCCTTAGCTTGAACAAGAGCAGTCCACCAATTAAGAGCGTCACCTTCTAGCTTGAATGTGGCCAACCGAGTTTTAAACTCGTCAGCACATCCGAGAACTCTGAACAACTTTTCGACATGGGTGATCCAGTCCTCTGCCTCATGGGGAGTGGCAGCGGACTTGAACGAGAGAGGCTTGAGCTTATTAAACCTCTCAATCCACACATGGATACCGACTGGAGGAGCAGCGGGTGGAGCAGTGGGTGGAGCATCGCCACCACCACCACAAGAAGAACTTGCCCCATTCCTGATGTTATTGGTGACTTGAGTCACCACTTGAGGAATAGCAGCAGCCACAGCAGCGGCTATCATGGCCTGAAAATCTGGAGCATCATACTCGTTAAAGCGCGTGTTCACCATCTGAACGATCACAAAAAGGATTAGCAACTCAGGTAGAATATGACAGAGCAGATCAAGAGTATATGACAGAGCAAAACAGGAAAAGAGAGTGCGCGAAAGGAAACCTAATGTCTACCCAATCCTCACAGGTCACGAGCCTAAGCTCTAAGGGTTTCTGAAACCTGGCTCTGATACCATAAATTGTAACACCCCAACCCGACAAGGGCAAAGATGTCACAGATACATGGTTTCATATCAGATACAAGCATTCAAGAATTAAAATAGCGGAATCCTTAACATTTAAAATTCAAGGAAAAATAAGTCAACACGACTTATATCAAGTGCAAGACAGAAATAACGAAGTACAAAACAGAATCCAAACTGCCCAAACAATGGCATAACAGAAATAATATCCAAAAGGTCACGCTAGAATGACAAGGTCTAAACTTCACACAAGTTGCTCTCATCCCAAGCTAAAACCCAGCTCCTAGCTTAAATGTACCTGCCGCAGGAAAAGAAATGCGGCTGAGCTACAAGAGCCCAGTGAACAGATATAACGGAAACAAGGCAGTAGTAAAGGAATAATAAAGTAAAAGAAATAATGCCAGGTGTAACGAGAGTCAGGAAAAAGAATACAAGAGTTATGCAGACATACCAGGAACTAAGAATGGTTACAATAGGAGATGTAAATGAAACCAGAACCCACCAAAGTCCCAAGTTAAATCAAGTCAGGTCAAATATCAGGTCAAGTGTCAGGTCATAAGGTTACAAGGTTTCAGGGAAACAGAAATCCACTACGAGCCCAAAACTCAAAGTCAAACCATATCAAGTCACATATCAGGGTGTATGGAGGGGTGACCTCAGCATACCAAGTACAGGGTGAGGGGATACCTCCAGGGGTGGAGTAGCTAGCTCCCAGGGGTGTGAAAGGCGTGTATCGCACACACTCGCCAGTCACCAAGTAATACAAGTAACAAGAACAAGACAAGTCTAGGATGCATCCATGCGCCCCCGCAGGCCACAGGGTTCTTCCTCTACGTAATAAATCAAGTCAAGATCGGGGACGGCGTAACCAAATCACTAGGGCTACACACTAGTCATGCCGGCGGTGCATCACCGACATGGACATGAAACCCTCATGCCTAGTAGATGGCTCGTAGTCTCAAACTGTGGGTCAAGGTCAAGTATCAAGTCTCGGGTGTCAAGTATCAGGTGCCAAGTCTCAGGTATCAAATGTCAGGTATCATGTCAGGGTTCATATCAGGATTCATATCAGGGTTAGATGCAGGGGTTCATTATCAGGAGGTCCATATCAGGAAGGTCAAATACTAGAAAGTCAATACCAGAAGGTTCATAATAGTTTATTAAAAGAAATCCTTTTTACATGGTTTCAATAAAATGATCGGTAGAACAGTTTTCATAATAAAAGTCTTTTAAGTAAATGTTCAAAACCTCTTCATATATATACAAAAAGTAGATATAAAATCCTATGAACCTTCAAGTACCCAAGGTCTTAATTATTCAGGTCATCAAGGGTGAACAAGTCCTGTCAAGTGTCATAGCAGGGTTCAAGACAAAGGTTCAAGTCTAATGGTTCATATCAAGTGTATCAAGGTTCAAGTCCAGGTTCATGGCAAGGTTCATATCAAGGTTCATGACAAGGTTCAAAACAAAGGTTCAAGTCAGAAGATAAAGCAAAGGTTCAAAGCAAGGTTCAAGAACAAGTACAACAGGTCAAGGTTCACAATACAAGGGATACATAGCAATGGTTCGGGAAATCTTAAACGAATCAGTAAAATAAATCAAGAGACGAAGGCCCATTACTGAAAAGGGCAGAATATCCGTACCTTATTCAAATGCAAGCAAAACAGAAGCAGTGAACACTGACAGGAAAACAAGTCACTCCCTCTTCAGACCTAGAGGAGTAGAAGACAAAATTACAAGAGGGGTTCAAGTTCAATTTATCAATCTTAGTTATCTTCCCTTTTTAAGTAGCTTTAAGGTTCATAAGGTTATTATGGTAGCTTTATACTTTTGAGGATTCATTAAGTATTTAGGATAAGTTTAAGGACCAATTGTGTAATTATCATAAGGTTAGGGTATAAGGTGTAAATATTGTAGAGTTATAGGTTCCTACGAGTTAAATCCTTTAGTATTATCAAAATAACAACAAGGACCCTTTAATGTTTGAATATAAACACTTAACACTTTAAAAAGCTCATAATACACCTTTTCAAGTTTTTGGGCATTTCTGGACCCGTATTAAATAATTTAAAAATCATAGTAAAACTCCGAAATAAAATCTACAAAAATTCACAGAGCTACCTCAATGTCCCTAGTATTTTACCAAAATTTTCCAGATTTTATTATGTAGCATAGGTATGTATTAAAAATCCACTTTTACAACTTGTTCTAAAATCGTATCTGATGGAACACCGAAAAGTCATCACCTGTTAACCCTTTTAGAAAAATTCACAAAAATCTATAAAAATTCCACCTACTAGCATACATCCCAAATATTATCCAGTTCAAAGGGCTCTTTCTAATTCGACACGGTTTGGAAATTAAAATAAAAAAACCGGACTGATTTTCCAGACTTTTTAGTACGACCAGACACATAGTTTTCTAAAAATCAAAAAGTAACCTTCCAGGCCTCTAAAAATTACAAACTAAATTTTCCCAGGTAGCCCTTTCAATGAACTTAGTTTTAGACTCTTAAAACACCCAAAAACTCGACCCATCAATTTGTTACAGCCGGTTAAAGTCGGTTAAAGTCCTGTCTCAGTAGCAGTTTTCATCATCACATGTAATTACTTAGGGTTTTCTTTATCCATTCATTTGTTTTATATACCAAACGACTTTGGGTGAGTTCATAGCACATTAAGATCAATTCTTATCAGTTTGTTACATGTTCAAATCGAATTATACACCATATACAAACCAATCGATCCATAGTACAAGTTTTAGGGTTTTATAGGTTTATGATTTTATGTGACATGATTTTCATTCCAAGATTCGTATAGAACACAAGATTTTCGAACAAAAGGTGAGTAATTAAAATACCCTTGATGACAAGATGATGAACACGATCACACGGAATCAAGAACACCACCCGAAAATCTTTTTCTCCCTCCCTTCTTCTTTGGATCGATCGGCAGCCCCAACACAAGAGCAAAACACACTCTTTTGATTAGTTTTTGATTCGTAGAAACGTGTACTGATGTAGGATTATGTGTATACCTTAGAATGAGATCAAGATGGGGACTTTTGTGGCTCTTTTCTTGGTCGATTAGCAGCAGCAAAGCAGGCGGCAGAAGTGGAGGTTTTTTTTAGGGTTTTCTTTGGTGAAAATTTAGGATCGGTATTTTGGTGAGGGATTAAAAGAGATGGGCTATTTTGTAGGGATGGATTTGGCCGACATTTGGAGGGGGAATGGAAGGTGGATCGGCCCAAAAGAATCTTCCACATCAAACACAACTTAATTTGACACAATTTCCTTTTTAACTTGTAGTATCCTTTCTTTTCTAGTTTTACAATTTAAATAACATAATTAATATGAGATTTTCGATTCACAAGTATTTCATAGTGTGTTTTAATATTTTTGGGGGCTTGTACAAATATTTTATGATGCCTCAAATTTATTTCATATCATATTTGTTTTGTTTTCATAGGTTTTGTAATTATTTTATAAGTTATATAAGCTTTGACTAAAATTTTAAATTATGAGGGCATTTTGGTAATTTTGCATGTTTTAGATTTTCGGGTTTTACAAATTTGCTTGTGGAACCCAAGCAATTACTGACTTTGGTTTTCCTCTTGCATCAATATAATTAAACCTTTTTAGAACAGTTGGTGCACCATTGGATTGAAGTGGTCCCCAAACCCATGATGCTGATGCATTAATACCATTTCCCAAATTTCCCTTAGCAGTGTTTTTAAGACTATCAGTATTAACTGATTGCCTAGCAGTATGAACTGCTGGGTTTGCAATTGCAACCTTAGGTTTCCAAATTTGATTCTTTACAACTGCTTGGTTGTTAAATGGCCTTCTAGCAGTTGATAGTGCAGATTTGAAAAATGTTTTTGCACTTTGAACTACTTATCTTGGGTAAAAGGTCTGATTTGGTCTAGCAGTATGAATTGCTGATCTAGCAGTATGAACTGCTAGTCTAGTAGTATGAACTGCTCTTGGTCCAGACCTTAAAAGAACTGATCTAGGTATCACTCTAGCATTTGTAGGGTGAGTGGGAGATCTTACTGAGTTCACCCTAGGACTTGAACACCTAGTTACCCATTTGTTGCAATAAGCTGCAAGATGGTCAAAGCTACCACATGTAAAACAAGCTTTCCTATAGCAAACAAAGTCATCAACTAGTTGGTGAGACTTGAGGTTGTTCCAATTCCTTTGGTTACCTCTGGGCTTGTTTGTGGTTCTATACATTTCAACATACCTAACTGTTTTCCTAGGAGTATTAACCTTTGACTCAGGCCTAACAGTTGTATTTTTGACCACCTTAGGAACTTTTGGTTCCTCTACCTTAACACTATCAGGCTTAATCTTATCCTGATCACTCTCATCATCATCAGAGGTCCAATCCTTTATGGTTGGAGCATCTGATTCCCTACCTGAGGATCTATCAGAGGATACCTTGTCCTCAGAGAGTGATTTATCACTTGCACTCTCAAAACTTGCACTTACTTCTACAGGTTTCTCAACTACTTCCTTTTCTTTTGGTTTTGGTCCATATTCCATCTTAGGTAGTTGAAATTCTTCCAGACCTGTATGTTCTAGGTCAATACCTTGAGGTGTTGGAATTCCTCTATAAGGAGGTGGAACAGACTTACAACCTAGGCCTGACTTAGCTTTATTGAGGATTTGACATTCAATTATCTTACTGACACCCTTAGATGCATATTCTAATGTGTCTACACTCATTTGAATGTTTTCTTTAGCCTGTTTCAACTTATCAAACTCAGACCTTACAAACTTAATTTCAGCATCTTTAAAAAATATGTCCTTTTTAAGGAAAGCTATGTCATCAACAAACTTAGATTCCATACTCTTATAATGAACAATTTGCTCCTCTAAAACAGCTAAACCCTTTTTATGATTTGCCAAATTAAAAATAGTCTGGTTTAACTCTATTCTTTGTTCATTATAATGTTTTCTAAGAGTTTCTAATTCTTTTAAAGCATCACATGATTTAGAACATTTAGAAACTTGTACCTCACAGTCTGAGAAAGCCATGAGAGCCATCTCTGTAGGTGCTTCTGCTTCCTCTTCTGCAATGTAGCTCCAGTCAAACCCTAATCCATCAATGGCAACCATAGCCTTTGAGCTTGAGTCAGTAATCTCCACAACTCTTGATCCTGTTGACTTGCCTTCATAGCCCTTATTCCTTGAGTCCTGCTGTCTTGGCTTCCTGCACTCCCTAGAAAAGTGACTCATCTTGTAGAAATTGTAACACTCAATCTTTGACTTGTCATACCCAGCAACATCATTGTTGTTTATGATTATCTTCTTGCTTGTCTTCTTCAAGAATCTCTTAGCCCTCATGCTAAGAAGAGAGAGCTGCCACTTGATGTCTATCTCTTCAATGTCATCTTCATCAATCTCTTGAAGGTCTACATGAGTCAACATACTTTCATTGTGCTGAGTAGTCAGGAAAGCACAATAAGTATTCTCATCCAAGAGTCCATTAGTACTGCTTGAAGTACTAGCAGTACAAACATTTGAACTAGCAGTACCAACTGCTCCAGCAACTTGCACTTCATCTTCTGGACATGAGGTACTGGGAGTTGACACAAAGGCCAAATTCCCAGAGCTTGAGCTTGAGCTTGTTCCAGCATACTTCTTCACATCATGCTCTACTATTTTGAAGTTGCTATAAAGATCCATCAGACTCATGGTATCAATGTCTGGCTTGTTCTTCCAGAAAACTACATGCATAGCCCATTCTGATGGTAGAATTTTTAGGAATTTTGAGTTGAGATCTTCCTGAGGTATCTCAATTCCTAGAACAGCAAGTTGACTCACTAGTTTTTGAAGCCTGTTAAACATATGATCTAGTGATTCATTGCTGGTAGCTGAGAAGTTCTTAAATTGTTGCTTGAGAAGGGTCTTCTGAGTTTTCTTGGTGGCTTCATTCCCACCATATCTTGCAACAATGCCTTCAAAGAGTGTCTTGGCACACTTGAACTTGCTGAAGTTCAAGAGTTGATCATTAGGTATTGTCATCAGCAGCATGCTCCTTGCCTTCAGATCATTCTTGTGTTGAACCTTCTCTTCAGCAGTCATAGGCTTTGTCTGCACTGTAGTTACAACCTTGCCATCAACAGTTGATGAAGTAGTTGTAGGCTTAAAAGTGTTCCCTTCTTCTATAATCTCACAGAGTGCATAATATTGCACTTGGAAGTATTGCTCAATCCTCAACCTCCACATATCGAATTCATTAGGCTTAAGAATTGGCAATTTAGTAGCAACATTGGTTTGACTTGTCTCCATGTCCATCTTCCTTCTTGGAAAAGTTCTTCTTGGATCTTCTAATTCAAAGTATCAGAAACCTGGCTCTGATACCACTTGACCGGATCTAAACACACTCCTTGTGTTAGATAGATACTTTGAGTAATATTAACTAGCACGCGGAATTTACTAGCTAACACTTAAAAGATTATTTGTATTTGTATGTATGAATGAATGAAACAGTGTATGAACAAGAGACAATGTTTTTCTTCCAAAACGATTCAATATTATATTAATAATACGAGTGATCTTCTATCACTAGGGTTTACAACCTTGAATCTTTTTCAATAATCGTTTCACTAATCGTACTTTATTCTTGTTTAAACTTTAACCTAGGATATCCTTTTATAGACCAAGGATTCCTGTACAAGTAAACTAATATTCATATAACTCTAATACTATAAGATATACACAATATCTTTTCCATACTTATCCTATTACACGTTTACAAAATCATAAGCAGTACTAACCATATATACTAGCAGTACTAACTGACTTAGTACTGTTAGCGTATTCTTCATCAGTTGTAACTTTTCCTCTGGCAGTACTAACTGTTTATGTTTAATTCCCAAAAGAACATATGAAAGGGATCAAAGCATAATAATGAACATAAAGTGGATATCAATAACAAAGGAAATGCCCAACAAATCATATAACAAATTTGTACATGGAGTAGCTAGCTCGATGTACCAAATAGTGAAATGGGGTGTATTGCACACACACAAGTCCATTCACAAGCATATTTCAAATCATAACTGAACAAATACCTAGGATGCATCCATACGCTCCATTCAAAACAGAGATACATATTCCAGTTCTAGACTAAACATACATATAATATACACGGGCCATGTGCGCTAAATATAGCAATATAATCAAATGGGAACGCAGTGGACAAAAACCCGCCTCCACTGACAGCGTCATTACCATTGGTGCATCAATGGCACAGTCATGGACTCCCCATGACTGGCTACAAATATGGGCAACATAAATAGGCATAGTACATGCAATTTAATGATAAGGGATAATTATAATTTATCCAGCTCAGATAATAGCTATATAAATAGAATATAGCATGAAACGAATAATCAAACAAATACTAAACAAATATGGATCATATCAAACGGATCATTGCAATGGATCATAACATAACAAACGAATCAAAGTCAAGGATCAAGAAGTCATGAGAAATCAGTACTGAAAAGGGATAGAATATCTGTACCTTAAACCGCAAATGAAACCATATCACAAATATCGGAAGTTACTCATTCTTCAGCGAATCTACACGAATTAATGACCGTCTTATTATTTAAGAACTATTTCCTAAGTTATTACTGATTCATCACATGTTGTTGAGCAGAGTAACCATTTTTAGAAACTTTTCAATTTTAGTAACCTTCCATATTTAGTAACTTTCCATAATTAGTAACTTTCGATAATTAGTAACTTCCCATAATTAGCAAGTTTCCATCATTAGTAAGTTTTCAACCTCGGGTCACAATTCACAATTAAACAACTTAGGGCTTCATTATCAAAAATTAGGTTAACATATGACCAAAAGTATCCGCATTAATGTTACAAATGCTATTTAGGTCAAAACACATTAAATGATGTTAGGTTACACTAAATCCTTAACTTATAATATAGTTCAGATTTTATTTTATTCTGGTCCCGATATTTATGAATTTTATGCCATACTTAAGTGTCTACTGGGGAGCTCAAATATTTATAATAGATAATTATGCATGTTAGGCACTTACAATAATTTTATCAGATTTTATTTCAAAGTGATAGTACCATTTCAAAAATCGTTTTCCCAAACCTGCCCAGAAAGATAACTGCACAGACACCCAGGAAGTTTGCAATTGCTTACCCCATTAAAACCCTTCATAAAAATCTATAAAAATTCCAGTAAGTCCCATACATCCGAAATATGCTATATGTAAAAGGAGAGCTCCCAGTTCCTTGTGCTTTTAAAATTAAAATTCATAAACATCGACTGATTTTTAAGTTCCCAAAACTCAGGTTTGACACATGATCTCATAAAATTTAAAAACATGACCAAAACAACTCCAAATCACTCCAACCCAATTGGAGAACTTATTTAAGACCTTAAACTTAGTTTAGAAACAAAGAACCAGTATTATACCCTTATGAAACTTAAACTATAGATGTAATACCTGAAATTTAGAAAGTGTGTAAAATGACCAAATTACCCCTGAAACCCTAAAAGTTAATTAAAACGCTTATAAAGCACAAAATAAATTCCGAATCTCTGGTAACGAACTACATATGAAGTAAAATAATTTTGAGACGACATTTTAACATTTTTGCATGTCCTAAAATTTATTGTAAACTGAAAATATTAATTTATGTATTTATTTTATATTTAAAACTAATTAAAATCAAGATAATGACCAAATAAAATAGGAAATAAATCACAAATAAAATTCTTTTAATATTTATCTGAGTTGGGCCAATTTCTAAGTGATTTTCCCCCCTCCTAAGTCGGCCATAACATTTATTTAACCAAATTCTATTTACTTTCTCCTAAAAATAAAATCTGAAACCTTAAAAACCATAAAGTCGACACACTAAAATCGATTTTGCCTCCATACGATTTTCTGGACAAGTTCTTGTATTTTTCTGGTGTTCATCTGAGTTTAAAGAAGCTAGGAAAAATAAGAATTGGGTGGTAGGAATCTTGGTTCGATCGTGGTATTTTATTTTGGTCGTCAAATCCATCCGCAAGGTAAATAATTTCTATGACTAATCCTTACGTTATAAATTCAAGTTAGTATTTTTCTAATGTTATTTAGATCACATATGACTCATATAAATTGGTAGAAACAAATCATACAAGCTAGAATAATCATACGAATTTTAGAGAGCTAAAACACACTTAAATTCCAAATCAGTTCATACGATTTTTATGAGGGTTTTTCATAATTTTTATGAGTCCTATGGTGTTTATATAAGTCTGGAAAAATAGCCCTTTGATTTTTGGAAGCTTGAATCTTGTGTTCTTGAATTATTTTGGTTATCGGATTTAATGAAAAATTAAGAAAAATAAGAAAAACCCTAAATAACGATTAGGGTTAGGGTTTCTTAGCGTGAATCTGAGTAATTAATGCATGTAATGATTGGTTAATGATTGCTTGATGATTGGGTAGGCTAGGGTTTGGTTTTGGTAGTTTTAAAAGTAAACCGATTTGGAAATTAAATAAGAGGGGTGTGTTTTGCCAACTTTGAAACTTGTGGGATATTTTTGTAATGTTATTTAGGTCTGTATTAATGTAGGAAAAATATAACATCATGGTCCTAAGTGTAAAATTTGCAAGAAAAGATTTATTTGGTAATTATAGGGTACGAATTGAAATAAATTAAAATAGAGGAACTAAAAGTGTAACTTGTGAAACTTAAGGGATAAAAAGTGTCATTCTGAATAACTTATGTATTTAAAGTAAGTAACTTGATATATTTCATGTTAAACCCTTAGCTTTGGTGAATTTACATTTAGAACCCTAAACTGTGGAAAATTGTCATAAATAACCCTAAACTATCAAAACTTGTTAAAATATACCCTATGTCCATAATATGCTTAAATAATGACTTGACTTAAGTTAAAATACTTAAATCTTCTAATTATGGAAACTTACTAAATAAGGAAACTTTCTAATAATGGAAACTTACTAATTCTGGAAACCTGCTAAAAATAGAAAGTTACTTAAAATGGAAGGATGAACTAAAATAGTAATCTGAACTTGAACCCCTTTATAATTCCGTCTTCTACTCCTTTAGGTGTGAAGAATGAGAGGTCTTGAATCCATTCTATGCTTTCTGTTTCTTATTTTGCTTGCATTCGCAATAAGGTACAGATACTCTGCCCTTTTTCAGTAAGGGTGTCTTATTCCCTTGATATGATTTTGATTTCTGATTCGTTTAAGATTCCCAAAGCCATTGCTATGTTCCCTTTGTTGTATACCCTTGATATGATCCTTTGCTTTGTATACTTTGATCTGATAAACTCTGATTTGGACCTTTGGCATTACATCTAATATATCTGTTATGAACCATCTGTTATGGACCATCTGTTATGAACCTTTGATTATGACACTTTGATTTGATATGATATCTGACTCTTAGTTTGATACCCGAGCCAAAATTTGTGACCCTAGCCATGAAGGTAACATGGCCATGTCATTGATGCACCAATGGCATGACTCTAGTGTGGTTGAGTGATGTTCCACACCGTCCCTTATCTGTTATCTGTTATGAGCTCAAGTATATATATGGCCACGATTTGTCTGCAGGGGCATATGGATGCATCCTAGATCTGTTTTGTTTAGTGGATTATCTATATATGATTATTATTGTCTGGTGATTGGTACTGTGTGCAATACATGCCCTTCACATATATCTGGGAGCTGATCACTCCAATTTGAAGAATGGGGACACCCCTCATATTATCTGATTATCTGAGAGGTCTCCCCTCTATATGATTATGAAGATATGGTTACTACATTTGATTTGTTTGGGCTCGTGGTGGATTACTATCCTATCCTATTCCTTATACTTTCACATCATTTATACCTTATGATATTTCCCCATTGCACTATATCTTATTTCTGTTTCGTTATCATTGCTTTGTTTATGTATCTGTTCACTGAGCTTTCGTAGCTCAGCCGCATTTTCTTTTTCTGCGGCAGGTTGGTAGTAGAAAGCTGGGCATGAGTGGTGAGTACCTTCGACTTAGAAGACCTTGATAGCCATCTGGATTAGATTTGATTAGAAGTTATTATGTTTTAGAATTAGTAATCATCGGAAGTTTCATTTGTAACCTTGTAATTTCAGTATTTCATTTGTAACCTTGAAAAATTCTTGTATTACTATAGATGTATGCTTTGTTTTGATCTGATATGAAACCATTACTATGACATCTTTACCCTTGTCGGGTCGGGGTGTTACAATAGAGCACACATATTCCGCTTACAAAACTGTCCAGAAATTAAACACACCACAACTACTTTTATTATGTTAAATATGCATATACTTGCTTATATCCTTAACCCGTATGCTCTAGATCATATATAACTCTAATGAACAGGTTGTTAACCATTTTTAAATGACATCTCTACCCCAATAAATTCCTGTAAATTGACACACCACACCACAAACCTTAATCCGTGATCCAAAAGCATTCTTGATAACCTTATATAAAACCAAACAAACCCTAAACCCTTATCATTTTTAGACCCAATTCACACCTCCATTTTTACTGATTTAAATCACACACGAGACTCATGTTTCCAGTCCTTGAAGACCATCCCACACGTTACACACCCACACATAATTTAACGAGCCAACATCACACAAAATCACACCCAAAACCAAGCCCTAATCCATGTTAATAAATATGTACACCCCTTCATTAATTATTTAGGGTTGTGTCCAGATTGTGAAACACCTTTTCGAAGACCAGAATAGGGTCAAATGAATCAGATTAAGCCATATGTCGATTAGAACAAGAACATAGGGTCGAATACAAATAGAAATATTAAATCGAATGTACTATGTTTTAGCATATTAGGGTTGTAATTTCCTGTGGTCCTTTAACATATTAATCAAATAGCATATCGGATTAGGTTTTGTTGATGCAAATAATGTTCTAAAAATGTTATTTATATCTTTCGATTACTTCACGTTTTGAGGATGACAAAATGTGAACTCACGTTACGTTAAAATTAACGTTAACAAGTTTTTAATCGGAAGATCCCGTTTCTACGCAAATCACTCTTGAACAAAGTTACAACTTGAACTAGTTATCAAAGAAGTGAATTCATGTTTTGAAAATTCACATTTTAAATGGGACAAAACAGTTTTTCAAAAATACACATGACAAATTATTTTTGAAATATTAAGAAATGTTTTAATGGAAAAATAAGTTTGAAAATCACAACAGCTATTTTTCCCCCCAAAATCAGCTCCAACCTTCCCCAAATAAGTTTTCCCCAGAAAAGACAAAATTTGGAGCGTCCTAGTCTACCACGGCTCCACGGTACCGTTAAATTTAACGGAGCCGTGGGTCATTTAATGGAGCCGTCCGTACCATTTTGAATTGTAACGCTCAGATTTTCTTTGCCTATAAATACCCACCTCTTTCACAGTTTTAGGCACCCTTCACACACAGAAAAATCCCTTAGTAAAATCCTCTCACACCTTTCGCTTCTTAGGGTCATTTAGATTAGTTTTTCTTTGTTTCAACAGTGATCCAATCATCCTTCAAGTGATCCTCTTCATACCTCTTCACTAGCAAGAGAAGAACACAAGTATCCAAGTTGATACAAGGTGTTGTCATCCCTCTTCTTTAGCAAGAGAAGAACTCAAGTAATCAAGAAGATACTAGAGTTGTAGTTGATAGGTTTTTGTAACACTTGTTACAACCTTGTTGTGTCTTAGCATACATCAAGTTTATTTCCTTTTTGTGAGTGAGAGTGAAGATCAAGTGTGATCTATAGAGATAGTGAACATCTCTTGAAGCCATTGGGCTTGTGTGATTGATCAAGAAGATCAAGGGTCATTAGGTTAGTGTTAGTCGAGTAGAGTGAAGTGAGTGTTGATCATTGTGATCGTGTTGAGATCTTGGTGATCTCTTGAAGCCATTGGGCTTGAGTGTTTGGTCACGTGGACCTTGGTAGATTGGTGCTAGCTATGATTAGCACTCGACATCTAGCTTAGTGTCGGTAATAGGATAATCGACGTGTACGGTTTTCTCCGCCTGAAGGGAGGTTGTTGATATAGTGTTTGAAACTCTCGAGTGTGGTACTCGGGGAGTGGAGTAGGGCGAAGAAGAGCTTCGTAGCCGAACCACTATAAATCCTCTGTCTCTGTTTGATCTTACCAACTCTACTCTTTACTTTTATTTTTCATTATTACGTAGCTTAGTTTGTAGTTCATATTGGTGTTGATTGATTACACATAGAGTTCGAATCAAAGTTTCCAATAACATACTTTTAAAACAAGATTTTTAAAAGAAGTTTTTAAACCGGTAAACTATTCAACCCCCCTTCTAGTTTCCCACAATTGGTATCAGGAGCCACGTCAGTCAAATTTTTAAAGTATATTGTATTTTAAAGCTTGAACAGATCTATGGATTCTGACAAATATCTAGAAGGGCAATCTATGCAAAGACCACCACTTTTCAAAACCGATTGTTTTATTTATTGGAAAACAAGATTCGAAACGTATGTGAAATCAAAAGACATTGATCTTTGGCATGTTATTACCGAGGGTGACTTTCAACCTATTCAAAAGAATCCAGAAACTAAAAAGGATGAAATAGTTTCTTATGATAAACAAAGTGATGAACTAAAAAGGAAATTAGCCAAAAATAATGAGGCTAAAATGATGATTTATAATGCTTTGCCTAAAAAGGAGTTTGAAAGAATTTTCATGTGTAATACGGCAAAAGATATTTGGAAAACCTTGTTAGTCACTCACCAAGGTAATAACCAAGTCAAAGAGAACAAGATAGATCTTCTTGTTCAACAATATGAACAATTCTCCATTTCGGAGGATGAGTCAATAGATAATGCTTTTGCTAGATTTAATACTATTATCACTAGTCTCAAAGCTCTTGATGAAGGTTATTCTAGTAAGAACTATGTTAGGAAGTTTCTTAGAGCTCTACATCCTAAATGGAGAGCAAAGGTCACCGCCATAGAAGAGTCAAAGGACTTGGCGGCATTGTCACTCGATGAACTTATAGGAAACTTGAAAGTTCACGAGATGATCATCAAGAAGGATTCCGACATTGTCAAAGGCAAAAGCGAGAGAGTTAGATCTCTAGCATTAAAAGCCAAGAAGGAGTCTAGTGATGAGGAATGTTCGAGTTCCGGTAGTGAAGATGAAGAGTACGCACTAGCCGTTAGGAACTTTAGAAAGTTCTTTAGGAGGAAAGGTAGATTTCCTAGACAATCTCGAGATGATAAGAAGTCATCCCAAAGAAATCATGATGAAAGAAAAGGGACAAGTGATAGGAGATGCTTTAGATGCGGAGATCCTAATCACTTCATAGGAGAATGTCCTAAGCCACCAAAATCCAACAACCAAAGAGCCTTCGTAGGAGGTTCTTGGAGTGATAGCGGTGAAGAAGAAGAGAAGAAGCCTAACGATGAAACGTGCTTAATGGCTCAAGCTTCTAACGAGGTACACTCCGACTCTTCTTATTATAGTGATAATAATTCGTCAGTAGATGACAGTGAATTACATGACGAATACAACAAACTATGCGTAGTTAGTACTAAGATCTTAGGTAGAAACACAAAGCTAAAATTAAAATTAAAAGAACTAGAACTACAAGTCTTAGAACTAAATGATCAAGTCAAGAGACTTGAGAAAAACAAGGAAGTAGATTTAGAATGCGGGTCATGTATTAGTCTTCAAGTAGAAAATGAAAAGCTTAAAGAAAATGCTTTAAGAATCATTAAGTTTGATGAAGGAACTAAAAAGCTTAATGATATACTTGAAAATATTAGATATAGTGAACATGACCGCTCGGGTTTAGGATTTGACCCAAATCAGGCTTCTACAAGTGGTACTAAACAAGTAAAATTTGTAATGCCTGAAAAGTCCATGTCTGAAGGTGACGGAACCATTAAAGATACATACGGCACCACTAAATTTAGTGGTACCGTGGTACCGTGTGGTGCTGAGGACAAAACTGGGTCAATTCTGAAAAGTAACTTAAGTCCTAAACCAAGTCAAGTAGTTGTAAATAGAACTAGAGTGTCTACTCCAAGTAGAGAGGAAACCAAAGGCTTTAACAAACCATTGTCATCTCCCGAACATGGATTTGTAAAGCGTGACACTAGGTCAACTAGTCCTCCACCTAGAAAGGTAAACTCTCCCAAACCTCGGTCTAGAACTCCTCTACCGAGAGGTAACTTTAGAAGACAAAATCATCAAAGTAACTTTCCCGTAACTTGGAATGATTGTCCACCACAAAGTTACTTACCATGGGAAATGTGTCCTCCATTCTCACATCCTAAACTAACGCAACAAATGCGTAGGATGTTTAACTCTAACAACTTTGGACCCATGAGATATTGGGGACCAGATGTTTGAACATTTGTTTTGCTAGGAAAACATGAGTGTAAATAAACTTTGGAGTATAACAAAAGGAGTATGATGCGTTATCAAGCATATCTGGTGACGCAATAGTCAAGTCGTGTCTTTCATGCTTAACATTCAACAAAGGTACCCTAGTCTTATAGTTTTAAGAGCAAATACCTCAGGCACAGGTACGCTTTCTTAAAACACCCTTTGTTAGTAGTAATGTTTGGCATGAGATAGTGTAGTTAGAATCTAACATGGTAGGCACTATAACACAGAAACTCTATTCACATCTCATCATGCCAAATTCAACTTGTCCAGAAATGTTCGATGATCGCTTGAAGATCATGCGTGACAAGCTTGAATTAAGCATTGATGAGTGAATCAAGTTCCCTTCCTTGCACATACGTAATCTTGCCTAAATGAAGTATCCCTGTAAACTTATGTATACTATATGTATGAGATACATAGTTTAGGTAATAGTCTTTATTGACAATAACGCCCATATCCGCAAATGCGAAACTCACAAGAGACGAAGAAGGTGAGTGCGCGGATATAACTAGGTTAGGGGCATAATAGGTAAAGTAGTTTACCTAACGGCAAGTAGGTCCATTATCATGAATGGTGTTGGCTTTGTGCCCACTTGTAAGAAGTATCCCAAAACTTCTTACATCAAAGTGTTTAATGTATCATACCATACATTAAAGATACTATACACTTGAGATTACGATATCTTGAGGAGATTGATGTAGAAAATGTTTCTATACCAACTCTGATAATGAGAGAGTTAATGTGGGTTGAAACATAATGAGTAATGTTTGTACCTTCATAGGTTGATTAACAAACATCTTGGTTCCCCAAGAAACAAACTACTCTTATTGTCACCACGACCGAAACCAAGTACGCAAGCGCCGAAAAGGCATGACAACAAACACTATAGATGAAACAACTCCCTGTGAAGAGTAGCAGTCAAGATGCCATTAGACTTGTCCAGGAACCCTATAGTTTGCTCATGAACGAAGCTCGTCGAAGTACATCATCTCCCGCAGAAAGACATCTACTCCGTTATGATAACGTCGAAAGAGAAATCTTTTCTTTGAAAAGTATTTCTTCTCACCTTAACCTTTACATTCTCGTCAAATGACCTCTTAATACTCCATTGGAATTATTAATGTCATCTCTCACGTCCCATCATATGACTTTTCAAGTCATTCCTCATATCCCACTCATGATTATTTCAATATTTCTATGGAAATATTAAAGTCATCCCTCGCGTCATACCTTATAACCTTTCATCCCTCTTATGACTATTTGAATATTTCTCCGAAAATATTGAAGTCATCTCACACATCTATCTTATTCTCGACTCATGACTCTTGAATATTTCATTGGAAATTTCAAGTCATTCCCTAAGCCTCATCCCATGACTTCGTAATATTTCACTGGAAATATTAACGTCATTCCTCGCGTCTCGTCATATGACTTTTCAAGTCATTCCTCTCATCCCGCTCATGACTATTTGAATATTCCTTCGGAAATATTAAAGTCATCCGTTACGTCATAACTCATAACCTTTCATCCCTTCTATGACCTCTCGAAAGTTTCGCAGGAAACATTGAAGTCATTCTCTACAAATCTCCCATGACTTTTTAAGTCATATTTTTCACTCGTCACATGACTCATGAATATTTCACGGGAAATATCAAGTCATTCCTTGCGTCGCGTATTCCGACTAATTAAATATTTCATGGGAAATATTATAGTCATCCTCCTAAACACAACTCATAACTTCTATTTATTTCACGGGAAATACTAGAAGTAAATCCTCATCCAATGACAACTTAGTCAATTTCCTCGGAAACACTAAGGTCATTTCCGGTCATCCCACTTAATCATCTTTAGTCAAAAAGTTTATTAGGTATAAACTTTTTTCTCGTGTCAAAAAGTCTTACTAAATAAGTAAGATTAATCAACCAAAAGTCAAAACAGAAGAAAAACTGGACCATCAGACATACGGCTCCACTAAAGAGCCACGGCTCCACTAATGTTTAGTGGAACCGTGGATCCGAAAAACGCGCCCAGTTACTCTTTTCTTCTGCACAAATTTTCCAAACACACAAAACCACTTCCACTTGCTGTCAAAATCGAACCATAACACCATAATTCAACTAAACTCTTACAAATCAAGATTGAGGCATTGGAATCAACAAATCCTAATCACAACATCACTCATTGTAAGTAAATCCCTCTTAATTTCATTTAATTTAAGTCTAGGGTTTTTTCTTGAGTATAAATCCGAATTGGGGGATTTTCAAAATTAGTTAAACCCTTGTGAAATTAAGACTAGGATTAGACAATGTAGTATTCACATGATTCCCTAAACCTAGGATTTCCAAAAACCCATTTATGTTGCAAAACCTAATCCGAAATTAATCACTAAATTCGGATTATGATTGATTATTTGTAATGGAATCATGTTTAGGATGATTAAAATTGGATTAGGAACGTTCTGCATTAAAGCTTTTCAATCTTAAAGCTTGTTGACACCATGTTGAGGCATTTGCCAAACACCCCAATTCGATCATTTTTCTAAAAACTTCACAAGTCTAGGATCATGAAACCTTTTTCATACATTGTTGATGCAAATTAAAAACGTTTTTGCATGCATACATGAACTCTCAAATATGGCTCGAAGTACATAATTGATATGTATTGTTCGACATATTTGATTGAGCAAAAGTGAAGTTAGGAGCGTTTGGGTAATCTCTTTAGGATAATTTTAGAGTCGAGATTGCCGCACCTCCACATTGTTTGCATTTAGGCACACACACTAGAAGTGTAATCATTAAAATGCAACGAACTAACATATAAAAAAATATTTTTTTTGTAGACAAACAATGCCTCGGAATGATTATCAATTAACCCGAAAATACATCATTGAAACACTTGAAAACCCAAACATCATTGATGAACAAAAGGCTTATTTTTCCAAAGTGCTAACACGATACATACACGAAGGGCGTGTAGTCGATGCACTTTATGTCATGTCAGATAGAGTCAGTGCTTGTTTCCCTTCTATTCGGTTCGATTGTTTATACACAATAAACGATCAAATATGTCCCCTTTTCGTTCTCGAATTTTACAGTCGTGTTCGCACCTACACTGACTCTGACGGAAACGTCTTTCTTGACTTTTGGATTCAACACCAAAATATCACCCTGTTTGTCACTCAGTTTGGTGAAATTCTTGGTGTTCCCTCATATGGTCAGTGTGCATACACCAACGACCATTCTCTAGAGTCTCTTTACTACAATGTTGAGATAGAAGGTGCCTATAGTACCCAAATTCCCGACATTGAAGTAATCAAACAAATTATCCAAATTCCTCGAGTCGCCAACACGTACCAAAAACGTGATGGATCCGTTGTCATTCTCGACCCATCCAAAATCTACCTCAGGGAACTCCGTCCCGACCTTAGAAGTTGGGAACTTCTTCTACGTGAAAATGTGTTAAGCCTTGCGGGCAACCGTGATCACGTATCGGCAAGTCTTGCCCTTATGCTCTACTGTCTTAGTATCGAGGAACCATTCAACCTCGCATACTACATGGTCAAACGGATGGCCAACATTCATCGTCGGTCCGATGAGCTCATGCCATACGGCATGTTGCTTACTCGTTTATTCAGGTGGGTCATGGAACATTTCCCACATCTTCAAAGTGTCGACTATGTCCTAGTCAATCCGGTTATGCACCCACTTGGTGGACCACAACGTCGCACAAAGCAACGTAAGGATAAAGGGTCCAAACGTGGTCGTAAATCCACTTCCGATATTCCCCATTCATCCTCCTCCTTCAGTCACGAATCATCATCTGAACCCATGGATGAGGAAGATGATGAGGTGAACGAAGAAGGAACTTCTAGCTCTCAAATCCCTTCTCCCGACACCTACTTTCGTAACCTTGATACCTCATCATTTTGACGTACAACCGACCTCGAAAATGGGATGGTAAATCTATCCCACATGATGAGAAGGCAAACCACAATGTACAATAGACAAGTGGAGATGCATGAGCAAACTATCGGGGGATTCAAGTCCATCGGCAAGGCGATCAAAGGGCTTGGGAACAAAATTAAGAAGTTGGGGAAAAGAAAGGATTAGATGGAAATAACTTAAGTAGTATTATTAATATAAGTATTATGATTAAAATACTACTAATAGTTTGTGGCATTGTTGCTTAGTACATTAACTAGCTTGATGTGTTTCCTTTTAACACTTGAACATGATTAATTCTCTTGTTAATTAATCCTCATGTTGCTTTATCTTGCATGTTAGTTTATTTTATTACATGCACTAGATGTTAAAAATGCTTGAATTCATGCATGCTTAATTGTTGCCTAAATACATAGATGATCACATGATCATGTTAGTTGCTAGTTGAAACTAGCTTTAGGAATTCTATGTGTTTAGTAATTTGAGGCTTTGAGATTTGCAGCCAATGGATTCCCCAGAAATTTTCCCATTTAGGCTGCCTAAAACCTGCAGACCTGGAAAGAAGGTCAAAAGAGCCCACGGCTCCATTAAATAGGCCACGGCTCCACTAAATTTAGTGGTGTCGTAGCACCTTTAATGGTGCCGTGCCTCTGGAAGACGAAAACTGCTATTCTCTTCCACTTTTTGACTTTTTTTCCCTGAAAAACTGCAACCATAACCTGATTCCCATGCACCCAAATCCCCAAATCCAACATTTCAAACTTGCATGCTTATGTTTTGGCTATTTAAGCTATCATTATGCATTGCCATCCTTACACCCATCCTTACACCTTCACACTCACCATATCACCATCATGGGATCAAGGGTATTCAAGAAGCAAAAATTCTACATCAAACCAACAAATGAAACCACTCAAATTGATCAATGGATCAAGAGTACTCACACATCACAAATCTCACCAAACACCAAAGAGACAATTTTCATTGATCTCACCTTGGATGATGATGATGATACACACACACCCATAGCCTCAACCAAATCATCATCTTCTTTCACTACACCCCATGCTCCATCCAAGGCAACATCAACCAAACCAACATCCTCATCCTCCACAACCTTTAGAACCAACACACCTTTAACCTTCACCCCATCATCTTCACCATCACCACAACCTTTAGCCCTCACACTAGCCCTATCACCCGTATCACCTTTTGAACTTACCACCAACACATCATCATCTTCCCTATTACCATCACCTCAATCTTTAATGGGTCATCCCATCCTTTATCCCCTACAACCACACACCTTGAGTTGTGTTTGTTGTCACCACAACCAACTCCTTATCATGGGCCTTAGAGATGAATTGAGTCTTCAATTCACCTACCTTGAACACCTCCTCACACCACCACAAGGACCCATCATTTTACCACCTCCACCACCACATAGCCCATCCAACTAAACATAGTCATGTTTAGTCTTTCCCAATAAATACCTAGGAACCCTTTTGAAGTTGGAAGCAAATCTAGAAGCCTCATGTTACTTTAGAAGTTTATGTGTCTTCTTGTTAGTTTAATTTGCTTTCCTAATGTAGTCATACTTATGTATGACATTTAATTTATGTTTATGTAATGGGCTTTTCATTTTGGCTACTTAGCCATAATCCTTTTATTGTGGTTGGATATTTGTCTTATGTGCTACTTGTTAGATATTGTATATTTGTCGTCTAACTTTGTTTTGTAGCACGATCCATTGCTCGATTCCTTTGTGTTCTCCAAATGAGAGGGAGTACACATCAAGGGGGAGCCTTAACCACCTTTTTGATTTGACAAAAAGGGGGAGAAATGGGAGTAAACTCATTAAAAACTTGTTAAAACTAATTTTAACCTAAAATGAGTTTATATTTTGTCATCATCAAAAAGGGGGAGATTGTTGATGCAAATAATGTTCTAAAAACGTTATTTATATCTTTCGATTACTTCACGTTTTGAGGATGACAAAATGTGAACTCACGTTACGTTAAAATTAACGTTAACAAGTTTTTAATCGGAAGATCCCGTTTCTACGCAAATCACTCTTGAACAAAGTTACAACTTGAACTAGTGATCAAAGAAGTGAATTCATGTTTTGAAAATTCACATTTTAAAGGGGACAAAACATTTTTTTAAAAATACACATGACAAATTAATTTTGAAATATTAAGAAATGTTTTAATGGAAAAATAAGTTTGAAAATCACAACAGCTATTTTCCCCCCCAAAATCAGCTCCAACCTTCCCCAAATAAGTTTTCACCAGAAAAGACAAAATTTGGAGCGTCCTAGTCTACCACGGCTCCACGGTACCGTTAAATTTAACGGAGCCGTGGGTCATTTAATGGAGCCGTCCGTACCATTTTGAATTGTAACGTTCAGATTTTCTTTGCCTATAAATACCCACCTCTTTCACAGTTTTAGGCACCCTTCACACACAGAAAAATCCCTTAGTAAAATCCTCTCACACCTTTCACTTTTTAGGGTCATTTAGATTAGTTTTTCTTTGTTTCAAGAGTGATCCAATCATCCTTCAAGTGATCCTCTTCATACCTCTTCACTAGCAAGAGAAGAACACAAGTATCCAAGTTGATACAAGGTGTTGTCATCCCTCTTCTTTAGCAAGAGAAGAACTCAAGTAATCAAGAAGATACTAGAGTTGTAGTTGATAGGTTTTTGTAACACTTGTTACAACCTTGTTGTGTCTTAGCATACATCAAGTTTATTTCCTTTTTGTGAGTGAGAGTGAAGATCAAGTGTGATCTATAGAGATAGTGAACATCTCTTGAAGCCATTGGGCTTGTGTGATTGATCAAGAAGATCAAGGGTCATTAGGTTAGTGTTAGTCGAGTAGAGTGAAGTGAGTGTTGATCATTGTGATCGTGTTGAGATCTTGGTGATCTCTTGAAGCCATTGGGCTTGAGTGTTTGGTCACGTGGACCTTGGTAGATTGGTGCTAGCTATGATTAGCACTCGACATCTAGCTTAGTGTCGGTAATAGGATAAGCGACGTATACGGTTTTCTCCGCCTGAAGGGAGGTTGTTGATATAGTGTGTGAAACTCTCGAGTGTGGTACTCGGGGAGTGGAGTAGGGCGAAGAAGAGCTTCGTAGCCGAACCACTATAAATCCTCTGTCTCGGTTTGATCTTTCCAACTCTACTCTTTACTTTTATTTGTCATTATTACGTAGCTTAGTTTGTAGTTCATATTGGTGTTGATTGATTACACATAGAGTTCGAATCAAAGTTTCCAATAGCATACTTTTAAAACAAGATTTTTAAAAGAAGTTTTTAAACCGGTAAACTATTCAACCCCCCTTCTAGTTTCCCACTGATGAAGCGAAAAGTGTACCGCTTTTAGGGGGTCATTTAAGCCCTAAATCGTATTTATTTGATCAAATATTGCCCTAAATCGTTCCTTTTGTCATTTTATGTACTTTGGAGAAGAAATCTGAAAAAGGAAGCATTTTGGACGTTTTTGGAGCATAAAAGTGAAGAAAACGACAAAGTCTCAAAATCGACTGGAAAAGTACCTGTGACGGCGTCAAGCACCATTGTGACGCCGTCAACCCTTGACGCGCCAGAGAGAATTTTGGATGATTAAAAGGGGACGGCGTCAAGAAGGCCATCAAGAAACCCTAACCGTGGCGAGGTGACGGCGTCAGCTCTATAACGTGACGCCGTCAGATATGATTTTCTATATATATTCTCATAATTTTTAGTCATTGGTGTGCAACTTTGTGAGGAGAAACCCTAAGACGATTTTTCTGCTACTTTTAAGGGTTTTATACCCTTAGATCTCCCATGTTCAATTAAAGATAAGTAATCAATTAATCATTCAATATGTCTATGTGTTGTTTGATTATATCTTGTTCTTGTCTTTTATTTAACATGCTAGGCTAGATTTATCTTGTGTTTGCTTAGATCTAATGAAACCTAACTATTGATTATTGGTTGTTAGTGTGTTATTAATTGTATTGGATGATTGTTTATCGATGTTAGGCTTAAGAAAACTGGCTAACCTCCTATACGGTAACTTGCTTGAACGTCTTAAGAAACATGAACCAATGCGTACTAAGGTTTTTATGGTTGTATTTAATGCATGAGCGAATTCTAGTGATCCCATGTTAGGAGCTTCTTAGCCGGCTCGACATAGGAGTGAAGTAGGAGCTTGTAGAGTTGGGGAAGTACGTACGCCACCCCACGATTGGTATTAAGGAATACACCCGTCATCCACGCAATTAATACACACTAATCAACCGGTAAAAGATAGTTAGGGAGTAAGGAAATCTAAGTAAACACATTTCTCTCCATATAAGTTCCACAACCTTTTTATTTTCAGTTATTTTATTTTATTTGCAATTGTAGTTATTTGGGTTAGTTGACTAGCAACTAATTCCGCCCACTCCTTCAAACCCGAGATTTTACTTGCTTTTATAAAAATATAAAAAAATACAAAAAGAATCTTCCCTCACCCTTAGACCTATTAGAGTAGTTTTTCAATCCTAACGACACTATTCCCTAGAGAACGATCAATCCCCGGTACTTGCCACTACACTATACTACATCGGTCAGGTACACTGCCTGGTGGCGATTGCAAGCCTCTTGAGATCCCTCGAGAGGTAAAACCTGTTGTAAGGTCGCAAAACCACGCATCAAGTTTTTGGCGCCGCTGCCGGGGAATAGTTATTGTTTAGGTTGAATTTTTATTTTATTAGGTCTACTCACTAGATTCCTTTCTAGTGAGATTTTTATTTTAATTTTCTAGGATTTCTTTAGTCTATCTATTTTTCTTTGTGTGTTTGTTCGTAATTTCCATTGACTCTTCCGTTCACCATTATGGAGAACGCGAATCCACCATACTACCAACCACATAATTCACCCACTCCATATGACATCTTGATGTTTAAACAACATAAAGATGAACCTCTCTATGATGCATGGACTCGTTTTAAATATTTACTCCAAAAAGCCCCTCATCATAAATTCGATTTATGGTCCCTAACTCAAATATTTTACGATCGTGTCGACCGACATGCCCAAAGGGACATTTACTATTTTTCCGGCAGGGATCTTAGGGAATTAAGTGCTGAAGAAGCATGGGAAGCTATTGAGAATTGTGCCCAATATTATTATATAGTAGACAACCCAACAAACATTAATACAAGTCAATTGACCACAAATTTCAAGGATCATGAAACAAGTTTGTTTGGGGATGAGGGTAGAGTTGAGCCACCTAGCTGCATGTCATGGTTAGGCACTACCATAATACAGGGTGAACACTTAGGTGATCTTGATGTGATGGAGGATCTAGCCGAGCATGATCACATTGATCAAAAAGACCTAGGTTTTATGATCGATGACGATGAATCTCAAGAAACACATGATGAATCTTTTGGGCAATTTGAATATAGCAGTCAGAATATTGAGGATGATCCTTATGATTCGGATATAGAAGTTGAGATGCCTAGAGAAGCACTTGAGATACTAGGGAAAATGTTAGGGTTAGATTCTACTAAAACACATGATGAGGATATAGGTGATCTTGACACAAGGAATGATGAGGTAAGTAACATAAGCCCACCAAGTACCCCACAAGTCCTACCATCATTTGAGGCACACACACCGCCCGTGACTTACCGGAAGAAGTTGAGGAGACTATAGGAACCCCAATAGAGGTAGAGCCCTTGGACCAAACACAACTAGAAGAAATAGGTTTGAATGCTTTTAGTGATCACAACCTTTCTTTTAGTCCTATGGAAGTTCCTAGTTTTGATGAGCCGGAGCCTCAACCAAAACCATTACCTAATCTTCCATCCTTGGATGAAAATTTAGGAATTGAATTAGGTCCCGATCCACCCATCAAAACATATAGTCCGGGTAGTCTTAAGTTTAAGGTAGTAGACATTAAGCCTTGTAGTGAGGAAGACAATATAGGAGTGAAAAATGACCTTACATGTCTACATCACCCATTCATGATTGATCACAAGAAACATTATGGGTTTAAACCGGGTCTATTGGGTCAAGATGGATTCCCAATTAGGAGTCTCTCGAAGTTGTTATAAAATGATCCCTTTTTAGGAGAACACTTTAACTCACCCATTGACCAAAGTGAACTAGGTAAGGTTATGATGAAAGGAGCACACCCCTTTGAGCATATAATTCATCCACCAATCTTTCCTCACGTGGCATACTCCTACCGAGCTGGTGTGTATCGCTACTATCACCCGCACTTAACCCTAAGTGTAGGGAAAACCTCCCCTATTTCCGTTAAATAAGGGTAGAGTCAGGCTCGTGACTCGAACAAAAACAAGCGCTTCTTGGGAGGCAACCCAAGCTTTATTTGCTTTGTGTGTTTATTTATTTGTTTGTTTAGTTTTATTTGCTTCCGTATGTATGTTTAATTTTTATTATTATTGATTCATGTTCGAAACTAAATTGTGAAAATGCTTTATCTTGTTTTTAACTTCGTCTTAACTACATATAAAGGTATTTTGCAATAGATAAGTGTAAGGGAAATCCAAATCGGTTTATTAGAACAAATGAACATGAATCATAACAATATTAAATTAACATACATATTAGTAATTGTTTGAGTCAAATGCTTGTATCGAGTCATAATGATATTTTGCAGGATTTCCAGGAAATAAGGATTGAGTTTTTCCAGAAATTTTCCGGAAACTTAACATGAAAAATCTGTCAGATCACTTCTGACGGCGTCAGGAACAGTTTTCTGGAATTTTTTTTGAAAGTTTTGTTTTTCTTCCGGAATCATAAAATGCTTTATTAAATCTCTAACTTATAAACTCCAGGAATCTGCAAAATAATCATTCCACAAGCATTATATCCTTATACAGATTTATCCCGCCGATGTTATGCAGGTTTTCGTGTTTGTTTTCTCAGGTTTAATAGGTTATTTTGGACAAGGAGATGTATGTGGAATCTAGCTTTTGGCGCTGCTTTAGTCTTGAAGCTTCAACATTACCTTGGAAGAAGATCTAACCATGTTACCTCTTTATCCACCGAGCGAATCAGGGGAGTATTTGATTTCATTCTTTTACCTTATTTACTTTTACATCTTGTTATTTGAACATTGGGGACAATGTTCATCTTAAGTGTAAGGGGGGGGGTAAAGTACGATACTTTAGAGAATGCTATTACGCTTGATTTTTCGTTTGTTTAATGGTAGATGTGTAATAAAACTGAGAGAAATACCTGTTAAGGCAATTTTAGTGCCAAATTTAAATTTTTTTACAACATATAGGAGTGAAACTTTGGTCTTAATGAGCGTCTCACGGATAGGAGTTATATGACTAGCACAAAACCGTACCACTAAAAAAATTTTCCACCCCCAAATATGTGAGGTTCGCCCCTAGAATTGGTAGGAAAAACATTTATGCTATGATGTGTGTACCGGTAGCACTTAGATTCTAGAACTTGCGTTAGGACCATTCCGAGGCCACAAGTGAGACTACATTCGTGTAGTTAGATTTACTACATGATAAGAGGCATTAGGATTAACCCATTGTTTTACACCTGTGTTTTTGTTATAATTACATTGGCTACATTGGTCAAGTAATTCTCCCACACCCTTTGCGTTGTACTCATTTTTAGTACACGATACCCCTAGTACACCCCTCAGAGCCTATCTTTTCGTTTCTAACTTTAAGCATTTTACTTAAAGTAAGAATTTGTTTACACCCCACTTAAATGTACACCCAAATCGCCTTAGCCTACCTTGTATGCACTCATTTTTAGTGCATTATTGTGACAACATTTGTTTAAACCCCAAGTTAATTATCTAATTGATTACATGGTTGCTAAGTCGACTCATATCCTTGTACATATTGTTTTGGGACGATTGGGACTCATGGGTAAAGTACAAGTGTAATGGAGTAATGGGGAAGAACAATGATCCGTGCTAAATAGATATATAAATATTATGCAACGACGGATACACATGAATAAATACAAATCACCCCTTTGTGAAAAAGGATACTTGCAAAAACTCACGTTCGTGTGTAGTGTGAAACCAGGTAAGTGATTACCCGGATCGTTTTCCAACGAGGTATGAATGGGCAAACTGTGGAAAGTTAGGATTAGAGTGACTGATGATTAGATATGGATTTTTGCTTTTTTTGATTAATTCTAATTAACACATGAGAAATAAATATACAAAAGAAAATTAAACGCGATTTAAATAAACTAAAAACGCGTAACTGGAAATCTAAAATGGGACAAAAACTGAAATATTAGAAAATTAAAACCTAAAAGTGTAAAATTACTTAAAACTTATTTTAAAACTAAAATTATATATTTTTATACTTTATATCTAATTATTATTAATTATTTATTATTTAATAATTATTTAAAACTAATTTAAATTATAATAAATACTAAATAAACAAAGAAAAATCTAAAACTTTTTCTATAAATATTATTAAGTGAAAAGAAGCTAAGAAAATTATAAAAATGAAAAGTGCTTAATTAAAAATTTAAAAAGATAAAATCTATTAAATAGAAGCTATCACTTATTTTCTATTTTGTTTTTCTTAAGGTCTAAAAAGATTATTATATTTCTCCTAGATTATACTTAATAAAAGAAAATTATGAAAATTAAAATTATATTTTTCTGATTAATATTCTATTTATTATGATTTAATTACTATTATAAACTAATTAAAAAGATTAAAAATATTAAATGACTTAGGAAAAATCTGAAAAATTCAGGTTAAGTCTAAAATATTATTTAAAAGCTAGGAAAATTAAAATCAAAAGACTACTAATTCCTAATAAGCAGTTGGACAGATAAGCAGTTGGACAAATAAGCTAAAAATAAGCTAATAAGCTCAAAACTCTACCAAAGGCTTAGGACATGTTTAAACAACTATAAGAAGCTTAAAACAACAGGATAAGCACAACTAAGGACAATAGATAAGCCAATTAAGCACTTAGCAGTTAGCTTTTTTAGACAGAAAAGGGGGGTTTAAACCCTTAACTAGCAGGCTCAATTAAGCACTCAATAAGCTGCTTGAAGGCAACCTATTGGGGGCAAAAGCTACCTAGTATATCAGGGTATACTAAAATGCAAAAAGCCCCATCTCTAACACCTCAATTGAAGTCCAATTTGGCAAAAGTTCAGGTGGTCTAACTGAGTTTGCAGACAAGCTTGCACAGGGCAAAATGGGAGCTTTTCAAGGCTCCTAAAAGCTGTGATAAGCTACTCTAAAAATCTTACAAAAATTATTGGAACTAGATGAGCTGGGGAATATTTAAAATCCAGAAATTCTGCTTATGATAGCTTAAATTGATTGCTACAGAAAATCCACAAGGTCTGCAAAAACCATGAAAACTAAAAATCTAGGCTGCTATATTTAACTATGGGCTGAATTGAAAGGATTTCTAAACTAGACTTATGAGATTCTATCACAAACTGAGAAAGGGATAATTGGAACCTGAGAAATGCCAAAAAGGACTCCAAAATAAGCCTGAGCTTATTGGAGCTTGTACAGACAGTCCCAAAGCTTGTGCCTTCACTATCCAGCTTAAACCTGTCAAATACTTCAAACCAAGCAAAGTTATGCTGAAAACAGCTTTCACAAGCTGTTTTAAGCTAAATCAAAACTAACTTGAATGCACATGAACAGTAGAGACCCTATTTTAACCCGTTTGACTTATACAGCCAAACACCCCTATATGTTAACTGAATTGAGATTAAGACTAGAAAAGACCAAATAAACCTCTGATTCAGACTTTTTATTGACTTAATAACTTAATGAAGCTGAGAAAAGCAAAGTACAATTTAAAATAAGCCTTAAATAAGCCAATGACTTAAAATGACTAATTTGACTGTTTTAAAGTATTTAAGTGAAAATGAGATTTAAATACTACTAACTATAAAAACAACTCACACTAACCTCTAATTAAGTAATAGACTCAGAAAAAAGATGAAATAAGCACTAGATAAGCAGTTTAAACAGTACAGTTGACTTTATGTTGACTTTTTAGATTTCTTCTGATTTAGACTTATTTATATCAACAAAAGCTTATCAAAAGCTATATAAAGCTTATGTAGGCTTATAGAAATAGAAAAGAAGCTTATATCAGCTTATTAACTTAATTTGGTGTTCTCAGTAGACTCAGAAACATGAAAACTGGTAATTAACTTGAACTGATTTAAATTGCACAAAAATTAATGATAACAGACTGAAATTAACTTGTATTGATAATTAAAACATTACATGAAACTGAAAATGACAATAATTTAAATCTACACTACGAAGGTCTAAAAACAGTGACACTTTTCTTCATGGCTTCTTTCTTCTTAAATAATCATCCCACATGCTTCCTTGTCGACTTCCCATTATTTCCCACCCGTTGGATTGCTTTGAAACCATCTGGTTCGTTTATATGGGTTTTGGCGGGAAAAGTGTTAGTGGGTAAAACCACTTGATAACTGATGAGGTGTGGGAAATCATTAATTGCATTTGGATTGTTAGGTGGAGTGTTGAGAAGAAGCTAGGAGGGGGGTGTGGGCTTGTCAGGGATAAGAGGTGAGGTGGGGGGTTGGTTTCTGGTATTTAGGCGGGGTGGTATTTGGAGAAGACGGGTCAAACTTGGGTTTGACCCTGATATTTAAATAAGGGGTGTGGGCCGGGTTTTTTATTTTAAATTGGGCTTGGGTTAGTGTTGGTTTGTAACTGGGTTAGGATAGTTGGGTTGGCTGGGTTTAGTTTTAGTTAGGATAGATTTGGATTTTAGGTAAACTTTAGGGACCAATGTTGTATAATGCTGAAAATCCAAGGACCCATGCTGCCAAAATTCCAAACTATTTCCAAGGACCATTTGAGTCAAGTTTCAATAGTACAAGGGTATAATTTGATAAATTACACTTTTTAAATACCCGAGGACTAAATTTGCCAACATTGAAACTTGAGGGGTAAAAGTTGCCATTTTTAGAAAACTTTCATCCAGGGATTAAAAGTGAACATGTTTGATATCCCAAGGACTAAAGTTGACTTTTCTTTCATTTTAAACCTTCAGGGACTAATTCTGCCAATTTGTGAAACTTCAGGGACTGAAAATGACAATTTTGTGAACTTTGCATGATTTTCACTTGTTTTCAATCTTTTTGTTCCTGAATCATATAAAAACACATTTTATGATATTTTCTGTATTATTTGACTTTTCAAAGTGTTTTTGGCTGTTTTTGTGGGTTTAAATAATGTAAAATATATGTGTATTTAGACACATATCAAATCCCCCACACTAAACTATTGCTAATCCCTAGCAATCTTTTATGAAGATTTAATGGATTTTACGTCTCTTTACCAAAAGCCATTACTTCTGGAGTAGCCAATGTTTTAGTATGTGATACTTTGGTACAATGATAACCAAATGATTTTGAGCAAATCATCAGCTGTCAACAGGTTTGATTTGTCTTTACCAGAAGCCGTTTGCTTCTGGACTAGCCAACTCTTAGATAAAATACAGTTATTATCTTTGGTGAGCTGATTACCAATTATGGTTTTATACTGCCTTTACCACAAGCCATAACCTTGCGGACTAGCCAACTCTTCACTTATAAAGATATGGTGAGTCGAAAACCATACAATTTTTGGCAAATTGCAAGCCATAAACGGATTTGATATATCTTTACCAAGAGCCGTTTGCTCTCGGATTAGCCAATCCTTATGTGGGTTAGACATGGCGGACTGATAACCATTTATTGCGTTCTAAGTGAGAAAAAATTTTAAATTTTTGGCCAAAATGGGGGTACTAGATGGTACATATGATCAAATTCGCTAGAATTCCCCCCCCCCCCCACACTTAGAACTGAATATTGCCCTCAATATTCAAAGTACCGGTGGTTAAACCAACACTTAGAACGTAAAAAGGAAATACTAATAGCATTTTTTTTTATTTTTTTTTATTTTTTTTTATTTTTAGTAATATATATATACAACAGCAGGGGCACTCCCCCACACTTAGGTGGTAGAACAGAGAAAGAAGACAGAAATATGGGTGAAAACCCATATGGTGTGCTAATATTTTTGTTCACCGAGTCACTTAGCTTGACTCGACCCCGCATTCATTGGTTCATGGGGAAGCATGTGGAATAAAAAAAACTCCATCGGACTTTCGTTCAAGATGTTTGGATAAACACTGAAGTACTTGAAAGTTCCACTCCGATGAGATATACACAGACCCGGCTCACAAATGATAAATGAAAATGCCGGGGTCAAAGATAGTGTCTTCATTCCCTAAGGAGTGAAGAACAGGAGAAGTCACCGTGTAGGTGAAGAAAAGAATGAAAGTCATGATAAAAATCATGACTAACTCATCATCATTAGAAGGAGAATTCATGATTTCTGGATCATGAATCTCATCATTTAAGCTCATTTGATCAAGACATATTCTGGGTGGGAGGGATGGGATTTTGATAACAATCAAATTCTCAGTGTTGAGAATATCTCCCTCTGGAACACAAAGATTTTCTTTGTCAAGATCAAAGTAGAAGTTATCATACTCCGGCGGAGATATGATATGAGTGAGTTCATCGGAGAACTCTTCAAAAGTGAATGAATCATATTCGGATTTGATGTGAGTGAGTTCATCAGTGAACTCCTCAAATGTAAATGATTCATAATCGGGGAGAGAATTATGAGAATGAGAAGTGGTAATGCCACTAATTTTCTCTCCCCTCAGATCAAAACAGAAGGCTTCCATTTCCGGAATAGAATCATCGGAAAATATGTCACTATCCTTTATGGGGATAGGAGATGAAATGGGTTTTTCTTTGAAAGCCTCGATTTTAGAAATGAGAAGACTGACATTCAATAATGTTGCTCGAAGAGCTTCATCTTTGATTTCAGTGTCAATTTCTTCATCATTCTCTTCTTCTAAGCTGACTGGCTCAGAAGGAAATTCCTCCATATAAATGATGTCTCCACATGATAAAGAATCGTCATTAGTGGAATCGGAGAACATCTCAATATGATCTTTTGAAAAATCAAGAGGAGGAAGGATATCACACATTTGATCAAAAGTTTCCCGTGACTCACTTGGGATTGAGACAAGTGATGCGTGGTTTTGCGACCTTACAATAGGTTTTACCTCTCGAGGGATCTCAAGAGGCTTACAACCCCACCAGGCAGTGTACCTGACCGATGTAGTATAGTGTAGTGGTAAGTACGGGGGATTGATCGTTCTCCACAGGGAATAGTGTCGTTAGGATTGAAAAACTGCTCTAATAGGTCTAAGTGTGAGGGAAGATTCTTTTTTGTATTTTTATAATTTTTTATGAAAGCAAGTAAAATCTCGGGTTTGAAAGAGTGGGCGAAATTAGTTGCTAGTCAACTAACCCAAATAACTACAATTGCAAATAAAATATAATAACAGAAAATGAAAAGAGTTGTGAAACTTATGTGGAGAGAAATGTGTTTACTTAGATTTCCTTACTCCCTAACTATCTTTTACCGGTTGATTAGTGTGTATTAATTGCGTGGATGACGGGTGTATTCCTTAATACCAATCGTGGGGTGGCGTACGTACTTCCCCAACTCTACAAGCTCCTACTTCACTCCTATGTCGAGCCGGCTAGGAAGCTCCTAACATAGGATCACTAGAATTCGCTCATGCATTAAATACAACCATAAAAACCTTAGTACGCATTGGTTCATGTTTCTTAAGACGTTCAAGCAAGTTACCGAATAGGAGGTTAGCCAGTTTTCTTAAGCCTAACATCGATGAACAATCATCCAATACAATTAATAACACACTAATAACCAATAATCAATAGCTAGGTTTCATTAGATCTAAGCAAACACAAGATAAATCTAGCCTAGCATGTTAATCAAAAGACAAGAACAAGATATAATCAAACAACACATAGACATATTGATTGATTAAACGATTACTTATCTTCAATTAAACATGGAAGATCCAAGGGTATGAAAACCCTTAAAAATGGCAGAAATTCGTCTTAGGGTTTCTCCTCACAAAGTTGCACACTAATGACAAAAAATTGCAAAACTATATATAGAGTTTAAGGGCTGACGGCGTCACGTTATAGATCTTGACGCCGTCACCTCGCCGTGTCTAGGGTTCCCGGATGGCCTTCCTGACGCCGTCCCTCTTTAGACCTCCAAAATCCGCTCTGGCTTATCAAAGCTTGACGCCGTCAGAAATGAGCTTGACGCCGTCCCTCTTTAGCTTAAACCGTGACGACCTTGATCACTTCAAAGGGTGACGCCGTCAGACTTTCCATTGTAAAATTCTCTGGCTTATCATGAGTAATTTTCATATCCACCTTTTTTGCCAAGCCGTGACGCCGTCTGGAACAATCCCTGACGCCGTCAAAGGTACTTTTCCAGCCAATTTTGAGACTTTGTCGTTTTCTTCACTTTTATGCTCCAAAAACGTCCAAAATGCTTCCTTTTCCAGATTTCTTCTCCAAAGTACCTAAAATGACAAATGGAACGATTTAGGGCAATATTTGATCAAATAAATACGATTTAGGGCTTAAATGACCCCCTAAAAGCGGTACACTTTTTGCTTCATCAAATACCCTTACACTTGAGATTTGCTTGTCCTCAAGCAAATGCGCTTTTATTCTAATCAAAATACAAGTTAGGGGTCATTTAATGCTAATATAAAAGTAATTACAACAAATAGTCGTTCCACTTTAACCATAATAAGCACGGAGATTACAAACTAGCACCTCACAAGTAGTGTTTAGATACTCACACCTCTCAGGTGTCATCAAAATAAATCTCATAAATGAAAACGGATAATATCTCTCACTACCTGTCATAGCAAATAGATTACCATAGGCTTGGGAAAGGATCAAAAACCTTCTCCACTAGGCGTAAGCACCTAAGATAAACTATCAAAGAGGGCTTTTAAATGGGTTATAACGTGAGGTGTAGGGATATGATAAACACGGTTTTGTTGGATAAGGGATATTTTACTGGTGGCGAGTTAAAGATCTTGATTAATTACATGAACAATATGGCGTTGCTAAGCCAAGACTAGACTCGACTTAAGCTAATGAAAATAAAATAACAAAAAAATAAAATAAACATAAAATGAAACGGGATGGTAGTCCGTATGTTTTTTCTTATTTTCTTTTTCTCATTTTTTTGTGTATTTTTCTTTATTTTTTCGATTTTTTTTTTCATACACTCTTGCCCTACCATCCAAAATAATACATCATAGGGGCGTTGCATTCCCCTTACACTTGAACTTTTACATAACTTTACAAATAACTATTCTAATGACTCGAATTAAGATAATTGAAAAACTTGGAGTACTTTTAAAATATTTAGCACATATGGGGGTAATAAATGATGTTCTTCCCCATTACTCCATTACACTAGTACTTTACCACGAGTCCCAATCGTCCCAAAACAATATGTACAAGGATATGACTCAACTTAGCAACCATGTAATCAATTAGATAATTAACTTGGGTTTTAAACAAATGTTGTCACAATAATGCACTAAAAATGAGTGCATACAAGGTAGGCTAAGGCGATTTGGGTGTACATTTTAAGTGGGGTGTAAACAAATTCTTCCTTTAAGTAAAATGCTTAAAGGTCGAAACGAAAAGATAGGCTCTGAGGGGTGTACTAGGGGTATCGTGTACTAAAAATGAGTACAACGCAAAGGGTGTGGGAGAATTACTTGACCAATGTAGCCAATGTAATTATAACAAAAACACAGGTGTAAAACAATGGGTTAATCCTAATGCCTCTTATCATGTAGTAAATCTAACTACACGAATGTAGTCTCACTTGTGGTCTCGGAATGGTCCTAACGCAAGTTCTAGAATCTAAGTGCTACCGGTACACACATCATAGCATAAATGCTTTTCCTACCAATTCTAGGGGCGAACCTCACATATTTGGGGTGGAAAAAAAAAATTTAGTGGTACGGTTTTGTGCTAGTCATATAACTCCTATCCGTGAGACGCTCATTAAGATCAAAGTTTCACTCCTAAATGTTGTAAAAAATTTTAAATTTGGCACTAAAATTGCCCTAACAGGTATTTCTCTCAGTTTTATTACACATCTACTATTAAACAAACAAAAATCAAGCGTAATAGCATTCTCTAAAGTGTCGTATTTTACCCCCCCCCCCTCTTACACTTAAGATGAACATTGTCCCCAATGTTCAAATAACAAGATGTAAAAGAAAAAAAGGTAAGAGAATAAAATCAAATACTCCCCTGATTCGCTCGGTGGATAAAAAAGTAACACGGTTAGATCTTCTTCCAAGAGAAAGTAGAAGCTCCAAGGCTAATGCATCGCCATAAGCTTGATTCCACATACATCTCCTTGTCCAAAATAACCTGTTGAACCTGAGAAAACAAACACGAAAACCTGCATAACATCGGCGGGATAAATTCTATATATAAGGATATAATGCTTGTGGAATGATAATTTTGCAGATTCCTGGAGATTATAAGTTATAGATTTAATAAAAACTTTTTATGAAAACAAAACTTTCAAAAATTTCTGAAAATTAAAACCTGACGCCGTCAGGTTGTAACGCTTGACGCCGTCAGAAATGATCTGACAGAATTCTCATGTTAAGTTTCCGAAAAATTTCTGGAAAAACCTTTACCTTACTTCCTGGAAATCCTGCAAAATATCATTATGACTCGATACAAGCATTTGACTCAAACAAATACGAATATGTATGTTAATTTATTATTATTACAATTCATGTTCATTTGTTCTAATAAACCGATTTGGATTTCCCTTACACTTATCTTTTTGCAAAATACCTTTATATGTAGTTAAGACGAAGTTAAAAACAAGATAAAGCGTTTTCACAATTTAGTTTTGAACATGAATCAATAATACTAAAAATTAAACACACATACGGAAACAAATAAAATCAAACAAACAAATAAATAAACACACAAAGCAAATAAAGCTTGGGTTGCCTCCCAAGAAGCGCTTTTCTTTATTAACGAGTCTTGTAGCTAGACTCAAAGTCCGGTACATTACGTGATTCCATCATTCATAATGACGTATCCCTGATAGATATAATCCTTGTTATTAGGGTGGTGGTGTCTCAATCGCTCGACATTCGCTGTCACTTCACCTCCTCCCTTGCTGGTCAAGCTTACTACCCCATCTTGGTGTAGACTTTTAATTGTGAATGGTCCGTACCACCAGGGACTTGGTTCATCGGTAGGTGCTTTTGTTTTTGAATGCCTTAGGAGCACGAAGTCTCCTTTTGTAAATTCAACGGGGTTATTGGTCTGCTTATTAGGCTCAATATAATCGTTATTTCCGCCCTTACATTCTCTAATCTCAAATTCATTGTAATTCTTAATCCTTGCCTCCCATGCAAGGATTTTCTCTCGAACATTACCACGGATTATATCGGGGTTCGCCTCCATCTTCTTTTGTAGAGCAACATCTCGTATATGTCGTGGGATCGTTGAGAAGTTTATTGTTTTCTTCCCCTTCTTCATTTGGATGGTACTATTTTCGTAATCGATTTGTGCCCTAGTGGTAACTAGAAAGGGTGCCCCAAGGATTATTGGCATATTCATATCATTTCTTTCAATGATCATGAAGTCGACCGGATACAGGAATCCGGCAACGTTGACCAACACATCTTCTGCAATTCCTAACGGGTACTCATAAGAATGTTTTGCAAAGGACAGTTTAGTACGGGTGATGGATGGCAGTTCGTCGGTTAACTGAACATAAACGGATAAAGGCATCAAATTTACGTCGGAACCTTGGTCAGCTACCGCATCCAGATACTTGAGTTTTCCAATGCTGCATGGTATTTCGAAGACTCCGTAGAATTCCTGCTTTTCCACTAACTTTTGTCTTATGAGGCTCTCATACAACTGCCCTCCGGGTAATGTGTCGGATTCATCCTCCGGTTCCCTTCTCTTGGACTCCTTGTTGGGTAGATGAGTACGTCGATAGTTTCTCACCCAATCGTTTATGGTCTCCTCGTTTATTTCGTGTTTCAAGTAATGCCTAACTTGTTGTGACTTAGGCGGTTCTATCACTTGGCGCTCCTTAGAGGGCGCCTCCTTGCCTTTGTCTGAATCGCAGTTGCAGGCATTGGTGTATCCATCATTAAGTGGGACGAGGTCAATTTTGTTAACTTCCATAGTTATCGATTTCCCTCTTCCATCATATTCGCCCTCTTGGATGACGGAGATGGCCTTGACGAATTTAGTGTTGGGAACTTCAACGTCATTCCGCACCAGCACTTTTTCAGGAGCTTTTGTATTTGCGTATTCTTTCAAAAGGTTCATCATCTTCGCCATCTTCTCTTCCATTTCCTCCTTCTGTTTGTAGACGGCTTCCTCAAATTTTGCCAACCGTTCGGAGTGTTTTGACATGTATTCTCTCATTCGAGCTTCGAATGTTGGACTAAGTTCCTGAGGTGGTGAGTTGGGTTGAGCGTGCTTATGGAAGGGTTTAGTATTTTCCCTAAGGGGTGATTCGGACAATGGTATTTGCTTAACGCTTGAGACCGAGTTAATTGTTGCTTTTTGTGGACTTAAGGGTCTCTTTTGCTTTTCCATAAGATATGCAACCCTTTTCTCAAGTTCACTAACGCTTTCCTCAGTGATTTGATTGGCTTTATCGGGCGATGAATATGTCTTGACCGCCGAGCGTACGTCGTGGGAAACTTGCCACAATTCATCATCGTCGGATGCAAGCTCATCAATGATTTCCCATGATTCCTCGGCACTTTTGTCGCGCAATCTGCCTCCGGCGGCTCGATCGATGGCACGCTTGGTGTGGTAATCAACATGGTCATAGAAGATTTGGATTTGAAGCCAGAGATTTATGCCATGATGAGGGACTTTTTGGAGTAAGTCCTTGAATCGAATCCATGCCCCATATAGGGTTTCGCCTCGACGTTGTTCGAACATCAAGATATCCTTCCTTAACTTGGTAGTTCTTCCTGGTGGGAAAAACTGAGCAAGGAAACGAGTGGTGAGATCATCCCAAGAGGTGATGGATCCTGCTGGTAGACGCTCTAGCCATTGACTATCTTGGTCCCGCAGAGAGAATTGAAAGAGACGCAGTCGGGTCGTCTCTCGAGTGGCAACATCAAGGTCTATGGAATCAACGATTTTGAGAAAGTCCTTGAGATGTTGATTAGGATCTTCGGAACGAAGTCCATGGAATGCGCATCCGCTTTGCACCAACCGGATGGTGTCGGATCGCAAGGGTGTGACATTGGCTCCTTGAGTGAGCTCAATGGTGTTTCGATAGCCATGGTGGCTAGGGCGGGAGTAGTCTCCTAAGGTACGGGCTCTAGGAGGTGGGTGTTGTTGTGGTGGTGGGTTGTTGGGATCGAGGATATTACCACCTTCCATGATGTCGGATGGTAATGGTTACGAACACAGAAACGAAGAAAAAATATAGACTAAAGAAAACCTAGAAAAATAAAATAAAAATCTCACTAGAAAGGAATCTAGTGAGTAGACCTAATAAAATAAAAATTCAACCTAAACAATAACTATTCCCCGGCAGCGGCGCCAAAAACTTGATGCGTGGTTTTGCGACCTTACAACAGGTTTTACCTCTCGAGGGATCTCAAGAGGCTTACAACCCCACCAGGCAGTGTACCTGACCGATGTAGTATAGTGTAGTGGTAAGTACGGGGGATTGATCGTTCTCCACAGGGAATAGTGTCGTTAGGATTGAAAAACTACTTTAATAGGTCTAAGGGTGAGGGAAGATTCTTTTTTGTATTTTTATAATTTTTTATGAAAGCAAGTAAAATCTCGGGTTTGAAAGAGTGGTGAGGGAAGATTCTTTTTTGTATTTTTATAATTTTTTATGAAAGCAAGTAAAATCTCGGGTTTGAAAGAGTGGGCGGAATTAGTTGCTAGTCAACTAACCCAAATAACTACAATTGCAAATAAAATATAATAACAGAAAATGAAAAGAGTTGTGAAACTTATGTGGAGAGAAATGTGTTTACTTAGATTTCCTTACTCCCTAACTATATTTTACCGGTTGATTAGTGTGTATTAATTGCGTGGATGACGGGTGTATTCCTTAATACCAATCGAGGGTTGGCGTACGTACTTCCCCAACTCTACAAGCTCCTACTTCACTCCTATGTCGAGCCGGCTAGGAAGCTCCTAACATGGGATCACTAGAATTCGCTCATGCATTAAATACAACCATAAAAACCTTAGTACGCATTGGTTCATGTTTCTTAAGACGTTCAAGCAAGTTACCGAATAGGAGGTTAGCCAGTTTTCTTAAGCCTAACATCGATGAACAATCATCCAATACAATTAATAACACACTAATAACCAATAATCAATAGCTAGGTTTCATTAGATCTAAGCAAACACAAGATAAATCTAGCCTAGCATGTTAATTAAAAGACAAGAACAAGATATAATCAAACAACACATAGACATATTGATTGATTAAACGATTACTTATCTTCAATTAAACATGGGAGATCCAAGGGTATGAAAACCCTTAAAAATGGCAGAAATTCGTCTTAGGGTTTCTCCTCACAAAGTTGCACACTAATGACAAAAAATTGCAAAACTATATATAGAGTTTAAGGGCTGACGGCGTCACGTTATAGATCTTGACGCCGTCACCTCGCCGTGTCTAGGGTTCCCGGATGGCCTTCCTGACGCCGTCCCTCTTTAGACCTCCAAAATCCGCTCTGGCTTATCAAAGCTTGACGCCGTCAGAAATGAGCTTGACGCCGTCCCTCTTTAGCTTAAACCGTGACGACCTTGATCACTTCAAAGGGTGACGCCGTCAGACTTTCCATTGTAAAATTCTCTGGCTTATCATGAGTAATTTTCATATCCACCTTTTTTGCCAAGCCGTGACGCCGTCTGGAACAATCCCTGACGCCGTCAAAGGTACTTTTCCAGCCGATTTTGAGACTTTGTCGTTTTCTTCACTTTTATGCTCCAAAAACGTCCAAAATGCTTCCTTTTCCAGATTTCTTCTCCAAAGTACCTAAAATGACAAAAGGAACGATTTAGGGCAATATTTGATCAAATAAATACGATTTAGGGCTTAAATGACCCCCTAAAAGCGGTACACTTTTCGCTTCATCATCAAGGTTCTCAACACTAGACTTTATGAATTCGTCCAATTCCTTTTCAGGAATAGTGTCAAGATGCTCGTCCCCCATAATAAGAGAGTTAGTGGGAACTTCGGGTGTGATAACAGCAGACTGAGGGAGTTGATAAACGGTATCATTTAAAGGAATAGCACTCTCCTCTTCGTCTTCTTCATCCTCATCATCATCATCATCATCGAGCATGCACGCCTGTTTAAACAAGAAACGATTGTGTGCTGCTCGATCTTCGGCTAGAAGTTTAGCACAAGATTTCTCATGACGATCTTCTTGAGGAAGTTCTTTAATTGAATCCTTAACTTTTTTGAGTAAATTAAGAATTTCAAGAGTGTCTTGAGAAAGTTCTTGTGATGATGGCTGAGGTGGTGGTTGAATTGTTTGATACTGTGGAGGTTGGTCTTGATAAGAATAATCGTAACTGTTACACGGACCATGCTCATTAACAAGCGGGGTTCTCGTTTGACAATCGGATTCATAATGCGGACCTCCACAGTATTCACAACAGTAAAACTGTTGTGGTGGTGGATAATATGGAGATGTGTCAAATCCGGATGATGTCTGATTGTTATAAGGGTTCTGCTCATAGACAAGCATATCTCCCGTTCGACAATCATATTCCGGATGAGGACAATCTCCACAAAATTCACAAGAAAAGTTTGGTGTATTTTGATACGATGCATCATTGGGATTTGGATAATATGATTCTTGCTCGTATGAATGTGATGGGTAGTTGGAAAATTTTGAAGAGTCGTTGAATGAGTTCGGATTAGGATCATAAGCAAATGAATTCCTCGAACCACAAAACAAACAACTTCCGTTTCGAATATCATTACCACATTGTTCACATGTACACCAACGACATGGCAAACCAAAAAGCGGCTCACCACAACCAACACAAGGAATAAAATCCAGAGGTGGGACAAGTGGTGTACTCTGAGAGCTAGGAATTTCCACCACTTCCTTTATGGTCTCTGGTTCTTGTTCTTGATAAACGTGAAGATTAGGCAAGTCGTTCTTTTTAGTCACCGTTCTAAGCTCTGTACGTTTGCTTGACAAACTTTTAACCGTAAATCGTGAAAGGTTAGGATCGATTCTTGACGGTTTAGGAGTAATTGTGAGCTTAGATTTTTGGACAACCGTAGGTTGGACATATTTAGCACTTCCATTGTCAGAGAGAAGTACCGGGTCCTTTGTCACCCCGGTTTCTCGTTCCATTTCCCTTACCGGAGAGGGAATAGGAATCGATGGTCCATCATAATCAACACGACATCTTGAACTTTTTGACAAGGCTTGAAGTTTTTCAATGTTGTTTTTAAGGGCCCTAAGTTCAAAGAAATCGTCGTCGAGAGATGCCATAAGAATATAGAAGAAGTTAGAATCAAATGGATAGAGGGTAAAGGGATAAAGAATCAAAAAGGGGAAAGAGGGTAAAGATGAATATTTTTGGGTTTTTGGTTTTTTTAATTAAAACAAGATCAAAGCAAAACACAAGGAACTTAAACCTTAAATCAACCAGCGTACGGTAGCTCTCTGACTGAAAAACGCACAGAGTGGCGGAGAAGCAAAGGTGGGCAATTAATGCTCCTTAAAACCCCGCTTCTTTCAGTTCGACAATTTAATGTCAAACTATCCTTAAACCTCCGTTATAGTTTGTTTATCAATCAAAGGTGAGCCGAATTCACAAGCGATACAAAGGCAAGTTTTAATCTTTGGTTTGGGAACTTATTATGGTCGTACCCCCAGTTAGGTAGTACTCTGTCTTGGTTCTCGATGGTAAATTTTATTGTTAGTTATTATTAAACAAAGAAAACGGAAAATGTTTTTGGTGTTTTTATTTTTTATATGATAATATATAGAAAAGAAAAGAAAAATATTTTTGTATTTTATATGGTTTATGGGAAATAGGAACTTCTGGAAGAAGGATCTCAAATCACTAATCGCTTAAACTCTAAACAATAATGTCGCACACACCTCCCCGGCAGCGGCGCCAAAATTTGATCCGTGCTAAATAGATATATAAATATTATGCAACGACGGATACACGTGAATAAATACAAATCACCCCTTTGTGAAAAAGGATACATGCAAAAACTCACGTTCGTGTGTAGTGTGAAACCAGGTAAGTGATTACCCGGATCGTTTCCCAACGAGGTATGAATGGGCAAACTATGGAAAGTTAGGATTAGAGTGACTGATGATTAGATATGGATTTTTGCTTTTTTTGATTAATTCTAATTAACACATGAGAAATAAATATACAAAAGAAAATTAAACGCGATTTAATTAAACTAAAAACGCGTAACTGGAAATCTAAAATGGGACAAAAACTGAAATATTAGAAAATTAAAACCTAAAAGTGTAAAATTACTTAAAACTTATTTTAAAACTAAAATTATATTTTTTATACTTTATATCTAATTATTATTAATTATTTATTATTTAATAATTATTTAAAACTAATTTAAATTATAATAAATACTAAATAAACAAAGAAAAATCTAAAACTTTTTCTATAAATATTATTAAGTGAAAAGAAGCTAAGAAAATTATAAAAATGAAAAGTGCTTAATTAAAAATTTAAAAAGATAAAATCTATTAAATAGAAGCTATCACTTATTTTCTATTTTGTTTTTCTTAAGGTATAAAAAGATTATTATATTTCTCCTAGATTATACTTAATAAAAGAAAATTATGAAAATTAAAATTATATTTTTCTGATTAATATTCTATTTATTATGATTTAATTACTATTATAAACTAATTAAAAAGATTAAAAATATTAAATGACTTAGGAAAAATCTGAAAAATTCAGGTTAAGTCTAAAATATTATTTAAAAGCTAGGAAAATTAAAATAAAAAGTCTACTAATTCCTAATAAGTAGTTGGACAGATAAGCAGTTACAAATAAGCTAATAAGCTCAAAACTCTACCAAAGGCTTAGGACAAGTTTAAACAACTATAAGAAGCTTAAAACAACAGGATAAGCACAACTAAGGACAATAGATAAGCCAATTAAGCACTTAGCAGTTAGCTTTTTTAGACAGAAAAGGGGAGTTTAAACCCTTAACTAGCAGGCTCAATTAAGCACTCAATAAGCTGCTTGAAGGCAACCTATTGGGGGAAAAAGCTACCTAGTATATCAGGGTATACTAAAATGCAAAAAGCCCCATCTCTAACACCTCAATTGAAGTCCAATTTGGCAAAAGTTCAGGTGGTCTAACTGAGTTTGTAGACAAGCTTGCACAGGGCAAAATGGGAGCTTTTCAAGGCTCCTAAAAGCTGTGATAAGCTACTCTAAAAATCTTACAAAAATTACTGGAACTAGATGAGCTGGGGAATATTTAAAATCCAGAAATTCAGCTTATGATAGCTTAAATTGATTGCTATAGAAAATCCACAAGGTCTGCAAAAACCATGAAAACTAAAAATCTAGGCTGCTATATTTAACTATGGGCTGAATTGAAAGGATTTCTAAACTAGACTTATGAGATTCTATCACAAACTGAGAAAGGGATAATTGGAACCTGAGAAATGCCAAAAAGGACTCCAAAATAAGCCTGAGCTTATTGGAGCTTGTACAGACAGTCCCAAAGCTTGTGCCTTCACTATCCAGCTTAAACCTGTCAAATACTTCAAACCAAGCAAAGTTATGCTGAAAACAGCTTTCACAAGCTGTTTTAAGCTAAATCAAAACTAACTTGAATGCACATGAACAGTAGAGACCCTATTTTAACCCGTTTGACTTATACAGCCAAACACCCCTATATGTTAACTGAATTGAGATTAAGACTAGAAAAGACCAAAATAACCTCTGATTCAGACTTTTTATTGACTTAATAACTTAATGAAGCTGAGAAAAGCAAAGTACAATTTAAAATAAGCCTTAAATAAGCCAATGACTTAAAATGACTAATTTGACTATTTTAAAGTATTTAAGTGAAAATGAGATTTAAATACTACTAACTATAAAAACAACTCACACTAACCTCTAATTAAGTAATAGACTCAGAAAAAAGATGAAATAAGCACTAGATAAGCCGTTTAAACAGTACAGTTGACTTTATGTTGACTTTTTAGATTTCTTCTGATTTAGACTTATTTATATCAACAAAAGCTTATCAAAAGCTATATAAAGCTTATGTAGGCTTATAGAAATAGAAAAGAAGCTTATATCAGCTTATTAACTTAATTTGGTGTTCTCAGTAGACTCAGAAACATGAAAACTGGTAATTAACTTGAACTGATTTAAATTGCACAAAAATTAATGATAACAGACTGAAATTAACTTGTATTGATAATTAAAACATTACATGAAACTGAAAATGACTATAATTTAAATCTACACTACGAAGGTCTAAAAACAGTGACACTTTTCTTCATGGCTTCTTTCTTCTTAAATAATCATCCCACATGCTTCCTTGTCGACTTCCCATTATTTCCCACCCGTTGGATTGCTTTGAAACCATCTGGTTCGTTTATATGGGTTTTGGCGGGAAAAGTGTTAGTGGGTAAAACCACTTGATAACTGATGAGGTGTGGGAAATCATTAATTGCATTTGGATTGTTAGGTGGAGTGTTGAGAAGAAGCTAGGAGGGGGTGTGGGCTTGTCAGGGATAAGAGGTGAGGTGGGGGGTTGGTTTCTGGTATTTAGGCGGGGTGGTATTTGGAGAAGACGGGTCAAACTTGGGTTTGACCCTGATATTTAAATAAGGGGTGTGGGCCGGGTTTTTTATTTTAAATTAGGCTTGGGTTAGTGTTGGTTTGTAACTGGGTTAGGATAGTTGGGTTGGCTGGGTTTAGTTTTAGTTAGGATAGATTTGGATTTTAGGTAAACTTTAGGGACCAATGTTGTATAATGCTGAAAATCCATGGACCCATGCTGCCAAAATTCCAAACTATTTCCAAGGACCATTTGAGTCAAGTTTCAATAGTGCAAGGGTATAATTTGATAAATTACACTTTTTAAATACCCGAGGACTAAATTTGCCAACATTGAAACTTGAGGGGTAAAAGTTGCCATTTTTAGAAAACTTTCATCCAGGGATTAAAAGTGAACATGTTTGATATCCCAAGGACTAAAGTTGACTTTTCTTTCATTTTAAACCTTCAGGGACTAATTCTGCCAATTTGTGAAACTTCAGGGACTGAAAATGACAATTTTGTGAACTTTGCATGATTTTCACTTGTTTTCAATCTTTTTGTTCCTGAATCATATAAAAACACATTTTATGATATTTTCTGTATTATTTGACTTTTCAAAGTGTTTTTGGCTGTTTTTGTGGGTTTAAATAATGTAAAATATATGTGTATTTAGATACATATCAAACAACATTATTACCCCCATATGTGCTAAATATTTTAAAAGTACTCCAAGTGTTTCGATTATCTTAATTCGAGTCGTTAGAATAGTTAATTGTAAAGTTATGTAAAAGCTCGTAAGGCCACATCCGATTGTATTTTCGTGACTATGCACTATAAAATTTGTTATTTTGTAGAACGTATATTTTCAATCTTTTCTTCAAGTTGAAACATTTTTAAAGAAATTATCTTATTAAGAAAAAAGTAAATGTGTGTAAATTTTTATAGAAAGTGTCAAGAATTGAAACTTCTTAGAAAATAAGAAATAAAAATACTACCTGAGAAATTCATGGAAGGTTATAAAAGTTTTAGAATGTTTCTATTTATAATGATCTAGAGTATTTTTTTAAAAACAAATATTGAGTCTATAAATATATGACTCATTTGCCTTTAATCAACTTACAAAGACTAGTTATTAGAGGTGAGTTCAAAAATCGAAAAACCGAATCGAAACTAAAAAAACCGAAAAGATCGCACAAAAAACCGAACTAAATGAAAACCAGCGGGGCGGTTTTGATTAAAGACCGAATGTTTGGAGCTGTTTTCGGTTGTATATGAAAAACTGAACCGGAAAAACCGCCCCGCCCCACCTTTATCTATTTGAGAAGATTTATAATAATCTTATCTACTCCTTCAGTCCCAAAAAAAAATTTCATCTTACTATTTATGTTTGTCCCAAAAAAAGTGTCCACATTTTTTTTATTGTAATTAATTAATTATGACTGATTTTCCTACTTTAACCTTATAATCAAAACATGCATTAATTACTCATTCTTAATTTCTAGATTAATTATGAGGGTAAAAATGACTTTTTATCAATCAAACCTTGCACCAAATGTAAGACCCAAGGCATTTCTTTATTTAAGTGCCTCCAAAATAACCGAGTGCTTCTCTTCGTTTAAATCTCTTTGAGGTACGTACTATTACCATTGTATGAGTTATTTACTTTGTGTCAAAATTTTTGTACAATTTGTAATTAAAGTTGTTCATCTCAACGACATACCTGATGGGACTTGCGCATTTGACATAACTGTACGTGTTTTAAGATGGGTGATTTTTTATTTAAGTGTTTAGCTTATTAGATTTTGACATTAGATGATGAGTACAGTGTGGTAAAATTATTGTATATTTGAGTGAGGGGGTGATTTAAATAGTGCATTAATTGTATGTGTTAATTTATTTGTGCTTTAAATAGTTGCAAATAGTGATTTTTTACTTGTAATGCATAAAATGTATAGATAAACTTGTATTGATTTAATAGCAAAAGTAATACAATTCTTTTCATTATAAATAAGTGTTGAATCTTAATTTTTTAAGTCTTCGATTATAAGCAAGTCCTAAATCCTTAAGGGCATGTTTGGTAGAGGGAAATGAGAGTGGAGATATGGAAATGAAGCCAATTCTCTTGTTTGGTATGTTAGAGAAATAAAAAGGTGGAGAATTGTAGGGAATTGGTGGAGAATTGGTAGTGCAATTTTTTGAGTTTCATTTCCACTACTTTTAGTGAGGAAATGGGAGAAATGAGGGGAACTTTGTAAGTTTTTTGTTTTTTTTTTTTTTTTTTTTTTTTTTTAGTTGCAAACCGATTTACGTAAATGTATTTTTTATAAAAAAAATTAATAATTTTTTTAAAATAAATTTTTATAAAATAAGTTTTAAAAAAAAATAATAATTTTTTTATAAAAAATAATATAAAAAAAATATATTTTTTTAAAATATATTTTTTATAGAATTGTTATTTAGAAAAAATAATTTTTTTTAAATAATTTTTTTAATTAATTTTATAAAAAATAAATTTTAAAATAAATTAAAAAAATAATTTTTTTTTAAAATAAGATTTTTTAAAATATAAAAAAATTAATTTAAAAAAAATAATTTAAAAAAAAATATTTTTTTTGAATATATATTTTTTAGAATTGTTATTTAGAAAAAATATTTTTTATAAAAAAATCAACAAACAAAAGTTCTAATTCTTTCAATAAAAAGTTTTTTTTTTTTTGTTTTTTTTTTTTTTTTTTTTGTTTTTTTTTTGCCAATTCTCGAGTTTATTTCTCATGTTACCAAACACTAGAATTGACTTTAAATTTCTCTACCCATTTCTATTATCTGAATTCTATTCTCTACTTCATTTCTATTCTCTGAAATTCTCTCTACCAAACGTGCCCTAATAAAATAATAAAGATGATATTTAAACTCATTGCTTTGGTTGCCTAGAAGAGTAAATATATAGTGATATTTTATTCAAAAACTATATAAGTTGACTATCTACTGGTTTATTTACGTAGAGTTGGATTTATTTTATAAACCGACAGCCCGAATCACCCTGCCCGACTTAACCCAACACGATAAACACCTGAACCCGATAACCCGATTTCTTCGGGTTGACGGTCACTTTTTAAAAACTCAAAACCCAATTCAACCCTACCTGATAAACCCGACAACACGATAACCCACAGGTAACACCCTGTAACACCCCGGGAAAAAATATAGGTTTCTGTAGCAGAATAAAATATAATTTGCAGTGGAAAATAAAGTTAATTTGCAGTAGAATAAAAGTTTGGGGGTTACATCATAACAAGACAGCCACAACCATAGAAACGAACTCAAGCGAGTCGTTTAAAATACATACCATTCAAATTATAGCAAAATACCAAAGTCAAAAAGGTTCCCAGCAGTGTAAAGCACTAAAAAAGACATAATAAGTTAAAAGGTTTTTCGAATGGTAGTAATTAAGGAAAATGAAAATAGATAGCAATCAATAGTCTTCATGTCACTCCAAAAGCCAGAAAAGCAATACATCAAATACCTGAGATAAAACATGTTAAAAAGTCAACACAAAGGTTGAGTGAAATTTATAGGTTTAAAATAAATAGTTGAACACAAGATTTATAAAGTCTGGATGATATGAGTAAAAAATACAAATATCGGGTAAAGCGTCGTATAATCAATAATAATAATCACTAATTTTCCCTCAAGTAGGTAGTTTGCCATCCCTAGGTAAATCGAATATAGCACACACATGTTGCATGCCTGGTCAATAGAGTAGTGTGCGTCAGTCCTATAGGCCTATACACTATATTCGCGCTCACTCGCAAGTGATTAATGGTTCATGATAAAGGGACTTGCTGGTGGCAATAACGGTACTTAGCATAAGCATCATAATCAGGAAAGCGTACGTTTAAACAATTGTGTTCATAAAAAGTAAGTAGCATGTATTTCCCCTATGGGTTTATAAAATAATTTAAAAGTAAAGAGTGGGTCTATGAATCACACCTTAGTAGTAGAGGAAACAAGATATCACAATATGATCATATAGTAGAGCACATCAGATAAGCCTCACCACAACCTAGTTATTTAGATAATATGTCTCAGAAAATGATACTCGAAAGGTAATATATAAAAAATAACGTTCGTGGAATACTCATGTTGTTGAACAAAAGGTTTTGTTTCTCGTGTGATTTTTAGAAAACATAGTTTTAAGATCAAATCATGATAAGACGATGAAAATCGGCGAAACACAATTAAACACATAGAAAAGAATCAAGAAACGAAAAGGAAACAATAAAGAATTAAGAATAAGGAAAAGAAATAAGAAATAACAAAATAACACGTCAAATAGTTGTTTCGGTGTTTTACCCGTAACCTAAAATTGTTTAGAAAACGTTACGGTTTATAAAAGAATCATACATTTGTTAAAAGGTTTATAATGTGAATAATTTGGGAATTAGAAAAGTTTATAACATTTATAAATCATAATCGTTTAAATTATAAAACGGTTTTCTTAAGATTTGGACATGACACGTCCGTTTATACAACATTTTTCAAGTCGTTACGACTTTTGAATAATAAGTTTTAATTATTACAATTCCACAAGTTAATACAAACGAATAAAAGTTTGTACAAAGTTTTATACAAATTTACAAATTAAATACAAATTTTACAAGTTTTAAATAATTATTCGTCGTTATAATTCGCGTGAATATTAGTGTCGGGTTTATCGGCTATTTTGTACTCGTAGTACAAAATCATCCATAAGTCCTTCGACTAATACCGTGAATCTAATAACGAGCATCCATATCATCAAATGAATAGGTAATAGTAACAACGTTCAAAATTTCCATATCGATATCCAATTACTCCTAAATAGCAACCGAAACACCATCGACAAAACAAACAATATAAATTAAGTTAGTAAATGTTAAATGAAATAATCAACGACAAATGAAAAACAATAACACATATCATTGGGATTTTGGGCCCAATATAGACATATGACCAAATTTTATGTTAATGGGCTCCTTAGCCCATTAACCAAATCCAAACACAACCCAACACATAACTTTGTTTTAAAACAATATATTTCAACATAAACGGATACGACTAACTCGAGGTAACCTAAACCTCGCTAATGACACACGGTTGGAACAAAATTGATAACCAAGTCCCCACGACACTTCGTGTGTCGTGGTACACATAACACACTCACCGAGAGTGCCGTTTTAATCAATATATACACAAATATTTACCACAGCCAAACCTAATATCCACTTCAACAATATTTTAACCAAAACCATTTTTATGACTCCTCGACCTCGACTAAATGTCTCGGTTGTTAAAATTTGTAGCCGTGACTCCCCGTGAGTCACGACTCACTCCTACGACATCAAAAATGTTACCGCGACTCAAAATAATCAAAACAATCCCACGGCTCAACCATATTCGACCACAAATAATTCCTAGGGTTTCGGCTAACTCAAGTAACACGTGTCGTGACTCACCTCGAGTCACGACTTACCCCTACGCGACTCATATACCAATCGGCCACAATAAAAACTCAACCAAAACTCATCAAATTCACAAATAACAATCACAAAAACAAATACAAGCTCGGAATATAATAACTATGCAAAAATAAATACGAAACGGGTTCGAGTCAACTCAACTCGTGAGTTGACTCGGACGAGTCACACGACTCAGAACGAGTCAAGGCGATTCGAGTGTCAAAATAACAAGATCCACACGAGTTTCTTAATAAAACATTAAGTTTAGTTAGTTTTTATTATCAAAAACGTTTTTTATAAATTTTATTCGATTAGGGTTTTATTAAAATGAGAGAAAATGGAAGAGGGGTGGCGCGTGCTTACCAACAAGAGAAAGAGAGAGAGAAATGAGGTGGTGGCAAGCGGCGGTGATGGTGGTGTTGCGGTGGTGTACTCCAAAAATAAACCAAACGCACTCCTTGCGCCTTCTAGAGCTCCAGAAATGGTGAGGGGGTCGAGATCTACACGTCGGATGAATTTCGGGGGTGGTCGGAATCTTCGGCGAAAAAGGGAGCGGCGCCGGAATAGTAAATTTCTGGTGAGGGGGAAGTTACTAGTGATGAAACTCTAATTGGGGTTTTTATATCAAAGGGGGAGGGGCTAAAGATGGATAAAAGGAATTAAGGGGGGCGGCGCTGAAACTGTTGAAAGGGGGTAGGAAGTGTAACTTTGGCAATTCTTTTAATAAAAACCTTGTGGGTCCCATTTGACTTAGCAAACTTCCGTTTTAATTTACAGGACTTTCGTCATTGAGTTCGAAATAATTTTTCTGATGAAATTGAGTATTCGCGCGTATAATTTTCTCGGATTTAATTTAATTAACAAATCAAATTGTTTTGAGTACTTTAGGTTGTGCCAGCTTCAATAACGAATAACACTCACTCTGGTTTTCAAGCTCAAATGAGTTCAGAGAAATATAAAGCTAAGGGATATCAAAAATAAATATTTTAGCTAATAAAATAAGTTCAGGAAAATTACGAGATATTACACACCCCTACTCCAACCATAAGTGCGAATTACATCCTGACAGTGACAGTCACAGGAAACTACAAACATGTTTAAATGCCTAATCCCTCTTTTCAAACCATCCAACCTCCATTGGTATTGGAACAAATCAAGACAACATTTCATGTACTCAAATCAGGCCATCTCCAAAACATCAAAACTACACCTTTAAGAAATCATTAATACTTAACTTCTTACATTTTTTTTCAATATATCCCTTTACCACAACATAAATCTAGATCCATTCTCACTAATAATTATTTTTATAAGTCTATTAAAACTTAAAACGAATATATAGCTAACTGACTCAAAATGTTCATAACCTATACGGAATCAAACAGATCAACTATTGAACACAAGTTCTTAAACTACAGGAAATCAGAGTGATCAACGCACAAATATTAAAACTAAAAAATGCATGCAAAAACTAAACATTAAATCATATCTACACCATTCAAAACACATTATTACGAAAGCAACAGTTTATAGCGGAAATTAATTATACGTACGAACTTGTGGTTTTGGTGTAACCCTTGATGCAACACTTATGGTTTAATTTGTAGTCATTGCGAGAAAAAAAAATTATGAGTTATAAACCAAAAATGATAAAAGTTTAAGAATTAAACAATATTTAAACTACTAATTTAGTAGCTGATGCTGTTACAATTTTTAATCATTTTCAAGTTTAAAAAAGCACTTTAGGTATAACACATTGCTCATTTTTAAGTTTTTTAAGTTTAAGAAAAATATTAAGTGATTTATATATAATATAGATATAAATAAATGTGCACAAGACTACACAACTACGCATAGAAAAATCACTTTTAATTTTAAAAAAGCGCTTTAGGTATAACACATTGGTCATTTTTAAGTTTTAAGTTTAAGAAAAATATTAAGTGATTTATATATAACTAGGCGAGTACCCGCGCCTAACGGCAGCGGTTCCTAGAGGTAGACAATTAACGATATGCGATATTGTGTTAAGTATTTCGTATAACGTTGATCTATTGCACAATAAATCCGAAAAGTGAAACAAATGAGTATTACGGTAGAAAGAATAACTGTTTGTAAATGAAAAACAAAAAACAAACAATAAAATCACCAAAGAAGGACAAATTTAATTAAGCACAATTCCTTGTGGATGAACTTCCAGACATTTTTAATGCGTCGTGACTTTAAGCAATGCTTGCAATGAAAACACTTCAAATTAGGACTCCAACATTGTGGTCCAAAAGTTTCTTCATGAGTGTTAACTGCATCAAGTATAGCCATCTCTTTATTCATTATATTCACATGGAAATTTATGAGTAAGCTGCACTTTGAAGAGTAGTGAGACAATTTCATAACTTGTAGAGTTGAAAACATGGAAGGCTTAAGTAACGGGTAAAAATAGGTCATTTTTTATGTGGGTCAAATTAAGTTGACCCGCAAGGCCGCAATTACTTTCTCTATCCAATTTAGTGAGTCTTGTAAACTATTTATGTGTTAAGTATTACAGTACTATTGATTACAAAAGCTACATCACCAAAATTCCAAAATAATTAAAGAAGAAAACACTCTAAGTTGAGCAACTAAGTACATTTTAGATCACTCTTAATATGTTTGACCCATTTATTCTTTTACTTTAATCCTTAAGCATAACTGATGAAGCGAAAAGTGTACCGCTTTTAAGGGGTCATTTAAGCCCTAAATCGTATTTATTTGATCAAATATTGCCCTAAATCGTTCCTTTTGTCATTTTAGGTACTTTTGAGGAGAAATCTGGAAAAGGAGGCATTTTGGACGTTTTTGGAGCATAAAAGTGAAGAAAACGACAAAGTCTCAAAAATCGGCTAAAAGTTACTCTTGACGGCGTCACAATTTACTCTGGACGGCGTCATGCCTTGGCAAGAAAAAGTGGACGTGAAATTTACTCATGATGAGCCAATGAAAATAGCATGTGAATTCTGACGGCGTCACGCTTTAACTTGATCAAGGGCGTCACGGCTTAAATCAAAAGGGGACGGCGTCACGTTCAAGGTTCGACGGCGTCAAGCCTTGATAAGCCAGAATGGATTTTTGAAGAGCTAAAGAGGGACGGCGTCAAGAAGGTCATCCGGGAACCCTAAAAGCGGCGAGGTGACGGCGTCACACTCCATAAGGTGACGCCGTCAGATGTAAAAATCTATATATAGTTTTCTAAATTATTGTCATTAAGGAGAGCTTAGTGTGTGGAATTTTGGGAGAAAACCCTAAGACGATTTTAGCTACTTTTTCAAGGCTTTTTAACTTGAGATCTTCCATGTTACATTGAAGATAAGTTATCAATTAATCATTCAATATGTCTATGTGTTGTTTGATTTTATCTTATTCTTGTCTTTTGATTAACATGTTAGGCTAAATTTATCTTGTGTTTGCTTAGATCTAATGAAACCTAGCTATTGATTATTGGTTGTTAGTGTGTTATTAGTTGTATTGGATGATTGTTTATCTATGTTAGGCTTAAGAAAACTGGCTAACTTCCTATTCGGTAACTTGCTTGAACGTCTTAAGAAACATGAACCAAATGCGTACTAAAGGTTTTTATGGTTGTATTTAATGCACAAGCGAATTCTAGTGATCCCATGTTAGGAGCTTCCTAGCCGGCTCGACATAGGAGTGAAGTAGGAGCTTGTAGAGTTGGGGAAGTAAGTACGCCACCCCACGATTGGTATTAAGGAATACACCCATCATCCACGCGACTAATACACACTAATTAACCGGTAAAAGATAGTTAGGGAGTAAGGAAATCTAAGTAAACACATTTCTCTACACATAAGTTTCTCACCAACATTTTCATTTCAGTTATTTTATTTTATTGCATTCGTAGTAATTTGGGTTAGTTGACTAGCAACTAATTCCGCCCACTCTTTCAAACCCGAGATTTTACTTGCTTTCATAAAAATTATAAAAACATAAAAAGAATCTTCCTCAACCCTTAGACCTAATTAGAGTAGTCTTTCACGCCTAACGAACACTATTCCCTGTGGAGAACGATCAATCCCCCGTACTTACCACTACACTATACTACATCGGTCAGGTACACTGCCTGGTGGGGTTGTAAGCCTCTTGAGATCCCTCGAGAGGTAAAACCTATTGTAAGGTTACAAAACCACGCATCAAGTTTTTGGCGCCGCTGCCGGGGAATAGTTATTGTTTAGGTTGAATTTTTATTTCTATTAGGTCTACTCACTAGATTCCTTTCTAGTGAGATTTTTATTTTATTTTTTCTAGGTTTTCTTTAGTCTATCTATTTTCTTCGTGTCTTTGTTCGTAACCATACCATCCGACATCATGGAAGATGGTAATATCCTTAACCCCCACAACCCACCACCACAACAACCACCACCACCTCCTAGAGCCCGTACTTTAGGAGAGTATTCCCGTCCTAGCCACCATGGCTATCGAAACACCATTGAGCTCACTCAAGGAGCCAATATCACACCCTTGCGATCCGACACCATCCGGTTGGTGCAAAGCGGATGCGCATTCCATGGACTTCGTTCTGAAGATCCTAATCAACATCTCAAGGACTTTCTCAAAATCGTTGATTCTATAGACCTTGATGTTGCCACTCGAGAGACGACCCGATTACGTCTCTTCCAATTCTCTTTGCGGGACCAAGCTAGTCAGTGGCTAGAACGTCAACCCGCAGGATCCATCACCTCTTGGGATGATCTCACCACTCGTTTCCTTGCTCAATTTTTCCCACCAGGGAGAACTACCAAGCTAAGGAAGGATATCTTGATGTTTGAACAACGTCAAGGCGAAACTCTCTACGAGGCATGGACTCGATTCAAGGACTTACTCCAAAAAGTCCCTCACCATGGCATAGAACTTTGGCTCCAAGTCCAAATCTTCTATGACCATATCAATCTCTCCACGAGGCAAACCATTGACCAATCGGCCGGTGGCAAGCTACGTGATCTAAGTGCGGAACAATCATGGGCTCTCCTAGAGGATCTTGCTCTTTATGACAACGAAAGTTGGAGTGATCCCCGTGATTTGAATAAAACGGTCAAGGCAATATCTTTGCCTTCGAACAATTCAAGCACTTCTGACCGTAGGATCATAGAACTTGAAGACCAAGTCAAGTTTCTTATGAAATCTTACGAGGCTCCTAAACTTTCAAGCCAAGTGAACAAAATCACTTCTTCATGTGAATTATGTAGTGGTCCCCACGACACTCGTGATTGCATGGAACTCCCCGAACAAGCTTTTGTGGACTACGCATCCTCGCGTACCGACGGAGCGGGAGACAAGTGGTACACTTTCAAACCCGAGCCAAACCATTACGGTGATTCATACAACCCCTCATGGAAAAATCACCCGAACCTTAGGTGGAAACAAAACCAAAACGCCCAACAAACAAATTCTTCCAACCCATCTAATCGTTTCCAATCAAGCGGTTCCAACTCGAACCGTACTTTCAACAACAATCCTTCCGGCAATGGTAGTACCGATAACTTTGAAGGATTGATGTCTCAATTTATGGCATCTCAAGAAGCTCGTTTAGCCAAGTTTGAAACCGATTTCAAACAAAAACAAAGCGAGATGACCGATAAGATTGACACCTTGTTGAAAGCCCTCAATGACCGAGAAATGGGAGCACTCCCTAGCAACACGGTCAAGAACCCGAAACTAAACGTCAACGCTATTTCATCGGTTTCGTCCCCTAGTTCTTGTCCACAATATTATTCGGTCAATTCCATGAGCACGTGTTTCAAACAAGCCCAAGTCGTTCCAAATGACCAAGAAGTTATGACATCCAAATTGGTCAACAACATAGTTGAAACACCTCCCACTCAAAACCTTGACGAAGAATTCAAGGAGCTCCACCTTGAAAGTCCGGTTGTTGATGAGTTGGATGAGAAGAAGCTCAAGTTAGGCGAAAAAGGGACCGCCTTTGTTCATAACAAGCTACCTAAGAAGTTAGATGATCCGGGCTTATTTGTTCTACCTTGCAAGATCGGTAATTCGGAGGCTTATGACACATTAGCCGATCTTGGATCAAGCCTTAACCTACTTCCGTTACCTCTCTACACCTCTCTAAAACTAGGAAAACTTGAAGAAACCGAGGTGATAATAGGTTTAGCGGATGGGAGTGTTGCTTACCCGGTTGGAGTAGTTAAGGACGTGTTAGTGCACATTGGAAAACTAACCATTTTAGCCGATTTCCACGTCCTTGATATGGTTAGCGACCCTACATGCCCCTTGTTGATAGGTAGAGGATTTTTGGCGACCGCTAGTGCTATGATTGATTGTAAGGAATCCAAGATAGCGGTAGGAGAAGGAGATACTTGGTCAGTCTATGATGTAAAGAAACATGCATATGATACTAGTGATGAACCGACACCCCATTGGTTAGAGTTGAATAGGAGACCATCTAGATATGGACCTTGGATAGATAGAGGCTTCATAGGACCCCAACGCCCATTTTACCTAGAAGAGGACTTTGTGAACCGAACACAGACGGTAGAACAACTCTTGGCTAGGGACACCGAATTGGATCCATTTGAAGACTCTCTAGTTTTTAGGAAGATGATTGATTTCCTAGGAGTTTTGCCAATTAACCTAGGAATGAATAAGTGGAGTTGTGAGGAAGATGATCATAAGTGGAATTGGGATAAACCACCCAAAGATGGAGATGGGTCATGGCATATCAAGATGACATTGTATGACCCGGATGGAGAGAAGTTTGAAAAGACATATCGTACTAAGCGGACCAATAGGAAACTTCAATCCAAGCTTAACCCTAAAGACGTCCTCGATGACGAGCTTACTTACATAGGGTAGCGTGACTTTGAGTCTAGCTACAAGACTCGTTAATAAAGAAAAGCGCTTCTTGGGAGGCAACCCAAGCTTTATTTGTTTTATTTGCTTTGTGTGTTTATTTATTTGTTTGTTTGATTTTATTTTCCGTACGTGTGTTTAATTTTTATCATTATTGATTCATGTTCAAAAGTAATTTGTGAAAATGCTTTATGTTGTTTTTAACTTCGTCTTAACTACATATAAAGGTATTTTGCAAAAGATAAGTGTAAGGGAAATCTAAATCGGTTTATTAGAACACAAATTAACATGAATCGTAATAATAATAAATTAACATACATATTAGTGTGTGTTTGAGTCAAATGCTTGTATCGAGTCATAATGATGTTTTGCAGGAATTCCAGGAAGTAAGGTAAAGGTTTTTCCAGAAATTTTCCGGAAACTTAAAATGAAAATTTTTGTCAGGTCATTTCTGACGGCGTCAGGGTTCATAACCTGACGGCGTCAGATTTAATTTTCAGAAATTTTTGAAAGTTTTGTTTTTAGAAAAGTTTTTATTAAAATCTCCAACTTATAATCTCCAGGAATCTGCAAAGTTATCATTCCACAAGCATTATATCCTTATATATAGATTTTTTTCCCGCCGATGTTATGCAGGTTTTCGTGTTTGTTTTCTCAGGTTTAACAGGTTATTTTGGACAAGGAGATGTTTATGGAATCAAGCTTTTGGCGATGCATTAGTCATGGAGCTTCAACATTCTCCTTGGAGGAAGATTTAACCGTGTAACTTCATTATCCACCGAGCGAATCAGGGGAGTATTTGATTTCATTCTTTTACTTTTTCTTTTACATCTTGTTATTTGAACATTGGGGACAATGTTCATCTTAAGTGTAAGGGGAGGGTAAAAGTACGATTTTAGAGAATACAATTACGCTTGACTTTTGTTTGTTTAATGGTAGATGTGTAATAAAACTGAGAGAAATACTTGTTAGGGTAATTTTAGTGCCAAATTTAAAAAATTTTACAACATATAGGAGTGAAACTTTGATCTTAATGAGCGTCTCACGGATAGGAGTTATATGACTAGCACAAAAACCGTACCACAAAAAAATTTTCCACCCCAAATATGTGAGGTTCACCCCTAGAATTGGTAGGAAAAGCATTTATGCTATGATGTGTATACCGGTAGCACTTAGATTCTAGAACTTGCGTTAGGACCATTCCGAAGCCACAAGTGAGACTACATTCGTGTAGTTAGATTTGCTACATGATAAGAGGCATTAGGATTAACCCATTGTTTTACACCTGTGTTTTTGTTATAATTACATTGGCTACATTAGTCAAGTAATTCTCCCACACCCTTTGCGTTGTACTCATTTTTAGTACACGATACCCCTAGTACACCCCTCAGAGCCTATCTTTTCGTTTCGACCTTTAAGCATTTTACTTAAAGGAAGAATTTGTTACACCCCACTAAAATGTACACCCAAATCGCCTTAGCCTACCTTGTATGCACTCATTTTTAGTGCATTATTGTTACAACATTTGTTTAAACCCAAGTTAATTATCTAATTGATTACATGGTTGCTAAGTCGAGTCATATCCTTGTACATATTGTTTTGGGACGATTGGGACTCATGGGTAAAGTACTAGTGTAATGGAGTAATGGGGAAGAACATCATTTATTACCCCCATATGTGCTAAATATTTTAAAAGTACTCCAAGTTTTTCAATTATCTTAATTCGAGTCATTAGAATAGTTATTTGTAAAGTTATGTAAAAGTTCAAGTGTAAGGGGAATGCAACGCCCCTATGATGTATTATTTTGGATGGTAGGGCAAAAGTGTATGCAAAAAAAAAAAAAAAAAAAAAAAAAAAAAAAAAAAAAAAAAAAAAAAATCAAGAAAAACACAAAAAAATGAGAAAATGAAAAGTAGAAAAAACATACGGACTACCATCCCGTTTCATTTTATGTTTATTTTATGTTTTTGTTTTTGTTATTTCGTTTCTAGCTTAAGATCGAGTCTAGTCTTGGCTTAGCAACGTTGTATAGTACATGTAATTAATCAAGATCTTTAACTCGCCACCAGTAAAATAACCTTTATCCAACAAAACCGTGTTTTCCTTTTCCCTACACCTAACATTATAACCCATTTAAAAGCCCTCTTTGATAGTTTATCTTTGGTGCTTACGCCTAGTGGAGGAGGTTTTCGATCCTTTCCCAAGCCTATGGTAATCTATTTGCTATGACAGGTAGTGAGAGATATTATCCGTTTTCATTTATGAGATTTATTTTGATGACACTTGAGAGATGTGAGTATCTAAACACTACTTGTGAGGTGCTAGTATGTAATCTCCGTGCTTATTATGATTGAAGTGGAACGATTATTTGTTGTAATTACTTTTATGTTTGCATTAAATGACCCCTAACTTGTATTTTGATTAGAATAAAAGCGCATTTGCTTGAGGACAAGCAAATCTCAAGTGTAAGGGTATTTGATGAAGCGAAAAGTGTACCGCTTTTAAGGGGTCATTTAAGCCCTAAATCGTATTTATTTGATCAAATATTGCCCTAAATCGTTCCTTTTGTCATTTTAGGTACTTTTGAGGAGAAATCTGGAAAAGGAGGCATTTTGGACGTTTTTGGAGCATAAAAGTGAAGAAAACGACAAAGTCTCAAAAATCGGCTAAAAGTTACTCTTGACGGCGTCACAATTTACTCTGGACGGCGTCATGCCTTGGCAAGAAAAAGTGGACGTGAAATTTACTCATGATGAGCCAGTAAAAATAGCATGTGAATTCTGACGGCGTCACGCTTTAACTTGATCAAGGGCGTCACGGCTTAAATCAAAAGGGGACGGCGTCACGTTCAAGGTTCGACGGCGTCAAGCCTTGATAAGCCAGAATGGATTTTTGAAGAGCTAAAGAGGGACGGCGTCAAGAAGGTCATCCGGGAACCCTAAAAGCGGCGAGGTGACGGCGTCACACTCCATAAGGTGACGCCGTCAGATGTAAAAATCTATATATAATTTTCTAAATTATTGTCATTAAGGAGAGCTTAGTGTGTGGAATTTTGGGAGAAAACCCTAAGACGATTTTAGCTACTTTTTCAAGGCTTTTTGCCTTGAGATCTTCCATGTTACATTGAAGATAAGTTATCAATTAATCATTCAATATGTCTATGTGTTGTTTGATTTTATCTTATTCTTGTCTTTTGATTAACATGTTAGGCTAAATTTATCTTGTGTTTGCTTAGATCTAATGAAACCTAGCTATTGATTATTGGTTGTTAGTGTGTTATTAGTTGTATTGGATGATTGTTTATCTATGTTAGGCTTAAGAAAACTGGCTAACTTCCTATTCGGTAACTTGCTTGAACGTCTTAAGGAACATGAACCAAATGCGTACTAAAGGTTTTTATGGTTGTATTTAATGCACAAGCGAATTCTAGTGATCCCATGTTAGGAGCTTCCTAGCCGGCTCGACATAGGAGTGAAGTAGGAGCTTGTAGAGTTGGGGAAGTAAGTACGCCACCCCACGATTGGTATTAAGGAATACACCCGTCATCCACGCGACTAATACACACTAATTAACCGGTAAAAGATAGTTAGGGAGTAAGGAAATCTAAGTAAACACATTTCTCTACACATAAGTTTCTCACCAACATTTTCATTTCAGTTATTTTATTTTATTGCATTCGTAGTAATTTGGGTTAGTTGACTAGCAACTAATTCCGCCCACTCTTTCAAACCCGAGATTTTACTTGCTTTCATAAAAATTATAAAAACATAAAAAGAATATTCCTCAACCCTTAGACCTAATTAGAGTAGTCTTTCACGCCTAACGAACACTATTCCCTGTGGAGAACGATCAATCCCCCGTACTTACCACTACACTATACTACATCGGTCAGGTACACTGCCTGGTGGGGTTGTAAGCCTCTTGAGATCCCTCGAGAGGTAAAACCTGTTGTAAGGTTACAAAACCACGCATCAATAACATATGAGACCTAAAGATAATAAGTTGGCTAAAAAGCATTTCTAGTTTAGAGCGATTAACGGGATAACATCTCACTCAAGTGCAGCTCTAACAACAAAATGGTCCACTCATTTACTCACATAATTTTAAGGTACTTTTCATTAATGAAATGCACCTGATCCACAAACCCACTTTTTACTGTGTCTAAGCTATGAATACTTCGTGTATGTTGTAAACTTGCACTACTCCATAGTTTTTTGCCATTAGACTTCTTTTCCAAATAATTATATGTCATGTACCAAACTCACTTATTTACTCACAAAGAAAATGTTTAACAAAAGGCTAAACTATAAAAACATTCCAAAAAAAAATCAAATGATACAATATGATCTAATTACCTAATGGACACACAAAGCAATGGTCATTGAGCTGGTCTTCATGCAAAAAATAACAAATTTGCTAAACGACTTCTTTTAGACATCTGAAATGCTTACACTATCGCAAAGACTCGCCTATTTCTTATCAATTGTCCAACCCACCGCCTATTTTGATACCTCTGAATTTTTGAACCCATAAAACAATAGCAAATTATAACATATAGGATGCCATCAATGGCACAAAAGCAATGATTTTACTACTGTAATGATACTAATTGCAAAACAATTGTCATTATAATAAGAGCCTATACCTCAAAGTGTTCGCCTAACTCATGTGAGAGCATTAGTTGGTGGTATGCTTTCAAAACTATGTGAAACTTCGCATCTTACCAATGCCATCCCAAATGGACAACCAATGCCATCCCAACTGGAGATACAAAGCTTTTTTGAAGAGAAACGACACCAAGTCACATGGGTGAGCTGTACAATACAAAACAAACAATGCTTAAGGATATGATTATAACACCAAAATATACAAAAAATAAATGATCTGAACCCATAACAGTAACCGAAAACTCTCACCCATGCCTATATTCATTTACCTAAAAAACTTGCAAAATATTAACAGTTTTAAGAATAACCCAACTCATTAATCAAACTGATTTCAGACTAACCTAGATCAATAAAACTATAGTTTACAAAAAGTTACCTGTTGTTGTGTAGAAACTGTCAAAATCATCATCTAAATGGGTTTCGCAACAACCTATAAACAAAAGACACATTAAAAGAATCATAATCATTGTATTGTTACGATTGAAAATGAATGGAGACTTTGAGATAGGGCATCGTACAATATAAATTTTGAAATGGTGATATGGAATTGGTGAATATCTTTACCATTTTTTGTTGGTTTTTTGAATCATATACAAGAAGTTTCTATCAAAAACTTTGAGAAGGTTTTTTTGATTAACATTGAAATGAATGCTATTTAATCATACCATTAATTCCCTTTAGTAAATGTAACCCTCGACTTTCCTTTGGAGGATGAACTGAACCACACTATATCACACAAACAAACACATGATGACACTCACAAACACATTTAAGAACAATAAGAGTAGATGTGGATCTTATGGTTATATTTGCTAGTCGAATGATTATATTCAAGTGAAGAAGATAATACAATGACTAGGGATGGAACTTTCACACACACACACACACTCTTTTTCATATGAATAATGAGGCACACATAAGCAGAGTGTGTGTGCGTGGTTATATGTGACACAGTCAACCAAAATGGGCTTTGGTGGGCTTTAGATATGGACCTAATGTGGTCTTAATGTTTGCACTATACATATACTTAATTTTACAAACAATACTAATGCTATAAGCCCACTAAACTTAATACATATTATACATGACATTTAGTTCAAGCTAACAATGACCATCACTTCCTAAATAGCACTAAAATAAATGCTAACAATTTCCCTCTAAGGGATGGTCATTTCAATGATGTTCTCGTGATTGGTCTTTTGCGTATGACGTCTTGAACTTTGTGCGTCGATGTATAATATTCTTCATTAAATTTTCCTTCATGCACGGTGATCTTCAAAGTATCGTCTTTTGGTCTTTCCTGCCTTGATCTACTTCTTCTGTCCGGATGCGTCGTCGTTGTAGATGATGATGGTGGATGGACTTTCGTCGGTACCTGCATAAGACAGTTAGCAATAAATCGTCCAGCGACCATCATGTCGTGAGGCAAGATCCTTAGATCTCATTAAGACTCATACAACTTGTATCCTTTTTGAGTGAACTCAAGTGTATTGCATAGGAAGTGTTCCTAAGAGATCTTTGATGAATCTCATGTCTCTAGACTCTATAATGTGCGTTTTGGTTTTAGCCGTCGGAAGCATGGAGAAGAGTGCCACCTTTTCAATATCAACACATCTCGGAGTGAGAGGTCGATAGATTATGCAGTGTTCTCCGTGAGAAATGAAACAAATATCTTTTAAGAGATATCTGAGTGGATAGAAGGGGTGGTGCAATGCGTCACTGGGTCCATGACGTCTTGTCTTCAATACCAGTATCACCTTAGTGAGTACCGATAGCAGATGTATTGACCTGGTTTCTGACCTAAGTTTTTATGGAGGGCTATTTCTTTTCACCCTTTCATTAAACTTTTCTTTTTCATTCTTCAACCCCTTCTTTCTCCTTTCTCCTTTACTCCTTTTTTTCTATCATACCTAAGGACTTCTAATTCTAAGCTATTGGAATTGTCCTTGGGTAGATCCCTCCGGTTCTGGCGGATCATTGGACATAACCTAACCATAATCACCTTATTACTCCATGATTATCCTAGATTATTTGTCACATGCCATTAAACCTTGTGAAAATCTCTCAACGTGTTTATGAGAAAACACATTTTGTTAACACATTAAGAGTTTTGCATTTTTGAAACACTCCCCCTTCACATGTGCTCATGCATTTTTGAAATAAATTGCACATGTTGGGTAGAGTTCGCACATTTGAAATGATCGATTTTCAATGAACATGACCTTCGCGAGACACGCTTACATCACTAGTTAGACTAGCTTGAAATTATTACACGTCCTGGTCATATTCAATGATCATCTCTCGAATTGGTACATTCTACTCAGACAAGTCCTTTGCGAGACACGCTTACATCACTGGTAAACCAGCTTGAAATTATTACCCGTCCCGGACATGTCTTTTCGATAACTGACATTTAGTTTCGTCAATTCGAGGGTTATCACTGAGTCTTGAGATTCAAACCATGAAACTTTTTGATCACATTTTAATCACGTCCTCTCCCCCATATATTTAAACACTTAATCTCCCCCTCAAAAATAGCATGAAGTGGTATTTTTGAAAACAGTTGATTAAAATGAAGCTTTTTGTGGAGAGATGGACTAATTTTAGCATGAAAAATGGAACATTTTTCTTTTAATAATCCCCCTTAATCAGAGCATTTTATTAAACAATTGAGTTTAAAGGCATTTAAGGGTCTTCGAGAGAGTCATTGTGAGCACAAAATTTATAGAAAGACTTTGAAAAATCTTTTCGAAACAATTTTGATTAAGTGCTCACGGGTTTTACTTTTTGCCATTAACATTGCGAGTCCTGATTGGAAATAATCAGAAGTCATCAATGTAGCCTTTATATGAAATCTTTTCGAGTTGGAGTACTCAGGCCACAAAAAAAGATTTCACAATAAAGCACGGGTTCCGTACTGAAATGTACGAAAGCCTTAATGAAGATAAATTTGAGAAACGACATGTTTTAGAAAAACATAAAAAAGAACTCTCGCTCAAGCATCTGTACATGCCCGTATCATTGTTGAATGACATTTCTAGATACGTACAAAATATCGATTATACGAGAGACATGTCGTGAGAAGAATATTTTTGGTTTTTGAGTTTTATATTTTTTATGTCTTTTTGAAATTTTCTATTTTTATATTTTTGAACAAGTATATATATACAAAAATATTTACATGCGAAGCTTATTGATATAAATCAAGAAGATTCAAGAAGACTTTCTAACTCTTCGGGAGTTAGGCTTCGCATTCCAATTCGACGAACTAATTTTTCAAACCGCTCTTTTGGGAGGGCCTTAGTAAATAGATCGGCGAGTTGATATTCAGTCTTCACGAAAAACAATTCAACAGTACCCTCTTTAACGTGCTCTTTAATGAAGTGATAGCGGACTCTAATATGCTTGGTCTTCGAGTGTTGCACTGGGTTGCACGAGATGGCTATGGCACTTTTTGAATCGCAATACAAAGGTATGCAGTTGAAAGAGAAACCATAATCTGTGAGCTGTGTCTTCATCCATAGAACTTGGGCACAACACGTAGATAGAGACACATACTCGGCTTCTGCTATTGATAAAGCAGTGCAGTCTTGTTTCCTTGATGACCAGCCTACTAGCTTTTCTCCCAGAAATTGCGCTCCGCCTGACGTACTTTTCACTGTAACTTGGCAACCGGCATGGTCTGCATCTGAAAATGCTATTAGTGTAAACTCCGAATCCTTCGGATACCAAAGTCCCATGTTAATGGTTCTTTGAAGGTATCGAAAGATCCGTTTAACCTCTTGGAGGTGAAGTTCGGTAGGCCTTGCCTGAAACCGTGCAAGTAAGCAAATAGCAAAATGTATATCTGGTCGGCTTGCAGTTAGGTACATGAGAGAACCAATCATGCTTCGATATTTCTTCGGATCCATGGGTTTCCCATATAGGTCAGCGCCTATCTTGGGTGAAGTGACCATTGGAGTACCAACAGAGTCACAATTGTCCATTCCATGTTTTTTCAAAATCTCAATTGTGTATTTAGCCTGATTAAGAAAAATACCACGTGGGGATTGATGAATTTGTAAGCCTAAAAAGAATTTTAATTCACCCATCATGGACATTTCGAATTTGCTTTTCATGAGATTTTCAAAATGTTTTGAATGTTCCGAATTAGTGGACCCAAATATTATGTCGTCCACGTAAATCTGAACAATCAAAATATCATTTTTGTATTTTCTTGTAAACAAGGTCGGATCAATTGTTCCTTTGGTGAAATTATTATGAAGTAGGAAAGATGATAACTAATCATACCACGCCCGTGGGGCTTGCTTCAAACCATAGATTGCCTTCTTTAGCTTGTAGACGTATTTCGGATGATCTTTGTCAACGAAACCGTCTGGCTGACTCACGTACACTTCTTCCTTCAGAGTTCCATTCAAGAATGCCGTCTTGATGTCCATCTGATAAACTGTGATGTTCTTGTGAGCCGCATAAGCTAAGAAAATTCTGACTGCTTCAAGCCTTGCAACTGGTGCGAATGACTCTTCAAAATCTATCCCTTCTTCTTGTCTGTATCCCTTTGTCACCAGACGAGCTTTGTTGCAAATTACAGTCATTTCTTCATCCTTTTTGTTTTTCCATAACCACTTAAGATCAATGACAAGTTTGTCAATTGGTCTTGGAAATAAATCCCAGGTGTCATGGATTTGAAATTGAAGAAGTTCTTCCTGCATCGCTTCAATCCAGGCATTATCTGCCATTGCTTCCCGAATGTTCTTAGGTTCTATGAGACTGACTGAGCAGACATAGATGCACATGTCGCAATCGGTGTGAAGTTATGTTCTCGTCTGAATTGGTCTTGAGGGTTCACCAATAACCTGTTCGATCGGATGGTCTTTTGTCCACTGTAATGTTGAAGGGTACCTTGGACTGAATGACTGTGTGTTAGACGGTTCATGTAATCTGGAAGATGATTCAGCAGATTCTGTTCCAAACGGGTTTTCAAATGGTTCATTTTCTAACACGGCATTATTTTGTTCTTGCTCATCAATTCTGGGTAGAACAATTTCAATTACAGGAGATAGTGGGGTAAATGTAGATGATGTGGATGGTGAGGGAGGTGGTGCGCCAGCTTCGAATGTTGTGGATGCATCTGGATTTGGTGGAGGTGGTGGTGGTTGTTGATGTTGAGTGGGTACAGCGGAATGTTGGTTAGATGCATTTTTCGAAGCGCCACCATAGTATTCATCGTACATGAACTCGAAGAAATTATCCAGTTCTTGAGTTGTGGGTTGTTCGTCATGAATTGATTGAGCTCCTTGAGGTGCGAGTCCCGAACTGATATGTCCGGAAGTCATTGGGTTAAGCGCGGGTTCTAGAGCGAGTCTCTTAGAAGCCATTTGTGAAATTTCATCAAATTTCACATTCATCGTCTCCATGATCTTTTTCGTTCTCCTGTTATACACCCTGAATGCCCTCGAGTTTTCAGAATAACCAATGAAGATTCCAATATCACCCTTAGCCTTCAACTTTCCCAGATCTTCCCTGTCATTTGTTGGATAGCATAAAGCGCCAAATACATGAAGATAAGAAATATCCGGTTTTCTGTTGTTGACAAGTTCATATGGGGTTTTATTGAATCTTGGATGGATTAGGGATCGGTTTTGAGTAAAACAAGCAGTAGATACAGCATCAGCCCATAAGAATAACGGTGCACTAGAATAAATCAGCATTGTGCGAGCAGCTTCCACAAGAGTTCTATTTCTTCTTTCAACTACCCCATTCTACTGTGGAGTTCTAACAGCTGATGTCTGGTGTGTAATACCATTTTCTTCAAAGAATGTTCTTAACTCCTGATTTACAAATTCTGTGCCATTGTCAGTTCTTACTATCCTAACTGGAGCTTGAAGTAGAACTTGAATACGCTTCAGAAAGGTGATGATGGTGCCTGGTGCTTCGTCTTTTGATCTCAAAAACTTTACCCATGTATATCTTGAATAATCGTCAACAATTACAAGAATATACTTTTTCCCATTTATGCTTTGAACTCTCATTGGGACACATAAGTCCATATGCAACAAATGCAACCTATCAACCGAACTAGGTACGGGTTTAGGTTTATATGTTGCCCTTTTGCTCTTGCCTTGCTCACAAGATGGACAAAGGTGTTCTTTGGTGTATTTAAATTTAAGGAGACTGGAGATGATGTTGTCTTTGGCAAGCTTGTTGATCGTGTCAAAGTTCAGATGGGACAAACGTCTATGCCACAACCAGGATTTTGTTTCGCTTGCCCTGGTCATGAGACAAATAGGAGATGAAGAGGCCATTTGGTTTATGTCAATTGCATAGAGATTGGTGCCACGATTCCCAATTAAGAGATCATTCCCCACCAAATTCCTGACAAAACAAGTGTTTCTCCTAAAAGCAACCTCTAAATCAGCATCACAAAACTGCCCGACTGAGAACAGATTGTGTCCCAACCCTTCGACATAGTAAACCCGAGTGATCAAGTAATTCCCAAACTGAAGATCACCATAACCCAGAATAGCTGCAACATGATCATTCCCAAACCGTACAGTCCCCATGAACTGCCATACAAAGTTGATCAGCAGCTTCAGATTCCCGGTCATGTGCTTGGAGCAACCCGAGTCGACGATCCAAAGACAAATTTCAATGACCTGCAAAGAACAGAGGATTTTGTATATGGAAACCGTTTAACATTTGGTTCTAGTGGGTTAGATGAAACAGGTGAATTACACTTAGAACTGGTTTCCTTAGATGCATTGGGAACTATTTCTAATGTGCCATTCTTAAGTGCAAACTTTCTACCCGTTGGTTTCCAATCACAAAACTTGGTGTGATCCTTAGGTAATAGGCTGCTAGTGGTTTTCCTAGCTTTTGCAATAAGTCTTCGAATATATCTAGACTTAGCCTTAGTTACTAAAGGAACCTTTTTCTGTTCAGGCATATCATTCTTTTTCTCATTATTAGAAACATTATCATCACAAGCATTTTTAGACAAAGATTTCTTTTGCATTAAACAATCAGAATCATTACATGCATTAGAAACAGGAGTCTTAACATTACAACTAGATGATACATGTTTCTTCTTGGAAAGCGGTAAATTCCTATGGTGTTCTTCTACTTTCTTGCATGCACTCTCAGAAACAGGCGAGAGACTAGGTTTCTTGTTATTGCTCCTAGACTGTCTTTTGCTCCTAGAGTTGCTTTCTAATCCTGTAGAAGGTAAGGCACACTCATTAGAATTTTTGTTGTTGTCCTGAGATGTTGTTGTAGCATTCCTAGACTCATTTGGATTATCTTTCTTACTTTTGTCTATCGCCCTATATGTTTTAGATGTAGAGGCAGACGCAGTAGTGGGACTAATCCTATAAAGGCCAGGTGCTATTACATTTGATGTGTGGACAACTGCTTTCTCTTTTTGTTTCTCATTAGGCAAGGGGGTTGATGGTGCAATACCCGTAGATTCCTCACCCTGCCCTTTTTGACTTTCAAGCTGAGATTTCAAAAGATCAATTTGTTTTTGCATGTTGTGGTAAGAACGCCCATACGACAATTTGAAATATTTGCATTCTTCCTTTTTCTGATCAAGTTGTTTAAAATATGTGACATTTTGTTTTTCAATCTTGGCAAGTGCCTTTTCATATTTTACAACAATTTCGGAAGTCTCAGCTCGAAGTCGTTCATCATCCTCAACAGAGTATGTTTGGTAAATAATAGACATAATGTCAGTCGATAGAGCTTCGAAGGATAGAGAGTCATTTTGTTTTTCCAAAATCATTATGCGTTCCAAGTATTCATTAGCTTCCTTCACTAAGGATTTGTGGTCCTTAACGAATTTTGCTGACTCTTTCAAAAGATTGTGTTCCACATTTTGAACAACCGCATAGATTGCAGAAATGTGTGGATTAATGTCATTTTCAAACATCGTTTTTAGTTCAGAATGAAAACTTGAAAACCAGTCTTTGTTGTTACTGTTTGATTTGGATGCCACAATACTTTGAAGTGTTTCAATTCTCTGTTTAAGATCAACCAAATATAGTCTAGCTGCACTTGTTTCACAAGTGTTTTTAGATGCCATTTGTTCGATGTTAGACAGATGTTTTGAGACAAATATTTGTCTTACGACAGCCACTGGTTGTTTGAAAAACATTGGTGACTCTTTTGGAACTGAATGAACGCCATAGTCTATGTTGAGCTGGTTATAGTCTATTGGTTTAATTTCTGGGTTCATTTGTCTCATTTTAATTCTACTCTTCTGAGCAAGCTCGATCGTTTCATCAGAATCATGAACCTCTATAGGATCATGTTTATCATTTATAAGAGTACCATCATATAACACATTCTGTTCTTTCTGAGCTTTCTTGAGATAATAAGGGTTTTCATAACCGATAGCTACTTTCTTCATTGTATGTAAAATCGGGTTTTTATCATTTATTAACAAATTAATTGTTTGTGAAGAATGTCCCATTTTTACAAGTAAATCTTCCAACTTTGCAATGGTTTCCTGTTTGTCAGTAATCTATTTATGAAGATCCTTTTCACGTTTTGAAAACCTTTCATTCAACTCCTTCTTTTCTTTTTCAATATTGGAATAAGTCGATTTTTGTGTTGAAAGCTGGTTGGTTAGTTCAGAAATTTCTTTGTTAAGAGATTTGATTTGCAAATTCAAATTAACATCGAGAGTGTCAAATTTTATTTGCAAACATTTCTCTCTTAACCCAGAATCTCTTAAACTAACTTCAAGTTCTGACTGTCGCTTGTTATTAAAATCAAAAGCTCTTGCATTTTCCTTATAACTCTCAAGCTCAGCGGTCAATTTGTCATTCGCGGCCTTAACATCGCGATTAATCTTTTTGACCTTTTCAATTTCCATACTACAATTTTGCAATAATGATTCAAACATAGCACGTGTTTCCTCATCATTATCAGTATGCTGTGACTCGAATTCTTCATTAGGATCCATATCTGGAGTTACCAAATTAGTATTACTACAACTTGGTTCGTCCATGTATGTATCATAAATGAGATTAGGAGTCGCAGGATGCTGTTCATTTTGAGGTGACATATCAAACATTTCATTATTGTGACATGTAGCATATGGTTGTACCTCAGAAACCGCATTTGTGTTAAAAGCAGGAGGTGCTTCCGAATCCGTGTCGTACTTTGCCTCCTGGAGATTTGCCATAAAAATGCAGTTTGCATCGATGTCCTCTTGATCTTCAGAATTATCCATAATAGCCATGAAGTCATTCTCTTCTGCACTCAACTGAAGCCCAGCCGTTTCCTTCTGTGCCAACATTAATGCTTTCTGCAAATACGATGGATCCCTCTTATTCGGCTTGTTGGGACAGTTCCTAGCCATGTGACCAACACCCTGACAGTTGAAGCATTTCATCACATTACCCTAATTCATATTCCCAGCTCCCTGAGCAGTAACATTCCTAAACTGATTCCCAGCATTCTGTACCCTTTGATTAACAACAGTTGTACCCATCTGATTCCCTGCAAACTGACCCATCTGATTACCAACATACTGCCCTGCAGTCTGATTACCCATATGATATCTTGGAGCATATCCCTGCTGATTCCCATATCCCCCTGATTCGCTGGAATCAACACATAAATATTTCCTAGGAAAAACAAGTGAAGTATGTGTAACCCGGGTCGTTATCCCCAACGAAGGATGAATGGAATTTCGTGATCTCGAATCGTGATTGCGTGTGCTGAATGGTGAAATAAAAGGGATTTTGGTTTTCTAAACTATGATATGTGAACATTAATTAAAAACGATTTAATAAAAAAAGAAAACAATAATCTAAAGGGTACGTAATTAAAAACGTAGAAGAAAAACTTAAAAAACGCGAATTAAAGAAAACGGGAACTACGAACGAACCTAAAAACGTCAACACTATGGAATATAAACTCTACGGGTACAAAATTATTTTTCCTACATCCTAAATGATAAAAGAAAATTTTGGGAAAAAGAAAAATATTTTTTTGACTTTTTAATTAATTAAAATGAATTTAAAACTAAATTAAACTATTTAAATGTTTTAAAAATAGTAAACAACTTTGGAAAAATCCGAAAAAATTCAAGTAAATCTAAAATATATTTCTGAAACTAGGAAAAATAAAATCAACAACTTATTGAACCCAAATAAGCAAAATGGGCAAATAAGCAGTTTGCAAATAAGCTAAAAATAAGCTAAAGTAATCCAAAAATTCTCCAAAGCTCAAAATCATAAAAGCACACTAGAACAAACTTAAAACAACTAAAAGAGTTCAAATAAGCACAAGGAATGAGCAGTTTAAGCTGCTGATCAGATTCACAAAATGGACAGAAATGAATGAATTAAAAGCAGTATTGCAGCTGTCCTATAAGCTAGGAATAAGCTGATTTTGGAAATCCAACAGCAGAAGCGAAAAGCTCATACTACCAGCTACTCATAAACTAAAAATGCCCAAATTAAAAGATCAATTGCTTATTAAAAACTGCCCTAGATCAGATGGATGAAGAACATAAAACTGGTGCAGACTCAGAACAGGACCAAAGGGGGTACTTGCAGACAGAAATAAGCTAGTAAAATAAGCTACAAATTGATAATTAAGCTAAAACAGATAAAGATGACCATGTCAGCTACTGATATAAGCAAAAATCATGCAAAGGGATACACTGAATAAGCAGATAATTGACAAGTAAAAGCTGAGATCAGTAGCTATGGTTGTGCAGAACTGCATAAACTTCCTGATGCAACAGTGAGGAATTTTGACTTCTAATCTTTGCAAATCTAACTGAAATGGTACCAATTCTAGGGACTACACTAAACAAACTAAAATACATCAAATTAAGCTAAAAAGAAGTACCAAGTAAACCTTAGCTTATATAGAACTTAATAAGGCAGTTCCTATTCTAATGTTTCACATCTTAGCTCAAAACCTCAAAATTAATTAAAACAGCTTATGATATCCAATAACAAGCTTAAACAAACTAATTTTAGCATGATCTAAGTATCCAAATATGCAAAGTAACAGTAAACAGGCTACTATACCCAAAACAGTTGTAATTCCAAACACCCTTTAAATTCTACTTATGCTAAAATAAACTACAACTTGACTGAATTAAGATAAAATATCCACTAATCTATGATTACCTAAGTTATTTAACAACTAACAAGCAAAAAATCAAAAAGCAATAAGCACTAAAACTAGCTGAACAAAAATAAGCAATAATTAAGCTAGAAATGAAAGTTGGGACTTACAACTGATCTGCTGATCCTGAATGAACCCAACTGACCCAGGCTTATCCAATAAGCCAGAAAACACCCAGATCCAACTTCAGCTTATTCCACAGCTTATTTTGACCACAGAGTTGACTTTGTTGACTTTTGACTATTTTGAATTTAAACAGAATTAAGCACAATAAACTAACAATAAGCTGTCACAGGCTTATGTTTAGCTTATTTAAACTGGAAAGATAATCTTTTAAACTTGAAACAACAATAAAATTTAATCACTGAATTAACTGAAAATTGAAATTTTGCTTAAACTTAAAATTCGAACAATTTTGATGAATTAAAATACAACTGAGCATACAAGAACTTGAATTACAAACTTGAACTGATACTGAAACTTAAACTAAAACAATGACATAATTACACTACGAATTTTGGTCTAAAAGCAGTGACAAACTTCTCTCTTTGTCTTCTTCTCTTTAAATAACAATCCCATAAGCTTCATCTCTCTCTTCTGATTCAATCCCACCCTTTGGATTGGGCTAAGTCCATCTCAATCGTCCATTAAGCTTTTTGGCGGGAAATGAGTAAGTGGGATAGTGGAAAATCAGAGCACGTGGGAAGGTTGGTGTGAGTAGCTAAGTGTGGGAGGGGGTTGGAGGCGTGTGTAAGTGAAAAGCATGGACATGGAACATTGTTGTTTGTTTTGTCAGGGATGGAGGTTTTTGGGGAATGGAGAAGTGGTTTGGCGGGTTGATGGTTTTTGGAAGGGATAAGGTGGGTTTGACCGAATGGGTTGACCCCGTATTATCTAAAAAGAGATAAAACAGATGGGGTTGGGTCTAATTTTTGTGGGATTGGGCTTAGGTTAGGTTATTTGGGTTAAGGGTAAATGGGTTGGGTTATAGGGTTTAGTTAAAAAGGTTATGGTTTGTTTATTTTGGGTTAAGTTTGGTTAGGATTGTTTTTTGGAATTTGGTTTAACTTTAAGGACTAATTTTGCCAAGTCTGAAAATTGAGGGACCATTAATGCCAAATTCTGAGAAATATATCCAAGGACCATTTTTTGTCATTTGGATATTCTTGAGGGTTGACGTTGACAATCTGAGCATAATTGTTATCCAAACTCGTAAATTCCACTTCGGCCTCGGTTTTTCACGCTTTTCCAATCTTGTGCTCGGTTTTTGCCTGTTTTTGCCCTGTTTTCGATCCTTTTGTACCTGAAACACATAAAAACACAAACCAAGGATATCTGCAGTATAATATGGTCTATTTTGGTGTTTTTGGTATTTTTATGGTCTAAAATGGGCATAAAATGATGAGTATTTACACATTCATCAATCCCCCACACTAAACTATTGCTAGTCCCTAGCAATCCGATCATATGAAGTAATGAAAGGATCAAAAGAATACCAAGTATACCCCGTTTCGACTTTTTATTAAATGCGAGAAATTTAAACTACAACAAAATAAATAACATGCTTGATTTCCAAAAATGGTATCATGGAACGGGATTCACACAAAATGGGTGTCTCCAGGGAATTGAAATCGTCATCCTCTTTTTATACTCCCAACTAAGCTTAAACTCAATGTGCAAATGTTTTTGTAAAATGCTAACACTACTTATACTAATAATCTTTGTAAGCCGAAACTTAACTTTTCACTCCCACAATTTATTCAAGTTAGGTGACTGTGCTTGATTTTCAAAATTTTGATCACAAAAATCGACGTTTATATAAAATTTTGACTAATACTAGTTGAAAGATAGATTTAAAATTCACAACAAGCAAGTTTCAAAACACATCAAAACTTATTGCATTTTGCAATATCATTCCATTTTTGCATTTTGCAATATCATTCCATTTTTTTTTTCTTTTCATTTTTTTTCATCTTTTTTTTTTTACTTGTGCAACATAAACTAACGGAGTTTCACGGGAACCAAGACCTTCCACCTTTCGGAATAAAGGATCCAAGGGCCGTTACAACGGAGAGTTCCAAGACCTTAACGCCTTTCAGAATTAAGGGTCCAAGGGCCGGTGTAAGAGGGTAGCCAAGACCTAAACGCCTTCCGGAAATAAGGATCCAAGGGCCGATCTTGAACCTTAGCTTTTTAGCACATTTATTTATTACTTAAACTTTTACATTATTATGACATATGCTTGTTCCGAAGTTTAAATAAATCTTTGAACTAGTATTTTTCAAAATCGTATGAAAAAATGATTTTGTGTGTTCAAATGTTTGAAAATAAGCACTTATTAAGTCGGATTAGGAGTTACTGGGAGGAAAAGCCATAGATTACTTATATAAGCTCTAAAGAGAACCAACTACTCTACGCTTAGCATTTTCATTTGCACAAATCGTAAAACCTTAGTCTAACCGTTAAGGAAGCAGCCAGATCAACACTCTGGCAGAGTCGGGATTCCCTTTGTTCTAACCTAATCAAGACTAAACACTACTTTTTTATTGCAATTTCTTATCTAAAAACGACAAAAATTTTAAAATTTTGGTCAAAAACGGGGGTACTAGGGCACTAGAAGGTACACATGTGACAAAATTCGAGAGAATTCCCCCCCCCCCCACACTTAGAATTGAATATTGCCCTCAATATTCAAAGTACCGGCTATTATGCCGACACTTAGAACGTAAAAAGGTAATACTAATAGCCAAGTGTGGAACAGAAATCTCTATTTTCACAAACAGGATTAAAAAGATATCCCTAGATAAACGTTAGCAAAAGGATAGGATATTGGGCGGCTGGATTGAAAACAGACGCATCAATCAACACTATCCAAGGGAAACCTGTAAACAAGAGCAAACAACACACAAACAAAGCACAGTAGAGGAACCCCCCCACACTTAGTGTCAGAAAATAGAAAGAAGTCAGAAACATGGGTTGTCACCCATGTGGTGCTAATGTTTTTGTTAACTGAGTCACTAGCTTGACTCGACCCCGAATTCATTTGTCCATGGGGGAGCAAGTGGAAGAGAAAATCTCCATCGGACTTTCATTCAATATGTTTGGATAAATATTGAAGTACTTGAAAGTTCCACTCCGATGAGATACATCCGGCTCAAAAGGATGATAAATAGAGATGCCGGGGTCAAAAACTTTGTCTTCACTCCCGAAGGAGAGAATGAGAGGACAAGCTACCTTATAAGAGAAGAAAGGTAGAAAAACTCGAACGACATATGTGAAATCAATATAATGGCGATCCTCAAAGGGCAATGTCAAATATGTCGGAGAAAGAATGTCTTTATGAATCTCAGGATTAAGAGTTGAGGTCATATTATCAAGATTAGAAATAATAGAGTCCTTGACCTCATTGTTCTCTAACTCTTCATCAAAGAGAGGATTATTGCTAGAAAAGTACTCGTCATCAAGAGAATTTGAATAGACTTCGAGACTTTCATTTGAAACGTCCTCATCAGGATTAAAAGTTGAGGTCATATTATCAAGATTAGAAATAATAGAGTCCTTGACCTCATTGTTCTCTAACTCTTCATCAAAGAGAGGATTATTGCTAGAAAAGTACTCGTCATCAATTTCAAAAAGAGAATTTGAATAGACTTCGAGACTTTCATTTGAAACGTCCTCATCAGAAAGTGATTCGTCATCACTAGAGGAAAAATCATCATTTGAATTGAAAAGAGGATTAGAGAAAACCCCGGAAGAATCATCCTCAATGTCGAGAGGATAATCATAACAAATAGAACAATCACATTCACTGTCGGATGCATCCTCAGACTCACTTGGGATTAGGATAAGGTTCTCAGCACTAGACTTTATGAATTCGTCCGATTCCTTTTCAGGAATAGTGCTAGAATGCTCGTCCCCCATAATGAGAGAGTCATTGGAGTTCATATATGGTAAAAATGATGTAATTGCAATAGACTGAGGGAGTTGAGAAATAATTTCACTAAAAGGAATAGTACTCTCCTCGTCATCCTCATCTTCGTCATCGAGCATGCACGCCTGATTAAACAAGAAATGATTGTGTGTTGCTCGTTCTTCGGCGAGTAAATCTTCCATAGATTTACCATGACGATCATCTTGAGGAATTTTATTAGCCAAATCCATAACTTCTTCTATTAAATTTAGAACATGGAGAAGTTCTTGAGGAAGTGGCTGAGGTTGAGTCATTTGGTACTGTGGAGGTTGGTCATGATAGGAATAATCATAATTGTTACAAGGGCTATGCTCATAGACAAGCGAGTTCCTCGTTTGACAATCGGATTCATAATGCGGACCTCCACAGTGTTCACAACAGTAAAACTGTTGTGGTGGTGTATAATATGAAGATGTGTCAAATCCGGACGATGTCTGATTGTTATAAGGGTTCTGCTCATAGACAAGCATGTCTCCCGTTCGACAATCAAATCCCGGATGAGGACAACCTCCACAAAATTCACACAAGTGTGTCTCCATATGATGTTGTGGGGGTTGGTTGAAAAGGTCGGGTGTTTCATTGTAGGGATTTTGGTCATAGACAAACCCGTTTTTCGAATTTACAATGCTACAACCGGGGCAATTTCCACCATTTAGAGGTCCCCCACACCATTCACAACTATAGTTGTAAGATGAAGACATAAAAAGAATTAAACGTGTAGAGGGTAAGAAAAAGAATTAAACGAATAGAGGGGATACGAAGAATATTTTTGGATTTTTAGAAACATTTTGAAAAATAAAAAGAGGAAAATAAATTTTGAAATAAAAATCTTTTTGGGTTTTTTATAAGAAAATATTTACGAAGAAAACGATAACTTCTCGGGAGAAGGGTCTTCAAAACACGCAACGACAAACGAGATTTAAAAATTCGCGTCAAGCCTTCCCTGGCAGCGGCGCCAAAATTTGATTCGCTGGAATCAACACATAAATATTTCCAAGGAAACACAAGTGAAGTATGTGTAACCCGGGTCGTTATCCCCAACGAAGGATGAATGGAATTTCGTGATCTCAAATCGTGATTGCGTGTGCTGAATGGTGAAATAAAAGGGATTTTGGTTTTCTAAACTAAGATATGTGAACATTAATTAAAAATGAATTAATAAACAAATAAAAAGATAATCTAAAGGGTACGTAATTAAAAACGTAGAAGAAAAACTTAAAAAACGCGAATTAAAGAAAACGGGAACTACGAACGAACCTAAAAACATCAAAACTATGGAATATAAACTCTACGGGTACAAAATTATTTTTCCTACATCCTAAATGATAAAAGAAAATTTTGGGAAAAAGAAAAAATATTTTTTTGACTTTTTAATTAATTAAAATGAATTTAAAACTAAATTAAACTATTTAAATGTTTTAAAAAAAGTAAACAACTTTGGAAAAATCCGAAAAAATTCGAGTAAATCTAAAATATATTTCTGAAACTAGGAAAAATAAAATCAACAACTTATTGAACCCAAATAAGCAAAATGGGCAAATAAGCAGTTTGCAAATAAGCTAAAAATAAGCTAAAGTAATCCAAAAATTCTCCAAAGCTCAAAATCATAAAAGCACACTAGAAAAAACTTAAAACAATTGAAAGAGTACAAATAAGCACAAGGAATGAGCAGTTTAAGCTGCTGATCAGATTCACAAAATGGACAGAAATGAATGAATTAGAAGCAGTATTGCAGCTGTCCTATAAGCTAGGAATAAGCTGATTTTAGAAATCCAACAGCAGAAGCTAAAAGCTCATACTACCAGCTACTCATAAACTAAAAATGCCCAAATTAGAAGATCAATTGCTTATTAAAAACTGCCCTAGATCAGATGGATGAAGAACATAAAACTGGTGCAGACTCAGAACAGGACCAAAGGGGGTACTTGCAGACAGAAATAAGCTAGTAAAATAAGCTACAAATTGATAATTAAGCTAAAACAGATAAAGATGACCATGTAAGCTACTGATAAAAGCAAAAATCATGCAAAGGGATACACTGAATAAGCAGATAATTGACAAGTAAAAGCTGAGATCAGTAGCTATGGTTGTGCAGAACTACATAAACTTCCTGATGCAACAGTGAGGAATTTTGACTTCTAATCTTTGCAAATCTAACTGAAATGGTACCAATTCTAGGGACTACACTAAACAAACTAAAATACATCAAATTAAGCTAAAAAGAAGTACCAAGTAAACCTTAGCTTATATAGAACTTAATAAGGCAGTTCCTATTCTAATGTTTCACATCTTAGCTCAAAACCTCAAAATTAATTAAAACAGCTTATGATATCCAATAACAAGCTTAAACAAACTAATTTTAGCATGATCTAAGTATCCAAATATGCAAAGTAACAGTAAACAGGCTACTATACCCAAAACAGTTGTAATTCCAAACACCCTTTAAATTCTACTTATGCTAAAATAAACTACAACTTGACTGAATTAAGATAAAATATCCACTAATCTATGATTACCTAAGTTATTTAACAACTAACAAGCAAAAAATCAAAAAGCAATAAGCACTAAAACTAGCTGAACAAAAATAAGCAATAATTAAGCTAGAAATGAAAGTTGGGACTTACAACTGATCTGCTGATCCTGAATGAACCCAACTGACCCAGGCTTATCCAATAAGCCAGAAAACACCCAGATCCAACTTCAGCTTATTCCACAGCTTATTTTGACCACAGAGTTGACTTTGTTGACTTTTGACTATTTTGAATTTAAACAGAATTAAGCACAATAAACTAACAATAAGCTGTTACAGGCTTATGTTTAGCTTATTTAAACTAGAAAGATAATCTTTTAAACTTGAAACAACAATAAAATTTAATCACTGAATTAACTGAAAATTGAAATTTTGCTTAAACTTAAAATTCGAACAATTTTGTTGAATTAAAATACAACTGAGCTTACAAGAACTTGAATTACAAACTTGAACTGATACTGAAACTTAAACTAAAACAATGACATAATTACACTACGAATTTTGGTCTAAAAGCAGTGACAAACTTCTCTCTTTGTCTTCTTCTCTTTAAATAACAATCCCATAAGCTTCATCTCTCTCTTCTGATTCAATCCCACCCTTTGGATTGGGCTAAGTCCATCTCAATCGTCCATTAAGCTTTTTGGCGGGAAATGAGTAAGTGGGATAGTGGAAAATCAGAGCACGTGGGAAGGTTGGTGTGAGTAGCTAAGTGTGGGAGGGGGGTTGGAGGCGTGTGTAAGTGAAAAGCATGGACATGGAACATTGTTGTCTGTTTTGTCAGGGATGGAGGTTTTTGGGGAATGGAGAAGTGGTTTGGCGGGTTGATGGTTTTTGGAAGGGATAAGGTGGGTTTGACCGAATGGGTTGACCCCGTATTATCTAAAAAGAGATAAAACAGATGGGGTTGGGTCTAATTTTTGTGGGATTGGGCTTAGGTTAGGTTATTTGGGTTAAGGGTAAATGGGTTGGGTTATAGGGTTTAGTTAAAAAGGTTATGGTTTGTTTATTTTGGGTTAAGTTTGGTTAGGATTGTTTTTTGGAATTTGGTTTAACTTTAAGGACTAATTTTGCCAAGTCTGAAAATTGATGGACCATTAATGCCAAATTCTGATAAATATATCCAAGGACCATTTTTTGTCATTTGGATATTCTTGAGGGTTGACGTTGACAATCTGAGCATAATTGTGATCCAAACTCGTAAATTCCACTCCGGCCTCGGTTTTTCACGCTTTTCCAATCTTATGCTCGGTTTTTGCCTGTTTTTGCCCTGTTTTCGATCCTTTTGTACCTGAAACACATAAAAACACAAACCAAGGATATCTGCAGTATAATATGGTCTATTTTGGTATTTTTGGTATTTTTATGGTCTAAAATAGATATAAAATGATGAGTATTTACACACTCATCACCCCCAACCATCTGTCCTTGCTGTCCCATATTGAAACTCGGCTGTGCAATTTTCTTGTTGCGAGTGTTCAATGAGATTCGTTGATTGTTGTTGGTGGGTGTGGAGTAGCGTCCTTGGAATGCTTTTGTTAGGTAAGCAAAAGCTTGAGTCAAAGCAGCAGTTGACTCATCTTGATCATTAAGATCGGGTTCTTGGTGTTGCGGGTATTGTTGTTGTGGGATTACCTATTGTTTTTGTGGGTAGAACGGTGTTTGAGAGTTGTATTGTTGTTGCATGAATTGTTGGGATGAAGATGATGAAGGTTGTGTATTAACTGTTGCAGGTGTAGGTGTTTGGACTATGAGTGCAAGAGGATCTTGTTGTTTTGCTTGTTTCTCTTTTCTGACTTCATTTGCCTTTGCTTGGTTTTGTTTTAGAAAGTCATAAAGCTGATCATAGTTCACCTCGTGAAGATTCTTAGTTTGGTTGACAATAGTGACATATCGTCCCCATTCTTCTGGAAGGTTGTTGATGAACTTGATGTTTTGAACAATTGGTTTAGGTGCCAAATTATTTCTGATCAACTCATTCATTAGAGTACAAAACCGTGTGTAGTAAGATTCAATCTGTTCAGCTGGTGTGGATGTGAACTTCTCCCATTCAGTCAGAAGCTTGTTTTCCACGTCTTGTTTACCAATGTCTGTACCATAACAGAGTCTTTTGACTCGTTCCCACATTGCATGAGCAGTTTCACAACTGTCTACAGCACAGAATATTTCTTTTGGTAAGCCAAGTTGAATTAAATGCATTGCCATGTCATCTGCTTCAATTTGCTTCCAATCTGCCAATGTGTATTCCTCTTCCGTTTGAGTCCGGAAGGTTGCTTCAATTCGAGGTGTTGCATCAGGATTCCCAGCTGTGACTTGAATCTGACGAGGCTTGAATGGAACTTCCTCTAAGGATTTGATCAAGAGTCTACCTTGTCCATTAGGCTTGGTTTTCATGTATCTTTTCATACGACTCGTCCATGGAAGATAACCACCTTTTTCTAACATTGGAGGACGGTTTTCTGAACCTGCGGCATGAATGTCTTGTTGTGTAATCATCTTTACAGTATTGTATGATAAAGTGTATTGAGGATCGATTCAACAAAGTAGAAGTTGTTGTTGTTGAAGGTTGAACTTGAACTTGGTTGTAGTTGTTGTGAAGCGTTGGTTTGTTGTTGATGATCGTAGAAGTTGTAGGATAAATAAACGAAACAAATTTAAATAAAGTTACGAAATTTGATTAGAGTATAATTAAGACAAAGTCAAAAGATTACAATTTCGACAAAGGTTATGTAAATTACAATTTAGATAAAATGACAATTTCTATAGAAATTTCAATTTGACCAAAATTTATACAAATTATGGCAAAATATCAATTTAAATAGAAATATATCTAATTTATATAAATTAGTAATTTATATAAAAGATCTAACACTCTTATACAAGAGGGTAGATATCCGTTTGTCGAAGTATTTTACACTCTCATACAAGAGTTAAAATACCGAGTTCACTTTTGAGTTGACGAAATTACGTTCGAATCAAATCCTTAAAAGTTATTTAACTTTGAAGTCGTTTAATCACAATTGCTAGGGCCAGAAGTGACAAATCCGAAAGTTCCTAAAATCTGTTGGAATTGCGAGAAATACACCCCAATTGCGAAACCAGCATGAATTGCGAAAGAATGCAGGAATTGCGAAACAAGTACCAATTGCGAAAAAATGGTTCAATTGCGAAACTTTATACCAATTCCGAAAGACTAACTGAATTGCGAAACTTTGGCTCAATTCCGAAAGAACATGCCAATTTCGAAAGAAGTTGCCAATTTCGACAGAAATTCTGAATTCCGAAAACTTGACTGAATTTCGATAGATAGTAGCAATTCCGAAACTTTTCAGCTTTTCACTAACTTTTTGACTTTTTGTGTCACTTGCCCACTTGTTGCCTTATCTTGAAAGATATTCACTGACAACTTTTCACCAACTAGCCAACTTTCCTGACAACTTTTACCAACTTGGACCAATAATATCCAAGATATTCCAAAAACACATCAAATAATTCTTCCTTTATTTGATTCGATCTAAAAGCTTAGAACACTAATAAAAGTGCAGCTTTTTACCCAATATACGAATGAGAATCACAGAAACATAAGCCAAGTCATGCACATATTAACAAACACAACCTTACTCATGATTTTTTTGCTATTCGATTCCCAGAAAAACACAACAACACACCTTTTTTGAAGCACAAAAAAAAAAAAAAAAAAAACGTGGCTGTTGGGTTCTTGTAGACATAAACCGAACACAAACAAGCCTTCTACCTTGTTGATTGGCTCTGATACCACTTGTAACCCTCGACTTTCCTTTGGAGGATGAACCAAACCACACTATATCACACAAACAAACACACGATGACACTCACAAACACATTTAAGAACAATAAGAGTAGATGTGGGTCTTATGGTTATATTTGCTAGTCGAATGATTATATTCAAGTGAAGAAGATAATACAATGATTAGGGATGGAACTTTCACACACACACACACTCTTTTTCATATGAATAATGAGGCACACATAAGCAGAGTGTGTGTGCGTGGTTATATGTGACACAACCAACCAAAATGGGCTTTGGTGGACTTTAGATATGGACCTAATGTGGGCTTAATGTTTGCACTATACATATACTTAATTTTACAAACAATACTAATACTATAAGCCCACTAAACTTAATACATATTATACATGACATTTAGTTCAAGCTAACAATGACCATCACTTCCTAAATAGCATTAAAATAAATGCTAACAATAAATTCAGACCTTCCTAAACAAGAACCAATTCAGTTTTGAAGGGCATTAGGGGATTGACCCAAATTTCAGTTTTCACTTTTCCACTTTGACCATTTTGTCGTATAGATATAAATAGATGTGCCCAAGACTACACAACTACGCATAGAAAAAACGATTTTTGAAAAAAAGAATGTATCATAAAAAATTGTAACTATTTGACATTTTTAAAAATAATTATCATTCACAATATGTGGCTATTTCATAAATTCCCTATTATTAATAACGAATTTTCTACATTTTTTTTTTACCCTTTTTGGCTTCTGCTGCAGCTGGTTCATGAAAATCATTGCCTGTTTTAGATAATTTATACCCCCTTGATTTTCTCCCCTAGGATATTTCCCTGTTTTGGTAAATAATCCATATATATATATGTCAATATGTGTATATTTTATTACCTCGTCATCTCTTTGCATCGAAGACATCAGGTTCTTAATTTGTTTTGTGATATGATGATTTCAAGTTAAATAAAGTCCAGTTTTCAGTTTTATTAAGGTCCTCAACTTCGTTAATTTTTTTATCTGAATGATATATATGCATGTGCATCAATATCTATGATTTTCTTGAATCTCTTAATTTGCAACTATACTAGTCCTTAGCTGCTCAGGAGTTTTGAGTGAAGGGAAATAGAAAAGAATAGGAAAGGGAAAAGAAAGAGAAAAGGAAGGTAAGTGTTAGTTGTTATGTTCTTGAAATAGAGGAAAATAAAATGAAAGTAATCAGAATCATGTTCTTGAATGGGAGGAAAAGGAAAATCACTTGATCAAATTATATATATGCCATTTAGTTGTTAATGTCGAATCTTTTAAAAAGGGTATATTAGTCTTTACACAACATACGGTTCCCTTTCCTTTGACAAAAATTCCTCGCTATTTCCTTTCCACTCCCCTTTCCTCCCTTAAAAAAAAAAACTCGTGAACACAAAAAAACACTCAAAGTCTCGAACTCCACTTTTATCTGTGATTTACTCATGCTATGTGAGCCACTAAGATAGAGCCTTTTAAGACTTCACAAGTCTTGGCCAACCCTAAAGGTTCCTCGTACGCCAATATCTTGTTTCTGGTCCAGTCCATAATCCTTTTCACCATTTCTATTAATTGCTAAGAAGTAGAAAACTGAGACATCACATCTAACAAACTGTTTGTTGTTTGGGCTAGAGTATCAAGATGAGGTCATCAAGGGGAAGAAAGTTGTCTAGGCAAAGATTTGCAAAGTGCAAAAATTTTGAACTTAACCATCTAAGACATCTTTTCAGGATTGTATGAAGATGTAATTCAACATATCTGATCGTTTCTTCCATCAGAAGACATAGATCAACTTTGGATGCTCTCGAGAAAATGGAGGCTATTTTATTCATAGTCACTAAAGGAACTCAAGTTCTCCTCTTGCAGATTAGATGGGCAACACCTTTTGAAGATTTTTCAAGATTACTTTCCATCTGCTGAGATTTTCTGTCTAATAAATTTCTTGGGGGTAAAAAGTATGGAACTTATAAGTGATAAATTAAGGAACATTACACTGTTCAAGTGTGAAAAACTGGAAAGAGGTAGAGCTCACAGCACCAAATCTTGAAAGTTATGTTTTCATTGGCTCTGTGGGCAAGCCATGCATAATCGAGTTGGGTCCTAGCACACATTTGAAAAATCTTGAATTAGTTGGAACCTCCTTCAATGAAGCCACATTTTCAGACTGCAACACTAAATTTCCAATGCTTTCAGGGTTGACTATTAGAAAGCCACTCATCATATGCCAGATCGTATAAACATATCAAGCCATTCACTCAAAACCATAATTTTCATTGCTTTCACGAAGCCTATTGATATCACCATTGATGCACCGGAACTGGATTATTTCTGTCATAGAGATCACTTGCTTGCTAATTCTATGCCTCCTAAGAGAGATCCTATGACGGTGTATCGTAATGGAAAACACTGGTCGCTAATAGTTTAAACACCACCTTTCCTAAGGTCGCAAGAGCTACAATCAAAGCGTACCTGAATGCAAACCCGAGTCTGATAAGTTTTGGTTTCAAAAACTTGTTGGTATGCTTCAAGCTTTCCAGCCTGCTTATGACAAGTAATTCAGACAAGGTATCATCATATAGTGTGGACCCGTTTGTTAATTAAATCTCTTTTGTGTTGTAAAAGTATATAGATCAATATACTTACACTTTTGGTTTCGTACTTGAATGCAGAGTGTCATATTCTCAGAAGCACTCAAAAGACGGTCTGAGTGACCTAATATAGTAGTGATACCGAATGATAATCCACCAAGTTATTTGGTTGATCTTGTAGATACTATGATATGGATTTCTCCATGAGTCGAGTGTCTGTGTATGATAACAGGACCTATGATCGAGTCTTTATGGGTACAAAGATATATGTTCCTATTATCTCACACACCTAAACCACCTACCATCTCACATAATATCTTACACATTAAACCCACGACCTCTTGGTTGATGGACCAATCACATATATATTAACTCATAAATACCTATCACTTATGCATCCTTAAAATTGTTCTGATCATCACTGTTAAGGCGTGGCAAAATCTCGGGCATACCAGATTACCAGTCGAGTTGCACCGTACCCCTTATCCTGCAAGAGGTTGGCGCCGTTCTTTGGTGGATTAAGAGTTCCGTAGGCTTGATGAAACATGGGGATATGATTTGGTATCCAATTTCGGTGGAAAATATTGTAAAGGTTGTCGCGATGAGTATCGAACCTGATTTCTTGGAGTAAAACATTAAAAAAAATCTTTTAACAAATAGTTTGTGTCATTATGTTATGAAAACACTAATGAAGAAAGATGGTATTTTAAAGTCAAGTACTACTTTAACGATATTATCAATTAAAAAATTATTTGATGATTACTGCTATGTCAGATGAACTGAGACATTGGTGGTTATGTTGCTTATACAATGAATTGATGCCTATATTTCTTGGGTACTCGTCAGTTAGAATGTGGTGACTACAGAGCAGCAAGACATTGACGGTTGGCTCAGCTGGTCATGTAATTTAGCTGCTAAGCAGATGCTTTAGGGGCCTTTTACAAGTATCTGTTTTTCATATATCACTGTATTTTCTTTGTTTAGACAATTACCGCAACACATATTATAAAAGATAAGTCAGATACTGTTTGTCTGCTGCTATTCAAACTGCAACTTGGATGTTATGGTAGTATATACTAATTGTAAAGTACTTAATGATGATATTGATTACCTATTTAGATAATTCAACAAGTGAAATTACTTATGAGTGAATCACTCATGACAGATCACATCAGGGGACGCCTAGGATTTTAAAGTCTGCTTCAGTTCCATCAAATGCATCATTTGATAATGTACTTCATTGACAAGAGGTAATGTCATTCTATTATTTTTTGTTTAATTGGAAGCAGCTTGTAAAATAGCTAACATCTGTCTCTAGTTCCTTGCTATATCTTTTAATGAGAATCATTATGCATGTTAGTTTGTTTTTAGTGAGAACTTTTAAGTGTTTGGAAGTAGCCAAAAAGCTTGAGCTAATCAAATACTTTTAGCTGTTTTGGATCTGCTTATTTGAAAGGGATCGGCTCATATGAAATAAGCTGATAAGCAAATCCAAACACTATATCTTGCATCATATTTTGATGATAACCTGTTTTCGTAAAACAACATTGAATGATATATATATATATATATATATATATATATATATATATATATATATATATATATATATATATATATATATATATATATATATATATATATATTTCAGTCAATTGTGTGAATGAATAGACCCAGTACTAAAATGAATGAAATCTATAGTGTAATTATGTGAAAGAAATTTTTGTTAATATTAAGATTGTTTTTTCGGGAACAAAAAGATAGTGATAGTTAATATGAATTAAATTTCATTAGATATGTGAAAACTTAATACGGTTTCATGTAATAAGCTAAAGATTAAATGATTACTAAATAAGGGTGCTTGCGAGTCGGGTTTTGATTCGGATCCAATATGGTTTTTGGCTCTATAGATTGTGTTATATTCTTTAGACTGTCCTAAAAATGCCCCTTTTTATAAAACCCTAGAATTCAGTTCCGATGAGCTAAGTAAATCTTAGGTGTGAACATTTACATCAAACCTGGAGTTAAAATTAAAGGAAAGATTTTCCAAGAAGCTGCACTTGGATTAGTTTTAATCAAAACCATGGAGTTGATTTTAGGGGAAAGAATTTTTTAGTAGATCGAAGAAGGCCAAGTAGTTTCATTCCGTTGAGTCTAGACAAATCGTCAATAAGATTGTTTTGTGGACTTAAAACCGTGCCCTGTAAGTTCAATCATCATTAATACTAAAATTATGTTCCATTTGGTAATTGGTTTATGATTCTCGATCTTGATTGTTACGAGTAATTAATTATAGTGTATGACAGTGGCGTATATATGTTAAAAAGCAATAGATCCATGTATGCTTCATTATCTGCGTTACAGTAGCAATGGAAATGCAAATTTCATTCAAAATCCCAATTTTCAAATTCAGTTTCATATATGATCATTATATATATGTGGTCTTGGTAAATCGGCTTGAGGTTGTGTCTTATATAGATTAATTGAATTTGTGTATCAATTTTATTAGGCACATTTAAAAACTTTGAATATGTCATAGATGAAAGTCCTTGTGCTTGCTTTAGTTAAAGAAAGTTATTTCGAAAATGATGTTGGGTCCAAGGTGAAGAGATTTGGGTATCTGAAAAGTAGACAGGGTGGTTGAGAAGTATATGTGGCAGGTGCTATTTGGCCTCTGAACTTCATTTGGTGGGCTGTGATTTTTATAAGAGCTGGTGAATCTTGAGTGTATGCCGAGGAATGGGTTTCAGGGGGAGGGGGTAGGGTAGTAGAATATAGTGGTTCTTATGTAACATTCTGATGAGGATAGTAATCAGAATTTAATAAGGAGGTTGATGAATAGATGGCTCACGTTATCACATTCTTATCTTATTGTTCTCAGGATCAAGATAATAACATAATCAGAAAAATAATTTTTTATTAAACATGACATTTCTGCTAGTAATGATCTTGTTGGTTGTGTAAATCATGCATCAAGCCAGTGCAATCGATGGGGGGATCCAATCACAGCACAACTGTAATTGAGATAGGGAACTAATTTGACATAAGGTCCAAGTAGCTTCATCATCCCCAAAAGCGAAAGTTGACTTCCGAATGTTTAGCAATGACTCAATTGAAATATAGCATTAGCATAGCCTTGTGTCCATCTCTATGAACTTTGAACGAGTCACTGAGAGTCGAGACCATGTGGCACAGAGCAGGAACATATGATTCCTTGTCTATAATAGTGAGAAATTGAGTCAATTAAACATCTTTAACCTACTAAACCCAACTGGCTGGCTTCCAGATGATTTATATAATGACTTATCTGCATGATATCTGCTTAATTTGCATGTATATGTCAAGAGTCTTTTTAACTTGTGAGCAAATTAGTTGTGCTATGAATGGTACATAAACTGGATTAAAAAGACAATTCATAATTTTCTTTTGAGTTTAGATGAGAAAATCTATTTTCACTCCAATACATGTCCTCTTAGTTCATGTTTTCAGAAAACTACATACCTTTTTTTAAGGCATGTAAAACTAGTCAGTATTGAATTCAAGATATATAAGCGCGTGAAAGTTTGTTTGCTGCTTCACTGATCTTACTCTATGTACAGAGAATATTTCATATTTGAAATCGAACAAAATTTTCAAAATATTACAGATGGGACGAAGAGTGAGGAAGTGTTCTTGGGAAAGATTCTTGGAAAGCCACAATGGTATATTTGATCACAACGATACAATTTCCGGATTACCTGAAACTGTACTGCACCATGTCATTTCTTTCCTTCCAACATCAGACAAAGATCAGGTTCAGTTCCTGTCAAGAAAATGGAGACGAATTGCTGCACAAACACAAAAGAAGCTCTCTCTGACTGGACGCAGATTAGATGAGCAGGAATTGTCAAGGATTTTGGTGGATGACTTCCACTCGGTAGACTTTCTTAGTCTAAAAAGGTGCTCGGGGATGAAAACACTAAAACTAGTGAATTTCAACCTAAAAACTGTTGAGCTGAACTATTGTCGAAGCTTGAAGAGTCTAGAACTCAACACGCCACATCTTGAGACTTTTTTATTTCGTGGACCCCGTATGAGGCCATGCAGAATCGAGTTTGGTATCTGCAAACAGCTGAAAAATATGGATTTAAGTGGGGTTTCCATGAACAACATGATGTTTATGGACTGCAACAAAACTTTCCCCCTTCTTCGAGTCTTGACCCTAAGCTGTTGTGATATGACGGGGTGTATAAAAATCTCAAGTAATTCACTCCAGGAGTTATTTTTGTTGAAATTTAATAAGTCAATAGAAATCACAGTCACTGCCCCAAACCTACATCATATCACCTACAATGGCAGTACAATATGTTCTTTTTCCAACATGAATGTTGGCCGTCTCTTTTCAGCTGATATTGAACTATACCGTAGTTGGTATCAAAAGCGTAATGATACATGGTTTCGTAATTTGAATGAAATGCTTCAATGTCTGAAGCTTGCTAAAAGGTTGGTGATTGGGACTAATTCTGAGAAGGTACGTTTTGGAAAACCTTAGTTCGTGAATTTATGTTTATGTTTTATATTTGTTACACTTAATTTGGTCTTCTTGTTGCAACGTAGAATATTATAATACCGAAACAACTTAGACAAAATCTTATGCCTCCACTGGATGAAACTAATGTGCTACTAGTATACATCACTTCAAGAACAAGAGATACTATTAATGTTGTTCATCTTGCTGATTCAATGCTTTGGATTTCACCTCGGCTTAAGATTATTTCTGTTTGTTTACAAGGTTTGCTGTTTGCAAGACTAGCGGTACTGTTTCGAACTTCTAAAATAAACGCAAATTCATTTAAATAACAATATTGCAAATTATTGTTATAGCAAATCGTCATAAATATGTGTTTATACCAAAATGACCACCAACTTTGCAAACTTGCCAAATTAAAGCGCTTGTCATTCCTGCCAGCGGAGGGAAAAAAAAAAGATCTAGCTAAAGTACAGAATAAGCAAATGAGAATGAGAATTACGAAGAAAATAACTCTTCTTTATTGTCACAAGTTTTGAACTTTTTTTAATAGAAGACTTCTAATTTTTGAAGAAATGCGCAAGAAACAAAGATCACATTTTGGATAGTATGAGTTATTGGTGGTCATTTTGGTGTAAACACATTTTTGTGACATTTTTGTTAAGAAAGCATTTACAATGTGTGACTAGTATAATAAACATCCCTAAAATAAATAATGAATTTTGTAAACTTTTTGCCTTTTTGTTCTGCTAACAGTTGGTTCATGGGGACTATTCAAGAAAACAAGAGAATTCATGCAGCTTCTGCACCTCGCATCCCATAAGATGTTGGCGCCATTCAGTGACACAATTTTATGTAATCACCGAAGACAACGATAACTCACTCAAGTGTTATCTCAAGGAAAATCTAAAAAAGGTTGAACGCTTTGCCATAGATGGGCCGATATTTGAACGCGTTGCCATAGATGGGCCGATATTTGAATTATGAATAGGTTCAAACAATGTTTAATTTTAGACAGTTTTGGATATCAGTACTTTCTCTTGTGATAAGTTTATTGTGAAACTTAACCGAATAAAAAAAATGTTAAGAGGATACTTATTTAACTTGAGTATCCTGATCAATCCATCTGATCCAAGTGATTATCTTGACTTGAGTATTGTTAATCTCGTAATTTTAAACGAATATTATCTGGTCTTGAAAAACTATTAATAATAGACTCGTGCTGTAAGAGAAAACAGCCTATGTGAATAAGTGTTTCCTTTTCTTCAGCCTACCTAAAGAAACATAATTCCAGTGTTGTCTTCATTTTTTTTTTTTTTTTTTGTGTTGAGCTGTTAACCATTTTTTATAGTTAAATACAAGAGTTAAAACCAAGGGATCGTGTTGTTAGATGTTTCATTTTCTATAATATAATTAAATGTTCTTTTTCCTTCATCATTGGTGATAGATGTTACATTTATTTAGTTTGTTATATTATTTTTTTTTTTTACTTTCTTTTCATTGTTGATTATAGTTAGTTTCTTGATGATTTTTCTCCACATCTTAGGTGTTGGCTGCTAAAACGTTCACTTGAATGTAAAACCATGAGATACATGATGGTACTACATATCGTTACCATTACAATGGAGTTCGGCCCCCCTCAATTGAGAATCTTGGTTCCGCCCCTGCGTGAGAGGAACACATAAGCCTAACTAATTTAGTTCGGTATATATATATGCCTAACTAAAGCATATCATTTGGATTGTATAATTGCGGCATGATACTGATGACGTATAGTCTACACCCGGGTCATGGACCCGATTAGTAAACAATACTAATACTTAAGCCCACCACGTGTGGGCCGCCATGGCGATAACTGGACTACCAGTTATGCGGTTTGGGCCTACAAGGCCCAAGCCCAAAGCTATTTTCGGATTGGATATGGAGTATCTCCTAATTAAAGGGGATATATACCAAATATCCGATGTCGGCGAATGCGCCGAGGAGTAGGGAACACGAAACCTATTAGGGTTTCATATGTATATAAAGGGCACCCAGGCCCTCGGTAAAGGTACGATCTACTAAAAACCCTAACTCTTCACTAAACCCTAAACTTCGATTACTTACTCTCACGCCGGAGGATAATCGGGGGAGACAATCCCTCGATAAGCCTAACGGTGTTTGCTCTTTTTCTTAGTGCGCAGGTTCCATCGAGCATTAAGATCTAATTGGTACGAGAACAGGAGTCTTAACAAGGAACGCCCAACTTTTGTATCAACAAGTGGCGCCATCCGTGGGACCCTACGCTAAGAATTTTACCAAGAACTAGAATGACGAAACACGGAAGTCACAAGAGTCCGCATGGGAAGAAGGCGCACGATGACCCACTAGGGAAGAAGCATCAAACTGATGCGGCCTCTAAGCAGGCCTCTGGGACAACCAGCACGCCTGGAAGCTTAGGAGCGCACTCAGATCTGGTCTTTCCTACAGTGGAATCACTTACCAGGACTACCCCCGCTATTACAACAAGTACTAGCGCGATAGAACTGGAGCGCACTCCTCTTGCCATGCCAGAGGTGAACTTCACCTAACCTCCCAATGCGCCTATCCGAAACAAGGATCCTGCCTTGGAAACAGACTCCATCGCGCTAGAAGGAGTCACTTCCGAATTGGCGCCAAGCGACTTTGTATCTCAAAACTACGAAGCCTTGGCTGCGCTCATGCGAGAGGAGGCAAAGAAGAGGTCAAGCCAAAGTCTGCACGCCAGACTCAACTTTGACCCTGAGCATGAGGCGTCCCCACCGCGCTACCGAAAGGAAAGACGCGAGAAGGATAGCCGCAAACAACCAGTGTTTACCAGGATTGGAAGGAGGGTTATGGATGATGAAGCAGCCGATCTTCAACATCTGGAGGAGCCTGAAGAGGGGGAACGGCGCGCCAATGTCCACGCTAGGCTTGGCAGTCGCAGGATTCAGGATAGGCTTGGGCGACGGTGTTCCCCAAGTGAAAGCCCTTCAAGCTCAGATTCTGATAATAGTCGGCGCAAGCATCGCAAAAGAGTGCGCTCATCCTCAAGTGATTCCTCGGACAACGAGGACAAAGAAACTGGACACTGGAAATCAAGAGGAAAATATCGCGACCAGGAAGACGAAGACATGTCTCTTCCCTGGCGTCGCCAAAAGGTTGATGCGTTCACTAGACGCATCAGCGATTTTTCGGAGAATAAGAAAAGGCGCATGCCTGCTAACGTCAAAACATATGATGGGACAGGTGATCCTGATGATCACCTAAAAATTTTCGAATCAGCAGCCACTATCGAAAATTGGCCACAACCTGTGTGGTGCCATATGTTCAACTCTACATTAGTAGGGAATGCGCGCAACTGGTTTAGCAAGCTTCCACGTAGAAGCATCGGTGGGTTTGAAGAGTTGCGCAAGGCGTTTCGCTTAAACTTTACTCAAAGGAAGAAGTGCGCCAAAAACCCTGTCGAACTCTGATGAAGCGAAAAGTGTACCGCTTTTAAGGGGTCATTTAAGCCCTAAATCGTATTTATTTGATCAAATATTACCCTAAATCGTTCCTTTTGTCATTTTAGGTACTTTTGAGGAGAAATCTGGAAAAGGAGGCATTTTGGACGTTTTTGGAGCATAAAAGTGAAGAAAACGACAAAGTCTCAAAAATCGGCTAAAAGTTACTCTTGACGGCGTCACAATTTACTCTAGACGGCGTCATGCTTTGGCAAGAAAAAGTGGACGTGAAATTTACTCATGATAAGCCAGTGAAAATAGCATGTGAATTCTGACGGCGTCACGCTTTAACTTGATCAAGGGCGTCACGGCTTAAATCATAAGGGGACGGCGTCACGTTCAAGGTTCGACGGCGTCAAGCCTTGATAAGCCAGAATGGATTTTTGAAGAGCTAAAGAGGGACGGCGTCAAGAAGGTCATCCGGGAACCCTAAAAGCGGCGAGGTGACGGCGTCACACTCCATAAGGTGACGCCGTCAGATGCAAAAGTCTATATATAGTTTTCTAATTTTTTGTCATTAAGGAGAGCTTAGTGTGTGGAATTTTGGGAGAAAACCCTAGGACGAATTTAGCTTCTTTTTCAAGGCTTTTTGCCTTGAGATCTTCCATGTTACATTGAAAGATAAGTTATCAATTAATCATTCAATATGTCTATGTGTTGTTTGATTCTATCTTATTCTTATCTTTTGTTTAACATGTTAGGCTAATTTTATCTTGTGTTTGCTTAGATCTAATGAAACCTAGCTATTGATTATTGGTTATTAGTGTGTTGTTAGTTGTATTGGATGATTGTTTATCTATGTTAGGCTTAAGAAAACTGGCTAACTTCCTATTCGGTAACTTGCTTGAACGTCTTAAGAAACATGAACCAAACGCGTACTAAAGGTTTTTATGGTTGTATTTAATGCACAAGCGAATTCTAGTGATCCCATGTTAGGAGCTTCCTAGCCGGCTCGACATAGGAGTGAAGTAGGAGCTTGTAGAGTTGGGGAAGTAAGTACGCCACCCCACGAATGGTATTAAGGAATACACCCGTCATCCACGCGACTAATACACACTAATTAACCGGTAAAAGATAGTTAGGGAGTAAGGAAATCTAAGTAAACACATTTCTCTACACATAAGTTTCTCACCACATTTTCATTTTTTGTTATTTTATTTTATTTGCATTTGTAGTAATTTGGGTTAGTTGACTAGCAACTAATTCCGCCCACTCTTTCAAAACCCGAGATTTTACTTGCTTTCATAAAAATTATAAAAACATAAAAAGAATCTTCCTCAACCCTTAGACCTAATTAGAGTAGTCTTTCACACCTAACGAACACTATTCCCTGTGGAGAACGATCAATCCCCCGTACTTACCACTACACTATACTACATCGGTCAGGTACACTGCCTGGTGGGGTTGTAAGCCTCTTGAGATCCCTCGAGAGGTAAAACCTGTTGTAAGGTTGCAAAACCCACGCATCAAGTTTTTGGCGCCGCTGCCGGGGAATAGTTATTGTTTAGGTTGAATTTTTATTTCTATTAGGTCTACTCACTAGATTCCTTTCTAGTGAGATTTTTATTTTATTTTTCTAGGTTTTCTTTAGTCTATCTTTTTCTTTGTGTGTTTGTTCGTAATTTCCATTGACTCTTCCGTTCACCATTATGGAGTAAGCGAATCCACCATACCACCAACCACAAAGGCCATTCTACCCTATTGACATCTCGAATTTCAAACAATATCGAGATGAACCCATATATGATGCATGGACTCGTTTTAGAAATTTACTCCGAAAATTCCCTCATCATAGTTTCGCTTTAGCATCCCTAACCCGAACCTTTTACTATCGTGTTGGCCAATATGACCAAATGCGCATTGAGGATTTTGCCAATGGGGACTTTAGGGAATTAAGTGCTGAAGAAGCATGGGATGCCATAGAAGATTGTGCCCAATATTATTATAGGGTAGACAACCCAACAAACGTTAGTACAAGTCAATTGAATATAAATTTCCTGGATCATGAAACAAGTTTGTTTGGGGATGAATACATTAGTGTTGAGATACCTAAGTGGTTGTCATGTAATGCCATAGTACAAAACAAACACATAGGTGACCTTGATGTGATGGAGGATTTAGCCGAACATGATCACATTGATCAAAAAGACCTAGGTTTTATGATCGATGACGATGAATCTCAAGAAACACATGATGAATCTTTTGCGCAATTTGAATATAGCAGTCAGAATATTGAGGATGATCCTTATGATTCGGATATAGAAGTTGAGATGCCTAGAGAAGCACTTGAGATACTTGGTAAAATGTTAGGGTTAGATCCTACTAAAACACATGATGAGGATATAGGTGATCTTGACATAAGGAATGATGAGGTAAGTAACATAAGCCCACCAAGTACCCCACAAGTCCTACCATCATTTGAGGCATACACACCACCGGTGACTTACCCGGAAGAAGTAGAAGAGACTATAGGAACCCCAATAGAGGTAGAACCTTTGAACCAAACACAACTAGAGGATATAGGTTTGAATGCTTATAGTGATCACAACCTTACTCTTAGTTCTAGGGGATTTTCTAGTTTTGATGAACCGGAGCCTCAACCAAAACCGTCACCTAATCTTCCATCCTTAGATGTGAACTTAGGAATTGAAAAAGGTCCTGATCCACCCATCAAACCATGTAGTCCGGGTAATGTTAAGTTTAAGGTAGTAGACATTAAGCCTTGTAGTGAGGAAGCTAATATAGGAGTGAACCATGACCTTACATACTTACATCACCCATTCATGATTGATCACAAGAAACATTATGGGTTTTAAACCGGGTTTATTAGGTCAAGATGGATTCCCAACTAGGAATCTCTCGAAGTTGATAGAAGATGATCCCTTTTTAGGAGAAAACTTTAATTCACCCATTGACCAAAGTGAACTAAGTAAGGTTATGATGATTGGATCCCACATCTTTGAGCATATAATTCATCCACCACTCTTTCCTCACGTGGCATACTTCTACCAAGATGGTGTGTATCGCTACTTTCACCCACACTTAATCCTAAGTGTAGGGAAAACCTCCCCTATTTCCGTTAAATAAGGGTAGAGTCAGGCTCGTGACTCGAACAAAAACAAGCGCTCTTGGGAGGCAGCCCATGCTTTATTTGCTTTGTGTGTTTATTTATTTGTTTGTTTGATTTTATTTGCTTCCGTATGTATGTTTAATTTTTATTATTATTGATTCATGTTCAAAACTAAAATTGTGAAAATGCTTTATTTTGTTTTTAACTTCGTCTTAACTACATATAAAGGTATTTTGCAAAAGATAAGTGTAAGGGAAAGTCAAATCGGTTTATTAGAACAAATGAACATGAATAATAATAATATTAAATTAACATACATATTAGTATTTGTTTGAGTCAAATGCTTGTATCGAGTCATAATGATATTTTGCAAGATTTCCAGGAAATGAGGTATAGGTTTTTCCAGAAATTTTCCGGAAACTTAACATGAGAATTCTGTCAGATCATTTCTGACGGCGTCAGGAATTACAACCTGACGGCGTCAGGTTTTAATTTTCTGAAATTTTTGAAAGTTTTGTTTTCATAAAAAGTTTTTATTAAATATCTAACTTATAAACTCAAGGAACCTGCAAAACATTCATTCCGCAAGCATTATATCTTTTATTGTTTTATTTCTAAGTCTGGAATTACACCTAGTTGTGAGTTGTCTTTGTTCGGTTTGATGCTTTGGTTTTTCTTGTTTGTTTTCTCAGGTTTAACAGGTTATTTTGGACAAGAAAATGTATGTGGAATCAAGCTTTTGGCGATGCATTAGTCATGAAGCTTTTACATTCTCTTTGGAAGAAGATCTAACCGTGTTACTTCATTATCCACCGAACGAATCAGGGGAGTATTTGATTTCATTCTTTTACCTTTATGCTTTTACATCTTGTTATTTGAACATTGGGGACAATGTTCATCTTAAGTGTAAGGGGGGGGGGTAAAAGTACGATTAGAGAATGCTATTACGCTTGATTTTTGTTTGTTTAATAGTAAATGTGTAATAAAACTGAGATAAATACCTGTTAGGGCAATTTTAGTGCCAAATTTAAAATTTTTTACAACATATAGGAGTGAAACTTTGATCTTAATGAGCGTCTCACGGATAGGAGTTATATGACTAGCACAAAAACCGTACCACTAAAAAATTTTCCACCCCCAAATATGTGAGGTTCGCCCCTAGAATTGGTAGGAAAAGCATTTATGCTATGATGTGTGTACCGGTAGCACTTAGATTCTAGAACTTGTGTTAGGACCATTCCGAGGCCACAAGTGAGACTACATTCGCGTAGTTAGATTTACTACATGATAAGAGGCATTAGGATTAACCCATTGTTTTACACCTGTGTTTTTGTTATAATTACATTGGCTACATTGGTCAAGTAATTCTCCTAAACCCTTTGCGTTGTACTCATTTTTAGTACACGATACCCCTAGTACACCCCTCAGAGCCTATCTTTTCGTTTCGACCTTTAAGCATTTTACTTAAAGGAAGAATTTGTTACACCCCACTAAAATGTACACCCAAATCGCCTTAGCCTACCTTGTATGCACTCATTTTTAGTGCATTATTGTGACAACATTTGTTTAAACCCAAGTTAATTATCTAATTGATTACATGGTTGCTAAGTCGAGTCATATCCTTGTACATATTGTTTTGGGACGATTGGGACTCATGGGTAAAGTACTAGTGTAATGGAGTAATGGGGAAGAACATCATTTATTACCCCCATATGTGCTAAATGTTTTAAAAGTACTCCAAGTTTTTCAATTATCTTAATTCGAGTCATTAGATTAGTATTTGTAAAGTTATGTAAAAATTCAAGTGTAAGGGGAATGCAATGCCCCTATGATGTATTATTTTGGATGGTAGGGCAAAAGTGTATGCAAAAAAAAAAAAAAAAAAAAAAAAAAAAAATCGAAAAATCAAGAAAAATACAAAAAAAAAATGAGAAAAAGAAAAATAGAAAAAACATACGGACTACCATCCCGTTTCATTTTATGTTTATTTTATGTTTTTGTTTTTGTTATTTCGTTTCTAGCTTAAGATCGAGTCTAGTCTTGGCTTAGCAACGTTGTATAGTGCATGTAATTGATCAAGATTTTTAACTCGCCACCAGTAAAATATCCCTTATCCAACAAAACCGTGTTTTCCTTTTCCCTACACCTAACGTTATAACCCATTTAAAAGCCCTCTTTGATAGTTTATCTTTGGTGCTTACGCCTAGTGGAGGAGGTTTTCGATCCTTTCCCAAGCCTATGGTAATCTATTTGCTATGACAGGTAGTGAGAGATATTATCCGTTTTCATTTATGAGATTTATTTTGATGACACTTGAGAGATGTGAGTATCTAAACACTACTTGTGAGGTGCTAGTATGTAATCTCCGTGCTTATTATGATTGAAGTGGAACGATTATTTGTTGTAATTACTTTTATGTTTGCATTAAATGACCCCTAACTTGTATTTTGATTAGAATAAAAGCGCATTTGCTTGAGGACAAGCAAATCTCAAGTGTAAGGGTATTTGATGAAGCGAAAAGTGTACCGCTTTTAAGGGGTCATTTAAGCCCTAAATCATATTTATTTGATCAAATATTACCCTAAATCGTTCCTTTTGTCATTTTAGGTACTTTTGAGGAGAAATCTGGAAAAGGAGGCATTTTGGACGTTTTTGGAGCATAAAAGTGAAGAAAACGACAAAGTCTCAAAAATCGGCTAAAAGTTACTCTTGACGGCGTCACAATTTACTCTAGACGGCGTCATGCTTTGGCAAGAAAAAGTGGACGTGAAATTTACTCATGATAAGCCAGTGAAAATAGCATGTGAATTCTGACGGCGTCACGCTTTAACTTGATCAAGGGCGTCACGGCTTAAATCATAAGGGGACGGCGTCACGTTCAAGGTTCGACGGCGTCAAGCCTTGATAAGCCAGAATGGATTTTTGAAGAGCTAAAGAGGGACGGCGTCAAGAAGGTCATCCGGGAACCCTAAAAGCGGCGAGGTGACGGCGTCACACTCCATAAGGTGACGCCGTCAGATGCAAAAGTCTATATATAGTTTTCTAATTTTTTGTCATTAAGGAGAGCTTAGTGTGTGGAATTTGGGAGAAAACCCTAGGACGAATTTAGCTTCTTTTTCAAGGCTTTTTGCCTTGAGATCTTCCATGTTACATTGAAAGATAAGTTATCAATTAATCATTCAATATGTCTATGTGTTGTTTGATTCTATCTTATTCTTATCTTTTGTTTAACATGTTAGGCTAATTTTATCTTGTGTTTGCTTAGATCTAATGAAACCTAGCTATTGATTATTGGTTATTAGTGTGTTGTTAGTTGTATTGGATGATTGTTTATCTATGTTAGGCTTAAGAAAACTGGCTAACTTCCTATTCGGTAACTTGCTTGAACGTCTTAAGAAACATGAACCAAACGCGTACTAAAGGTTTTTATGGTTGTATTTAATGCACAAGCGAATTCTAGTGATCCCATGTTAGGAGCTTCCTAGCCGGCTCGACATAGGAGTGAAGTAGGAGCTTGTAGAGTTGGGGAAGTAAGTACGCCACCCCACGAATGGTATTAAGGAATACACCCGTCATCCACGCGACTAATACACACTAATTAACCGGTAAAAGATAGTTAGGGAGTAAGGAAATCTAAGTAAACACATTTCTCTACACATAAGTTTCTCACCACATTTTCATTTTTTGTTATTTTATTTTATTTGCATTTGTAGTAATTTGGGTTAGTTGACTAGCAACTAATTCCGCCCACTCTTTCAAAACCCGAGATTTTACTTGCTTTCATAAAAATTATAAAAACATAAAAAGAATCTTCCTCAACCCTTAGACCTAATTAGAGTAGTCTTTCACACCTAACGAACACTATTCCCTGTGGAGAACGATCAATCCCCCGTACTTACCACTACACTATACTACATCGGTCAGGTACACTGCCTGGTGGGGTTGTAAGCCTCTTGAGATCCCTCGAGAGGTAAAACCTGTTGTAAGGTTGCAAAACCCACGCATCAAGTTTTTGGCGCCGCTGCCGGGGAATAGTTATTGTTTAGGTTGAATTTTTATTTCTATTAGGTCTACTCACTAGATTCCTTTCTAGTGAGATTTTTATTTTATTTTTCTAGGTTTTCTTTAGTCTATCTTTTTCTTTGTGTGTTTGTTCGTAATTTCCATTGACTCTTCCGTTCACCATTATGGAGTAAGCGAATCCACCATACCACCAACCACAAAGGCCATTCTACCCTATTGACATCTCGAATTTCAAACAATATCGAGATGAACCCATATATGATGCATGGACTCGTTTTAGAAATTTACTCCGAAAATTCCCTCATCATAGTTTCGCTTTAGCATCCCTAACCCGAACCTTTTACTATCGTGTTGGCCAATATGACCAAATGCGCATTGAGGATTTTGCCAATGGGGACTTTAGGGAATTAAGTGCTGAAGAAGCATGGGATGCCATAGAAGATTGTGCCCAATATTATTATAGGGTAGACAACCCAACAAACGTTAGTACAAGTCAATTGAATATAAATTTCCTGGATCATGAAACAAGTTTGTTTGGGGATGAATACATTAGTGTTGAGATACCTAAGTGGTTGTCATGTAATGCCATAGTACAAAACAAACACATAGGTGACCTTGATGTGATGGAGGATTTAGCCGAACATGATCACATTGATCAAAAAGACCTAGGTTTTATGATCGATGACGATGAATCTCAAGAAACACATGATGAATCTTTTGCGCAATTTGAATATAGCAGTCAGAATATTGAGGATGATCCTTATGATTCGGATATAGAAGTTGAGATGCCTAGAGAAGCACTTGAGATACTTGGTAAAATGTTAGGGTTAGATCCTACTAAAACACATGATGAGGATATAGGTGATCTTGACATAAGGAATGATGAGGTAAGTAACATAAGCCCACCAAGTACCCCACAAGTCCTACCATCATTTGAGGCATACACACCACCGGTGACTTACCCGGAAGAAGTAGAAGAGACTATAGGAACCCCAATAGAGGTAGAACCTTTGAACCAAACACAAACTAGAGGATATAGGTTTGAATGCTTATAGTGATCACAACCTTACTCTTAGTTCTAGGGGATTTTCTAGTTTTGATGAACCGGAGCCTCAACCAAAACCGTCACCTAATCTTCCATCCTTAGATGTGAACTTAGGAATTGAAAAAGGTCCTGATCCACCCATCAAACCATGTAGTCCGGGTAATGTTAAGTTTAAGGTAGTAGACATTAAGCCTTGTAGTGAGGAAGCTAATATAGGAGTGAACCATGACCTTACATACTTACATCACCCATTCATGATTGATCACAAGAAACATTATGGGTTTAAACCGGGTTTATTAGGTCAAGATGGATTCCCAACTAGGAATCTCTCGAAGTTGATAGAAGATGATCCCTTTTTAGGAGAAAACTTTAATTCACCCATTGACCAAAGTGAACTAAGTAAGGTTATGATGATTGGATCCCACATCTTTGAGCATATAATTCATCCACCACTCTTTCCTCACGTGGCATACTTCTACCAAGATGGTGTGTATCGCTACTTTCACCCACACTTAATCCTAAGTGTAGGGAAAACCTCCCCTATTTCCGTTAAATAAGGGTAGAGTCAGGCTCGTGACTCGAACAAAAACAAGCGCTCTTGGGAGGCAGCCCATGCTTTATTTGCTTTGTGTGTTTATTTATTTGTTTGTTTGATTTTATTTGCTTCCGTATGTATGTTTAATTTTTATTATTATTGATTCATGTTCAAAACTAAAATTGTGAAAATGCTTTATTTTGTTTTTAACTTCGTCTTAACTACATATAAAGGTATTTTGCAAAAGATAAGTGTAAGGGAAAGTCAAATCGGTTTATTAGAACAAATGAACATGAATAATAATAATATTAAATTAACATACATATTAGTATTTGTTTGAGTCAAATGCTTGTATCGAGTCATAATGATATTTTGCAAGATTTCCAGGAAATGAGGTATAGGTTTTTCCAGAAATTTTCCGGAAACTTAACATGAGAATTCTGTCAGATCATTTCTGACGGCGTCAGGAATTACAACCTGACGGCGTCAGGTTTTAATTTTCTGAAATTTTTGAAAGTTTTGTTTTCATAAAAAGTTTTTATTAAATATCTAACTTATAAACTCAAGGAACCTGCAAAACATTCATTCCGCAAGCATTATATCTTTTATTGTTTTATTTCTAAGTCTGGAATTACACCTAGTTGTGAGTTGTCTTTGTTCGGTTTGATGCTTTGGTTTTTCTTGTTTGTTTTCTCAGGTTTAACAGGTTATTTTGGACAAGAAAATGTATGTGGAATCAAGCTTTTGGCGATGCATTAGTCATGAAGCTTTTACATTCTCTTTGGAAGAAGATCTAACCGTGTTACTTCATTATCCACCGAACGAATCAGGGGAGTATTTGATTTCATTCTTTTACCTTTATGCTTTTACATCTTGTTATTTGAACATTGGGGACAATGTTCATCTTAAGTGTAAGGGGGGGGGGGTAAAAGTACGATTAGAGAATGCTATTACGCTTGATTTTTGTTTGTTTAATAGTAAATGTGTAATAAAACTGAGATAAATACCTGTTAGGGCAATTTTAGTGCCAAATTTAAAATTTTTTACAACATATAGGAGTGAAACTTTGATCTTAATGAGCGTCTCACGGATAGGAGTTATATGACTAGCACAAAAACCGTACCACTAAAAAATTTTCCACCCCAAATATGTGAGGTTCGCCCCTAGAATTGGTAGGAAAAGCATTTATGCTATGATGTGTGTACCGGTAGCACTTAGATTCTAGAACTTGTGTTAGGACCATTCCGAGGCCACAAGTGAGACTACATTCGCGTAGTTAGATTTACTACATGATAAGAGGCATTAGGATTAACCCATTGTTTTACACCTGTGTTTTTGTTATAATTACATTGGCTACATTGGTCAAGTAATTCTCCTAAACCCTTTGCGTTGTACTCATTTTTAGTACACGATACCCCTAGTACACCCCTCAGAGCCTATCTTTTCGTTTCGACCTTTAAGCATTTTACTTAAAGGAAGAATTTGTTACACCCCACTAAAATGTACACCCAAATCGCCTTAGCCTACCTTGTATGCACTCATTTTTAGTGCATTATTGTGACAACATTTGTTTAAACCCAAGTTAATTATCTAATTGATTACATGGTTGCTAAGTCGAGTCATATCCTTGTACATATTGTTTTGGGACGATTGGGACTCATGGGTAAAGTACTAGTGTAATGGAGTAATGGGGAAGAACATCATTTATTACCCCCATATGTGCTAAATGTTTTAAAAGTACTCCAAGTTTTTCAATTATCTTAATTCGAGTCATTAGATTAGTATTTGTAAAGTTATGTAAAAATTCAAGTGTAAGGGGAATGCAATGCCCCTATGATGTATTATTTTTGGATGGTAGGGCAAAAGTGTATGCAAAAAAAAAAAAAAAAAAAAAAAAAAAATCGAAAAATCAAGAAAAATACAAAAAAAAAATGAGAAAAAGAAAAATAGAAAAAACATACGGACTACCATCCCGTTTCATTTTATGTTTATTTTATGTTTTTGTTTTTGTTATTTCGTTTCTAGCTTAAGATCGAGTCTAGTCTTGGCTTAGCAACGTTGTATAGTGCATGTAATTGATCAAGATTTTTAACTCGCCACCAGTAAAATATCCCTTATCCAACAAAACCGTGTTTTCCTTTTCCCTACACCTAACGTTATAACCCATTTAAAAGCCCTCTTTGATAGTTTATCTTTGGTGCTTACGCCTAGTGGAGGAGGTTTTCGATCCTTTCCCAAGCCTATGGTAATCTATTTGCTATGACAGGTAGTGAGAGATATTATCCGTTTTCATTTATGAGATTTATTTTGATGACACTTGAGAGATGTGAGTATCTAAACACTACTTGTGAGGTGCTAGTATGTAATCTCCGTGCTTATTATGATTGAAGTGGAACGATTATTTGTTGTAATTACTTTTATGTTTGCATTAAATGACCCCTAACTTGTATTTTGATTAGAATAAAAGCGCATTTGCTTGAGGACAAGCAAATCTCAAGTGTAAGGGTATTTGATGAAGCGAAAAGTGTACCGCTTTTAAGGGGTCATTTAAGCCCTAAATCATATTTATTTGATCAAATATTACCCTAAATCGTTCCTTTTGTCATTTTAGGTACTTTTGAGGAGAAATCTGGAAAAGGAGGCATTTTGGACGTTTTTGGAGCATAAAAGTGAAGAAAACGACAAAGTCTCAAAAATCGGCTAAAAGTTACTCTTGACGGCGTCACAATTTACTCTAGACGGCGTCATGCTTTGGCAAGAAAAAGTGGACGTGAAATTTACTCATGATAAGCCAGTGAAAATAGCATGTGAATTCTGACGGCGTCACGCTTTAACTTGATCAAGGGCGTCACGGCTTAAATCATAAGGGGACGGCGTCACGTTCAAGGTTCGACGGCGTCAAGCCTTGATAAGCCAGAATGGATTTTTGAAGAGCTAAAGAGGGACGGCGTCAAGAAGGTCATCCGGGAACCCTAAAAGCGGCGAGGTGACGGCGTCACACTCCATAAGGTGACGCCGTCAGATGCAAAAGTCTATATATAGTTTTCTAATTTTTTGTCATTAAGGAGAGCTTAGTGTGTGGAATTTTGGGAGAAAACCCTAGGACGAATTTAGCTTCTTTTTCAAGGCTTTTTGCCTTGAGATCTTCCATGTTACATTGAAAGATAAGTTATCAATTAATCATTCAATATGTCTATGTGTTGTTTGATTCTATCTTATTCTTATCTTTTGTTTAACATGTTAGGCTAATTTTATCTTGTGTTTGCTTAGATCTAATGAAACCTAGCTATTGATTATTGGTTATTAGTGTGTTGTTAGTTGTATTGGATGATTGTTTATCTATGTTAGGCTTAAGAAAACTGGCTAACTTCCTATTCGGTAACTTGCTTGAACGTCTTAAGAAACATGAACCAAACGCGTACTAAAGGTTTTTATGGTTGTATTTAATGCACAAGCGAATTCTAGTGATCCCATGTTAGGAGCTTCCTAGCCGGCTCGACATAGGAGTGAAGTAGGAGCTTGTAGAGTTGGGGAAGTAAGTACGCCACCCCACGAATGGTATTAAGGAATACACCCGTCATCCACGCGACTAATACACACTAATTAACCGGTAAAAGATAGTTAGGGAGTAAGGAAATCTAAGTAAACACATTTCTCTACACATAAGTTTCTCACCACATTTTCATTTTTTGTTATTTTATTTTATTTGCATTTGTAGTAATTTGGGTTAGTTGACTAGCAACTAATTCCGCCCACTCTTTCAAAACCCGAGATTTTACATGCTTTCATAAAAATTATAAAAACATAAAAAGAATCTTCCTCAACCCTTAGACCTAATTAGAGTAGTCTTTCACACCTAACGAACACTATTCCCTGTGGAGAACGATCAATCCCCCGTACTTACCACTACACTATACTACATCGGTCAGGTACACTGCCTGGTGGGGTTGTAAGCCTCTTGAGATCCCTCAAGAGGTAAAACCTGTTGTAAGGTTGCAAAACCCACGCATCAAACTCGCTAGGGTTAAACAGCGACAAGGGGAATCCACAAGCGCTTTCATGGAACGCTTTAAGGACGAATGCATGCAAGTCAAGGCGTGTCCAGAGATACTAAAAATATCGGGTTTTATGAATGCAATCAATCACCCAGATTTGATAAAAAAGTTAAACGATAAGGTTCCCCTAACTTTTGACGAACTCATGAAGCGCACGAGGTCTTTCGTCCAAGGAGAAGCAGCCGCTGCGGATAGCAAGAAATGCTACTCGAACCATAGGCCACAAGAAGAGTCAAGGAGACAATCCAATGACCAGAGTGGCAATCGTAATAAGAGTTATCGCACTCAAGGCGGTGGAAGGGGAAACGACAAGTACACCCCATTAACAAAAACTCCAAAGGAGATATTCGCGACGGAAGGGGCGAACTTCCCGAAACCACCACCAATGCGCACCCCAGAGGATCGGCGCACAGGGAATGGTTATTGCGAATACCATGGACAGAAAGGCCACACAACCAACGAGTGCGTCCAACTGCGCCAATTGATTGACAAATTGGTAAAGGAAGGAAAGATGGACCACCTCGTAAAAAACATCAGAGAAGGGAAAGACAAACCAAAACCAGGGGCCAAGAAAGAGACATCAAAAGAAAAGGCAGATATCATCTACATGATACAGCCATGGCAGCGCGCGACAAGACAGAAAGTCAGTCAACGGTTTTCTAAGGGAAACGAAATTTCTTTCCCCTCCCTGACTGCGAACAACGCAATAGTGGATCCACTTACCATTGAAATACATACAGGGGGTCACGACATCCGTCGCATGTATATAGATGGAGGTGCATCCGCTGATATTATATATGAACACTGTTTCAAGAAGCTGCGACCTGAGATAAAGAGTCAGTTGATCCCAGCCACAACGCCGCTCATTGGCTTCACAGGGGAGAAGATATGGCCCATGGGGCAATTACGTCTACTTGTAGAAGTTGGTGACAAACCACACTCTACGGTCACTTGGATGAACTTCATGGTAATCAGATCCCCCTCTCCATACAACGGCATCATCGGGAGACCTGGAATATCATCCATCCGCGCCGTGCCATCCACAGCGCACGGGATGCTCAAGTTCCCAGTGGAAGGAGGTATTGTCACTCTTTACAATACCACCATACCACCCAAAGAATGCAACGCAGTGACAAATGACGTAGGCGATGTTCCAGAACAGCGCGCAATCAAAGTCCCAAACCTAAAGGTCGCCATTCACCCTGACTACCCGGATCAACAGGTATCTATTGGCGGGTCTCTGTCTGACAAAGGCAAATCAGCTATATGCGCACTCCTGCAAAATAACTTAGATATTTTTGCATGGGAACCAAAGCATATGACAGGAGTGCCACGCTCCATCACGGAACACAAGCTGCAAATCCGACAAGGATATCCTCCAATACGACAGAAAAAGCGCGGACAAGCCCCAGACCGCGCAAAAGCTATCCTAGAAGAAGTACATAAACTAGTAGACGCAGGCATCATGCGGGAAGTCTACTACCATGACTGGCTCTCCAACCCAGTAATGGTAAAGAAAAGCGATGGCAGTTGGAGAATGTGCGTAGACTTCACAGACCTCAACAAAGCATGTCCACAGGACTGCTACCCGCTACCGGAGATAGACTGGAAGATCGAATCTCTGTGTGGATATCCCTTCAAATGCTTCCTGGACGCATACAAGGGATACCACCAAATTCAAATGGCGGAGGAAGATGAAGAAAAAACGGCCTTCCACACAAGTCAAGGGGTCTACTGCTACACAAAGATGCCCTTTGGCCTAAAGAACGCAGGAGCAACATACCAACGATTGGTAGACACTGCGTTCGAGAAACAAGTAGGCCGCAACTTGGAAGTATACGTCGATGATCTCGTCATCAAAAGCCATACTGAGGAAGAACTAGTGCGCGACATGGAGGAAACGTTCAAAACACTGAGGAGAATCAACATGAAATTGAACCCCAAGAAGTGTACATTTGGCGCTACAGAAGGCATGTTTCTCGGGTATCTGATAGAACCCGATGGGATCAAGCCTTGCCTAGAAAAGACCCAAGCAGTCATCGACCTTCCCTCACCGCACACACTGAAGGAAGTTCAGTCACTAAACGGCAAGCTAGCCGGACTGAACCGATTCTTATCCAAATCAGCGGACAAGTCACTTCCCCTATTCAAAACACTCAAGAAGTGCACAAAAAAGGGAGACTTCAGGTGGACCGCGGAAGCAGAAGAGGCCTTCCAACAGCTCAAACAACACATAGCAGCGCTCCCAAAGCTTGTCGCGCCCCGACCAGGGGAAGAGCTGATCATGTACCTATCTGCAACTCAGGGAGCAGTCAGCGCAGTGCTACTGACAGACAGGAACTCCGTCCAAACACCCATCTATTTTGTTAGTAAGGCGCTCAAGAAGACAGAGGTTAACTACACAGCAATGGAAAAGTTGGTCCTAGCCTTAGTGTTTGCAGCGAAAAGACTGCGCAGGTATTTCCAGGCGCACCCAATAGCTGTTGTCACAGACCAACCCATCAAACAAGTTATCTCGAGACCCGACGCATCGGGACGCCTACAAAAATGGAGTGTGTTACTGGGTGAGCATAATATATCATACAGACCGCGCACTGCAATCAAGGGACAGATATTGGCCGATTTCATCATTGAGAAGCCAGATACTGAGACTACACCTGCGACAAGCAAGGGGGAACCTCAAGAACCATGGATTCTATTCACCGATGGATCCTCATGCGTAGATGGATCAGGAGGTGGTCTTATTCTCACTAACCCAGAAGGAGCCGAATTCACCTACGCACTGCGCTTTGAATTCACCGCCACGAACAACGAGGCAGAATACGAAGCCCTAATCGCTGGACTACGTATCGCGACACGAATGGGTGTACGCAACCTAGAGGCAAACGTAGATTCCCGATTGGTGGCCAACCAAGTATCAGGAGAATACGAGGCTAAGGAGGAAAACATGATCCAATACCTTGAAAAAACAAAATCCTTAATCCAAGGATTCGACAGATTCACAATCACACAAGTCCCTAGAGGGGAAAACAAGAAAGCAGACGCATTAAGCAAAATTGCGTCTACAAGCTTCGCACATTTGTCAAAACAAGTACTGGTAGAAATCCTGAAAGACAAGTCGATCTCCGAGAAGGAAGTATCCACAGTGATAGAAGAAGAAGGCCCTACGTGGATGACACCAATCATTGACTTCATTAGCAAGGGCATACTCCCCCAAGAACAGAAGGAAGCTCGAAGAATCCGGCGCATAGCGCAGCGATTCGAGCTTAGAGATGACATCTTATATAGACGCTCATTCCTACAACCATGGCTTAGGTGCGTTGGACCTCTCCAGGCAGACTATGTACTTCGAGAAATCCACGCAGGCTCATGCAGCATGCACTCAGGACCACGGTCCATTGTAGCGCGCGCCCTAAGGTCTGGATACTATTGGCCAACTATGCACCGTGACGCGCGAGATTTGGTACGGAAGTGCAGTGATTGCCAAGTTCACAGACCCATTCCGCGCCGACCACAGCATGAACTAACGCCTATTACATCGCCATGGCCATTCTACAAATGGGGTATCGACATCGCTGGACCTTTCCCTATTGCCGCAGGTGGATTGAAATTCCTTATTGTGGCAATAGACTACTTTACTAAGTGGATCGAAGCAAAGGCAGTAGCGACCATAACAGGTAACCAGATAAAACGATTCGTGTGGGACAACATAGTATGTCGCTTTGGATTACCTGGTGAAATTATCTCAGATAACGGAAAACAATTCCGTGATAACCCGTTCAAAGATTGGTGCGAACAGCTGAACATCACGCAACACTTTGCATCAGTAACTCATCCACAAACCAATGGTCTGGTTGAACGCGCAAATAGAAGCCTAGGTGAAGGAATCAAAGCGCGCCTGGACAGACACAAAGGAAGATGGGTAGAAGAACTATCACATGTTCTCTGGGCGCACCGAACAACCATCAAGGTTAGCAACGGGGACACTCCCTTCTCTTTGGTCTATGGGACAGAAGCTGTAATACCAGCTGAAATTGGAATGCCAACCATCCGTACTTCGGAAGTTAATGCGGCAACCAATGATGATGAGCGGCGCATAGACTTAGATCTATTGGAAGAGCGACGTGAACGCGCAGCAATACGCGAAGAGAAAGCCAAGTCAAGAATGAAAGGATACTATGATGCCAAAGTACGCAGCACTTCATTCAGACCAGGTGACTTCGTATACCGCGAAAACGACTCAAGCCGCGCAGAAGACACTAGTAAGCTAGGACCAAAGTGGGAAGGACCTTACGAGGTCATAGAAGCACTTGGCAATGGAGCGTACAAGCTACGCGACAAGGACGGACATGAGCTACAGCGAACGTGGAACGTCCGCAACCTTAAGCGGTGCTATCTTTAAAGCAGGCTACGGCCTAACATGGACACTCACGCACTTTAGAAAGTGCCCCCAATAAAGATCCATGTAATTTTATCTTTTAAGTATTATCTAGATAAGTATTCTCTTTTAAAACTTGCAAGTATTAATAAAACGTTATGGTTTCTAGCTAACTCCATAACACATTTAACTCTATTGTTTGCATCTTTCATTATCGTGTTTCAATATTGTTATAAACTTGCCTACATGGCGTGCATGCACACACTAAGACCCACGATGGCAGAAAGGATGAGTAAACCTAATAAACAACTCGTTGAGTAAGAGGGTTGCAAACCCATCAACTTTGGATCACGAATCCTTGTTAAACACCTTGCACTCAAGACGTTGGCGCAAGTTCCTTACGCAACCCACGACGGATGCGCACTAGGGCACACTGTGCGCGTTCAACAACTCAGGAAATCAAGACTCTTGATTCCTTAAAGTAAAATACGACAAGTAAACTTACAAAAATACATAGACGACTATGATTCCCTTCTATTTCATTAAGTTGGAAAAATTCAATACACGACTACGGTCCTTACTTAAGGAAATTCATACATAATGATAATTTTTCTTTTCTAAGTACGCTTAGACACTTAAAGATATCTTCACGCAAGGATACATACGAACTACGAGTTCAAAAGCATAAGTATTTGGAAGTTGTAAAAACACTAAGTACAAAAGCAAAATTTCTATATATAGAAATACGTTTCTACAAAAGCCTTGTACAAAAAAGCTAAATGCTATATGTACGCCTTAGCTGGCTGGAGCCCCCACTCAAAGCCGTTTCCTTTGCATCCTCGAGCCGCTTCAACAACTCTGCATCATCAAGGGAAACAGTGGCCACGGAGACAGGCACACCGTCGGATCTAGGCTGATGCGCAGCGCCTATGCCGCACAGAATGGCCTTCCCTTTCACGCCTTTCTTTCTTGCGACTCTGGAAACATGAGCATTTAGAGACCTTTGCAAAGAAATCTCTTTCTCAATACGGAAAGGATTCAGAATGTCACGAGGCTGAGCAAAAATAGGTACCTTCAACTGTGCTACGTCAGGCTTCAAGTAGAAGTCCAATTGCTGATCTGCATCATCCTGCAGATGCCTGGGAAGAGTGAGCCCCGCCATGATCACGCTGATAGGCTGATCCTGATCACGCTCCAAACGAGCGATATGCGGAAGCTCAAGCTTTTTTAGCTCTTCCATGGCAGCAACAAGCTCAGCACGGGCATTCGCCTTGTACCCAGGTACCTCGGCAAGCGGCACGGTCAACAACTTGGCCTCAGCAAGCTTGTTTGCGGCCAAGGTCTCACCGTGCGCAATAGCGCACTCCACAACCTTTCCAAAGGACGTGGTGACCTCAGGATGCTCCAGCGTACACATAGCGGCCAGGCGAAGACCATGACTGATCAACCACCTACGAAATAACACAAGTGTTAATAAGAAAGAGGATCTAAAATATATACAAGTTATAAAGAGATAAAGCAGCATGTACCTGCGCTCAGCCACAGACTGAACCATATGGGGGTATAGCTCCTCATCATATTCGATGCTGAGCCTGCGGAGCTTCTCTTCTTGCATCTTCAGCGCAAGCTCCACCCGGCTACGGAACTCCTCAATGTTGGCAAAGTGCTTGCTCCTATTCTGTTGCAAGTACTTCAGCGCCCATAAAGATTTACGCCTCTGACTGTCCGCAGTAGCACGCTCCTGCTCCAGCTCAGCCATCACCAAGAGCTTACCCTCAGCCAATCTCTGCGCAGACGCCTCTGCGCGCTCCAGTTTAGCCTTGGAGCTCAGCTGCTCAGCTTTAGAGCTTGCTAACTCAGCCTGAACAGACGCTAACTGCGCCTGCAGTCTGGAAACTTCCTCGGACTGGCACACCCTGGCTTGTGCCACCAGCTCGGACTGGCGCACAGCGATGGAAGCCAGCTCCTCCATCATAGAGTCCAACGGATTTGATTCCCCTCCAATATCCCTTGGTGAAGGCGCCCCATCTAGAAAGGGACTCACCTTGGGGGGCGCACTTCCATCTACGACGCCAGCGTCCTCCACAGGCTGTTCACTGCACGAAAGATCAAGAAGCAAAGTCAGCGCACGAAAAACAGTCAAAGCATATACAAAATCCTAAGGGATTGCTAAAAAATACTTACATGGGGGGAGGAGACGAGTACACGTCCTTCTCAATCTCAGTCATGGACGTACTCCCACCAGACTTCTCATCCACACTGAGGACACGAAGAAACAAAGTTAGAATAAAGTATAACTTGACAAAAGTTCATAACTAATAACTAAGATACTTACTTCATCTGCACTTCAGTAAAAGATGGACTCTCCTCAGCCTCAGGTCGCGGCCTCTTGGAAGACCCTTCACCATAACCACCAAGCGCTCTCTTGCGCGTCAGTTGGGAGCGCTCCTCCATTTCACTGTCAGTCTCCTCTAAATGGATCAGCGTTTCATTAGGAAGAGGCTGCGCAGTGTCAGGACCCTGCTGCAAAGGAGGGGCCACCTCCTGCAACGGCTCAGCTACCACCACATCAGGGGAGCCCTCGGACTCTGCAATAACCAAGTCCACGATGCGCCCTGCCGTCGCCTCCAGAATGGTCTTCTCACCCTCCCTCAGAGGACGCACCCCCACTGCCACGGAACGCGGTGTCTCCAAATTCACAACCGCAAAAAGATCCATCTCTGTGTATAAAGTAGACAAAGAGAAGCAAGTTACATAAAGTATGGAAAACGAAGAAACGCTTATATTAATAACGAAAGTAAGACGACAGAAGGAGCACCCACCCGTGCCATCCGCATCCAAGAATGTGGGAACCTCTGTCTCAAACTCGAAATAGTTGCGACTGATGCCCATATGCACCAGGAACGCTTCCGGATATGGCTTGATGGGAAGGCGGTTCTCATCAATGATCGCCGCATGATCCGCGTTATACCACGTCTCGGGGGGGCGCTCATCCTTGGGCAGAGTGGCACGGGTGTAAAATTGAAAATTGGAAGGAAAAACGGCGGCGTCAACCCAAAAGAATTTCTCCCTCCAGTCCTTGAGTTTATCTACCTTCTGCACATAGCATTGTAACTTGCCTACGCGCTTAGAGAAGGTAACCCAACCATTTGACCACGTTGCGTGATAGAACGCGCGAAATAATTGGAGGGTCGGATGAATCGCTAACAAGCGACAGTTCACCTCAAAATTGGCAATCTTCCCAGCACCAATACAATGCAATTGTGAGATGTGGAGCTCGTAATAATTAAGTATATCACTCAGCAGCACGGAAATGGGTACGCGCTGATTCGCCCACTCGAAAAAGCGCGTATATAGCCCCACTTTCCCTACGAGGAAATTCGCGATGGTGGCATTGGGACCTGGTACCTCTGGGTGCAGACCCAAAGGGATAAAGTAATCCGAGGTGAACTGATTCAGTTCATCTTCGGTTATGTTAGAAGTGAAATCATGAAGTTGCAACACCATTTTGTATTTCAGACTGTGCGCAAGCGCTATTACCTTCGAATTATCGTTTTTTTATAGCAGATTCGAAGATGTATAAATGGTGGAAAGGTGATTTTTTAACTGTGGATATCACAGTGAATGGAGGCGGTAGTTTATATAGTTTTCCACCCACCACAGATGACTGACACGTGTATCCCACTAACTCAAATCGTGTGGCTGGGAGATGTGACGGTACAGGACACGTGGATAGCCTCTTCACTTCCCGAGGTACCCGAATTGCACTTTTTTGGACTAGATACATCATACGTGCGTTTTTGGCAGTATATTTTTGAAATCTTCCCGCGTACGCGTGGGGAATAATTTTGACACGACTTTAGTCTAGCATCCGCAGGTTTTACTCTGCGCACACTAGACTGGGGGGACATGATGACGTATAGTCTACACCCGGGTCATGGACCTGATTAGTAAACAATACTAATACTTAAGCCCACCACGTGTGGGCCGCCATGGCGATAACTGGACTACCAGTTATGCGGTTTGGGCCTACAAGGCCCAAGCCCAAAGCTATTTTCGGATTGGATATGGAGTATCTCCTAATTAAAGGGGATATATACCAAATATCCGATGTCGGCGAATGCGCCGAGGAGTAGGGAACACGAAACCTATTAGGGTTTCATATGTATATAAAGGGCACCCAGGCCCTCGGTAAAGGTACGATCTACTAAAAACCCTAACTCTTCACTAAACCCTAAACTTCGATTACTTACTCTCACGCCGGAGGATAATCGGGGGAGACAATCCCTCGATAAGCCTAACGGTGTTTGCTCTTTTTCTTAGTGCGCAGGTTCCATCGAGCATTAAGATCTAATTGGTACGAGAACAGGAGTCTTAACAAGGAACGCCCAACTTTTGTATCAACAGATACAATAATGATGTGTGAAATGGTTGATAGCATGTTGCGTAGGTAACCTTATGTTTAGCATGGCGGTTCTAAAACAAACATGGAGGTTCTAAAACAAAAGCTTGAACAAAGAAATGAGTCTTGGTTTTGTCCCACATGGGTAAATTAAAAAACATTAAACTATTTTATAAGCAAGATTTTGGGAAGCACTTGTTGAATAGCCTTAACTAGTCATAAATCTTCCACTGGTGCCTTTCTACAGTTTACTGTTTGATATCATATCTTAGTTTGACGAATAAAGTGACAAACAGGGAAGCACTTGTTGAAAAAATTTAATGCATGCAACCCTAATAATAAGTGCAATTTTAAGAAAATCTAAGACGTCTTTTTACAAAATTGTGCTCTCAAGATATAGATAAAAAGCCGCTATACATAATTAGGAGGGAAACGCTGATAAAAATAATACATTTTATGAAATCCAAGGTTGCAAAAGATATCAACTTTTATGTTTATATGTTTAAGTCTGAAGGTCTTATATTCTTATGTAAAAACAAAAAAAAGAAAAAAGAAAAAAAAGGAGTATATTTCTTACGTGATTTAAAGATGCAAGGCAAGAGGTATCGATAGTCCAACAAGTGGCAGTTTTTGGGTAAGTTAAGGCAAAAACATGTATGTGATTTAAGTTAGGGGTGTTTGGGATTACGTTTGCACGCCTGCATTGTGAAAAAGCAGGTCTTCCACTTATTCAAAACAAAAATGCTAAAACCTCCTACTTAAACCTCATACAAATATGCCTACTCACAGGATGCTGATGCTTGTCAAAACTAACGGTTTAGATGCAGAGAGAGAATGAGTGAAAAAAAACTATTTAATATTGTTTTGTGTGTAGGAGGATTTATAGGATGATTTAGTAAGAGGTTGTAGCAAAGCTCTATTCAAAATTGTGTATTGTGTGTTCTCTCTTGGAGAATATAGATAATATCTTTTCTAGTGATTTTCAAACCACGATTTTCTGATTACTTATGTGTTCCAAACGCAGGAATAAGATAATCACTCTCAAAACTGAATCCCAAACACTCTCTTAGTCTTTTAGCTAAGTTATGGAAATGGCTAACAGTTGTGTGTTTCGGTGGCTACTTGTTGCGTATGTTCTTTTGGCCCTGCGGATATGTCTTTGGTTACTTTTGTTAAGCAGCATATTGTGAAGAACCTTCATATTTTTGGTGATTGTCATGCTCTGTTAAAGGACTAGATATATCTAGGATCAACGAAAGAGAAATAGTTGTTAGCGATTCGAATCAGTTTCAGCATTTTAAAGATGGTGTATGTTGCTAGAAATCGGGGTTAGGGTGTGATGCTAATCTTGGATATCTTGCTTGAATCGTGTGAGTTCACTTTCCGTATAAAGTCCCTATTTGTGTCTGGGTATCACGAAATCCTTATCGGGATAATTCAAGAAGAACACTTTGTTTCTAGGCACAAGAGAACAAAGCAAAACAGAGAAAGTTATGTGGTTTTTGTATGTTCAATGAGACCAGATATGTTTGTTAAATAACAAACACAAGTGACAGTTATGGTGGTTAAATTCGGTTAAAATCGGTTAAATTCCAAGAGTCACAACTCTTCACCAACAGACATGTTGGTTGGGTTTTGGGGGGAAATATGTTAATTCCCTTTTACCGATTAATGAAAACCGTTTAGGGGCGCTGCTCCTTGACCCCGCAAGGGGCGCTGCCCCTTGACCTTGCATCTTTTCTGGGCAAAAACTTATTAGCTCAATGAGTGTGCACTCCACACTTCACTAACTCGTATTCGAGTTTAATATGAATTTCCACTGATCTCTAGTAAATCGTAATTACCTAAAATAGTTGATGACTAAAATCACCAACATATGTTCTTGTGGAGAATATTGGGGCTAATAATTTAATGAAATTCACATTATTTTGTCCAAAAGTTTTCAGATATCATGTTTGTGTAGTCGTTCAAGCGTTAAGGTCTATATGCTACAATTTATAAGAAAAAAAAAACCAAAATTTTACTATGAAAGGTTAGTGTGGTCTAAGATACAACCTTGGTCAAGGTGATATAGAATCTAGTAGGGGAATGCTCTCCATGGTAATCTTATGTTTAGCAATTATCCATGGACTTTAGTTTATACTTAAAAAAGTTTGGGTTAATTCCATATATGTCCAAATTAAATATTATAATGTCACATTTACCCAACCAAATATCATAATACCATATATACGCAATATAAATATTATATTTGTCAAATATACCCATTTCATTATAAATTCAACTAAAAGTATGTTTTTATTGCTATATTCTTATTATACTCCTAATAATATAATAGAGTAAAATACACCGTTGGTCCCTAAACTTGTCAAAAAAATAACCGGGGGACAAAAGTTAGCATTTCCGTCGTCGGGAGTCCTTTTTTCAAGTTTTTGGTATCAACGAGGTCCCTTGACCCGTAATGCTCTGGTCAAACCCGTTTCATTTTGTTTTTAGTTAAGGGCATTATCGTTATTTCATAATTTTCGATAATTTATTAAACCGTGTGAGTACAACACGGCTTATGTGGTTGCTACAGTATTTTTAGTCTATTAATAGCTAAACTTTTCACCACTCATCCCTAAACTCTCCTCTCTCTCATAAATATTATCTTTAATATTTCCATCAAATCTTAATAATGATGCGTTGTGGTTGTGGTAGACGGGCGGTGGTCAGGACATGCTGGAACAATGTCAACGCCGGAAGGCGTTACTATGCTTCAGTAGAGGTTTGGAGACTTTAATTTTTTTCCAGTTTAAAGTTTTTTGTGTTTTTTAGTTAAAATGTTATGTTTATAGTTTAATCATGGTTTAAGTATAATGGTTGTTTTAGCTTAAAGTTTTATTTTCAAGTTATGAGTTTAAGCTTCAAAGTGATCCCCAACTTTTGATTTTTACTTTTTAGGGATCAAGATGTCCAATCAATGGGTGGTACGATCCACCCATGTCAACGAGAGCAAGGGAGGTGATCCTCTACTTGCATAGACACATTCACCGGAATGAGGCTGCATTACAAGACTGCCAAGCCGACCTCATTGCTCTAACAATGGAGGCTGTCAACTCCGTCGCCAGGGCAATTGAGCTAGAGGCTGCTCACCAAGCATCCCTAGCTGATATCCTTTTTGAGAAGGAGAAAGTTTTCCGTTTGAGGAACTTCTGTGTTTTCTCGTGGATAGTCATCATATTCGTTTGTCTATGTTTTATTTAGTGGGTTTAGAAACTCACTGGTTTTTGTGTTTTGGATCCGTTCTAAAAAGTAGATGTTATGTACAGTAATTTGTAAGGTGTGTTTTGGAAGCATCAGTATTGGTTGAATACTACAAAATCTTGACTTCATCTACTTTGTTCATTGGCTAACAGTATTACTATTATATTCCTTTTATGGTTTTGTCATTGTACTGTGCTGCCTTTATTGATTTACTAATAGGGCCTTGCCCAAAAATGCATTTACTTACATCAGTAGCCAGACAAACATTATCCAAGTATGAACACAGATTATTTCATGTGTAATGACAATAATTGACTTTGTAAAAGTCATCAATTAATATGAGTATGAACTTGCAACAATATGTAGAAATGGGTAAAGTGGCAAATGAATACATTTAAAACTCAATTATTCCCATAGACTAACATGAGATGATTTCTTACATAATGCAAATGGATATATTTCCAAATGCATAAAATTTTGTAGTCTACAAAATTCAGAAACACACATTGTTTAAAGAGAGCAAATATTGTCTAGGAATTACATATTCGATGAAAAACATTGTCTTTGAAATACTTAACACACATTTTATTTTATTTTTTGTGGTGAAGCCATCTTTGCTGCTATAATCTTTTTCCTAGTCCACAATTGTTTTGGAGTGTTGGGTTCGTAAAACACCCAATTATCTTAAACAGGATTTGAACACAAATTAAGCCAAGTGTTTGCTAAACCGAGAACAATTCAAGTCACTGAGAGAACAGCCTCTCAGTGAGTCATCTTCAAGATGCTTAAGGCAAGTTCAATAAAGGACTCACTCTCAGGAAGGCGGTACTCCCCGAGTAGGACTTAAGCCAAAGAAGAAGATGATGGTTCAGTGAGTGTTGGACAAGAACTCACTGAACCCCAGTCTCCTCAACAACATTAAAGTGATTGAAGACTGAGGAACCAATGCCTGAAGAATAGGCGGGAACAAAAGGGAAAGATCTGAGAAGATAAGAGTGTCAGACCAAACACTCTTATCTTGTCAGATACCAACCTTCCGTATTGCGGCTAAAAGTCATGGAGTGTCAGCCAACAACTCCCAAAGTCTTATTAGCCCATTCCTATTGGTTCTTGGAAATGACAATTACTGTTTGTAATTGTCAGACACGCTACCTCAACAACTTGTAATATTTTAATCACTTATACTTAGATTACTTGTGTATAAATAGATCAGATGGAGAGAAGTTATGTGTGCTTTGTATATTGAAAGCTTAGAACTTTTACAAAGTAACTTCTCTCCTACAAAGTGTATACAACTCACTGAGATAGCTCAGTGGGTATATTGTTACCACTCAAGCAAAACTTGAGTTTCGATAGGAGACACCATAAACCCTTGTCTATTCAATCTCAAGTGTTTGTTCCGCAAAACACTTGGGTAATAGATTCTTGGAATTATTTCTAATAAGAATTTAAACGTTGAAAAATATTGTGTTTTTTATATTCACATATTATAACTGTTAGAAATATTCTTTGCATTGATCTCAGTCATAAGCTCACTTAGTTTAACTTAATTGTTATTACTCGGTGTGCTAAGGGAACAACAAGTGGTATCAGAGCCTCTGGTTTATAAAACCTTTCTAAAACCCAGAGAGCTCCAGGTTTTTAAAACCAAGATCCTAAAATGACTGATACCAATGTACCCCAGTTAGTCGATAAAAAGGGTGGCAGCTATTCTGCTGTAGCACCCAGACTTGAGGCTGGCAAATTTAGCAAATGGAAAAAACGTATGATTTGCTATTTAACTGGGATGGAACCCTACTACATCGCTTGTATCAAGGATGGCCCATTTGTCCCAAAAACTGCTGCAGGGCTAATTAAGCCTGAAGCTTAATGGACCATAGATGAGAGAAGGGTGGTCAATCAGGACCATCGCCTGAAAAGCATCCTTATATCATGTCTTCCTGACGATATAATGGAATCAGTCATCAACTGTTCTACAGCAAAGCAAACTTGGGATGACTTGGTAAATAGCTTTGAGGGTCCCTCAGATACCAAGAAAAATAGGGTCATGGACCTTAAACTTGAGTATAATACTTTCACGGCAAAGGACTCTGAAAGTCTCTCTCAGACCTACACCAGATACAAGACTTTGATAAATGAGCTATCAAATGATGGTGTAACTTTATCTAAGCATGAGACTAATGTTGGCTTTGTCAACAGTCTCCCTGAGAAGTGGCTCAACTTCTCACAAGGCCTGAGGAATGCTAACCACATTCAGACCCTTGAGCTCCCTGAAATTTATGGGAAGTTTGTCTATGAAGACAACTTGATCTCAAGGAGATACCCTGACTCAAAAGCTCTTGAGTCCAAAAAGGCCTTAACCTCTACACCCATATCAACTGCTTTCTATTCTAATGGTGTTGTGCAGGATTTTCAAGAGGATTCTGAAGATGAAATTAATGAAAGGACTGGTGAGGGGTACCTGAACGACTTGAACTTGGAATTCTAAGAAAGGGCACTCCTTGCTAGTTCAAGACGTTTCATCAAAAGAAATCAGTCCAACTTTACAAAACCAAAAGCAAATGAGACCACTGAATGCTTTAAATGTGGTAAAAAGGGTCATTTTGCTAGGGACTGTTATTCTAAAACTATCTCAGAACCCTCTTACAAATTCTCAGGAAATAGTTCCTCAGGAACTAGCAAGTTTCAACCTAAAATGTTTCAGTCCACCCAACAATTTCAAAACAAGGGTCAAAAGGATTTTGAAACAAAATATAGGAAAATCAAAGCTAAACTTGCACTTCTTGAAACTAACCCCATATTGTCTCAGGCTGCTCAAACATCCAAACCTATTCAGACAAAGAACAAGGTATTAGTAGCTGAAGCATATGATTGGGATGAAGAAGAGGTTTCCTCAGATGAGGAAATAAGAGTTAGTGCACTGATGGCACTTTCTGAAGAGGATCAGGTGGCTGTTGGAAAAAGCCATGCTAGGAATGAAGAGTGGGTCAACATCACCATGAAGAAGGTAAATACTTTACTTTCTATGGATGATGATTCTGATTGGCAGTCTTACATGAATTATATTTGTGTTGATCTAAAGTTTGTTGAGGAACAAAGGCTTAACCTGTTTTCAAAATATAACAATATTGTGTCAGAATTGAACAAATGTAGAGATGAATTGCTTGCACTGAAACAAGCCAAATTAGAATCTATTACTCTACAAATTCAGAACACTGAAATTTTGAAACAAAACCAAGCCCTTCAAACAAAACTTAAGAAAGAAAAGGTTGTTATTGAAAGATGGACCAAAAAGAACCCTAAGGTCTTTGATTCTGTGGGCTTAATTCCTAAGATAACTATAGGAATTGACCACCTCACTGAAACCTCCAGTGAGAGTCCCAGTGAAATGACCTTTGTTCCAGCTGGCATATCCTTTGAGCAAGAGATGGAACCCAAGTCAAATGACTGGATTGTCAGGGACAACCCAGTCAGTAAGTTGCCAAACTTTGAGACTGGAAACATCTTGCTCCTTGAAAGTCAGGCTCTGAAAGGTATGCTTGGACTCTTTGACCAACTCAGTATTTCTGATCCAATCAGTGAGCCTGAATCAGAATCAACTCCTCCACTCCCTCCACTAAATACCCTTCAGGGTGCTGCACCAAGCTCAGACCTCCCACCATTGGTCTACTCCCCACACTCTCTAAAGGAGAGATCAGGAAAAGGAAGAATCCTCCTGAGAAGACCACCCCTTGAAGTCTCAGTAAATACTGATGACTCATCAACTTCAGTCCCTTCTGAAGTAGCAACCCAAAGTCCTGATCCAAGAATTGATCAGTTGACTGAAATGGTCAGGAAGCTAAGTGAGAATATTGCATCTTCTGAAAAACCTTCTCAATTAAAGAAGGAACAAAAACTAGCTTCCTCAAAGACCAAACCCAAACCAACCAAACCCCTGAAAAAGTGTGAATTGTGCAACTATACAAATCATCTCACTGATGATTGCTATAGAGTCCTTTATTGCATGATTTGCAAAAAGGAAGATCACAGGACCTCTGATCATAAAAAATGCTCAGTCATGTCAAACTTTTCAGGACTTAAGGCTCAGTGCTTGAACTACCCTTCTGATTCTAAGCAAAAACAGAAGCAAAAGGCCAAGCCTTTTCCACCTTGCCCATTGTGTAGATTCAATGACCATCATCCTGAGGATTGTCAAATTGACAAACACTGTGAATCTAGTGGAAGTTCCACTCAGAAATCCTCAGGAAAAGAGAGGGTCATTCAGTCAAGAAGAGGAATGAATAAACAATCCTCTCAGACTACTGAGGCTACCCCTGCGACTAAATGCAAAATATGTGGTAGCTCAGTCCACTCAACCACTGACCATGAATTGATTAATACTTTCATAAAGACCTACAAAACCAAACCCTCCATGAAATGGAGTCCTAGAAAGAACTGACCCAGTTTACTATTTGTGCAGAGGCATGCCAGGGATCCTGTTTGGCATCTAGACAGTGGATGTTCAAGGAGCATGACTGGTGTTAAGGAGTGTCTGCACAAATATGTGGAAGAACCAGGACCCAAAGTGATATTTGCTGATAATTCATCATGTCTCACTGAAGGTTATGGTTCAGTAAACTGCAATGGTATTGTCTTTACTAGGATAGCTTATGTAAACGGTCTTAAGTACAATCTGATCAGTGTCAGTCAACTATGTGATGCAAAATACATAGTTCAGTTTGATGATAAGCAAGGAACCATCTTTAATGCAAATAAGGAAATTGTCCTCATTGCACCAAGAAGACAAGATGTTTATGTATTAGACATGTCCAGTCTAACTCAGGATGGAACTTGTCTCTTTGCTAAGGCCTCTGATACACTCAACTGGCTTTGGCATAAGAGACTCACCCACCTGAACTTTAAAAGCATAAACAATCTTGTAAAACAAAACAAGGTCCTTGGCTTACCATCACTAGTGTTTTCAAAGGATAAACCATGCTCAGCTTGTGAAAAAGGTAAACATCACAGAGCATCCTTTAAAACCAAAACCAACTTTTCCATCAGGAACTGCCTACATCTTCTCCATATGGATCTATTTGGACCTGTCAGTCCAAGGTTGATGAACTCAAATAAGTACATTTTATTACTATCATTTATCCTATTAATTTGACTTGTTTTACTATATTATGTATGAGGATTGATACTTAATCGTTTACTTTTGTAATTCTCAGGTAAAAACAAGCATTTGGTGAAACTTGGCGATTTTGGACTAATAATGGAGCAAAACGTACATAAAGTGGAAGTCTACTGACATGGACAAGATCAAGTCAATTCTGCTCCAGATGCGCCGCATCTCACTATCAACATGCGCCGCATCTCTATCAAGATATCACCAGATACGATCCAAGATACAAGAGGACATGCGCCGCATCTAATAAAGAGTTACGCCGCATCTTCTGGCGGTGTACGAATATTCCTGAATATTATAATCTTGGACCCCACGCGAAGTTAAGTACATGCGCCGCATCTACTTAAGTAGATGCGCCGCATCTTCCCTCAGACACAAACTATAAATACCCCGTAGACCAGACACATTGAGGAGTTCGGAGATTCGGAAACCCTAAAACCTAAAGACCGAACAGAAGAGAAGGACGAATTCAGTCAAGAGGCAGCACAAGACACACCCAAATCGAAGATACAAGAGCTGTAAGAAGGTGTTGCATGTATTTAATTCATTAAGTAGTTTTGTTTTATTGTTTTAGCAAACTTTAATTCATCAGGATTGGTGGCTTGTGTAATGTGACAACGGAAAGATTGCACTCCCTTTAATACTTGCTTTCCCATCAATTAAAGTTTATATGTTGATGTCTTTGGTTACTACTTATTAGTGCATTGACCACCTCTGTGTTTATTAGTGGCTTGCGGGCACCCGACTGCGGGACAAGGTGTGGCCCCCACGGTTGTTTCTAAATTGATCACTTAGGAATAACTTTTAGACATAAGTCGTCATTAAGGGTTTACTCGCCGATGAGAATAGGACCAACGAGAAAGGGTTAATTACATACACTTCATATAAAGCTATCAATAAAACAAGTGACAATCTACTTAATCATAAGGACAGCTCTCTTATTGTCTCAAGTATCTATCTGTGTACGTGTGTGCTACTTGCTGATTCGTGCCTATTTGTTTATTTTATTATTTAATTGCAAACAAAACTGTGCCAGTCTCTCAGGCTGAAACCCCCTTGCGTTAGGATATTAAAATACTGATTAGATTAACGAGATTATACGTTCCACTCTTAGTGATCGACACTCTACTTACCATTATCTTCATACTGACCGGGTACACTGCTCGTTAAGTGTGTGTGTTATTGATAAGTCGGCTAAATATAAATTTAAAACTTGAGTAGGCATTAAAACTGCTAAACCGCAACGACACATCACGCGCATCAAGTTTTTGGCGCCGCTGCCGGGGAGTGAATTGTTATTTTCTGTTAATTTGATTAGTATTTTAATTAGGTTTTTCTTTTTATTAGATTAATTGCATCATTGTACTATTTTGCATATTTGTTGTATTGTGTGTTATTTGTTTGCTTTTGTTTTTATTTTTGTGTGTTTTATTTTTTTGTTTGGTGTGTTTAATTTTTATTTTTATTTTTCGTATTTTTCTGTTCTGCTATCGTTGTACTGTGCTAAATCAAACGATACGGCGCATCTGATCTCTCAGATACGGCGTATTGCGTTTAATTTTTTTTATACAACGCGTTTAATTAATTCGATACGACGCATCTTTTCCCCAAGATACGGCGTATCTGTTTTTAATAAGAAAATTTTTCTAAGCGATAAAGTAATACGACGCATCTGCTTTTGTAGATACGGCGTATCTGTTTTTGATAAAAACTTTTCTAAAACGTTAACGCCATACGACGCCTCTTCTTTTGAAGATACGGCGTATCTATTATTTTAATTAAAAACAGTTTGCGAATTATTAAACAAATACGGCGTATCGATTTCCGTCGATACGGCGCATCTTACTGAATCAAAAATCTTTTATTTTTAAACGTAACGAAAATACGGCGCATTAACTTTCGTTAATACGACGCATTTAATTTTAATTAGATAAACTGATTTTTGATTAACTAATTCGATACGGCGCATTCATAAATTCTAAGCGGCGTATCTGTTTTCTGGATAAAGTCTGATTTAATTTTAACGATCATAAGATACGGCGTATCCAACTTTTTGGATACGGCGCATCGTCTGCAGACATCAGCAACTTTTATTCTTTTCTAATTTCCGAACGGAAAATATTCTGACTTACCCTTATGCTTGGAAACTTTTACTTTGAAATCTTCTTGTTCTTAATTTTCAGGCACAATGTTCGATATTTTCTCCAACTGGTTCGGAAGACCCCAAAGAAGCCTTACTATGGAAGAGTTTGCGGTACTAATCGCTCAAGCCAATGAACAAGAACATCATGAAGCAAGGAACTTTATCACCGAATTCAAAGGCAGTCATGAGCTTTTACTAAAGGAACAAAACAATATGATCAATGGTTTGGCAATTGAAGTGCACCAATTGTCAACGGTGCTTAACAAGGTTCTTTTGGTAAGACACGATCTGAAAGGAATTACAACTAGAGGCGGAAAGTCAACCTTTCAAATCGGAGAGACGCCCGAGGATGACAGTACAAACAAAATTTCCCCTGAATCTTTATCACCTGAGCAAGAGCAACCTAAAGAGACTGATCCAGAACCTGTGACTAGAAAAGAACCTTCTGTTGAACCTAAACGATCAACACCACCTTTCCCACACAGGGCAAGGAAAGAGAAAGAAGATGCCTATCAAAAGAAATTCCTGGAGAATCTCAAGCAGCTGCAGCTTAGTATACCATTTATGGAAGCCCTAGTGCAAATGCCAAAATATGCTAAATATCTGAAGAGCTTGCTTACAAACAAGTCTAAACTCGAAGAGGCTTGCACCGTAACAATGGGAAAAAGAAGCTCTGCGGCATTGCTCAACGAACTTCCGTCTAAAGAAAAAGATCCAGGGAGTTTCACTATTCCTTGTCAAATTAAAAATTTGCATATTGAAAATGCCTTAGCCGACCTAGGAGCTAGTATAAGTCTTATGCCCTCTTCTATGTATGATAAATTAGGTCTTGGTGAACCAAAACCTACTAGGATGTGCTTAGAACTAGCTGATAGGTCCATACAATACCCATTAGGAATAGCGGAAAATATATTAATAAAAGTTGATAAATTTGAATTACCTATCGACTTCGTTATCCTCGATATGCCTGAAAATTCTAGAACTCCTATAATATTAGGGAGACCATTTTTAGCCACTGCTAGGGCCATGATTGATGTTTTTAATAAAAAAATAACTCTTACCATAGGAAAAGATGAGGTTGAATTTAACATGGAACAATCTATGAGTAAAGATAATTCCGATGATGATGAATGCTATAATATCGATGTTTCTGACGACACGATTAATCAATTTACTCAGAGATTGTTAAAAAATAATTTGCTTGATTCTTTTCTGCTTAAAAATTTAGAAAACACAATTGCTATAGAAGATCAAGTTGATGAGAATGCTATTGATTATAATTTCGCTGCTGATTCTGCTGTATGTAATGAGATACGGCGCATCGAAAACCTCGATGCGGCGCATCTATCTGATGACAGCAACGATATGATTAAAGAACAGGTTTATTCCGCTAGTGCTACTGAAATTAATAATGTTAAACCTGTGCTTAAGGATCTTCCTTCTACTTTGGAATATGCTTATTTAAACGGAAATACTAATACACCCGTTATTATTGCATCTGACTTAACGCCAAAAGAAAAAGAGTCTCTATTGCAGGTACTATATAAACGAAGAGGAGCATTAGCATGGAGTATGTCTGATATTAAGGGAATTAGCCCGTCATTTTGTACACATAAAATCCTTATGGAAGATGAATTCAAACCAACTATCCAACCTCAAAGGCGTTTAAATCCAAAAGTCCAAGATGTGGTAAAAAATGAAATCGTAAAGTTACTTGACTCCGGACTTATCTACCCAATTTCCGACAGTTCGTGGGTCAGTCCTATCCACGTTGTACCAAAAAAAGGAGGAATGACGGTAGTACTCAATGACGACAATGAGCTAATCCCTTCAAGAACTGTTACCGGATGGAGAGTTTGCATCGACTACCGCAAACTCAATGATGCTACGCGAAAAGATCACTTCCCTCTTCCATTTATTGATCAAATGTTAGAAAGACTATCAGGATATGATTATTATTGTTTTTTGGATGGTTTTTCAGGTTTCTTCCAAATACCCATTGCCCCCGAGGATCAAGAGAAGACGACTTTCACCTGCCCTTATGGAACCTTCGCCTATAGGAGAATGCCGTTCGGACTATGCAACGCCCCTGCTACTTTTCAACGTTGTATGACGGCTATCTTCCATGATATGGTAGAAGACTTTATGGAAGTCTTCATGGACGACTTTTCGGTGTTCGGTAACTCATTTAATGATTGTCTCTTTAAACTTGATAGAATGCTTGCTAGGTGTGAAGAAACTAACCTTGTTCTTAATTGGGAAAAATGTCACTTTATGGTTAGAGAGGGAATTGTGTTAGGACATAAAATTTCTGGGAAAGGTATAGAAGTTGATAAAGCTAAAATTGATGTAATTGCTAAACTACCTTACCCCACTAATGTTAAAGGTGTTAGAAGTTTTTTAGGGCATGCTGGATTTTACCGTAGGTTCATAAAGGATTTTTCAATGATATCTAGGCCTATGACCCAATTATTACTAAAAGATGCGAAGTTTGATTTTTCTAATGATTGCAAAAAGGCATTTAATATACTTAAAGAAAAACTAACTTCCGCACCTATTATAATTTCGCCAGATTGGAATTTACCTTTTGAATTAATGTGTGATGCTAGTGATTATGCTGTTGGGGCTGTACTTGGCCAAAGGATGGATAAGAAATTTAAGCCAATCTATTATGCTAGCAAAACATTGAATAATGCCCAAGAACATTACACAACCACGGAAAAAGAACTTCTAGCAGTAGTTTTTGCATTCGATAAATTTAGATCATATCTTATATTATCAAAAACTGTGGTTTACACTGACCATTCTGCTTTGAAGTATTTGTTCAATAAACAGGATGCCAAGCCAAGGCTTATTAGGTGGGTTTTATTGCTCCAAGGATTCGATATTGAAATTAAAGATAAAAAGGGTGCCGAGAATCTAGCTGCTGACCACTTATCTAGACTTGAAAACCCTGATATGGAGGTGCTTGACGAAAGGGAAATAGCTGATGACTTCCCTGATGAACACCTTATGATGGTAGGAATTAAGAGCAATAATAATGGACCATGGTACGCCGATTTTATAAACTTTATTGTTGCAAATGAAATTCCAAAAGGACTAACATCCGACGAGAAAAGGAGGTTTATAACTCGCTCTAGCGAGTATATTTGGGATGAACCTTATGCCTTTAAATTATGTCCTGACAATATTATACGAAGATGCGTAGATGGTGATGACATTCCTGCAATATTGGCACATTGCCATTCAGGGCCAACAGGGGGGCATCACGGTACAGTCGTCACAAGAAGAAAAATTCTTGACGCAGGATTTTATTGGCCCACTATGCTGGAGGATGCGAAAGATTATATAAAAGGATGTGATGCGTGTCAACGATCTGGAAATATTACATCAAGGAACGAAATGCCGCAAAACTATATCCAGGTATGTGAAGTTTTCGACATATGGGGATTAGACTTCATGGGACCGTTTCCTGAATCTAAAGGTAATAAATATATTTTGGTTGCTGTTGATTACGTGTCAAAATGGGTAGAAGCGCAGGCATCTCCAACAAACGACAGCAAGGTAGTACTTAAATTTTTACAAGGTTTGTTCTCTAGGTTTGGAATTCCTAAAGCATTGATTAGTGATAGGGGAACACACTTTTGTAATCACCATCTTGGAAGAGCCTTGCAGAAATATGGAGTGTATCATAGGGTTTCCACCGCATACCATCCTCAATCAAATGGTCAAACTGAAGTAACCAATAGAGCTATAAAACGAATTCTTGAAAAAACGACTGGTTATAATCCTAAAGGGTGGTCTGACAAGTTGGATGATGCTTTATGGGCATTCCGTACAGCCTATAAGACACCGACGGGATGCACTCCATTCCGTCTTGTATACGGAAAAGCATGCCACCTACCGGTCGAAATTGAACAAAGTGCGTATTGGGCTTTAACGAATTGTAATTTGGATATGGAAGCTGCAACGAAAAACCGTTTCATGGAACTTAATGAACTCTATGAACTAAGAGATGAGGCCTACAAGAATACTAAAATCTACAAAGAAAGAACTAAAAGATGGCATGACTCGAGGTTACGTGGGGATAAAACGTTTGCTATCGGAGAGAGAGTGCTACTATTTAATTCTAGATTAAAGATGTATCCTGGTAAACTTAAATCAAGATGGACGGGTCCGTTCGTTGTCAAGAAAGTGTATCCATACGGAACAATTGAAATATGCGATAAAAATGGTTATATATTCAAAGTAAACGGGCAACGTGTGAAGAAATACTTTGATAATAAAATTGAGGATAATGAGAGCGAGGTGGTGGAGTTTGAGCCCGACGTAATGAATTAAAGAGCTGAACGTGAGTCTAACTTGAAGACTCTGGAATAAAGACAAGTGCTGACCGGGAGACAACCCGGATTTATCTTTTATTATTCTGTTTTCTGTGTCGAGTCAGTCCAGGCCGCACGAAGATACGGCGCATCTCAGTCCTGAGATGCGACGCATCCTCTGCAATGGTCATATCTTATTTTATTTTTCTGCATTTTTATTTTCGACTTTAAAACTTTTTATCAGTTATTTTAATGCGGCGCATCCCTGGTTAAGGATGCGGCGCATCTTTATTCTGATCCGTATTTATTCCAGGCTCGATACGGCGTATCTTCTTCAATAGGATACGGCGCATCGACTGACCTGATGATTTTCAGTTTTAATTTTTAAGTTTTGTTTTTACCTAACTACTAATGTATTATGCAAGTTGAACCTTTCTTATCTTAGGTGTGTTTTAAAGTGTTGGTGGTATTATAGTTTCCTGAATTTCCTGTGGATACATCAAGCATGAAGCTTTAACGTTCTAATCCACAAGAAAGACGATTTTTGCTCATATACTAATGGAGGATCATACCGAGCAAATATCAGGGGAGTTTTTCCGTTCTAATTCTTTTATTTCCAGTTTTTAACCTTTTATACAAACAACGAGGACGTTGTTTAACTTAAGTGGGGGGATAGGAGAATTAGAACACTTAACACTTACTTGTCCTAAACTTTTTCAAAAATTATGCTTAAAATGTGCTTAATATATCAAACTTAAAAATTTTTAGCATGTTTTTGTTTAAGATCTAAGTTGCATAACTGCACACATGACGTTATTTTCAAAAATTGTGATTTTCCAAAATTCACAAATCTATGAGTGTGCCGGTGACTTGTAAACTTTAGAACTTGGCTTGTATACTATTCGAGACCACCATAATGAGCATTATTTATTTAATTGGAATGACTTGTCTAACTTGGTAAAATTCTAGGATTACACCCAAAAAGCCTTTATATGTTATGTGTTATTAGCTAACTACACTGGTTAGTTAACCCCGTATAAACCCTTTTGTTACTCTCATTTTTAGAGTAAGATACCCCTAGAAAAACACTCAGAGCCATTCCTTTCGTTTCTTACACCTATGTTTAAAATGTTTCGTTACACCTTAAACCTTAGCCTACCCTGTAGATTAGAATCCGTGGTTGGTTAATTGCTATAGGCAGAGTGTGTTTCCTTACATTACCTGTGTTCGCGTGCGTAATTCATTATATATGGTTAGGTCGGGAAATTGCACAATGCAATTGGAGTGAAAGTAAATATTGTATATTTTAGAGTTTATTTTTCGTGTGTTTACTACTTTCACTATTTACCATTATTTCTGAAGTTATGAAAAGTATGGAAAAATTATCCGGAAAGAAAGTTATAGTGATGTGGTGAAATTTTACACATCTATGTTTATGTTTCAAAAAAAAAAAAAAAAAAAAAAAAAAAAAAAAAAATGAGAAAAAAAAAAAGAAAGAAAAAGTGTTGGAGGTTTATTTTAAGCCAACAATGTAGAGTTATGTAAGTGGTTCATATGGCCACTATTTGTTGTATTATATCTATGGATTGAATGGGAATTGGCAGTTATGGGAATGCCAATTAAGGATTATTCTTTGATTAAGATTTTGTTGAGTATAATTCGTGTCTACCTAAAGCGTGTGTTTCAAGTGTTAAAGCGTGAGTTATTCAATGATATGAGTCTTATTCATGGGATGGTTGGGATAGTGATTAACCACACTTAGGATTTTAATTTATTTGTTTTGTTTATTTTTATTTTTACACCAATTTATATCCTAAATGTTATCCATACCCTGTATTGTTCTTTATCCAACCAAACCTTTGATTTATTGAGATTAGGGATTTGAGCAATCTTAAGTATCGTAGTCGTGGATTCGGCTATGTATTTATGATTTTGTCGCCCTTTTTGATATATTATTATTGGTAAAGTTTGGACCTATCTTTAGCCTATTCGAGTTAAGGATTTGAGCAATTGCAAGTATCGTGTTCGTGGATTCGATCATGTATTTGTGATTTTGTCGCCTTTTCTGGAATTTGAGATCGATAGTGTAAATAAGAATAATTAACCCTTAAACCTAAAAACCCTTTTTACCGCTTTAGACTTGTTATTCCTTAGCTTTAGTGGTGGAGATGTGTATACTTGCCAAGCCTATGATAGAATATTCGTCGCGACTGGACAGTTAAACGATTAGATTTGCTTTTATCGACTTATTTTATTTTACTTCTAATTCGTTAAGTGTTTAGTTGTGTGATTACGAAATAAACGAATACATGCTTAAATATAAAAATAAATCCTAACTTCTTTTAGGATACATTTTCATGAGATTTAATCTAAGGTTTACTTGGGGACAAGTAAAGTTCAAGTGGGGGGATATTTGATGAACTCAAATAAGTACATTTTATTACTATCATTTATCCTATTAATTTGACTTGTTTTACTATATTATGTATGAGGATTGATACTTAATCGTTTACTTTTGTAATTCTCAGGTAAAAACAAGCATTTGGTGAAACTTGGCGATTTTGGACTAATAATGGAGCAAAACGTACATAAAGTGGAAGTCTACTGACATGGACAAGATCAAGTCAATTCTGCTCCAGATGCGCCGCATCTCACTATCAACATGCGCCGCATCTCTATCAAGATATCACCAGATACGATCCAAGATACAAGAGGACATGCGCCGCATCTAATAAAGAGTTACGCCGCATCTTCTGGCGGTGTACGAATATTCCTGAATATTATAATCTTGGACCCCACGCGAAGTTAAGTACATGCGCCGCATCTACTTAAGTAGATGCGCCGCATCTTCCCTCAGACACAAACTATAAATACCCCGTAGACCAGACACATTGAGGAGTTCGGAGATTCGGAAACCCTAAAACCTAAAGACCGAACAGAAGAGAAGGACGAATTCAGTCAAGAGGCAGCACAAGACACACCCAAATCGAAGATACAAGAGCTGTAAGAAGGTGTTGCATGTATTTAATTCATTAAGTAGTTTTGTTTTATTGTTTTAGCAAACTTTAATTCATCAGGATTGGTGGCTTGTGTAATGTGACAACGGAAAGATTGCACTCCCTTTAATACTTGCTTTCCCATCAATTAAAGTTTATATGTTGATGTCTTTGGTTACTACTTATTAGTGCATTGACCACCTCTGTGTTTATTAGTGGCTTGCGGGCACCCGACTGCGGGACAAGGTGTGGCCCCCACGGTTGTTTCTAAATTGATCACTTAGGAATAACTTTTAGACATAAGTCGTCATTAAGGGTTTACTCGCCGATGAGAATAGGACCAACGAGAAAGGGTTAATTACATACACTTCATATAAAGCTATCAATAAAACAAGTGACAATCTACTTAATCATAAGGACAGCTCTCTTATTGTCTCAAGTATCTATCTGTGTACGTGTGTGCTACTTGCTGATTCGTGCCTATTTGTTTATTTTATTATTTAATTGCAAACAAAACTGTGCCAGTCTCTCAGGCTGAAACCCCCTTGCGTTAGGATATTAAAATACTGATTAGATTAACGAGATTATACGTTCCACTCTTAGTGATCGACACTCTACTTACCATTATCTTCATACTGACCGGGTACACTGCTCGTTAAGTGTGTGTGTTATTGATAAGTCGGCTAAATATAAATTTAAAACTTGAGTAGGCATTAAAACTGCTAAACCGCAACGACACATCACGCGCATCAAAGGTCTATTAACCATGAGAAGTATACTCTGGTCATAGTGGATGAATACTCTAGATACACTTGGGTATTCTTCCTGATCAAAAAGAGTCAGGCAGCTGAAACAATCATGTCCTTTGTCAGGAACATTGAAAATCAAAATGACATTAAGGTCAAACAGATTAGAACTGACAATGGGACTGAGTTCAAAAATTATGAACTTGAATGTTTCTGTGATGAGAAAGGTATCTCCCAAAACTTTTCCTCTCCATATACACCTGAACAAAATGGTGTTGCTGAAAGGAAAAATAGAACACTCATTGAAGCTGCTAGGACAATGCTATGTGGATCAATCCTTTCCAAACATTTTTGGACTGATGCAGTCAAAACTGCCTGTTATACACAAAACAGATCCATCATTGTCAAGAGACATGGGAAAACCCCATATGAGTTATTCAAAGGAAGAATCCCTGACATCAGCTACTTTCATGTCTTTGGGTGTCCTGTGTTTATTCATAATCACAAGGATCACTTAGGGAAATTTGATGCAAAAGCTGATGATGGATACTTCCTGGGATACTCACTTGTCTCAAAAGCCTTCAGAGTGTTCAACACAAGGAGACAGCAGACTGAGGAAACATTTCATGTTACCTTTGATGAGAGCACTGATGCAATCAGGTTCTCAACTGCCTCAGTAGAAGAGATAGGAATTGATAACTCTTCAAGATATCCTTCTGATGAATATCTTCCTGAAAACAATCCTTTCACTCAGTATCAAGATGATGCTAACATCTCCTATTACATAATCCCTCACAACCTACCTAACCTAACCATCACTGAGTTTGTTGAGGCACATGCAAACACTGATGAAATTAATCAGTCTGTTCAAAATGCTCAAGAACCAAACAATCTCAGTGATCAGGTAGACACTCAAGATCCAATCAATGATCATGTGTCTACTCCAGAACCAACCCCTCCAGCCAATCAGGCCTCCACAAGTTCAAATCAGTATCCAGGACCTCAGGAAAGTTAGACTAGGTCTCAGGACATTGAACTTGTCAATATTATTGGAGAGCCTACTGAAGGCATGCTCACCAGGAGCATGGCTGCTAGTCTAAGAGCAGCCTCAGCCAATGAATGCCTATTTGTGAACTTCATTTCCACAATTGAACCCAAAAGTATTAAAGAAGCACTTATACATCCAAGTTGGGTTCAGGCCATGCATGATGAACTGGAACAATTTGACAGAAACAAGGTAATGACCTTGGTCAAATGTCCTGAGAATGTCTCAGTCATTGGCATGAAATGGGTATTCAAAAACAAAACTGATGAAAATGGCATAGTCATTAAAAACAAAGCCAGACTTGTAGCCAAAGGCTATAAGCAACAAGAAGGCATTGACTATGAAGAAACATTTGCACCAGTAGCAAGGATGGAAGCCATCAGGATCTTCCTTGCTTTTGCTACATACATGAACTTCAAGGTATACCAAATGGATGTTAAAAGTGCATTCTTAAATGGTTCACTGAAAGAAGAAGTTTATGTTCAGCAACCTCCTGGATTTGAAAGTCATGAGTTTCCTGATCATGTCTGTAAGCTTAATAAAGCCCTTTATGGACTGAAACAAGCTCCCAGGGCATGGTATGAAACTCTTTCAGCCTTTCTGATCCAAAACAAATTTGTCAGAGGCAAGATAGACAACACATTGTTTATCTATAAGACAAATACTGATGTCATACTAGTACAAGTGTATGTTGATGACATCATCTTTGGCTCAACAAGTTACAAGCTTTGCAAACAATTTGAAAAACTAATGGCTAAGTAATTTGAAATGAGCATGATGGGAGAATTAACCTACTTCCTTGGTCTTCAGATCAAGCAGACTAATAAAGGAACCACTATCAGTCAAGAGAAGTATGTTAAGAACCTACTGAAAAAGTATGAACTCAGTGACTGTGCCTCAGACAAGACTCCCAGGGTTCCCCCAAACAACCTTGGTCCTGATCTCGCTGGTAAACTAGTAAATCAAACTCTCTTTAGAGGAATGATAGGATCACTGATGTATCTACTTGCATCAAGGCCTGATATCCAATTCTCAGTATGTCTATGTGCCAGATATCAATCTGACCCAAGAGAATCACACATCACAGCTGTGAAAAGGATATTCAGGTACCTGAAAGGTACTCCAAACCTTGGATTATATTATCCAATATGCTCAGGCCTTGATCTTAAAGGATACTCAGACTCTAACTATGCTGGATGCAACATGGACAGAAAAAGCACCTCAGGCTCTTGCCAAATACTTGGTGGGAAACTAGTCTGTTGGAGTGCTAAGAAGCAACAATCAGTTGCCTTGTCCTCAGCTGAGGCTGAATATGTTGCAGCAGCTAGTTGTTGTGCAAATGTACTCTGGATGAAAAGTCAACTCAGTGACTATGGAATTCAGTATAAGATGGTACCCATCTTTTGTGATAACACAAGTGCAATTGCAATCTCAAACAACCCTGTTCTTCATCAGAGAACAAAACACATTGATATTAGATATCATTTCATCAGGGACCATGTCATGAATGGTGACATTAAATTACACTTCATTCCTACTGAATATCAGTTAGCTGATATATTCACCAAACCATTGGATGAACCAACTTTCACCAGACTGAAAGCTGAATTAGGAATGCTGGATATAGAGAATCAGTCCACTGATTGATTTCTCCCAACCAAGTGTCAATTAAAAAATTAAACCTCAGGTCCCTGACTCAATGTATACATCAGTGAAAAAATCACTGAATCCTCAACCTCAGGAACTAAACCCAAGTTCCTGAATCCTTGTAGCTCAGGAATCATTCCATATTCCTGAATCATCAGTGACTAATCCCAAGTCCCTGAAAAACCATCACTGAATGAAAAGTCATTCAGGGCCCTGAAAAGGACATTCAATACTAACTTAAATGCTCTAAGTATCTAGTTAGTAAATGTCCGAGGTTGGTAACTGGACTCTTATTAAATATAAGAATATTTGTTCCTTTGCCTTTCTGGCATACACCTCATGGGCCCCCACTTCCCAACTTGGCATTCAATGCCCTCTCTCACATAATACACTGTGTGATGATGGAAACTCTGCAACTTCTCCTTTGCAGAAACTGCTCAACTGTTCACCCTGCCAGTTGCGAAAAAAGAGGAAAAGTAGAGTGGTGGCATTTAATGCGGATCTCAAACATTTTATTCAAAATAATTTCCAAAAATTATATTTTGATTAAATAAAACCGCTCAAATGCCAAAAATAAACCCATCTCCACTATCCTATAAATACCCCAACCAAAACAAACACACACACGCGTTTTAAAAAAATCTAAGCTAAACTCTGCCCATTTTATCTCTCAAAACTCTGTGTGTGTTCATAGCAATTAGAAACCCAGTCCATTTTTCCAACCAAACACAAAAATGGCATCTTCTAATGCTATCACCCTCGCCCCAAATGTGAATTTCCCAATGGAGGGCGTGGATATGACCAAAAACAACGTGGTTGGAAATTTCCCCTACCCCCAACAATATGAGGGGTACAAGGATGTGGTTAAGTATTTACATAACTGCTTCCTTGCCACGGCTTTTACCAAAACCCCATCAGTCATTTATCATAACTATCTCAGGGAGTTCTGGTGTACCGCAACTGCTACTAGCCCTAAGGACACCAGAGAATCAATCATCACATTTACTGTGATGAATGGGAAGAAACCCCTCTCCCTAGACTACAAGACCTTTCTCAAGGCCACTGGTCTTGATTTCGCCTAGACCTTTGAGGCAAACCCTACTGACCAGGAAATTAAAGCAGAAATGCTATTCCTTGGGCCTCATGATGCTAAGCGTCCTACTTTGTCTCCTGAAGCCTTGTTAGAAAAGGCTCCCATAGTGAAGACATGGTTTCACCCCATCTGGAGACTCATGATGACATTTGTCATTCAAGTCCTCGGAGGGAATAAATCCTCCACTGAGCAAGTGAACTCATCATAGCAAATGATGATGTTCAGTCTCTTGGAGGGTAGAAAAATTGATATCGGAGGTATAATCTTCCGTGACCTCGTTGCCAAGCTCTCAGGGAAACATAGGCAAAGACACATGTCTTATCCTAGGTTCATTTCCTGTGTGCTTCAGGACCTTCTTGGTTCTGACTACTTAAGGTCTGTCGATCAAGGTACAAAACCTAACGTCTTGCATAAGACCAACTTTAGTAGTGACATCACTGAGGCACAACCTACCGCCCTGACCAACTACATGTTAGTAGTCATTCAGGGTGAAAATGTAAGCTCCCCAATACCTTCACCAACCAAGAAGGTGAAGAAGAAGAAAGGGGGACAGTCCAGTAAGGTGGTTAGACCTAAACCACTCGTCACTGAGACTGTTGCCTCAGGCACCCTTAACATTGTGGCCCAGACCTCTTAGACACCCACTGCAGAGACTCTTCTGACCACAAAACAACCGTCACTGGAGGTCACTGAGAAACCATCCTCAGTGTCCTCGGATAAACCCTTTCCGCATGTTTCCTTTGACATAAACAAGTCAGAGGGATCAGGAACATCCACCCATTCACATCCCAATGAAGGCTCTGATAAATCACAATCAGAGCCTGAGGGAGTATAGGGTTCTATATCCTCAGTGGGGCAGCACTACTCCACTGAGAAGGGGACCCATACCCACTCACATCCTGCTAACGTCCCTGAGCAATCACACTCAGGGTCTCAGGGAGTTCAGGACCCTAAATCCCCAAAAGGACAGACCAATCCTGATGGGAAGGGGGTCCATACACCTTCACAAGGAGTGCCTCATGATTCCACTGGAAAACACCCATCAGTGGATGAAGGCGCTCAGGGGGACAAAGACTCGGAGGGATATAAACCACCCGCCGATACGGAACCCAAACCCACCTCAGGCATCTCAGGCACTTTTGTTCACTCGGGAACTGACCCTAAAAGTCAGGCTGGGCAAACCCCCCAGTTATTATGACTAGTCAGGCTGGTCAAACCCCACCAGTTATTATGACAAAAGAGTCAGAACCTGGCCACAACGAAGGTGAGCCCTCTTTTGAGGGGGAGCCGGATATCCTGAAGGCTCCTTCTCTGGCTGACTATGAAAATTTGTTAGCTGATAAGTCAGAGGAGGAGATTGATTTTGGTGATGATGATATCCCTGATGCTGAGGAGGAAATGGAGAGTCAATTAAACCCTCCTCAGCCCTCTGAGCAACAACATTCTTCTCCTCCTCCTGAGGATCAACCACCCAGTTCCCCAACAACCTCATCATCATCATCAGGTGCTTCAGCCACTCCTGAGTCGTTGCAAAAGTATGACAATGCTCGTCCAGCCTCTGAAAGGCAAGTGGCCAAATTCCTTCGCAAAGCCAACAAAGGTCTTTACAATATACTCACGGATGAGCAATGGGATAAGCACACTGAAGTGGCAGCCTCCTATGCCGACTTCAGGGCTTCTGTAGAAGAATCTCAGGCAAAGATTCTTCAGGCCGCTAATCTCACTGATAAACAACTTGGCGACCTGAACAAATCTGTAGATGAAATAGCCACTGGACAGCATCAGGAACTCTCCAACATCCTCAAGGCTATTGAATCAATCCAAGAACATCTTACAGATGATCCCACCTTTGTCAAAAGACTGGATGCATACTTGGCCTCTCAGGCGTCCACCTCCACCAACATTACTGAGCTTCTAAAGCTCCTTCAGGGGGTAGATCTTCAAGGTCTAAGGACACAGCAAGAGTCCATTCATCAGGCTGTTATTGCATCCAAGGAGCACCTGATCAGAATCTCTTCAGCCTTTGAACAGCTCTCAACAACACATAATGAGCTGGTCACCCACTACACCACCCATGTCACTGAACTCACCACCCACCAAAAGGAAATGGCTGCCGAATTTAGTGCCATAAAGAATGAGACTTCTGAGACAAAGTCTATGGTCTCCGACATCCTATATATTCTTCAGGCCTCTCATGCTCCTCCAACTCCTCAGTCAGCAGGTGTCTCCACTGAAGTTCCACCATCTGCTGAGGGGGAGAAAAATGATGATCCGATCCCTGATCCTACTTCTGCTTTGGTAACTGTCCCTAAGACATCCACCAGTCAACCCCCTCCCATTGACAAAGGGAAGAAAATATGGTGACTGAAACAAACCCTCCTCCTGAAGCACGCTTAGTCAAGGCTTCAACTGAAAGACGTGCAGATCCTGATGCACCGTTCTATGTTGATTTAGAGGATAGGAGAAGGGTCTATGGGACTCCTGAAGAACTTGCTGAAATCTTACACCAAGAAGATCTCAGGAAGGACCAAGAGAAAGAGCAGGAACTCAACAGGTCTGTAATTTCTGAGGTTGCCAAGGAGGAAATTGAGTCTGATAAAGAAATTCAGGGAGATGAATTCATCAGGCTACAAGCCCAACTTCTTCAAGAACACAACAAACAAGCCAAACTTAAGGAAGAAAGGAGGCAGAGGATATATGAGAGGTACGTATGGCACATGACCAAAACCAAGGATGAAGGCACAATCACTGACATCTCCATTCATAACACCAAACCCTTAAGCATAATAATTCATAGGGGGCCAAGAAAGTCTGAACATCTTCCAACAATCAAATTTTCAGACTATGGGTTAAGAGAATGGGATATGATGATGCCCATCCTGAGGAAGAAACCCTCAAGCAAGAATGCCCCAACCCTCATCAAGTCTCTAAGTGCTAAGTATGAGGAACTCTCAAAAGTGGCCAAAAGTCTTGGTATTGACCACGAGAGGGCACTTGCTTCTCAGGGACTGACCATCCCTGAACTTACTCAGAAGACCGGGAAGAAAAGAAAAGCTGTGGCTCTTGAACCTGAACAATACATAGCTGCACTTCACTGCAACAGGATTACTCCTCAAGGAGTCAAGTTCCGTCCCAACCTGGTCATCAAGGAACCTGAGTATGGTATCTTCTTTGTGGATGAATTTGGTCAGGAAGCCTTTCAAAGAGTCTCTGACATTGATAAAGTGGAAACGACAACACTCCTTGCCTACAAACTGATGACGCTTAATATCAGGAGTCCTGATAATGAGGAGTTTGTCAGGTTGATGGATCAAATGATGAAGGAACGACCTGATAAAGAGGTGTTGATTTCAAAGAAGGCTAAACTAGAACTCATGGGTCTTGTTCAGGAACCTTGAGTATTTTGTACTTAGAATGATAGGACTTTTAATGATATGAATAAATTGATGAATGTTTTGTAATATCAATGTCCTTATTTATTTTCTAGTACATTCAGTATGAGCAGAAGACTTTAGCTCACTCATCCTGATCAAAACACTTAGGCATAATTTATATCCAAATAGGGGGAGATTGTTGGGTTCGTAAAACACCCAATTATCTTAAACAGGATTTGAACACAAATTAAGCCAAGTGTTTGCTAAACCGAGAACAATTCAAGTCACTGAGAGAACATCCTCTCAGTGAGTCATCTTCAGGATTCTTAAGGCGAGTTCAACAAAGGACTCACTCTCAGGAAGGCGGTACTCCCTGAGTAGGACTTAAGCCAAAGAAGAAGATGATGGTTCAGTGAGTGTTGGACAAGAACTCACTGAACCCCAGTCTCCTCAACAACATTAAAGTGATTGAAGACTGAGGAACCAATGCCTGAAGAATAGGCGGGAACAAAAAGGAAAGATCTAAGAAGATAAGAGTGTCAGACCAAACACTCTTATCTTGTCAGATACCAACCTTCCCTATTGCGGCTAAAAGTCATGAAGTGTCAGCCAACAACTCCCAAAGTCTTATTAGCCCATTCCTATTGGTTCTTGGAAATGACAATTACTGTTTGTAATTGTCAGACACGCTACCTCAACAACTTGTAATATTTTAATCACTTATACTTAGATTACTTGTCTATAAATAGATCAGATGGAGAGAAGTTATGTGTGCTTTGTATATTGAAAGCTTAGAACTTTTACAAAGTAACTTCTCTCCTACAAAGTGTATACAACTCACTGAGATAGCTCAGTGGGTATATTGTTACCACTCAAGCAAAACTTGAGTTTCGATAGGAGACACCATAAACCCTTGTCAATTCAATCCCAAGTGTTTGTTTCGCAAAACACTTGGGTAATAGATTCTTGGAATTATTTCTAATAAGAATTTAAACGTTGAAAAATATTGTGTTTTTTATATTCACGTATTATAACTGTTAGAAATATTCTTTGCATTGATCTCAGTCATAAGCTCACTTAGTTTAACTTAATTGTTATTACTCGGTGTGCTAAGGGAACAACATGGAGTCACACCAGAAGCAGCATCAACTTGACTTCCAGATTGAGACTAGACCACACTTGGTTGAAAATAACTTTCAGACTGACCACCAGTTTCTTGCACATGACTTTGAGATTGAGCATCAGTTTGACATTGAGCTTGTTCATTTGCTTCAAAGTTGTTACCTTTAACTTTTGTCTTCTTCGTTGATGGAACATTTGGCTGGGATGAACCTGTTTATTGAGACTGATGGGTACTGCCTTGACTTCCTGTTACACCTCCTTGCCCAAGACATGTTTTCTTGTTGTGTCCAACATTGCCACAAAAACCACAAACTACACTCCTACTAGACTGTGACAACTTACTATCTTTGTCATTATCATCATTTTTGGTAAAAGCCCTAGTTCTTTTCTTTTGTGGCCTACCTAATGGTTTATGATGTTTAGGTGAAAGAATGCTTGTGGGTACATTTGACTTTTCCCAATGTCGATAACCCGCTATGGGCTAGATGGTGTGTTTGTAAGTTTCCTGCCAAGTCTTAAACAAGTAACATGGATGAAACCATGATTCTACAGATCCTACTTGCATTCTACTGAAGCTCATATACCGATTGGTAGCAACAACATGTTTACATGGCATACCTGTAAGCTCCCATGTTCTACAAGTACAAGCCCTAGCTTCAACATTCACAAAACACTTATCTCCCCATCCACTAACCTGATAGTTATCTCCTTCAATCCTTAAAACACTGTACTTATAAGCCTCTTTCTTAATCAAGTCCAACATGTGTGTTACCTTTGGTGTTAATGGTCCAGCACACTTGTCAATTACATGCACAACATTGACTATTCTATTCATACAATATTCTCTAATGTATTCTAAAGCAGTAATGATGGGTTGGTGCCTATCTCCCACTAGTTTCCCATTAAACACTTCATACATGTTATTAAGTAACCTATCAGAATGAGCTCTCCCTACATATGTATAGAACATGTTTTAGTAATACACACAACAATGTTGAACAACAAAAGATGTACACTTAGACAAAGATTTGGTTAGTACCTGAAAAATGCGACCTTGACCAATGGGTTGGTGGTATCTTACTTAACCAAGCATGGGCAGGTTCGCTAAAACTCTTGAATGCAAGCATGGCTGCCTCAAATTGTTGTACAGTTGTTGCAGCAGCACATCTCCACAAATGTTCCTTGTAGGCTCTAGCATTCCATTGCAATTTCATATTCTCACGGATGTGCCTTAAACAGAATTTGTGTTTTGCACTAGGGAATACTGCTAAACCTTTTGTCTGTCGCTGATAAAATTGTAGTTTGAATTTTGCTGCAAGTCAAGATCATTTGGTAGACATTCAAGAAACCAAGTCCACGAATCTTTGTCTTCAGCTTCTGCAACAGCATGGGCTAAAGGGTATATTCCATTGTTGTTATCAATACCAACAGCTGTAAGAACCTGACCATGAAAAGGACCCCTCATAAAAGCACCATCTAATCCCAACAACTCTCTTTGACAAGCTTTATATCCTTCCTTCAAAGCACCTAAGCATAAATACATTCTCTTGAAAACTCTGGTTGGACTAGTTGGATCTGTTGCAGTTTGTACACTTATCCTAACTGTTGTATTAGGGTTTGTTTTCTGCAACTCTACAACATAGTCTCTCAAAATTGTGTATTGCAACTTATGATCACCTATAATCTCAATTTCTTCCTTGTTTTTTACACTTAATGCCTTTTACATAGACACTTGAACTTCAAACTATTTAGTGAGTTGATCTTGAATAGCCTTGATTGGAATATCTGGATTGACTTGAACTTGGTCAAGTATTTGCTTTGAGAGAAACTTGTAGTCACAAGCTTTGATCTCTCTTGATTGCAAACATTTGTGTTCATCCTTAAAAGTTCTAACACTTCATAAATCTTTAGATGTATCTTTTGCTGCATACAACAACCATGGGCAATCTTTTGCTTGCTCCTTCAGTGATCGCAAATATACATCCCTTCCAAGGCCTCTAGTTAACAGGCCAATTTTTTTCTTTGGGGCTGTTCCCAGCCCAACACCTACACTTGTACCACAAACTGGTATTGTTCCCACATACCTAGCCCTAATTCTTTGTTTGTCATTCTTAATGAGTTGCAATTTCCTCCTAGCTTGAATTGAATGCAGGTTGATCTTATCTTTGACTTATTTTGTAGTTACAAAAGTTTGACCACAGAAAAAGAATAGTTCATCGTCTACTTGTTCTGCCTTACGAAAACTTTTGTTTCTTGTATGCCCTCAACTTTTTCTTCCTAATTAGATACTCATCCTCATTCTCGAAACCACTTGCAAACTCAATATCATCTAAGAGATCTAACTCATTTTTCACAAAAAAAATCATCTGGTATCTGGCTAGATCTACCTATATTGGGTAACTCTGTAGTCTCAATTAATTTGAACAGAGTAACATCAACATCAGGCTCCTCAAAAGTATTCTCCTCATCAACAATTATGTTTCGATCTTGAATGTTCTCAATAACATCGACATCACTCTCATAACTATTTGTTTCATTCATATTGTCATCACCTAACTCTTCATCAATTTCACAGAACTCTACAGATTTACCTTTTTGCATATGCTCAACAGGTGTATCTATTTCCTCATCTTGATGACCTAACCCTTTTTCAGTTTCACATACCTTTATAGGACTATCTATTTGGATATGGTCAACAGGTTTATCTATTTGCTCATTACCATCACCTACAACATCTTCAGTTTTGTTAGTGCAAGCAGTCTCGTTGGGGAGATTGCTAGTGCAAGAAATCTTGTTTATTTTGATTGATGACAAACATGTAACTTGATACATAGCGTAAAATGTACAAGTTACTTGTAATCATATCTTGTCTCAACATACATTCAACACCTCTCAAGTCCTCGTATGATACAACACAGGTTCGTACATGTTTGTTATGTAGCATTATGATCAAACCCTTAACAAACAATTTAAAATGTTTAAAATACGGTTATGTAATTAAGTATTTTAAAAAGGCTAATCATTCTACTAGGAACCTCATTTTACATGATCACTAGGATACATGTTACAAACATATACACATTTATATTATTTACATTTTAAATCTTAAAATGGAAATATATATACATGACATCATGGCATACATCATTGACAAATCTTGTAGATTTAGAAAGATCTTGGATAGATTTTATAAGATTTGATTTTGGAAAGATTTTTAAGCAAAATATGATTTAGAAAGATCTTGGATAGATTTTATAAGATTTGATTTTGGAAAGATTCTTAAGCAAGATATTAGATTTGGTAGATATGGAAAGATTTGATAGATATGGAAAGACTTGGTAGATATGAAAAGATTTGATAGATATGGAAAGATATAGTAGATATAGAAAAATATGGAAAGATTTGTGAAAATATTTTCTGTCTGACACCCGCGGATCCAATTGGTATAAAGGACGGATCCAATTTATGGGATCCGCCAGATCCGCCGAGCATAATTCTTGTTGGCTATAAATAGAAGCCCATAGTTTTACCCATAGCATCAAGACATAAGAACACACATTCCCTCACTCATTTCACACACTTAGATCAGTAGCAAACCATGTAGATTCATACATTAATCACCCTTTACATAATGATCATAATGTTACTAACTTTCATCATGTTGTAAGCATACATTATTAATGATCCTGTGAAGCAAGCTCAAGATCATAAGACATCATCCATAGCATACTTCCTGATCCACCAAGAAGGTCAAAAGATCTTGAAGTCATTATCCACCATAGCATTCCAACATATGAAGATTCAAGAGTACTTGACATCCTCAATGATTGAAGACTTCTTATTTAAGAAGTTCATATAGATTAGTCATTTATATCCATTGAACATATATGTCATGGATCATTGTAAACATCATTTGTATCAGTGAGTGTGGTTAGTGTTTTAGTCCTCAAAACACAAAGAGTGTCGGGAGTGGTTGTACCCTTGTAAAGAACCCGGTATTTAGCTTAGTACCGGAAAAGGAAGTAAGCGACGTTAGGTTAGTTCTACCTTAAACTAGAACTCGGTGTTTAGCTTAGTACCGGAAAAGGAAGTAAGCGACGTGTAAAAGTTTTCTCCGCCTAAGAAAAAGGAGCTTGTTGATCTAGTGAAGTAACTCTCGAGTTGGGTACTCGGGGAGTGGAGTAGGGCGGAGAGGAGCTCCGTGACCAAACCACTATAAATCATCGTGTTCGGTTTGCGCTTTCTTTTACTTATCTCTTTACTTTTATGTTTGCATTATGTGATTGCTTATGTTGTGATTATTTGATAATACTTGTGTGACAACTTGGTAGTCATAAACTACAACAAACATCTTTCATATTAGAACTAGTAAAATTAGAAATTTGATACAACAAGTTTTAAGTTTTAAAACGGAAAACGTATTCACCCCCCCCCCCTCTACGTTTTCACAATTGGTATCAAAGCCACGTGGCTCTTATTTTCAAAACAAATGGTTTTTAAAATAGAGTACGATCCATGTATCAAATTACCATTGAAGCGGAATATAATATGAAAAATGTCTCGACTTAGAAATTTTGTTGTTAAATATTACTTTGTATACAAGCTTGAAGATATCTTTGGAAAATCAAAAGAAATGATTTCTTAAAAGGATTGAGTGTCAAATTGTGTGCGTAAAGCTAATTTACGAAAAACACGATTTTTAAAGGAGTGTTTGGGATAACTACTAATTTGGTTGAAAAATCACCTCCGTAATGTTTAGAAAAGTCATATTAGTAGAAATAATGTTAAATAAGTGTATTGTAAGTTTACTATCTAATCTAGTAAGTCCCGCACACTTTCGCTATGTCAAAATAAGAGTTTAGGAGAATCTAACACAGGTCTCGGCGGATCCAAATGACACAAAGGGCGGAACCTCAAAAAGGATCCGCCAAATCCGTCTGTGCAGTATGCAGTTTTTGTCAAACTTCAAAAAATCATAACTAATTAACCGTAAGTCCGTAGGAGTCGTGCCACCTATCATTTTGAAGGGAATTAAGTCTACTTTCATTTAAAAATAATATCATAGCCTGAATATAAATTGAAATAGGAAAAACAAATCAAAAGGTACAACCTGTCCAAAATATTTAGTTTTATTTTGACACAGTAACTTAAACTTTTACGTCGGGCAATGTAAGTCGGTATTCTTTGAACATTGATATGATTTCTTTTGAAACTAAAGAATTTAGTAATATAAAGGAAACAAATCAAGCTTGGCATACATCGTCATATTTAAACGCAAAGTGACGAAAAGTATCCTTTCATTTATGCTATGCTATGTGACTATCTGTTCTAAGTTATTTGCATACATGTGATTTGTCTGTTGTTAATTATGATTGCATTTGTTGATAGGAAATACATAAGTGTTTTTCCATGACAATTATTTGCTTGTTTATCAATTGCTTGTTTGATGCACAATAGGACTCTTGCTAGATCTTGTGCACTAAGTTGATAAACTGTGTTTGTTTCACTTATAGACTTAGATATTTTTGTTTGCATATGTTATGTGAAAACTTTACATAACTTACTTAGAAATGTGAACAGAGTGAAACTAGTTTAGTATCTTAAAATGTATTGTCTTGCGCAAACCTTCACTTAATTTCAAGTGTTAAAATGTGTAAACATGTTATATCTGTGTAAGTGTGTTTGGTATAAGAAAATTTCAAACAATAATGTAATGACTTGTTATGTTATTAGGATATTATGTTGGCATTATACTTTTATGTGAACTAACATAACAATGCAGGATGATAACATTTTGATGTTGTCAAGTGTTCGGCTTAAGCCACTGTTTGGCTTAACTTCCATTAATGGTAAGTTCGTTATCCTCGGATTGATCTATGTGTAAATATGTGTTAGAACCTATGCATTTAGTATTTTTCTATCATATATTAGTAGTTACATATGTTTAAGGAGATTTTTCGGGTTTTGACCAAGAAACAAAAATTTTGACATTCATTCTGTTTAGAATTAGTACTTTCATATGGCGGTTTTGGCGGATCCCAAATTTTGGATCCGCCTAGTGTATCTCTTGGCTCCGCCAGTCCTGAACCTACGGATTTAGCAGATCCAAAAATTTGGATCCGCCTTTGTTGTCGATTGGATCCGCAGTCCTCATTAGTAACTTTTTCAAAATTTCCGACTAATCCCGATCCTTGGATTATTGATTCTAGTTTTTAGGTTTATTCTACTGATCATTTATGATCATTACACAAATTCACCTGTCCTTTACTTATCCATTAACTTGATTTGTAAATTGACAACTTCCTAACTAAACCAGACTCATAGTGTGCAAAGATATCACAGATTACAAACCCAACTCATGACTGATATTATCTTGTATTCACGTATGTTGCCTCACTTGGTTAACATGTCATCCTTCAAAACGATTTACATCGAGTTGTAACTCACACTTAGGTTATAGATGTAATTATCAAGTATTGTCATCCTTTTCTCCAAATAGGATTGACAACTTAAGTATTTCATCCGAAATATTCAAGTATATCTGACTTACGATTGTAGTCATTAAAAGTCATATCTGAAACAATCAACTCACAAGAATTTTAACAACGTATGTTAAAACACTTATCTTATCATGACTAGAACATGTGTTCTTTCATCAACCCATCACATTCAGCCTTTAGATTTCACAAACATAACTTAGCACTTCATCCACTAGTAAACTACAAGAATCAGTATCTATTCTTGTCACCTTCAACATCCATGTAACCTAAGTACACTTGTACTTCCACCATCATCACATCGCATTCACTTTTGTAATATGTCTCAAGCCTTAAGCTTTAAATCAACCACTAGTTATACCAACCAATGGATCATAAGAATTAGTCTTCATCCTTGTCCATAGTTCAACAAATCCCTACAACACCACTATCCTTACCATCATTGAATGCATTACTTAAAAAGCCGTTAGTCCAAACACTCATATCAAATCAAGTATGCGTTAAACATATTCAACCATACTTTACCACCTATAGGATTAGAACCTTCAAATGAGCATGATGTTCACATTCAATGTTTATCATTGTCTACTAGATTTAAGTAGTACAACTTTCACAAGTCAACAAGTCATCAAAGTATTGGTAATACTTTGTAATCAAACCTCTGCATAAGTTTCATTAAACCTCAAATCAATATTTTAACAACATATGTTAAAATGCCAAATCTCAATTACAACCTCATGCACCCCAAGTAACAATGACTCTTGAGAAGTATACATAAGAAACTCAAGTGAATTCCTCGTGTCACCATCTAGTAAATTCCAACTCAAACCTCTGAGTTCATATCGTTATTTAGGAAAACATGATGTTTCGGAAAAACATTATATGTTTAGTTTTCATATATATTATTTTCTCTTTGCAACATGAATGGTTATGTTACAAGAAATTTCATTACACCTCATTAGGTAAATGATCTTAAACAAACATCTGCAAGTTCTATGAACTAGAGCTTCCCCCTCATCGTGTCATATTTGTTTTCATAAGTATGATAATCTTACTTGTTGAAAGATACTTTATGTATCTATCCCCTTTCAAGCATATGTCATAAACAAGCCTTACTCAAATTTTGCACACACACAAGATCTATTAAAGTTGGTAACTTTACTTAGATTCTTGTTCCAAAGAACTTTCTTGAAAACGTTCTTAACATATTCCATTACCACACACAAACACATCCCTTGGTCTTAGATGATCAAATCACTTGCATAACACATACTTAAACTCAACTCAAAGGATGTCACCCTTTAGATCATTCAACCTCAGATTCCAAACACAATGATTAAAATCTGTTGACACATATTTGTCAAATTTCCGTGTATATTATGACATCATCATCACCTTAGTTTTTAATAGAAATAGTTGAGTATCATTAAGTCATGTATTGGTGAATTATCTTGTCAAGTAATAGATGTGATTTTTCTTAGTAAAATCACTTGCATTGCATATATATGTGTTGATTACATGTTATGTGTTTGATATGTTTAAGTGTCTTGACGTTATCATAATAATTATTTGATTAATAGTCAAATGTGTAAACCTTCGAAAGGTTTTGTCTACATGCTTATATATGTTTCATGCTACTAGATGTTAACATGATTCGCATGATACTTGTTATATAATATCTCACAAGTTTAACTTGGTTCTTGTTAACTTATGATATGTTATTTTTAGTACATGGTGTTAGATAGCTCATGTCTTTAGTTGACATTCATTAAGCTTTCCAGTAGGATAGTCTAAATGATGCATGCTTCCAAAATGTTAGAAGTGTTTACATGAACCTGTTGTTTTAATTCTTTTATGATTTTGTCACAATATTTGTTTGCCATGTATGCACATATAATGTGTCTAAGTGTTTTTGGTATGATAAACATTTAGAAGTCGTTAATCACATAGATCATTATGTAAATTAATGGGTAAACATGCTTAAGTGACTAAGCCTAACATTAAAATAATTTCACAATAAAGTATATCAAACAATATCATTACTTGTCTTGATGCTATGTGAAAATTTCTTGTCTAGTAGTCGATTATTTGTTTCTGTTTGTATAAGATGTACTCTTATGATATTTACATCTGATGCGTGGGTTTTGCAACCTTACAACAGGTTTTACCTCTCGAGGGATCTCAAGAGGCTTACAACCCCACCAGGCAGTGTACCTGACCGATGTAGTATAGTGTAGTGGTAAGTACGGGGGATTGATCGTTCTCCACAGGGAATAGTGTTCGTTAGGTGTGAAAGACTACTCTAATTAGGGCTAAGGGTTGAGGAAGATTCTTTTTATGTTTTTATATTTTTATGAAAGCAAGTAAAATCTCGGTTTTGAAAGAGTGGGCGGAATTAGTTGCTAGTCAACTAACCCAAAATTACTACGGATGCAAATAAAATAAAATAACAAAAATGAAAATGTGGTGAGAAACTTATGTGTAGAGAAATGTGTTTACTTAGATTTCCTTACTCCCTAACTATCTTTTACCGGTTAATTAGTGTGTATTAGTCGCGTGGATGACGGGTGTATTCCTTAATACCATTCGTGGGGTGGCGTACTTACTTCCCCAACTCTACAAGCTCCTACTTCACTCCTATGTCGAGCCGGCTAGGAAGCTCCTAACATGGGATCACTAGAATTCGCTTGTGCATTAAATACAACCATAAAAACCTTTAGTACGCATTTGGTTCATGTTTCTTAAGACGTTCAAGCAAGTTACCGAATAGGAAGTTAGCCAGTTTTCTTAAGCCTAACATAGATAAACAATCATCCAATACAACTAATAACACACTAATAACCAATAATCAATAGCTAGGTTTCATTAGATCTAAGCAAACACAAGATAAATTTAGCCTAACATGTTAATCAAAAGACAAGAATAAGATAAAATCAAACAACACATAGACATATTGAATGATTAATTGATAACTTATCTTCAATGTAACATGGAAGATCTCAAGGCAAAAAGCCTTGAAAAAGAAGCTGAATTCGTCTTAGGGTTTTCTCCCAAAATTCCACACACTAAGCTCTCCCCTAATGACAAAAAATTAGAAAACTATATATGGATTTTTGGATTTGACGGCGTCACGTTATGGAGTGTGACGCCGTCACCTCGCCGCTTTTAGGGTTCCCGGATGACCTTCTCGACGCCGTCCCTCTTTAGCTCTTCAAAAATCCATTCTGGCTTATCAAGGCTTGACGCCGTCTAACCTTGAACGTGACGCCGTCCCTCTTTGATTTAAGCCGTGACGCCCTTGATCAAGTTAAAGCATGACGCCGTCAGAATTCACATGGTATTTTCACTGGCTTATCATGAGTAAATTTCACGTCCACCTTTTCTTGCCAAGGCATGACGCCGTCTGGGGTTAAATGTGACGCCGTCAAAGGTAACTTTCAGCCGATTTTTGAGACTTTGCCGTTTTCTTCACTTTTATGCTCCAAAAACGTCCAAAATGCCTCCTTTTCCAGATTTCTCCTCAAAAGTACCTAAAATGACAAAAGGAACGATTTAGGGCAATATTTGATCAAATAAATACGATTTAAGGCTTAAATGACCCCTTAAAAGCGGTACACTTTTCGCTTCATCAAATACCCTTACACTTGAGATTTGCTTGTCCTCAAGCAAATGCGCTTTTATTCTAATCAAAATACAAGTTAGGGGTCATTTAATGCTAACATAAAAGTAATTACAACAAATATTCGTTCCACTTCAATCATAATAAGCACGGAGATTACAAACTAGCACCTCACAAGTAGTGTTTAGATACTCACATCTCTCAAGTGTCATCAAAATACATCTCATAAATGAAAACGGATAATATCTCTCACTACCTGTCATAGCAAATAGATTACCATAGGCTTGGGAAAGGATCGAAAACCTCCTCCACTAGGCGTAAGCACCAAAGATAAACTATCAAAGAGGGCTTTTAAATGGGTTATAACGTTAGGTGTAGGGAAAAGGAAAACACGGTTTTGTTGGATAAGGGATATTTTACTGGTGGCTAGTTAAAGATCTTGATCAATTACATGTACTATACAATGTTGCTAAGCCAAGACTAGACTCGATCTTAAGCTAGAAACGAAATAACAAAAACAAAAACAAACATAAAACAAACGTAAAATGAAACGGGATGGTAGTCCGTATGTTTTTTTCTATTTTTTTCATTTTCTCATTTTTTTTGTATTTTTTTTTTTTTTTTTTTTTTTTTTTTTTTTTTTTTGCATACACTCTTGCCCTACCATCCAAAATAATACATCATAGGGGCATTGCATTCCCCTTACACTTGAACTTTTACATAACTTTACAAATACTAATCTAACGACTCGAATTAAGATAATTGAAAAACTTGGAGTACTTTTAAAACATTTAGCACATATGGGGGTAATAAATGATGTTCATCCCCATTACTCCATTATACTAGTACTTTACCCATGAGTCCCAATCGTCCCAAAACAATATGTACAAGGATATGACTCGACTTAGCAACCATGTAATCAACTAGATAATTAACTTGGGTTTAAACAAATGTTGTAACAACAATGCACTAAAAATGAGTGCATACAAGGTAGGCTAAGGCGATTTGGGTGTACATTTTAGTGGGGTGTAACAAATTCTTCCTTCAAGTAAAATGCTTAAAGGTCGAAACGAAAAGATAGGCTCTGAGGGGTGTACTAGGGGTATCGTGTACTAAGAATGAGTACAACGCAAAGGGTGTGGGAGAATTACTTGACCAATGTAGCCAAAGTAATTATAACAAAAACACAGGTGTAAAATAATGGGTTAATCCTAATGCCTCTTATCATGTAGTAAATCTAACTACACGAATGTAGTCTCACTTGTGGCCTTGGAATGGTCCTAACGCAAGTTCTAGAATCTAAGTGCTACCGGTACACACATCATAGCATAAATGCTTTTCCTACCAATTCTAGGGGCGAACCTCACATATTTGGGGGTGGAAAATTTTTTTAGTGGTACGGTTTTTTGTGCTAGTCATATAACTCCTATCCGTGAGACGCTCATTAAGATCAAAGTTTCACTCCTAAGTGTTGTAAAAAAATTTAAATTTGGCACTAAAATTACCCTAACAGGTATTTATCTCAGTTTTATTACACATCTATTATTAAACAAACAAAAATCAAGCGCAATGGCATTCTCTAAAATCGTACTTTTACCCCCCCTTACACTTAAGATGAACATTGTCCCCAATGTTCAAATAACAAGATGTAAAAGTAAATAAGGTAAAAGAATGAAATCAAATACTCCCCTGATTCGCTCGGTGGATAATGAAATTACACGGTTAGATCTTCTTCCAAAGAGAATGTAGAAGCTCCAAGACTAAAGCATCGCCAAAAGCTTGATTCCACATACATTTCCTTGTCCAAAATAACCTGTTAAACCTGAGAAAACAAACACTAAAACCTGCATAACATCGGCGGGATAAAATCTATATATAAGGATATAATGCTTGTGAAATGATAATTTTGCAGATTCCTGGAGATTATAAGTTGGAGATTTTAATAAAAACTTTTTTTTTTTTTTTTAAAAACAAAACTTTCAAAAAATTTTGAAAATTAAATCTGACGCCGTCAGGTTATAAAACCTGACGCCGTCAGAAATGACCTGACAAAAATTTTCATTTTAAGTTTCCGGAAAATTTCTGGAAAAACCTTTACCTTACTTCCTGGAAATCCTGCAAAACATCATTATGACTCGATACAAGCATTTGACTCAAACAAATACGAATATGTATGCTATTTTATTATTATTACGATTCATGTTCATTTGTGTTCTAATAAACCGATTTAGATTTCCCTTACACTTAACTTTTGCAAAATACCTTTATATGTAGTTAAGACGAAGTTAAAAACAAAATAAAGCATTTTCACAAATTACTTTTGAACATGAATCAATACTAATAAAAATTAAACACACATACGGAAAATAAAATCAAACAAGCAAATAAATAAACACACAAAGCAAATAAAACAAATAAAGCTTGGGTTGCCTCCCAAGAAGCGCTTTTCTTTATTAACGAGTCTTGTAACTAGACTCAAAGTCACGGGGTCTACGTTTTTTCCGTTTTGCTTCTCAATTTCCCCTCTAATCATCCTAACAACCTCCATATCAATTTTGTATTTAGGTCCAAGGTTTAAGCAATCTTTATAATAAAGGCTTCTCTTATTCCAAACATGGTCCATGCCTTTTTCTTTATCCTCTTCATTGATGTCCTCAATCGCACCAATGTTGTCCATGTCAAATCGAGGCACAAAACGAAATTCATTAACCCGATAAGGCATCCTATATGTGATCCTATCTATGTGATTAGAAAACTGAACCGTGCCTTTCAAACGGTCATACCTTAAATTGGATGCTTGGATAAATGGATTACCTAACACAACGCGAGATAGGCGGCAGTCAACAACACTTGCCATATCTTCTAAAATCATGAAGTTGGTGACAAAGGTAAAGTTCCCAACAAGGATATGTATATCCTTAATCCTTCCAACGAAGTTGCAAACTCCGCCTGGACACTTGGGGTCCATCCTAGGCTCAAGTGGTGTGTTTATGATTTGGCTATAAAGGCCTGAGGACATAACGTTGATTGGGGATTCACAGTCAATGTAAGCATGCTCAACGTATTGGTACCCAATCATACATGGTATCTTCACATTCCCGGGATCACCTCTCTTAATCTTTGGGTCAATTCTAACAAAAGGTGGTCGAGGGTTATCAACTAGGTTGTTATAGTAAACAATCTCCTTCTTAGTGGGGTATTCATTGAAACAATCATCCAACCTAGGATCTACCTTCACTTCCTCAATTTTCTCAATCAACTTATCAACCGTAAGATTATTACGTTCTAAGTAATTATCTGAGTATATGGCGGTCCCTAAGTTGTTCAAGGCATAATCAAGCTCTATATCAATCATTCTACTGAGCTCCCTGAGCTCACTAATCTCATTCTCAAGTTGGCTACGCAACAAAGCCACTTCGCCAGGTGTAAGGGGTGGATTCGCGTTTTCCATAATGGCAAACTGAATAGTCAATGAAAATCTGTTACGAACAAAAGCACAAAGAAAATAGATAGACTAAAGAATATCTAGAAAAAGAAAATAAAAATCTCACTAGAAAGGAATCTAGTGAGTAGACCTAATAGAAATAAAAATTCAACCTAAACAATAACTATTCCCCGGCAGCGGCGCCAAAAACTTGATGCGTGGGTTTTGCAACCTTACAACAGGTTTTACCTCTCGAGGGATCTCAAGAGGCTTACAACCCCACCAGGCAGTGTACCTGACCGATGTAGTATAGTGTAGTGGTAAGTACGGGGGATTGATCGTTCTCCACAGGGAATAGTGTTTGTTAGGTGTGAAAGACTACTCTAATTAGGGCTAAGGGTTGAGGAAGATTCTTTTTATGTTTTTATATTTTTATGAAAGCAAGTAAAATCTCGGTTTTGAAAGAGTGGGCGGAATTAGTTGCTAGTCAACTAACCCAAAATTACTACGGATGCAAATAAAATAAAATAACAAAAATGAAAATGTGGTGAGAAACTTATGTGTAGAGAAATGTGTTTACTTAGATTTCCTTACTCCCTAACTATCTTTTACCGGTTAATTAGTGTGTATTAGTCGCGTGGATGACGGGTGTATTCCTTAATACCATTCGTGGGGTGGCGTACTTACTTCCCCAACTCTACAAGCTCCTACTTCACTCCTATGTCGAGCCGGCTAGGAAGCTCCTAACATGGGATCACTAGAATTCGCTTGTGCATTAAATACAACCATAAAAACCTTTAGTATGCATTTGGTTCATGTTTCTTAAGACGTTCAAGCAAGTTACCGAATAGGAAGTTAGCCAGTTTTCTTAAGCCTAACATAGATAAACAATCATCCAATACAACTAATAACACACTAATAACCAATAATCAATAGCTAGGTTTCATTAGATCTAAGCAAACACAAGATAAATTTAGCCTAACATGTTAATCAAAAGACAAGAATAAGATAAAATCAAACAACACATAGACATATTGAATGATTAATTGATAACTTATCTTCAATGTAACATGGAAGATCTCAAGGCAAAAAGCCTTGAAAAAGAAGCTGAATTCGTCTTAGGGTTTTCTCCCAAAATTCCACACACTAAGCTCTCCCCTAATGACAAAAAATTAGAAAACTATATATAGATTTTTGGATCTGACGGCGTCACGTTATGGAGTGTGACGCCGTCACCTCGCCGCTTTTAGGGTTCCCGGATGACCTTCTCGACGCCGTCCCTCTTTAGCTCTTCAAAAATCCATTCTGGCTTATCAAGGCTTGACGCCATCTAACCTTGAACATGACGCCGTCCCTCTTTGATTTAAGCCGTGACGCCCTTGATCAAGTTAAAGTATGACGCCGTCAGAATTCACATGGTATTTTCATTGGCTTATCATGAGTAAATTTCACGTCCACCTTTTCTTGCCAAGGCATGACGCCTTCTGGGGTTAAATGTGACGCCGTCAAAGGTAACTTTCAGCCGATTTTTGAGACTTTGCCGTTTTCTTCACTTTTATGCTCCAAAAACGTCCAAAATGCCTCCTTTTCCAGATTTCTCCTCAAAAGTACCTAAAATGACAAAAGGAACGATTTAGGGTAATATTTGATCAAATAAATACGATTTAAGGCTTAAATGACCCCTTAAAAGCGGTACACTTTTCGCTTCATCAACATCTTTTGTTATTAAGACTTTTGTCTTACAGGTTGATAACAAATTACTTGTTATCTTACTTTGCTATGCTTATCTTGCATAATTGTTGTCTCTTTGTTGCTACTTAGATTAATAATATGTTTATGGGATCCTTTCACTTGCTTATTGTGTTTAAATAGAATTAAGTCTTAGAGGTTTGAAATTTGTATTTGGGTATCTTTCAACATACCTCTCTCCAAATCGTATTATTGCTTCTGCTTTCTTAACAACATCTCCATCATCCTTTAGTTATAACAATACACCTTCCATGAGGAAACCACATACCTCGTCGTGCAATCATCTTGCATTGATAGAGAAGAGCTACATAACTTCGAGAATGAAGTACTTTGTATGCTAACTAACTTTCGCAAAAACATCACTAAGCTCATCGCTTTCATTAACTTGCTTCATCATTCCTAACATCACACATTATGATGGATGTCCACCAATTAAGGGGGAGAGAAATTCATTTACATAATTGTCTCTTTATATCAAAGAACACTTACTCATGTCCCTTACACCCTCAAATACCGACACATAGGCTCACACCATTTAGTTAAAACTAGCTCACAAAAGCACAAGTGTTTCAAACCTTATTAACCCAACTTCACAATTATGCACCAATACCTCATCAAAAACACATCATGTGTTTGACAGACCTCTTAAACAAAAATCATTAAGTTTCCTTAGACTTTGACTAGGGTTAGTGAAACCAAATCCATAGTTATAAGTAAATAGACCTTAGCTTGAACCTTCGTTTGATCCAAAATGACAAAACATGACCAGATCTATTCTAGTCCTACGGCACCCTAAGATAAGACGGACGGAACCAAAGATTTGGTTCCGCCCAATCCACGGGTACCAAGTTTAGTTTTTAACCATTTAAAACAGACGACCCTCTCACAACCAAGTCTAGGATTTTCCTTCACAACTTCATAGTCTAAGAACACATTCATTGTCTAGAACACCATCATAGGATCTCAACTTTTTCATACATATCAAGCACGTCATTGTCAGTGCAAACAGAACCATCATTCTCAACACGTTGGTCCAACCAACACTCTCATCATATGATGTCATTTTCATCCGCATATAGGTATCTAGTATTTCTAATTGTTACATATGGAATTTCTATTCCTAAGTGATCATTGTCTTCACTTCCTCTTATTTTCATTCGAGCATTTACTATGGGACGATTCATCATCTTTGGTAGATGATAATACCATAACCTTAATCGTCTTCAATACTCTTATAGCACTTGCTATACACCAGAGTTTCTGAATTCATTATTACCACCACCTTTCATCACCTCTATCACTAATCATCAACCCCATGGATTAACGAAAAACTTACTTGCATCAATCTTTAGTTTTCAAGTTATTACTAGTAAACTAACACCAACACTAGGATCACTTATATCCTCATCATAGGCACTACTTTGTAGGATTTTATCATATTATATTCTTGTAAATATAATTCTTATTAGAAGATTACACTCTTTGTAACATGGTTTACTAGATAATCACGATTGATATCACAATTGTTAAGCTGCATCATATTTTTCTTTGATTAGACAATCACAATTGGTAAGTTATTTGTGATTAGATTATTGATATGTTGCATAATATTTTTCTTTGAGATAAAATATATTGCACTAACCATTTCATTGTAGGTTCATCATCACATACGTTCGATCGTATATAGCATACTCATCATAGGATGAAGTTTGCATCGATTATTTTTCTTCTTTCATAGGTGCTGCTTAACGCTCTCAAACCAGGAGGATTATCAGTCTAGCACTCATATTGCATCGTCTATACACATTGGTCGTATATGACTTAATACATAGCTTCTAGTGTACTAATCTTTTATTTTGTAGGTTTATCTTGACGCCCTAGAGCAAGGGGGAGCTTTCGTCAAGCATTTTTAGAATGCATCATATACACGCATTGTTGTATATCACATACTAACCTTTATTTTGTAGCATTTCTCATCCTTGGATCATATACGTTGGTACCCTAGCAACGGGGAGCATTGATCAAGGGGGAGCATATCATGTACTAATCCTTGTTTTGTAGCATTCATAATCCTTACATCATATACGTTGGTACCCTAGCAACGGGGAGTATTGATTAAGGGGGAGCTATAGTCAAGGGGGAGCATGTTCGCATTCTTAAGAATTCTCATTCTTCGACACACTTTTGTGTTTCGACAAAAAGGAGGAGATAGGCCTAGATAGTCCAACAAAGCTTACCCACGTGCATCGTTGGCTATATGCATTTCATTCATCATGCATTTTTCATATATATATATATATATATATATATATATATATATATATAATATATATATATATATATATATATATATATATATATATATATATATATATATATTCTTTTTATGTTGCACACCACTAATCTTGATGTAGGTTTAGAGTCTTCATTTGATCCATGAATCCGCTAACAACCTACGGAACGCAACAACCATAGGAGATTGGAGTAGTCTATTTAACTTCACTAGGGATGATGCACGCTCGCCATTTCGGGGAGAAATGATGTTAACTCCAAGGACACACCCTTTTTGCTTCGACAAAAGGGGGAGAAAGGTGTAAACGGAGAAAGTAAGTAATTATGGACACAAGGAGAAAAGGGAGAAAGGTGTAAACGGACACAAGGATAAAGTAAGTAATTACGGACACAAGTAACTTTTTTCATTTTACTTTCTATCACGTTTACATATTTTGTCATCATCAAAAAGGGGGAGATTGTTAGTGCAAGCAGTCTCGTTGGGGAGATTGCTAGTGCAAGAAATCTTGTTTGTTTTGATTGATGACAAACATGTAACTTGATACATAGCGTAAAATGTACAAGTTACTTGTAATCATATCTTGTCTCAACATACATTCAACACCTCTCAAGTCCTCGTATGATACAACACAGGTTCGTACATGTTTGTTATGTAGCATTATGATCAAACCCTTAACAAACCATTTAGAATGTTTAAAATACGGTTAGGTAATTAAGTATTTTAAAAAGGCTAATCATTCTACTCAGAACCTCATTTTACATGATCACTAAGATACATGTTACAAACATATACACATTTATATTATTTACATTTTAAATCTTAAAACGGAAATATATATACATGATATCATGGCATACATCATTGACAAATCTTGTAGATTTAGAAAGATCTTGGATAGATTTTATAAGATTTGATTTTGGAAAGATTCTTAAGCAAAATATGATTTAGAAAGATCTTGGATAGATTTTATAAGATTTGATTTTGGAAAGATTCTTAAGCAAGATATTAGATTTGATAGATATGGAAAGATTTGATAGATATGGAAAGATATAGTAGATATAGAAAGATATGGAAAGATTTGTGAAAATATTTTCTGTCTGACACCCGCGGATCCAATTGGTATAAAGGACGGATCCAATTTATGGGATCCGCCAGATCCGCCGAGCATAATTCTTGTTGGCTATAAATAGAAGCCCATAGTTTTACCCATAGCATCAAGACACAAGAACACACATTCTGATGAGTATGTAAATACTCATCATTTTATGCCCATTTTAGACCATAAAAATACTGAAAACACCCAAATAGACCATATTATACTGCAAATATCCTTGGTTTGTGTTTTTATGCGTTTCAGGTACAAAAGGATCGAAAACAGGGCAAAACAGGCAAAAACCAAGCACAAGATTGGAAAAAGCGTGAAAAGCCGAGGACGGGGAAGAAATTTACGAGTTTGGACCGAGATATTGCTCAAGTGTCAAAGTCAACCTTCCAAGAATATTTAAATGTCACAAATGGCCCTTGGAGATGGTTTTCAAAAAATACAAGATTGGTCCCTGAAGTTTGAAACTTGCCAAAATTGGTCCCTTAACCTAAACCTAATCCCAAAATTATCCTAACCTAAATTAACTTAACCCTTTTAAACCTAAACTAAAAACCCAACACATTAAACCCAGCCCAAATAAAACCCACAAACAAATGGCCCAATCCCTAAACTTAACCCATCCGGCCTTTTTGTTTAACTAATACCCCAGTCAAACCCAAAGTCAAAACCATCAATCCCTCCTTCCCAAAACTACTAACCCGCCAAAACCACCACCAATTCCCCAAAAATCAGACAACAATGTCCCCCTCCCCCATGCTTTCTCTGCTAACACGCCTCCACCTACACTTAGCTACTCCACTTGTACCCTTGTTCACGTGCGATACCAAAAATCCCACTATCTCAAAGTTTCCCGCCAAAACTGAATCCAACGAATGAGATTGTTTAAAGATAATTGGACGACTGGGATTTGTTCAAGGGAGCTAAAGAAGCTTTTGGGATGTATAAAAAGAAATGAAGACAGAGAGAGATACTTGTCACTGTTTTTAGACCAAAATTTCGTAGTGTAGTTTTTAAGTTAAGTTTAGTTCAATTTTATTGTATCTTTAATTTCATTTAAATGTAATTTTCAGTTTCAAGTTTAATTTCAAGAAGTTTGTTCTATTTTCATTGTAATTCGGATTTTAATGTTGATTCAGTAATTCCAAGTAGTTGTTATTTAAACCTTCCAAGCCTTAAATTCTGTTTCATTAAGCTCAAATGAGCTTATCTTAGCTTTTGTCAAATTTAATTTCATGAATTCAGTTTTTATTTTCAAAAGTCAAAAAAATTAGTCAAAAGTCAACAAGTGGTCAAATAAGCTCAATTTGAAGAATAAGCTGACTTGATCAGCTTATTTGGGTATTTTCTAGCTTTTTGGATGAACCTGGGTTGTGATTAGTTAAATCCTGAGATCATCATTATTTAAGCTTGTTACTGTTCATGTGCTACTTGTTGAGTTTTGATGCTTGATTATTTAGCTAATCTCAGTAGTTTTTAGAAGTTTTTAAGTTAGTTTGAAAGCTTTTTACGTATTACATCAGTTAGTGTAATCATAGGAGTAGTTGCTGCCTTTATAAGCTTTAAATAAGCTAGAGCTTATCCGGTGAGATTTGGTGGCATTTACATGTTCATTTTAGTTGTTTACCTGAGATTCCAAGAATTGGTCCCATTTAATTGAGTGTAGAAAAATGTAAGCCCATAAACACTGATCTGTTACATAAGAAAATGTGCAGACCTGCACATTTTCTTGACTTATTGGTGGCCTTATTTTCTGCTCATTTACTTGATGTCCATGCCTGATTTTTTGGTTTACAAGTTGTCAGTAGTGTTGGGAATTATGATGCATATCAAGAACAGACTACTTAGGTCTGGTAGTTTACTACTTAGGTCTGGTCGTTTACTGAGTTAGGTCTGTTTGTGATTTAGGTCTGGTTATGTAAAGTTAAGTCTGGTAGTACATGTTAAGTCTGGTTGACTTATTAAGTCTGGTCTGGTCGTGAAGATAGGAAAGTTTGTTAGAGTTATATTAGGAAAAGATACAATGCGTGTATGTATCTTTATAGAAGATTTGTGTATATCTTCTGTGTCATCTAGGGTTTCCTTGTGTTATAAAAGGATCCCTAAAGTTTGTTAGTAAAGGCGTGTGAGTTGTACGAATTGATAAAGGTGAATATCAATATACGAAGTTAGTGATATCCCTGCTTGTGTTCTTAATTGTTCTTGTTAAGATTCCGCATTAACATTAACAATCACTTAGGGTTTCTCACTTAGATTGGTTCGGATTTATCCTAACCATCTACTAGGTATTCAAAACTACTTAGTGATCCATATACAATTTGTGGACCAACAAGTGGTATCAGAGCAAGGAGAGAGACTCTGAATTCGTAGAACACTAAATCCCTAAAACCTAATTCTCACTCAAATCACCCTTCACAATGTCTGAACTCGATAAGCCTGAAACTTTCTCAATCCATAACAGTGAGGATGAGCAATCAAACCATGAAGATGAAGGAAAAACCGAAACCAGTAACTCCCAAACACAACAACAACCCATCCCTTCCACAACCACAATCTCAAACATAAAACTTCCACTTCTGAAGAGAGAAGAGTATGATATATGGGCCATGGAGATGGAACATTATCTGGAATACATTGATAGTGATGTATGGAAGGTGATTCAAAAGGGAAATTCTAAGAAGAGAATTTCACAAGGGAATGATGGGCAACTCAGAATAATGCCACCAGTATCTGCTGAGGAGATTAGGGCTGTGGAGAAGGAAAAGAAGGCCAGAACCTTGCTTCTTATGGCTATTCCTAAGGAACATCTACAAAGGTTTCATGGCATTCTTGATGCTAAGGAGATGTGGGAAGCTATCAAGAAACGATTTGGAGGTAATGCTAACTCCAAAAAGATGCAAAAGGCTGTTCTTAAACAGCAATTTGAAACATTTAGTGTTTCAAAGACTGAAGGTTTGGAGAAGGGCTATGACAGATTTCAACATCTATTAACACAATTGGAAGTTCATGGTGCAGCAGTCTCGAATGAGGATGCAAATCACAAATTCCTTAGATCTTTACCATCAGAATGGGGCAATGTATCTGTGGCAATGAGGATTAAGGAGGAAGTAGACTCTATGACACCTGATGACCTTTACAATAATCTCAGGATGTTTGAAAGGGAAATCAGTAACAACACTCAGGGTTCAACCAGTTCCTCAAATGTTGCTTTTGTATCTCAAAACAAAAGCAGTACTTACAAGGTTAGATCTGGTGTTAGGTCTGGTAACTATGAAACTCCTTCAAGTGAAAGGTCTGCTTCAAGTTTCACTGATGAGGTGATACATTCTTTCTTTGCCAATCAAACGGAAGATGAAAGCTTTATTAGTGAAGACCTTGAACAAATTAATGATGCTGAAGTTGAGGAGATGGATATAAAATGGCACATTGCCATGGTTGCTTTAAGGGTCAAACGATTTCAGAAGCAATATGGTAGGACTATCAACTTCAACAACAAATCACCAGTGGGATACACAAAAAGGACTGTTGAATGCTACAACTGTCACAAGCATGGGCATTTTTCAAGAGATTGTCCAGAGAAGAAGTCTGCTGATGAGAAAAGAGTTGAAGATGGGAAGATGGAAAAGAATCAGATGAGCCTGCTGACAATGGAAGCTGGAGGAGTCAATTGGGGTGAGCATCCAAGAGTAAATGAGGAGTCTGATCATGCTCTCATGGCCATTGGTAATGAGGTATCATTATGCTCTAAATTATGTACTGACTCATATAATCATGTTAAGGCTTTATGTGATGAGCAGCAAGAACAAATAGGTGATCTAGAAGTAAATTTATTAGCACATAAAAATGCTGTAAAAACTTTAGAGGCACAAAAGGTCACCCTTCAAAATCAACATGCTGCTTTAAATGAAAAACTATACTTTCAAGCTAATAAAATATATGAACAAGATGAGAAGCTTAAAAGGTATAGACAATTAGGGCTTAAAATTCAGAAGGAGAGGGATGAGCTGAGAAAAAGGGTAGATCAATGGAACAATTCAAATAAAAACCTGTTTAAGTGTTGGGATTCTCAAATTAAGTCAAATAAAAAATGTGGCTTAGGATATGAGGAAAATGAGAATAGGGATATATTTAAGACTAAAGAAGAGGACTATGCTGGTAAGCCTTTGTATAATAGGTTTGTTAAGACTGGTGACTTTAAAGGAGTACCACCACCTTTGAGTGATGACTATACTCCTCTTGAAAAAGAAGAGTTAGATGATTCACTCTTTGTATATGGTAAGAAAGGTCCTCAAGTGCCTGAACCAACTATCTCAGAGGACAAATCCAGTAGATATTCTTCTTGTCAATCCAATGACTCTGAAGGATCTGTTGATGGTTCCTCTGATCACTCTAAGTCTGAGTCAATCAGTGAGGAAAAAGAGAATCCTGAACCTAAGAGTGTTAAGAAGTGTGAACCTGTTGTTACTAAATCTTTAGTGACTGAACAAAAGGCTGAGACAGTTAAACCTAGTTGTGTCAATCACATAAAAACTCCTAGGGAATCTGTTAAATTGAATGAGTCACCTAGAAGCAATAGTGTTCACAGAGAAAGTAGGAGTAGTTACACTTATGCTCCTAAAAGATGTTTTGTGTGTGGAAGTTTGAGTCATTTAATAAGAGATTGTGACTTCCATGAAAAGAGAATGAAAAGAGAGGCTGAGCAAAAGAGAATGAATGTTAATAAGGTTCAAGGGTTAAATAAACCAGTTTGGAACAAAGCTAGTAGAGTTAATCATGCTAACCAGTTTGTCCCCAGACCTGTTCTACTAAATAACACTACCAGACCTAACTCTTTTGTTAGTTCTGGTAGACCAAATTTTGGGTCTGGCTACAGAAACTTTAATGTGAATAGGCAAAATGTTAATTTTATGAGGCCTAAAGTGAATACTGGTTATGTCAACTCTGTGAGACCAAATGTTAACACTGGTTTTGTAAGACCCAAGCAACCTTTTCAAAAATCTCAGGTAAAAGAAAATTTTAAAAGAACTAATTTTTACAAAGCTCATTCACCTGTGAGAAGACAAGTTGGAAAGCAAACAGCAAAACCTTTAAAGGGAAATGGGGGTTCTGCTGTTAAGACCTCAGCATGTATGTCTTGGGATTCAAACAAAAATAAATCCATGTATATATCCCAAAACAACAGTGGATCAGGTTCAATTAAGAAATTTAAGCATATTGATCCACAAGGCGGACCCAAGCCTACTCAGGCCTGGGTTCCTAAGAGAAACTAATTTCTCTTCTTTTTGTGCAGGATCATCCACTTTGCTATATGGAAGATAGAGGAATACTTGACAGTGGATGCTCTGGGCACATGACTGGTAACAAGAACTATCTTAATGATTTCCATGAATTCGAGGGAGGTTCTGTTACTTTTGGAGGAAGCAAGGGACAGATAACTGGTAAAGGAAGAATCATTGTGGGCAACATAGAATTTGACAATGTATCTTTTGTGAAAGAACTTGGGCAGTTCAACCTTTTCTCAATATCACAGATTTGTGATACTCAGCATAAGGTGCTTTTTACTGAAACTGATTGTCTTGTGTTGACTCCGGACTTTAAAATGCCTGAAGAACATCAAATTCTTCTTAAAGTTCCCAGACAACACAAAATGTACAGTTTTGATATGAAAGCATCTAATCCTGCAAAAGGTGCTACCTGTTTAATTGCAAAAGCTACATTGGATGAATCTAAGTTGTGGCACAGAAGGTTAGGCCATGTGAATTTCAAAAATATGAATAAACTTGTGAAGAATAACCTTGTGAGAGGTTTGCCTTCAAAATTGTTTAAAAATGATCATACCTGTGTGGCTTGCAACAAGGGAAAACAACATAGGGCATCCTGTAAGGTTAAATTAGAAAGATTAATCACTGAACCTTTGCATACCTTACATATGGATCTTTTTGGCCCTACATCTGTCCATAGTATAAATCATGCATGCTATTGCCTTGTCATTACAGATGATTGTACTAGATATTGTTGGGTGTTCTTTATGTCTAGGAAGGATGAAGCTACCCCTTTGATTCAAAATTTCATTAGACAGATTGAAAACCGTATTGATAAACGAGTCAAAATCATTAGGAGTGATAATGGCACTGAATTTAAAAACAAGAGCATGCTAGATTTTTGTGGTAATAAAGGAATTAAGCAACAATTCAGTAATGCAAGAACTCCTCAGCAAAATGGAGTTGCTGAGAGAATGAACAGGACACTTATTGAGGCAGCTAGGACTATGCTTGCAGATTCACTTTTACCTACCACATTTTGGGCTGAAGCAGTCAGCAATGCCTGCTACATCTTTAATAGGGTTAGAGTGACTAAGCCTCAAAATAGAACTCCTTATGAGCTTATGTTTGGCCACAAACCAGTTGTTAGCCATATAAGACCTTTTGGGTGTCATGTTACCATTCTTGATACTCTGAGTGTTCTTGGAAAATTTGAAGGAAAGTCTGATGAAGGGTTCTTACTTGGGTATGCATTAAACAGTAAAGCCTTTAGGGTTTACAATTTAGTATCCAAGAAAGTAGAAGAAAATCTGCATGTAAACTTTCTTGAGGAAAAACCCAATGTCAAGGGAATTGGTCATAGGTGGATGTTTGATATTGATTATTTGACTGATTCTATGAATTATGTTCCTGTCTCCAAGGAGAATCAAATTAACCCTATTGCAGGTACCCAAGAAGATACTAACATTGCAGGTACCAAAGATTCTTCAAATTCAGGGAACATTGATGATATGGCTGAGCTTGTTGTGATTCCCTCTACAGAGAACAAGTCTGATGCAGGTGAAGCAGTAATCAAGGATTCCTCACCTCAGAAAACAGACTCTGAAGTTAAGTCTGGCAAAGTCAAATCCCCTAGCATTACCAGTACTTCACTTTTTAAGTCTGGTAGTGATGTTCTACCAGACCTTACTTCAAATGCTGAATGTGCTGATTCTAAGATGCCAGAACTTGAAGTATTTCCTAATCCTAATGAAGGTGTTTTTGATGGGGCTTCCTATGATGAAGGAGGTATTATTACTGATTTCAACAACTTACCCACTGAAGTGGCAGTAAGTCCAACCCCCACTCTCAGGATCCACACCATTCATCCCAAAAACCAAATAATTGGTAACCCCAAGTCTGCTGTTCAAACAAGAAGTAGAGTGCACCATCAGTCTGCTTCTCTTGCACTCATTAGCCTGATCAAGCAACAACAAAGGGTCAACCACAAGGACCAGCAACATTGCTTATTTGCTTGCTTTCTTTCTCAAAGTGAACCCACTACAGTTTCTGAAGCTTTAGGGGAGGAAAGTTGGGTAGAAGCCATGCAAGAAGAGTTGTTGCAGTTCAAGCTACAGAAAGTATGGGTTCTTGTAGACCTACCTTATGGAGCTAAAGTTATTGGTACTAAATGGGTCTTCAGGAATAAAAGGGATGAAAGAGGGGTAGTTGTCAGGAACAAAGCAAGGTTGGTAGCCCAAGGATACAAACAGGAGGAGGGCATAGATTATGATGAGGTTTTTGCTCCTGTGGCAAGGATTGAAGCTATCAGGTTATTTTTGGCCTATGCATCATACATGGGATTCAAGGTATATCAGATGGATGTCAAAAGTGCTTTTCTTTATGGCACTATTGAAGAAGATGTGTATGTACATCAACCTCCTGGCTTTGAGGATCCTGCTAATCCCAATCAAGTGTATAAGGTTATTAAAGCTCTGTATGGTCTTCATCAGGCTCCTAGAGCTTGGTATGAAACTCTTTCAGAGTTTCTTGAAGAACATGGATACATCAGGGGTGTAATTGACAAGACATTATTTATCAAGAGAGATCAGAAGGATATTATTCTTGTCCAAATTTATGTGGATGATATCATTTTTGGATCCACAAGAAAGTCTTGGTGTGATGAATTTGAAGGTTTAATGAAAAGCAGGTTTGAAATGAGCTCAATGGGAGAACTTACATTTTTCTTGGGACTGCAAGTTAAGCAAAAGGATGATGGACTTTTTATTTCTCAAGACAAGTATGTTGCAGAAATTTTGAAAAAGTTTGAATTCTCAAATGTAAAGGCAGCAGTCACTCCCATGGAGAACAAAGTGCCTTTAACAAAGGATGAAGATGCTGCTGATGTAAATGTGCATCTTTACAGATCCATGATAGGTTCCCTCATGTATCTTACTGCTTCTAGACCTGATATTATGTATGCAGTTTGTATTTGTTCACGTTTTCAGGTTCAACCAAAGACTTCACATCTTCATGCTGTGAAGAGAATCTTTAGGTACTTAAAGGGTAAACCTAATTTGGGCCTTTGGTATCCTAAGGAGTCAGCTTTTGACCTGACAGCTTATTCAGATAGTGACTATGCTGGTGCAAGTCTGGATAGGAAATCAACAACAGGAGGTTGTCAGTTCCTTGGAAGGAGGTTAATATCTTGGCAATGCAAGAAGCAGACGATTGTGGCTAATTCAACTACTGAGGCTGAGTATGTAGCAGCTGCTCATTGTTGTGGACAAGTTTTGTGGATTCAGAATCAGATGCTGGACTATGGTTTGAATTTTATGAATACTGTTATCCACATAGATAATAAGAGTACTATCTGTATTGTTAAGAATCCAGTATATCACTCTAAAACTAAGCATATAGAAATAAGGCATCACTTCATTAGGGATTGCTTTGAAAAGAAGTTGATTAGAGTGGAGAAAATACATACAGATTTTAATGTTGCTGACCTGTTAACTAAGGCATTTGATGGTCCTAGGTTCAATTACCTGGTAGTTAACATTGGTATGATGAACCCCTAGTTTGAATTAAGGGGAGGTTTGGCCTAAGGGGAGGTCAAACTGTGAAGTATGTAAAATATGAATACTTACCAGCATTTAGGTTATTTTTAAGTTTTGTAGTTTTGATTTTAGTTTTGTTAATGATGTGAAAAAAAAAAAAAAAAAAAAAAAAAAAAAAAAAAAAAAAAAAAAAATTAGTTTGTTTTATCTATATCTTTTATTTCTTTTATAGGCAATGCTGGTTTAAGTATATTTTCACAAAGTTATTGAGTGAGATTATTGGAACTTCTCACTTGGTGAAGGTGCTTTGCACTAACACTTCAAAAGGTTATCAGTCCACCTTGTCTCATCAACACAAGGACTGGCTAATCCTGAGCAAACGGCTAACAGGTAAAGATTGCTCAAATCCGTTTATGGCTGACAATTTGCCAAAAATTGTATGGTACTCAACTCACCATATCTAAGATAAGTGAAGAGTTGGCTAGCCCACAAGGTTATGGCTTGTGGTAAAGGCTGTGGAAAACCATAAATGGTAATCAATTCACCATGATGAGGTGCTTTTCCATCAAAGAATTGACTAGTCCAGAAGCAAACGGCTTTTGGTAAAGACTTAACAAATCCGTTGATAAGCTGATGATTTGCTTAAAATCATATGGTTATCAGTGTACCATGGTCTTACACACCAAAACATTTGGCTACTCCAGTAGTAATGGCTATTGGTAAAGAGACATCAAATCCATTAAATTTCAATGATTCACCTCTCACAGGTGTTAACACACCTGGAAGTGATGAGAATAGCTATGAAACTTAATATGAATTGATGTACATATAGTCATTGTTGCTGCCAAGTCCATATCAGAAGAGCTTATCAAGATTCAAGCAGCTAGAAAGGAACAAGACCTAAATACATTTCAAAGTGTTCAAGATTCAATCCTCAGAAGGCTAAATCAGAAGAACTTGAAGTTCATGAAGCATGAAGATCAAGTTAGGGGAGGATTGTTGGGAATTATGATGCATATCAAGAACAGACTACTTAGGTCTGGTAGTTTACTACTTAGGTCTGGTCGTTTACTGAGTTAGGTCTGTTTGTGATTTAGGTCTGGTTATGTAAAGTTAAGTCTGGTAGTACATGTTAAGTCTGGTTGACTTATTAAGTCTGGTCTGGTCGTGAAGATAGGAAAGTTTGTTAGAGTTATATTAGGAAAAGATACAATGCGTGTATGTATCTTTATAGAAGATTTGTGTATATCTTCTGTGTCATCTAGGGTTTCCTTGTGTTATAAAAGGATCCCTAAAGTTTGTTAGTAAAGGCGTGTGAGTTGTACGAATTGATAAAGGTGAATATCAATATACGAAGTTAGTGATATCCCTGCTTGTGTTCTTAATTGTTCTTGTTAAGATTCCGCATTAACATTAACAATCACTTAGGGTTTCTCACTTAGATTGGTTCGGATTTATCCTAACCATCTACTAGGTATTCAAAACTACTTAGTGATCCATATACAATTTGTGGGCCAATAAGTAGTATAGGCTTTTAGGATCTTGGCCTGGTTTTCATTTTCAGCTTATTACACTAGCTTATTTAGAGTCTGCATTAAGGCTTCTTGGACTGCTCATTTGCCCTGTACTCAGTTTTTGTTTTTCTAGGCATCTGATCTAATGCTTATTTGGAGTAGCAATTGAGGTTAGATTTTAGGCATTTTTAGTTTTAGTGTAGTCTGTTGCATCAGCTTTCCATATCTGCTTTTGGTTTTTCCTGATAAGCCCCCCTAGCTTCTAGATCAGCTGCAATTTGGCTGTTCAGCCTTTTGTATTTGACTTATTGCAGCTGCACTATTGTGCTTTTTGGCTTATTCCTAGTGCTTCTTTGATATTATTCTGTTGTTTTAAGTTTAAAATAGTATGTTAATCAGTTTCTGAGATTTTGGTAATTTTTAGTTAACTTTAGCTTATTTTTAGCTTATTTGAAAACTGCTTATTTGTCCCATTCTGCTTATTAGGGCTTAGATAGTTCTGCTTTTTATTTTTCCTAGATAGAATATTAAATTTTAGAATTACTAGAAAATTTTCAGATTTTTCCTAAGTCTTTTAATATTTTTAAATCATTTTATTAGTTTAATTAAGTTTTTAATTCATAGAAAATAATTAAAAAGTAAAAAAAAAAAAAATTTTCTTTTTCCAAAAATTTTATTTTGTCATTTAGAATGTAGGAAAAATAATTTTGTACCCGTAGAGTTTATATTTCATCATTTTCACGTTTTTAGGTTCGTTCTCAGTCCCGTTTTCTATTATTCGCGTTTTTAAGTTTTACGTTTTTAATTACATATCCTTTAGATAATTGTTTTTCTCGCCTTTTAAATCGTTTTTAATTTATGTTCACATATCTTAGCGTAGAAACCCAAAATCCCACTTTTATTCACCATTCAGCACACGCAATCACGATTCGAGATCACAAATTCCATTCACGCCTTCGTTGGGGATAACGACCCGGGAATACAGCTTCCATTGTATTCCTTTGAGAAAAATATGTGTTGATTCCAGCGAATCAATTTTTGGCGCCGCTGCCGAGGGCTGACGCGAATTTTGAATTCTCGTTTATCGTTGCGTGTTTTGAATCTCCGTAAATATTTTCTCATTAAAAAAAAAAAAAAAAAAACTCAAAAAGATTTTCATTTCAAATTTTATTTTCCCTTTATATTTTTCAAAATGTTTCTAAAAAACCAAAAATATTCTTCGTATCCCTCTTATCCGTTTAATTCTTTTTCTCACCCTCTATCCGTTTAATTCTTTTTATGTCTTCATCTTACAACTATGGTTGTGAATGGTGTGGGGGACCTCTAAATGGTGGAAATTGTCCCGGTTGTAGCATTGTAAATTCGGGAAACGGGTTTGTCTATGACCAAAATCCCTACAATGAAACACCCGACCTTTTCAACCAACCCCCACAACATCATATGGAGACATACTTGTGTGAATTTTGTGGAGGTTGTCCTCATCCGGGATATGATTGTCAAACGGAAGACGTGCTTGTCTATGAGCAGAACCCTTATAAAAATCAGACACCATCCGGATTTGACACATCTTCATATTATTCACCGCCACAACAGTTTTACTGTTGTGAATACTGTGAAGGTCCGCACTATAATTTCGATTGTCAAACAAGGACCCCGCTTGTCTATGAGCGTGGTCCTTGTAACAATTATGATTATTCGTATCATGACCAACCTCCACAGTATCAACCAATACAAACGCAGCCTCAGCCATTTCCTCAAGAATCATTCCAAGAAATTCATAATATTAGGAATGATCTTCTGGATTCTGCTTTCAAAGATGTATTCCAAAAACTTCATGATGTGAGGAATGCATTTAATGCTTGGGCTGCTAAACAGACCAAAGAAGATCGTCATGGTGAATCTATGGAAGATTTACTCGCCATTGAACGTGCAGCACATAATCGTTTCTTATTTAATCAGGCGTGCATGCTCGATGACGAAGATGAAGACGACGAGGAGAGTACTATTCCTTTGAGTGATATTATTTCTCAACTCCCTCAGTCTATTGCAATCACGTCCATCCTTCCCTCTCAGTCTAAACCCGAGGACTCTCTTATTATGGGGGATGAGCCTCTTAGCACTGTTCCTGAAAAGGAATCGGACGAATTCATAAAGTCTAGTGCTAAGAACCTTGTCCCAATCCCAAGTGAGTCTGAGGATATATCGGACAGTGAATGTGATTCGTCTATTTGTAGTGATCATCCTCTTGACACTACTGATGATTTTTTCGGGACGTTTTCTAACCCCCTCTTCAATTCAAATGATGATTTTTCCTCTAGTGATGACGAATCACTTTCTGATGAGGACGTTTCAAATGAAAGTCTCGAAATCCATTCGAATTCTCTTTTTGAATTTGATGACGAGTACTTTTCTAGCATAAATCCTCTCTTTGATGAAGAGTTAGAGAACGATGAGGTCAAGGACTCTATCACTCATAAACTTGATGATATGACCTCAGTTCTTAATCCCGATATTCTTCCTTCTCCGACATATGTGACGTTGCCCTTTGAGGATCGCCACTATATTGATTTCACATATGTCGTCCGAGTTTTTCTACCTTTCTTCTCCTATAAGGTAGCTTGTCCTCTCATTCTCTCGTTCGGGAATGAGGACAAAGTTTTTGACCCCGGCATCTCCATTCTTTTGAGCCGGATGTATCTCATCGGAGTGGAACTTTCAAGTACTTCAATGTTTATCCAAACATCTTGAATGAAAGTCCGATGGAGATTTTCTTTTCCACATGCTTCCCCAAGAACAAATGAATTCGGGGTCGAGTCAAGCTAGTGACTCGGTTAACAAAAACATTAGCACCGCATGGGTGACAACCCATGTTTCTGACTTCTTTCTATTTTCTGACACTAAGTGTGGGGGGATTCCTTTACTGTGCTTTGTTTGTGTGTTGTTTGCTCTTGTTTGCAGGTTTCCCTTGGATAGTGTTGATTGACGCGCCTGTTTTCAATCCAGCCGCCCAATATCCTATCCACTTGCTAACGTTTATCTAGGGATATCTTTTCAACCTTTTTTGTGAAAAATGGAGATTTCTGTTCCACACTTGGCTAGTGGTATTACCTTTTTACGTTCTAAGTGGCGGCATAATAGCCGGTACTTTGAATATTGAGGGCAATATTCAATTCTAAGTGTGGGGGGGGGGGGGGGGAATTCTCGCGAATTTTGTCGCATTTGTACCTTCTAGTGCCCTAGTACCCCCGTTTTGGCCAAAATTTTAAATTTTTTTTTTTTTTTAGATAAGAAATTGCAATAAAAAAAAAAGGAAGTGTTTAGTCTTGATTAGGTTAGAACAAAGGGAATCCCGACTCTGCCAGAGTGTTGATCTGGCTGCTTCCTTAACGATTAGACTAAGGTTTTACGATTTGTGCAAATGAAAATGCTAAGCGTAGAGTAGTTGGTTCTCTTTAGAGCTTATACAAGTAATCTATGGCTTTTCCTCCCAGAAGCTCTTAATTGGACTAAAATACGTGCTGTTTTCAAACGTTTGAACGTTAAAATCATGTTGTTATGAAAAACAAATTTTTATACAATTTTGATATAGAGCCCGAGTTCAACTTTTTATTTTAATTTTTGAGAAAGCATATATGTAAATATATATATAAGTTAAAAAAAATAAAAATAAAAAATGATGAAAAATAAAAATAAGAAAATGGAATGATATTGCAAAATGCAATAAGTTTTGATGTTGTGAAAATAAAGATGTGTATGTTAATAAATATGGTAAATTTGCTTTCTCTTAAATTTAAATCGGAAGTTGAACTTGGATTCGTCAATTTTGTATAAAGATTAAACGGTAATTTAGTAGATTGTTGATTTCAAAGGCCTCGAAAGCTCCGGTATTATTCTCTGTGAGGTGTCAAAAGCCTGGTCACCTAAAACCAACTGGTTTGGGATGTGACGAGAAGAAAGCCGTTACATGGAGTGATCTCACCTTTGAGTCTCTAATCTCTAAATGGTCGTTTGTTGTTATCTATTTAAGTATTTAATACTAGCTTAGTGGGAATATCCAAAATCTTTGAAATCGAAATTCCGCTGATTTCGGTACTATTCTCTGTGGGGTGTCAAAAGCCTGGTCACCTAAAACCAACTGGTTTGGGATGTGCCGAGAAGAAAGCCGCTATATGGAAAAGGCCCTTTTCGATCCTTAGATTTTTGAGGTTCCCGGTAAATTAGTATTTGACTTAAACAAATGGCAACCATAATAAACGTCGATTTTTGCGGTCAAAATTTTGAAAATGAGCACAGTCACCTAACTTGAATAAATTGTGGGAGTGAAAAGTTAAGTTTCGGCTTACATAGATTATTAGTATAAGTAGCGTTAGCATTTTACAAAAACGTTTGCACATTGAGTTTAAGCTTAGTTGGGAGTATAAAAAGAGGATGACGATATCAATTCCCTGGAGACACCCATTTTGTGTGAATCCCGTTCCATGATACCATTTTTGAAAATCAAGCACGTTATTTATTTTTGTTTTAGTTTAAATTTCTCGCAATTAATAAAAAGTCAAAACGGGGTATACTTGGTATTCTTTTGATCCTTTCATTACTTCACATGATCGGATTGCTAGGGACTAGCAATAGCTTAGTGTGGGGGATTGATGAGTGTGTAAATACTCATCATTTTATGCCCATTTTAGACCATAAAAATACTGAAAACACCCAAATAGACCATATTATACTGCAAATATCCTTGGTTTGTGTTTTTATGCGTTTCAGGTACAAAAGGATCGAAAACAGGGCAAAACAGGCAAAAACCGAGCACAAGATTGGAAAAAGCGTGAAAAGCCGAGGACGGGGAAGAAATTTACGGGTTTGGACCGAGATATTGCTCAAGTGTCAAAGTCAACCTTCCAAGAATATTTAAATGTCACAAATGGCCCTTGGAGATGGTTTTCAGAAAATACAAGATTGGTCCCTGAAGTTTGAAACTTGCCAAAATTGGTCCCTTAACCTAAACCTAATCCCAAAATTATCCTAACCTAAATTAACTTAACCCTTTTAAACCTAAACTAAAAACCCAACACATTAAACCCAGCCCAAATAAAACCCACAAACAAATGGCCCAATCCCTAAACTTAACCCATTCGGCCTTTTTGTTTAACTAATACCCCAGTCAAACCCAAAGTCAAAACCATCAATCCCTCCTTCCCAAAACTACTAACCCGCCAAAACCACCACCAATTCCCCAAAAATCAGACAACAATGTCCCCCTCCCCCATGCTTTCTCTGCTAACACGCCTCCACCTACACTTAGCTACTCCACTTGTACCCTTGTTCACGTGCGATACCAAAAATCCCACTATCTCAAAGTTTCCCGCCAAAACTGAATCCAACGAATGAGATTGTTTAAAGATAATTGGACGACTGGGATTTGTTCAAGGGAGCTAAAGAAGCTTTTGGGATGTATAAAAAGAAATGAAGACAGAGAGAGATACTTGTCACTGTTTTTAGACCAAAATTTCGTAGTGTAGTTTTTAAGTTAAGTTTAGTTCAATTTTATTGTATCTTTAATTTCATTTAAATGTAATTTTCAGTTTCAAGTTTAATTTTAAGAAGTTTGTTCTATTTTCATTGTAATTCGGATTTTAATGTTGATTCAGTAATTCCAAGTAGTTGTTATTTAAACCTTCCAAGCCTTAAATTCTGTTTCATTAAGCTCAAATGAGCTTATCTTAGCTTTTGTCAAATTTAATTTCATGAATTCAGTTTTTATTTTCAAAAGTCAAAAAAATTAGTCAAAAGTCAACAAGTGGTCAAATAAGCTCAATTTGAAGAATAAGCTGACTTGATCAGCCTATTTGGGTATTTTCTAGCTTTTTGGATGAACCTGGGTTGTGATTAGTTCCTGAGATCATCATTATTCAGCAGAGATCAGTTGTTAGTTCCTATTCTCATTTTCTAGCTTATTTAATGCTTCTTTTTGTTCAGCTTATATTTACTGCTTATTTGTAAGTGTTTCCTGTTTCTTAGATTCTTAATAATCTAGATAATCATAGTTTAGAATAATCAGGGTTTCATTTGGTGTTTTATAGTGCAACAGTTTCATTCCAGTGTAGTTAAGGAGTGTTTGGTTTAGGTAAATTCTGAGTTATTTAAGCTTGTTACTGTTCATGTGCTACTTGTTGAGTTTTGATGCTTGATTATTTAGCTAATCTCAGTAGTTTGTAGAAGTTTTTAAGTTAGTTTGAAAGCTTTTTACGTATTGCATCAGTTAGTGTAATCATAGGAGTAGTTGCTGCCTTTATAAGCTTTAAATAAGCCAGAGCTTATCTGGTGAGATGTGGTTGCATTTAAATGTTCATTTTAGTTGTTTACCTGAGATTCCAAGAATTGGTCCCATTTAATTGAGTGTAGAAAAATGTAAGCTCATAAACACTGATCTGTTACATAAGAAAATGTGCAGACCTGCACATTTTCTTGACTTATTGGTGGCCTTATTTTCTGCTCATTTACTTGATGTCCATGCCTGATTTTTTGGTTTACAAGTTGTCAGTAGTATAGGCTTTTAGGTTCTTAGCCTGGTTTTCATTTTCAGCTTATTACACTAGCTTATTTTGAGTCTGCATTAAGGCTTCTTGGACTGCTCATTTGCCCTGTACTCAGTTTTTGTTTTTCTAGCATCTGATCTAATGCTTATTTGGAGTAGCAATTGAGGTTAGATTTTAGGCATTTTTAGTTTTAGTGTAGTCTGTTGCATCAGCTTTCCATATCTGCTTTTGGTTTTGCCTGATAAGCCCCCTAGCTTCTAGATCAGCTGCAATTTGGCTGTTCAGCCTTTTGTATTTGACTTATTGCAGCTGCACTATTGTGCTTTTTGGCTTATTCCTAGTGCTTCTTTGATATTATTCTGTTGTTTTAAGTTTAAAATAGTATGTTAATCAGTTTCTGAGATTTTGGTAATTTTTAGTTAACTTTAGCTTATTTTTAGCTTATTTGAAAACTGCTTATTTGTCCCATTCTGCTTATTAGGGCTTAGATAGTTCTGCTTTTATTTTTCCTAGATAGAATATTAAATTTTAGAATTACTAGAAAATTTTCAGATTTTTCCTAAGTCTTTTAATATTTTTAAATTATTTTATTAGTTTAATTAAGTTTTTAATTCATAGAAAATAATTAAAAAGTAAAAAAAAAATAATTTTCTTTTTCCAAAAATTTTATTTTGTCATTTAGAATGTAGGAAAAATAATTTTGTACCCGTAGAGTTTATATTTCATCATTTTCACGTTTTTAGGTTCGTTCTCAGTCCCGTTTTCTATTATTCGCGTTTTTAATTACATATCCTTTAGATAATTGTTTTTCTCGCCTTTTAAATCGTTTTTAATTTATGTTCACATATCTTAGCATAGAAATCCAAAATCCCACTTTTATTCACCATTCAGCACACGCAATCACGATTCGAGATCACAAATTCCATTCACGCCTTCGTTGGGGATAACGACCCGGGAATACAGCTTCCATTGTATTCCTTTGGGAAAAATATGTCTTGATTCCAGCGAATCAATTTTTGGCGCCGCTGCCGGGGAGGGCTGACGCGAATTTTGAATTCTCGTTTATCGTTGCGTGTTTTGAATCTCCGTAAATATTTTCTCATTAGAAAAAAAAAAACCCAAAAAGATTTTCATTTCAAAATTTATTTTCCCTTTATATTTTTCAAAATGTTTCTAAAAAACCAAAAATATTCTTCGTATCCCTCTTATCCGTTTAATTCTTTTTCTCACCCTCTATCCGTTTAATTCTTTTTATGTCTTCATCTTACAACTATGGTTGTGAATGGTGTGGGGGACCTCTAAATGGTGGAAATTGTCCCGGTTGTAGCATTGTAAATTTGGGAAACGGGTTTGTCTATGACCAAAATCCCTACAATGAAACACCCGACCTTTTCAACAAACCCCCACAACATCATATGGAGACATACTTGGGTGAATTTTGTGGAGGTTGTCCTCATCCGGGATATGATTGTCGAACGGGAGACGTGCTTTTCTATGAGCAGAACCCATATAAAAATCAGACACCATCCGGATTTGACACATCTTCATATTATTCACCGCCACAACAGTTTTACTGTTGTGAATACTGTGGAGGTCCGCACTATAATTTCGATTGTGAAACAAGAACCCCGCTTGTCTATGAGCGTGGTCCTTGTAACAATTATGATTATTCGTATCATGACCAACCTCCACAGTATCAACCAATACAAACGCAGCCTCAGCCATTTCCTCAAGAATCATTCCAAGAAATTCATAATATTAGGAATGATCTTCTGGATTCTGCTTTCAAAGATGTATTCCAAAAACTTCATGATGTGAGGAATGCATTTAATGCTTGGGCTGCTAAACAGACCAAAGAAGATCGTCATGGTGAATCTATGGAAGATTTACTCGCCATTGAACGTGCAGCACATAACCATTTCTTATTTAATCAGGCGTGCATGCTCGATGACGAAGATGACGACGACGAGGAGAGTACTATTCCTTTGAGTGATATTATTTCTCAACTCCCTCAGTCTATTGCAATCACGTCCATCCTTCCCTCTCAGTCTAAACCCGAGGACTCTCTTATTATGGGGGATGAGCCTCTTAGCACTGTTCCTGAAAAGGAATCGGACGAATTCATAAAGTCTAGTGCTGAGAACCTTGTCCCAATCCCAAGTGAGTCTGAGGATATATCGGACAGTGAATGTGATTCATCTATTTGTAGTGATCATCCTCTTAACACTACTGATGATTTTTTCGGGACGTTTTCTAACCCCCTCTTCAATTCAAATGATGATTTTTCCTCTAGTGATGACGAATCACTTTCTGATGAGGACGTTTCAAATGAAAGTCTCGAAGTCCATTCGAATTCTCTTTTTGAATTTGATGACGAGTACTTTTCTAGCATAAATCCTCTCTTTGATGAAGAGTTAGAGAACGATGAGGTCAAGGACTCCATCACTCATAAACTTGATGATATGACCTCAGTTCTTAATCCCGATATTCTTCCTTCTTCGACATATGTGACGTTGCCCTTTGAGGATCGCCACTATATTGATTTCACATATGTCGTTCGAGTTTTTCTACCTTTCTTCTCCTATAAGGTAGCTTGTCCTCTCATTCTCTCGTTCGGGAGTGAGGACAAAGTTTTTGACCCCGGCATCTCCATTCTTTTGAGCCAGATGTATCTCATCGGAGTGGAACTTTCAAGTACTCCAATGTTTATCCAAACATCTTGAATGAAAGTCCGATGGAGATTTTCTTTTCCACATGCTTCCCCAAGAACAATTGAATTCGGGGTCGAGTCAAGCTAGTGACTCGGTTAACAAAAACATTAGCACAACATGGGTGACAACCCATGTTTCTGACTTCTTTCTATTTTCTGACACTAAGTGTGGGGGGATTCCCCTACTGTGCTTTGTTTGTGTGTTGTTTGCTCTTGTTTGCAGGTTTCCCTTGGATAGTGTTGATTGACGCGCCTGTTTTCAATCCAGCCGCCCAATATCCTATCCTCTTGCTAACGTTTATCTAGGGATATATTTTCAACCTTTTTTGTGAAAAATGGAGATTTCTGTTCCACACTTGGCTAGTGGTATTACCTTTTTACGTTCTAAGTGGCGGCATAATAGCCGGTACTTTGAATATTGAGGGCAATATTCAATTCTAAGTGTGAGGGGGAATTCTCGCGAATTTTGTCACATTTGTACCTTCTAGTGCCCTAGTACCCCCGTTTTGGCCAAAATTATAATTTTTTTTTCGTTTTTAGATAAGAAATTGCAATAAAAAAAAGAAGTGTTTAGTCTTGATTAGGTTAGAACAAAGGGAATCCCGACTCTGCCAGAGTGTTGATCTGGCTGCTTCCTTAACGATTAGACTAAGGTTTTACGATTTGTGCAAATGAAAATGCTAAGCGTAGAGTAGTTGGTTCTCTTTAGAGCTTATACAAGTAATCTATGGCTTTTCCTCCCAGAAGCTCTTAATTGGACTAAAATACGTGTTGTTTTCAAACGTTTGAACGTTAAAATCATGTTGTTATGAAAAACAAATTTTTATACAATTTTGATATAGAGCCCGAGTTCAACTTTTTATTTTAATTTTTGAGAAAGCATATATGTAAATATATATATAAGTTAAAAAAAATTAAAAACATTAAAAAAAAATGATGAAAAAGAAAAATAAGAAAATGGAATGATATTGCAAAATGCAAAAATGGAATGATATTGCAAAATGCAATAAGTTTTGATGTTGTGAAAATAAAGATGTGTATGTTAATAAATATGGTAAATTTGCTTTCTCTTAAATTTAAATCGGAAGTTGAACTTGGATTCGTCAATTTTGTATAAAGATTAAACGGTAATTTACTAGATTGTTGACTTCCAAGGCCTCGAAAGCTCCGGTATTATTCTCTGTGAGGTGTCAAAAGCCTGGTCACCTAAAACCAACTGGTTTGGGATGTGACGAGAAGAAAGCCGTTACATGGAGTGATCTCACCTTTGAGTCTCTAATCTCTAAATGGTCGTTTGTTGTTATCTATTTAAGTATTTAATACTAGCTTAGTGGGAATATCCAAAATCTTTGAAATCGAAATTCCGCTGATTTCGGTACTATTCTCTGTGGGGTGTCAAAAGCCTGGTCACCTAAAACCAACTGGTTTGGGATGTGCCGAGAAGAAAGCCGCTATATGGAAAAGGCCCTTTTCGATCCTTAGATTTTTGAGGTTCCCGGTAAATTAGTATTTGACTTAAACGAATGGCAACCATAATAAACGTCGATTTTTGCGGTCAAAATTTTGAAAATGAGCACAGTCACCTAACTTGAATAAATTGTGGGAGTGAAAAGTTAAGTTTCGGCTTACATAGATTATTAGTATAAGTAGTGTTAGCATTTTACAAAAACGTTTGCACATTGAGTTTAAGCTTAGTTGGGAGTATAAAAAGAGGATGACGATATCAATTACCTGGAGACACCCATTTTGTGTGAATCCCGTTCCATGATACCATTTTTGAAAATCAAGCATGTTATTTGATGACGTATAGTCCATACCCGGGTCACGAACCCGATTAGTAAACAATACTAACAATTAAGCCCACCACGTATGGGCCGCAACTGGACTACCAGTTATGCGACTTGGGTCGACAAGGCCCAAGCCCAAAGTTATTTCCGGATAATATATGGAGTATCTTCTAAATAAAGAGGATATATACCAAATATCCGATGTCGGCTAACACGCCGAGGAGTAGGGAACACGAAACCTACTAGGGTTTCGTGCATATATAAAGGGCATTCCAGCCCTCGGTAGAGGTACGATCTTCAATAAACCCTAACCCTTTACTAAACCCTACATTCGATTACTTACTCTCACGCCGGAGGATAATCGGGGGAGACAATCCCTCGATAAGCCTAACGGTGTTTGTTCTCTTTTCTTAGTGCGCAGGTTCCATCGAGCATTAAGATTCAATTGGTACGAGAATAGAAGTCCTATCAAGGAACGCCCAACTTTTGTATCAACAAGTGGCGCCATCCGTGGGACCCTACACTAAGAATTTTACCAAGAACTAGAATGACGAAACACGGAAGTCACAAGAGTCCGCATGGGAAGAAAGCGCATGATGACTCACTAGGGAAGAAGCATCAAACGGATGCGCCCCCTAAGCAGGCCACTGGGACAACCAGCACGCCTAGAAGCTTAGGAGCGTATTCAGATCTGGTCTTTCCTGCGGTAGAATCACTTACCAAAACTACCCCCGCTATTACAACAAGTACTAGCGCGGTCGAACTGGAGCGCACTCCTCTTGCCATGCCAGAGGTGAACTTCACTGAACCTCCCAACGCGCCTATCCGAAACAAGGATCCTACCTTGGAAACAGATTCCATCGCGCTAGAAGGAGTCACCTCCGAATTGGCGCCAAGCGACTTTGTATCCCAAAACTACGAAGCCTTGACTGCGCTCATACGAGAGGAGGCAAAGAAGAGGTCAAGCCAAAGTCTGCACGGCAGACTCAACTTCGACCCTGTGCACGAAGTATCTCCTCCGCGCTACCAAAAGGAAAGACGCGAGAAGGATAGCCGCAAACAACCAGTGTTTGCCAGGATTGGAAGGAAGGTTGTGGACGATGAAGCAGCCGACCTTCAACATCTGGAAGAGCCCGAAGAGGGAGAGCGGCGCGCCAATGTCCACGCTAGACTTGGCAGTCGCAGGATCCAAGATAGGCTTGGGCGACGATGCTCCCCAAGTGAAAGCCCCTCAAGCTCTGACTCTGAGGATAGTCGGCGCAAGCGCCGCAGAGGAGCAAGCTCAGACTCTGATGATAGTCGACGCAAGCGTCACAAAAGAGTTCGCTCATCTTCAAGAGATTCCTCGGACAGCGAGACTGGACACTGGAAATCAAGAGGGAAATACCGCGACCAGGATGATGAAGACATGTCTCTTCCCTGGCGTCGCCAAAAGGTTGATGCGTTTACTAGGCGCATCAGTGACTTTTCTGAGAATAAGAAAAGGCGCATGCCTGCTAATGTCAAAACATATGATGGGACAGGTGATCCTGATGATCACCTAAAAATTTTCGAATCAGCAGCTACTATCGAAAATTGGCCACAGCCTGTGTGGTGCCATATGTTCAACTCCACATTAGTAGGGAATGCGCGCAACTGGTTTAGTAAGCTTCCACGCAGAAGCATTGGTGGGTTTGAAGAGTTGCGCAGAGCGTTTCGCTTAAACTTCACTCAAAGGAAGAAGTGCGCCAAAAACCCTGTCGAACTCGCTAGGGTTAAACAGCGACAAGGGGAATCCACAAGCGCTTTCATGGAACGCTTCAAGGACGAGTGCATGAAAGTCAAGGCGTGTCCAGAGATACTAAAAATATCGGGTTTTATGAATGCAATCAATAACCCAGATTTGATAAAAAAGTTAAACGATAAGGTTCCCTTAACTTTCGACGAACTCATGAAGCGCACGAGGTCTTTCGTCCAAGGAGAAGAAGCCGCCGCGGATAGCAAGAAAAGCTATTCGAACCATAGGTCGCAAGAAGAGTCAAGGAGACAATCCAATGACCAGAGCGGCAATCGTAATAGGAGTTACCGCAATCAAGGCGGTGGAAGGGGAAACGACAAGTACACACCCCTCACAAAAACCCCAAGGGAGATATTTGTGACGGAGGGTGCGAACTTCCCGAAACCACCACCAATCCGCACCCCAGAGGATAAGCGCATAGGGAATGGTTATTGCGAATACCATGGACAGAAGGGCCACACAACTAACGATTGCGTCCAACTGCGCCAATTGATTGACAAATTGGTAAAGGAAGGAAAGATGGACCACCTCGTAAAAAACATCAGAGAAGGGAAAGACAAACCAAAACCAGTGGCCAAGAAAGAGATGCCTAGAGAAAAGGCAGACATCATCTACATGATACAGCCATGGCCGCGCGCGACAAGACAGAAAGTTAGTCAGCGCTTTTCTAAGGGAAACGAAATTTCTTTCCCCTCCCTGACCGCGAACAATGCAGTAGTGGATCCACTCACCATTGAAATACATACGGGGGGTCACGACATCCGTCGCATGTATATAGATGGAGGTGCATCCGCCGATATTATATATGAACACTGTTTCAAGAAGCTGCGACCTGAGATACAGAGCCAGCTAATCCCAGCCACAACGCCGCTCACCGGCTTCACAGGGGAAAAAATATGGCCCATGGGGCAATTACGTCTATTCGTAGAAGTTGGTGACAAACCACACTCTACAGTCACCTGGATGAACTTCATGATAATCAAATCCCCCTCTCCGTACAACGGTATCATTGGGAGACCTGGAATATCATCCATTCGCGCCGTGCCATCCACAGCGCATGGGATGCTCAAGTTCCCAGTGGAAGGAGGTATTGTCACCCTTTACAATACCACCATACCACCCAAAGAATGCAACGCAGTGACAAGTGACGTAAGCGTTGTTCCAGAACAGCGCGCAATTAAAGTCCCAAACCTAACGGTCGCCATTCACCCTGAATACCCGGATCAACAGGTATCTATTGGCGGGTCTCTGTCTGACAAAGGCAGATCAGCTATATGCGCACTCTTGCAAAATAATTTGGATATTTTTGCATGGGAACCAAAGCATATGACAGGAGTGCCACGCTCCATCACGGAACATAAGCTGCAAATCCGACAAGGATATCCTCCAATACGACAGAAAATGCGCGGACAAGCTCCAGACCGCGCAAAAGCCATCCTGGAAGAAGTACATAAACTAGTAGATGCAGGCATCATGCGTGAAGTCTACTACCATGACTGGCTCTCTAACCCAGTGATGGTAAAGAAGAGCGATGGCAGTTGGAGGATGTGCGTAGACTTCACAGACCTGAATAAAGCATGTCCACAGGACTGCTACCCGCTTCCAGAGATAGACTGGAAGATCGAGTCTCTGTGTGGATATCCCTTCAAATGCTTCCTGGACGCATACAAGGGATACCACCAAATTCAAATGGCGGAGGAAGACGAAGAAAAGACGGCCTTCCACACAAGTCAAGGGGTCTACTGCTACACAAAGATGCCCTTCGGCCTAAAGAACGCAGGAGCAACATACCAAAGATTGGTGGACACTGCATTCGAGAAGCAAGTGGGACGCAACTTGGAAGTCTACGTCGATGATCTCGTCATCAAAAGCCATACAGAGGAAGAGCTAGTGCGCGACATGGAGGAAACGTTCAAAACACTCAGGAGAATCAACATGAAATTGAACCCCAAGAAGTGTACGTTTGGCGCTACGGAAGGCATGTTTCTCGGGTATTTGATAGAACCCGATGGGATCAAGCCTTGCCCAGAGAAGACTCAAGCAGTCATTGACCTCCCCTCACCGTGCACACTGAAAGAAGTTCAGTCACTAAACGGCAAGCTAGCCGGACTGAACCGATTTCTATCCAAATCAGCAGACAAGTCACTTCCCCTATTCAAGACACTCAAGAAGTGCACCAAAAAGGGAGACTTCAGGTGGACTGCGGAAGCAGAAGAAGCCTTCCAACAGCTCAAACAACACATAGCAGCACTCCCAAAACTTGTCGCACCCAGACCAGGGGAAGAGCTGATCATGTATCTATCTGCGACCCAAGGAGCAGTCAGCGCAGTGCTATTGACAGACAGGAACTCCGTCCAAACACCCATCTATTTTGTTAGTAAGGCGCTGAAGAAAACGGAGATTAACTACACTGCAATGGAGAAATTGGTCCTAGCCTTAGTGTTTGCAGCAAAAAGACTGCGCAGGTACTTCCAGGCGCATCCAATCGCTGTTATCACAGACCAACCCATCAAACAGGTTATATCGAAACCCGACGCATCGGGACGCCTACAAAAATGGAGTGTGTTACTGGGTGAGCATAACATATCATACAGACCGCGCACTGCAATTAAAGGGCAGATATTGGCCGACTTCATCATTGAGAAGCCGGATACAGACACTCCACCTGCGACAAGCAAGGAGGAACTTCAAGAACCATGGATTCTATTTACTGATGGATCCTCATGCGTAGATGGATCAGGAGGTGGCCTTATTCTCACCAACCCAGAAGGAGTTGAATTCACCTACGCACTGCGCTTCGAATTCACAGCCACGAACAACGAGGCAGAATACGAAGCACTCCTAGCTGGGTTACGCATCGCAACTCAAATGGGTGCACGCAACCTAGAAGTAAACGTCGATTCGCGGCTAGTGGCTAACCACGTGTCAGGAGAATATATAGCAAAGGAGGAACACATGATCCAATACCTCGAAAAGACCAAATCTCTGATCCAAAACTTCGATAGATTTATCATCAAGCAGGTTCCCAGGAGTGAAAATAGGAAAGCAGATGCGCTGAGCAAGATTGCATCCACCAGTTTTGCGCATCTATCAAAACAAGTTTTGGTGGAAACCTTGAAAAACAAGTCAATCACAGAGATGGAAATATCCACGGTGATAGAAGAGGAAAATCCTACGTGGATGACACCGATCATTGACTTCATCAGCAAGGGCATACTTCCCCAAGAACAGAAGGAAGCTCGAAGAATCCGACGCACAGCGCAACGATTCGAGCTCAGAGACGACGTCTTATATAGACGCTCATTCCTACAACCATGGCTTAGGTGTGTTGGACCTCTCCAGGCAGACTATGTACTTCGAGAGATCCACGCAGGCTCATGCAGCATGCACTCAGGACCACGGTCCATTGTAGCGCGCGCCCTAAGGTCTGGATACTATTGGCCAACTATGCACCGTGACGCACGTGACCTGGTACGGAAGTGCAATGATTGCCAAGTTCACAGACCTATTCCGCGCCGACCACAACATGAACTAACACCTATTACATCGCCATGGCCCTTCTACAAATGGGGTATCGACATCGCTGGACCTTTCCCCATTGCCGCAGGAGGATTGAAATTCCTCATTGTGGCAATAGATTACTTTACCAAGTGGATCGAAGCAAAGGCAGTAGCGACTATAACAGGTAACCAGGTGAAACGATTCGTGTGGGACAACATAGTATGTCGCTTTGGATTACCTGGAGAAATTATCTCTGATAAAGGAAAACAATTCCGTGATAACCCGTTCAAAGATTGGTGCGAACAGCTGAACATCACGCAACACTTTGCATCAGTAACTCATCCATAAACCAATGGTCTGGTTGAGCGCGCAAATAGAAGTCTAGGCGAAGGAATCAAAGCGCGCCTGGACAGACACAAAGGTAGATGGGTAGAAGAACTATCACATGTTCTCTGGGCGCACCGAACAACCATCAAGGTTAGCAACGGGGACACCCCCTTCTCTTTGGTCTATGGGACAGAAGCTGTTATACCAGCTGAAATTGGAATGCCAACCATCCGTACTGCGGAAGTTAACATGGCAACCAATGACGATGAGCGGCGCATAGACTTAGATCTATTAGAAGAGCGACGTGAACGCGCAGCAATACGCGAAGAGAAAGCCAAGTCGAGAATGAAAAATACTATGATACCAAAGTACGCAGCACTTCATTCAGACCAGGCGACTTCGTATATCGCGACAATGACTCAAGCCGCGCAGAAGACACTGGTAAGCTAGGACCAAAGTGGGAAGGACCTTACGAGGTCATAGAAGCACTTGGCAATGGAGCGTACAAGCTACGCGACAAGGACGGACGTGAGCTACAGCGAACATGGAACGTCCGCAACCTTAAACGGTGCTATCTTTGAAGAAGGCTACGGCCCAACATGGACACTCATGCGCTTTAGAAAGTGCCCCCAATAAAGATCCATGTAATTTTATTTTTTAAGTATTATCTAGATAAGTATTCTTTTTCAAAACTTGCAAGTATTAATAAAACGTTATGGTTTCTAGCTAACTCCATAACACATTTAACTTTATTGTTTGCATCTTTTATCATCGTGTTTCAATATTGTTATAATCTTGCCTACATGGCGTGCATGCACACACTAAGACCCACGATGGCAGAAAGGATGAGTTAACCTAATAAACAACTCGTTGAGTAAGAGGGTTGCAAACCCATCAACATTGGATCACGAATCCTTGTTAAACACCTTGCGCTCAAGACGTTGGCGCAAGTTCCTTACGCACCCCACGACGGATGCGCAAAAGGGCACACTGTGCGCGTTTAACAACTCAGGAAGTCAAGACTTTTGACTCCTTAAAGTAAAATACGACAAGTAAAATTAAAAAAATACATAGACGACTATGATTTCTTTCTTTACAATAAGTTAGACATATTCAATACACGACTACGGTCATTATTTAAGGAAATTCATACACGATTATGATTCTTCTCTTTCTAAATACGCTTAGGCACTTAAAGATATCTTCACGCAAAGATACATAAGTCATACAAGATCTACGAGGTCAGAAGCATAAGTATTTAGAAGTTACAAAAACACTAAGTACAAAAAGCAACTTTTTATCTATAGAATACGTTTCTACAAAAAGACTTGTACAAAAAAGTTAAATACTATATGTACGCCTTAACTGGCTGGAGCCCCCACTCAAAGCCGCTTCCTTTGCATCCTCGAGCCTCTTCAACAGCTCTGCATCATCAAGGGAAACAGTGGCCACACAGACAGGCATGCCATCGGATCTAGGCTGATGCGCAGCGCCTATGCCGCACAAAATGGCCTTTCCTTTCGCGCCTTTCTTCCTGGCGACTCTGGAAACATGAGCATTTAGAGACCTTTGCAAAGAAATCTCTTTCTCAAGACGGAAAGGATTCAGAATGTCACGAGGCTGGGCAAAAATGGGTACCTTCAGCTGCGCTACGTCAGGCTTCAAGTAGAAGTCCAACTGCTGATCTGCACCATCCTGCAGGTGCCTGGGAAGAGTGAGCCCCGCCATGATCACGCTGATAGGCTGATCCTGATCACGCTCCAAGGTAGCGATATGCGGAAGCTCAATCTTCTTTAGCTCTTCCATGGCAGCAACAAGCTCAGCACGGGCATTCGCCTTATACCCAGGCACCTCGGCAATTGGCACAGTCAACAACTTGGCCTCATCAAGCTTGTCTGCGGCTAAAGTCTCCCCATGCGCAATAGCGCAATCCACAACCTTTCCGAAGGACGTGGTGACCTCGGGATGCTCCAAAGTACATATGGCAGCCAGGCGAAGACCATGACTGATCAACCACCTACCAAAATAACACAAGTGTTAATACGAGAGAGGATATACATATATACAAGTTATATGGAAATACAACAGCATGTACCTGCGCTCAGCCATAGACTGAACCAAATGAGGGTATAGCTCCTCATCATACTCGACGCTGAGCTTACGGAGCTTCTCCTCCTGCATCTTCAGCGCAAGCTCCACTTTGCTACGGAACTCTTCAATATTGGCAAAGTGCTTGCTCCTATTCTGTTGCAAGTACTTCAGCGCCCATAAAGAATTTCGCCTCTGAAGATCCGCAGCAGCACGCTCCTTCTCCAGCTCAGCCATCACAAACATCTTCCCCTCCCCCAACCTTTGCGCAGACGCCTCTGCGAGCTCCAGTTTGGCCTTGGAGCTCAGCTGCTCAGCTTTAAAGCTTGCTAATTCAGCCTGCACAGACGCTAATTGCGCCTGCAGTCTGGAAATTTCCTCAGACTTGTGCACCCTTGCCTGCGCCACCAGCTCAGACTGGCGCACAGCGATGGAGGCCAGCTCCTCCATCGTAGAGTCAAATGGACTTGACTCCACTTCAACATCCTTCGGTGAACGCGCCCCGTCCAGAGCATGACTCACCTCGGGTGGCGCACTCCCATCTAGGACGCCAGCGTCCTCCACAGGCTGTTCACTGCACAAAACATCAAGAGACAAGGTTAGTGCACAATCAAGCATACACAAAATCCTAAGGAATTGCTACAAAATACTTACATAGGGGGAGGAGTTGAGAACACGTCCCTCTCGGTCTCAGTCTCAGCCGTGGACGCACCTCCACCAGACTTCTCAGCATCCACACTGAGGACACGAAGGAACAAAGTTAGCACAAAATATAACTTGACAAAAGTTTATAACTAGTAACCAAGGTACTTACTTCATCTGCACCTCAGTAAAAGACGAGCTTCCCCCAGCCTCAGTCCGCGGCCTCTTGGAAGGACCTTCACCATCACCACTAAGCGCTCTCTTGCGCGTCAGTGGGGAGCTCTCCTCCATCTCACTATCGGTCTCCTCTAAATGGATCACCATCTCGGGGGGAGGAGTCTACGCAATGTCAGGACCCTGCTGCACAGGAGGAGCCACCTCCTGCAACGGCTCAGCTACCACCACATCAGGGGAGCCTTCGGGATCTGGGATAACCAAATCCACGACGCGCCCTACCGTCGCCTGCAGAATAGTCTACTCACCATCCCCCAAAGGACGCACTCCCACTGCCACGGAACGCGGATTCTCCAGACGTACAACCGAAAAAAGATCCATCTCTGCGCATAAAATAGACAAAAAGAAGCAAGTTACATAAAGTATGGAAAACGAAGAAACGCTTACACTAATAACGACAGTAAGGCGACAGAAGGAGCACCCACCCGTGCCATCCGCATTCAAGAATGTGGGAACTTCTGTCTCATGCTCAAAGTAGTTGCGACTGATGCCCATGTGCACCAGAAACGCTTCCGGATATGGTTTGATCGGAAGGCGGTTCTCATCTATGATCGCCGCATGATCCACGTTATAACACGTCTCAGGGGGGCGCTCATCCTTGGGCAGATTGGCACGGGTGTAAAACGGAAAGTAGGAAGGAAAGACGGCGGCGTCAATCCAAAAGAACTTCTCCCTCCAGTCCTTGAGTTTATCCACCTTCTGCACATAGCACTGTAACTTGCCTACGCGCTTGGAGAAGGTAACCCACCCATTTGACCACGTCGCGTGATAGAACGCGCGGAATAAGTGGAGGGACGGGTGAACCGCTAACAAGCGACAGTTCACCTCAAAATTAGCAATCTTCCCAGCACCAATACAATGCAACTGGGAGATGTGGAGGTCGTAATAATGGAGTATGTCACTCAATAACACGGAGATGGGGACGCGTTGATTCGCCCACTCGAAAAAAGCGCGTATATAACCCCACCTTCCCGGCAGGGAAATCCGCGATGGTGTCATTCGGACCTGGTACCTCTGGGCGCAGGCCCAAAGGGATAAAATAATCCGAAGTGAACTGCACTAGTTCCTCCTCGGTTATGTTAGAATGGAAATCATGAAGTTGCGCTACCATTTTGTGATTCAGACTATGTGCGCACGCGCTATTACCTATGAATTATCGTTCTTGAAAGCAGATTTGAAGATGTAAAAATGGTGGAATTGCGATTTTTTAACTGTGGACGTCACAGTGAATGAGAAGCGGTAGTTTATATACTTTTCCTATCCACCACAGATGAGTGACACGTGTATCCCACTATCTCAAATCGTGTGGCTAGGATAAAGGACGGTACAAGGCAAGTGGGCAACCTCTCCATTTCCCAAGGTACCCAAATTGCACTTTTTTGGACTAGGTACATGATACGTGTATTTTTAGGCGGTATATTTTTGAAAGCTTCCCGCGTACGCGTGCGGAATTAATTCGACACGACTTTAGTCTAGCATCCGCAGGTTTTACCCTGCGCATACTAGACTGGGGGGACATGATGACGTATAGTCCATACCCGGGTCACGAACCCGATTAGTAAACAATACTAACAATTAAGCCCACCACGTATGGACCGCAACTGGACTACCAGTTATGCGACTTGGGTCGACAAGGCCCAAGCCCAAAGTTATTTCCGGATAATATATGGAGTATCTTCTAAATAAAGAGGATATATACCAAATATCCGATGTCGGCTAACACGCCGAGGAGTAGGGAACACGAAACCTACTAGGGTTTCGTGCATATATAAAGGGCATTCCAGCCCTCGGTAGAGGTACGATCTTCAATAAACCCTAACCCTTTACTAAACCCTACATTCGATTACTTACTCTCACGCCGGAGGATAATCGGGGGAGACAATCCCTTGATAAGCCTAACGGTGTTTGTTCTCTTTTCTTAGTGCGCAGGTTCCATCGAGCATTAAGATTCAATTGGTACGAGAATAGAAGTCCTATCAAGGAACCGCCCAACTTTTGTATCAACATTATTTATTTTTGTTTTAGTTTAAATTTCTCGCATTTAATAAAAAGTCAAAACGGGGTATACTTGGTATTCTTTTGATCCTTTCATTACTTCACATGATCGGATTGCTAGGGACTAGCAATAGCTTAGTGTGGGGGATTGATGAGTGTGTAAATACTCATCATTTTATGCCCATTTTAGACCATAAAAATACTGAAAACACCCAAATAGACCATATTATACTGCAAATATCCTTGGTTTGTATTTTGATGCGTTTCAGGTACAAAAGGATCGAAAACAGGGCAAAACAGGCAAAAATCGAGCACAAGATTGGAAAAAGCGTGAAAAGCCGAGGACGGGGAAGAAATTTACGGGTTTGGACCGAGATATTGCTCAAGTGTCAAAGTCAACCTTCCAAGAATATTTAAATGTCACAAATGGCCCTTGGAGATGGTTTTCAGAAAATACAAGATTGGTCCCTGAAGTTTGAAACTTGCCAAAATTGGTCCCTTAACCTAAACCTAATCCCAAAATTATCCTAACCTAAATTAACTTAACCCTTTTAAACCTAAACTAAAAACCCAACACATTAAACCCAGCCCAAATAAAACCCACAAACAAATGGCCCAATCCCTAAACTTAACCCATCCGGCCTTTTTGTTTAACTAATACCCCAGTCAAACCCAAAGTCAAAACCATCAATCCCTCCTTCCCAAAACTACTAACCCGCCAAAACCACCACCAATTCCCCAAAAATCAGACAACAATGTCCCCCTCCCCCATGCTTTCTCTGCTAACACGCCTCCACCTACACTTAGCTACTCCACTTGTACCCTTGTTCACGTGCGATACCAAAAATCCCACTATCTCAAAGTTTCCCGCCAAAACTGAATCCAACGAATGAGATTGTTTAAAGATAATTGGACGACTGGGATTTGTTCAAGGGAGCTAAAGAAGCTTTTGGGATGTATAAAAAGAAATGAAGACAGAGAGAGATACTTGTCACTGTTTTTAGACCAAAATTTCGTAGTGTAGTTTTTAAGTTAAGTTTAGTTCAATTTTATTGTATCTTTAATTTCATTTAAATGTAATTTTCAGTTTCAAGTTTAATTTTAAGAAGTTTGTTCTATTTTCATTGTAATTCGGATTTTAATGTTGATTCAGTAATTCCAAGTAGTTGTTATTTAAACCTTCCAAGCCTTAAATTCTGTTTCATTAAGCTCAAATGAGCTTATCTTAGCTTTTGTCAAATTTAATTTCATGAATTCAGTTTTTATTTTCAAAAGTCAAAAAAATTAGTCAAAAGTCAACAAGTGGTCAAATAAGCTCAATTTGAAGAATAAGCTGACTTGATCAGCCTATTTGGGTATTTTCTAGCTTTTTGGATGAACCTGGGTTGTGATTAGTTCCTGAGATCATCATTATTCAGCAGAGATCAGTTGTTAGTTCCTATTCTCATTTTCTAGCTTATTTAATGCTTCTTTTGTTCAGCTTATATTTACTGCTTATTTGTAAGTGTTTCCTGTTTCTTAGATTCTTAATAATCTAGATAATCATAGTTTAGAATAATCAGGGTTTCATTTGGTGTTTTATAGTGCAACAGTTTCATTCCAGTGTAGTTAAGGAGTGTTTGGTTTAGGTAAATTCTGAGTTATTTAAGCTTGTTACTGTTCATGTGCTACTTGTTGAGTTTTGATGCTTGATTATTTAGCTAATCTCAGTAGTTTGTAGAAGTTTTTAAGTTAGTTTGAAAGCTTTTTACGTATTGCATCAGTTAGTGTAATCATAGGAGTAGTTGCTGCCTTTATAAGCTTTAAATAAGCCAGAGCTTATCTGGTGAGATTTGGTGGCATTTACATGTTCATTTTAGTTGTTTACCTGAGATTCCAAGAATTGGTCCCATTTAATTGAGTGTAGAAAAATGTAAGCTCATAAACACTGATCTGTTACATAAGAAAATGTGCAGACCTGCACATTTTCTTGACTTATTGGTGGCCTTATTTTCTGCTCATTTACTTGATGTCCATGCCTGATTTTTTGGTTTACAAGTTGTCAGTAGTATAGGCTTTTAGGTTCTTAGCCTGGTTTTCATTTTCAGCTTATTACACTAGCTTATTTTGAGTCTGCATTAAGGCTTCTTGGACTGCTCATTTGCCCTGTAATCAGTTTTTGTTTTTCTAGCATCTGATCTAATGCTTATTTGGAGTAGCAATTGAGGTTAGATTTTAGGCATTTTTAGTTTTAGTGTAGTCTGTTGCATCAGCTTTCCATATCTTCTTTTAGTTTTGCCTGATAAGCCCCCCTAGCTTCTAGATCAGCTGCAATTTGGCTGTTCAGCCTTTTGTATTTGACTTATTGCAGCTGCACTATTGTGCTTTTTGGCTTATTCCTAGTGCTTCTTTGATATTATTCTATTGTTTTAAGTTTAAAATAGTATGTTAATCAGTTTCTAAGATTTTGGTAATTTTTAGTTAACTTTAGCTTATTTTTAGCTTATTTGAAAACTGCTTATTTGTCCCATTCTGCTTATTAGGGCTTAGATAGTTCTGCTTTTATTTTTCCTAGATAGAATATTAAATTTTAGAATTACTAGAAAATTTTCAGATTTTTCCTAAGTCTTTTAATATTTTTAAATCATTTTATTAGTTTAATTAAGTTTTTAATTCATAGAAAATAATTAAAAAGTAAAAAAAAAAATTTCTTTTTCCAAAATTTTTATTTTGTCATTTAGAATGTAGGAAAAATAATTTTGTACCCGTAGAGTTTATATTTCATCATTTTCACATTTTTAGGTTCGTTCTCAGTCCCGTTTTCTATTATTCGCGTTTTTAAGTTTTACGTTTTTAATTACATATCCTTTAGATAATTGTTTTTCTCGCCTTTTAAATCATTTTTAATTTATGTTCACATATCTTAGCATAGAAACCCAAAATCCCACTTTTATTCACCATTCAGCACACGCAATCACGATTCGAGGTCACAAATTCCATTCACGCCTTCGTTGAGGATAACGACCCGGGAATACAGCGTCCATTGTATTCCTTTGGGAAAAATATGTGTTGATTCCAGCGAATCACATTCCCTCACTCATTTCACACACTTAGATCAGTAGCAAACCATGTAGATTCATACATTAATCACCCTTTACATAATGATCATAATGTTACTAACTTTCATCATGTTGTAAGTATACATTGTTAATGATCCTGTGAAGCAAGCTCAAGATCATGAGACATCATCCATAGCATACTTCCTGATCCACCAAGAAGGTTAAAAAGATCTTGAAGTCATTATCCACCATAGCATTCCAACATATGAAGATTCAAGAGTACTTGACATCCTCAATGATTGAAGACTTCTTATTCAAGAAGTTCATATAGATTAGTCATTTATATCCATTGAACATATATGTCATGGATCATTGTAAACATCATCTGTATCAGTGAGTGTGGTTAGTGTTTTAGTCCTCAAAACACAAAGAGTGTCGGGAGTGGTTATACCCTTGTAAAGAACCCGGTGTTTAGCTTAGTACCGGAAAAGGAAGTAAGCGACGTTAGGTTGGTTCTACCTTAAACTAGAACTCGGTGTTTAGCTTAGTACCGGAAAAGGAAGTAAGCGACGTGTAAAGGTTTTCTCCGCCTAAGAAAAGGGAGCTTGTTGATCTAGTGAAGTAACTCCCGAGTTGGGTACTCGGGGAGTGGAGTAGGGCGGAGAGGAGCTCCGTGACCGAACCACTATAAATCATCGTGTTCGGTTTGCGCTTTCTTTTACTTATCTCTTTACTTTTATGTTTGCATTATGTGATTGCTTGTGTTGTGATTATTTGATAATACTTGTGTGACAACTTGGTAGTCATAAACTACAACAAACATCTTTCATATTAGAACTAGCCAAATTGGAAATTTGATACAACAAGTTTTAAGTTTTAAAACGGAAAACGTATTCCCCCCCCCCTCTACGTTTTCACAAGTTTGACAGACCTCTACAGATGAAAACAAGGGTTCAATTTCTGGCAACTGAATAGATTGTCCCAAACTATTGACTTCCAAAGGTGGTTGTGTAACTTGACCTAAATCCTCTACCACGGGCTTATTAACAATGTTTTCTAAGAACAAATTTTTTGAGCAATGTGGAAAAATAGCAAGAGCTGCCTTCTTCTTTGCTACATCCATGATTCGTGTGAAAACGTATATATCAAAAATACCAAGTAAACGTGAGAATAGACAAACCAACCCTTTAGGAAAAAGGTTAACTTGCAAAAACTCACGCTTGTGATATGTGTGATACCGGGCAAGTGATCACCCGGGTCGTGTCCCAGCAAGGTTGGAATCGAGGATATCGTTTTTGGTTTGGAATTAAAGTGCTTGATGATTGGAATTTGGATTTTGGTGTTTTTTAATTCTAATTAAGATATGAAAAGCAAATTTACAAAGAAAATTAAGCAAACGTCAAATTACACTAAAAACGCAAACCAGAAATTCAAAAAACGAGCCTTAAAACTAAAATCTTTAAAAATTAACCCTACAAGTTCAAATCTATTTTTCCTAAGTCCTAAATGACAAAATAAAATTTTGGGAAAAAGATTTGTATTTTTCTGATTTTTTAATTAATTATTATGAATTAAAAACAGTTTAAACTAATTAAATACGAGAAAAATAGCAAATGAAAAGTAAAAATTCTCAAAAATTACCAGAAAAATCTATTAGGCTAATATTAATCTAGGAAAAATATGAAAACTGAAAAAGCTACTCAAATAAGCCACGAAATAAGCGGATAAGCAGTTTAAAGCTAAATGGGACAAACCATTATAAGAATTAAATTAGTCAAAGATTACACCAAGCATAACTTGGTGCATCTGGTTATGGGGTGTGGGGTGAGGCACATGCATGCTATCCTAAAGGTCCCAGGTTCGAATCCCACTCATACCCCTTTTTGCAAAACTTTTTTTTTTTTTTTTTTTTTTTTTTTTATAACACTCAATAAGCACAACTAAATAACAACTTTTAATACTACAACTTATTTTTAAAACAAATGAAAAGCTCAGAAATAAGCCAAGGATTCAGACCAGTAGCTTAAAAAAAGAAAAATGTAATAAGCTAATGCTAAAGCAAACTGATAAGCTACTCTAATAAGCTAAGGGGCACATGAAATAAGCTAAGGACTACAAATAAGTTGAGAATGAAACAAGATAAGCAAATTAAACCACAAGGAAAACAAATAAGCTCAGAAAAATTAATAAGCTCAAAAGGCTGATGCACAGGACACATTCAGTCCACCTAGGCAAGTTTGAGCTTATGAATAAGCCACTAGATCAGACTGATAAGCCACAAAAGCTAAAGAGACTTAAAGTTCATACACCAAGGATCTCATAAACCAAAAATCAGACCAAGTGGGGCTTATTTAATGCTTAAAGATAAGCTGAGAAATAGCTCAGTTCACTCAAATGAGCACTGATCACTCAGTGTAAGTTTGAGTGAATGAGCACTTTTGAGCTTATTTTAAAGCTCAAATAAGCTAGACTAGGGGCTGAAATTGAGAATTAAGCAAAGATCTACTAGCAAACTACTAGGAACTCAGGAAATTTAGCACCTAATCATCACAAATAAGCACATGAATGGCCCCACAAAACTGATGCAGACTGCTGATTGGGGCAGTTCCATGGTTCTGTGACAGCAGACTTAGTCAAATGGGTACAAAACTACTCAAAAGGCAATGAAATTTAACCAACTTATGGAAACCTACTATATGCACTATAATGGACACAAAATGAGCAAAAGATAGGACAGAAAAAGCTTAAGGCTGTGGATAGCTTATGTGATCAGATTCCAAGCTAAGCCTACACTATCTAACTCAAAACCATAAAATCAACCAAATCAGGCCAAAACACTTAACAAACAACTTATCTAGCTTAATTTAAGCAAGATTTAAACTTCCACATTTGCACATGAACAGTGCCTAACCATATTGACCCAGTTTTGGTCTTAACCCAAACACTCCCTTATGGGGACTGAGGTGATATTTTGACTGCTACAAACCAAAATAAGCTATAATTCTTTTTGAAAACTGACTTACTAAGTCAATTAAAACTTATTGAACAACTTTCCAAAAGCCAATAAGCAGTCAAACAAGCTGAGCTTATTGTGGCTGTTTTTAGCTTTTTAGTGATCTAGGAGTACAAATAGAATTTATCTACTAAAACCTATCAAACTTTACTCAAGCATTAACTCAGAAGATAAATAAGCACAGAAAACACTAATAAGCACACAAATAAGCTATGCTACAGTGAAATCCAAAAAATACAAAGAAAATTAGAATTTGCTCACTTGAGACCCTAGCTTAACAAGGGCTCCAAATTGGCAGCTACAAGCTCCTAGCTTATCAAGCTAGGTAATGTCCATCTTGCCCCTCTATTGCAGGCAACTTCCAAAGAGCTTTCCACAGTCTCATGCTAAGGTAAACCTGTGATGTTTTTATTATTCTTTTTTTTTTCTTTTTCTGTTTTCTTTTTACTTTTGAGAGCTTGTGAGAGCTTATGGAAATGAATTTAACATCAAATGAGCATAAACAAGATTTTTGCTAAAAACCTTAAATTTCTATTAAAACTGAAAAATGGTTACAACGCATAAAATTAAGAGCTGAGAACTTATATTAAACTTTAAAAGAGCAGAATACAATATTAAACTAAAAACTACATAAACTAAAGCATGCCTCTCAAAAAAGGCTCTACAACTGCCCTATTTATACTACTTATAAAAACTAAGGGTCTTCATGCCTCTTGTGCTTTCTCTCAGTGTTAAAACAACTTTGGATCAACTTTGTGCTTCTTTGGATCATTTCCCACCATTGGATTGGACTTTATCTTCATCTCAGCCTTTGGATTTATTTTGGCGCCCAAATGTGTACACGGATTGATGACATGGCATTGGATACATGTGAGGGGGTGGTATCTCGTGAAGAAGATTTGTCTTGGAGTGTGGAGGAGTGGCTAGGAGGGGGGAGGTTGAGTGTGGCAGTGATAGGAACAGAGGTGGTGATGATGGTGTTGGGAGTGCTTTGGAGGGAAAAGAGATAAGAGGGAAAGACTGACCCCGTTTTTATTATTATTTTGATTTTGGCCTGGGTCACAAGTCGAAAACGGGGGTTCAATTGGGATGGTTGGGGTTCAGTTTGTTTGGGCTGGGTTTATTAGGATTTAATTAGGATTTGGATTTTTTTTGGGATTTATTAGTTTTAGGTTTTAGGTAATTAGTGTAATTAGGGTTAAGGTAAATGGTAAAAAATAGGTTTTGGTGTCGGGTTCGTTTTTCCAAGCTCAATCCAATGCTAAAACCCGGGTTTGACTTTGACTCCGTCTTCACATGATCAAATGCACCAATATTGTCGAGAAGATCCAAAAATGTCCGTTTTCGCTCCGTTTTCAATTCTTTGTACCTGAAATACATAAAAACACTAACCAAGGATATCTACAGTATAAATTGGTATATTTGGCCATTTTTTGTGTCTTTTATGGGTATAAAATGATGAGTATTTACACACTCATCAATCCACGTTAGTAATAACTGCCCTAATTGACTTTGGTGACATTTCACTAAGATCCAATCTTGTCTTACCATTTTCTACATAAACTTCTATCATCTTATGGTCATCAACAAGATCTTTAAATATTTTTAAATTCCCAGTCTCACTTAAGCTATACAAACCATCATCTAAATTACTACCAGGCTTAACAAAGTAATAATAATTTTTTTTACCTAGCTCGTAACCCAATTCATACATAAGAACATTCAACTCTTCAACTGATACACTATCAACATCAACCAAATCAACTAAAGTTTTCATACCTCCATCGTATATTCTACCAGGCCAGTATTTAGAAACACCATTGTGATGAACCCTCATGCTAAACATATTAGATCTACCACTTGAAACATATAAAAAGAACAAAGCACATTATCCAACCTTAATTGCAAAAAAAATAAATACCCCTATTAGATATTCCAACGATTATAACAAAAAAAGGTACCGTATATCTTCTTAGCAGAGTTGTACAAAACGGTATCATCAACTAGAAAACCTGGATCTCTTCTTACTTTCCATAAAGTAAAATACATGTTTTGGAATTCTGAATAATATGGAACTGGTTTTGTGGCATGCAATTAGGGTTTGTGAATGTTGATAATTCTTGTAAAGAAAGTTTGGGGATGAAAAAAGAGGCAGTCTAGGTGTTTATGGGGCGGGAAGAGGGATAGGACATGTGGAAATAATACAAACTTTGTATAGCGAAATTGCAAAATGACGATAAAGCCCTTAACTAAAAACAAAATGAAATGGAAAGGAATGGGTTTGACCAGAGCATTACTGGTCAAGGGACCTCGTTGATACCAAAAACTTGAAAAAAGGACTCCCGGCGACGAAAATGCTAACTTTTGTCCCCCGATGATATTTTTTTGACAAGTTTAGGGACCAACGGTGTATTTTACTCAATATAATAAAATCATTCTCATCTTTACATACACAGTAATTCTTTAATAGCAAATATTGTACAATTATTCGCAACAAAGAGAGCGCGTAGAAGGATAAGACTATACCATGTCATTCCACGGTTTTAGTTTTACATCTACCTCCATTAAATATTAAACAAGCAACCAGGACCTATGTTAACTTATCTAATGATGAAGCGAAAAGTGTACCGCTTTTAGGGGGTCATTTAAGCCCTAAATCGTATTTATTTGATCAAATATTGCCCTAAATCGTTTCTTTTGTCATTTTAGGTACTTTGGAGAAGAAATCTGGAAAAGGAAGCATTTTGGACGTTTTTGGAGCATAAAAGTGAAGAAAACGACAAAGTCTCAAAATCGGCTGAAAAGTGCCTTTGACGGCGTCAGAAATGTCCCCAGACGGCGTCATGGCTTGGCAAGAAAAAGGTGGATATGAAAATTACTCATGATAAGCCAGAGAAATTTGCATGGGAATTCTGACGGCGTCACCCTTTGGAGTGATCAAGGTCGTCATGGCTTAATTTAAAGAGGGACGGCGTCATGCCTTTATTCTGACGGCGTCAGCTTCTGATAGGCCAGAACGGATTTTGGAGGTTTAAAGGGAGACGGCGTCAAGAAGGCCATCACGTGTTATCTAGTCACAACTTGCGCGCGTGGTAGCTGTTACTGTTTTGGCCATAAAATCCTCATACGAACTCGGATTTAGGTGATTCAAAAGGCCACGCGATCGGGACGAAAAGATCTACAATTTGGTGAAAAATTGGATGTGACGGCGTCACGTGTAAGTCTGACGCCGTCAGAACCCCTCAGACAGCAAACTGCCTATAAATACAACATCACAACTTCATTATTTGTAAGCCCTAAACCCTAAGTCCGATTCTAGGGTTTAGGTAGGTGTTTTTCCAGCCACTTAGAGGGTCCTAATCATGCCATAAACATCTTGTAATGGTTTGTTTATCGATTCAATCTTATGTTATGTCTTCAATTATGATTATTGTTGATTGCTCTTCATTAATTATGCTTGGCTAAATCACCTTGTGTCTACTTATGATTGTGTGAAACTTGTGTATAACTAATTAGATCTTATTGATTTCTTGTTGATTTGTGTGTCCATCTCCATCAATTAGGGCGTGACAACTTCAATAGATCTAGTTGGTTTAGTTTATAATTCTTGTTTCCTATTGTCTCTTGTTTGATTGGGTGATATCGATGTTAGGCTTAAGAAAACTGGCTAACCTCCTATACGGTAACTTGCTTGAACGTCTTAAGAAACATGAACCAATGCGTACTAGGTTTATTTGGTTGTATTTAATGCATGAGCGAATTCTAGTGATCCCATGTTAGGAGCTTCTTAGCCGGCTCGACATAGGAGTGAAGTAGGAGCTTATAGAATTGGGGAAGTACGTACGCCACCCCACGATTGGTATTAAGGAATACAACCCGTCAATTAAAACAAGGTGTGACAATTCAATAGGTAGAATTGGATAGCTAGCAAGGAGTAACATATCATAGGTAGACATGCTTCATTTCCCTTGTAGAACCCTAGTTTACTTTTCTTGCATATTAGTTTAATTAGTAGCTTTTGGGTTAGTTGATTAGCAACTAATTCCGCCCCTTCTTCCAAAACCAAAGATTTTTACTTGCTTTCCATAAAATATAAAAATACAAAAAGAATCATCCCTCACCTTTAGACCTAGTTAGATTAATTTCAATCCTAACGAACACTATTCTTTGAGTTGAACGATCAATCCCCGGTACTTGCCACTTCACTATACTACAACGGTCAGGTACACTGCCTGGTGGGGATTGCAAACTTCTCAAGATCCCTTGAGAGGTAAAACCTGTTGTAAGGTTGCAAAACCACGCATCAAGTTTTTGGCGCCGCAGCCCGGGGAGTAGTTATTGCTTAGGTTGAAATTTTATTTTTATTAGGTCTACTCACAAGATTCCTATCAAGTGAGATATTTTCTTTTTATTTTGTAGCTTTCTCGTAGTCTATCTTTTCTTTGTGATTTTGTTTGTAATTTGCTTCAAATGGACTTTTCACTTAGATTTCTAAGATTGCAAGATATGGTTGAGTGGCTAGAACACCAAGAAGTTCAAAATACCTCATTTAGAGACACTTATGAATCATATGAGCCTTCACCTAGGATAGATTCTTATGAACAACCTCCATGTTTAGGATCTTGTTTTAGTGAGGCTAATAGGAAAAGCGACCTAGTTTGCCAAGGAATTGTGGATAGAGCCGTATCAATAAATCATAAGTTGGATGAAGCACTAGGTTTGTTATTATCACTACCTAAGAAAACAATTGACGAGGATATAGGTGATCTTGACACATGGAATAATGAGGTAAACACCATAAGCCCACAAAATACTCAACCATCATTTGAGGCACCCACACCGCCCGTGACTTACCCGGAAGAAGTAGAAGAGACTTTAGGAATCCCGATGGAGGTAGAACCCTTGGACCAAGCACAACTAGAGGATATAGGTTTGCACACTTTTAGTGATGACCTTACTCATAGTTCTAGGGAATTTCCTAGTGTTGATGAATTGGAACCTCAACCTTTACACAACTTTTCATCCTTAGATTTACATCTAGGAGAAAAAAGAGGAACCGACCCACCCATCAACCAATATTATCCGGGTAGTTTTAGGATGAAGGAAGCCATTCACTCACCCCCTTCACCTCACGTGGCATATTCACACCCTAAGGGTGTGTATCGCTACTTTCACCCGCACTTAATCCTAAGTGTAGGGAAAACCTCCCCTATTTTTGTTAAATAAGGGTAGAGTCAGGCTCGTGACTCGAACAAAAACAAGCGCTTCTTGGGAGGCAACCCAAGCTTTATTTGCTTTGTGTGTTTATTTATTTGTTTGTTTGTTTTTATTTATTTCCGTATGTGTGTTTAATTTTTATTCTTATTGATTCATGTTAAAAACTAAGTTGTGAAAATGCTTTATCTTGTTTTTAACTTCGTCTTAACTACATATAAAGGTATTTTGCAAAAGTTAAGTGTAAGGGAAATCTAAATCGGTTTATTAGAACACAAATGAACATGAATCATAATAGTAATAAATGAACATACATATTCGTATTTGTTTGAGTCAAATGCTTGTATCGAGTCATAATGATGTTTTGCAGGATTTCCAGGAAGTAAGGTAAAGGTTTTTCCAGAAATTTTCCGGAAACTTAAAATGAGAATTTTTGTCAGGTCATTTCTGACGGCGTCAGGGTTTATAACCTGACGGCGTCAGATTTAATTTTCAGAAATTTTTGAAAGTTTTGCTTTCATAAAAAGTTTTTATTAAATCTCTAACTTATAATCTCCAGGAATCTGCAAAGTTATCATTCCACAAGCATTATATCCTTATATAGATTTATCCCGCCGATGTTATGCAGGTTTTCGTGTTTGTTTTCTCAGGTTTAACAGGTTATTTTGGACAAGGAAATGTTTTTGGATCAAGCTTATGGCGATGCATTAGTCATGGAGCTTCAACATTACTTTGGAAGAAGATTTAACCGTGTTACTTCATTATCCACCGAGCGAATCAGGGGAGTATTTGATTTCATTCTTTTACTTTATGCTTTTACATCTTGTTATTTGAACATTGGGGACAATGTTCATCTTAAGTGTAAGGGGGGTAAAAGTACGATTTTAGAGAATGCTATTACGCTTGATTTTTGTTTGTTTAATAGTAGATGTGTAATAAAACTACGATAAATACCTGTTAGGGCAATTTTAGTGCCAAATTTAAAATTTTTTACAACATTTAGGAGTGAAACTTTGATCTTAATGAGCGTCTCACGGATAGGAGTTATATGACTAGCACGAAACCGTACCACTAAAAAATTTTCCACTCCCAAATATGTGAGGTTCGCCCCTAGAATTGGTAGGAAAAGCATTTATGCTATGATGTGTGTACCGGTAGCACTTAGATTCTAGAACTTGCGTTAGGACCATTCCAAGGCCACAAGTGAGACTACATTCGTGTAGTTAGATTTACTACATGATAAGAGGCATTAGGATTAACCCATTGTTTTACACCTGTGTTTTTGTTATTATTACTTCGGCTACATTGGTCAAGTAATTCTCCCACACCCTTTGCGTTGTACTCATTTTTAGTACACGATACCCCTAGTACACCCCTCAGAGCCTATCTTTTCGTTTCGACCTTTAAGCATTTTACTTAAAGGAAGAATTTGTTACACCCCACTAAAATGTACACCCAAATCGCCTTAGCCTACCTTGTATGCACTCATTTTTAATGCATTATTGTTACAACATTTGTTTAAACCCAAGTTAATTATCTAATTGATTACATGGTTGCTAAGTCGAGTCATATCCTTGTACATATTGTTTTGGGACGATTGGGACTCATGGGTAAAGTACTAGTATAATGGAGTAATGGGGATGAACATCATTTATTACCCCCATATGTGCTAAATGTTTTAAAAGTACTCCAAGTTTTTCAATTATCTTAATTCGAGTCATTAGAATAGTTATTTGTAAAGTTATGTAAAAGTTCAAGTGTAAGGGGGATGCAATGCCCCTATGATGTATTAATTTGGATGGTAGGGCAAAAGTGTATGCAAAAAAAAAAAAAAAAAAAAAAAAAAAAAAAAAAAAAAAAAAAAAAAAAAAAAAATCGAAAAAATCAAGAAAAATACAAAAAAAAATGAGAAAAAGAAAAATAGAAAAAACATACGGACTACCATCCCGTTTATTTTATGTTTTTGTTATTTTCTTTCATTAGCTTAAGATCGAGTCGAGTCTTGGCTTAGCAACATTGTATAGTACATGTAATTGATCAAGATTTTTAACTCGCCACCAGTAAAATATCCCTTATCCAACAAAGCCGTGTTTTCCTTTTCCCTACACCTAACGTTATAACCCATTTAAAAGCCCTCTTTGATAGTTTATCTTTGGTGCTTACGCCTAGTGGAGGAGGTTTTCGATCCTTTCCCAAGCCTATGGTAATCTATTTGCTATGACAGGTAGTGAGAGATATTATCCGTTTTCATTTATGAGATTTATTTTGATGACACTTGAGAGATGTAAGTATCTAAACACTACTTGTGAGGTGCTAGTTTGTAATCTCCGTGCTTATTATGACTAAAGTGGAACGACTATTTGTTGCAATTACTTTTATATTAGTATTAAATGACCCCTAACTTGTATTTTGATTAGAATAAAAGCACATTTGCTTGAGGACAAGCAAATCTCAAGTGTAAGGGTATTTGATGAAGCGAAAAGTGTACCGCTTTTAGGGGTCATTTAAGCCCTAAATCGTATTTATTTGATCAAATATTGCCCTAAATCGTTTCTTTTGTCATTTTAGGTACTTTGGAGAAGAAATCTGGAAAAGGAAGCATTTTGGACGTTTTTGGAGCATAAAAGTGAAGAAAACGACAAAGTCTCAAAATCGGCTGAAAAGTGCCTTTGACGGCGTCAGAAATGTCCCCAGACGGCGTCATGGCTTGGCAAGAAAAAGGTGGATATGAAAATTACTCATGATAAGCCAGAGAAATTTGCATGGGAATTCTGACGGCGTCACCCTTTGGAGTGATCAAGGTCGTCACGGCTTAATTTAAAGAGGGACGGCGTCATGCCTTTATTCTGACGGCGTCAGCTTCTAATAGGCCAGAACGGATTTTGGAGGTTTAAAGGGAGACGGCGTCAAGAAGGCCATCACGTGTTATCTAGTCACAACTTGCGCGCGTGGTAGCTGTTACTGTTTTGGCCATAAAATCCTCATACGAACTCGGATTTAGGTGATTCAAAAGGCCACGCGATCGGGACGAAAAGATCTACAATTTGGTGAAAAATTGGATGTGACGGCGTCACGTGTAAGTCTGACGCCATCAGAACCCCTCGGACAGCAAACTGCCTATAAATACAACATCACAACTTCATTATTTGTAAGCCCTAAACCCTAAGTCCGATTCTAGGGTTTAGGTAGGTGTTTTTCCAGCCACTTAGAGGGTCCTAATCATGCCATAAACATCTTGTAATGGTTTGTTTATCGATTCAATCTTATGTTATGTCTTCAATTATGATTATTGTTGATTGCTCTTCATTAATTATGCTTGGCTAAATCACCTTGTGTCTACTTATGATTGTGTGAAACTTGTGTATAACTAATTAGATCTTATTGATTTCTTGTTGATGTGTGTGTCCATCTCCATCAATTAGGGCGTGACAACTTCAATAGATCTAGTTGGTTTAGTTTATAATTCTTGTTTCCTATTGTCTCTTGTTTGATTGGGTGATATCGATGTTAGGCTTAAGAAAACTGGCTAACCTCCTATATGGTAACTTGCTTGAACGTCTTAAGAAACATGAACCAATGCGTACTAGGTTTATTTGGTTGTATTTAATGCATGAGCGAATTCTATTGATCCCATGTTAGGAGCTTCTTAGCCGGCTCGACATAGGAGTGAAGTAGGAGCTTATAGAATTGGGGAAGTACGTACGCCACCCCACGATTGGTATTAAGGAATACAACCCGTCAATTAAAACAAGGTGTGACAATTCAATAGGTAGAATTGGATAGCTAGCAAGGAGTAACATATCATAGGTAGACATGCTTTATTTCCCTTGTAGAACCCTAGTTTACTTTTCTTGCATATTAGTTTAATTAGTAGCTTTTGGGTTAGTTGATTAGCAACTAATTCCGCCCCTTCTTCCAAAACCAAAGATTTTTACTTGCTTTCCATAAAATATAAAAATACAAAAAGAATCATCCCTCACCTTTAGACCTAGTTAGATTAATTTCAATCCTAACGAACACTATTCTTTGAGTTGAACGATCAATCCCCGGTACTTGCCACTTCACTATACTACAACGGTCAGGTACACTGCCTGGTGGGGATTGCAAACTTCTCAAGATCCCTTGAGAGGTAAAACCTGTTGTAAGGTTGCAAAACCACGCATCATCTAACCCCAAAACTAAACAACAATACGAAATAAAATGTGTAGATAAAAAACATGGAACGTGATATTAAAAAAAAAAAAAGAAGATAATAATAATAAAAAATAAAAAAATAAAAATAAAAAATCATTGGAGTAAACCGCATATTTGTTCTATACACTTGTATTCGTTCATCTAGGAACCTACGACCTCTAAAACCATCTAAACAATGTTTCACAATTTAATGAGAGTTTGTCTTGTTTCCTCGTCTTCTAATATTATACTAGTAGTAGCATTCTGAGAATATTTGGATTGAAACGAACATCAGGTAATTTTATGATTTTTGAATGATGTTATTCTTATTGTATGGGTATAATATGAGTTTAATGATGCAAGTTTAATTTTTAATTAATTTTATAATAAAATGGGAAATTTGACAAATTTAGTTTAAATTGGGTATATATGACATTATGATATTTAGGTGGGCAAATATGTCATTTTAAAGTCTAAATTGGACATATATGAAATTAACCCAAAAAGTTTAGGCAGTGAGCAGGTTTTACCTATAAATAACTTCAAAATAAAAGCTTTAACGAGTTAATATTTGTGAACTAGAATATGAGGTATTTGAAACAAAATCTAAAAGATAGATATGACTTTTGCTTTGTCCCACATAGGTGAGTGAACAAACATTAGAGTTGTTGATAACTAAGACCATGAATTATATATAACATACATTTAGCAGGATGATACCCAAAATTACTACTGCCACACTTTCATATAACTTACATTATGGGGCTTGGTACCCCAAAATTACTACTCCCACTCTTTTGAGCTCCAGCTACAGTGGACTGTGTAGGGGTGCACAGGAAAAACAATAGTGAATTGCTACCCCCACACTTGGTTCATACATTCACTCGCAGATATAGGTATTTTGGATCTTTCTTTGTCTGTCTCATTAGCACACCTCTCTATGCTCTCTTTATTCTTCCATTCAATATCATTTATCAATTCGTTCTCAACTAAGACAATGCCTGTTTCACTCGGTTTTCTCAGTCATCACGCTCCTCATGATTTATTTTTCTAAAGAATTGAATACCATTCATGATTTTCAATCGGGTTTCTCAATGATTCTTCTTCTCCTACAAGGTACAAGAATTGAATAACACCACTCACAACAGTTTCTATGCTTATAGGGTTTTAAAAAACTAGGGCTTCTTATATATATATCTTTCGATGGATGTTTTTAGGGTTTGGATTTAAATCCGGTAGTAAAACTAATTTGATGTGTTGTTTTTGTTTAGGGTTTCGATGCAATTAATAATATATTTGGCTTTGATTAATTTTAATTCAATAAAAATGATAATTTTCTTTTTTGATTATGCAGGTTAAATGGAATCACCCCATATCTTCTTTTCTTTAGTTTCGATGCAATCTCTGGTGGATGCGCTACTAAGCAAAGTTACAGTTTAGGTAATCCACATCTTGGCGTGACAAATTATTGGATTTGCAGCCATGGTGGGTTTGTTTCGCTCCAACATAGTCATCGCCTATGATGATTAATTGTTGTTTTCTGAGTCAAATGATATTGGTCATTGGAGGTTTGAACTGTAACTTGGCAGGGCAAGGACCGGATGGCGTGATAGCTTACTTGCTATTATGAAACCGAGTTTCTTTGCAGCCATGGCGAAATTCGGACCTTTTTGACCATTTTCCATTCACAAATGTAATACCTAAAATTTAGATAACGGTAAAATTACCTAATTACCCCTGAAATCATAAAACTTAAATGAACCACTTATAAAATTTTGAAATGATTTCCAAACCTCTGAAAACGAACTACATATGAAGTAAAATAAATTCTGGAACAACATCATATTATTTTGAATGTCAAAAAAATAAAAAGAATGTTTATGCATTTTACATATGGTCCGAAAATAATTATTTAAATTAATTATGTTTATAAAATCATTTAAATATAGATAAATATCAAATAAATTAGGAAATTATATGAAAATACAATCCTAATATTTTTATAACTATAAGACCGAAATTCTGGACCAAACCCCCCCCCCCCCCACCCATATGCCGGTTATTAATTATAAATACAAAATTCTATTATTTATCTTACCCTAATTTGCGAAACCCTAAACTCTCGACAAAACAAAATTCGACCACCACCTCCATGCGATTTCTGGCCATCATCTAGTAATTTTCTGGAGTTCATCAAGGATTAAAGAAGCTAAGAAAAATAGGAGATCGAATTTAGGAAGCTTGGTTTAAGTGCTTTTGATTTTTCTTGTTCGGAATTCCCAACCGAGAGGTAAATAATTCTCATGCTCAAATCTTACGTTCTAAAAATTGTCCAGTATTTTTCTAGTGATCTATGGGTCGAATATAACCTAAGAAAAATAAGAAACACGAATCATGCATGGTTTTTAAGGCATACGAAAATAAAAGGCATAAAACAAACGAAATTCGTAAATCATGCTACATGAATTTTCTGAGGTGCAACCATATTTTCTATATGTTCTTTGACGTTAATATAAGCTAGGAAAAATAGCCAATTGATTTTTAGAAGCCTAGATTAATTGATGCTAATTATTGTTTAAATCGGATCATGTGAAATAATAAGGAAAACTAGAGAAAAACCCTAGAACGAATTAGGGTATGATTTTGTGGGTTAGATCTGAGTAATAAAATGCATTCAATGATTTGGGAATGATGGCTTAATGATTAGATGTATTAGGGTTTGGTTTTGCACATTAAAAGTATATACGATTGGGTTTTAAAAAGTATAAGGGTATGTTTTGCCAACTTTGGAACTTGTAGGATACTTTTGTAATGTTAATTAGGTCTGTAGGAATGTAGGAAAAATATAACTTGAGGGTCCTAAGTGTAAATATTGCAAGATAATGAATTAAGTGTATTTATAAGGGTTGTTTTGTAATTAATTAAAATAGAGGGACTAAAAGTGTAAATTCTGGAAACTTGAAGTCATTTTGAGTAAATAATGATATTAAGAGTGTTTTGTGTAATTTTGAGTATTTATGGGCTTAATATGTAATTGTTATAAAATTATGATTTAATTATAAGGTTTGTAAAGTTAAGGGACCAAATGTGTAATTAATAAATTCTGAGGGATCGAATTTGTAATTCATATAAGTCTGAGGTTATGTTTTGTAACTTTGTAAAATAAGGTACTTGTTTGGAAAATATGAATATTATAAGGATTAAAACATGAATTATGTAAATGTAGGGTTTGTTTTGTAAACTATATAACTAAAGGGGTTTAATCTGTAAATGGTGAAACTAAAAGGATTAAGATGTCATTCTGAATAAAATAAGTATTTAAGTCAGTAACTTAAAGTATTTTCACTTTATGCCTTTGAATTAGATGAATTTACAATTAAAACCCTGAACTATGAAAATCTGTCATAATAAACCCTAAACTTTTGTAACCTGCTAAAAATGGAAAGTTACTAAATCTGGAAAGTTACCAAAAATAGAAAGTTACTTAAAATGAAAAGATAACTAAAACCCACTTGTCATTTTGTCTTCTACTTTAGGTTCGAGGAAGGAGAAATCTAATCTCTATCAACGTTTATCTCTGTGTTCTTGCATTCATAATAAGGTACAGATATTCTGCCCTTCTCTAGTAAGGTGCCTTCGTTTTCTTTTGATTTCGTATTTTGATTCGTTTAGGATTCCCTATACCATTGCTATGTTCCCTCCTGTTTGTGCACCGTTCATGTGATCTTTTATTTATGAATCCTTGATGTGTTTTTCTTGTTCTGAAACTTCTTGAATCTCTTTGTTTTGACCTATTGTCCTGAATCCTGATCTGTAAATCTTGTTTTGAAACTTAATCCGATATACTTGATTTATTTTGATATAAACTTTAATCTGTTAAATCCTTATTTGAACCTAAATGATTTTGAATTATTATTAAACCACCTATGAAACTGTTTGGGAAAAGCTATTTTAAAAAGAAACGAAACCACTTTTAATGAAAGTTACTAAAAGTTTTGGAAGGCCATTTGAAGAAAACTATTTTGTAAGATCAGTTGTTATGAAAACCATTTTTGAAGAATTGTTTAAATGGACTTTTAAATAGAAACCTTTTTAAATAAACTGTTGCTATGAAACTTTGATTATGAATCTTTGTTATACTCTTTTGAACCATTCGATATAGTCCTTTTAATCTGAACTTAAACTTTGATATAAACTTAATCTGATAAACTTTGATTTGAACCTTTGACATTTATTTCTAAACTATTTGACATGAACCTTTTTGCCATGTACCCTTAAGATATGATTTTGATTATTTGATAGTACGCCCGACCTTTGACCTACAGTTTGATATTACGAGCCAATCACTAGGCATGAGGGTTTCATGTCCATGTCATTGACGCACCTCTGACATGACTCTAGGGCAGGAGAGTGATGACCTGTTCCGTCCCTTATTTATTATTTTGCTATGGCCATTATAATTATGATTATTGATTTGTCTGTGGGGCGTATGGGTGCACTCTAGATTTGACCTGTTATCTGTATATGTTATATGATTATGATTATTATATCTGGTGACTGATGGTGTGTGCGATACACGTCTTTCACATTGTCGGAGAGCTGATCACTCTACACAGGTTTGTTTATTATTTGTATGCTATGTTATCTGGGCTCGTGATAGATTCCTGTGTTCCTATTTTTCTTAAATCTTATTCACTTTTGTGCTTTTCTTTTATTCATGATCCATTTCTCATTCCTTTCATTTTGATTTCGTATCGGTATGATCTGCATTCCTGATTTTCCTTGTACTGTTATCCATTATCGTTTCTAGTTATCTATATATCTGTTCACTGAGCTCTCGTAGCTCAGCCGCGTTTTCTTTTTCACGCGGCAGGTATTAGTAGGAAGCTGGGAATGAGTGAAGAGTGTACCTTGGACTTAGAAGATTGGATAGCTATGCTGGGTTAGAGTTGGATTGAAGACATTATGTTTTAGAATTAGTTTTGGAAGTTTTAATTGTAACCCTTTAGATTCAATATTTCGTATGTAACCCTTGAAATTTTGTATTACTGTATTTGTTAGGAATATGAATATTCAGCAGAAGACTCGGTCACCCCGAGTACTTATTAGATCATCATTGCTCATAAGATTATCTGTAATATTATCAGTTGCTTAGTATAATTAGTATTAGTATTAGTAGTATCTATATTTGTGGAGTGGGTCGGGGCTTTCCCCTCTGTCAGCTCGCTCCACAGTCCACTAGGGACGTAATATGTAGTAGTATATATATCCCTTCCCACACATGGGAAGGGTTGGACCTTTCAAGCTAATATTACACAAGTTTCTTTCTCTCACTAAAAGGCTCCCACTTCTCTCTAGAATTCTTACATAGTTCGATCCAAACAAGCCTCACACAAGTGATTCTTGCATTGTGAATACCCTACAATTGGTATCAAGAGCCATGGTTAGGTCCATGAGAGTTGGTATTCACGAATTTGTGTAGTTCTTGAGGTTTTCTTGTTGGATTCGACTTGTAGTTTTAGTTTTTTTTTTTTTTTTTTTTTTTTGTTTGTTTAGTAGCATAAATCTCATTTTGTACTTTGTTTAGTGATTAGAAGTTGTTTTTCTTTGTACTTTCTTGATTAAGATTAGTATTAGAGTGGTATTTAGTGTTTGGATTCACAGATTTAAGGCTCGTGTGGTGTTTGTGGGTGATTCGAGGGTTTTTCTTTCAAGAGTTCTTGGATGCGGTTTGTGTTGTTTGGACGATTCTTGAATGCGGTTTGTGTAGCATCGTGTACTCGGTTTGTCTTTATACTAGTTTAGGCAAAAGGACAAACGGCATTGATAGTGACAGGTTTGGAAGTTTGAGCCAACGCGGTTTGTCTCTACGGTGCGTACGCGGTTTGTGTCTACGGTGTGAACTCGGTTTGTCTCTTTGACGCATACGCGGTTTGTGTCTACGCGGTTTGTATCTCAAGTGTGAACTCGGTTTGTCTCTTAGGTGCATACGCGGTTTGTGCATACGCGGTTTGTACATTTGGTGTGAACTCGGTTTGTCTCTAAGGTGCACACGCGGTTTGTGTCAACGCGGTTTGTATATCTGGTGTGAACTCGGTTTGTATCTCCATTGTGAACTCGGTTTGTCTCTTGGCACATACGCGGTTTGTATATCCGGTGTGAACTCGGTTTGTCTATTTGGCGTATACGCGGTTTGTGTCTTTGGTGTGAACTCGGTTTGTCTCTTTGGCGCACACGCGGTTTGTGTCTCCTGTGTGAACTCGGTTTGTCTCTTAGGCACATACGCGGTTTGTGTCTACGCTGTTTGCCTAGGCGGTTTGTGTCTTGGTGATTTTAGAAATTCCCGCGAAAGATTCGATTTCTCGGTTAAATCACAAGATCAGTAAAATCCCGTAGTTACTATGGCTACCACATCAAGTACATCATCAGATGATATTCAAGCAGCAGGATCTGACACTCGTCCACCTATGCTAGATAGGACGGATTATGAGTCTTGGGCACAACGAATTAGACTTTACTGCTTGGGAAAAGATAATGGTGTTAACATTCTTAAGTCAATTGACGAAGGACCTTATCAGATGGGTACCACCAGAGACGTTGTTACAACTGGTGAAGATGGTACTGTAACTTGGGGCATCGACAGACCTAGAAACTACAATGATCTTAATGAAGAAGAAAAGAAGAGGTATGATGCCGATATTAGAGCCTCCAACATAGTTATTCAAGGTCTTCCAAAGGATGTATACAAGCTCATCAATTTTAACACTGAAGCCAAGGCTGTGTGGGACAACGTTAAAATGTTGTTGGCAGGGTCAGAACTCACAAAGGAAGATCGTGAGTCACAGCTGTATGATGAGTTCGAGCATTTCAAAATGAACCCAGGAGAAAATGTCACAGATTACTATGTGAGATTTCATAAGTTGGTAAATGATATGAGGATGATCAGAATGACTATGCCCAACATCCAACTTAACTCAAAGTTTGTGAACAACATGACTCCGGAATGGGACAGATTTGTTACTGCCGTCAAACTCAACAAAGGTTTAAGGGAGACTAACTATGAACAGTTGTATGCTTACCTGCAACAACATGAGAAGCATGCTGCCTATGATCGGGTGCTGAGAGAAAAGTTGAATCCTTCAACTACGAATGACCCACTGGCTTTCATGACAAATGTACAACCAACAATCCAATCATCATCCAATCCAAGCTATCACCAACTTCACTCACAAGTACCTGCTATGAGTTCACAACTTGACTCAGGCTACTCTCAGACCGACAAAATGATTGACAACCTCACCAATCAAGTATCTCTACTGGTTCAACAGTTTCAAGCATCACTCCCTCAGACCAACAATCAGTTAAGGAATTCTTCCAACCCACGCAATCTAGCAATGGTGGAGGACGGGAAAATTGTGGTCCAGAATGTGCAAGGGAGAGCTGGCAGAAACATGGGTCGAGGTTATGTGCAGAACAGAGCAGGGAATGCCAATCAGGGGCAAGGGAAACAGATCAAGTGTTATAATTGTGGGGGGCTTGGACACATTGCTAGAAACTGCAATCAACCTAAACGTCCTCAGAACTCAGATTACTTCAAAGACAAGATGCTGTTAATGCAAGCTCAAGAAAATGGTGCTGTATTGGATGAGGAAGAGTTATTGTTCTTGGCAGGAGATGGAGGAAATACTTTTGATGAAGATGTGGATGAGAAGCCTGTTCAGGATCTGGCACTTAATGATCCTAACATCTTCAAGGCAGATGACTGTGATGCATTTGACTCTGATGTGGATGATGAACCTACTGCTCAAACAATCTTCATGGCTAACTTGTCTTCCCTGGCCTCATCTCGTCAAGCTGGTTCTTCTAATGCATCCGTGATTTCTGAGGTACTAAAAATTTATGACACATATAATATTGTCGAGGGACATCAGATTCCCGAAGAAGTACATCAGGCAGTTGTTTCTGACTCAAGTGATGTTGATATGGAAAATAGCAATATTGTCTCATATGAACAGTATTTGAATAGCAACAACTCGCCTGATGTACCAAATGGTGAATCCTTTGTCAATAATGATGTGTGTGCTATGAGTAATGCATGTGCCTTAGATAATGCAAGTAATGTAGATAATGCTTGTGTGTACCATGAGAACCAATTGCCTGTCCCTGATATTAACTTGATCACTAGACTTAACATCTATAAAGAACAAGTTGCTATGTATGAACAGCGTGCTAAGTTTGAACTTAATGATCGTGAGCAGAAATTAGAGGGTCAAATGAATACACTTATTAAAGAGTCTAGAGTGCGAGAAGAAACATTAAAAATAGAGTTAAGTTCTTTGAAAAGTCAGCTAGAACAGTCTGACAAACAGAAACAGGATGCACAAAAGTGTGTAACAACACTTAAGCAAGAATTCAAACAAAAAGAAACAACTCTTTTAAATGATTTCTCTAAACTCAAGACGCTAAAAAATAAGCTTGAAGATAAGTTGTACACACAAAATCAAACCATACAAACTGCTCAAATGATTCATAAGCACAGAAAGTTGAGTGATAAGCATAGTAAAATCATGATAGGTGAACCAAAGTCAACCATCCTTAAGGGTATGCAAGTACTTCAACCAGCCCTATATGATGGTAATGTGATGATTAAGCCTATTCATGACCAACCTGAGCATATCTACACTGATGAAGAGGATGAGTTAAGTGATAAAACGAGGGAAAAAATGAATGAGAAAATGAGGGATCCCGAATGCATAGCCAGACGAATAATAATCAAACCCCATGATTATTATGAGGAAAATCGTTTGACTGTGTTTGCTCCTCAAACGAAGTTAACACCTGAGCAGATATTTTGGAAACAAGATAATGAAAAACTTAAGGTAGAAAAACTTAAGGCCAACACCCCCCTCATTAGAAAAGTTGCGTCCATAACGGTGTATCCTCCCAATACACCTAGGAATTTGGTGCCTTTGTCTCTTCCCACTGAATGCAAAACCTTTATTAGCTTATATGTGCTTTGGCAACTGTTTGCTGATTTCGATAAAACATGTAAGAAGAGAATCACACCCACTGGCATTACTGAGGGGGAAAGGTGTTTTGAACATGCAAAAAGGTGTTACTTAACTGAGGTCATGCCATTCTTTAAACTACTTAAAGAACACTTTGAAGGGTTGCAAACTGCCCTTAAAGCTGAAATAAATGAAATGAAAGTAGTGTTTAAAGATATGGAAAATGAGGTGAATGAACATGCAATAGAACTTAAGAGTCGAGAGATTGAAAGAAAAAACATACTCATTACTAATGACAACTTGATTACTAAATGTATTGCACAAGATGTATTTTACACTGTCACTGATTCTGCATTGTCTGCTTGTCAATTTAATGAGTATGCTATTGCGTTAAATGTCACCCAGAATCGTGTTGTTGAGCTTGAGGGGGAGAATTTGAAATTGCTTGAAAAAATTCAAAATGATGACCATGTTAACATGGTTAAACGTTTTTCAAAACTAGAAGTTGATTATCTGAATTTGCAACTCAAACATCAACACTTAGAAGAAAAATGCAAAATATCAAATGTCAAGACATCCTCGGATGCTCCTGAGTTTGATACTTATTTTGAATTAAGCAAACGAGATGAGACAATTCAAGCTCACACGAACACGATTCGACTGCTGAGGGCCCAAATTGCCCAATTGAAATCCAACAAGTGTGAAGTATATGGCACCAATAAACCTTCGTCTTCAGATTCTCAGAATTTTCAATATCAAAACACCATAAATAAGTTACATTATGAAAATGAGTGTTATCGAGAAGAAAATTCAAAGGTTAAACAACATTTCAAAGAGTTATATGATTCTATTAAAGTTACAAGAAGCAATCATAATGATCAAATAACCTCTTTGACAAATGAAATTGAGAATCTTAAGGCTCGGGTGAAAGGTAAAATGCCATGCACCACTTGTAACTGTGATACACCAAAGGCTAATGATTGTAAAAAGTATGATGTTGATGTTGGGCGTATTCCGTTTAAGATTAGAAATAACAGCCTTGCCCATCAAACATATCTAGATCATCTTAGAGAAGGTCTTGACTCACTTCGTGAGGTAGTTGAAGAGGATAGGAATGATAAGCCACTTGATCAAGCAGTTGTCTATGCATGCAAACTCACGAAAAGGATTCAGGAAAACTTAGAATATGCCATAGGCTCAATTCCTAAGTTTAGAGGCCATAGAGATAGATTTGTTGCATCATCATCAAATGTTGTGAACAAGTATGTAGCCTTTGACCTACCACCCAAAACATTAGAACCCAACACATCATTATCAAGAAGGCATGAGGCAGAAAAACAAACTAATGTTACCTTCGATGCTTCTACAGGAGTAAAAAGTGACACCCAAGCTAGCGGGTCAAGGTCTAGAGGAAATGAAAGAAAGGATATGACTGCGCCAGCTAAGAATGATCACTTGAAGAATGTAGAAGCTCAACCTAGGAACAATAAGTTTACAATGAGTAGGATGAATCGTGTTGATTCTAGTATCAAAAGTACTGTAATTAATTCGAATTCTAATGCTATCTGTAAAACTTGCGACAATTGTTTAATTTCTGCTAATCATGATGAATGTGTTGTGTCTTTTCTGATGTCTTCTGCATCATCCCATGTTAAGAATGGTAGGATAACTAAAGCATGCAAAAAGGTTTGGAAAGCAACAGGAAAAACATTTGCTAGCATAGGCTATCAATGGAGACCCACTGGAAGGAAATTCAATTTAGGACAACCGTGCACGTTACCTAAAATGAATAAGCATAAAATTGTAAAAGTTAAGGAATGGAGACCCACTGGAAGGAAATTCAATTTAGGAAAACAGAGACCATTGCCTAAAATGAATATGCATAAAATTGTGAAGAATAAGGAATGGAGACCAACTGGTAGAATCTTGCCTTTAGAATCACAATGCCCTCCATCTAGGTCTTGTCCTGTCTCAGGTCCTGTCTCCACAGAAAAGATAGTAGCATCTGTGAAATCTGTAGTTCCTGAATATGTGTATGCTGACCAAATGGACCCCAATTGCACTTGGGGATCCACATTTTTCAGTTATCCATTGTTGTCTGGTTTCAAATGCAGGTCGTACAAATCGTCCTGTGGTATTTGGACTCAGGCTGCTCAAAACATATGACTGGAGATCGCTCACGACTCAAGAACTTCGTGAAAAAGTTTATCGGGACAGTTAGATTTGGGAACGACCACTTTGGTGCTATTATGGGTTATGGAGATTATGTGTTTGGTAATAGTGTAATCTCAAGGGTATATTATGTGGAAGGACTAGGACACAATCTGTTTTCTGTGGGTCAATTTTGTGATTCAGATCTGGAAGTGGCTTTCAGAAAGCATACATGTTTCGTCAGAGAATTGGATGGTTTAGATCTCCTCAAGGGCAGTCGGGGCACCAATCTATACACCATTTCAATTGAAGAAATGTTGAAGTCCTCTCCCATATGCTTGCTCTCTAAAGCCTCTAAAACAAAATCATGGCTGTGGCATCGTCGTCTGAACCACTTGAACTTCGGTACCATAAATAATCTTTCCCGTAAAGATCTTGTTAGAGGGATGCCCAGACTGAAATATGAGAAAGATCATCTCTGCTCTGCATGTCAACTGGGTAAAAGCAAGAAACAAACCCACAAGCCTAAAACCGTCAACACCAACTTGGAAGTTCTTCACACCCTCCACATGGACTTGTGCGGTCCAATGAGAATACAAACCATAAATGGAAAGAAGTATGTTCTGGTGATAGTAGATGATTATTCTCGGTTCACATGGGTAAAGTTTTTGAGAACCAAGGACGAAACTCCAGAGGTTATCATTAAACTGATAAAACAGCTGCAAGTAAGGCTAGATAAAACTGTCAGAATCATTCGCACAGATAATGGTACTGAGTTTGTTAACCAACAACTCCGTAATTTCTATGAAAGTATTGGCATCACGCATCAGAAAAGTATCCCTCGCACGCCTCAACAGAACGGGGTGGTTGAACGAAGGAACCGTACTCTGGTGGAGGCTGCAAGAACCATGCTTATATTTTCAAAGACACCGATGTTTCTCTGGGCAGAAGCTATAGCAACAGCATGTTACACTCAAAACCGATCCCTAATTCATCCGGTTCATGAGAAGACTCCCTTCGAGTTAATTCATAACAAGAAACCAGATCTTTCCTTTCTGCGTGTGTTTGGTGCTCTTTGCTATCCAACTAATGATAGTCAAGACTTGGGAAAGTTAAGAGCTAAAGCAGATATAGGTATTTTCGTTGGATACGCACCTGACAGTAAAGGGTATCGAATCTACAATAAAAGGACCCGTAAAATCATGGAAACCATTCATGTTACGTTCGATGAGCTGAGTGAGCTACCTGTTTCAGGACAAATCAGTTCTGGACCCGATCTTCACCTTTTGTCTCCTGGACCCATTAGTTCAGGACTTGTACAGAATTCCACGCCTGCAGATTCTTATGTGCCTCCTACATGTGAGGAGTTGAAGAAGTTATTTGATCCTATGTTTGATGAATACTTTGAGCCAACGAATGGAACCATCCCGAGTGAACCAGATACAATTCCTATGGATGAGGTTCAAGCCCCACAAGGCTCAGAAGGCCCTGCAGCTTCAGTATCAGTCAGTCACAATGCTCCTGCTGCCAGTCAATCGCCTTCGTCATCAAACACTCAAACTTCTCCAGTAATGCAAGAATCTTCAGATAATAATCCTTTGGGAGTTAATCCTTTTGCTCCTGTTGAAGAGGCTCCTTTTGAAAACATATTTGCTCCTGAACATTCATCAGACACATCCTTACCTGAGGAACACAGCACTGCTACATCTGTTCATAACCATCAACCTCACGATCATCTCAGGAAATGGACCAGTGATCATCCAATCGACAACATCATTGGCAATCCCTCACGTCCAGTATCTACACGTAATCAACTAGCCACTGATGCACTATGGTGCTTCTTCAATTCCGTACTGTCTAAAGTCGAACCAAAGGATGCCAAAGAAGCAATGACTAAAGATTGCTGGTTCCAGGCCATGCAGGATGAAATCCATGAATTTGATCGACTTGAAGTTTGGGAATTAGTGCCTCCTCCGGAGCGTGCAATGATCATTGCCTTGAAGTGGATCTTCAAAGTGAAGCTTGACGAGTATGGTGATGTCCTAAAGAACAAGGCACGGCTAGTTGCTAAAGGGTTTAGACAAGAAGAGGGCATTGATTTTGAAGAATCGTTTGCTCCGGTTGCTAGAATTGAAGCCATAAGAATCTTCCTGGCAAATGCTGCGAGTCGTAATATGATAGTCTACCAGATGGATGTCAAAACGGCATTCTTGAATGGTGACTTAAAGGAAGAAGTTTATGTGAGTCAACCTGAGGGATTCGTGAATGCTGAACACCCTACTCATGTTTACCGCTTGAAGAAGGCTCTTTATGGGCTAAAACAGGCGCCAAGGGCATGGTATGATACATTGTCCAAGTTCCTCCTAGCGAACAGATTCTCCAAGGGTGTTGTTGATCCTACACTATTCACCAGGAAATCAAGAAACCATCTACTGCTAGTTCAGATATACGTAGATGATATCATCTTTGCTTCAACAGATCCTGGTGAATGTGATAGTTTCTCAAAGGAGATGAATTCCAAGTTCCAAATGTCCATGATGGGACAAATGTCATTCTTCTTAGGACTACAAGTTTCTCAAAGTCCCGGAGGCATATTCATCAATCAATCCAAATACGCCAACGAGATCCTGAAAAAGTTTGGATTCCATTCAAGTGAACCTGTTGACACCCCCATGGTTGATAGAACGAAGCTGGATGAAGATCCTTCAGGGATTCCAGTTGATATCACACAGTATCGAAGCATGATTGGATCTTTGATGTACATCACGGCTAGCAGACCAGATCTTCTGTTTGCTGTGTGTATGTGTGCTCGGTATCAATCCAGACCAACCAAGAAGCATGTTGAAGCTGTGAAAAGGATCTTCCGATATCTTCAAGGCACAGTTCATATGGGTCTCTGGTATCCTAAGGACACTGCAATGGAGTTAACGGCATACGCAGATGCTGATCATGCGGGTTGTCAAGACACTCGTCGAAGTACTTCAGGAGGAGCTCAATTTTTAGGGGAAAAGTTGGTTAGTTGGTCTTCTAAGAAGCAGATGAGTACTTCCATATCATCTACTGAAGCTGAGTACATTGCTATGTCTGCTTGCTGTGCACAAATCCTTTGGATGCGATCACAGCTTTCGGACTATGGATTCTCATACAACAAAATTCCCCTATATTGTGACAACAAAAGCGCCATTGCTCTTTGTTGTAACAATGTTTAGCACTCCAGGTCAAAACACATCGACATCCGGCATCACTTCATCAGGGAACAGGTGGAAAAAGGAATTGTGGAGCTATACTTCGTGAGGACAGAGTTTCAGTTAGCTGACATCTTCACCAAGGCCCTCCCAAGAGAAAGGTTTCAGTTTATTCTCCCACGCCTTGGCATGAAAAGCATGACTCCTGAAACCCTCAAGTGTCTTCAGGAAGAAAAGGAGGAGTAAAGGATTGTCTTCTTATATCCTTGTACATAGTTGTATATATCTTAAATCTAAAAGAAAAATACAAAAATATAAAACCTATAAAAACCATAAAAATCGAAAAATCAGAAAATACCAAAAATAGTTCTACCTAGGCATGTCTTCTGTTTATCGATAACATTTACGTATCTAGAAATGTCATTCAACAATGGCACGGATTCTTAAATGAAGCTCGAGCAGAAGTTATAATCAGTTAAAACATGTCTAAATGGCTTGCAGTTACTTCATACTGCAACCCGCACTGTACAATGGGGAAAGCATGTCGCCAAAAAGACAGCTGTTTCTCCAACCGGGTGATGTTCACCTGGGCATGGATTACTTTATATCCATGTTCTCCCGACTTGATGTACGTTTCAGTGCATCACTTCGTATATAAGAAGAGAAGTCTTCTTTTCATCAAGATTCTCTATCTTGTTAGATCCCTCAAGAGAGTCTTGATGTTACACAAGGTGGTAAAATGAACTAAATTTTCACAAATGTCCGTCGCTCAATTGAATGACTACAGCTCTTTTAATGGAAAACGGGTCATTAATTGAGGGGGAGTATATTTGTTCAAATTTCCGACACCTTACCAAATTTGTGCAACCTCAGCAGTGACACTCTCTCGTTGTTTCAGGGGGAGCATCGTATGCTCCTAAATCAGAATACATTTAAACCTGACCACATTTTCTCCCGAATTTTTTTCTAAACGTATTTAAATCAATTGGGATCACAAATCTCAAATGGTTTGAAATTTTTGATCGGGGGAGAGAATGTGATTTAAATAGGAAATTCTGATAAAATGTGATGATTTGGCAATTAATGTAAGCTCTCCCGTATGTGCTAAACCATTTTGTATATCAAGGCACATATTGAGGGGGAGCAAAATGTTTTGGACATAAAAGCAAGCTCCTCCATAAGTACGAAAATCTTTCTTATATCAATGCATATATTGAGGGGGAGCAAATGGTTTTACAAAACAATGGATTATGGCATCGCATGTGGCTGTGACTCAGAATTAACAAAAGAATTGACGAAACTTGAATTGTCATCAATCGAAAGGATACGTCTTGGCCGGGTAATAATTTCAAGCTGGTCTAACCAGTGATGTAAGCGTGTCTCGAAAAAGATGTATCTGAGTAGAGTGTACCGTTTCGAGAAACTTTCTATGGACTTGACCAGGACGGGTAATAATTTCAAGCTGGTCTAACCAGTGATGTAAGCGTGTCTCGAATCGGTCATGTTCACTGAAAGTGGATCAATTCAAAAAGTGCAGGCTCTACCTAACATGTGCAAATTTATAAAACAATCAACCGAGCACATGTTGAGGGGGAGCATTTGAAAAATATAAAACTCTCAAGTGTATGCAAAAATGTGTTTCAGAATCATGAACACTTTGAGAGATTTTTCAAAGATTTGGTTTATGGCAATCGTGGAAGTACACCAAAGACCGACCTATTTAATTAAAGCATGGAGTTATAAGGATGGTTAGGTTAGGCTCAAGTTCCCACGATCCTGCCAAAGCCGGAGGGATCTACCCAGGGACAATCCACTAGTTAGTGTAGAAGTCCTTAGGTATGATTAAAAAGGAGAAAAGTGAATGAGGGAAAAGTGCCGACTGAGATGGAGCTAGTACTGGAATAAACCCAACAAGGTACTAGTAAGGAAGTCTCGGTAAGCACTGAAGGGGTTGAAGAATGAAAAAGAATTGTAAAGATAAAGGGTGAAAAGAAATAGCCCTCCTTACAACTTAGGCAGAAACCGGGTCAATACATATGCTGTCAGAATCACTTAGTTGATTGCTGGCATTGAAGACAAAGTATCATGGACCCAGTGATACGCTGCACAACCCTCCCTAGCCACTCAAGGTCCCTCAAAGGATTCTTGTTTCAATTGTCACGGAGTTCAATACATTCCTATCGTCTCTCTCACTCCGAGTTAGATGATATTGAAAAGGTGGCAGTCCTCTCCAGCCTCCGATCACCAAATCAAAACGCACAATTGAGTCTAGAGCCACGAGATACATAATAAGATCTCATAGGGACACGAATCATTTCTACACTGGTTGTTCAACAGTAAGGACGCCAGTTGTAATCTCATGAGTCCTACGCAGATCTTAGCAATCTGCCAGAACATTTATGAGAGAATTTACTTATGTAATTCTCAATGATTGAATGGAAATTCCTGCCAGGGTCAACATCAAACAGCCCTGAAAGCAGGTCACTTCGGTAATTCCTCGTGGATTACGCTTAGTGGTCGCGGCGGTTTCAACCGGTCTACAGTCGTGGAGTGATCTCCAGCGACTCACCTAATCGCTGATTTACTACGGTAAAATCTTAAAAAGCTCTCTGTGAGTTTTCGATTAGGAACGGTCTTGGTAAGGATTAGAGATAGTTTTCACAATATGCTGTTGACTATCTCGAAGTCCAAACTTGTAAGTACCGGTCGAATTATTGCTAACTGTCGTATGCAGGAACTTCTGGCGATTGTAGCAGTGGAATGCTGTAGCTGGTTGCTGTCGTAGCTGGTTGCAGAAAAGATGCCAATCCATCACCACATGTTCACACTACATCATCATCAAAGAAGTCATGATCACTCTAAAAGACCTTCGACACAGCTTCTGCTAACTCTGATGCTGAAGATCATGACCCCATATCGTGTGAGCATGCCGGCTCTAAGTATATTTCATCACATGGAGTATTACTACTGAAAGATGACGTGGAGACTCAAGTGGGATGATACGTTCAGAGATTATTCAAAGTTCATCCAAGACAAAAGAGAAGTCATCTTCAGATCACTGACGTTTGCACAGCAATCTATGACATTGAAGATTCAATGAATACGAGCTATGATGTCAAGATCCAAGGAAGAAGTGCTGAATTTCAGAACATTACTTCTGGGGTGACCTCCCTTAGGGGGAGATTGTTAGGAATATGAATATTCAGCAGAAGACTCGGTCACCCCGAGTACTTATTAGATCATCATTGCTCATAAGATTATCTGTAATATTATCAGTTGCTTAGTATAATTAGTATTAGTATTAGTAGTATCTATATTTGTGGAGTGGGTCGGGGCTTTCCCCTCTGTCAGCTCGCTCCACAGTCCACTAGGGACGTAATATGTAGTAGTATATATATCCCTTCCCACACATGGGAAGGGTTGGACCTTTCAAGCTAATATTACACAAGTTTCTTTCTCTCACTAAAAGGCTCCCACTTCTCTCTAGAATTCTTACATAGTTCGATCCAAACAAGCCTCACACAAGTGATTCTTGCATTGTGAATACCCTACAGTATTAGTATGCTTTGTTTTGATCTGATGTGTATCCATTGTTGTGATATCTTTACCCTTGTCGGGTCGGGGTGTTACACACAAATCTGAGGCTAATGATATATTGTATCAGTTTTATGGTTTCTAACTTTTAGAAACCATAAGTTTATATACCGTGAAAAGGCCGGATGAATGGATGGGTGGATTCGATAAAACGTGAGATCGTTTGCATCGTGGCGAGGCGAGCTTCCTAAGCTTGCAGCCATGACAAGGGGTTTATTGAATTGGTTTGTGCGCACTTTAGATGGGATGATACCCAAAATCACTACTACCACACTTTCATATAACTTACATTACGGGGCTTGGTACCCCAAAATTACTACTCCCACTCTTTTGAGCTCCAACTACAGTGGACTGTGTGGGGGTGCATAGGAAAAGCAATAGTGAATTGCTACCCCCACACTTGCTTCATACATACACTCACAGATATAGGTATTCTGGATCTTTCTTTGTCTGTCTCATTAGCACACCTCTCTCTGCTCTCTCTATTCTTCCATTCAATATCATTTATCAATTCGTTCTCAAAAGACAATGCCTGTTTCACTCGGTTTTCTCAGTCATCACGCTCCTCATGATTTATTTTTCTAAAGAATTGAATACCATTCATGATTTTCAATCGGGTTTCTCAATGATTCTTCTTCTCCTACAAGGTACAAGAATTGAATAACACCACTCACAACAGTTCCTATGCTTATAGGGTTTTAAAAAACTAGGGCTTCTAATATATGTCTTTCGATGGATGTTTTTAGGGTTTGGATTTAAATCCGGTAGTAAAACTAATTTGATGTGTTGTTTTTGTTTAGGGTTTCGATGCAATTAATAATATATTTGGCTTTGATTAATTTTAATTCAATAAAAATGATAATTTTCTTTTTTGATTATGCAGGTTAAATGGAATCACAGCATCTAAACATTTGTAAGTATAAATTTATCTTCTTTTCTTTAGTTTCGATGCAATCTCCGCATCTAAACTGATTTAATTTATATTGATTTGGGTAAGCCTGCTATTATAATAGTTTCTACTGATATGCATGCTACTCTTATTGTAGCGGAAAGCGCTCAGTCTCATATTGCTTACTACAATCCCAATACGCGTGGTGGCACACAAACACGGACTTCCCAAGGTTTGTGCAATTCTTATTTTGCATACTGTCATTTTTATTTTCTGTGAGCTATTACAGTTGGAATATAAGTTGCAATGGTTATTATTTAAAATAGGTTATTGCCTTTCGTTTCTTTTTGGGTTGGTCAAAAGGAGTCCGAACCGGTAAACATTTTGTTCTTTTATCAGACAGAAATTTTAATCTAATCATTTTATCGAATAGGTTTTGCACGTGTTGATAAGTTCATGAAAATGTTGTTTGGAATTGGTTATTGTGTAAAAAGTGTTCGGTTAGTATAAAAATGTAACTATTTGTTGAAAAATGTCAAAACAGGTTTGTATAGCAATTTGTGTCATTTTCATGTTACAAGCAACTTGCAAAATATGGTTTCATGTTGTGCAAAGTTTCAGCTGGCTGAATATTGGGTTCACAATATGGTGCTGCAATTTTGCACTTGCCTGAATTTTGGGATGTGGATATGGTGCTGCAATTTGCACATGCCTGAACGGGATGCAATTGGCAAGTTGGAACCGAAAAGAATGGAGGTAACAGTTTACTTTTTTTCATTTTAATGGGCTATTATAGTTACGGTATATGAAGAGAATCTTTCATACAAGTAATAACAAAATTATGTGATGTTTGGGATTGCTTATTGTTGAAGTATTTATATGCCTATTAGCAGCTTACCATAAGCTGTTATCGAAACAGTAAAAAACTTTTATAGGTTTTTAAGAATACGTAATAAACTCTTCAATAAGCAATTCTAAACACCCGCTGAATTTGAGATCTGTAACAAATCATCTTGGAAAGATGATCTGATTCTGTAAAACTTTTAGTATCAGCACGTATAAAAAAGTAGGACGGGTAAGACATGTTCGGTTCGACCATGCCACACTTTTACAGTTGCGTTCATTGAAATTTCATAAAAAATGCTACTAATTTATATGTGTTGCATAATATTGATCCAATAATTAGTGAATTTTGTTTGAGTGATAACCACCTCAATATACATTGGTATACTCTTGAACCGTTTGACCCATTTTTAGTAAAACATAACCCGTTTTTAAAAGTTCTGTGTCACTAAACATTGATATTAGACGATTTATTTGGCTGTGGATCTTCTAAACCTTTTTTTTCCCTTAAGGAAGGCAATATATTCTATAACTGACTTTTAAAGGTCGTCTTTATATATTGGCAGGTATAAAAGAGGAAAATGGTTGATTCGGAATTCGGACCTTTTTGACCATTTTTCATTCACAAATCTGAGGCTAATGATATATTGTATCAGTTTTATGGTTTCTAACTTTTAGAAACCATAAGTTTATATACCATGAAAAGGCCGGATGAATGGATGGGTAGATTCGATAAAACATGAGATCGTTTGCATCGTGGCGGGGCGAGCTTCCTAACCTTGCAGCCATGACGGGGGTTTATTGAATTGGTTTGTGCGCACTTTAGAGGTGCCTACAGTTTGGATTATGCACACTTTGGATATGCCGTTGTTTGGCTGGTAAATGTATTATGCGTAGTATCTTGAGGCTATGATGAGTTTGAATGGGTCCGGTTAAAGGTGAGATTCGCCGTATCTTGGCAAGGCAGCATATTGTGGTTGTAGCCATGGCGAGTGCATCCACCTTTTTTTTTTTTTTTTTTTTTTTTTTTTTTTTTTTTAATTGCTTGCCTATCTGAGCATATACGTGAAATTTGAGTATTTGACTATTAAGAGGGTCTTTGGGATTGCTTATTCTGTTTAAAGTACAGTCAAACTAAGTCGATAGGCAGAAATTTCTTCTATTTTAATTTCTGAAATAGATACTTTGCGTGTGTGATTGTTTGATTATTCTCATTATTTACCTCAGCTTATTTATGAGCCTTATTTGGTGTAGGTATCGTTTCGCATAATGGGATCCATAGTGGATGCACTTCTAAGCAAAGTTACAGTTGAGGTAATCCGCATCTTGGCACGAAAAATTATTGGATTTGCAGCCATGGCGGGTTTGTTTCGCTCCAACATAGTCATGGGCTATGATGATTAATTGTTGTTTTCTGAGTCAAATGATATTGGTCATTGGAGGTTTGAATCGTAACTTGACAGGGCAAGGACCGGATGGCGTGATAGCTTACTTGCTATTATGCAACCAAGTTTCTTTGCAGCCATGCCGGAATTCGGACCTTTTTGACCATTTTCCATTCACAAATCTGAGGCTAATGATATATTGTATCCGCTTTATGGTTTCTAACTTTTAGAAACCATAAGTTTATATACCGTGAAAAGGCCGGATGAATGGATGGTTAGATTCGATAAGACATGAGATCGTTTGAATCGTGGCGGGGTGAGCTTCCTAAGCTTGCAGCCATGACGGGGGTTTATTGAATTGGTTTGTGCGCCCTTTAGATGTGCCTACAGTTTGGATTGTGCACACTTTGGATATGCCGTTGTTTGGCTGGTAAATGTATTATGCGTAGTATCTTGAGGCTGTGATGAGTTTGAATGGGTCCGGTTAAAGGTGAGATTCGCCGTATCTTGGCAAGGCAGCCTATTGGGGTTGCAGCCATGGCGAGTGCATCCACTTTTTTAGCCTATACGTGAAAGCTTGATATCCTGAGTATAATTCGTAATAGGCAGCATACCTTAGAACCTTTTGATATGTATTGCCGGTATGCTCCCCGACATTAGCCTCTTAGTTAGCTTTGTATGTTGTTGTCTTTATGAATTTGAGTATTTGACTATTAAGAGGGTCTTTGGGATTGCTTATTCTGTTTAAAGTACAGTCAAACTAAGTCGATAGGCAGAAATTTCTTCTATTTTAATTTCTGAAATAGATACTTTGCGTGTGTGATTGTTTGATTATTGTCATTATTTGCCTCAGCTTATTTTTTAGCCTTATTTGGTGTAGGTATCGTTTCGCATAATGGGATCCATGGTGGATGCGCTTCTAAGCAAAGTTACAGTTGAGGTAATCCGCATCTTGGCACGGAAAATTATTGGATTTGCAGCCATGGCGGGTTTGTTTCGCTCCAACATAGTCATGGGCTATGATGATTAATTGTTGTTTTCTGAGTCAAATGATATTGGTCATTGGAGGTTTGAACCGTAACTTGGCAGGGCAAGGACCGGATGGCGTGATAGCTTACTTGCTATTATGAAACCGAGTTTCTTTGCAGCCATGGCAGAATTCGGACCTTTTTTACCATTTTCCATTCACAAATCTGAGGCTAATGATATATTGTATCAGTTTTATGGTCTCTAACTTTTAGAAACCATAAGTTTATATACCGTCAAAAGGCTGGATGAATGGATGGCTGGATTCGATAAGACATGAGATCGTTTGCATCGTGGCGGGGCGAGCTTCCTAAGCTTGCAGCCATGACGGGGGTTTATTGAATTGGTTTGTGCGCACTTTAGATGTGCCTACAGTTTGGATTGTGCACACTTTGGATATGCCGTTGTTTGGCTGGTAAATGTATTATGCGTAGTATCTTGAGGCTGAGGCTGTGATGAGTTTGAATGGGTCCAGTTAAGGGTGAGATTTGTCGTATCTTGGCAAGGCAGCCTATTGGGGTTGCAGCCATGGCGAGTGCATCCACTTTTTTAGCCTATACGTGAAAGCCTGATATCCTGAATATAATTCGTAATAGGCAGCAGACCTTAGAACCTTTTGATATGTATTGCCGGTATGCTCCCAGACACTAGCCTCTTAGTTAGCTTTGTATGTTGTTGTCTTTATGAATTTGAGTATTTGACCATTAAGAGGGTCTTTGGGATTGCTTATTCTGTTTAAAGTACAGTCAAACTAAGTCGATAGGCAGAAATTTCTTCTATTTTAATTTCTGGAATAGATACTTTGCGTGTGTGATTGTTTGATTATTGTCATTATTTGCCTCAGCTTATTTATGAGCCTTATTTGGTGTAGGTATCGTTTCGCATAATGGGGTACATGGTGGATGCGCTTCTAAGCAAAGTTACAGTTGAGGTAATCCGCATCTTGGCGCGGCAAATTATTGGATTTGCAGCCATGGCGGGTTTGTTTCGCTCCAACATAGTCATGGCCTATGATGATTAATTGTTGTTTTCTGAGTCAAATGATATTGGTCATTGGAGGTTATAAAGATTCGAAATCACTAAGGTATATGAACTTTTTTTTTTCTTTTTTTTTATATTTATATGTTTGAAATTTAATGTGCTGATGCATTTTTTGCAGCAGCAAGGAGGGGGTGTGCGTGCGGATAGGTGGGTAAGAATTTGTGAGTGACGTCTATACCAGGTCAGTGTCATAAGTTTGAGGACTGTTTAATATAATCATCTAATGTTTTGCATATATAGATGGACTGCGTCAACTGAGTATTACATTTAACAATGGTCGTGTGGTTCAAAGTAAACCTGATGTGAGTTCAATATGGAAAACACATTCAACTGCAACTACTCTATATAAACTGTGAAAGCTGAAAAATATGGGTCATGTGGTAACTCATTCTCAACGTATCCAGTTTCCCGAATCCCGTCAGAAAACCGCCTACTCTTTTTTCCCAAAAGGAATGTATCATCCACTAGCAGTACAGCCAGAGTTTCTTATCAAGGTTTCCTTTGTTGCTCATTCCAATTGTGCTCACATTGCTGCTGCTGGTCTTGGTATTAGCATGGTACATCTTCTAAAGATATACCAAAAATTTATTTATACCTAAACCTTTTGTACATTGATTACACATTATGATTGTTCTGTTTTACACTTTTACAAACTAAGCAGTCTAGACAGTATATTTTGAACACCCTATTTCAAATCAGCCTATACATATGCTGATGGAACAGAGTTGGTGTCTTTATCGTTGCTGCTTCTTCATCTGCAAGGATACCTCAAGTAGGGAAGGACTTACCTAAGATACAAACATTAAATTACTTGAGCACAAGTAGACTCAGGAGCTCAAGAAACCACAACATCACTATCTGCTGAACAACTAACGAAGATTTAAATGACGGCTAAAATGATGCATTTTGCCTTTGATGTAATATTACTAGTTATACTTTTCGGTATGAGCTAAATGGTTGTATTTTTTTTCTTTAATAAAACTGTGCGATATCAGCTAAGTATGCTGTTAAACACATTGTAATGCAAAAAAACTGATTGTCAAACTATTTGCTTCGATGCAGATACTTATTAATTGCTGGAAAGAAATTTGTACATTTGTAGTAGTAATGGGTTAATGGGTCATATCAACAAAAGATGAGTTCCGATGCTTACAATACTATCGTATATAAACGCCCCGCCGTAACGCGCGGGTATCAAAACCTCGTTATTAAACATTGGTAGAGAAACACATGTTAGAAAAACTCGTCTCTTCAGCATGCGATTCTCTATGGTTTTTAAAATATTCCATGATTCTCTTCGGTTTTTAAGAGTCTTTGAATAAACTAATGAGATGTCAAACAAAACTTAATTAAGCTACACTATCATTAGAACCTACCCGAATCTCTTGTTTTAAATCAATAATATTAATCTTGACTTTAATTTCTAAATCCGCTTAATCATAAACTCTATTGATCATTGAACCTACAACACTTGCGAGCTAACCAGTTTGTATCCATTATTTTTATTTTTAGTATAAAAAAAAGCTACGGGCCCCTTGTTATGTTTCTGCTCTGTTTACGTGTTTGCTTGTTTTGCCTGCTTGTTGTTCTTTGACTCGTTTGCTCTCTCACGCATACACATGCACTTGCCGGAGGTCTTACTGGAAGGAGTCTCTCTACTCCCGAGTCTATCCTGGGGTAGGGGTAGGATCTGTCTACATTCTACCTCTCCCATACCCTGCCCCGGCGGGATTGGTTTTGTTGTTTTTGTTATAAACAAAAGCTAGGAAATTTCATTGTTCGACTGTAAAACCTAATGCAAATATGGCAAAAACAATCCTCGCGGTTTACTTTTGATTACGGAAAAAGTCTCATGCGTTAACAAAAAAAAGTTTGTGGCTCCTTAAATGAGTTAACTTAAGGAATCTTTGTGTGATAAAAAAAAAATAATAATAAAAAATAAAAAATAAAAAAAATGTATGGTCGTTGTTAGTTATCTCACTTTACGAAAACAGTATTCAAGTGAAGTTATTAACAATATATTTTTCAATGTTTTTAAGTTTTACATAAATACTTTTAGCTTTATATAGTTTGTAGCTTATTTAAAACTAACTTTTAATATACTTTTCAAACAATTTAATATTATTAATCTATTACTTAGACCACCGCGCGTCAATGTGGGAATTTTGTGTTGATTCGGCGTTTCAGACCACCTAACTAAGGTGCACTCTTTCTTCTTTTTCTTTTCTTTTTTTTTTTCTTTTTTTTTTTTTTTGGTGTATGTGGTTGTATTGGTGGGCATATTTGTATTTAGTAGGAAATTTTTATGTGTTTGGTTAGACGGTACACTTGTTAGACGGTGGGTTAAGTGACGTGCTGCAAAGATGATGTGACATGTTAAAAACTTATTCTTATTTTGAAGGGCCAATCGTGTAAACACTCAAAACTAAAGAACAACAACACCCAGAAACCAAAAAACACAGCCGCAATACTGAAAACCAAGAATCCTTAAAAAGAAAAATGGGGAAAAACGGGAAGAAACAAAAGAACCAAAACCAAAATCATCGTATTCGTAAGGATGCATCTTACTACCTTGTTGACGAGGAACAACAACAACAGCAGACAAGTAATAATAATGATCCTAGTTTGAGTAACTCAGATGAAGAAGAACAAGAATCATATGATAATACTGATAGTCATTTTCCATCTAAGTTCTCACTTTATCAACAATCTGTTCAGGTATATTTTTGTAGCTTATGGTATGCGTTTGTTTGTATTGAAATATATCCAACTTTAGATAGTTGCTTTGGTGCGGGGATGTTTGACTAGGGGAGGTCTCAAGTTCGCAAGCGGAATTGGATGTCACTGCTGGACCTGAACCACTAAGAACTAACAAGCCGTTCCCAAAAAAAAAAAAAAAAAAAAAAAAAAAAAAAAAAAAAAAAAAAAAAACTTTATTTCGGAGTACTATCTTATAAAAGGCGTTTGAACAAGCTGTTGGGTGTTTGTTTGGTTATTGAACTTTTGAAAAGTTAATAAGCTCAACTTTTTGGACTTATTTGCTTATCGACACAAGCTCAAGTTAACTAGCTCATAAGCGCAGAATTTTTGGCTTGTTAAAAGTTCAATAAGCTCATATAAGCCAGAAAAATAAGGTTAAAGAAACACCTATGTAACGAACTAAGCGTAAAGATGGTTCTGTAAAAAGTGTAGAAAGCATAGTTCATTACTTTAAATTACAATTTGGAGAAAGTTGGCTCCGTCTTGGTGCAATAACCTCCACACGGCTATGCTTATCTTGACAAAAGATCTTTAATTTTAGTGTGTTTTTACTTGTTTCTTAGATGTTTCGGGTTTTGTTGATTCTTTGTTGCAGTCGCCTAAAGGAGACATTAGTTATCTACAGATGTTCTTTTTGACATATGTTGGTGGTAGGGCGCCACTTCATCTTCAAGAAGATTTCTGCGGCACTGCGTTGCTCAGGTGTTTTAACGAATCTTTTGCTTTGAATTCTTATTAATTTGTGTGATGCTACCCTTTGCTCATGTAGTAATTGTGATGTGTGGTTTGGCATTGCGTTTTAGAGATCAAAGAAGAATCTATAAGTTAATTAGGTGTTTTGGCCATTGAGGTTTGAAAGTGCTTAGTTGAACATCGCATCCTTAAAACAGTAGATGCCTATGTCTTGCATTGTTAGTTATAATTATTTAGTATCACAAGTTATACTCGCAACATGATGCCTAAAACCATAGTACTAGAAAGGTATACCATCCTGAACCAACTAAATTATTTTTACTTTAGTAGTATGTTATACGTAATCAATGTACTTTTCATAAGTATTTAAGAACTTAAAGAAACTAAATCAATGATGATGTTGAAAACGCTAAGCTATCAATCACATGATATAATTACAGTACAGAGTGGCTCAGAAGTGACTCGCAAAGAACTTCTGTAGGACTGGATTTTGATCTAGATGCTCTCGATTGGTGCATAGAGAACAATGTCAACAAAGTAGGGGCTGATTTATCTTCTAGAATCTTTCTCTACCATGGTAACGTCTTACAACCACAAGAAGCCAAACTGGTAAAAAACAGTCTTCCAAACACCATGGATAACATAACACTTGAAGAAACCGAAAATGATTCTGAAGCACTTCCACCTCGAGACATAGTATGTGCGTTTAACTTTAGCTGTTGTTGTCTCCATAGTCGTCATGAGCTAGTTACATATTTCAAACATGCTCTTAATGCATTGTCTAAGAAAGGTGGGATTTTCGTTATGGATCTTTATGGTGGTACATCATCCGAATGTGAACTTAAGATGCAAAGGAAATTCCCAAATTTTACGGTAATTAGTTATTCAATATTGGCTATTATAGGCACTTTGACACTTTGTTGCAAAACCGCCATTCACAAATGTTATATACTTGACGGATTTCGGTTATAATTTTCCAGTATACATGGGAACAAGCTGGATTTGATATCGTTCAACGGAAAACAAGAATCAGTCTGCATTATACTCTGCTAAATCACCAGAAGAAGAAACTTCGCCACGCGTTTTCATATAGTTGGAGATTGTGAGTTTTCTTTTTCTTTTATTAAATCCTTATGCTTCATGGATTTGGATACTTTTGACGGGTATTTTAGATATATTACCATTGGTCTAACAGTTACTAATTTTTGTGTCCAGGTGGTCGTTACCAGAGATTAAAGATTGTATGGAAGAAGCGGGATTTCGGTCTGTTCATTTCTGGATCCGCCAAATGCCTGACAGTGAGAATATCAAAAGCATGGAAGGGTTTGGTTCAGCTCGAGATATCAAGTATGAAGAAGTTACAAGTTTTCAGCAGCAAGATTCATGGAATGCTTATATTGTTGCTGTTTCCTAGTGATAAATGTGGGGAAAATAAGGTTAATTTGAATTTTGTAGCTGTTATGTTCTTAATTAACACAGTGGATCCATCAAAACCTGAACAGATTTTTACAGAGTTGTAGACTTGATCTTTCTTGAATATTTCTTAATTCGACCCCAATTGCTGATGTAATTTCTTCATTTGCTTCCCAGCTTTTCATTTATTGTTCGTTGGATTTCAGAATTGTCTGTATTTTGCTTCAAATAGCAGCGCTTAGATCTTGGATGCTTAAGGTCATCATGATAAAAGATAAGGTACGCCAAAAACGTTGACTTCTGTGGTCAAACCTAAACATTTTTGCATCAGTAATGATGATAAAATTCTTTACAAACTAAAACCAAGTTTTGTGTATATAAGTACTATGCATTATAAAGTTTATCATTGTTGTTGAATTTATTCAATTACCATAAGAACTTTAGGTTTAATTTGAAGATTGCATTTACTCTGTTTGACCTTTTAAAGTCAAACTTTAAAGTTTATATACTTGTGTAGTAAGTGATGTGACTTGTCCAACTCTATGAGTCTTTAAAGTATGGAACTTGTAAGTGATAAACTAAGGAACATTACACTGTTCAAGTGTGAAAAACTGGAAAGAGGTAGAGCTCACAGCACCAAATCTTGAAAGTTTTGTTTTCATTGGCTCTGTTGGCAAGCTATGCATAATCGAGTTGGGTGCTAGCACACATTTGAAAAATCTTGAATTAGTTGGAACCTCCTTCAATGAAGCCACATTTTCAGACTGCGACACTAAATTTCCTATGCTTTCAGGGTTGACTATTAGAAAGCCACTCATCATATGCCAGATCGTATAAACATAATCAAGCCATTCACTCAAAACCATAATTTTCATTGCTTTCACGAAGCCTATTGATATCACCATTGATGCACCGGAACTGGATTATTTCTGTCATAGAGATCACTTGCTTGCTAATTCTATGCCTCCTAAGAGAGATCCTATGACGGTGTATCGTAATGGAAAACACTGGTCGCTAATAGTTTAAACACCACCTTTCCTAAGGTCGCAAGAGCTACAATCAAAGCGTACCTGAATGCAAACCACGAGTCTGATAAGTTTTGGTTTCAAAAACTTGTTGGTATGCTTCAAGCTTTCCAGCCAGCTTATGACAAGTAATTCAGACAAGGTATCATCATATAGTGTGGACCCGTTTGTTAATCTCTTTTGTGTTGTAAAAGTATATAGATCAATATACTTACACTTTTGGTTTCGTACTTGAATGCAGAGTGTCATATTCTCAGAAGCACTCAAAAGACGGTCTGAGTGACCTAATATAGTAGTGATACCGAATGATAATCCACCAAGTTATTTGGTTGATCTTGTAGATACTATGATATGGATTTCTCCATGAGTCGAGTGTCTGTGTATGATAAGAGGACCTATGATCAAGTCTTTATGGGTACAAAGATATATGTTCCTATTATCTCACACACCTAAACCACCTACTATCTCACATAATATCTTACACATTAAACCCACAACCTCTTGGTTGATGGACCAATCACATATATATTAACTCATAAATACCTATCACTTATGCATCCTTAAAATTGTTCTGATCATCACTGTTAAGGCGTGGCAAAATCTCGGGCATACCAGATTACCAGTCGAGTTGCACCGTACCCCTTATCCTGCAAGAGGTTGGCGCCGTTCTTTGGTGGATTAAGAGTTCCGTAGGCTTGATGAAACATGGGGATATGATTTGGTATCCAATTTCGGTGGAAAATATTGTAAAGGTTGTCGCGATGAGTATCGAACCTGATTTCTTGGAGTAAAACATTAAAAAAATTCTTTTAACAAATAGTTTGTGCCATTATGTTATGAAAACACTAATGAAGAAAGATGTTATTTTAAAGTCAAGTACTACTTTAACGATATTATCAATTAAAAAATTATTTGATGATTACTGCTATGTCAGATGAACTGAGACATTGGTGGTTATGTTGCGTATATGACTATCTATTTAAATTTACTTAGAAACCAGACAGATAAATAAACCCTACAGGTCCTACGGATATTTCTTGGGTACTCGTCAGTTAGAACGCGGTGACTACAGAGCAGCAAGACATTGACGGTTGGCTCAGCTGGTCATGTAATTTAGCTGCTAAGCAGATGCTTTAGGGGCCTTTTACAAGTATCTGTTTTTCATATATCACTGTATTTTCTTTGTTTAGACAATTAATGCAACACATATTATAAAAGATAAGTCAGATACTGTTTGTCTGCTGCTATTCAAACTGCAACTTGGATGTTATGGTAGTATATACTAATTGTAAAGTACTTAATGATGATATTGATTACCTATTTAGATAATTCAACAAGTGAAATTACTTATGAGTGAATCACTCATGACAGATCACATCAGGGGACGCCTAGGATTTTAAAGTCTGCTTCAGTTCCATCAAATGCATCATTTGATAATGTACTTCATTGACAAGAGGTAATGTCATTCTATTATTTTTTGTTTAATTGGAAGCAGCTTGTAAAATAGCTAACATCTGTCTCTAGTTCCTTGCTATATCTTTTAATGAGAATCATTATGCATGTTAGTTTGTTTTTATTGAGAACTTTTAAGTGTTTGGAAGTAGCCAAAAAGCTTGAGCTAATCAAATACTTTTAGCTGTTTTGGATCTGCTTATTTGAAAGGGATCGGCTCATATGAAATAAGCTGATAAGCAAATCCAAACACTATATCTTGCATCATATTTTGATGATAACCTGTTTTCGTAAAACAACATTGAATGCTATATATATATATATATATTTTTTTTCTGTCAATTGTGTGAATGAATAGACCCAGTACTAAAATGAATGAATTCTATAGTGTAATTATGTGAAAGAAATTTTCGTTAATATTAAGATTGTTTTTTCGGGAACAAAAAGACAGTGATAGTTAATATGAATTAAATTTCATTAGATATGTGAAAACTTAATATGGTTTCATGTAATAAGCTAAAGATTAAATGATTACTAAATAAGGGTGCTTGCGAGTCGGGTTTTGATTCGGATCCAATATGGTTTTTGGCTCTATAGATTGTGTTATATTGTGGATTTTCGGGTCATTATGTTAAATATCGTATAAATTCAACTATTCTTAAACTGTCCTAAAAATGCCCCTTTTTATAAAACCCTAGAATTCAGTTCCGATGAGCAAAGTAAATCTTAGGTGTGAACATTTACATCAAACCTGGAGTTAAAATTAAAGGAAAGATTTTCCAAGAAGCTGCACTTGGATTAGTTTTAATCAAAACCATGGAGTTGATTTTAGGGGAAAGAATTTTTTAGTAGATCGGAGAAGGCCAAGTAGTTTCATTCCGTTGAGTCTAGACAAATCGTCAATAAGATTGTTTTGTGGACTTAAAACCGTGCCCTGTAAGTTCAATCATCATTAATACTAAATTTATGTCCCATTTGGTAATTGGTTTATGATTCTCGATCTTGATTGTTATGAGTAATTAATTATAGTGTATGACAGTGGCGTATATATGTTAAAAAGCAATAGATCCATGTATGCTTCATTATCTGCGTTACAGTAGCAATGGAAATGCAAATTTCATTCAAAATCCCAATTTTCAAATTCAGTTTCATATATGATCATTATATATATGTGGTCTTGGTAAATCGGCTTGAGGTTGTGTCTTATATAGATTAATTGAATTTGTGTATCAATTTTATTAGGCACATTCCTTATTTCATTAAGATTTTTTTTATTAAACTTTGAATATATCATAGATGAAAGTCCTTGTGCTTGCTTTAGTTAAAGAAAGTTATTTCAAAAATGATGTTGGGTCCAAGGTGAAGAGATTTGGGTATCTGAAAAGTAGATAGGGTGGTTGAGAAGTGTATGTGGCAGGTGCTATTTGGTCTCTGAACTTCATTTGGTGGGCTGTGATTTTTATAAGAGCTGGTGAATCTTGAGTGTATGCCGAGGAATGGATTTCAGTGGGAGGGGGTAGGGTAGTAGAATATAGTGGTTCTTATGTAACCTTCTGATGAGGATAGTAATCAGAATTTAATAAGGAGGTTGATGAATAGATGGCTCACGTTATCACATTCTTATCTTATTGTTCTCAGGATCAAGATAATAATATAATAAGAAAAATAATTTTTTATTAAACATGACATTTCTGCTAGTAATGATCTTGTTGGTTGTGTAAATCATGCATCAAGCCAGTGCAATCGATGGGGGGATCCAATCACAGCACAACTGTAATTGAGATAGGGAACTAATTTGACATAAGGTCCAAGTAGCTTCACATAAATCATCCCCAAAAGCGAAAGTTGACTTCCGAATGTTTAGCAATGACTCAATTGAAATATAGCATTAGCATAGCCTTGTGTCCATCTCTATGAACTTTGAACGAGTCACTGAGAGTCGAGACCATGTGGCACAGAGCAGGAACATATGATTCCTTGTCTATAATAGTGAGAAATTGAGTCAATTAAACATCTTTAACCTACTAAACCCAACTGGCTGGCTTCCAGATGATTTATATAATGACTTATCTGCTTGATATCTGCTTAATTTGCATGTATATGTCAAGAGTCTTCTTAACTTGTGAGCAAATTAGTTGTGCTATGAATGGTACATAAACTGGATTAAAAAGACAATTCATAATTTTCTTTTGAGTTTAGATGAGAAAATCTATTTTCACTCCAATACATGTCCTCTTAGTTCATGTTTTCAGAAAACTACATACGTTTTTTTAAGGCATGTAAAACTAGTCAGTATTGAATTCAAGATATATAAGCGCGTGAAAGTTTGTTTGCTGCTTCACTGATCTTACTCTATGTACAGAGAATATTTCATATTTGAAATCGAACAAAATTTTCAAAATATTACAGATGGGACGAAGAGTGAGGAAGTGTTCTTGGGAAAGATTCTTGGAAAGCCACAATGGTATATTTGATCACAACGATACAATTTCCGGATTACCTGAAACTGTACTGCACCATGTCATTTCTTTCCTTCCAACATCAGACAAAGATCAGGTTCAGTTCCTGTCAAGAAAATGGAGACGAATTGCTGCACAAACACAAAAGAAGCTCTCTCTGACTGGACGCAGATTAGATGAGCAGGAATTGTCAAGGATTTTGGTGGATGACTTCCACTCGGTAGACTTTCTTAGTCTAAAAAGGTGCTCGGGGATGAAAACACTAAAACTAGTGAATTTCAACCTAAAAACTGTTGAGCTGAACTATTGTCGAAGCTTGAAGAGTCTAGAACTCAACACGCCACATCTTGAGACTTTTTTATTTCGTGGACCCCGTATGAGGCCATGCAGAATCGAGTTTGGTATCTGCAAACAGCTGAAAAATATGGATTTAAGTGGGGTTTCCATGAACAACATGATGTTTATGGACTGCAACAAAACTTTCCCCCTTCTTCGAGTCTTGACCCTAAGCTGTTGTGATATGACGGGGTGTATAAAAATCTCAAGTAATTCACCCCAGGATTTATTTTTGTTGAAATTTAATAAGTCAATAGAAATCACAGTCACTGCCCCAAACCTACATCATATCACCTACAATGGCAGTACAATATGTTCTTTTTCCAACATGAATGTTGGCCGTCTCTTTTCAGCTGATATTGAACTATACCGTAGTTGGTATCAAAAGCGTAATGATACATGGTTTCTTAATTTGAATGAAATGCTTCAATGTCTGAAGCTTGCTAAAAGGTTGGTGATTGGGACTAATTCTGAGAAGGTACGTTTTGGAAAACCTTAGTTCGTGAATTTATGTTTATGTTTTATATTTGTTACACTTAATTTGGTCTTCTTGTTGCAACGTAGAATATTATAATACCGAAACAACTTAGACAAAATCTTATGCCTCCACTGGATGAAACTAATGTGCTACTAGTATACATCACTTCAAGAACAAGAGATACTATTAATGTTGTTCATCTTGCTGATTCAATGCTTTGGATTTCACCTCGGCTTAAGATTATTTCTGTTTGTTTACAAGGTTTGCTGTTTGCAAGACTAGCGGTACTGTTTCGAACTTCTAAAATAAACGCAAATTCATTTAAATAACAATATTGCAAATTATTGTTATAGCAAATCGTCATAAATATGTGTTTATACCAAAATGACCACCAACTTTGCAAACTTGCCAAATTAAAGCGCTTGTCATTCCTGCCAGCGGAGGGAAGAGAAAGGAAAAAAAAAAAAAAAAAAGATCTAGCTAAAGTACAGAATAAGCAAATGAGAATGAGAATTACGAAGAAAAGAACTCTTCTTTATTGTCACAAGTTTTGAACTTTTTTTAATAGAAGACTTCTAATTTTTGAAGAAATGCGCAAGAAACAAAGATCACATTTTGGATAGTATGAGTTATTGGTGGTCATTTTGGTGTAAACACATTTTTGTGACATTTTTGTTAAGAAAGCATTTACAATGTGTGACTAGTATAATAAACATCCCTAAAATAAATAATGAATTTTGTAAACTTTTTGCCTTTTTGTTCTGCTAACAGTTGGTTCATGGGGACTATTCAAGAAAACAAGAGAATTCATGCAGCTTCTGCACCTCGCATCCCATAAGATGTTGGCGCCATTCAGTGACACAATTTTATGTAATCACCGAAGACAACGATAACTCACTCAAGTGTTATCTCAAGGAAAATCTAAAAAAGGTTGAACGCGTTGCCATAGATGGGCCGATATTTGAACGCGTTGCCATAGATGGGCCGATATTTGAATTATGAATAGGTTCAAACAATGTTTAATTTTAGACAGTTTTGGATATCAGTACTTTCTCTTGTGATAAGTTTATTCTGAAACTTAACCGAATAAAAAAAAAATGTTAAGAGGATACTTATTTAACTTGAGTATCCTGATCAAACCATCTGATCCAAGTGATTATCTTGACTTGAGTATTGTTAATCTCGTAATTTTAAACGAATATTATCTGGTCTTGAAAAACTATTAATAATTGGCTCGTGCTGTAAGAGAAAACAGCCTATGTGAATAAAGTGTTTCCTTTTCTTCTGCCTACCTAAAGAAACATAATTCCAGTGTTGTCTTCATTTTTTTTGTGTTGAGCTGTTAACCATTTTTTATAGTTAAATACAAGAGTTAAAACCCAGGGATCGTGTTGTTAGATGTTTCATTTTCTATAATATAATTAAATGTTCTTTTTCCTTCATCATTGGTGTTAGATGTTACATTTATTTAGTTTGTTAAATTATTATTTTTTACTTTCTTTTTGTTGAAACAATGTTCATACATCACTTCTACCGAAGCGCCCTGGTCTACGTAGATCCTTCGCACCGTATAGCCTTCCACCTCGGCCTCTACTATCAAAGCTCGTCCGACACGTCGCCCGGAAGGATGGGAGGGAAACTGATCGGGGCATTCACCCATTCCTCCTCGGCATCTGTCGTCTTCCTTTTTCCGGAGGTCGTAGGGTTTCGAATCATATTCACAATCTTTCCTTTTTGTGGTGTAGGACCAGCCATTCTGAACTTCGGGTAGATCGAATAGTTGGTCCCACGGATGGCGCCAATTTGTTGAAGTAATTTTTTGTAACCACTTCAGACAAGCAAATGAGGCCTTTCGGATGAACCAGGTAAGCGTTCCTCCGAAAGGTTTAGGTGCTGATCCCTTCAGCTTTGGAGGGTCTTCCGGATATCTGCACACAATAGCACGCGTTAGGCTCGCCCCGGGTGTTATCCCAGGACCCACCTCCGGCGTGAGAGTAAGTATCGGATATACCGAGGGACTCTAAACAGTAATACAGAGCAAATATGGATGGTAAAAAATTGGTTGAAGGTAGTAAATGAGCTGGGTATTTATAGTACCCAGCCTTGGTACCTGAAATGGCGGCGCCGGATTTTCTGGGAACATGTCTCAGACATAATCCCGTAAATCCTGGGGGGCGGCGGTGGTGTCTGCTGCTGCCATCTGTCCAAAAGGTAATGCCACCTGTTATTAATTACAGTTAAAATAGCCGGATGATTTGGGAGCCCTTCGGATGATCGTTCGGACACATACGCCAACATGTCCCCCCCAGTATCATAGTATCGGCTTCACCGATATTGTGATACTTTGAAAATTTTGAAATCTTGTTTTACCAATTCCGTTTGGGCTAGCCTGTCGGAATCCGATGGGTGGGGTTGATGTACAAACTGCCAAAAATCATTATTACCCTCTTTTAAGGATAGCCGTCATTTTTACTGGGGCTCTAAGATGTCGACACGTGTGCATGCACACATCGCATGGGTGATGAGGTGCCACCTCATCAGCTGACAGGGCACGTCGTTTCATATTCTTCCTTTTCGCCTATAAATAGCGTCATTTCTACCGTTTTTTACCACTGTAATTTCTGCTCTGACAAACTTTCCGTAGTGTTTTTTCCGAGCGAGTTTTTCTAAATAATCCGAGTGATTTCTATTAGTCCGATTGACTTTTGTTTTGCCATTCGGTTCAAGAGGTGTGTATCGGATTCTCAACACTCCGGATTATCTTTGTTACCCGATTATATACTTGGTTTAACTATGTCGAATTCTCCTTCTTCCTTTCATGAGGAGGATACCCAAGAGACCGGGGGATTTCTTCCCAAATTCGACATACAGAAGTACACCTCCAAGATGGGCGAAGGAGAGTTGTATATCGTGACGACGGACATGGGCATTCCGGCGGATTTGCATCCGAGATTACCTCCGCCGGACATGACGATGGATCAACTGCCGGACGATGCCATTGGTTTGTACGTGGAGTACTTTTACGAGGGTGGTCTTAGCGTACCTTTCTCTACTTTTTTGTTGGACGTCATTAAGTACTATAAGGTACATATTTCTCAGATGGTTCCGTTGGGTTTGCATCGTGCTACTCTTTTTGAGGTGTATAGCCGAAGCTTGGACATCATTCCCACCACCTCTCTGTTCCGAGCCTTCTATAAGTTGAGTAAGCAAGGGCATTGGTTCTCCTTTGAGAAGAGGAGTGGATGGGAGAAGAGGGTTTGTTTTAGGGAGATTCTGACCGGTTTGAAGGGTTGGAAACATAATTTCTTTTTTATTGATAGGCGAGCGATTCCCTTTGCCATGCCATGGAGGCATCATGATTCTGACATCTCGGACCCGTTTTCGGAAGACGAGTTTAATGTTGCGGATGCCGAGACGCTGGCCGCCAATGTGATTGACCTCATTCCGATTCCTCCGGGCTTTCTTTATGCCGTGGGGTTGACTTCACACTGGGCGTACCCCGGCCGCCGGGCCGTGCTACAGGACGCCGAAGGCCAAGGTATAGTTTTGTAGCCTTTCCTTGTTTTCTCGGTTAATTCATGCCTGTATGCTTGTCCCTAACTTTGCCGTGTTCTCCTCTTTTTTAGTTGTGCCGATGTCCGAATATCTGATCAATCCCATGTCCGCGAGAATGTTTTCATGATCGCGGGAGATGAATATGGTGAGGACGAGGCTCACGAGTTGCACGTGACCGCACCTACTCAGTCCAATGCCGATATACCTGAGAAAACGCCCGAAGAAAGGAGGGTCGAGCAAGCTGACAGACGGGTTTTAGAGGCCAAGCGTAAGAAGCAAAGGCAAACCGCCACCCGGGAGGCGCTAAAGGCTTAGAGGGGATCGGGCGTTAGCAAGACGCGGGTGCGCGTTCAACGCGGCGAGGGGAGCAGCGGTGCACCTCGTCCGGTTAAACGGGGTAGACAGGCAGAGGAGACTCCAGTGGTGGATCTGGAGCATGACTCGCCGGAGGTTGAGGTTATCCCGAACCCTTCCCCTATCCGGTCGTTACGTCCGGAAGATATCCGAAGACAACAGGAGGAAATGGGCTTTGCATCCGGGACTGCTGACATTGGTAAGCCACTCGGATTTGTTGAGTCGTTCGGACGTGCTCATCTTGTGTACCTTATTATTAATATCGTATTTTCATATTTTTTTTTCTTCAGGGGGTTCTTCTGTAGCTGCTTCCGGTCGTGGCAAGATAAGGGTCACGGCTGAGGGTGATTCGGCAGCAGTTTTTGTTCCGGAGTGGACTGTTAAGAGGGGCGATCGTTTCGATAACTGGAAAGTCTGCAAAGACTTAAATGTTGCACTTGCCCACCCCCTGACGAGTGTGTAAATACTCATCATTTTACACCCATAAAAGACACCAAACAGACAAAAAAAACATATAAAAAAATGCCATATATATGCTTGTTTTGGTGTTTGCACATATGCAGGTACGGATATGTGAGAAATAGACAAAAAGAAAGGCAAAATGGACAAAAACGAGCACGAGATTGGAAAGAACACGGAATTGCGAGACCAATGATAATTTTATTTGGAGCATCGCGACAAAAGAAAATTAAAAAAAAAAAATCAATGTCATGAATGAGGTGCTTCCTCATTAAATTCAAAAAAAAAAAATAATAATAATAAAAAAAAAAAAAAAAAAAAAAAAAAAAAAAAAAAAAAGATGGCAAAAGTGATTTCTATTTTACTGCTATAAGACAAGAAAAGAAGAAAGAATAGAAATAAAATGGAGCTGTCACTTTCAAAAGGAAAAGAAAAAAATGAAATGAGCCGGCGCGTGTACCTCACACCTTCCCAAATTAATTCAAGCTTCCGCATGAAGCTTTCCTGCAGACAACCAGAAGAAGCCACGTGGTGTGGCTTAGAAAAATCAACCGACTCAATTGGCTATAAAAGGGAGAGCACATGATCCGAAATTTGTAGTAGTTTTTGTTAGTAGCAGTTTTTTTTTTAAGAGATAACTTTTATTTTATTTTTCTCTCTTCAGTATTTTTATCTTTCAGTAACAGTTTTTAACATTTATTTTACTCAGTTCAGTTCTTTATGTATTCAAGTATCTTTCAATTTTATCTTCACATTTTATTTTAACGCACACACAGTACTTTATGTTATTCGAGTAGCAATAATTTTAATCTTTATTTATTTTCATTTGCACACACACTTTTATTTTTTTTTATGTATTTAGTAGTTTTTTTTTTATTATTTGTAGTAGTAGTAATTTATCTCTTTCTAGCTTAACTTTTTAGCTTATTACTTCTTTTCTTTACCCTCTAGCTAATAAGCCTTGACACCTCTTAAGTTTGAGAGCACCTTTTTTTTATTTTTTTATTTAGTAGTTTTTATTACTTAGATCTAGTTAGTTTTTTTTTTTTTCATATAAAGTTTGCAATTTGTTTTTTAAGTTTTTCTTGAACAATAAGCTATTTAATAGCTTGTTCATTTAGATTTAGTCCTTAAACATACCCAATTCGCGTCTATTCTTCGAAGTGGGCAACTTAGCTTCGGGTGGATTTAGATCTAATAGTTTTTAGTTATAAAGTTTTAATCTTTTTTACCTTTTAGACTACTTTTAGCTTATTTCATATAATAGTATTGCTTATTATTGTTTATTATTGCTAACCTTTAATAAAGTTCTTGTTTTTCTTTGATCTCTTATCTTTCGCGACCTAAGGCGAGGAGCTTAAGGGTCTTATAAGCATTAAAATCATTAAAGTTTACAACTTTAATAACTTTTACTAAGCTATTTAGTTAACAAAGCTTTCAACTTTATTAACTATATAGAAAAATTAAAGTTAACAAAGAAATAAACTTTAATCATTTATTTAGTTTATAAGATCGGGTGGTTATTCTCTAGTATAAATCACCGGGTCTTATTCTATTTCCTTTTTATCATTTTAGCTTAAATACTTAGTTTAATATTTTGTTTACTATTGTAGAATTAATTGTTATTAGTTTAATTATTACTTAGCAAGCATATCTTTTTATTATCTTATTTTCTATAGTTCATTATTAACTTTGTAGTTTTGCTTAATTAATCTAGTTTTAATCACTTAAAATAGTCTTTAATCTTTTAGTTTAATATAAAACAAAACAAAAAGTGAAAATACAACTTTCAAGCATTTTAATTACAAACCTCAAACGATATCCTCCATTCACACCTCGCTGGAAAACGGCCCGGGTAGCACTTGCCCGGTATCACATATACCTTACTTGTGAGTTTTGCACGTTGACCTTTTTCCTAAAAAAATTGACTTGCTGACTCGCACGTATTGTGTATTTTTGATATACTACTTTGAAACGAATCAATTTTTGGCGCCGTTGCTGGGGAGGTTGTGTTGCGACAATATCGTTGAAGTTTAAACGATTAGTGACTTGAGATCCTTCGTCAAGAAGTTTTCGCTTTCATAAAAATATAAAAAACAAAAATATTTATCTTTTCTTTCGTATATATATTATCATATAAAAACAAAAATACAAAAACATTTCTCGTTTTCTTGTGTTAAAATAAAAGATAAAAGCAATCTCAATATAATATTCCTCAAATTGAAATATTATCATAATAAGTTCCCAAACAAAAGATTAAAATTTGCCTTTGTGTCGCTTGCGAATTCGGCTCACCTTTGATTGATAAACAAACTCTAACGGAGGTTTCAGGAGGTTTGGCATTAAATTGACAAACCGAAAGGAGCGGGTTTTTAAGGAGCATTTATTGCCCACCTTTGCTCCTCCGCCACTCTGTGCGTTTTTCTTTCAGAGAGCTACCGTACGCTTGTTTGATTTAAGGTTTAAGTTCACTTGTGTTTTGCTTCGGTCTTGTTTTAATTGAATTGTTTCATTTAGTGCATGCGCACTCGTTCTTCTAGATCAACGAGTCCCTTTCGTGAGCTCATCGCAATTCCGAAAAGACGTTCTCGAAGACGTGCTGCCCGAATAGTCGAACCCGAGATTCGTACTATTTCCACTGACAAAATGGCAGACAATCGAACTATGGCCGAAATGCTCCAAGCACCCACCGAGGGTTACGGAGATGCCATCGTTTTACCGCCAATCGATTCTGATCATTTCGAATTGAAGACGCATTTGATTCAACTCGTGTCTACAAATCAATTCCACGGGTTTGAACGAGAAGATCCGTATGCACACATCCGTTGGTTCAACAAGTTGACCTCGACCATCAATTACAAGGATGTGCCGCAAAAAGTTGTCAAATTGATGCTATTTCCGTTTTCACTCGAAGGGGCAGCCCGGATTTGGCTGGAAAAAGAACCCCCTCGATCCATTGAAACTTGGGAAGATCTCGTACAAAAATTTGTCAATTATTTCTTTCCTCCGTCAAAGACGACTAATCTTAAGAATGAAATTTCGGGATTTTGTCAAAGTTTCGATGAAAACTTCGGAGAGGCATGGGAACGATTCAAGGATCTCCTAAGAAAATGCCCACATCATGATTTCACGGAGTTACAACAAATCAATACGTTTTATAATGGGTTGAATGAAAACGATCAAGATTCTCTTAACGCAGCCGCCGGTGGCAATATCTTGAATCGTCGACCTAAAGATGTGCTTGAAATTTGTGAGAATAAGTCAAAAGTTCCTATTTCTCGAAACAAAGTGAATGTTCCTATCACTCCTGCTTCTTCATCCGGTAACTCATCAGAGTTAGCCGCACCGTTAGCCGCTCTAACGGACGTAATTCGTTGCATGATGAAGGAAGTGAAATAAATTAAGAGTGAGATTCATAAACCGGAACCAATCAAAGCCGTAAACAAAGTGTGTGAAACTTGTGGTGGCCCGCATGCATATTTCGATTGTCAAGCAACTGATGCTTCTTTTTACCAAGCTCCCATAGCAGCTGTAAACTACAATCAAAACCGACCGCATGTTGAAACTCATTACCGAGCACCAAATGCTATGGTACCACCTGGTTTTCCACACGTGCAAAATCAAAAAAATCAAAATCGCTTTGTTCAAAATCAAGGTCAAAATTTCAACACTTCTCAGAATTTCAATCAAAACCGTAACAATTTCAACCAACCTTATCAAGCTCCGAATCAACAAGTTTATCAACAACCTCCTCAAACTCCTCTGACTAATGATTTCATGAAAATTACTGAGTCCAGCATTCGTTCGATGCAAACTCAAATCAATAATATGAAAGTCGAGTTGAGAAAGGAAATTGATACTACAATGTCTCGTCAAACAAATGAGTTGAAGAATATGATGGGCAGTTTCATGAATATGAACATGAACCAAGCTTCTTCATCTTCCGGAGGACTTCCGAGCAATACCATTCCTAATCCTAATGCTGAGTTGAAAGCCGTCACCACTCGAAGTGGTAAGACGCATAATGGACCCTCGACTCCTATGCCCCTTCCACCGAGGGAAGTTGTAACACCCCAACCCGACAAAGGTAGAAGTATTACACTACGGAGACATATCAGAGCATTCATACATAATACACAGCGGAAGCCTTAAACAGAATCATTAAATAAGACAAGTCAACAAGACTTGAACCAATTACATAAGTCTCAAAAGACAAAGAAATAATCCAAAGGAAAATAAAAACTGAAATGAAATCCAATCAAAACAAATGTCATAATATAAGGTGGTCATCTAAGGTAAAAGCTCCAACAAAAGCTCTAATCTCTCATCCCATAGCAAAAGCCCCAGCTCCTAGCTTAGATACCTGCCGCAGGAAAAGAAAATGCGGCTAAGCTACGAGAGCTCAGTGAACAGATATATAACAAACGGAAACGAAAGCAAACGGAAATGAACAGATATAGCATAATGAATAAGATATAAGTAAAGGTATAAAGAGTTAAAGGTTTAGGACAGTAATCCACCACGAGCCCAGAAACAGAAATATCATACCATGTAACCATATCAGAAATCCAGAGGGGATGCCTCTCAAGTAACCAGATAATATGAGGGGTGACCTCATGTATCAAACAGATATATATGGAGTGATCAGCTCCCAGAAATGTGAAAGACGTGGATTGCACCCATCATCAGTCACCAGAAATCAGATATATCAAATCATGTTAAATCCACTAAACAGAACAAATCTAGGATGCATCTATACGCCCCCCAGAACAAATCATATTGGCCATAACAGATATAATATAAAGCGCGCATAACAGAATCAGATGGGGACGGTGTGACTAATCACTCGAACCACACACGAGTCATGCCAGTGGTGCATCACAGACACGACCATGTTACCTTCATGGCTAGGGAACATATTTTGGCTCGTAGTATCAAACTGGGAGTCAAAGGTCAAAGGTTCATATCACAATCAGAGTGTCATATCAGAAAGTTCAATCTCAGAAGGTCAATAATCAAAGTCCCATAGCAACAGTTCAATTAAAAGGTTTCTAATTAAGAGTCCATTTAAACAATCTTTTAATAACGGTTTTCGTAAAAACATTCTTTAAAACTAGTTTTCACAAAAGTTAACAACTGTCATATAAAATAGTATCATATCACCATTCATAATCATTCTTTTAAAATAACTTTTTTTTTTCCCAAAACATTTTCAGGTCAGAATTAAAAAGGTTTTCACAGCATAGGTTCATATCAGAGATCAAAGGTTCAAAGCAAAGGAATCACAGCAAGGTATCAAATCAGAGGCTAAACAGATCAGAATCATGAGAGAGATCATAAGAAACCTTACAGAGAAGGTCAGAATATCTGTACCTTATTCCAAAAGCAAAACAAACTCAGAGATGAATAAGATGAAACAGAGTCAGGTCCTCTCCTTCTTCACACCTAGAGGGGTAGAAGATAATTACTATAGGTTCTTAACTTCATGTTTAGCTTGCCTATCCATTTTAGGAGTTCAAGGTTCATAAGGTTATTATGGTAGTTTTATGCATTTAGGGTTTATTAAGTATTTAGGATAAGTTTAAGGACCAATTATGCAATTATCATAAAATTAGGGCAGAAGGTGTAATTATTGTAAAGTTATAGGTTCCTACAAGTTAAGTCCTTTAGTATTATCAAAATAACAATATATACCCTTTAATGTTAGAACATAAACAATTAACACTCTTTAAATATCATAATACACTCTTTCAGGTTTTAGACATGTTCTGGACTCGTTTAAAATAATTTAAGAATCACAGTAGAACTCCGAAATAAAATCTACAAAAATTCACAGAGCTACCTCAGTATTCCTAGTATTTTACCTAATTTTTCCAGATTTTATTAATTAGTATAGGTACGAATGAAAAATCCATTTTCCCAACCTGTTCCAGAATTCGTATCTGATGAAATACCCGGCACGTTTTCACTTTGTTACCCATTCAGATAAATTCACAAAAATCTATAAAAATTCCAGTTACTAATAGACATCCCAAAGGTTACTCAGTTCAAAGGACTCTCTCTAATTCGACACGGTTTGGAAATTAAAATTCAAAAACCCGGACTAATTTTCCTCGACTTACAAATCCGATCAGACACATAATTTTCCAAAAATCAAAAGGTAACCTTCCAGGCCTCCAAAAATTACAAACTAAATTTCACCAGGTAGCTATTTCATTAAACTACAATCTAGACTCTAGAAACATCAAAATATACGTTCACATCAATTATCTACAGCCGATTAAAGTCGAGTAAAATTTTAGGTCAGTAGCAGTTTTGTAAAACATGTACATACTTAGGGTTTTCTTCATCCCGTTCATTAGTTCTTAACATCAAACGATTATAGGTGAGTCCAAAACATATATAGATCAATTCATATCAGTATAGAACACATTCAAATCGAATTATTTACCACAGAAAATTCGGTCGATCCATATACTTATGAGTTTTAGGGTTTCTTTAGTTTTATGATTTTATGTGACAATGTTTCATTCTATGATTCGAATAGCACACAAATAGGTGAACAAGGATTGAGCAAAGGGATACAATACCCTCGTAGACCACGAAGAACACGGGTAACAAGTGGTCAAAGCACCACACGAAACTTTTCTCCTCTCCTTTCTCCTTTGATCGCACGACAGCAGGAAACAAACAAGACCATAACACGTTTTTGATTAGTTTTTGATTCACAAATTAGTGTATTGATATAGTACTATGTATATACCTTAGAACAAGAACAAGATAGAGACTTCTTGGTGGTTTTTCTGGATCGATCACAGCAGCAGAAAAGGAGGCGGCAGAAACTTTTAGTGTAGGGAAGTTTTAGGGTTTTCTTGATGAGATTTTGAAGATCGGTTTGTTTGTGGAGAACAAAAAGGGATATGGCTAACTTATAGGAATACTAGGCCGACCATTAGGAGGGGAAAAAGGGCATGGATCGGCTCAAGGGTTTACCCAATCAAATCAAATTAATCTTGTATCATTTCCTTAATTCTTTTGATAATTATCTCCATTTAGTTACTTTTAAAAAATACAAATGCATACATGCTTATTATTTTCGGTTCAAGTAACATTGTAATGTGTTATAGACATTATTGATGGCTTGTACAAATATTTTATGATGCCTCATGATTATCTCATATCACATATGATTCATTTTCATAGGTTTTGTGATTTATTTATAAGTTATATAAGTTTTAATCAAATTTTAAGTTGTAGGGGCATTTTGTTCTTTTTACATGTTTTAGATTTTAGGGTTTTACAGAAGTGAATCGAGATACCGAGGTGACAACGGACAAGGTGCATTTCTCGAACCCACGAAGTACCGCACACGTCCAACCTCCAGATGTCCAAATTCAAGTTCCGGAACCCGATGTTCCGAAGACCAATCCTAAGCCTTCGATTCCATATCCTTCGAGGCTTAACAATCAGAAGCTTCAAGACAAAACGAATCAACAAATGGAGAAATTCTTTAAAATCTTCAATGAATTGCACTTTGACATAAGCTTCGCAGATGCTTTCATCCTTATGCCCAAATTTGCATCTACACTCAAAAGCTTACTAAGCAACAAGGATAAGTTGTCTGAGAAGGCAAAGACCCCACTTAACGAGCAGTGCTCGGTGGTTCTCTTCAAGAAGCTTCCCGAAAAGCTCGGAGACCCTGGCAAGTTTTTAATCCCATGTGATTTCTTGGGGATGGTTCAGTGCTCAGCCTTGGCCGATCTTGGCGCAAGCATTAACCTTATGCCACTCTCGGTATGGAAGAAATTATCTCTTCCGAAGCTTACATCTACTTGCATGACACTCGAGCTAGCGGACCGTACTACAACTCGTCCACTTGGAATAGCTGAGGATGTCGTTGTGAAAGTGGGAAGGTTCCACTTTCCCACTGATTTCGTTGTGGTAGACTTTGATGCCGATCCGCGAGTTCCACTCATTCTGGGGAGAGCTTTCTTAAGAACGAGTCGTGCTATCATTGATGTATACGCCGAAGAATTAACCATACGAGTTGATAATGAAGAAGTCACGTTTAACATTAAACAGGACTCTAAATCTCTAACCACCAAATGCAATGTTGTTACGGTTGATCAAATATCTGATTCCGTAATTGCTTCCAAAAGAAGTGATTCGGTACTTTCAAGATTCACGGTTAAGAGTCCTTCAAAAAAACGTGTTGAGCTCAAAACAATGAAAATTACCCCTGGCTCAAGCAAATGGTTTGAGAGTTGTGCTGCAGAAGTTAAGAGTATTTTTGATTATGAGGAACAAGAATCGGAGATCACAACGGAAGTGGTGAAAATTGCTAGCTCTAAGAGCACACCACTTGTCCCACCTCTGGAATCGGTTTATCGTATTGAGATGGTTGATTCTGTGGATGAAACTAAAACTCCTTATTCTGCACAAATCATTTCCGACTCTTCCCGTCCTTCTCCTCCGCTTGAGGGAAGTGATATCTCTATGGAAGAGCTCGAGGTTTTCTTATTTGATGCCCCAATTTCGCCGGAAATTGTTGAGCCTGATTGTGATCCGGGGGGAGACGCTCCTTTGTTAGAAAAGATGATATTTGATGAACCGTTATTTTCCCTCCCCCCGAAGGATGTTGTTGTTAAAAATAAGCCGTTAGATCCTCCGGAGCTCGAGCTCGAGGATTTCGTTCCCGAATATGAGAGTTTTATCTTTGATACAGCTGAAGAGAGTAGTGGCAATCCCGCTTCTCATTCTGATTTTTCTCTCTCGGCTTATGAAGCCTTTTTGCTTTGATATCGATCATTCGGAAGAAGCGGGAAGTGGCAGTACCACTTCTCATTCTCATGTCTCTCTTCCCGAGTATGATGCATTTCATTTTGATATGAATGATCTTTATCATGAGGAGTTCTCCAGTGAACTCTCTCATATTATATCTCCTCCGGAATATGATCATTTCTATTTTGATCCTGAGGATGATTCTAGTGTGGGGGGAGGTGTACGTAATCATAAGAATGTGCTTATTGATAAAATCATCCCAACCCTCCCTCCCGTTGAAGACAAATTTGCTTTTGATGATGAAGAGTTCTTCCTGATAATCATCATAATATTTCTCCTCTTCATCACATATGGTGTGATTTCTCTTTCCCTTTTCTCTTATGGGAATGAGGACACTATCTTTGACCCCGGTATCATCCCTTATAGTTTCTACAATTAAAATACCGTGGGTATCTCGTCGGTGTGGAACTTTCTTATGTCACATGTTTATCCAAATACATTGAATGAAAGTCCGATGGAGATTGTTCTTCCACTTGCTTCCCCATGAACCAATGAATTCGGGGTCGAGTCAAGCTAGTGACTCGGTTAACAAAAACATTAGCACCACATGGGTGACAACCCATGTTTCTGACCTCCTTCTATTTTCTAACACTAAGTGTGGGGGGATTCCTCTATTGTGCTTTGATTTTGTGTTGTTTACTCTGATTTTCAGGTTTTCCTTGGATTGTGATGATTGACGCGCCTGTTTTCAATCCAGCCACCCAATATCCTATCCTTTTGCTAACGATTATCTAGGGATATCTTTTTAATCCTTTTTGGAAAAAAAAAAAAAAGAATTTTGTTCCACACTTGGTTAGTGGTCTTCCTTTTTTACGTTCTAAGTGTCGGCATAATAGCCGGTACTTTGAATATTGAGGGCAATATTCAATTCTAAGTGTGGGGGGGAATTCTCGCGAATTTTGTCACATGTGTACCTTCTAGTGCCCTAGTACCCCCGTTTTGGCCAAAATTTTCAAATTTTTTTTCGTTTTTAGATAAGAAATTGCAATAAAAAAAAAAAGAACTGTTTAGTCTTGATTAGGTTCAAAGGGAATCCCGACTCAGCCAGAGTGTTGATCTGGCTGCTTCCTTAACGATTAGGCTAAGGTTTTATGATTTGTACAAATGAAAATGCTAAGCGTAGAATAGTTGGTTTTCTTTAGAGCTTATATAAGTAATCTATGGCTTTTCCTCCCAGGAGATAACTAAAAGAACTTAATAAGTGCTTATTTTCAAACATTTGAACACACAAAATCATTTTTTTATATTCGATTTTGAAAAATACTAGTTCAAGCTTTATTTAAACTTCGGAACAAGCATATGTCATAATAATGCAAAATGAAAGTGAGACGTTGCTTGAAAGTTGCAAAAGTTAAGTAATAAATGTATGTGCTAAAAAATCTACGGTTCAAGATCGGCCCTTGGATCCTTATTTCCGGAAGGCATTTAGGTCTTGGCTACCCTCTTACACCGGCCCTTGGACCTCTATTTCAGGAATGTGTGAGGTCTTGGTCTAAACACCCTTGGATCCTCATTTCAGGAATGTTTAGAGTCTTGGAACTCTCCGTTGTAACGGCCCTTGGATCCTTTATTCCGGAAGGTGTAAGGTCTTGGTTCCCGTGAAACTCCGTTAGTTTATTTTGCATAAGTAAAAAAAAAAAAAAAATGAAAAAATGAGAAAATGTAAAGAAAAGAAAATGGAATGATATTGCAAAATGCAATAAATTTTGAAGCTTGCTTGATGTAAATTTTAAATCTATCTTTCAACTAGTATTAGTCAAATTTTATAAAAATGTCGATTTTTGTGATCAAAATTTTGAAAATCAAGCACAGTCACCTAACTTGAATAAATTGTGGGAGTGAAAAGTTAAGTTTCGGCTTACATAGATTATTAGTATAAGTAGTGTTAGCATTTTACAAAAATATTTGCACATTGAGTTTAAGCTTAGTTGGGGGTATAAAAAAGAGGATGACGATTTCAATTTCCTGGAGACACCCATTTTGTGTGAATCCCGTTCCATGATACCATTTTTGAAAATCAAGCATGTTATCTATTTTGTTCTAGTTTAAATTTCTGGCATTGTATAAAAAAATCAAAACGGGGTATACTTGGTATTCTTTTGATCCTTTCATTACTTTATATGATCGGATTGCTAGGGACAAGCAATAGTTTAGTGCGGGGGATTGATGAGTGTGTAAATACTCATCATTTTACACCCATAAAAGACACCAAACAAACAAAAAAACATATAAAAAAAATGCCATATATATGCTTGTTTTGGTGTTTGCACATGTGCAGGTACGGATATGTGAGAAATAGACAAAAAGAAAGGCAAAATGGACAAAAACGAGCACGAGATTGGAAAGAACACGGAATTGCGAGACCAATGATAATTTTATTTGGAGCATCGCGACAAAAGAAAATAAAAAAAATTCAATGTCATGAATGAGGAGCTTCCTCATTAAATTCAAAAAAAAAAGGAAAAAAAAAAGAAAAAAAAAAAAGAAAGAAAGATGGCAAAAGTGATTTCTATTTTACTGCTATAAGACAAGAAAAGAAGAAAGAATAGAAATAAAATGGAGCTGTCACTTTCAAAAGGAAAAGAAAAAAATGAAATGAGCCAGCGCGTGTACCTCACACCTTCCCAAATTAATTCAAGCTTCCGCATGAAGCTTTCCTGCAGCCAACCAGAAGAAGCCACGTGGTGTGGCTTAGAAAAATCAACCGACTCAATTGGCTATAAAAGGGAGAGCACATGATCCGAAATTTGTAGTAGTTTTTATTAGTAGCAGTTTTTTTTAAGAGATAGCTTTTATTTTATTTTTCTCTCTTCAGTATTTTTATCTTTCAGTAACAGTTTTTAACATTTATTTTACTCAGTTCAGTTCTTTATGTATTCAAGTATCTTTCAATTTTATCTTCACATTTTATTTTAACGCACACACAGTACTTTATGTTATTCGAGTAGCAATAATTTTAATCTTTATTTATTTTCATTTGCACACACACTTTTATTTTATTTTTTTATGTATTTAGTAGTTTTTTTTTTTATTATTTGTAGTAGTAGTAATTTATCTCTTTCTAGCTTAACTTTTTAGCTTATTACTTCTTTTCTTTACCCTCTAGCTCAATTCAAACACCAAAAGAGATGCATGAGCTTATGAAGCTCGGTTTATTTTCCAAATAAGCCTTGACACCTCTTAAGTTTGAGAGCACATTTTTTTTTATTTTTTTTATTTAGTAGTTTTTATTACTTAGATCTAGTTAGTTTTATTTTTTTTCATATAAAGTTTGCAATTTGTTTTTTAAGTTTTTCTTGAACAATAAGCTATTTAATAGCTTGTTCATTTAGATTTAGTCCTTAAACATACCCAATTCACGTCTATTCTTCGAAGTGGGCAACTTAGCTTCGGGTGGATTTAGATCCAATAGTTTTTAGTTATAAAGTTTTAATCTTTTTTACCTTTTAGACTACTTTTAGCTTATTTCATATAATAGTATTGCTTATTATTGTTTATTATTGCTAACCTTTAATAAAGTTCTTGTTTTTCTTTGATCTCTTATCTTTCGCGACCTAAGGCGAGGAGCTTAAGGGTCTTATAAGCATAAAAATCATTAAAGTTTACAACTTTAATAACTTTTACTAAGCTATTTAGTTAACAAAGCTTTCAACTTTATTAACTATATAGAAAAATTAAAGTTAACAAAGAAATAAACTTTAATCATTTATTTAGTTTATAAGATCGGGTGGTTATTCTCTAGTATAAATCACCGGGTCTTATTCTATTTCCTTTTTATCATTTTAGCTTAAATACTTAGTTTAATATTTTGTTTACTATTGTAGAATTAATTGTTATTAGTTTAATTATTACTTAGCAAGCATATCTTTTTATTATCTTATTTTCTATAGTTCATTATTAACTTTGTAGTTTTGCTTAATTAATCTAGTTTTAATCACTTAAAATAGTCTTTAATCTTTTAGTTTAATATAAAATAAAACAAAAAGTGAAAATACAACTTTCAAGCATTTTAATTACAAACCTCAAACGATATCCTCCATTCACACCTCGCTGAAAAACGACCCGGGTAACACTTGCCCGGTATCACATATACCTTACTTGTGAGTTTTGCACGTTGACCTTTTTCCTAAAAAAATTAACTTGTTGACTCGCACGTATTGTGTATTTTTGATATACGTACTTTGAAACGAATCACCCCCCGAGAGGACTTCTATTTCCAAAGCTTGGGGTAATGCGGAGGCTGTTCAGAGAGCCTGGAAACTGCTGGGTCAGGGAGCAACGGCTCAAGCGGACATCTTGTTCCGATATGAGTCCCTCCGAGAGGATTATCAACACTTGTTCCGCGCTCATGAAAGGTGCGAAGATGCAACCCGAGAGGCGGAGGAGCTCCGAAAGCTAAAGCATGCACATACTAGCTGCTTGATCAAACAGTTAGACCTTTCGGGCCGTCTCTCGAAACTGGAAAAGCAGCGGGAGGAAAGCAGGAGGGTTTCTGGAGGGCAGATCAAGGCCTTGGAGGTCGGGCTGAACGAGGTTAAGGGCAAACTGGCTGCGGAGGAGGGGGAGAATCACGAACTCCAAAAAGAAAGGACGAATCTAGCCGTTAAACTGGGTCAAACGGAGATCGAGCGGTTTAATTTGATAAGGGATTTCATTCCAGAGATGGTCCGCCGGCTTCTGAGCAGTCATGAGTATAAACAGAATTTGGCCGGTCCCTTCAGTTTATCCTCCCAATCCGGGTTTCTGGAGGGTGTTGCCTTAGGTCGCAAGCTGGAAGATCTGACTAAGGTTCTTGCGGAGGTGGAAGACCTAGACATGGAAGCTGGAACCAAGTTTCCACCTCTGTACGATGGACTATTTACCGCGGAGTACCCTTATGTTCAAAGGATAAGCAATGCCTGGGATAAGCCTCTTCCGGAAATCATGGACCTGTTTCCCGATCTTGCGCCGTCTGAGCCCGTGGCCGAAGGGACCTCTGCCGACGGTTCAGCCATCAAAGAGAATGTCTCCGCTCCTTGAGCAAGTTATTTGTTAGCAACGTCCGGGTGTCTCCATTTTGACTATGGGCTTAAGTCACTCGCGATGTTGCATGAAGCTTTTTTTTTAATCTGCTGTTATTTTGGCCACAATCATAGAAAGGTGTAAAGCCTTTCGGCCGTTAGATTAGGATCATGAACAGTTAATTATAGTTCGGATAAATGTAACAATTCATGAACTGCGTGCTTCGGACGCTATTTTGTATATCTTTAGAAATTATCTTACGCCAGTTGTTTCGTCCATTAATAAGGGTCTTTTTTTTTTTTACATATTATTTGCATCATATTACCTGCGTCTTACCGCCATAATTGCACAGCAGCCCCTTTTTTAGTCCGAATTATTACTGAACATTGACCACTAATCTCCGGAGGGCACGAACCTCTCGGAGGGATCACTTTCGACTTATGTTCGGAAAATAATAAATGATTACGCGGCCACCCCTTTTTGGGTGCCGATCGGCCTTTTTGCCTATGGCAACCCCTTTTTGGGTATGAACCATCTTTGAACATTGACCACTGATCTCCGGAGGGCGTGAACCTCTCAGAGGGGTCATTTTCAGCTTATGTCCAGAAAATAATGAACATTGATCACTGATCTCCGGAGGGCACGAACCTCTCGGAGGGATCACTTTCGACTTATGTTCGGAAAATAATAAATGATTATGCGGCCACCCCTTTTTGGGTGCCGATCGGCCTTTTTGCCTATGGCAACCCCTTTTTGGGTATGAACCATCTTTGAACATTGACCACTGATCTCCAGAGGTCGTGAACCTCTCGGAGGGGTCATTTTCAGCTTATGTTCAAAAAATAATGAACATTGATCACTGATCTCTGGAGGGCACGAACATCTCGGAGGGATCACTTTCGACTTATGTTCGGAAAATAATAAAAGATTACGCGGCCACCCCTTTTTGGGTGCCGATCGGCCTTTTTGCCTATGGCAACCCCTTTTTGGGTATGAACCATCTTTGAACATTGACCACTGATATCCGGAGGGCGTGAACCTCTCGGAGGGGTCATTTTCAGCTTATGTTTAGAAAATAATGAACAGCATGAGAGCGCGATATATAGAGAGAATCATTCCCCTTTAAACTGTGGGGCAACTGCATTTATCATTGAAACAAACAACTCCTTTCGGAGGTTACATTAGACATTAGAAATTTACAAAAAGCATTTTCTAAGGTTAACGGCGTGCCAAGTTTGTGGCACTTCTTTTTCCTCCATTGTTTCCAGCTTGTATGATCCGGTCTGGTATGCTTCAACGACCCGGTAGGGTCCTTCCCAATTGGGTCCCAGCTTCCCTTGGTTCTCGACCCGGCTTGCCTCATTCCTTCGGTATACAAAATCACCTGCCTTTGATTGTGAAGGTATTTTCATTTTTTTTCGTTAGTCATAGCATAGATAAGTTATAATTGGAATGGAATAACCAGGCATGTGTAGCGATATTTTATTTTAAAAGAATTGTGTGAATTCTTACATACCTTAAATGATTCGGCACGAACCCTTTGGTTGTAATATTGCTCTACCTTTTTCTTGTATTTCGCCTCTCGGATAGCGGCCATCTCCCTTCGTTCTTGCAGGAGGTCAAGGTTTAAACAGATCCCCTCATCGTTTTCCTTTTCCTCAGTTACCATGGTCCGAAAGGTTGGCATTCCTATTTCGGCCGGTATGACTGCTTCACTTCCCGTACGTAAGGCTAAACGGTGTTTCTCCATTGCTTGTTGATGCGCGTGATGTGTCGTTGCGGTTTAGCAGTATTAATGCCTACTCAAGTTTTAAATTTATATTTAGCCGACTTATCAATAACACACACACTTAACGAGCAGTGTACCCGGTCAGTATGAATATAATGGTAATTAGAGTGTCGATCACTAAGAGTGGAACGTATTATCTAGTTATTCTAATCAGTATTTTAATATCCTAAGTTAGCTATACAACCTAATCTAACGCAAGGGGGTTCAGCCTGAAAGACTGGCACGGTTTGGTTATGATTAAATAGTAAACTAAACTAATGAGCACGAATCAGCGATTAGCACACACGTACACAGATAGATACTTGAGACAATAAGAAGACCTGTCCTGATAATTAAGTAGCTTGTCACTTGTTTTATTGCTAGTTTTATATGAAGTGTATATAATTAATCCTTTCTCGTTGGCTCTAATCTTATCGGCGAGTAAACCCTTAATGATCACTTATGTCTATCCCACTATCCTAGAATATTGAGCATTTGTGATGCCCACGTTTCGTATACGCTAGAATAGATAGGCGAGGAAGGGGCATGGCGACCCAAGCAATGCTCAGCTAGACACAGAGGTTATCAATGCACATATAAAAGTCACCAAAGACATCAACATATAAACTTTAATTAATGGGAAAGCAATTTTAAGGGGTGCGCATGATATTCCGTAGTCACATGACATCAGCCCATCAATCCTGATGAATTAAAGTGTACTAATACAATAAAACAAAACTACTTAATGAATTGAATACATGCAGGACCTTCTTACAGCTCTTGTATCTTCGTTCAGGGTGTGTCTTTTGCTGCTAATACGTCTGAATTCGTCTCTGGTTTGGTACTCGTACGTATGGTATCTTGCACACAAAATTCGTCTGACTTTGGGGTATTTATAGTTTCTGTCTGAGGGTTAGATGCGGCGCATAGGATAAGTAGATGCGGCGCATTGACTTAACTTCGCGTGGGGTCCAAGATTAATATATTCAGGAATATTCGTACACCGCCTTAAGATGCGGCGTAACTCCATTTCTCTATGCGGCGCATGTCCTTTGCTGTCTTGGATTGTAACTTGTGAAATCTTGATAGTGATACGCCGTATGTAAGAAGTATGTTGCGGCGTATCTGGAGCAGAATGATCTTGATCTTGTACATTTCAGTAGACTCTTAACATCTTGCTTGTTTTGCTCCATAATTAGTCCAAAATCGCCAAGTTTCACATAATACTTGTTTTTACCTGAGAATTACAAAAGTAAACATTAACGTATCAATTCTCATATATAATATAATAAAACAAGTCAAATAAATAGGATAAATGATGATAATAAAATGTACTTATTTGAGTTCATCAAATATCCCCCCACTTGAACTTTACTTTTCCCCAAGTAAACCTTAGAATAAATCTTATGAAAATGTATCCTAAAAGATATTAGGATTTATTTTTATATTTAAGCATGTATTCGTTTTGTCATAATTGCACAACCAAACACTTAACGAATTAGAAATAAAATAAAATATTTCGATAAAAGCAAATCTAATCGTTTAACTGTCCAGTCGTGTCGAATATTCTATCATAAGCTTGGCAAGTATACGCATCTCCCCCACTAAAGCCAAGGAATAACAAGTCTAAAGCGGTAAAAAGGGTTTGTTAGTTAAGGGTTAATCATTCTTCTTAATCTCTATCGATCTCACATTCCAGAAAAGGCGACAAAATCACAAATACATGATCGAATCCACGACCACGATACTTGCAATTGCTCAAATCCTTAACTCGAATAGGCTAAAGATAGGACCAAGTAATCTTTACCAATAATATTATATGAAAAAGGGCGACAAAATCATAAATACATAGCCGAATCCACGACTACGATACTTAAGATTGCTCAAATCCCTAATCTCAATAAATCAAATGTTTGGATAAAGAATGATATAGGGTATGGATAATATTTGGGATACAAATTGGTGTAAAATGAAAAATAAACAAAACAGATAAATTAAAATCCTAAATGTGGTTAATCACTGATGAGTGTGTAAATACTCATCATTTTACACCCATTAAAGACACAAAAAATGACTAAAAACACCCAAATAGATCAAATATATTACAAATATTCGTGGTTTGTGTTTTTATGTGTTTCAAGTACAAAAAGATTAAAAACAAAATAAACAAGGAGCAGATATTTTATTATTGAAGAGTCAAGTGAACTCTTGTTGTTTGCTTCCATATTCAACAAATAAAAAAAAAAATAGAGATGGGATTTCTTATCCTTGGCCCACGTGAAGAAATAGCAAGCCAAGAATGAAAAGAAGGTGCCACGTGAATCACTTGTCCTTTGCTTTCACATGTGACAGTAAAAGAAGAAAAAGAAGAAAAAGAAGAAAAGTAAGATATGTCTACTATCTTTAATTCAAAGCTTTCGCATGAAGCTTTCATCCAGCAAATCAGAAGCTGCCACATGGCGCCATGGGAGAAATCAACCGACTCAAAATACTATAAATAGAGGCGAAGTACCAGAGTTTTTTTTAGTTAGTAGTTTTATTTTATTAGCAGTAGTTAATTTTTATGTATTCATTTTTATTGCTTATCTTTATTATCTTGTCATTTAAATGCTTTCAGGATCTTATTACTCTTTGACAAATTGTAATAAACCTATTTACAGTACCAATTTCAATATATCTTTATATTTCAATTTATGCTTAATCGTACCTTAATTTTCAAGTCATTTAAATATTGTGTCATCTAGCTCAATTCAAACACAAAAAGATATGCATGAGCTTGTTAAGCTCGGCTTATTTTCCAAATAAGCCTTGACACCTTTTAAGTTTGAGAGCACTTAAAATTTAGTTTGTCTGTTTATTTTTAGTTTTCTTTTGTTTAGTAATTATTCTAGTTTTAATACTAGTCCAATCTATTCTAGTTTTAATACTAGTCTGATCTATTCTAGTTTTAATACTAGTCCTAGTAATTTAGCTTTATATATTATTGTTTATTTATTGTCATTTTTTAACGTAATGATTATTATCGTTGTTATTAGCATATATTTTATTATGTACGAGTAGTTTTATATAAGTTTATTTAGAAATCGGTGGTTTCAACTTTATTAACAAATTTGCTTCATAACTCGCTTTTAATTTATATTCACATGTTTTAGCGTAAAAATCCAAAATACACCTTTTTTTTCTATTCAATTTCACCCGATCACAAATTCGTTTTATTACAGATTTCACGCCTCGTTGGGACTTAACGACCCGGGGAAACACTAAACTCCTTTGGTAAATTGTATTGTGTCCTTAAGCTGTTTGACTCTTGTTGACCATTTACTTGGTCAATATTAGTTGACCGTTTGGGAGCGATCAATCACTTTCCCAACCATCCCATGAATAAGACTCATATCATTGAATAACTCACGCTTTAACACTTGAAACACACGCTTTAGGTAGACACGAATTATGCACAACAAGATCCCAATCAAAGAATAATCCTAGTTGGCGTTCCCATAACGGCCAACTCTCATTCAATCCATAAATATAATATACAACAAATAGTGGTGATATCGCCCACTTAATACAAAACTTTACATAAGTTGGTTAAAACAAACTTCTAACTTTTCATTTTTCTTTTTCTTTTCTATTTTTTCGATTGTTTTTTTTTTTTTTGACATCAACATATATGTGTAAAATTTCACAACTTTTCTATCACTATTTTTCCGGATAATTTTTCCAAACTCTTCATACTTTCAGAAATAACTGTAATAGTGAAAGTAGCAAACACACGAAAAATAAACTAAAAGTTATACAATATTTACTTTCATACCAATTGCATTGTGCAATTTCCCGACCTAACCAAAGATAATGAATTACGCACGCGAACACAGGTAATGTAAGGAAACACACTTTGCCTAAAGCAATTAACCAACCACGGATTTTAATCTACAGGGTAGGCTAAGGTGTAAGGGTGTAACGAAACATTATAACAAAGGTGTAAGAAACGAAAGGAATGGCTCTGAGGGTTTTTCTAGGGGTATCTTACTCTAAAAGTGAGAGTAACAAAGGGGTTTATACGGGGGTTAACTAACCAGTGTAGTTAGTTAATATCACATAACATATAAAGGCTATTTGGGTGTAATCCTAGAAATTTACCAATTTAGACAAGTCACTCCAATTATATAGATAATACTTATTATGGTGGTCTCGAATAGTATATAAGCCAAGTTCTAAAGTTTACAAGTCACCGGCACACTCATAGATTTGTGAATTTTGATAATTTTTGGAAATAATGTTATGTGTGCAGCTATGTAATTTAGACTTTAAACAAAAACATGCTCAAAAATTTTAAATTTTGATATATTAAGCGCATTTTAAGCATATTTTGAAAAAGTTTAGGACAAGTAAGTGTTCTAATTCTCCAATCCCCCCACTTAAGTTAAACAGCGTCCTCGTTGTTTGTGTCAAAGGTTAAAAACTGGAAAATAAAAGAATTAGAACAGAAAAACTCCCCTGAGATTTGCTCGGTATGATCATCCATTATTTGTATAAGAGCAAAAATCAACTTCCTTGTGGATGAGAACGTTTATGCTTCAAAAATGATGTATCCACAAGAATGCAGGAATCTATAATACCCTTCAGACTTTAATACACCTGAGTTAAGAAGATTCAAACTTGCATAATACATTAGTAGTTAGTAAAAATAAAACTAAAAAAATTAAAATGAAAATCATCAGGTCAGTCGATACGCCGTATCTTATGGAAGAAGATACGCCGTATCGAGCCTGGAATAAATACGAATCAGAATAAAAGATGCGTCGCATCCTTAACCAGGGATGCGCCACATTAAAATACTGACAGAAAGTTTTAAAGTCAAAAATAAAAATGCAGAAAATTAAATAAGATATGACCAGTGCAGGCGATGCGTCGCATCTTAGGATGGATATGCGCCGTATCTTCTGCAGGTCTGACAGACTCGACACAGAACAGAAAAGTAAAAATTTTTCTTCCGGGTTGTCTCCCGGTCAGCACTTGTCTTTATTCCAGAGTCTTCAAGTTAGACTCACGTTCAACTCCTTAATACCGGTCACTGAAAGAGTCGGAAGCATCGCGCTCCCTCATTTCCAGTCCAGTAATATTGAACACTCCTTGCTCGTCCTTAATTTCCACGCCATTCTTCTTTAATATCTGTATAAACAAAGTTCTGTCCCTTTCGGGTAGAGATGACAAAATGATAGACGGGAAATTCTTATTATTATATAGGCATAAATATGCAAGGTGGGGTGGTAGTTCAATAAACACATCATTATTCAAATTTGTATTCTCAACTATTCTCCTACGTTTGTTAATTACTTCGCAATCATACCACTCATCATCAGAATCATTAACGATATCGCCCCTAAGTTCGGTAGGTACATTAAGGTCAATAAATTCCTCGAAGTTCTCATGATTAGGATTAGTTGAGTTGTTTTGAATCAATGTTTCTCCCATAAGCCTAGCTTCTAGATCGAGGTCCATACGTTCTCTTAATCCTAGCACATAGACGCCTCTAAATATGCTTTTAGCAGGATTTTGGCACTTATAGACTAGTTTATTGTTCCCTACCTTTAATGAGATTTTTCTTTTAAACACATTAATCTTAGCATGGGCGGTAGACAAGAAAGGTCTTCCAAGGATTAAAGGAATCTTAACATCCTCGTGCATATCTAATATAACAAAGTCTACGGGGAAAACAAACTTCTCAATCTTAACTAGCACATTTTCAGCAATCTCTTCAGGTTGTTTTACCGTTTTATCAGCCAATTCAATAAGCAACTTAGTTGGTGCTAATTTTCCTAGTCCTAGGGTAGTGAATGTCTTAAGGGGCATAACACTAACGCTAGCTCCTAAGTCAGCTAATGCATTATTGAAAGATTTGTCATTAATTAAACAAGGTAAAGTAAAACTTCCTGGGTCCTTTTCTTTATGAGGCAAGGCATGTAAGTCGGTTGCAGAGCTCTCTTCTTTCATTGTAGCCTTGATCTCCTCTTCAATCTTTGTCTTCTCTTTGAGTAAACTTCTTAAACTGATTGAAGAATTAAAGAAAAATTCGGGCTTTGCAGCATCATTACCATTCATCAATCTTCTAGGAAAAGGTATGTCAGGTGTGACTTCTTCAGTAGTGCATATGGCCTTGACATGATCTCTTGGGTTAGTTTCAGTTGAGCTTGGTAAACTTCCGTATCCCCTTTCTTGAAGAACCTTGCTCATTTGTCCGATTTGTTGTTCTAATGCTTTGATCGAAGCTCCTTGATTTCTTGTTATAGTATCCGTTGAGGCTCGGATTTCTTTGATCATAGCAGTGTTCTCTTCATGTCTTTTACCAGCATCGGCCATAATTTGCTTTAAAGTGTCATCCAAAGTCTGTCTCCTTTCTTGATAAGTGGGATTATAGTTGTTCTTTTGATAGTATCCCGGAGCAGCTTCCCTAAATCTTCCTGAAGGTCGGAATGGTTGTCCAAATTGTGTGTAGTATGCTTCTTCAAAAGTCTCACTCTCATTCTTATTAGGGAAATCCTTAGTGTAGTGAGGTCCTTCGCATTTTTCACATCCAACTTGGGCAGCATAAACTTTCTCATCATGCTTCTTCATCTCTCTACTAATTTTATCCAATTGAGCTTGAATTGCAGCAAACCCGTCAAAATTAGTGCTGCTCTTAGATCTAGTAGAGGTTCCGTCGTGCCGTTTTTGAGAGTGATCAGCAGCTTCTTGGATAGCTTTTCTAGCATTGGCTGCACTCATTTGAGGCACAGCTCCCTTAGCATCCAAGATTTGTCTAGTAGGCATGTCCAATCCTTGATAGAACAATATTATCTCCTGCATTGGACTTAGATAATGTTGAGGGCATTTCATCAATAAGTCTTTAAATCGTTCCCAAGCTTGATAAAGAGTTTCATCAGGCTCTTGCTTGAAACTGTTGATAGCCTCCATCTTTTTAGCAGTTTTAGCAGGTGGACAATATCTTTTCAGGAATTTGCTCTTCAAATCTTCCCATGTTGTGATTGAATTAGCAGGTTCATTCCTTAGCCACTTATTAGCAGCTCCTTTAAGCGAAATTGGAAAGATTCTTAGCATAAGTTGATCGTCAGAGACTCCTTCTGTAGTAAACAAATCTGCAATCTCGATGACTTTTTCAACATGTTCATTAGCATCTTCATGTTCTGTTCCACTGAAAGCATTTTCTCTTAGCTCCTTGAGAAACTGACCCTTCAACTCAAACTTTGACTTTTCATCAAACTTTGGTCTAGCAACTCCTGAACTGTAATCAGCACGGGTTTTGTTCATGTATTCCTCCATAGTAGTGTTTTCCGTCATTGTTTCTGTTTCTTCTTCCTATTTCTCTTCAGAAAAGTAATCAAGCTCGAACGAACTTGAGATTTCAAAGCTTTTTGTGTTGAAAAGCCTTCTAAGCGAATGTAAGGCTCGTTCAGGATCTTCGAAAGGTTTAATCAAGTTCTTAGTTGAACTCCTGGTCATGCACTTTCTGAAACCATCACAAAAGCATCAGTAGGGTATGTTCAAGAAAGTAATATATCAGAAAATTAACAACGAAAACAGAATACGAAAAATAAAAGTTGCTGATATCAGTAGACGATGTGCCGTATCCAAAAAGTTGGATACGCCGTATCTTATTACGTTAAAATATAATCAGACTTTTATTCAGAAAACAGATACGCCGCTTATAATTTTAGCATGCGCCGTATCCAGTTTAAATTTATCAAAAATCGATTATATTTATTAAAATTAAATGCGTCGTATTAACAAAAGCTAATGCGCCGTATTTTCGTTACGTTTCAAAATACAAGATTTTTGATTTAGTAGATGCGCCGTATCGATAAAGATCGATGCGTCGTATCTGTTTAATAATTCGAAAACTGTTTTTAATTTAAATAGAAAATACGCCGTATCTGTTAAAACAGATGCGTCATATGGCGTTAGTGTTTAGAAAAATTTCTTATTAAAAACAGAATACGCCGTATCTTGGGGAAAGATGCGTCGTACTCGAATTTATTAAACGCGTTGTATTTTATAAAAATTAAACGCAATACGCCGTATCTATGAAAATAGATGCGCCGTATCATTTGTATTAGCGCAATACAACGATAGCAGAATGCAGAAAAATAGAAAAAGAAAAACAAAAAATAAAAACAAACAAAAAGAAACAAAAATTAAAGAAAATAAAAACACACAAAAACAGAAAATATGCAAACTATACAATGAATGCAATCTATCTAATATATAACAGGGTTAGTGGTTAGAATCTAAAAATTAAAAAAAAAAAAAAAAAAAAAAAAAAAAAAAAAAAAAAAACCTAATTAAAATACTAATCAAATTAACAGATAATAACAATTCACTCCCCGGCAGCGGCGCCAAAAACTTGATGCGCGTGATGTGTCATTGCGGTTTAGCAGTATTAATGCCTACTCAAGTTTTAAATTTATATTTAGCCGACTTATCAATAACACACACACTTAACGAGCAGTGTACCCGGTCAGTATGAATATAATGGTAAGTAGAGTGTCGATCACTAAGAGTGGAACATATTATCTAGTTATTCTAATCTGTATTTTAATATCCTAAGTTAGCTATACAACCTAATCTAACGCAAGGGGGTTCAGCCTGAGAGACTGGCACGGTTTGGTTATGATTAAATAGTAAACTAAACTAATGAGCACGAATCAGCGATTAGCACACACGTACACAGATAGATACTTGAGACAATAAGAAGACCTGTCCTGATAATTAAGTAGCTTGTCACTTGTTTTATTGCTAGTTTTATATGAAGTGTATATAATTAATCCTTTCTCGTTGGCTCTAATCTTATCGGCGAGTAAACCCTTAATGATCACTTATGTCTATCCCACTATCCTAGAATATTGAGCATTTGTGATGCCCACGTTTCGTATACGCTAGAATAGATAGGCGAGGAAGGGGCATGGCGACCCAAGCAATGCTCAGCTAGACACAGAGGTTATCAATGCACTAATAAAAGTCACCAAAGACATCAACATATAAACTTTAATTAATGGGAAAGCAATTTTAAGGGGTGCGCATGATATTCCGTAGTCACATGACATCAGCCCATCAATCCTGACGAATTAAAGTGTACTAATACAATAAAACAAAACTACTTAATGAATTGAATACATGCAGGACCTTCTTACAGCTCTTGTATCTTCGTTCAGGGTGTGTCTTGTGCTGCTAATACGTCTGAATTCGTCTCTGGTTTGGTACTCGTACGTATGGTATCTTGCACACAAAATTCGTCTGACTTTGGGGTATTTATAGTTTCTGTCTGAGGGTTAGATGCGGCGCATAGGATAAGTAGATGCGGCGCATTGACTTAACTTCGCGTGGGGTCCAAGATTAATATATTCAGGAATATTCGTACACCGCCTTAAGATGCGGCGTAACTCCATTTCTCTATGCGGCGCATGTCCTTTGCTGTCTTGGATTGTAACTTGTGAAATCTTGATAGTGATACGCCGTATGTAAGAAGTATGTTGCGGCGTATCTGGAGCAGAATGATCTTGATCTTGTACATTTCAGTAGACTCTTAACATCTTGCTTGTTTTGCTCCATAATTAGTCCAAAATCGCCAAGTTTCACATAATACTTGTTTTTACCTGAGAATTACAAAAGTAAACATTAACGTATCAATTCTCATATATAATATAATAAAACAAGTCAAATAAATAGGATAAATGATGATAATAAAATATACTTATTTGAGTTCATCACTTTTCTTCAACGACGTGCGGTGTGCCCACAGGAAATTTGGCAACTCATTCACCCATCCGGCCCTTTCCCTGTCGAGCCTGGATTTGAACCCCTTCATCAGGCTCTTGTTCGCCCTTTCTACTAATCCGTTGGCTTTAGCGTGGGCTACGGCGGTATTGATCTGGGTTATATTCAGGCGCTCGCACCAGCTTTTGAAAGGATCATGGATGTAATTGCTCCCGTTGTCCGTAACGATTACCCTCGGCAATCCGAACCTACATACTATGTTCTACCAAACAAACTTTTTGACTTCTTTCCCGGTTGTGCGAGCTAATGGCTTGGCTTCCATCCACTTGGTGAAATAGTCGATGGCAACAATAACAAACTTGATTTTCCCCGGAGCTTCCGGCAGAGGACCCAACACATCCATGCCCCATTGATAGAAGGGCCATGGGGCCATGATTGAAGTCAGTTCGATTTTTGGGAGCCTCGGCACAGGTGCATGTATCTGACAAGGGTCACATTTCTGAATTATTTCCCTGGCATCCCGGTGCATGGTCGGCCAGTAGTATCCCTGTCGCATTAGCTTTGCCACGACAGATCGCGGCCCCAAGTGCATCCCACACGCTCCTTCGTGCACTTCCCGGACGATGTAGTTGGCCTGTAATGGTCCGACACATCTCAACATTGGGCCCAGATAGGATTTTTTGAAGAGCACGCCATCCACTAGGGTATACTGATTTATTTTCATTCGGAGAGTCCGAGCCTCGTTTTGATCCTCCAGTTTTCCTCTTCTTCCTCTACAATGGCGCTGACTACCTCTTCTTCTGTTGACGGTTTTTCCAAAACTTCCACTAAGGTTTCCTTTGTCAAGTGGTTGAAAGCCATGGATGCCAGCTTACTGAGTATATCTGCTTTTTGGTTTTGCGTTCTTGGGATGCTCCGGATTTTAAACTGTTCAAAGCATGCAATATACTCTTTGGCCTTGGCCAAGTACCGTATCATGCTATCCTTGGATGCTACGAATTCCCCATTGATCTGGCTCGCTACCAGATTGGAGTCCACTCTAACTTCCAACGCCTGGATCTTCATTTTCCGGGCGACTCTCAATCCTGCCAGCAAGGCTTCGTATTCGGCCTCATTGTTAGTGCTTTTAAAGTTTAATCAGATGGCATAGGTATATTCCGTTTGATCTGGGCTAATCAACACCAAACCTGCTCCGGCGCCTGACTTGTTGGACGCTCCATCGGTATACAACACCCACTGCTCTTGACTGGAGATATTACATATCTCCTTGCCACCCTCCTTTACGATCTGATCGGATGTGACCAAGGGTATTTCCGTTATAAAATCCGCAAGGACTTGCCCTTTGATCGCATTTCGAGGTACATAAGTGATATTGTAAGCTCCTAATTCCACGGTGTATTTGGCCAGTCTCTCGGATGCTTCCGCTTTGTTCAGTATTTGTTTGATTGGTTGATCAGTGATGACTTTTATCGGATGGGCCTCAAAATACCTCCTAAGTCTCCTCGATAAGTGTAACAGCGCCAGAGCTAGCTTCTCCACCAGAGGGTAATTTTGTTCGGCCTCATGCAACGTTCGGCTAACGTAATGTACCGGGGTTTGCTTTCTTTCCCTTTCTACCAAAAGTACCCCACTTATCGCCCCCTTTGACGCTGCTAGGTACACGTATAGGTCTTCTTTCGGTTTTGGGGTTGTTAGGTAGGGAAGCTCGAGGATCATCTTTTTCATTTCTTGAAAAGCCATTTCGGCCTGTTCCGTCCATCGGTATTCGTCCCGGTTATCCTTGGTGATATTTTTCAATGTGTCGAAGAACAGAAGTGCTCTTTCTACCGACTTGGACAAGAAACGGTTCAGAGCCGCCAGCTTACCACTTAAGCTCTGCATTTCTTTCAGCGATTTCGGGGACTGCATGTCCACCACGGCTCGAGTTTTCTTCGGGTTCGCCCTAATCCCCTCGGACATTACCATGTACCCAAGAAATCTTCCTTCTTCCACTCCGAACGAACATTTCTTAGGGTTCAATTTCATATTAATCTTCCGGAGGTTATCGAACGTCTCTGCTATGTCGGCCAACAATTCTTTTTCTGTTTTGCTTTTTATTACCATGTCGTCCACATACGCCTCAAGGTTTCTCCCTATCTGTGACCGGAAGGCTGAGTCAACTAATTGCTGGTACGTGGCTCCGGCGTTCTTCAAACCAAACGGCATTTTTGTATAACAGTAAGTCCCATGTTCAGTATAAAAGGCTGTTTTCTCTTCATCCTCCTTCGCCATTTGCACCTGGTGGTATCCCTTGTAAGCATCCAAAAAGCACTTGTACCGGAACCCCATGACCGACTCTATCTTCCAATCGATTTCTGGCAACGGGTAATAATCCTTTCGGCAAGATGAGTTGAGGTTTTTGAAGTCGATGCACATCCTCCAACTACCATCGGATTTCTTGACCAACACTGGGTTTGAAATCCACGTAGGGTATTGCACTGGTCGAACTATTCTGGATTTCACCCATTCTTCCACTTCGCTGGCTATGACCTGGTTCTTTTCGGCTGAGAAGGTTCTTTTCTTTTGCGCTACCGGCCGATCTTGAACGTCCACGTTCAGCGTGTGTTCGGTAATCCGACGGGGTATTCCCGTCATATCCGAAGGTTCCCAGGCGAATACATCTTGACTGTTTTTGAGTAATGTAATCAATTGCCTCCTACATTCTGAGGAAAAATTTCCTCCAATGGTTACTAGTTGGTCCGGGTAAGCCGGATGTATCATTACTTCCTCCGTTTTCCCAGTGAACTCCTCCATCCCTTCGGCATCATGAGGTTCGTTCTTTGCCTCCTTCTCTATCATCTGTTTCTCCTCTAGCTTGCGGCATTACGAAACAATTATCGATCGAGTGACTAAGGTCGCTATGCCTCTCGGAGTAGGGAACTTCATCATTGAATGGATGGTCGATGGGATGGCACGAAGCTTTTTTAAACCTGATCGTCCTAGAATGATGTTATACGGAGATGGTGACCTTATCACGGCGAACTTCATCATTGTCTTATGATACAAACCTTGGCTTCCAAAACAGACTTCTAGTTCAACCTTCCCTAATGGTTTTATGGACTCCCCCGCGAATCCTATCAATGGAGTGTTGGTTTCTTTCAGTCTAGCCTTGATAGCGGGGCACAGGTGTTCGAAACAATGTTCATACATCACTTCTACTGAAGCGCCCTGGTCTACGTAGATCCTTCGCACCGTATAGCCTTCCACCTCGGCCTCTACTATCAAAGCTCGTCTGACACGTCGCCCGGAAGGATGGGAGGGAAACTGATCGGGGCATTCACCCATTCCTCCTCGGCATCTGTCGTCTTCCTTTTTCCGGAGGTCGTAGGGTTTCGAATCATATTCACAATCTTTCCTTTTTGTGGTGTAGGACCAGCCATTCTGAACTTCGGGTAGATCGAATAGTTGGTCCCACGGATGGCGCCAATTTGTTGAATTAATTTTTTGTAACCACTTCAGACAAGCAAATGAGGCCTTTCGGATGAACCAGGTAAGCGTTCCTCCGAAAGGTTTAGGTGCTGATCCCTTCAGCTTTGGAGGGTCTTCCGGATATCTGCACACAATAGCACGCGTTAGGCTCGCCCCGGGTGTTATCCCAGGACCCACCTCCGGCGTGAGAGTAAGTATCGGATATACCGAGGGACTCTAAACAGTAATACGGAGCAAATATGGATGGTAAAAAATTGGTTGAAGGTAGTAAATGAGCTGGGTATTTATAGTACCCAGCCTTGGTACCTGAAATGGCGGCGCCGGATTTTCTGGGAACATGTCTCAGACATAATCCCGTAAATCCTGGGGGGCGGCGGTGGTGTCTGCTGCTGCCATCTGTCCAAAAGGTAATGCCACCTGTTATTAATTACAGTTAAAATAGCCGGATGATTTGGGAGCCCTTCGGATGATCGTTCGGACACATACGCCAACACTTTTCATTGTTGATTATAGTTAGTTTCTTGATGATTTTTCTCCACATCTTAGGTGTTGGCTGCTAAAACGTTCACTTGAATGTAAAACCATGAGATACATGATGGTACTACACATCGTTACCATCACAATGGAGTTCGGCCCCCCTCAATTGAGAATCTTGGTTCCGCCCCTGATAGTTGATCATCATTGTGTTCGACCTTCAAAGTCAAACATGACTTTTGTTATCTTATTTAGCAAGCGACCACCACGTGTGTTGTTATATGAAACTTTGAATTGAAAACAAATGACACAACTATATCATGCAAAGCAATATTTGCTTTATTAGAGAGTGCTGCATTATCTTTTTACACTATTAGAGCATAGGGTGTGGTAACTCTGTGTTATCAGCTTTAACCTTTTCACTTTTAACTATAAAAAAAACACCCCTTATCATAACTTAACTTTAACTCACCTTTAACTCAACTATTTCCAAAATCAACCCCTAAACTAAAATTAATACTTCATTTAATAACTAACATAACATTTAAAACACGAATTACATTAATCATTAAAGTTAAAACACAAATTACATTAAACATTAAAGTGAAAACACGGAATACATAGTACGATTAATAGAAACTACGATACGGTAATGAAACTAAAACTACAAATTAAGAAAATGAATCATTTGAAACATAACCCTCCTCACTCGAAGAGGACCTAAACTCGCAATCATAATACTTTTCTTCCATAATGTCAAACCAGTTCTTCCTAAGATGCTCTGCATCCCTGGCTTCCTGCTCCATACGAGCAGCTTACTCTTGTAGTTCTCGTTATCCCGCTTAAGAACCAATGGGGTAAAAGGGAAATTTTTTTTTTTTTTAACCCAACGTCCACATAGTACAATTCAGGGGTAGAAATGATTTTTTTTTTTATTCAGAGTAGCCTTTAACACAGCGTTAAAGGGTTAACGTGGGGGCGTTAACGCACCTTTAACGCAGCAAGGCGGTGTGGTTAACGCACCCAATGTTAAGTGTGGAAAACTAGAAGAGGGGTTGAATAGTTTTTGTTGGGAATTAAATGTTCTGAAGATTAGTATTGGAAATTACATGTTCACAAGATCGTTACTGCTCAAAGAAATACTCTAAGTATCATTCTAATGCTAGTGCATTTGATTCTACTGCTAGCGTTAAACATTCTACTGCTGAATGATGCTGCTGGTAGTAGAGAAGATTCTACTGCTGAGTGGATAACTATTGAAGTATTCTACTGCTGGTTGGATAAGAATACCAAGATATTATGTGTATAATAGTCAACAATACACGGTAGATAATATCTTTAGACAAAGTGTTCAGTAACAAGTTGTAAACACAGATACATGTTGTATCTTAATGACTGACACTCTCAAGCATGTGTTCGATTAGACTTGACAATATTGTAAAGATCTATCTTGGACTATAAAAGAGAAATCATAGGCTTAGATATTGTACGCATTAATTAGATCATAATTGTTAATAACATAGAACAAACACAACAATATCATAAGTTATAGAAACATAAGATTCAAGGTTTTTGTAACCCTAGTGATAGTGAAGATCACTCGTATTATCTTGAATAATATTGAATCGTTTGGTGATAAACTTTCTTTGTTCATTGTTCTATAACAAACATAACTGTTCCATTTCCATAATCAAATAACCTTCTAAGTGTGGTTAAGTAGATTCCGCATACTTAATCACATTAACTCAATAAATCATATACACAAAGCAACAAAGGTCTAACAACCTTATAGTGTATCAAATCTGCTTCTCAATTGGTATCAGAGCAAGGCTGATATAGTTGATTTAGAAGAAGAAGCAGAAATGGACGTACAAGATACTCAGGTTACAAATATTGCTGCAAAGTTGCCCATGATCAAACAGAATGAGTTTGAGTTGTGGAGGTTAAGGATTGAGCAATATTTTATGGTTCAAGATTATGCTCTTTGGGATATCATTATGTATGGTGATTCTTTTACACTAGGTTATACAGATGTCATTCTTGAAGGCAAAACAGATAGGAAAAGAAATATTGGACCAGTTACCGGTGAAGAAAGGATACAGAAGAGAAATGATCAAAAAGCAAGAAACTTGTTGCTCATGACCATTCCTGGTGAACAGATGCTATCTTTTAGCAAGTATCCTGATGCAAAAACTCTTTTTGAAGAGATTTGTGCATGGTTTGGTAGTAATGAAACTACCAAGAAAACACAGAAGACATTGCTGAAACAACAATTTGAAAACTTTAGTTCAAATAGCAATGAATCACTTGATAAGCTGTTCTCTAGATTACACAAGCTTGTCAGTCAGTTAGCTGTGTTGGGGGTTGAGATAGCAAAGGAAGATCTCAACATGAAGTTTTTGAGAAGTCTATATGATGAATTCCATACTCATGTGGTTTTCTGGATGAATAAGCCAGACATTGAAACCATGAAACTCAATGATTTATACAACAACTTCAAAATTGTTGAACAAAGTCTGAAAAGGTCTGGAAACTACAGTACTAGTTCTGGGAATGTGGCACTCTTGTCATCTCCTAGTATTAGTAAGTCAGAAGAGGTAGATGAAGATGCAGGTGTTTCTACTGCTAACTATGGTGGTCCTACTACTAGTTCACAAAAGAATGTTGCTGGACTTGGAGATCCATCATTCTATGTATTCATGTCTAGTCAAACTAGTGGTTCTCCTCTAACTCATGAAGACCTTGATCAGTTGGATGATAATGATTTAGAAGATATGGATATCAAATGGCAGGTTGCTTTACTTAGCATGAGGGCTAAGAAGTTTTGGCAAAGAACTGGAAAGCAGATTACCATCAATGGTAATGAAACTGCTGGGTTTGATAAGAAGAAAGTAGAGTGTTTCAACTGTCACAGGCTGGGACATTTTGCTAAAGAGTGTAGAAACCCAAGGAAGCATGATAATAGAAACACATGGTATAAGCAAGAGAAGAAGAAGGAAGTCACAGTGGAAGAGCCAAGGGCTATGCTAGCCATAGATGGTGTTAACTATGATTGGAGCTTCATGGCTGATGAGGAAGAAATACCAAAAGAAGCTGCAATGGTGGCCACTGAGACTGCTCTAATGGCCTTTTCTGATTCAGAGGTAAATTCTATAATCAAATGTACTAAATCTTGCTGTGCTCTTAAAGCTTATGAAGACCTTAAAAAGAAATTTGATGATCAGCTAGAAGAGCTATATAACACTATGGCCAACTTAGCTAATCATAAAAGAGGTCTAGCTGTTCTTGAAAAACAAATCTTACACTTTCAAGGAAATGAATCTAAGTTTACTGATGACATGAATGCTCTAAAAAGAAACTCAGAGTTCAAAGATGAAATAATTTGTTTGCAAAATGAATCTTTAGCTAAAGCCAAAAATAAAAGTGAAAATGTTAAGATAACAGTAGATGCTTTAGCTCATGCCTCAGAAAGAATTAATAAAATTTGGGAAGCTCAAGTAATCAATAAAGCTAGATCTGGTGTAGGATACAAGTCTGTTCCTCCACCATACAGAGGTGTTCCTTAACCTCCAGGAATTGACCTAGCATACACAGGATTTGCTGAGTTTCAAGAACCAATAATGGAATATGGTTCTAAGTCTACTGAGAGTCATAGGTAGAGAAAGTAGGTGAAAGTATAAGTAATACTTCACTTCCTGAGGACAAGGTGTCCTCTGATAGAAGATCAGATAGAGTAGTCATTGAAGACTGGGTATCTGATAGTGAGGAAGATGAACAGGTTATGTCTAAACCTGAAATAGTTAAGAAAGCAGGAACAAGGGTTCCTAAAGTGGTCAAAAAGGATACTGTTAGGCCTAGAACAAACATTAAACATGTTAGGCAACCAGTTAAATATTGTGAACAATATAGATCCACTAACAAGCCCAGAGGTAACCAAAGGAATTGGAATAACCTCAAGTCTGACCAATTTCTAATTTCTATGGTTATTCATCCAGACAACCACATGAGTATGGAATTCATCAATTTCACTTTCACTCTAATTCTAAGAGAACAAAACCTAGAGCAGTTTCAAAAGCAGTTTCTACTGCTAGGCAAGCAGTTCCTACTGCTATACCATTCATGACTGTTAACCCAAGACCAACAGTTAAAAATGCAAAATCAACTTACAAAAATGCATCAACAACTGTTAAAAGGCCCATTCAATCAAAAGCAGTGGTCCAAAAACAAGTTTGGAAAATTAAGGGAACAACTACAAAGCTAGCAGTTTCTACTGCTAAGCATGTAGTTCATACTACTGCTAGGGAAAACAGGGCAAATGCTGTTAAGGCCTCAGCATGTTGGGTTCTTAAATCCAATGTTGCATCAACTGTTCTCAAGAGATTAAATTACATTGATGCAAGAGGCAGATCCAAGTCAGTAATGGCTTGGGTCCCCAAAGGAAACTAATACTCCTTATTACTGTGCAGGAACATTCATCTGATAAACAAAAGGATCAAGGATACTCAGATTGTGGATGTTCAAGGCACATGACAGGCAACAAGTCTTATCTCTCAGATTTTCAATCAATAGATGGACGCTTTTTTACCTTTGGAGGAGGTATTGGTGGCAAAATTTTTGGTAAAGGTACAATTAAAACTGGAAATTTAGATTTTGAAGATGTGTTCTATGTGCAAGAGCTTAAGTATAATCTTTTTAGTGTCTCACAAATGTGTGATAAAAAGAGCAAAGTTCTTTTCTGTGACACTGAATGTCTTGTACTTTCTTCTGATTTTAAGATGCCTAATGAAAGTCAAGTACTTCTTAAAATTCCAAGAAAGGGCAACATGCACAGTGTTGATATGAAGAACATTGTTCCTAAAAAGGCTTTAACTTGTCTTGTAGCAAAGTCCACATTGGATGAATCAATGTTATGGCATAGAAGGCTTGGTCACATTAACTTCAAAACCATAAATCAGATTGTTAAGAATGGTTTGGTAAGAGGTTTACCTCAAAAACGATTTGAAAATGACCAAACATGCATTGCTTGTCTTAAAGGCAAACAACACAAAGCCTCTTGTAAGCCCAAAATTTTTAACTCTAATGATCAATCATTGTTTATGCTTCATATGGATTTATTTGGACCTACTTCTGTTAGGAGCCTGATGCATAAAAGATATTGTCTAGTTATTACTGATGACTATAGTAGATTTACATGGGTTTTCTTTTTAGCTACTAAGGATGAGACTTCTAGCATCCTTAAGACATTCATTACAGAGATAGAAAACCTAGTAAGCAAAAGAGTAAAAGTCATTAGATGTGATAATGGGACATAATTCAAAAATAGATTTATGGATGATTTCTGCAAAGAAAAAGGTATTAGGAGAGAATTTAGTGTTGCTAGAACTCCACAATAGATTCGTGTTGCTGAGAGGAGAAATAGAACACTCATAGAAGCTGCTAGAACCATGTTAGCCGACTCTAAGTTGCCTATCACTTTTTGGGCAGAAGCATTCAACACTGCTTGCTATGTTCAAAATATGGTTTTGGTTGTCAAATCTCACAATAAGACATCATATGAACTTTTTAGAGGTAGAACTCCTGCAATAGGATTTCTTAGACCTTTTGGATGTCATGTGACAATTCTAAATACCTTAGACCATCTTGGAAAGTTTGATGGCAAAGCAGATGAAGGATTCTTAGTTGGATATTCTCTTAATAGCAAAGCTTTTAGAGTATACAACTTGAGAACTAGAAGAGTAGATGAGAACCTGCATGTGGAATTTTTAGAGAATAAATCCAATGTAGCAGGTCAAGGTCCTAATTGGCTATTTGATCTTGAATCACTAACCCATTCTATGAATTATGTGCCTGTTGTTGCAGAAACTAATGATTTTTCAGGTTCATAAACAAAAAATGAGGCAGGATTAGACAAGGAGACAAATCAAGATCATGTATGGATGCCAATAAGTACCAGTGTGGCTTCAATTTCAACAAATGATGAATCTTCTTCTGGTAAAGCTAAAGAAGATGTTGAAAATGAACACAAGGAAGATGGGATCACGGAACAACAAAATGTTTCTTCTGATGATAGTACTGCTGAGACAGACTATTCTACTGCTAGGCTTAATCTTTCTGCTGCTAGGCCAAATGTTTCTACTGCTGGCCCTACAGACTCAAATGAAGCAGATTTCTCAGATAAAGAGGTGGATTTGAGCAATATCTCACCAAACTATCAAGTTCCTTCAACACCACACACCAGGATTCACAAAGTCCACTCCCTAGAAAATGTGATTGGAGATGTACAATCAGGTGTGAAGACAAGACAACAACTGATGTCTTCAGACCAACAAGGGCTTCTTGATGCCCTTTATGCTTCAAAGCAGCATGAGTTTTCAAACTCTTGCTTGTTTGTATGTTTTCTCTCTCAGGCAGAACCAAAGAACATTCTTAAAGCCCTAGATGATTCAAGCTGGGTGGAAGCTATGCAAGAGGAGCTTCTTCAGTTTAAGATTCAGAAGGTTTGGGTGCTAGTTGATTTACCTAAGGATGAAAAGGTAATTGGCACTAGATGGGTTTTCAAGAATAAAAGGGATGAAAGGGGACTTGAGGCAATTAGGCTTTTCTTAGCTTATGCTTCATTTATAGGCTTCACAGTTTATCAAATGGATGTCAAGAGTGCATTTTTATATGGTACTATTGAAGAAGAGGTGTATGTCTCACAACCTCCAGGGTTCATTGATCCTGACCATCCAGAAAAAGTGTACAGAGTAGTTAAGGCTCTTTATGGCCTTCATCAGGCACCTAGAGCATGGTATGAAACACTGGCTTCCTACTTAATTGAAAATGGATTTCAAAGAGGCAAGATTGATCAGACATTATTCATCAAGAAGCACAAGAGTGATCTTTTGCTAGTACAGGTGTATGTGGATGATATCATCTTTGGATCTACAAGGAAGGAGATGTGTTTGGAGTTTGAGAAGCTTATGCATGATAAGTTTCAGATGAGTTCCATGGGGGAACTTACATTCTTTTTGGGTTTGCAAGTTAAACAATCATGTGAAGGCATATTTATTAGTCAAGATAAATATGTTGCTGAGATACTAAGGAAGTTCAACTTTGCTGATTCAAAAATGGCAAGCACACCAATGGACTCTGCGAAGCCACTTCTTAAAGATTTAGATGGAGACAATGTAGATGTACACACTTACAGATCTATGATAGGTTCTTTGATGTATCTTACATCATCAAGACCTGACATCATGTTCTCTGTTTGTGCTTGTGCAAGATTTCAAGTAACTCCAAAGGTTTCTCATTTAACAGCAGTCAAGAGGATTTTTAGATATCTCAAGGGTCAACCAAGGTTGGGTCTATGGTATTCAAAGGAATCACCTTTTGACTTGGTAGCATTTTCGAATAGTGATTATGCTAGTGCTAGCTTGGACAGAAAGTCAACAACTGGAGGATGTCAATTCCTTGGGTGTAGACTTATCTCATGGCAGTGTAAGAAGCAAACAATTGTGGCTACTTCAACAACTGAAGCTGAATATGTAGCTGCTTCAAGTTGTTGTGTTCAAGTCCTATGGCTTCAAAACCAACTTCTTGACTATGGGTACAATTTAATGAACACTGTCATACATATTGATAATAGTAGTACTATTTGCATAATTAAAAATCCAGTGCAACATTCTAAAACAAAACACATTGAAATAAGACATAATTTTATTAGAGATTGTAATGAGAAAAAGTTGATTCAAGTTCTTAAAATTATTTCTGATCATAACTTTTCAGATCTTCTTACAAAAGCTTTTGATGTTGAAAGATTTCAGTACTTGGTAGCAAGTATTGGAATGCTTAATCCTCAATAATTTAAAACTATGTGTTTTTGTATATAAATTTTTGATTGTACTGCTGGCTTTATAAAATACTACTGTTAGTGAAAAGTTTGTGCTGCTAGTACAAATTTTATTTGTTTAAGTTCATTTTGTTAGTCATACTATGATACTGCTATAAGATAAATGCTTTGCATTTTGTTTCTTGGTTTTGGACTAACATTTTCAGGTATGAACATTGAACAAAAAGGAAGTTTCAAGTGAAATGGAAGCAGCAGAATGATTCTAGTTGCTAAAATAATAGGTTTATGATGGACTGAGTTTGGGAATTCATTAACAAAGGTTAACACCTAAGTTAATTGATTCTTTAAAACTTCTTTCTTGAAACCTAGTTATCATGTTTCACATTGACTTGATGGCTCAGTTGGTCAGATAGTAACTGACTCAACTCACTTTCTATCATTTTATACTTTTAAGTATAATGAGCAAGTCTAAGGACATCTGATAGAAAGAACAGCTAGTAAAAGTGAATCTAACACTTGTGTTGGAGGCAACAATTGCTATGAGCTTAAAACCCTGTCAAGAAAGCCTTTTGAATAGGTTTATTATAGGGTATTCACAATGCAAGAAACACTTGTTTGAGGCTTAGATTTGGATCGAATGAAAGAAAGCTTAGAGAGAGAAAGTGGGAACTTCTAGTGTGAGAAACACTATGTGTATTAGATTGAAATAATGAGAGTTCCAACCCTTCCCTTGCAAGGGAAGGGGTATTTATACTTACTACATATTATGCCCCTAGCGGGCTGTAGAGTGAGCTGACAGAGGGTAAAGACCCGACCCACTCCACAATACTAATAATAATAACTAAGCTACTAATAATATTACTGATAATCCTATGAGCTATGATGTACTAATAATTACTCGGGGAGACCGAGTCTTCAGCTGAATATTCATATTCCTAACAATCTCTCCCTAAGGGAGGTCACCCCAGAAGTAATGTTCTGAATTTCAGCACTTCTTCCTTGGATCTTGACATCATAGCTCGTAGTCATTGAATCTTCAATGTCATAGATTGTTGTGCAAACATCAGTGATCTGAAGATGACTTCTCTTTTGTCTTGGATGAACTTTGAGTAATCTTTGAGAGTATCATCCCACTTGAGTCTCCAAGTCATCTTTTAGTAGTAGGTCTCCATGTGATGAGATATACTTAGAACCGACATGCTCACACTAATCAGGGTCATGATCTTTAGCATCAGAGTTAGCAGAAGCTGTGTTGAAGGTCTTTTGGTTGATCATGACTTCTTTGATGATGATGTGGTAGAGTGAACATGTGGTGATGGATTGGCATCTTTTCTGCAACCAGCTACAACAGCAACCAGCTACAGCATACCACTGCTACAACCGCCAGAGATTCCTGCATACGACAGTTAGCAATAATTCGACCGGTACTTACAAGTTTGGACTTCGAGATAGTCAACAGCATAGTGTGAAAACTCTCTCTAATCCTTACCATGACCGTTCCTAATCGAAAACCCACAGAGGGCTTTTTAAGATTTTACCGTAGTAAATCAACGATTAGGTGAGTCGCTGGAGATCACTCCACGACTGTAGACCGGTTGAAACCGCCGCGACCACTAAGCGTAATCCACGAGGAATTACCGAAGTGACCTGCTTTCAGGGCTGCTTGATGTTGACCCTGGCAGGAATTTCCATTCAATCATTGAGAATTACATTAGTAAATTCTCTCATAAATGTTCTGGCAGATTGCTAAGATCTGCGTAGGACTCATGAGTTTACAACTGGTGTCCTTAATGTTGAACAACCAGTGTAGAAATAATTCATGTCCCTATGAGATCTTATTATGCATCTCGTGGCTCTAGACTCGATAGTGCGATTTGATTTAGTGAGCGGAGGCTGGAGAGGAATGCCACCTTTTCAATATCATCTAACTCGGAGTGAGAGAGATGATAGAAATGTATTGAACTCTGTGACAATTGAAACAAGAGTCCTTTGAGGGACCTTGAGTGGCTAGGGAGGGTTGTGCAGCGTATCACTGGGTCCATGATACTTTGTCTTCAATGCCAGCAATCAACTAAGTGATTCTGACAGCATATGTATTGACCCGGTTTCTGCCTAAGTTGTAAGGAGGGCTATTTCTTTTCACCCTTTCTCTTTACAATTCTTTTTCATTCTTCAACCCCATCAGTGCTTACCGAGACTTCATAACTAACACCTTGTTGGGTTTGTTCCAGTGTTAGCTCCATCTCAGTCGGCACTATTCCCTCATTCACTTTTCTCCTTTTTAATCATACCTAAGGACTTCTACACTAACTAGTGGATTGTCCCTGGGTAGATCCCTCCGGCTCTGGCGGGATCGTGGGAACTTGTACCTAACCTTACCATCCTTATAACTCCATTATATGAAATACAATGGACGGTCTTTGGTGTTCTTCCACAATTGCCAAACCAAATCTTTGAAAAATCTCTCAAAGTGTTCATGATTTCGAAACACATTTTTGCAAACACTTGAGAGTTTTATATTTTTCAAATGCTCCCCCTCAACATGTGCTCGAGTGATAGTTTTATAAATTTGCACATGTTAGGTAGAGCTCGCACTTTTTGAATTGATCCACTTTCAGTGAACATGACCGATTCGAGACACGCTTACATCACTAGTTAGACTAGCTTGAAATTATTACCCGGCCTGGTCAAGTCCACAGAAAGTTTCTCGAAATGGTACACTCTACTCAGATACATCTTTTTCGAGACACGCTTACATCACTGGTTAGACCAGCTAGAAATTATTACCCGGCCAAGACGTATCCTTTCGATTGATGGCAATTCAAGTTTCGTCAATTCATTGGTGAAGTCTGAGCCTTGCTCACGTGAGATGCCAAATCCTTTGTTTTGTTAAAACCATTTGCTCCCCCTCAATATGTGCATCGATATAAGAAAGATTTTCGCACATATGGAAGAGCTTGCGTTTATGACCAAAACATTTTGCTCCCCCTCAATATGTGCCTTGATATGCAAAATGGTTTAGCACATACGGGAGAGCTTACATTAATTTCCAAATCATCACATTTTATCAGAATTTCCTATTTAAATCACATTCTCTCCCCCGATCAAAAATTTCAAACCATTTGAGATTTGTGATCCCAAGTGATTTAAATTAGTTTAGAAAATTTGGGAGAAAATGTGGTCAGGTTTAAATGTATTCTGATTTTGAAGCATACTATGCTTCCCTTGAAACACCAAGAGAGTGTCACTGCTGATGTTGCACAAATTTGGCAAGGTGTCGGAAATTTGAACAAATATGCTCCCCCTCAATTAATGACCCATTTTCCATTAAAAGAGCTGTAGTCATTCAATTGAGCGACGGGTATTTGTGAAAATTTAATTCAATTTACCACCTTGTGTAACATCAAGACTCTCTAGAAGAATCAAACAGCATAAAGAGTCTGATGAAAAGAAGACTTCTCTTCTTATGCACGACAAGACGCACTGAAACGTACATCAAGTCGGGGAAACATGGATATAAAGTAATCCATGCCCAGGTGAACATCACCCGGTTGGAGGAACAGCTGTCTTTTTGGCGACATGCTTTCCCCATTGTACAGCGCGGGTTGCAGTATGAAGTAACTGCAAGCCATTAAGACATGTTTTAACTGATTAGTATAACTTCTGCTCGAGCTTCATTTAAGAATCCGTGCCATTATTGAATGACATTTCTAGATCCGTAAATGTTATCGATAAACAGAAGACATGCCTAGGTAGGACTATTTATGGTATTTTCTGATTTTTCGATTTTTATGGTTTTTTATAGGTTTTATATTTTTGTATTTTTCTTTTTGATTTAAGATATATACAACTATGTACAAGGATATAAGAAGACAATCCTTTACTCCTCCTTTTCCTCCTGAAGACACTTGAGGGTTTCAGGAGTCATGCTTTTCATGCCAAGGCGTGGGAGAATAAACTGAAACCTTTCTCTTGGGAGGGCCTTGGTGAAGATGTCAGCTAACTGAAACTCTGTCCTCACGAAGTATAGTTCCACAATTCCTTTTTCCACCTGTTCCCTGATGAAGTGATGCCTGATGTCGATGTGTTTAGACCTGGAGTGCTGAACATTGTTACAACAAAGAGCAATGGCGCTTTTGTTGTCACAATATAGGGGTATTTTGTTGTATGAGAATCCATAGTCCGAAAGTTGTGATCGCATCCAAAGGATTTGTGCACAACATGCAGACATGGCAATGTACTCAACTTCAGTAGATGATATGGAAGTACTCATCTGCTTCTTAGAAGACCAACTAACCAACTTTTCCCCTAAAAACTGAGCTCCTCCTGAAGTACTTCGACGAGTGTCTTGACATCCCGCATGATCAGCATCCGCGTAAGCCGTTAACTCCATTGCAGTGTCCTTAGGATACCAGAGACCCATATGAACTGTGCCTTGAAGATATCGGAAGATCCTTTTCACTGCTTCAACATGCTTCTTGGTTGGTCTGGATTGATACTGAGCACACATACACACAGCAAACAGAAGATCTGGTCTGCTAGCCGTGATGTACATCAAAGATCCAATCATGCTTCGATACTTTGTTATATCTACTGGAATCCCTGAAGGATCTTCATCCAGCTTCGTTCTATCAACCACGGGAGTGTCAACAGGTTCACTTGAATAGAATCCAAACTTTTTCAAGATCTCGTTGGCGTATTTGGATTGATTAATGAATATGCCTCCGGGACTTTGAGAAACTTGTAATCCTAAGAAGAATGACATTTGTCCCATCATGGACATTTGGAACTTGGAATTCATCTCCTTTGAAAAACTATCACATTCACTAGGATCTGTTGAAGCAAAGATGATATCATCTACATATATCTGAACTAGTAGTAGATGGTTTCTTGACTTCCTGGTGAATAGTGTGGGATCAACAACACCCTTGGAGAATCCGTTCACTAGGAGGAACTTGGACAATGTATCGTACCATGCACTTGGCGCCTGTTTTAACCCATAAAGAGCCTTCTTCAGGCGGTAAACATGAGTAGGGTGTTCAGCATCCACGAATCCTTCTGGTTGACTCACATAAACTTCTTCCTTTAAGTCACCATTCAAGAATGCCGTTTTGAAATCCATCTGGTAGACTATCATATTACGACTAGCAGCATTTTCCAGGAAGATTCTTATAGCTTCAATTCTAGCAACCGGAGCAAACGATTCTTCAAAATCAATGCCCTCTTCTTGTCTAAACCCTTTAGCAACTAGCCGTGCCTTGTTCTTTAAGACATCACCATACTCATCAAGCTTCACTTTGAAGATCCACTTTAAAGCAATGATCATTGCAAGCTCTGGAGGAGGCACTAATTCCCATACTTCAAGTCGATCAAATTCATGGATTTCATCCTGCATAGCCTGGAACCAGCAATCTTTAGTCATTGCTTCTTTGGCATCTTTTGGTTCGACTTTGGACAGTACGGAATTGAAGAAGCACCATAGTGCATCAGTAGCTAGTTGATTACGTGTGGATACTGGACGTGAGGGATTGCCTATGATGTTGTCGATTGGATGATCACTGGTCCATTTCCTGAGATGGTCGTGAGGTTGAGGGTTATGAACAGACGTAGCAGTGCTGTGTTCTTCAAGTGAGGGTGTGTCTGATGAATGTTCAGGAGCAAATATGTTTTCAAAAGGAACCTCATCAACAGGAGCAAAAGGATTAACTTCCAAAGAATGATTATTTGAAGATTCTTGCATTACTGGAGAAGATAGAGCGTTTGATGACGAAGGCGATTGACTGGCAGCTAGAGCATTGTGACTGACTGATACTGAAGCTGTAGGGCCTTCTGAACCTTGTGGGGCTGGAACCTCAGCCATAGGAAGTATAGCAGGTTCACTCGGGATGTTTCCATTCGTTGGCTCAAAGTATTCATCAATCATAGGATCGAATAACTTCTTCAACTCCTCACATGTAGGTGGCACATAAGAATCTGCAGGCGTGGAATTCTGTACAAGTCCTGAACTAATGGGTCCAGGTGACAAAAGGTTAAGATCGGGTCCAGAACTAATTTGTCCTGAAGCAGGTTGCTCACTCAGCTCATCGAACGTAACATGAATGGTTTCCATGATTTTACGGGTTCTCTTATTGTAGATTCGATACCCTTTACTGTCTGGTGCGTATCCAACAAAAATACCTACATCTGCTTTAGCTCTTAACTTTCCCAAGTCTTGACTATCGTTAGTTGGATAGCAAAGTGCACCAAACACACGGAGAAAAGAGAGATCTGGTTTCTTGTTATGAATTAACTCGAAGGGAGTCTTCTCATGAACAGGATGAATTAGGGATCGGTTTTGAGTGTAACATGCTGTTGCAATAGCCTCTGCCCAGAGAAACATCGGTGCCTTTGAAAATATAAGCATAGTTCTTGCAGCTTCTACCAGAGTACGGTTCCTTCGTTCAACCACTCCGTTCTGTTGAGGAGTGCGAGGGATACTTTTATGATGCGTGATGCCAATACTTTCATAGAAATTACGGAGTTGTTGGTTAACAAACTCAGTACCATTATCAGTGCGGATGATTCTGACAGTTTTATCGAGCCTTACTTGCAGCTGTTTTATCAGTTTAATGATAACCTCTGGAGTTTCGTCCTTGGTTCTCAAAAACTTTACCCATGTGAACCGAGAATAATCATCTACTATCACCAGAACGTACTTCTTTCCATTTATGGTTTGTATTCTCATTGGACCGCACAAGTCCATGTGGAGGGTATGAAGAACTTCCAAGTTGGTGTTGATGGTTTTAGGCTTGTGGGTTTGTTTCTTGCTTTTACCCAGTTGGCATGCAGAGCAGAGATGATCTTTCTCATATTTCAGTCTGGGCATCCCTCTAACAAGATCTTTACGGGAAAGATTATTTATGGTACCGAAATTCAAGTGGTTCAAACGACGATGCCACAGCCATGATTTTGTTTTAGAGGCTTTAGAAAGCAAGCATATGGGAGAGGACTTCAACATTTCTTCAATTGATATGGTGTATAGATTGGTGCCCCGACTGCCCTTGAGGAGATCTATACCATCCAATTCTCTGACGAAACATGTATGCTTTCTGAAAGCCACTTCCAGATCTGAATCACAAAATTGACCCACAGAAAACAGATTGTGCCCTAGTCCTTCCACATAATATACCCTTGAGATTACACTGTTACCAAACACATAATCTCCATAACCCATAATAGCACCAAAGTGGTCGTTCCCAAATCTAACTGTCCCGATAAACTTTTTCACGAAGTTCTTGAGCCGTGAGCGATCCCCAGTCATATGTTTTGAGCAGCCTGAGTCCAAATACCACAGGACGATTTGTACGACATGCATTTGAAACCAGACAACAATGGATAACTGAAAAATGTGGATCCCCAAGTGCAATTGGGGTCCGTTTGGTCAGCACACACATATTCTTGAACCACAGATTTCACAGATGCTACTGTCTTTACTGAGGAGACAGAACTAGAGGCAGGACAAGACCTAGATGGAAGGCATTGTGACTCTAAAGACACGATTCTACCAGTTGGTCTCCATTCCTTATTCTTCACAATTTTATGCATATTCATTTTAGGTAATGGTCTTTGTTTTCCTAAATTGAATTTCCTTCCAGTGGGTCTCCATTCCTTAACTTTCACAATTTTATGCTTATTCATTTTAGGTAACGTGCACTGTTTTCCTAAATTGAATTTCCTTCCAGTGGGTCTCCATTGATATCCTACGCTAGCAAATGTTTTTCCTGTTGCTTTCCAAACTTTCTTGCATGCTTCAGTAATCCTACCATTCTTAACATGGGGTGATGCAGAAGACATCAAGAAAGACACAACACAATCATCATGATTAGCAGAAATTAAGCAATTGTCGCATGTTTTACAGATAGCATTAGAATTCGAATTAATTACAGTACTTTTGATACTAGAATCAACACAATTCATCCTACTCATTGCAAACTTATTGTTCCTAGGTTGGGCTTCTACATTCTTCAAGTGATCATTCTTAGCTGGCGCAGTCCTATCCTTTCTTGCATTTTCTCTAGACCTTGACTCGCTAGCTTGGGTGTCACTTTTTACTCCTGTAGAAGCATCGAAGGAAACATTAGTTTGTTTTTCTGTCACATGCCTTCCTGATAAAGATGTGTTGGGTTCTGATGTTTTTGGTGGTAGATCAAAGGCTACATGCTTGTTCTCAACAGTAGATGATGATGCAACAAATCTATCTCTATGGCTGCTAAACTTAGGAATTGAGCCTATGGCATATTCTAAGTTTTCCTGAATTCTTTTCGTGAGTTTGCAGGCATAGACAACTGCCCTATCAAGTGGCTTATCAGTCCTATCCTCTTCAACTACCTCACGAAGTGTGTCAAGGCCCTCTCTAAGATGATCGAGATATGTTTGATGGGCAAAGCTGTTATTTCTGAGCTTAAATGGAATACGCCCAACATCAACATCATACTTTTTACTATCAGTAGCCTTTGGTGCATCACAATTACAAGTGGTGCATGGCATTTTACCTTTCACCCGAGCCTTAAGATTCTCAATTTCATTTGTCAAAGAGGTTATTTGATCATTGTGATTGCTTCTTGTAACTTTAATAGAATCATATAACTCTTTGAAATGTTGTTTAACCTTTGAATTTTCTTCTCGAAAACACTCATTTTCATAATGTAACTTATTTATGGTGTTTTGATATTGAAAATTCTGAGAATCTGAAGACGAAGGTTTATTGGTGCCATACACTTCACACTTGTTGGATTTCAATTGGGCAATTTGGGCCCTCAGCAGTCGAATCGTGTTCGTGTGAGCTTGAATTGTCTCATCTCGTTTGCTTAATTCAAAATAAGTATCAAATTCAGGAGCATCCAAGGATGTCTTGTCATTTGATATTTTATGTTTTTCATTTAAATGTTGATGTTTCAATTGCAAATTAAGATACTCAACTTCTAACTTTGAAAAACGTTTAACCATATTATCATGGTCATCATTTTGAATTTTTTTAAGCAATTTTAAATTCTCCCCCTCAAGCTCAACAACACGATTCTGGGTGACATTTAACGCAATAGCATACTCATTAAATTGACAAGCAGACAATGCAGAATCAGTGACAGTGTAAAATACATCTTGTGCAATACATTTAGCAATCAAGTTGTCGTTAGTAATGAGTATATTTTTTCTTTCAATCTCTCGACTCTTAAGTTCTATTGCATATTCATTCACCTCATTTTCCATATCTTTAAACACTACTTCCATTTCTTTTATTTCGGCTTTAAGGGCAGTTTGCAACCCTTCAAAGTGTTCTTTAAGTAGTTTAAAGAATGGCATGACCTCAGTTAAGTAACACCTTTTAGCATGTTCAAAACACCTTTCCCCCTCAGTAATACCAGAGGGTGTGATTCTCTTCTTGCATGTTTTATCGAAATCAGCAAACAGTTGCCAAAGCACATATAAGCTAATAAAGGTTTTACATTCAGTGGGAAGAGATAAAGGCACCAAATTCCTAGGTGTATTGGGAGGATACACCGTTATGGACGCAATTTTTCTAATGAGGGGGGTGTTGGCCTTAAGTTTTTCTACCTTAAGTCTTTCATTATCTTGTTTCCAGAAAATCTGTTCAGGTGTTAACTTCTTTTGAGGAGCAAACACAGTCAAACGATTTTCCTCACCATAGTCATGGGGTTTGATTATTATTCGTCTGACTACGCACTCGGGATCCCTCATTTTCTCATTCATTCTTTCCTTTGTTCTCTCACTCATCTCCTCCTCCTCTTTAGTGTAGAGAAGCTCAGGCGGGTCATGAATAGGCATAAGCATCACAGTACCATCATATAGAGCTGGTTGAACTACTTTCATGTCCCTAAGGATGGTTGACTTGGGTTCACCTATCATGATTTTACTATGCTTATCACTCAACTTTCTATGCTTATGAATCATTTGAGCAGTTTGTATGGTTTGATTTTGTGTGTACAACTTATCTTCAAGCTTATTTTTTAATGTCTTGAGTCTAGAGAAATCATTTAAAAGAGTTGTTTCTTTTTGTTTGAATTCTTGCTTAAGTGTAGTTACACACTTTTGTGCTTCCTGTTTCTGTTTGACAGACTGTTCTAGCTGACTTTTCAAAGAACTCAACTCTAATTTTAATGTTTCTTCTCTCACTCTAGACTCTTTAATAAGTGTACTCATTTTACCTTCTAATTTCTGCTCACGTTCATTAAGCTCAAACTTAGCACGCTGTTCGTACATAGCCACTTGTTCTTTATAGATGTTTAGTCTAGTGATCAAGTTATCATCAGGGACAGGCAATTGGTTCTCATGGCGCTCACATGCATCATCTATATTACACGCATTATCTAAGGCACATACATTACTTATAACACAAACATCATTATTGACAAAAGATTCACCATTTGGTACATCAGGCGAGTTGTTGTGATTCAAATACTGTTCGTATGAAATAATATTGCTATTTTCCATGTCAACATTACTTGAGTCAGAAACATCTGCCTGATGTACTTCTTCGGGATTCTTTTGTCCCTCGACTATATTATATGTGTCATAAATTTTTAGTACCTCAGATATCACAGATGCATTAGAAGGGCCAGCTTGACGGGGAGATGAGACCAGGGAAGACAAGTTAGCCATGAAGATTGTTTGAGCCGTAGGTTCATCATCTACATCAGAGTCAAATGCATCACAGTCATCTGCCTTGAAGATGTTAGGATCATTAAGTGCTAGATCCTGAACAGGTTTCTCATCCACATATTCATCAAAAGTATTTCCTCCATCTCCTGCCAAGAACAATAACTCTTCCTCATCCAATACAGCTCCATTCTCTTGAGCTTGCATTAACAGCATCTTATCTTTGAAGTAATCTGAGTTCTGAGGACGTTTAGGTTGATTTCAGTTTCTAGCAATGTGTCCAAGCCCCCCACAATTATAACACTTGATCTGTTTCCCTTGACCCTGATTGGCATTCCCTGCTCTATTCTGCACATAACCTCGACCCATGTTTCTACCAGCTCTCCCTTGCACATTCTGAACCACAATTTTCCCATCCTCCACCATTGCTAGATTGCGTGGGTTGGATGAATTCCTTAACTGATTGTTGGTCTGAGGGAGTGATGCTTGAAACTGTTGAACCAGTAATGATACTTGATTGGTGAGGTTGTCAATCATTTTGTCGGTCTGAGAGTAGCCTGAGTCAAGTTGAGAACTCATAGCAGGTACTTGTGAGTGAAGTTGATGATAGCTTGGTTGGAAGATGATTGGATTGTCGGTTGAACATTTGTCATGAACGCCAGTGGATCATTTGTAGTTGAAGGATTAAACTTTTCTCTCAGCACCCGATCATAGACAGCATGCTTCTCATGTTGTTGCAGGTAAGCATACAACTGTTCATAGTTGGTATCCCTTAAACCTTTGTTGAGTTTGACAGCAGTAACAAATCTGTCCCATTCAGGAGTCATGTTGTTCACAAACTTTGAGTTTAGTTGGATATTGGGCATAGTCATTCTGATCATCCTCATATCATTCACCAACTTATGAAATCTCACATAGTAGTCTGTGATATTCTCTCCTGGGTTCATTTTGAAATGCTCGAACTCATCATACAGCTGTGACTCACGATCTTCCTTTGTGAGTTCTGACCCTGCCAACAACATTTTAACGTTGTCCCACACAGCTTTGGCTTCAGTGTTGAAATTGATGAGCTTGTATACATCCTTTGGAAGACCTTGAATGACTATGTTTGAGGCTCTAATGTCGGCATCATACCTCTTCTTTTCTTCTTCATTAAGATCATTGTAGTTTCTAGGTCTGTCTATGCCCCAAGTCACAGTCCCATCTTCACCAGTTGTAACAACATCTCTGGTGGTACCCATCTGATATGGTCCATCGTCAATTGACTTAAGAATGTTAACTCCATTATCTTTTCCCAAGCAGTAAAGTCTTATCCGTTGTGCCCAAGACTCATAATCCGTCCTATCTAACATAGGTGGACGAGTGTCAGATCCTGCTGCTTGAATATCTTCTGATGATGTGTTAGATGTGGTAGCCATAGTAACTACGGGATTTTACAGATCTTGTGATTTAACCGAGAAATCGAATCTTTCGCGGGAATTTCTAAAATCACCAAGACACAAACCGCCTAGACAAATAGCACTCTTCAGGATACAAACCGCCTAGACAAACCGCGTAGACACAAAACGAGTTCACACTGCAGAGACAAACCGCGTAGACACAAACCGAGTTCACGCTGGAGAGACAAACCGCGTTGATACAAACCGAGTACACGCTGCAAATACAAACCGCGTAGACACAAACCGAGTTCACGCTGGAGAGACAAACCGCGTTGATACAAACGGCATACACACGTCAGAAACAAACCGCGTAGACACAAACCGAGTTCACGCTGCTGAGACAAACCGTGTAGACACAAACCGAGTTCACGCTGGAGATACAAACCGCGTTGACACAAACCGAGTTCACACTGCAGAGACAAACCGCGTTGACACAAACCGAGTTCACACTGCAGAGACAAACCGCGTAGACACAAACCGCGTATGCACCTTAGAGACAAACCGCGTTGGCACAAACTTCCAAACACGTCGCTTTCAATGCTGTTTGTCCTTTTTCCTAAACTAGTAATAGGACAAGCCGCGTTCTCGATGGGACACAAACCGCGTTCAAGAACGTCCAAAATACACAAACCGCACCCAAGAACACTTGGATAAAAACCACTCGAATCACCCAAAAATGCCACACAAACCTTAAATATGTGAATCCAAGCACCAAATACTACTCTTATACTATTCCTAAGCTAGAAAGTACAAGGTATAACAACTTTTAATCACTAGACAAAGCACAAAATGAAATTAATGTAACTTAACAAATCGAACCAAAAAACCTCAAAAACTACACAAATCCGTGAATACCAACTCTCATGGACCTAACCATGGCTCTTGATACCAATTGTAGGGTATTCACAATGCAAGAAACACTTGTTTGAGGCTTAGATTTGGATCGAATGAAAGAAAGCTTAGAGAGAGAAAGTGGGAACTTCTAGTGAGAGAAACACTATGTGTATTAGATTGAAATAATGAGAGTTCCAACCCTTCCCTTGCAAGGGAAGGGGTATTTATACTTACTACATATTATGCCCCTAGCGGGCTGTAGAGTGAGCTGACAGAGGGTAAAGACCCGACCCACTCCACAATACTAATAATAATAACTAAGCTACTAATAATATTACTGATAATCCTATGAGCTATGATGTACTAATAATTACTCGGGGTGACCGAGTCTTCAGCTGAATATTCATATTCCTAACATTTATCTTTACACAGGCAGTTATTTATAACTGAAAAACATTGGTTCTCACACAACCAGAGGTTGCTTTAAACCGAATTCTAGATTAAGTGTCTGTTACACACTTAATCCCTTCAAAATGGTTGAAAGCAGTATAATTTTTCTATAATAAAATCATGAACATACTGCTAAGTCAAAAGTTTCTTAAAAAAGATTTTCAAAGGGACTCAGTAAAACCATCAATTGATGGATAATGAGTCAATGCCCCATGAATCACCTCTCATAGGAGTTAACACACCTAGAAGTGATGAGGGCAGAACATAAACTCTTAAGGAATTGATGGCTTCATGTACAACATTGTCTGAAAACAAGTTCACATTGGTAGATCAGATAATAATGGAATGATGATGAGAGATCTTCCAAACAGGGGAGGATAAAATGTTATTTGCATCTCAGGGGAGGAAATAAAACCCAAGGAAGATTAACCAAATGTAAGGAAGGAAAAGACAAGAGCATACAAGATGATGACATGGAGGTTGAAAATGACAAGAACAGTGCTGATTCTGGAGTATTATATATATTCAGAAGGGATGAAGCATTCCAAAGGAGAAAGTTCTATCTAGCTCAATTTCAGTTCACTACGTTTGTTCATCACTTGCAAAGGCATGCTGATAGATGATTTCACTTGTTGAAACAAGCATCCAAGATACATAGCATCATTGCCTCTTATAATTCCTTCATCCAAGGAAATTGCACCATCTTTTAGGCTTTGTCTAAAGCTTGAAGATAGGTTCTAATATTGTCGAAGTCAAAAGAAAATGGCAGATGAGTTACTAAGAAAGATATTTAATCTTGAAGAACATAAGATAGCTCAGATCAAGAATCTGACTACAAAAGTGTTTGAAAGATCTTCACAATCCATAATTTAATTCAGAAACATGTTGAAAAGGATTCACATGTTTAGGGGAGGATTGTTTGGAATTAAATGTTCTGAAGATTAGTATTGGAAATTACATGTTCACAAGATCGTTACTGCTCAAAGAAATACTCTAAGTATCATTCTACTGCTAGTGCATTTGATTCTACTGCTAGCGTTAAACATTCTACTGCTGAATGATGCTGCTGCTAGTAGAGAAGATTCTACTGCTGAGTGGAAAACTATTGAAGTATTCTACTGCTGGTTGGATAAGAATACAAAGATATTATGTGTATAATAGTCAACAATACACGGTAGATAATATCTTTAGACAAAGTGTTCAGTAACAAGTTGTAAACACAAATACATGTTGTATCTTAATGACTGACACTCTCAAGCATGTGTTCGATTAGACTTGACAATATTGTAAAGATCTCTCTTGGACTTTAAAAGAGAAATCATAGGCTTAGATATTGTACGCATTAATTAGATCATAATTGTTAAGAACATAGAACAAACACAACAATATCATAAGTCATAGAAACATAAGATTCAAGGTTTTTGTAACCCTAGTGATAGTGAAGATCACTCGTATTATCTTGAATAATATTGAATCGTTTGGTGATAAACTTTCTTTGTTCATTGTTCTATAACAAACATAACTGTTCCATTTTCATAATCAAATAACCTTCTAAGTGTGGTTAAGTAGATTCCGCATACTTAATCATATTAACTCAATATATCATATACACAAAGCAACAAAGGTCTAACAACCTTATAGTGTATCGAATCCGCTCCTCAGTTTTTTCCGTTTTTTAACTTTAATTCGCTTTGTGACTTATTGTGATTTCAAGGTAATTGCACACAAACAATTAATATAAGTAAGTAAGTAGAGAAAAGAACAATCAAACCACAACACGGAGATTTATAGTGGTTCGGCTACAAGGACTCTCTTCCTTGCCCTACTCCACTCCTCGAGCCTCTAACTCGAGAATTTTTCTTCACTAAGAAACAAACTCCCTTCTCGGCGGAGAAAACCTTAATACACGTCGCTTACACCTTTTTTCGGTACAAAGCTAAATACCGAGTTCTACTTCAAGGAAGAACCAACCTGACATCGCCTATATAATTACCGACACCATGCTAGATGTCGAGTTCTTTACAAGGGTACAACTACTCTCATTTTCTCTATGTGTTTTGAGGTCTAAAACACTAACCGAACTTTACTGAATGAAAGGTAGAACAATGATGTGAAAACACTAACTAATCAATCAGTATCTAACTATCAAGACTTGCAACAGTGAGTTGAAGCTTGTTGATGCTTGATCTCTTTTGCTACAAAAAGGAAGATCACTAAGAATGAAATGAATGAATGATATGGGTTAGTAATGTATAAATAAATGAATGTATAATTTATACTATATATGTGATAATTGTGCCTGAATGATCAACTTGCTATTTATAGGCAAAGCTGATCAACAGGCGGCGGATTTGGCAGAACCAAACTAAGGGATCCGCCAGTTATATGGCTTGGTTCCGCGGGGACATGCCAGCTAAGAACATCCCATATCTTTCCATATCTTTGTCAAGTCATGTCAAGATCTTGCAAAGTCAACTTTGTTACTTAAGAATCTTTCCAAAATATATTTCAAATCCTCAAGATATCAAAATGAGGTATGCCATGATGTCATGTTAATATTTCTAATTTAAGAATTAAAAGTAAAACATGTAAATGTAAAATATATATATATATATATGCAATGTGATTCCTAGTGATCATGTAATGTGTAAATATGTTTTAAAATACTTGTTACTATAAATGTGAAAGACTTTAACTTATATCTATGCTTTGCTAAAGATAAACCTTATAATTGTCATTAACAAAATAAAGCAAAGATCGTAAAATATAAATAACGTTTTTAGGACGATATTTGTATTAACAATCTCCCCCTTTTTGTTGATGACAAAACATAAAGTTTATTTTTAAGCAATGGAATAATTAAAGTGAAAGTCTTTTAAAAATATTGATTAAGTTAGTTTTATGCAAGTTTTGAAAACTATTTTAGGCATAAAAATATGTACTGTGATAAAAAAAATATGTACTGTGATGATCACAGTGATGTATAAACTTAATCCTATCTCCCCCTTTTTGTCGAAACAAAAAGAAGATATGCGTAGCGGAATGTGGTGAACATTTCTTGGTTATTACTCCCCCTAATTGGAGTGCCAAGGTTATGATGCATGATCCTACAAAACAAATGGTTAGAATATGATGTGCTCCCCCTCGATGTATACTCCCCATTGCTAGGGTACCAACGTATACGTTTCAAGGATGAGAAATGCTACAAAATAATGAGTTAGTATATGATATACTCCCCCTCTATCTATACTCCCCGTTGCTAGGGTACCAACGTATATGATTCAAGGTTGAGAAAAGCTACAAAACAAATGTTAGTTGTGAATCAATCCAACCAAGTAGCATAATGCATATGTATAGGTCAACCAAACATGATAGTTCAACCCATTTGACTTTAAAAAAATCAAAAATACTTGTTTGATCAAAAATGCACCTAAGTAGAAGTGGTCAAATTATTATGAGAATTCAAACCAATCATACAATAATCAAACCAAGATATTATACCAAATAGTGATCACCCATAAGCATAAATATAACATATATTAATTGAAAATGTGTTTGTGACAAAGGTCACAAAACATGATGTTACATAAAAAGAACAAGTTCCTAAAAGTAGAAAAGTCCTAAAACATTCCTAAGAAATCCTATAAAAGTAGATTAGGAGGAAACTAAAAATGACTATTCCGGAGGATTGGTTGAAGATATGATGGAGACAAGCCAAGTGGATTCTAAATCCTTGGTATCACGTAAGTGAGAGTCCATTATGTTTGAAGAGGCGTTAAGAGGATCAAGTTCCTCATTGCCTTGAGTATTTGGTTGGTTAAGCCACATTGATTCATCAATGGTTTGGAGTATGGTAAGTAAATCATTGGGTTGAAATTTGGGTGAATGTGAAGGTGATGATGATTTTCTTACTTGGGATGGTATGGGTGGTGGTGTGGTGGCAACTTGTGTTGTGGTAGGTGATGGTGATCTTGGTTGAGATGAAGTGAGTGATGGTGCAGTACCTACAGGAGTTATGGTAGGTGATGGTGATCTAGATGGTTGAGTTGGAGCGGGTGATGATATGTTGACCACTGGAGTTATGATGGGTGTTGTAGTAGTAGTGGATATAGTAGGGAAGTTTACATTAGAAATGGGATTTATGAGCCAGTATGGTCTAACACTAATTCTAGCTGTCCTTCTGTGTGGTCTAGACATGTGGGAGTTGTTTGATTTATGCATTGTGAAGATGCACAGGTAGTTAGGAATGATGATGAAATGTGAGTTTAGATTATCTAAAGCTTCTAATTAATAGTCTCTAAGGTTTATGGAGATTGGTGTTTGGATTTGGTTCATAAAGGAATGTTGATTTCCAATAACTTAGAACAAGAAAAAGTTGTTTGTCATTTTATCAAATCCAATCCATGGAGTTGACGTGAAGATGATCAGTGAGTACAGAAGGTGACAGAAGAGTTTGTAATGTGATTGATTTACGGATTCCAAGGAACCAATTAAAGGGATCCTTAGGTGTTAGAGAAAGGTAACTAGAACAAAAATTTGAATATTTCAAATTTTGGTGGGAAATTTATTTCTTATGGTACTAAGTGTTTCTAAATCATTCTAATGATCCTAATGATCAGTAAAAGAATCCTAAAAGCTAAAATAACTTATCTAAGAATCTAGATTAGTCGGGAAAAATTTGAAAAAGTTACTGTTGGTGTAGGCGGATTCAAACGATAACAAAGGCGGAACCAAAATTTTTGTTCCGCGGAATCCGCTGGTTGAGGACTGGCGGAGCCAAAGAATACAACAGGCGGAACCCAAATTTTGGTTCCGCCATATCCGCCATATGGAAATCCTAATTCTTAACAGGGGACTTGTCGAATTTTTCGTTATCCGTTCAAATCCCGAAAATTCTCCTAAAATATATGTAACTACTAATATGAGATAGAAAAATTCTAAAAACACAAGGTCAAACACACGTTTACACATAGATTAATCCGATGATAATAACTTACCATAACAAAAGGTTAAGCCAAACGGTGGCTTAAGCATGGAAAATTGACAACAAAAAGTGTTATCACCCTGAAACATTATGTTAGGTCACATAAAAGTCAAATACCAACGTAATATTCTAAAAGACGCACAAGTTTAACACCTAATTGTTCGAAAATGTCTTAAACCAAACACTCCTTAAATCTCACTTCTTGTTCATCTTTTTGTTGAGTTTCATGATCCATCGGCCAAGATTCTTCATCATTCCCTTTGTTTGTCGATGCTCCTCGGATTGATTGTCAATGGAAGGAAGTTGACTCATGTATTCGGGTGGAGGAATCCTAGAATTGGGTAAACCATCTTCTTCACTAGCCGATGATGATGATGATGAGGTTGGAGGATGGGCACGTTTTCCTCTTGCTACGGCTACCCTATGATCACTGAGAGGAACAAAGGTGTGTGGAATTTCGGTGTAGTCAGGAAGGAAACCACTAGCGTTTTGGGGAATAGGAATAGAGGCGTTGAACAGACGTGTAAGAAGCATCCCATATGGCATGGCGGTGGTACCTAGGACTGGAATATCTGCCATTCTTTTGGCAATATAGTAGGCTAAGTTGAATTGTTGGTGAGTAGACACACAATACATCATGTAGCAAAGGCTTGCATTGACGTGGTCCCTATTTCCTACGGTGCTAATGACGTTGGCTCTAAGAACTTCTTCCAACTTCTTAAATTGAGGATTAAGCTCATTGAGCTCCATAGCTAATGGATCTCGATTTACTTGTTTACCCCGGCTTGTCCTAGTTGGGTTGTTTCTAGGATTGAAGAGATGTTCACAGATAATTTCTTTGGAAGTTAGGGGTGTGTCGTATGGATGGATACGATCAAGGTTGGAATCTATGATGGACAATGACCATTTGTCCGAATAAAAGCAAGTTCCTTGACTTGGAATACCTAAAACTTCCCCAAATTGGTTTAAAGGAAAGGTGAATTGGTTTTGGTTTACTTTGAAATGAATGTTCATGAATCCAAAGTCGTCTGTGCTAAGACTTACAGTAGCATAGAATTCAAGTATAAACCTAGGAATAATGGGTTCATCTATGTTGAGAAGACTATCAAATTGGATAGAGGCTAATTGTTCATGGATATTGGTTTCTTCTAAAAATTACGTGTTTACGGTTCTACCTTCGTGAACATAACATTTTTCTAATGCCTTAAAGATTCTGACTTGATCTTCGGTGAGTCCTTTGGTTTTGTGGTGTTGAGGTAGGTATTTGAGGGTGTCCTTATGGTCATAATTTGTCGCGGGAGGCATGATTATCCTAGACACAAAAATTTCATAATTTAGTTAAAACTATCAAAAATACGTATATTAATTTCTAGTGTGTGCCTACATGGGGACAATGTGGAGGTGCGGTTATCTCAATTCCTTTTGATGCATGAAAATTTATTTATGCAAGTTTTATAACGAAAATGTGAGATAACCCAAACGCTCCTAATTCAATGTAGCTACATTTGAATGTACCCGAAAATACATACTAGTTATGTATTCTCTTTAGCATTCAAGAGACATTATGCAAGTGATGTTTGAAAACATAACGTTTTTGTATTTGTATGAACAATGATTGAAAATCGTTTTTCCTATTTGTGAGAAGATTTTTATAAAAATTTCTCATGGGGTGTTTGATGAATTATGATAATGCATTATGATATTCAATTCCTAACTAAGGAAAATGTGATTTGCAATTTTAGTAAACATGCTTCATGATTTTACAAGAAAAATGCATAAACCCCAAGTTTTGATTTTGTGCAACAAATAGAAATCCTAGACTCAGATTAAGAATTAGATTATGATTAGGATACTTACAGAGATAATTTAAGCGCAAATTTGTGGTGAAGAATGACCTAATTTCTGGGTTTGGTGTGATAAGAGTCGAGTTCCAGTAGGATGTGTGTTTTTTGGGAAGTGTGATGAATAGTACATGGTGTTTGTTTAATAAACTAAAAAATTTGCTCAGTAGGCCGCGGATCCGGCGGAACCAAAACAAGGGATCCGCCCTTGTTGTCATTTGGTTCCGCAGGACCAAACTCAGGTTTTGGTTATTGCCGTGTTTGGCTAATCTAAGGTTTAAGCTACGATTTCATCTACTCATTAGGTTCCATTAATCCTAAACCAAGTCTAAGAAAGTTGAAAGGTTCTCTCTTAAGAGGTTTTGTGAGAATGTCGGCAATGTTGTCTTCTGAGGATACTTTCTCGATTGAGATGTTTCCCTTCTGAACATTGTCGCGTAGGAAATGGTGACGTATTTCTATGTGTTTGGTTCTGGCGTGTTGGACTGGATTTTTGCTGAGATCGATAGCTCATTTGTTGTCACAAAGAATGGGAATGTCTTTGAGCTCAATTCCATAGTCGACGAGAGCTTGTTTCATCCACAGTGGTTGTTGGCAAGCTTTTCCTGCTGACACGTACTCGGCTTCAGTTGTTGATATTGCGAGGGCTGTTTGTTTCTTAGCAAACCATGAGGTGAGACAATGTCCTACAAAAGTACAAATACCGCTTGTACTTTTCCTATCAACATAATCACCGACATGGTCTGAGTCGGCATACACTATGGTTTTCATTCCCGTTCCTTTGGGATACTATAATCCTAAATGTGTAGTACCTTTTATGTACCTAAAGATCCGTTTAACCGCTTCAAGATGAGATATTTTGGGATCTTCTTGAAAGCGTGCACATAGGCAAACACTAAACATAATGTCCGGTCTACTAGCCGTTAGGTAGAGTAAACTACCAATCATTCCCCTATATTTAGTGCTATCTACGGATTCACTTTCTTCATCCTTAGTGAGTTTAGTTTCCGAGGACATTGGTGTTTTAATAGGTTTTGAATCTTCAAGACCAAATTTCTTAAGCATATCCTTGATATACTTAGATTGGTTGAAGAATATTTCATCTTCTAATTGTTTTATTTGGAGACCTAAGAAAAAGTTTAGTTCCCCTATCATACTCATTTCAAACTCATCATGCACGATTTTCGAAAATTCATCGCATAACTCTTGACAAGTTGAACCAAATATAATGTCATCCACATATATCTGGACTATGATAATGTGTGATCCCTTTTTTCTTGGTGAAATGAGTATTGTCTACTAGGCCTATGGTATACTTATGGTCAACTAGGAAAGTCTTAAGTCGATCATACCAAGCTTTTGGTGCTTGCTTAAGTCCGTATAGTGCTTTCTTAAGTTTGTAGACATGATTAGGTTTTTCAAAATTGGCGAAGCCGGGAGGTTTTGCAACGTACACTTCCTCATTAATAAAACCATTTAGAAAAGCACTTTTAACATCCATTTGGAATAGTTTAAATTCATATGCGCATGCATATGCAAGTAATATTCTAATTGACTGAAGCTTAGCGACGGGTGCAAATGTCTCGTCGTAATCTATACCTTCTTGTTGATTGTAGCCTTGAGCTACTAGCCTAGCTTTGTTTCTAGACACTACTCCATTTTCATCCATTTTGTTCCTAAAAACCCATTTAGTTCCGATTATGGTTTGATTTTGAGGTTGAGGTACTAATGTCCAAACGTCATTCCTAACAAACTGATTTATTTCTTCTTACATCGCTATGACCCAAGATTCATCTTTTATGGCTTCATTAACATTTTTAGGTTCAATGGTTGAAACAAAACAAAAGAAATTACTTTCGTTTTGGGCTTTTGACTTTAAGGTTCTTTCGTTAATTTTTCCTATGATGTTGTCTAATGGAAGACATTTGGATTCTTTGATGTTGACAATTTCGCTTTTTACCGGTTCTTCTTCTTTGTCATTCTCTATGTTTTCTTGGTTTTCAACCATTTGACTTTCAACTAAGTCATCATCTACCAAAGGTGATGTCTTAGAGGGAGGTGGACTTTCGTCGAATGTTACGTTCAACGATTCCTCGACTCTTGATGTTTCTTTATTCAAAACAATATATGGTTTACTATTTTATGAATATCCTAGAAATACACCTTCATACGACTTTGGGTCGAACTTGGTGAGGTAATCCTTAGTGTTTAATATGAAGCACTTGCTTCCAAAAACTCTAAAATATCCTAACGTAGGCTTTTTGCCTCTATAAAGCCCATATGGTGTTTTATTCAAGAATGGTCTAATTAGGACTCTATTTAGGATGTAAGTGGATGTGTCAACGACATTACACCAAAACTTTTGGGGTATGTTTTGCTCGTTTAACATTGTTCGATTCATTTCTTGAAGTGTTCTATTCTTACGTTTTACTACACAATTAGATTGGGGGGTTCGAGGAGCCGAGAAATTATGTGTTATGCCATTAGCATCACAAAAAGCTCCGAATTAGGTTTCGTTATCAAATTCATGACCGTGGTCGGTTCTAATTGACACTATATTATTTCCTATTTGATTTTGAATTTTCTTACTTAGAATTTCAAATTTATCAAATGCCTCGTTTTTAGTTTTCAAGAACTTAGTCCAAGTATACCTAGAGTAATCATCGACTATTACCAAAGTATAGAAGTTTCCCCCGTAACTTTGTATAGCGGATGGACCAAACAAATCCATATGCAAAAATTCTAGACACCTAGATATAGACACCATGTTTTTAGCCTTATGGCTATTATGAACTTGTTTCCCAATTTTGCAAGCATCACAAAAGTGTTGGTCGTATTTCAACTTGGGTAGATTCCTAACGAGTTCCTTAGATGATAAGGATTGGATTAACCTCATATTGGCGTGACCTAAGCGTCTATGCCATAGAGTTGAGTTTTCATCCAGAGAGGTGAGACAAAGTTTGTCTTTAGGTGTTTTGTCTAATTTCATAACGTAAACGTTATTCTTCAAAACACATTTTCCTACGGTTATGCCATCTTTTAGTATTTTACTTTCATTTTCACTGAAAAGGATGTTATACTTTTTGCGGCATAATTGACTAATACTAAGCAAGTTAAATCATAAGTTATCTACATGAGCAACATCATCAATAGTGAGAGAGTCATGAGAGATCATACCTTTTTCGATGATTTTACTTTTAAGCTTGCTACCGAATGTGACATTACCTCCGTCGTACACTTGGTAGGTTGAGAAAAGGCTTTTGTTTCCCGTCATGTGTCTTGAACACCCACTATCTTTGATCCACTCATCCGGTTCTAACCCGACTTTCAAGCACACCTAAGTTAAAGAAAAACTCAAGCGTTTGGTCCCCAATATCTCATGGGTCCATTTGGGTTAAACATTACATTATCATGGTTCATGTATGCAAATGGTGGACAAGTGTTCCATGGTATGTAGTTGGGACGTTGAAAGTTCCTAGACATGTTTTGGTTCCAATTACTTTGATAATGACTCTGTGAGTTGTGATTACTCTTTGGAAAGGGGTGTTTGGGAAAACTAGTTCTAGGTCTCTATTGAACCGTTTTAGTTCTAAACTCATTATTAACTTGACCTTTTCCTATGGAAACTGATGGTTTTTGTTTGTTAACAGTTGTACTAGTGCTAGGTTTTCTAGTGACCTTAACGAATTCAGTACGATCTGATTTACGAACCTTCTGTTCATCAACAGTACCTGCAGATCCTTTTGGTATAACTGGCGGATCCTAAATTTTGGATCCGTTGAATCCGTGGGTGTCTGACTCAGTTGGAACAGGTTCTTGTACTTTCACTGTTTGTTTCTCAAAGTCACTTAGGTTTCTTGGTTTCATAAAATGTAGCTTGGTCTTATCAAGTTGAAACTTTTGATCTTTCATTATATCATCCATACAACTAATGTGTTTATCAAACCTTTTAAATTTAGAATTTAGTTTGATAAGTTTTTCCTGTGTGGACTTAAGTGTTTCTATTTCTAGTTTAAGTTCCTGACATGAGACACATGTCTCCTTAACATTTTTACCCTTTTCTAATCTTAAGGCTTTTTCTTTTAACCAATATACTTCGTTTTCCAAAAATTCCTTTTTGGTTTTTAAGAACTTGTTTTTGTTTATGATTTTAAGGGTAATTTCACACAGTTTGTTATATTCAATTTCTACTGTATCATCATCAATAGAGGAGTAGGATGAGTCAGATAGTACCTTGTTAGAGTCATTAGCCATAAGAGCAACTTCGTCATTCTTAGGCTCGTCGTTATCACCTTCACTATCACTCCAAGCTCCACTAACAAATGCTCTTTGAGACTTGTTCTTTGGAGGCTTTGGACACTCTCCTATTAGGTGACCGGAATCTCCGCACCTAAAACATTTTCTATCTACTTTTCCTTTCCTATCATCATGGTCTTTCCGGAAGGGTTTCTTTTCTTCACGAGGTTGTCTTACGAACTTTCCTCGTCTCCTGAAGAATTTCTTGAAATCTCTAACGGCCATGGCATACTCTTCATCTTCGCTATCTGAGCTAGACTCTTCATCGTCACTTGACTCTACCCTAGCTTTTAAGGTAATGGACTTCATCTTCTCCTTCTTGCCTTTAACTATTTCTGAGTCTTTTTCCATCACCATCTCATGAACTTTGAGATTTCCGATGTCGTCCAGTGTCATGCTAGAAAGATCCTTGGATTCTTCAATAGTTGTCACCTTTGCTCTCCACTTCGGATGAAGTGCTCTAAGAAATTTCCTGACAAAATTCTTACTAGAAAAAGATTCGTCAAGTGCTTTAAGAGATGTAATAATAGTATTGAACCTAGAAAAAGCACTATCAATGGTCTCATCTTCAGAGATAACAAATTGTTCATATTGTTGAACAAGAAGATCAATTTTGTTATCTTTGACTTTTGAGTTCCCTTGATGAGTGATAATCAATGATTGCTAAATATCTTTAGCTGTTTTACACATAAAAACTCTTTCATATTCTTTCTTAGGTAAGGCATTATAAAGCATCATTTTGGCTTCATTATTTTTGGCAATCAACTTCTTTTGCTCATCACTGTGACGAGTAAGAGAAGTACCCATATCCCGACCACTCGATATATGATTACCTATGGGTTTGTAATCACCCTCTACAATGATATACCATAGATCTATGTCCTTTGACTTCACATACGTCTCAAAGCGGTTTTTCCAATATATGAAACAATTTGGTTCAAATAGTGGTGGTCTTTGCATAGATTGCCCTTCTTTAAAGTTTTCAAAATCCATTGATCGTTTCAAGTTTTAAAATACAATATATTTTGAAATTCTTGAGTAACGTAGCTCTGATGCCAATTGTGGAAAACTAGAAGGGGGTTGAATAGTTTTTTCCGTTTTTTAACTTTAATTCGCTTTGTGACTTATTGTGATTTCAAGGTAATTGCACACAAACAAGTAATATAAGTAAGTAAGTAGAGAAAAGAACAATCAAACCACAACACGGAGATTTATAGTGGTTCGGCTACAAGGACTCTCTTCCTTGCCCTACTCCACTCCTCGAGCCTCTAACTCGAGAGTTTTTCTTCACTAAGAAACAAACTCCCTTCTCGGCGGAGAAAACCTTAATACACGTCGCTTACACCTTTTTCCGGTACAAAGCTAAATACCGAGTTCTACTTCAAGGAAGAACCAACCTGACGTCGCCTATACAATTACCGACACTAAGCTAGATGTCGAGTTCTTTACAAGGGTACAACTACTCCCGTTTTCTCTATGTGTTTTGAGGTCTAAAACACTAACCGAACTTTACTGAATGAAAGGTAGAACAATGATGTGAAAACACTAACTAATCAATCAGTATCTAACTATCAAGACTTGCAACAGTGAGTTGAAGCTTGATCTCTTTTGCTACAAAAAGGAAGATCACTAAGAATGAAATGAATGAATGATATGGGTTAGTAATGTATAAATGAATGAATGTATAATTTATGCTATATAAGTGATGATTGTGCCTGAATGATCAGCTTGCTATTTATAGGCAAAGCTGATCAACAGGCGGCGGATTTGGCGGAACCAAACTAAGGGATCCGCCAGTTATATGGTTTGGTTCCGCCGGGACATGCCAGCTAAGAACTTCCCATATCTTTGTCAAGTCATGTCAAGATCTTGCAAATTCAACTTTGTTACTTAAGAATCTTTCCAAAATATATTTCAAATCCTCAAGATATCAAAATGAGGTATGCCATGATGTCATGTTAATATTTCTAATTTAAGAATTAAAAGTAAAACATGTAAATGTAAAATATATATATATGCAATGTGATTTCTAGTGATCATGTAATGTGTAAATATGTTTTAAAAGACTTGTTACTATAAATGTGAAAGACTTTAATTTATATCTATGTTTTGCTAAAGATAAACCTTATAATTGTCATTAACAAAATAAAGCAAAGATCGTAAAATATAAATAACATTTTTAGGACGATATTTGTATTAACATTAAGGTTTAACGCCACGCCTCTTGCTCTTATAGTGCAAAATAAGAGTATATTTGAAACATGCTTGCACTAAAAAAAGTTGGTCCAATAGATGCATTAAATTTTGCATTAAATGTTATTTTATGCTCCGTATATTATAAATCAAGCTATATATGGATATCCAAATTAAGCATATAGAACTACAACAGTATAGCCCTGGAACATATTTACTTACAACTTTAGTTGGACATCATTTTAGCTTGCATACTTGGATAAAAAGTAGCGCCGAGCAAAATCATCCGAAAACCGACTTAAACCGACCGAAACCGGACCGAACCGAACTTATTCAGTTCGGTTTTCGGTTTAATATAATTATTTCGGTTTTACTCAGTTTGTTTCGGTTCGGGTCAAAACACACTTATTCGGTTCGAAATAGCTAAACCATACCGACCTTATTCGGTTCGGTGTTGATAGCTTTTACTCGGTTCAGTTATCGGTTGACGTTTTACCCTTATTTAGTTTTCGGGCCGGGTTTGACCCGTTGCTCAGCGGTAATAAAAAGAGCACAACCAAGTTAATTACTTTTGGTTATTGGTTTTAATATTAATTTTAAATGCAACATAAGTATAAGAAAAATATTGCTTAGTTTATGTTGCCATAGATACTGCTTTGATTAAGTTAGCTGCGAACATAACAATAAGTAAACATATAGAATATCTATAGCATGGTTTTTAAGCTAATAATGAGAAGGGATGTGATTTGCACACTCTTTTAATTGATTGACACACTCTAATTTAGAATGCCTTGACATTTATACCCTCACATTACATTTACTCATTTTCACCTCTATAAAGGTATAAATGTAAGAGGAGAGGGAGTGGGAGCGGCAAACTAGTCGGCAAATGTTGGTGCCGATTGGCACACTGCCGCCGGCATGCTGCACCGGGTGGGGGGTTGGGATTTTTGGCAAAGTTTTCCGATAGAGAGAGGAGCGAGATAGACGTTATGCAATGGTCAAATTTGACCAAATTTGAAGATATAGCCGTTTGGACTAAAAAAAAATAAAAAAAATTACCCCTTTTTTAAACCATACACTCTATAAATACTATACCATTCAACCACAACACTTATTTCATATCTAAAAAACATCTCTTATCCAACACTTTTATAAAAAAAATCACCACCCAAATCTCAACCTTTTTATCCTAAAAAAATGTCTACTTCGTCCGAAGAGTACATGTACCCGTCTTCAACCGACGATTCCACGGGTAGCTCGTTGCAATTTTGGCACGACTCGTATCAATGGGTTGTAGACACGGCAAGCTCTAGCACCTTTTGCCCTCGTACACACGTTGAGCGTCATCGAGAATTTGGTCTTCAAACTCTACTCAATGATTGGTTCGTTGAAGAACCAAAGTACAATGACGCATACTTTCGAAAGAAGTTTCGTATGAATAAAACCATGTTTTTTAGCATAGTGGCTGATACTGAAGCGCAATTCCCGTATTTTCAAGAAGGTTATGACGCTCGTAGCAAGAAAAGTTTCACGGCGCTACAAAAATGCACCTCGGCCATTAGGCAACTCGCAACTGGTAATCCGCCCGATGATTACGATGAGTATTTATGCATGGCCGCAAGAACGTCACGCGAAGCTCTTGATTATTTTTGTGATGCCATCATTCAGTTGTACGGTCGAGAGTACTTACGGAGGCCGACTCAACACGATGTGTTTCGCATTTTCGAGGCCCATGAGGCTCGACATCACATACCAGGGATGCTTGGGAGCATCGATTGCACACATGTCGAATGGAAAAATTGTCCTAGAAGCTTGAGAGGGCAATATACGAGAGGTGACCATGGTGTCCCGACTATTATGCTTGAGGTTACAGCGTCACAGGATTTATGGATTTGGCATGCGTTTTTTGGTGCTCAGGGGTCAAACAACGACATCAACGTATTGAATCAGTCCGACTTGTATCTTACGGAGCAAAATGGAACGGCTCCGAACACCTCATTTCACGTGAATGGGCGCTTCTACAAACGCGGTTACTACCTTACCGATGGAATCTACAACAAGTGGTCAACCTTTGTTAAGGCATACTCGTATCCAACCGACCCAAAGGAAATAAAATTCAAGAGGTTGCAAGAGGGGGCAAGAAAGGATGTCGAGCGAGCATTTGGTGTTTTAAAGGGAAAATGGAAAATTCTTGCTCGACCTCTCCGGGCTATGACTAAAGCGAAGATTGGAAAGTTTGTGCACGCGGCTATTATTTTGCACAACATGGTAATAAAAGGCGACGGGAGGGCAATATCACCGGTTTATATAATGGATGGACCGGTGGAACCGGTGTATGACGAAAACGTTGTGGCGGAGCTAATAGATGAAGAGGTCCATCACCGCCTTCGATTTGATCTCACGGAGCACGTAGCGGCTCAAGACTTGCCGTATCTCGATGATTAGTTCTTTTATCTAGTTTCTTTTATGTCGTTTTTAGTTGATGTTTTTTTTTTTTTTTTTAAGTTTTAGGTAATGTTGTTTTTTTTAAGTATTGTAGGATTTTTTTTTTAATGAAATGTTATGTGTTTTATTTTTATATAGTTTATGTATTAAAAATAAATGGAAAAAAAAATGTGATGTGGAAAATGTGGGATTTGGTAAACTTTGGTGACCGCCGCCACCATTTTGGTAAACTTTGACATGGAAGGTTGTGATTGGTAGATGATGACGTGGCGAAATTGGTAAAGTTTGGTATGGTCTAACCACTCCCTCCCCCCTAAGACACTCTAAATTAGAGTGTACCAATCAATTTAAGGAGTGTGCAAATCACCTCCCTAATGAGAATGTAAGTAATTCAGCTATGCAATGCCAGAAGTTAATTAAATGTTTAAGTACATTTTAGGGGTGAAAGCTGAAACATTTGAACTTCTAGTGCAATGAATAGTAATGCTCTATATTTAGTGTAATTTAGGTATTACTATTCATTGCACTATATTTAGGTAGCAAGAGTTTAGTGTTAATATTGGAGCAAATTGCTCCCTCTGTCCTAAAATTATTGTCATTTTTTGACTTTTTCGGTCTTTACTTTTTAACTTTGACCTTAAGTATTTTTGTTTATATTACATAATACTTGATACAAAATATATGAACGGATTGAGTTTTAAATGTATTTTCATTAGTATAATTTTTTATCAAAAATTGTAAAGCACAAACAAAAATATTTATAGTTAAAGTTGAGAAAGAAAGACCGAAAAATTCAAAAGGGGACAAAATTTTTGAGACGGATGAAGTATGTTTTTTTGCGCTATTTTAGTGCAAAAAAGTACAAATTATGCTCATATTAGAGATGCATAGAGTCCATTTCTAGTTAAACCATGCCCACTTTCCTTCTTGAGTTCGTTATTGTCGTGGCAACCACCAGACCGCTATTCATTTAACAAGACAGTTTTAGTGTCATTAGTTCTCCACAAAGTTATGTTTTTAGCCGCACTTGTTTCCAATAAGAGCATACGGTGTCATCACATTTTGAGTGGGTGAAACCTTCACGTTGCAGCGTTAAACCCACGTTAACCACACCATCAACGCATGTTAAAGCTGCGTTAAAGGACCACGTTAAACCTTTAACGCAGCGTTAAGGGTGAAAACGAATAAAAATAAATAAAAATCACTTCGCCCCCCTTAACGGCTATTATGACCGTTTGGTTTTAAAAAATATATTTTTCACTTTACCCCCTCAACGTTTTAATAACGGCTACTTTGAGACTTATCTTCAGCAATCAAACCCAACAAAAGATGCTGAGTAAAGACCATATCTTGACCCATACTTTTCGCTTCTTTTTGCGAAAACGTAACAGCTTTAAACTATATTACTCACCTTGAATCTGAGTGTCGATTGATTTTGCACGCACATTCTCCGTAGGACGGGTCACCAAAGGAGCCTTGTTCTTCTGCGACTATAAGTAGAACATACGGCTGCATTTAATGGTTTTTGAACACCAAATCGGCTGTTAAGCATAAGAGTAGGAAATAACTGTTACTCACCTTGAGCCTCAACTTTAAACGATGTTGAATGTTTTGTTCCTGCACAACAGGTCACCAAAAGACTATAAGAACGTCTTTGATCAAAATCAGTAGGCAGTACATATGCACCAAATAAGGCTCATAAATAAGGTGATGCAAATAATGATAATGTATATTGAGCTGGCTATCACTCATACAAAATTCACTAATTATTGAATCAATATTTTGCCACACATATAACGGGGAAGCTTATATAAGCCTAAAAGCTTCATAATAAGTCTCAATAAGTCAGCTTAGGCATAAGGCTGCTATATAAGGCAAAATACACACACCCTAAACAGAATTATCGTTATAGAATATCATAAGCAACATTCCCAAAAGTATCCCATCCACATTTATCGATTTCCCGACAGATCAAATATCTTAAACTAATCAAATAAATTCAAAATATTTAGTTAAACCCGATACTTAACCCAACTATATCTGGTCTTATTACTTATAGTAAAACTAACAATAAGCACATCGAATGAGCTAATTAAGTCAATTGATAAACTGAAAAAAGAAAAAAAAATAATAGCGAATCGAACTCCATTGGTTCGATCCAAAGCATTATCCTATTGAAATTGAAGAAATAAGTTTGATAATTGGAAAGAAAAATCATACCGATCAAACAAAAGCCTAAAAAAAAATAATAATAAAAAAAAATAAAAAATACTACTAATAATAAAATGACCCAAATACAAATTAGAGGATCTCTAATTTTTTCGATAGATCCAGTGTGTGTTTTTGGGTTCAATGTAATAAAAAAAAATAATAAATAAATAAATAAATTAATTAATTAAAAAAAAAACTTTAATTAAACTTACACTCTCAAGTGGACGTTGTTTGTTGATCGTCAATCTTCATTCTGATTCGGGATTAGGGGATGTTGAATATCGTATGTTTTGGGTTTTCATTGTGATTTGGCTGCGTGTGTGTGTGTGTGTGTTATAACAATTGATGGATCTAGAATGGTGTGGGTTATATCACTTGAAGGAACGGTAGTTTTTATCTATATAATGAAATAATGTACTGTATCTAATTGAGGAAAGTTCAATACGAAACAAAAAAAAAATCAAAGCACAAACCGCTCCATCTCAACCATCCATCTATTTTAAATCTAAAGGTCTAGATTAATCCTCATTTTAATATAATTAATTATTGAAGGGCACTTTTGTAACATCACTCAAAAAAACACATCAGTTACACCCTCTCATTTTATTTCAATTCTTCATTTCACACACTCTCATTCACTCTCACCAACTAAAGTTTCCAGCAACTGATGAAAGTTTCCGGCATCATTTTCCGTCGTGATCCACGTCATTATTTTTCGGCGACATCTCGAGAAATTTCGAGCAGTTAACAGAGTCATCACCTTCATCGGTGAACTGAATCTGATTAAACTCGAAGGTGACGTCATCGTCGGAAATAACGCAATCGACGACGTTTTCGGCTTGGGGAATGAGGTTTTGGAAACGCTTCGAAACGACGTAGCATCCGCCGAGCGTTTTGACGTCGAAAAGCTTGTTGAAGATTAGGTGGACGATGGAGTCGAGGAGGTGGTCAAAGTGGTCAACGGATGAAAGGAGATCTGATTATGATGATGATGACATCATGGAAGTGAAAGAAGAAGGTGTTTTTGGTGGATCTATACTTACTACACAGTACCACCCTCTGGGTCTTTGAATTCTTATAGTTTTTGTATGCTCTCTGAAGTTCTCCATGAGGTTGTAATAAGTAGTTGATGTGTGCTATATTATATAGTATAATTTAGAGGTGGTCAAATGGGCAGATGGGGTGCCAGGTCAAAGTGGATAAATATTTATTGTTTGAAGGTAAATTGGTGAAACTGCTACGTCTAGTATTTCCGTTAATAATCATTATTTGAACAATTGATTTATGAAAGAAGTGAAGTTGGTTGTAAAGATCGTGGCTGTATACCATGTGATTCATTATGAATCCCATGGGATTCATAATCAATCACATGGGATTTAGCATGAGAATCCCATGGGATTTATTATGAATCACATGGGATTCACATGAATCACATGGGATTCACATGTGATTCATGCTGAATCCCATGTGATTGATTATGAATCCCATGGGATTCATAATGAATCACATGTGATTCATGTTGAATCTCATGGGATTCACATTCATGTTGAATCCTGATTCATCAAAGAATCTCATGGGATTCTGTATGAATCCCAAGAGATTCTATACACAAGGGATCAGAGAGAATCACATGGGATTCTGTATAACAATATACAACTTTTTAATAAAGAGATTCAAAGAGATCATTTCAACAATCATATAAAAAACAAATCTACCCTTAAAAAGCTGTAACATAAAGTATAAAACTCAAAAACAGTGATTTACTCATTTTTACAAATCACTTGTGATTTTTTAAAAATAACAAATCACAAGTGATTTTTTTACGAATCCCGTGGGATTTTTCTGGATGGAAATTTTGAAAAAAAATTTCGTCTTTTTACGAATCCCGTGGGATTTTTTACGAATCCTGTGGGATTTTTTTACGAATCCCGTGGGATTTTTCTGGACGGAAATTTTGAAAAAAAAGTTCGTCGAAAGTATATAAAAGTGCATATCTATAGAAAGATGATTTAATTCTCGTCGCGATGGTGTATTTTTCGTAGCTTGAAGATTTACCGTTCACAAGATATGTTGTTTTTTTAAAAAAAATGTGGAAAGTGGGTTTTTATATTAAATGAGCTAAAATGCCAATTTTGCCCTCCCTTTGTTATTTTTGGCTTAATCTCAGCCATTAGATGAAAGGTGGATGGATGGTTGAGATTGGCTTATTTGTTCTTTAAAGGATACATGTTTTGCAAGGATCTCACCTCGTATCTAATTACTTTGTTAACCCTAATGACAATGCTACAGTGGATGAATAGTGAATTACAGTTGCCTGTACAGTAGTAGAAATTGGAAACCAACATATGTGCCACACATTGAGGTACTAATTACCTTCTTAATGACTTTTGCTGATTTTTTTTTTTTTTTTGCAAACTGCAAAACTCACTATTAAATAGATTGGATAATGGGTTTGTGAGATAATGAAGTACCCTTGAAGGTAATCAAGTGATTTTGGAGATGGGTTTTGAAAATCTTGAAATGGGTCGGGTTGAGATTGGTGGGGCGGAGTGGATCCGGTGGAAGGAAAGTGGCGATGAGCAGCATGATGAAGAAGATGATGAGACTTCCATTAATGGGTTTTTTTTTCTTATATACATAATTGAAGTTTAATTATATGTACTAAATTTTGTGGAGTGGAAATGATGAAGAAGAAAATGAATGAATGAAGAAGACTTAAATGCCCTTAAAGTATTATCAACTAACTGAAAGGGACTAACGGTCGTTAGTGCCAGGGACTAAAACGAATCAAAAGTTTCCCCATAAGAAGGCCGCCTGCAATTATTGAAGACCAGGGACGATACATGCAATTTTGGCAAACCACAAGGACGATTTCTGCAATTTACTCGCTATAAAATTATGGCAATGTGGTTATACTATGTTAAATCACTCTACGTATTCAACTTGTTTTATATCTTCTTTTTCATCTTTACAAATCACAAAAACATTTATCTCAAAACAAAGCCATCTTGTAGTTTCAACTTTCAAAACATGAATCATGATTTCAAAATTATGTCATTTTCAGAATTTCCTTTATAAAATAATCTCATACTTTATGTATCCATCAATCACTTCTTTAGTTGAATAAAAAAACAAATTTATCACAAGACCCACGTGAGACCAACCGAACAAAATGCAATCGGACCTTGCCAAGATAATAAACAACTCAATAATCACACGCTGTAATAACACCCAACACCAAAAATGAATGAAGAAAACCCAACTACCTTCAACTTACTCCCACTCAAAACCATGACCTCATCGCCGGCGATCCGTACATTCCGTTCCAGTCAACTCACCATTGACCAACACACCCACCATAAAAAGCCCATCATGAAACCCTCAATCCGGTCATTATTCACCTTGTTCTTCCTTTTCTTCGCCACCTTCACTTTCCGGCAGCTTTTCACCCGACCCATCATCTGGGTCACCGGAAATTTCGTTTTGGAGGATACCCATTTGGTAAATGATGGTTTTGTGAAGTTTGCTGAGGTGGATTTGGGTGAAGTTTCTTTGAGGCAAAACGTCGAACAGTTGGTGGGTGGTGATTTTCGCACTGCGAAAAGATCGTTTTTATCGGCTGGGAGGGTAGGGAGGAATGTTCGGGGAAATGGGTTTTTGGATTTGAGGTCACCCGAGTTTAGTAAGCTCAGGTTGGAGGTGCGAAAAGGGTTGCAAGATTGGTTTCGAAAACGACGATTTAGCGCGAATGTTATGTCGAAAATGGGGCGAAAGTATAGGAGTTGTGCTGTTGTGGGTAATAGTGGGATTTTGCTGAAAAGTGAGCTAGGTGGGGAGATTGATAAGCATGAGTTTGTGATCCGGTTAAATAACGCGCGAATTGGCGGGTTTGAGAAATTTGTAGGGTCGAAAACGGGGCTTTCGTTTATAAATAGTAATATTTTGCATTTGTGTTCGCGTAGAGGGGGGTGTTTTTGTCACCCGTATGGCGAAAATGTGCCTATAATGATGTACATGTCACAACCGGTGCATTTTCTAGATTACGCGGTTTGTAATAGTACCCATAAGGTGGGGTTGATGATAACGGATCCAGGGCTTGACGTGTTGTGTGCGCGGATTGTTAAGTACTATTCAGTTAAACGGTTTGTGAAGGAAACCGGTAAGTCGTTGGAGGAGTGGAGTGGTACGCACGGTGGAGCTGAGTTTCATTACTCATCGGGTATGCAAGCGGTTATGTTTGCTTTAGGTGTTTGTGATAAAGTTAGTATCTTTGGTTTTGGTAAATCGGATACGGCTAAGCATCATTACCACACGAATCAGAAAACCGAGCTTAGTTTGCATGATTATCAAGCGGAGTACGATTTGTATGAGGATCTTGTTAAGTCGCCTCAGAACGTTCCCTTCATCTCAGATGAGTTCGATTTCCCAACTGTTGTAATTCACAGATGACACATTTCTATAGGTTAGACATTTTAAAAAGCGATTCATTCCACTATTGTTATATAGATTGTAATACTTGTTAAATGATATAGAAAGATTGTTTCAAGAGATATTCTTGTTTCATGCTGTTGATTGAAGATGTTGATAAACTACAATATGATACACATATATATTGAAGCTAGCACTAATAACATACGTAAGTATCCGATACCACATTATACCGTCTATGATAGTAGATTACGGTATCAATAGTTTTTACATCAAAATAGACATTTATGCTCACTGGTATCCCTACTTTTGTAAAGGCAAAAAAGAAGGGGTTTATACGTGTCTAATCTATAATCCTCGACGCCACATTTATGTCCTGCACACTTTCATGCATGGATGCAGCCTAACATACAAATACAAATAGATACTCATAGCATTAGTAACAACTAGCACACGTTCACCAACAACAGAAGTTGGTTCAAACCCAAATGTAAAAGATTCTTACACTGTCTGCAACTTCTTGGTGATCTCCCAAGATAAAACGACTTGTTGAATGCAATAGGGTGAAGTGGTGAACCATCTCTAAAACTGACCATATAGTCTTTGCTACCCGCTCCTTTTCATCCATCATTGCAAATTTCTTCACAAATTCTTGAAACCGCCTTCACTTTCTGGCAACTTTTCTTGTTCAACGGAAACCGGGTAGCCGGATATCAGGTCATTGAGATGGACTAAATCTTCCACCGGTGTTTAATAAAAGTTGGCTGAGGTGGATTTTGGTGATGTTCCATCGAGGCAAAACGCGATGATTTTCGAACTGCTTAGAGACCTTTTCTTTCGTCCAGAAGCATTTGGTTTAATGTCGGGAGAAACATTAGGGAAGATGGATTTATGGATCTCCGGTCTACGTAGTTTAGTAAAATCCCATTGGATTTACGAGGAGGTTAAATGTCAATTTGAAACGGATATAATATCAAAAAGTTGTCGGTTTCGCGAAAGTTTAGGACTTGTGCTGAGGTAATAGTGGGGTTTTGCTCAAGATTGAGCTAAATGTAGCAATCAATAACTGTAATTCCATGATCCGGTTAAACAAACGGCAGGATTGGCGGTTCTGGACCATTTTTAGGGCAGGATTGGCGGTTCTGGACCATTTTTAGGGTCGAGAACAGGTTTTCCATTTATAAACACTAGTGTTCTGCAATTTGTGTTCACCTATAGGTCGAGAACAGGTTTTCCATTTATAAACACTAGTGTTCTGCAATTTGTGTTCACCTATAGGTCAGTTTCGTCATCTTTAAAGTGCCTACGTATGTACAACAACCACCTACGTGTGTACATGTAACAACCAATACATTCACTCGATTATGGCGCTTGTAACGCCTCATTTAATATGGCATTAATGATCATGTATCCTGGCCTGATGTTCTATGTACTCGATTATCTAGGCGGGCTTGTAATACCAGTTAGTGGGACATTGATGGTCATGGATCCAGGTACATATGCATAAGGCTTGTAACAGATCACATAATGCACCTATGATCATCTGTCATAAATCCAGGCTATGTGCACGACTTGCACCAAGGGACTGTGATTAAGCTAGTATTTCTCAGTTTGGTAAAATTGCAATTGGCTAATTAGTTTACCATGCGAATCAGAGAATCAAAGCTCAGTTCACATGATTATCCGGGCAAAGAATGTTCTACATGGATTCTGCCTCATGACATTACTTTCTTCTCGGATAACTCCCGACTTCTCCAACTTCCCCTTTCTAACCCGGTGAAAGTAAATATTTCATTCTAGTGTTCCTTAGTCGTGTCTAGCGCTCCCCAATCAAGTGATAAATAAACCCACGTATGTAGAACATCTCAAGAGACATACACCACATACTTAACAATTAGACATACCCATATTGTTATACATACAACATGAAATATTTTATAGAAGCCAACTACATACATTAACATCTGATAATACACGATTCCGTTTATGGCAGTAGACTACATCAATGATTCTTGCAGCAAAATAAATCACTGATTTTTCACCACTATTCCCATGTTTCAAAAGGCAAAAGACATTTATACACACCCATGTTCTTACTGCACAGGCGCATCTGCACTAGCCGGATCAACTTCTTCATACTTGACATTCTTTTCCTCAAACTTCACTCCAACCAGAAACTTCATGCTTACCTGTTTAGGATCATAAACAGCGTATTCGTTGTACTCAAGCGGGCTGTCTTTATGTTCAGAAGCGACCAAACTACCACAAGGCACTTTGATGTCATCTTTCCAGACAAAGTGTTCCTTCTCGTTGGTCTTCTTCCTTCCTAAACCCATCACCCCAGCCTTCTTGTCTTCTAAAGACTTCGTCTCCTGTGAATATAAAAACGATCAATTTTTGCCGTCTAAACCATGAACTAATGCAGAACTATACCACAGTGAATGAACTGTATACCTCAGGTGCGGAAGTTAATTCAGTAATTTCGTCTCCTAGAGAAGCTATAGCTAAAACCAGAAAGCCTTCTGGTCGATCAGCAGCTGTGTACCCATATCGAGCAGCTTCTGCAGCTGCATCAGAACAGACAATTGCCCTGCCAAACTGTGGAAAAACACAGGTCAGTCAAGCATGACACGTGATAAAAACTTCAACGCAAATGAAGATACTTGCCATATATCCTGAAACCGGTAGTGTGCATACAGCTGGCAAGAATCCTTTGTGCAGGTGCCTCACTAGGTTTGAAGTTCTTGTCCCTAAAATTTAACAGATTGAAGTGAACAAAGAGAATCTGCAACATTACCAAGTTGCCCTACGATTTTTGTTTAGCTTTCTTACCACACCATAAAAGCATTTTATTTGGCATCTTCTTTATTTCATCATATGATGGTCCCGCACTTACTTCCACTTCAAAGATGTTCTCAACTGATACTCCATAGCTCTGAAACCATAAACCAGATAAGAAACCAACGACAATGAATAAACATAAGAAGACACAGTATATGGAAATGGATCTTACGATCTCCCCAACTTTCACAGGCTCATAGGTCTTCTCAACATACTTAAGAATCATAGCGTAGTCCTCTGATTCTTTTTCCAACGGCGAAATGGAGCACCCTAACCTCTTATACCGCTCAAACAGCGGGTCATCGAGTGTATCACCACTCATGTCCTCTACAATCCTTGATGCCACATTTATGTCCCGCACACCCTCAAGCACAGATGCAGCCTAAATTTAAAGACAGATACTCACAATATTAGTTACAACCAGTAGATGACGATTCAAACCCGTGAGTCAAATATTCTTACATGATCTGCCACTTCTTGGTGATCTCCGAAGTGAAAAGGCCTTGTTGAATGCAATAGTGTGAACCATCTCTGACTGAAATCTGACCATACAGCCTTCGCTGGCTGCTCCTCATCTTCATCTTCCATTGTTGCAAATTTTTCCACAAATTCTAGTAGAACCTCTTCGCCTAAAAATCGGTTTTTCAAACATTAGCAAAAGGTGGATTCTGTAATTCAAAAAATTTCAAATTGAACATGAACGTACATCTTTTTATATGCAAATCAGTGAGCATGGCCACAGGTAGATCAGGTGCATCGAGTCCCATCTCCATCAAAGCATACCTATATATCTCTTGACTGCACAAGACCTTCATGAAATTAGCCACAAACGGATCCAGCTTGCAGTGAGCTGCAGCTGCCCCAAGCTGCCTAAGTGCCAGGCCACCATATCTCACATCATACCCATCATCCTACATGAAATGGAACTTTTAAGCTTTTCTCAGAGATCGAATTTTTTTGTTTTATCACTGAATGGAACACAACTCACCATGTCGATTGGGTAAAACTTCCGAGGCTTCTTTTCAATCTTCTTCTCCCTTTCCCATGCCTCAAATTCATTTCCAGTCAACTCTTCGAACAGCTTCGCGAACTCTTCGATCGCTTCGTCCACATCCTCACGCTCTTCAACTTGTTCTTCTGCACGTGGGTCCGCACCAACTCTGCCTCTCTTAAAGTACAAATGCAATCGGTTCTCCGGGACCATGATAAGTTGCATAACACAGAACTCGTTTACTTTTCTACCTCTGTCACAAACGGAAAATGCACAGTTGTACAAGATCCCGTCTTTCTCAAAGATAACACCACCTTCTTTGTCTAACTTGCTATCTTTGTGTACCCCTCTTTTTCCATACATCTTGATCTGCAAGAATCAAACTAACCCAATAAAAATTTATAGCAAATTTATCAAAAGCAAGGCGGAAATTGAAATAAAAAGGATCTTCACTTCGGCATTTAGAGATTCTAAAGCCTCTTGACTTGGGTCTAGTTGATCCCATGGGATTCCTTTTCCGTCAACAGCAAGATCACTAACAACATCATAAGCATCCAAAGGCATCGGTTCCATTTTATCAATGCTATCACTTAGCCAAGCTTCACGTACCACAGGTATGCCTCGCTCTCTATTCAATTTCAAGAAAGTTCAATAGTTAATGTCAGATTGAGATTAAACAGCTAACATATTATGAATTAAGGCTGGAGTAAATGGTAGTAACTGAGGGAATTTAACTACTTACAATGCTTCTGTAACTTTGGAAGATCCTCCTCGATCTCTCTCCGTTGGAGGCACAACTAGACAGGTCACCCCTAGTGCAAAAAGATATCCGCGGTTATTAAAACAATCTAACAGCAACAAACTAAATGCTAGCTACTAGTTTCTCATGAGAACTAATTAGTACCAATGACATGGTTGGCCACTTTCCCTCCCTGCTTTTCGATTTTAGACTTCCAATCTTGCTGCAAGATCGTCAAAATAGTAAGACAATACGCAAATCTAGGTGATGGGTAGGATTGCTCATCAACCCTGACGTGCTTTTAAAAATAAGAATCTTGAGATAAGCCAAGCGAGAAACTTACGTCACTCAAAACTATTTATAAATCTTGCATCAAAACACACAAGACAGGCATGCAGTTATAATAACAATCTTACAGCCAAATATTAGAACCTATTATCTGCTTATAGCGTTTTAATGTGACTTGAGACTAGTTAATCCAATAGTTTGGTCATCTTATCTGATTGTCTGTTAGTAAAATAAACTATCACATGAAATTATTTTTGGCAATATAAGCAAGGTCAAAACTTCAGAAGAACAAGAACAAAATGTTTCAGAAACATACATGGGTTCGAGATAATCGACCAGATAAAGATATGACCATCCCAGTAAAGGGCTTATCACTAGCCTTCAACCCCCTCTTTGGTCGCCTCTTCGGGTCTTGATATTTCAGCAGCAACTACATATATAGAAAGCAATACAAGTAACTAAGTGGTCTAAATGCGGTGAAAACCGTAGACTAAGCCTGCATACGAAGGGTAGCAGAATTACATCAGAAATGGTGGATTCATGCACAAAATCAGGGAACTTGATCGGTTCCTCCAATCTAGGAGGGTCTCTAGTGTTATATGTGCATGTAGACCACTCGCTGTACGATCCCGTGCAGTTGTAACTTTGGCCATTGTACTCGAGTGTTCCCCCGCAAACCGGACAATGTTTCAGCGCCCCATAGAACATCATATCTTGACTGTACATGCACATACACAGATCAGAAAACATTTTTTCTAAGCAAATACCATAAGAACTTAAAGAAATAGTCCAACTTTGTAAACATATGCTTCTATAGAACCAATGTCCGTACACACTTGAAATTTATACTTATCTAACCAAATGATTATTTATACCAATATTGCAACAATCAAAATTAAATGCAAAGGATATAGATCTAGCATTAGAATGTTTTTTCTTAACGGCAAAGAATATCTTATTAAGAAAGTTAGCTTAGATACTACAGATGTTAGTACAAAACTAGCATTAGTATGCATAAGTCCAGAGTTTCATATACGAGTATGAACAAAAAATACTTATGTAATAAGAGTACCATTTCTAAGTCATGCAAGTACAATTCTATGTTGTGTGCCCTACTTTTTATACCTCGATAGTTAAAAAGAGTGATGCGTATATCGAATGAATATTACTCTCTATATAGGTATATTCTAGTCTATTTACAAACGAAATAAACGAAAAAAGGGCTTTGCTACGAAATAAACTTACCATCTAGGTACAACGGCATCATCATCACCAGAAGTATCAGCGTTATTAGCTTCAAGTATTTGCCTCATTTGTTGTATAGAAAGATGTTGACTAGTAGTTTTACAGAACTTATCGAACTCAATAATAATTTCATCAACTGATTTACCATTCTTTGCATTGCCATTATGCTTCTCTTCGGATTTCGGTTTCTTGTTTGGCTTTTCATCATGTTCTTGTTGTTTCTCAGTCTTTTGTTTCCTAGTCATGATTTTTTCCTCATCATGATGTTGTGATCTTGTTTCATGCAGCTTCATGGTTTAGTTTGGCTTTGTGTGTTTTTGTGTTTAGGTGTTTTTTGGTGAGCATAAGGTTTTGGATTAAGGTTGTTTTGGTGTTGGATTTATTGTGTGTTGGTGAGGTGGATGTAGGGTTGATGAGGTGGTGACATGTAGGTTTTGTGGCTTGTTCTTGGCTTGACATGTGTTAGTTTGAGATACACGTGTTGGACATTATTCACTCTCTTTGTTACTTCATTTTGGGGTAATTGATTAATCATTTTGTTTCTGTTCAAGAGCTCACTTTGGAATGAAGTCGTTGCATGTACCAAAAATTAAGTATGTTCTTACTTGGGAAGTGATTCATAAACACAGATTATATATACTTCATATATAGATCATTAAATTTTATGCAAGTATATACACTGATCACATCTTAGTTGTTTACTTCTATCAATTTTTGCTGGATAAAACACATGCAAATTGTACACTACATCATATCAAAGTATAAATACTTATAATCATAAACTTTATCTATAAACT